>CM062812.1:752545856-753876276 GCA_031772625.1 Pinus tabuliformis
TTCTCCAACTCCTAAATTATGCTCCATGAATTGGAAATTGCGCTAGATAGATAAGAGAAATTGACAAATTCCCTCCCTTGAAACAATTCCACAACTTCCATACATTCCCCGACAATCCTCATATATGTTTGATTCTTCTTCCTTTTCCATATTCCTTTTACTAGCATCATTAATGCCAAGCTAGAGTAACATCTTCACGTGTGTATATTTCATTAAGGAAAGATTGCAATCCTAGCAAGCTTAAGAGCAAGGATCACCAATGAACTGAGAACCAGACGTGATGAATGAAACTTCCCACATTCGACCTGGTCTAGGAATTAAATCAAGCGTTATCCATATTTCTTGGGCCAAGCTCACCATGAGGAATATTTCCCAAGTGTCCTCTGCAAAATTGTTATCCGTGACGACAACGCGCCTCCATAAACACATAATTAATGAGAGCTTGATATAGTGCATTGCTAAAGGGATTCGACTCAGTAACCAAAGAATACTTCTCTTAGGAGAGAAATTAATGATCATTTGATAAATATTAAGGGATATATTTGATAATGGTTTCAACTTTTAAAAATCCTTGTTCCAGCTGCACACCTTGATTATCTAAGGTGTTAGATTCCTTATTAAGGTTTCTCTTAATGTGAAAGAATTTGATACAGTCATATTTGTACAACGATAGTTTGATTCAATGCACATTAGAGGGGAGGAGATGCTCATTATTTCCCTAGAGTTTAATAGCCTATTGGATCACAACCATGGAGTCTCCAAAAAATTATAGCTAATGAATACCTTTAGAAAACACCAATTCCATACCCTGCCATAGCGCAAGAAATTCTACCTAGCTATTTGTTGATATTCCTAGCCCCCAAGCAAATTAGATCATATTTTCTTCATCAGAGCAAATGATATTAAGTACAATATTTTAATTACATCGAGAGGTTCTCTCCAGCCTAGTATGGAAGAGATGTTGTAAGGTTATGTTATGTTATGTGATGTTATATTATGTTATGTTATGTAAACATTTTGACTCGCACAAATTAGATAACAATAAAAAAAATGTAAAACACATTTTTTTTGTAAGCTTGGTGGTTCCTTTTATTAATTTTTGTAAATAAGGTAGGTTATATCCATATATCCATACGTTAGGTGGACTCAACCTACCCAATGGGAAACTATCTTTTGGCCACCTATCTGTAAAATAAGTCATCCATAAACACAAAATTATAAGTTTTTCCAGTCATGCCATATAAATATGAGAGTCTTTGTACTTCCTATGCGCTAGATAACTATAAATAAGTCTATATATATTTAAAAACATTCAAAAAAGATAGTTGGGGTACGTTGTCACTGATCCTCATCATCCGAGTTGACTGGAGCGGGGTCCTTCACAATGGAACTAGGAAGTTTCGAGTGTGGAATACAAGGGATGTGATGTTCAATTCGACTCAGTGTTCCACTCTACTTCTGTAACTGAAACTGATTTTTTTCCAATTCCCTCATGAGCTTCTACTTCTACAAGTTTCCCCAAGGGACTTCACACTGCTCTGGATGGTCCTATGCACACTGAGTCGCGGGAGACTGTTTTATGGCCTTTGCCAGTATGATTTTCATCATCCAAAACAGACGAATTATCTACTGATACTTGGTTACTCTCCCCCTTGTGTACCCATGGTCTCGTGTAACCTCCTGCCAGTCGTCCATGTCCATCTCGAACTCTTCTCCTACCTAGGGAATTTCCTCCTCCCAATTTGCAATTAATTTTTTTACCGGGTTCGAGTTGCTGACATGATAAGCCTTAGCGACTTCCTCGATGATTATCTTTACTGTCATACACCCACAACCCCTACCTGTCGCTCTACTGGAATAACTAGGCATGCTGCCGTCAGCTTGAGTGCTCTTCCTAGCAAATAACCTATTTAAATAGGTGCATAGTATTTAGTAAGAATTGCAATTTTCCAATTTTACCTAATTTACAATATGTGATTAATACAAGTTTCCTCATTTTTACCATGTCTATTTTCCCTTCGTTGGTTGCAAAGTTGAAGAGATATCACTAACCAATGATTTTGTATTCATAGTAAGGTAACCACTGAAGTGGAAGAGTTTCTTTTTTGTCCTACTTTAACCATTTCCCAATTTATAAGTTGTTTCATAGTGATATTGTAGGAAATTTTAAGGGTTTTAACTATTGTCGTACATATCAAGGTATTTGAGCTAAATATGGGTTGTTTTTAATTTATTTTGTAGTTATTGAAAACATTTAAAAGGAGGGTTACTCAACGAGACATAATAGAAGACTCAACAATTAATCAAACTAATAGGTTGTCCCTTTCCTTACAAAATAATATGATTGATTTCACGTTAAATTTTAATTTATTTATCAAATAAGTGTTAATTAAATTTTCTATTTGAAAACAACATAAAAAAATAAATAGACTAAATAGTAAGCAAAGCTCATTATTAAGAAGTAGAATGTTTGAAAATTAACAAAGAAGAAATCCCAATTAACAAAAAGGGCTTCCTTTTTTCTTCCCACGAAAAATCATAATTTTCATTATGATAAAATAAGAAAATTACATGTTGTATGGTTCAAATGATGTCATACAAAAAAAAGTTGACTTGTATCATCCTAGCATATTATCAAAAAATATATACATCATGTCATCATAGTCTAGTGAGTATAATCTCGTATATGGATGTTGTTATGAAATCAAAATTGAAGATCCTGACTGTGTCAAAGTGTTCCATAAGTGTCAAAAAAGTTCCATAATATATGTTCAGTCCTGTATATATGCATATACATGTTGTATGTCCCTAAACGACTGATGATAATATTGGTATGGTGTGTTGTTGTTGTTTTCTATCACATGCCAAGTACCAAACGTTTGTTGCATGCCTTATTTAGAAAGTTGGTCTGTAGTATGTTTTGCTCCCTGTAAATATGATAATAAGAGAGGAATTCAAAATTAGTCTTGAGATGCATCACTTCATCCAATATACTTATGAGACTGTGTGTGTGACAGGTGTATTTTGATGTGACCCAATCGATCACCAATTTTGAGTCACCCAAAATTTCAAGCTTTATGCATTGTTTCTCAAGTGCAAAGAGAATTAGGAGCTTGAGACTGTGTAATTCTATGTAATTGTTGGTGCCTTGACCCAAACCATATTTTACCTTAAAATAATGATGTTTGGATAGGTATAGAACAACCCCTCCACCACAGGATCCCTATTGTGAGGATTCATCGAAATATGCCCAGGGGAATGTTCGAACAATGATTTCCATTGTCATGATGCGAGAGACAATGGTGTTCTCATCTTGCAGGAGCATGGAGTATATGGCTAAGCCCCATGCTGCTGATATCTCCAGGAAGAAAGGTAGGTCCTGAAAATTTTTACGGCTGTGCCGAATCCATATACACCAGCACAGTAGCAAAGGAATGTTTTTGTGTTTGTTTATTGTTCATTCATTCCACCAGCTAACCCATGCTTATGATATGGATTTTCCTTTCCATTTAATCATGAAGAGAGACCATGATAAATGAAGTTCCATATTGTGGATACCACCTGACAGTGTAAAAATAAATGCTTTGTAGATTCTTCAGCTAGTCGACATAACGAACACCATCCAGGGCCATGATAAGCGTGTTTCATCATTTTTTCTCCAGTGGGTATTTTGTTTTCCATAATGAACCAGAATAACAATCGCGCTTTTATTGGCTCCTTGAGCTTCAATAAGTGCTTCCACCACCATCTGGGCACTTCAGGTTCTCTTGTGCCAATGGTTATGAGGTAACCTTGGGAGTGTAGGCACCATGTTTTGAGAGAACCCACAGTAGTTCATCTTCCTAGTTGGTTAGTCTAGTGTGTGACGAGTACAAAGCCTTGGATAATTTTCCCATCCTTCATGCCATTGTGCAGGTAGCTCAATTTCTTTGGCTGAGAACCAGTATTATCCCCAAATGGTCGATCTAATTGGGTGTCCAATTTGATATAGGAATTTTATCTAATGTTCATTGAGGAAAATGATTAATTCATGAGGGAGAATATGTTTATTATCACACCTAGACAATGGGTCAACTCCAATACGCACATGATGTCGAGATCCAATGCACCAAGATAATTCCGTAGCAATGAGAGGAAAATACTTAAGGAAAAATTTCCAAATGGTGGAGATGTTTGTTATTGTTAATTTTAGGTATGTTCTATGCTTAGAGCAATTTATTTCAATTTTCACAGTTAGCATTAAAGTAAACTGCAGATAGAACATAAACATAAATCACAGAAGACAAGCCAAGACAAGAGGACACAATATGTGGCACTAACTAGGGACAAACCCCAATGTGGGGAAACCCTTGATCAATTCTTCTGATACGTTATTCAATAGTTCAGCACAGAGAGAGAGAGATAATACGCTTACAATGGAATTCAACACTTTGACTTATCTAGATAAGAGCATAGATCATCTCTAAGAAGATGATACATGAGATCAGTTGAAGACATGCTACTTCAACTGATTCTCCAAGGTGACTCCTTCACCTATTGTTGTGCTGCATTTCGTCATCATGCTACACCTCACCGTGTTACACAATGCTGCACCCATCATCACTATGCTGCATCTCATCATGCTTCGTTAATCATGATTGTACCCATCACTGTACTGCATTATGTGCCATTCCTACACCATGTTGCCATACTGACCTATGTGATGGCTGCATCTTGCTTTCTTGTTGTCCCTAGCATGATTGTTGTCCTTTGCATGCGTGTTGTTGCATGCTAGATGTCTCTTGCATGCTAGCTGTAACATTGCATGCTTTGCTGCTAAGTACCATACAAATGTCCCAATGTTAGTTAGTTGTCCCTTGCATGTTTCTCTCTTTCGGAGATAGATGCTCAAGCGATTCCGACAGTTTCGGCAATTTCAACTATTCCTGACAGTTCTGGCAGTTCCGGCAATTCCAGCTAGTTCCAGTAGTTCCAGCAGTTCTGGCAGTTCCTGATAGTTCCAGCTTCTTCCCTTTGCATCAGCTTTCCTGGTAGTTCCGGTAGTTCCAGCTATTCCCGATAGTTCCGACAGTTCCAGCAATTCTGACCATTCCCGGCAGTTCCAACAATCCATCTATTCCCAGCAGTTCTGACAGTTCCAGATTTTCCTAGCAGTTTTGGCAGTTCCCGGCAGTTCCAATAGTTTCAGATTTTCCCAACATTTCCAGCAGTTCCCAACAGTTCACAGCAGTTCTGGCAGTTCTGGCTATTCCCGGTAGTTCCAGCTTCTTCCCTCTGGATTAGGGCAGCATTATCCCTTAGGATCTCTTATCCTACTAAAACCCAAAGACAAGTAGAGAGGAAGAGATCCCAAGTGTGTTGAAATGACTTGAATGCCACCTCTATTTATGCTAAAACGTTGAGCACAAGTGCGGTTTATTTGGTTGTTGGCCGACCTTTACGAATTGTCCCATAACATAAATAAATTCATATCTCCATGAATACTTATCAGAATTGGATGATCTTTAGATCAATCCTACACCTCTTGGTGAGAGGGATCCAAGAAAAATATCATATTCCATTAATAAGATGAGCCAGATGGAGTTTGGACGTAGTTTCCAATTTTAACACTCCCTCTCAACTAGGGAGAACTATATCCGCTAATCCATATGTCCGACTGTACTATCTCTGCCATCAGTGCCCTGCATTGCTCTGCTGAACCATGAAGAAGAAGAATTGATCGAGAATGTCTCATACCATTCTCTACTGACCCGAAGTCAGTTTCATCTGAAGAGAGTGTGTCACATCACTCTTATTGGCCCGAAATCAGTTTTATTGATCCCAGAACAATATCACAAGAGAGAGTCTCAAACCACTCATACTGATCCCAGGTCAGTTTCATTGATCCCAAATCAATGGAGGTCATCCTAGCATAGGGAGTACGGTAGATACAATGATGAGTCTATCGATAGTACTACTATGGTCCGTGACCCCATTTCCTTGCTGATTTATCAGATGAGAGGTATTCCCATGAATCCCAGACTACATGGGTAGGATGCCTCGACAGGAGATCTAATCATCCTGTCCATAGGAGAATGAATCATCGTGCCCCACAGTCACCATGGGAGAACTAATCATCCTGTTTCACAGTTGCCATGGCAGAACTAATTATCCTAGCTCACAGGAGAACTAATGATCCTATTCCACAGTTGCCACGAGAGAACTAATCATCCCAGCCCACAGGAGAACTAATCATCATGTTCCATAGTTGCCACGTGAGAAATAATCATCCCGACCCATAAGAGAACTAATCATCTTGTTCCACAGTCGCCATGAGGTATCATAGGGGAAGGTTGAACATGTCATCTTGTACATAGTGCACCACCATGGGAGGGTGAGTCGCCTTGTGGTCGTACGTTGCTCCAGTAAGTACCCCAAGCACCCCAAAGCTCACAGAGCTCAATGCATTCAACATGTAGGACCCTTATTAGAAGGCTTCTCAATGAATCCAAATCATTCGGGAAAGTCACAGATTTGACCTTTCCCTGGGGCTTTGACAAAATGTCTGCGACCTATCCATTAGTCTTAATGCGATGGAGCCTCCTCGCTCATCGACTTACCATATCCCAGATAAGGCAGTATCTGATGTCTATTTGTTGGAGCAATCATCGAATACGGGATTCCTCAATAATCGAATCGCCCTTTGGTTGTCAAAGAGAATCACAGTGGTATTCATCATGTGTACAAACAGCTCACTTAAGAGCTTCTGCAACCATGCAGCTCCACACGAGATCATACTCCTAGCTATGTATTCGGTCTTGGCGGTGCTTATAGCAACTGAATTATGCTTCCTGCTCATCCATGATATCAAAGCAGAATCCAAAGAGATCCATCACTGAGAAGTGCTCTAGTGATCCTCCACACTGCCTGCCCAGTCAGCATTCGAATAATCATGCAGTTTCATATTTTCGGCAGTGTATCTCAATCCATGAGATATTGTGCCCCAAAGATATCTCAGAAGATTCTTGGCACCAATCCAGTGAGGCTAAACCAAATATGAGATCACCATGCTAACTGGAAAACATATATCCGGATGGAAGTTCACCAAGAACATCAACATGAATGAATTTATGAAACTTAGAGTTATTTCCCAAATCTGGTCCGACATCACTACCATATAACTTCTGAAAGTTAAGATCCTCGAGGTAGTCACAGGCTTGCAGTTTATCATTACACATCCTAAATCCAACTCCCTCTTACTTCTGCAAATGAGAGGGTCTGCACCTGTTAGAAATAGGTCATCCTCATAAGGTGTTGGTATGAGACATCTACCATCCACAACCTTCAAACAGTGGTTTGGATCGGCTTCACTCTTAGTGAATCTCAGCTTCATCTGACAGCTATCAATCCTCTCATACTATGCCCGGGGAGTTTTGCCTCAAGCCATAGAGGGCTTTCTTCCACCTGCATACGTGAGATTCCTGATCATCAATCTCAAACTCCTTGGGTTGTTCCAAACCTGTGGACCTGTTGTATGAGGGGCATGGTCCCCTTATAATATTTTCTTTCGGTACATCTCAGACATGTACCTTCATGCTCTTCTTGAATTCAGGCATCCCTATCACCATCTGACTCACATTGGGTAGGGCCCCATAGGTAGACCTCTGGTGTTATAGATGTGATATGTCAATTGACATGATCCCTAATGGACCATCCTGCAACTTGATATAAATTTCCAACCTTGAACCCATGAGAAAAAGCATCTTTGAAAATTCTATTTTTTAACACGTACCTTTCAATCGATGAATGCCACCCTGAAACCTTTGACTTCCATTTCTGAGATGGACACTACGTTCTTCTTGCGATCAGGTACATAAAAGAGATTTTGTAAATGAATCGAGTTACCCTCATTCAATTGAGGGGTAACATTCCCTACATCCTTTCCAGGATAGGTGGCATTGACTCCAAGTATAATCCCATGATTGTTTCCATCTCTACCAAATTTGAGAGTGCACCCTTCTATTCAATGAAGTGCCTTGAAGCACTACAATCAATAAGCTAGATTCCCAAAGAATCTGAAGGAGAGTGTTATAGACATTTTTGGGCACTGTAACCCCAAGCATAAAATGTCCATAAACCAAGGGCTCCTAAGTCCCTAAAAGTGTTGTTCTAACCCCTAAAGGAACAAGGTCAACTAATTACAGCTTCTCCCAGAAGTTCTCCATGAAAAACTGCTTAGAACTGGTCAAAACAGGATCATTTCAGCTGCTCCATAGGAAAAGTGTGTTGCATCTCACCTAAATACATTGTGTGGGTGCGTTGCATTTCAAAAATCCCTTCTATGGGGTGCGATGGGCGAGAAGTGACAAATGGCAGTGTCATTCCGCGAGGTGGAGAGGCATGGAATCTTCCAAAAACTTCTCCTGTGACACTTGCCTCTCTGAATTCAACCAAGGATGAGTAAGAGATCATCAATCTCCAAGTGGAAGCAAGAACTATCAGAGGGAAGACACTAATCAAATCACAAGCTAACTCATCTCCCTTACAGATATCTATATATGGATCCCTCATCCCAGAGATCTAGAGGCTGGAATTTTGCATATTGTAAGGAATTGCTGTTGGTTTCTTGAGACAGCATCATAAGTGTTGGGTGATGTTATGAAACCAGCTCAAGAAAAGATAGAAAAGATAGATCAACGCCTTAGAATTCAACCTCTTTGAGGGGGCAACCTCCTTTACATTACATAAATGAACAATTATTGGATGATACAAATGAAAAGACCTCCTTTCTATATATAGGAGTCTAAGGGGTCATAACATAATCAGAGCCAACATAAAAATAATAATGTAAGGGCACAATAATAACAATAGTGGGCTTCTATGGGGCACATTAGTAATAATATGGGCACTACATGGGTACATCAATATAATAAGTGGGTTGTACTAATAACAATAAGGGGTTACACTAGTAGTATAGGGGCCTAACATGCCCCTCTCATTCAAAAAGCGTTGTCCTCAACGCCTGAGTAGTTCTTGATGCTTCTGTATAAAATTCTTGTCCTCCCATGTGGAATCTTCAGCGGGTAAGTTCTTCCACTTGATGAGATACTCTGAAATTGATCGATTTCGTTGCTGTCGGATTCTTGTTTCTGTGACTGCTCCAGGTTCCAATATGATTTTTCCTTCCTTTTCAATATCTGGCAATATTGTTTGAATTGGGATCTTTTGCAACTTTTGAATAAGTGGCCATAC
This sequence comes from Pinus tabuliformis, assembly GCA_031772625.1. Classification (NCBI taxonomy): domain Eukaryota; kingdom Viridiplantae; phylum Streptophyta; class Pinopsida; order Pinales; family Pinaceae; genus Pinus; species Pinus tabuliformis. Next base: position 752,555,088 of record CM062812.1, read on the forward strand.
TTCTTTGTCCTTCTTCCATTCATCCCTTGCTTCGTTTATCCAATCTGGTTGGATAATAGAAATAGCACAAAACAATGCTTCCACATCCTCATCCTTGAAGAGTCTTCCCATTCGGTAAGGTCGCCATTTTTTAAGTGCATGTAGTATTGCCAACATTTCCTTCCCATAAATAGCTTGCTTTAGATGTAGCAGTAAAAATACCCAGTCGCCTACATCAAAACATTTTTCACTATGATGTTGATCTACATGTTATTTCATTTTATTTTGCACCGAAGTGGCGTTATCCTTTAAAAGTTGGAGAACTTATTGTTGATGCTCGATGTGATCTTTCACTGCTTGAACCTTTTTCTTCTTGATATGTCCTTCTATCTTTAGAGTTTGAGGAGTGGTAATTTCTTCCAATCCTTTACAAGATATGGTCGGATTCATTTCTTGACGCTCGATGTGATCTTTCACTTCTTGAAAAAATTTCTTCTTGATATGTCCTTCTATCTTAATAGTTTGAGGAGTGGTAATTCCGACCAGTGAATTACAAGATATGACTGGATTCATTTCTTCTTTCTTGATGTGATCTTTCACTTCTTGCACCTTTTTCTTCTTGATATGTCCTTCTATCTTGAGAGTTTGAGGAGTGGTCATTCTTGCCAATAGTTTACAAGATATGTTCTGATTCATTTCTTCTTTCTCTCGGGTCGGGTCCTGGCATATATCCTCTTCTTTTGATGTTTCTTGATCATTTTCTTCATCCTCTTCATACTCTATGTAAAATAATTTCTTCTCAGCACACTTATGACCTTTAGTGCATTTGCTGTCACAATTGTAACAAAGCCCTTTTTCTCTTTTTTCTTCCAATTGTTGTGGTGTAACCCTTGTAGGTTGTGGAAGGCTAGGAGAAACAACACATCCATCTTTAAAGTTGTGAGGGGTAGACTTCCTTGTTTCCATAATTTTACTTTCAAATATGTCACAAAGCCCTTTTACTCTTTCCAATTGTTGTGGTGTTGCCCTAAAGAAGGTGTTGCTCTTTGTATCCTCATAATGTGCTATCATTTCCTCTGTGAAAATTGACCACGTAACAAGTTGTTTACGAGAACAAAGCCCTTTATACCATAAAAATTGATCCGGTTCTAAATATGAAGATGCAATACATACCTTTTGTAACCGTGGTACACCATGTAGATTAAAATATTGCTCCATCTGAAGTATCCAATTTACCGGATCCTTGCCATCAAACTTCCTCATCTTGCTTTTTCTTGATTTTAGGACCTCGATCTTGAAACGACTGTAACTCTGTACTGGCAGATATTTAAGTTCTGAAATTGCTACCTCTAGTAGCCCTCTGTGTCCTCTTTCCAATGCCACCAGTCTGATCCAAATTGGATTCTCCAAAAACGAGTTATGCACAATCTCCCAAGATGACCTGATTATAGACCTTTCCAGAAGAGCAAACTTGTATGAAGTGCCATGTGTCAATTTTTTCGACCTTTGGCTCTGAAAAAGATATAAAAGAAACTACAGTCCGTCCTCTTTCTGTACATTCTTACAAAATTTCAATCCAATGCTCAGAGAGAAAGTTATGACGATTTTCCCCAGGTCAACTGTTTTGAATGTAATTTAGGAGTCTGCAAAAAGACCAAATTCCTCAGATCATATCTCCGCAAATATCACACGAAAAGCTCTGCAATTTGGAGTCAAGGTTTAGTGCGATTTCTTCTCAAATGGGTTTTTTTTTTTACTTCTGAAACATTACAGAAAAAAAGTTATAGTGAAAATGCCACGATGACCTGTTTGGAGCAGCGAAACCCTAGAATCCAAAGCTCTAATACCAAATGTTATGAAACCAGCTCAAGAAAAGATAGAAAAGATAGATCAACGCCTTAGAATTCAGCCTCTTCGAGGGGGAAACCTCTTTTACATTACATAAATGAACAATTATTGGATGATACAAATGAAAATACCTCCTTTCTATATATAGGAGTCTAAGGGGTCATAACATAATCAGAGCTGACATAAAAATAATAATGTAAGGGCACAATAATAACAATAGTGGGCTTCTATGGGGCACATTAGTAATAATATGGGCACTACATGGGTACATCAATATAATAAGTGGGTTGTACTAATAACAATAAGGGGTTACACTAGTAGTATAGGGGCCTAACAGGTGATCTAAGCTTTGTATGAGGTGAAGAAGGGCTTACTTGCTGAGAGGATGATGCTGGGTCAGAACAACTGGTTGTAACTCCCTTGGCTCTTTCTTGTTTATCAATAAAAGCTATTCAAGTTTTCCTCCATACTCTTGTGTCATTTATGTTTTATGCATTTGTATGGTCAATTTACATCTGATCCTAGATTGTTTATGATTATAGATCCATGTTCTTGTATAGTGTCATGCTACTGTGATCCTACAAGTACTCTGTGAAGCTGGGCGTACAAGGGAACAAGTAGCGAAAGGCTATCAAGAGAGAGGAATCAAACTAGGAGATTAGCGCAAGACAGAGGTTGGTCTTCTTTGTTCTTCTATCATCATATTTCATAAAGGAAAAACAAAAGTAGCTTTACTTTGTTTGTTTCTAAGGTAGCTACCACACCTTAGTGGGATAAGCAGTTCTGTGTAGACACTTTTCCCTGTAACAAAATGGAGACTCCACTGGGGATGAATTAGTTTGTTTGTTTATCTTCCTTGTTGTCTATTTATAAACTTACAGACGGAGCCTGAAGTCGAGCCAGGTAGCTTTCGAACTGCATTTGCTATGCAAATGCAAAGTAGATAAATGCCACTTCAGTCAATCTCTGGGATTTGTTTATAAATTAAACAATTGATTTACAAACTCTCCGATTGCCCCTTGTGGTAGCTCTAGTAACCTCCTTAGATCTACCCCTGATTGTTGCTTTACTGATTACCATTTGCTCGGCCAAAACCCATGAACTGAACTGCAAATTGTGACCCAGAACCCAAGAAAAGTCTCATCTCTGGCCCAGTGCAGGTACTGTTATGTGAATATGAAATTCAGCGTACTTCCCGAGTGTAGTAGGTGCGCTGCATTTCAAATTCCCTGTGTTACAGGTGCGCTGATCAGACTAGGCGTTGTTCAGTTTTGGTTTCTGTGATTCATTCTTTTCAGTTCTATTCATGAATTTTGTTGCCTGTAATCAGTATATCTCTGTATGAAACCCCTTTTCTTTGTTGTTATTCCGCCTCCTTTGTGCAAAAGAACTATAAATGTTTTTGTGTATTTGTTGAGTCATTTTCAGTTCTCCTTTGCAAAAAGTAACGTAATCGTACTGTCGTCCTTTGATTTGAAAGTGTCACAAGTGTCGTTTTCAGTCATAGGAAAGAGTTTGGTTGCTATTGATAGTCGATTATCCTGTTACTATTGTATTTGGTCTGAATTTGTAGTTTTTTTAGTGTCAAAAGAAAGTATTCATTTCCAAATCGTAAAATGTTGTGATTGTCTCCATTTTTTATTTTGAAAAGAAACTTGTTAATAATTGTCGCTTGAAAAGTAATTCAGATTTGTGCATTAGCTTTCTTTTTACCATTCACATACTAAGAAAGCCGAAAACAAATACATGCATGTGCATTTGCATTTAGACTGTTTGATTGGTTTGATTTAGGACAATGCATTTAGAGAGTGCTCTTTGCTCTTTGTGAAAGAATACTATCTCTCTTTCCTTAGTAGCTAGGATTTTCATTGCACAAAGAAGATAAAAGATTGTTTATCATCTTAGATTGCATTTTAGGAATTATACATCTACATCTCGCGGTGAACCTGAAAGGCAAATTTCTTAAGCAAGATCAACTATAAAATAAATTTAATGAATCTAACAATGCTTTGGAACCTAACGCACAACGTCTAGAAGTCTAGGCTATAGACGTATTCCGGCGTCGTAAAGCCTAGTAACTGTTGTTCTCACTGATGGTTGGGTGATTCCTCCACTTTGAGACGATAAGTGCCAGTACGGACTTGTGCTCCCACGTATCGTCGAGTATATTTTGTGAGACCACAATAGGCTTAATCCTTTATCCATAGGAAGCCGTGTCTGCTGCCCTATCAATTGCAATGCACTGAACACAGCATTCGGGAAGATTGACTGCCGTACCATAAAAAGTATTCTGCAGTTTTGCGATTGGTCTAGTAATCCCTCTACCTAGATTTCCAGAGAAGTCCCTTTCGTTCCTTTTCAGACTTCTTAACGGAAAAGGTCCATCGGAGCACTTATCACTTCAGGCTCATTAAAAATCGAAGGCGACTAGATTCATCTTTTGTTTTTTCTCGACTCTTAAAAATTGAAAAAACAAGTTGTGTCAAAGCGTCTAAAATTCATCTAATTCGGAAACATACTTCCCCTTGATTTTTAGTTGATCGAGTAATCAGAAATCGTGGAAGAAGGTCAATTGAAACCCCATCATTCGTGGAGGCTTACGAGTCAACCGTCTTTGTCTCTGGAATCGAAGCTATTACGGACAAAGCGAACTCGTTTAACCGGTTCCAAATCTCCTGGTAAAGTTAGAACAAGTGTTCCAACAACATCAGAGACTCCGGTTACTCCAAACATTTATGGTATCCCTTCCTTTACAGAAGAAGTTCAGCAGCCACTGAAGGACAATAGTACTGATCCTAGTCTGAGGGTAAACACTTGTATCACTGAACCAATTCCATCTACAACCGGTTCGGAGAGTTTTGTTCCCCAAACATCTGTTGCTGCAGATTCTATACCTTCTTCGGCACCAGAAATATTCTACGGACCTAACAGTCTACCCCTTCCACCTGGTCTGATTGTTATAAAAGAGATTGTGGAAGATCCTTCATCTAGTACTCCATCGCAATTTGGAGTTAGGATCACTCTGTATCCTTCTTCATTAGAAATTAGTCTACTGCCAGCGGAAGCTCCTGTAGAATCGCTAGGTAATCTTTTGGATAGACTAGAAATGTCGGAACAACCTTCAACATCTAGGATTGTGTCATCTGACACAGCGACGACAGAAATTCCTGCTATCACTCCAACAATGTTCGCCGGTATACCATCTGTCCCAACTAGTTCTCAATCGCTAGAAGGAGCCCACTCAGGGGCTATTTCGATGGTATGGTCTGTTCCTGTTTGTTCATACGGAATAATATCCGGAAACTCTTATGTTGAGTCTCAACAAATTGATCCATTTGGAGGTCAATTTGGGCAGTCCGGCCCTCAATGGCAAACCATTCCCTTAAGTACCAGATTACCGCCATATGGGGGGCAGTATACCCTTTCATTGTCCCCTCCGAGAGGACAGCCATACGGGAGTTCACAACAAAATTCGGGTTATGCTAGAATTACGTCAAGCGGTTGGGTACCGATACTACCTCAACAACCAAGAGTTGTATATTCGATGCAACAATGCTTACCTATGTCAAGTATACCAACCACGCCAGCTATTGTGATGGTGTCGTAAGTTCAAGCGCTGCATGTTGTATGCCAACCTCAGGTTTCTCAGGTTGTAATGCAACAGCCCCTTGACCCTGCGACTCAACCACAATCACCGACTGGTGGAATGACACAGGTTCAAACGGGTACAATTACCCCTCATCTTGGTCAAACAGTTAGTATCAGGCAACAGCACATGGCTTCACAACCATGGCTAGTGCAATACCAACAACTGCAGTTCCAACAAGTATACCAAGGTTCTTAGCAACAAATCTTTGCGAATAGTGGGCAACCGTATATTCAAAACAGTCAAAATCAACCATTCTACAATGGTCATGCCCACCAACCTTACCAGAGTTACCAGCATCAAATGCATTATGCTGGTATGCAAAGACCAACTGCTCAAGAAATCCCATCTTATCCTGGGTATGCTTCACCTAAACTGAATCAACAGTTACCCTTCGTGGCGACTTTAGAGTTACCTGATTTAAGTTGGTTAACAAACGATCCAATCGCTTACGCCCCTTGGTGGCCAGTGATTCCGCATAAACTTCCATCAGATATTCCTAAATTTAATGGAAATCTGGGTGAAGATCTGTCGAATCATGTGATGACCTTTCATCTGTGGTGTTCATCAAACACCCTAAACGATGATTCGATTAGGCTTCACCTTTTTCAGAGGACGTTAACTGGTCCGTCAGCAAAATGGTATATCGAATTGCCTAGAGCTTCATTTGACAACTTCAGTACCCTAGCCACAACCTATTTTTAACCCATTTTCAGTTACCGATAAGGTACGAAACGGGAACAAAACTTATTACCAATTTCAAACAAACAACAGCCACTCACATATCTGATCATATACATGAGTGGCGACATCATCGTAGAATGGTGAAAATGGATGTTCCCGATCAGCTTTAAGCTGAGTGGTTTATTAAGTCATTATTGCCTTCCATCACGGAAGATGTGGCAAAAGGAGGAGTCGTCACCGAAGAGCAAGTTATCGCTCGTGCGCAATATTTGGACTTGATTTACACTCAGTCCGGCATGTTCTACGATAAATTACCTGATGCTCCTAGACCGGAATTCTCAGTCCCTCCTCCTCCTAAATCAAACAATGACTCTCATGCTGGCGATGGCGTGATTGGCGCAACAGACACGAAATCGACAAAGGCTACATCTAAAAAGGCCCGTAAGATTTCCGGTCAAAGTGAAAAAGAGGAACTTCTTGCCTCGGAAGTAAATGTCGTATCAACAGATAAAGGCAAAGAAACCAAGCAACCAAGGGGCAAGAAGAAAGGCAAAGGGAAGAAGAAGAAACAGGAAGAATCATCACCTGAAAAATCTTCTGCAAACCCTTCTGGAAATAAGAAACCAAATCATCCATGCTTCATATGCGATGAGGATCATTAGACATCATATTGTCCGTATAAAGCTAAACTTAAAAAATTCTTCAAGAATACAAAGACCTCAGCAGTATTAACTGATCCATTTCCGAATCCAGGAACAAATCTGGTTGACAGTGGAAGTGCTTCCCCGTCTCAAGTGCTGATGTTTTCGGTTTCCAAACAGCAAAATGATGCTTTGATATTGACAAGGAACAAATATTATGGCAATCCACAGCTGTCAAACAACAAGGATAAAGATCAACCTAGTAGTTCGACAACAACTTCGACAGAAGTTGCACCACCCACCATTCCTGAACTGACAATAAAACCGCCAAAGGGAGTAGTACACAAGTCGACATTTAATCCTCATGCTAGAGCAGCACAACATTATAATATAGTGGAAGATTTGGCCCAATGGCCATCCGCTATGTCGACTCTTGAGCTACTACAAAATTGCCCATCCCAAAAGCAGGCTTTATTATCAGCCATCGGTGGGATAGACCCAAAGGATTCCAATCTTGTATCCTTCGATCATAAAGGATACGATCCTCAGTTACTAGCTCAACTAGCTTTCCTCGTTCAAGTGAAAGCCCTCAACAAAACTGTTCATCGAACGATTATTGATGAGGGGGAATCTACATGTATTATGTCAATGAGTTGCTGGAAAACTTTAGGATCTCCAACCTTGTCGCGATCTTCGACGACATTAAAAGCATTTGACGGACGAACATATACCCCATATGGTATTCTAAGTAACTTGAAGATTCAACTAGGAGGGAAAACAGTAGAAATAGATGTTGAGGTAATCGAAGGAAATCTTGATTACAACATCCTACTGGGAAGACCATGGATATATGCTATGGTTGCTGTTGTGTCGACCTATTTTAGGATTATTTCATTTCCCTTTCAAGGAGGGATTACAATCGTCGATCAACAAAAATTCCTCCCCAATGGTTCTCAAGTTACGGGAAGCATTCCAATGATCCATGGAAGCCCTCATTCGCTTCAAAATATCGGAGTGGGCCTACTAAAAGATCCTATATTAATGGGAACTTTCGCCCTTCCACCTCCAATCAATTTGGTGGAAGTAGCGTCGGTAGGAACCTGCAATATGATATCTTCAAAAAAGATATCAGAAAACGGTATCGACATGGATCATGCACAGGTTTTGCCACCAAGCCCAACAGAAATATTGTAGCAATCAATGTTCCTAGCATGGGAGGCAAACCCAAATCAACGCTCATCAAGCATTTGGATAGATAGGTCTAAGGAATATGGCACCCCTTCAGATCCTTGGTCGAGAGTGCATGTCACCGACGAAGGAATTGTTCAGTCAATGGTAATTGAAGGGGCACCATGGGATGATTACCACCATCGTTCCGTTCTTCCTGATTGTGAAGAAAATACTCCTGATGACCTTTATCATCCTTCAGTTTTTTATTTTCTATCAAATACTATAAACACGGTGGATTCCGAGCGAAACTTGTCCAACATTGAAGAGACTATCGCCATAAATATCTCGACCAAAATAGATGTTGTAGAGAATATTTATGTTGGCAAATGTTGTTCTCCTTCAGAACTGGAAATATATAATGCTCTTTTTCGCGAATTTAGAGATGTATTTGCTTGTTCATATAATGAAATGCCAGGCATTGACTCGAGTATCGTTGAACACGAAATCAAGATGTATCCAGATGTCAAACCAATACGACAATGGCTACGACAGGTGCACCCCAAGAAATCTGCTGCCATTAAGGCAGAAGTTGAAAAACTTCTCCATGTTGGTTTCATTTACCCGGTTCCTCTAACCGATTGGGTATCGAATATTGTCCCTGTTATGAAAAAACAAGGAACAATTAGAGTGTGCATCGATTATAGGGATGTAAATCAAGCTTGTCCGAAAGACAACTACCCTACACCCTTCATTGACCAGATAATTGATGAATGCGCCGGATGTGAAATCTTTTCATTTATGGATGGATTCTTCGGGTATAATCAAATAAATATCCACCCACAGGACCAGTCAAAGACTGCATTTATTTGTCCGTGGGCCACATTCGCATATAAAAAATTACCCTTTGGTTTAAAGAACACAGGGGCAACATTTCAGAGGGCAATGAATTATGCCTTCCATGACATCAAAAAAATCGTTCAACCATACCTCGACGACCTTCCGGCTCATTTGCGAAAGCGGACTGATCATCCGCAGCATTTAAGAGCGATATTTCTACGTTGCCGACACTACAAGATACGACTCAATCCACACAAATGTGTATTTTGTGTCAGTTCAGGTCATTTACTTGGATTTGTAGTCTCGAAAGACGGGATTCGTCTCGACCCATGTAAGGTTCAGACAATCATAAATTTGCCTCCACCTTCGAATTTGTTTCAGATTCAGAAACTCCAAGGGAAAGAAAACTTTCTGAGGAGGTTCATTCCAAATTACGCCGAACTTGCTAAAGGTATACGCGTCTTTTGAAAAAGGAAGTACCCTTTGTTTGGGATCAGGTTGTGCAAGCTTCCTTTGATGCTTTAAAAGAATCCCTAATGAAAGCATCATTAATGTACGCTCCTGATTATCAAAAAAGACTTTAACCTGTATCTGGCTGCAGCGGATACAACCATCGCAATGGTTTTAGTTCAAGAAGACAACGGAATTGAACATCCTATATATTATTTAAGTAAGAACTTAAATGATACATAAAGAAAATATTCTTATGTTGAAAAGCTAGCGCTCGTAGCTGTTCAAGCGATACAGAGATTTCGACATTATATCCTCTTTCCAAAAACTACCATTCTGTCAGATTGCAACCCCATGAATTATATATTGTCGAGACAGTTGCTGGGGGGCAAATATTCAAAATGGATAGCAATCCTACAAGAGTTTGATCTGGAATTTGTAAAATCCAAGTCAAAGAAAGCTCTGGTATTCGCAGAATTATTATGCGATCTCACATTTTCGTCCAACGATGAAACATCTGAAGAAACGATCGTGGACGAAAATTTGTTTCTGATATCTTCAAGCAATCTGTGGTATGGAGATATAATCATCTATCTCCAAACCCAGAAATATAGGCCAAATACCTCTCGCTCCGAACAAAAACGTATTCGATACCAAGTGAAAGACTACATGATCGTCGGTAATACACTCTACCGTCGTGGTATCGATACAGTTCTGAGAAGGTGCCTCACCCATGAGGAGGCTGAAAAAGTCCTGAATGATTGCCATTCAGGCGCATGTGGGGGGCATCAATCCGGTTATGCTACAGCGCAAAAAATTTTATGAGCAGGATAATTCTGGCCAACAATGTTCAAAGATTGCATAACCGCAGTCAGAAGTTGCCATGCTTGTCAAATTTTCGATATCAAAACTAGAAGACCACCCGCACCTCTGCAGCTAATAGTTGTTGTCGCGCCATTCGCCAAATGGGGCATCGATTTCATGACATGTAACCCCACCTCGACCGGGGGGCATGGGTATATCATAGTTGCAGTTGACTATTTTACCAAATGGGCCAAGGCGATGCCTACATTAGATAATATTGGTGAAACGGCTGCTCTCTTCTTTTTCAATCATGTAGTCGCCAGATTCGGTGTCCCACAAGCTATAGTCACAGATCATGGATCGCATTTTCGCAATCACATGATGGTCAAATTAGCTGCCAAATTAGGATTGTCTCACGATAGCTCTACTCCATATTACCCGCAAGCCAACGGACAAGTTGAAGCAATCAACAAAGTCTTGAAGCGCATGCTGCAAAGGATGATTGGAGTTCACAAAAGAAGTTGGCACCTAATCCTGTACTCAGCCTTGTGGGCTTACCGAACATCAGTAAGGAATGCAACCGGGTTTACACCTTTCCAACTGGTATATGGCCTGGAAGCAGTCTTACGAATCTAGTGCGAAATCTCATCCCTCAAACTCGCAATTGACCTTCTCCCCGGGACTTCAGAAGAGGAGGCTCGTTTCTTGGATCTAATCCAATTGGATGAAACCCATCGTGATGCCGCTTTGGCTAACGAAGCCCATAAGAAACGAGTCAAGGCACAGTTCGACAAGAATGTCAAACCCCGTGTCTTCTAAGAAGGTGACTTGGTCTTGCTTTATGACCAAGAATCTGATAAATTGGGGGTAAGAAAATTCAAGTCTTTATGGATGGGCCCCTATATTGTTAAGCGAGTGTTAGCAAAAGGAGCCTACGAGTTAATGGATTATGACGGGATTCCACTGGCACAACCTCGTAACGGGTTGTACCTCAAGCATTACTATGCGTAATTCAGTATAGTAACCTATATGATTTTGTTATGTTTTTGTTTTCGCTAAAGTGTTTTGGTCAAGTAATCCACTTTTTACATTTATTGCAGATGTCAAACCTAGTGGAGTCATGTGTTGGATATGCCGACGGAGTGAGTCGTAGTTCATGGAACCTATCTTCTGCAGCCTGGGCCATTTTTTATCCAAGCGGCGAGTTAGTAAGTTTCAGAGGGGTATGTATTGGTCGATCAACGAATAACATCGTTGAATATAGCGCGTTGATAGAACTTCTCTCTGATGCCATAACACATGGTATACGCCGACTGATTGTCAGGCTAGACTCACAACTCGTCATACTACAACTCACTGGTATCTACTCTGTCTGAAATCCAGCTATTTATCGCATGTTCCTAAGGGTTAAGATTTTGGCAAGACAATTTGATTTTATTCAATATCAGCATATTTCCAGAACCTTAAACACATTAACTGACTCATTGGCAAATTATGTGTTAGATAGACATTTGCAACATTTATAAAAAGAAGCATACAATTAATATTTGCATTTGGATCATGTAACTTAACCAAAATAAAACTTCGAAAATCAAAAATATATATATAACTGTTTATGGTTTACACATAATGTTCTGTAACCAAGACAAAATTGGTCAAATGACCCAAAACTCAAAACGCTAGGGGGCACCCTAGTCTAATGATGCTCGTGATAGCAAGTCACAGCCTGTGCGATCATGCGTAAGAGGCGAGTCCATCGTCTTCTCACACCAGTAGTATGCCGCTGCAACCTCAAGGGCAGCTCGTCAGTCCTCACATCTGGGATACCAAGAGTGAGGCCCTCAACCTGTTCCTGTAATGCTGTGAGAGTCTCGGCCACATCGAGGTCGTGAAGGATAGCCCTTCCAACAGCCTCTCCTGCTGGGGCGGCAGCTGGCACTCTCAAGCGTACTACTGGCCGAACGAGACCGACATCTGCATGAACACATGATTTTGATTAAGTATTGACAGAATAAAGCACAAGGACATTATAAAAGAAAAACGATAAATAGGAATATGGTCAAAGAATTTACCAATGGTGCCCCACTGTTCGCCCCGGCAGTACTAAATCTGGGTCACCTCGGAAGTCCATACCAGCATATGGATACTCAGAATAAACCATCTCCTGACGATCAAACCACCCGAAGAAGGTATCAGAAAAGGAAATCTGAGACTGACCAGCATGCCTAGACATATGGTCGACCCATCTCTGCATACATGGTTCAGTCGATGAAGGTAAATCGAGTGCAATATACTGCGGCTGCATCAGTGGTATCTTTTCCAAGGCAAAGGCGGTCAAGATAGAACCATACCCAAAGTTCTTCAACCTCCCACTCTTCACCTTGGTCAACTGTTCTTTCATCACAAGAAGTACTACGTCGCACCAGTTGAACACCTTCGGTTGGAGACATTCCAAGGCATACTGCATATAAGATCGGTTGGCTACATGAAGAGTCGCGCCTCCAGCCATCCTACCAAAAGTGAACAGAATAGTCCTGAGGGACCTGTCAGTGACATCATGGATGATGATCTTGCCTCTTTACTCGGCTGAGATCCCTCTCTGCAATACCGGCGAACATAATCTCTCACAGATTCACCTCCTCGGGTCAAACCTGATAAAGAGATGGGGGCACCCCGCCTCGACAAGCCAGTCAACAAATAAATGTCCACTACAGTCAAGGGGATGGATTTTCCCCTAATCTGGAACACCTGGCTGGTAGGATCCCAAGCATCGAGCAAATACTGCAGCAAGTTGATTTTTTGTCTCATGCTAGAAATGCGGAAAAACTTCAGCAAGCCACAGTTCCGCAGTGCGTTTATTGTAACTGGATCATGTAAAGCAAGCATGTCCTCTTCTTCATGCTCACGTTCTCGCCATGTAATAGTCATCTTGCTCCAAAAATATCTGAAAACAAACAAGAGAAGAGTTAGATCCTGATTTTGGTGAGAAACAGGAAAAATTTCCATCAAAAACTGTGCATAAATTTCCTTCCTTGCGCCCATCGCACCTACAGTAGTGCTCTGGGTGCGTTGCATGTCAGATGGCCAGTAGACAGGCCAACATCCAACGCACCTTTCGATACACAAGGGGTGCGCTGAAGCCAGGGCGAGTTTTTCAAACCCCAAAGGCTCAGAAAAACCAGGAATCAAGCTCAGAATGCAAAATGGAAAGCATGAAATGAAAGAGCTCAAGTTTAGCTCCTACCTGGTCCAGACGGCGCCGAGAATCGTCCACAGAATCTCCCGGAATCAGCTGATGAAAATCAAGGGGGAAAAGCACCTCCAAAGCTCCAACAAACCAAAGTTCAAATGAAATGGTAAAATGAGAGGTAAAAGCACTTTTACAATACTTTTTACGTAATTCGAGTAAAATATTAGTGTTCTAACTCATTTTTCAAACATATATTGTTCATTTCTAACTAGTTTGATGAAGCAATTGAAAATGTAGTACAATCTCTGAAAGAACAAAGCTATTTATGGTAAATTCAAGAAATGACCGTTGTACCGAGCAGTTTTAGCACATAGTTCAAGCTCGATAAAAAATAAACATAAGTCATGAGCAAATGTTTCCCCCAGTGTTTAAGCTCAATAAAAAAAAATGAACCGATTTCCCGGTAAATAACCATCGTGAATGTAGTACTTCAGCCTTTAAAGCCTTGGTCGTGTTCTCATCATCAACTCCACCCTATATTGGCTGATCATTCACCTCCATTTGATTGTTTACCCCTTTTGAGGAACAACTGCGAAGAGTGATCTCACTAGCCATCCTTGTAACACTGCCGTGATTGGAAAATTCCAAACCTTACCTAGAATCAGCTGCTACCCAATTTTATCACTCGTTCCTCAAAAGACGAGTCTCCTTTAAGCTCTTTTCAACTGGCTCGTAAAATATGAAAAGATTGCCGAGCCATTGGCCTCTCCAACTCGTTAAAGGGACCGGAAGTGCTATCCCTCCTCTAGATTTTAATCTTTTTGGACCTGAGGGATTATTACACAAAAAGATCGAGTGCTTGTTTTGTTCGGCTCGTTAAAAGTATCGAAAATTCATCCCTTTTGTATTGTTTTATACTTTTTCAGACTTAAGGGATTAGATGACGAAAAAGGAATTTTGGAGTTTCCTTTACGTTCCTTTTCAGACTCTCTAAAATTGAAAAGGACCAAGTTATCTTTGTCGTTAAACTCGTTAAAACTTAATAGCGACAAACTTGTCCATAACAGACAAGAACGAGTTTCACTATTGCTAGGCTCGTTAAAACATAGCGATGGGTTTGCCCGAAGGGAAAATTATAGAACAAGCATATGTTATCCTCCTCAAGCTTGACAGAAATAAAGAGGTACTGGTTAGCAATGACTGTGGAAAAATTGGGAAGAAAACTTGAAGAAACTTTGTTGGTAGCAAGTCGCTCTTGAACATGACACTTTCACTCCGCATCCAAGTCGGGTTGGGTTGTTCCATTCACCGGTGACATCACCATGGTCCCATCACACCATCCACATTTGGGGTTAATGCTACCGATCCATCACGTCAGTGTCGCCGATATGTTCAAGAGAAGTCATTTAGAGAATTCACCTGTGTCTCACCCGCTACAATACATTTACACTCCATTCTTTCATGACCGCCACCCTGAACCTTATGTCATCAGATCGTTTTCACCTCCATTAAAATCATTTGCTCCGTTCCGTGTCATTTATGTGGGATTCATTAAGGCCCTCCTGTGACGGATCGCTTCTTGTCGACATCAGCTCATTATCCAAGAAGTCAGTCTAGGAACACCCCGTTCAGTACTTTGAAGCTTTCATGACTCAATGGCAAGTTTCTCACTTCCGGCAACAGGTTTACATCAAAGGCCTTCGACCGAAATATTTTGCGTGGTGTTCGATGCCAAGTCCTTTATTCACACCACGTGAATTGTACTTCAGTACCTTGAGGGTCATTATCATTATCAGTGATTCCTCTCGCGCCTGTTAACAGCTTACATCATTGGCTGGTAATCAGGCGATGTCTTTCCATGTTCGACTCCAGAACATCTCTCACATGGATCGACTTGTACTTCGAGTGAAGATCGAACGAGATTAAAGACCCCGGATCTAGTTTCATCCATCCGGGCTGCGATATATATTCAGGGAAATAAAGACATCAAATGTACATCATTGCTGCACAGATAATCATCCAATCAAAGGGATGATGGCTCTACCAGAATCATCAGTCTACACTCAGATGATTGTCTGTCCTATGTACATGAAAATGAATTTATAAAGCTGAGCATGGGAATGCCCGCCTCAGCTAGATCATGAAAATATTATGAAGATAATGTATTGTATTGTATCTTATTACAGGTCTCCTCTCAGCTTGAAAGAACTTCGGATCCTCATAATAAAGCATTTCACCCGACATCAAAAGATTAACGACCTCATGCTTTAGGGGGCAACTGTTATAGACATTTTTTGGCACTGCAACCCCAAGCATAAAATGTCCATAAACCAAGGGCTCCTAAGTCCCTAAAAGTGTTGTTCTAACCCCTAAAGGAACAAGGTCAACTGATTACAGCTTCTCCCAGAAGTTCTCCATGAAAAACTGCTCAGAATTGGTCAAAACAGGATCACTTCAGCTGCTCCATAGGCAAAGTGCATTGCATCTCACCTAAATACACTGTGTGGGTGCGTTGCATTTCAAAAAGCCCTTCTATGGGGTGCGATGGGCGAGAAGTGACAAATGGCAGTGTCATTCTGCGAGGTGGAGAGGCATGGAATCTTCCAGAAACTTCTCCTGTGACACTTGCCTCTCTGAATTCGACCAAGGATGAGTAAGAGATCATCAATCTCCAAGTGGAAGCAAGAACTATCAGAGGGAAGACACTAATCAAATCACAAGCTGACTCATCTCCCTTACAGATATCTATATATGGATCCCTCATCCTAGAGATCCAGAGGCTGGAATTTTGCATATTGTAAGGAATTGTTGTTGGTTTCTTGAGACAACATCATAAGTGTTGGGTGATCTAAGCTTTGTATGAGGTGAAGAAGGGCTTACTTGCTGAGAGGATGATGCTGGGTCAGAACAACTGGTTGTAACTCCCTTGGCTCTTTCTTGTTTATCAATAAAAGCTATTCAAGTTTTCCTCCATACTCTTGTGTCATTTATGGTTTATGCATTTGTATGGTCAATTTACATCTGATCCTAGATTGTTTATGATTATAGATCCATGTTCTTGTATAGTGTCATGCTACTATGATCCTACAGGTACTCTGTGAAGCTGGGCGTACAAGGGAGCAAGTAACGAAAGGCTATCAAGAGAGAGAGGAATCGAACTAGGAGATTAGCGCAAGACAGAGGTTGGTCTTCTTTGTTCTTCTCTCATCTATATTTCATAAAGGAAAAACAAAAGTAGCTTTACTTTGTTTGTTTCTAAGGTAGCTACCACACCTTAGTGGGATAAGCAGTTCTATGTAGACACTTTTCCCTGTAACAGAGAGGGCCAATACAAGATAACGCTTCTTTATCTTATCAAAAACAACCTTTGATTCTTCATACCTGGGGTTCCTTGCTTTCTTTGAAGAGTCGGCCATTTCCTTGATGACCTGCATTACATATCATTCCTTTGATCATTGAAGATGTCCCTAGAATGATTGTTATCTTCATCAGGAGATGTGTCTTTGCCATTCGGACACTCCTTTGCATAATGGCCGAACTTTTTACAACCAAGGCATTTTCCTTTCCTTCCACCCTTAGATCTAGACTTCCCAATGAAGTGATCTTTAGGTAGGCCATCAGAAACTTCTGATGTGCTATTCTGATAATATTCTCTGCTTCGACTTCACCCTTGGTGAATTTGAAGAGGGATGAGGAATCCACTAATCCTTTTGCCCTTTCCCAACTGTCTTCGGTGATTTCTCTTTCACTATTGCTTGGGCATTGTCTTGACCTCAGCTCTCATACCATATTAAATTCTATGTATGTTCTATGCTTAGAACAATTTATTTCAATTTTCACAGTTAGCTCAATATCTTTCCCAGATTAGAAATCACATCAACATTAAAGTAAACTGCAGATAGAACATAAACATAAATCGCAGAAGACAAGCCAAGACAACAGGACACAAGATGTGGCATTAGCCAGGGACAAACCTGAATGTGGGGAATCCCTTGATCAATTCTTCTTATATATTCTTCAATAGTTCAGCAAAGAGAGAGAGAGAGTATGTTTACAATGGAAGTCAACACTTTGACTTATCTAGATAAAAGAATAGATCATCTCTAAGAAGATGATACATGAGATCAATTGAAGACATGCTTCTTCAATTTATTCTCCAAGGTGACTCCTTCACCTATCAGTGTACTGCATTTCATCATCATGTTGCACCTCACCGTGCTGCACCATGCTGCACCCATCATCACTATGATGCATCTCATCATGCTTCATTAATCATGACTGTACCCATCATTGTACTGTGTAGAATATTGTTCATGTTACTAAGAAGCAGGGCACCATTAGGGTATGTATTATTTTTCGTTATTTATATAATTCATGCCCAAAGGAGAACTTCCCCACACCATTTCTCAATCCAGTTATTGATGCTTGTGATGTTAATGAAGCCTTACCTTTTATGGATGGCTACTATATGTCAGGCATACCAGGTTAGGCATCACACCTTACTTACGAATTATGCGCCATTGCTGCACCATGTTGCCATACTAACCTATGTGTTGGCTGCATCTTGCTTGCTTGTTGTCCCTAGCATGATTGTTGTCCTTTGCATGCTTGTTGTTACATGCTAGTTGTCCCTTACATTCTAGCTGTAACATTGCATGCTTTGAGCTGCTAAGTACCATACAAATGTCCCAATGTTAGTTAGTTGTCCCTTGCATGCTACTCTCCTTCGGAGAAACATGCTTAGGTTGTTCTCGAAATTTTGGCAATTTCGGCTATTCCCGACAGTTTCGACAGTTCCGGCTAGTTCCAGTGGTTCCGACAGTTCCAGATTTTCCTGGCAGTTCTGGCAGTTCCGGCTTCTGCCCTCTGCGTTAGCTTTCCTGGCTGTTCTAGTAGTTCTCGCTGTTCTTGACAGTTCCAGCAATTCTGACTATTCCCGACAGTTCCGGCAGTTCACAGCAGTTCCGACAATTCCAACTATTCTCGGTAGTTCCGAGTAGTTTCAGCAGTTCTGGCAGTTCTGGCTTTTCCCAGAAGTCCCGGCAGTTCCAGACAATTCCGGCAGTTCTAGCTTTTCCCAGCAGTTCTGGCAGTTCCGGTAGTTCCTAGTAGTTCTCACAAGTTTTGGCAGTTCCTAGCAGTTCCGGCGGTTCCGGCTATTCCCTGCAGTTCTGGCTTCTGCCCTCTGGATTAGAGCAACATTATCCCTTAGGATCTCTCCTCCTACTAAACCCAAAGACAAGTAGAGAGGAAGAGATCCCAGGTGTTTTGAAATGAATTGAATGCCACCTCTATTTATAGTAAAATGTTGAGCACAAGTGGGGTTTCTTTGGTTGCTAGCTGACCTTGACGAATTGTCCCATAACACAAATAAATTCATATCTCCATGAATACTTATCAGAATCGGATGATCTTTAGATCAATCCTACACATCTTGATGAGAGGGATCCAAGAAAAATATCAGGTTCCATTAATAAGATGACCCACATGGAGTTTGGCCCTAGTTGCCATTTTTAACAGTTATTGATTTGTTGGGGAGTCAAATCCACATTTCAATAGATAGGGGGGCGATATATTTTTGTTGGGCCACTTCATTCGAGAGGATGTTTGTAGTGATTAATCTCCATCCATCCTTTGCTACCAAAAATTGTGAAAAACAATGTAGGTCCTTTAAACCCTATCCTCCCCATGCCTTTGGGAGGGCAATTTTGTCCCATCTTACCCAAGCAAAGGTATGCCCCTCATTTGAGCTGCGCCAAAGGAAACCACAACATATCCTGTGTATGATGTTTAGGATGTATTTTGGCATCCAAGATAGGGAAAAAAAGGCTTCATATATAAGTAAATAAACATTTTTAATGTCTAAAATAACCATTAAAAATTACTAATTATAATTAATAATTAAACTAGTCTAGATCTATTTTAACTCTGGCCTTTTGTTCCTCAAGAGATTTGATCTCTCTCAACACTTACTAGATCCAAAGTTAATACATTATATATTTTAAAAAAACATTATAATTAATAATTAAACTAGTCTAGATCTATTTTAACTCTGGCCTTTTGTTCTTCAAGAGATTTGATCTCTACACTGCTTTAATAATAAATACATTATATATTTTAAAAAAACTATGAAATCATTTATAATATTATAAAATATAAATTAACTGAACATGAATACGATACGATATATAATATAAAGAATATAAATTATTTAAAAAGTAATATAACAAATAATTGAAAACCATAAATTATCAATTGCCGGTAGTTGAGACTTTCGTAAATGGTTGAGACTTTTTAAACAAACTTGCAATTTAATATTAATAAATACAAAAAAAATTTAATATATTAAAATCAAATTTATAAATTTTTGAAATCTAAGTCAAACGTTATTTTAAAATAACTTCTGAGTCATTGAAAAAATGGTTTTAAGTTTAATTTTCGAGTTGTGGAGTTTTTCGCATTTAAAAAACGTTGTATGAGGGGTTTAAAAAACATTTAATTTTTTCCATATGAATTATTTATTTATTTTTCATTATAAAGCTAGAGGAATGAATTAAAGTCAAATAAATTGATTAAAAAAATTAATTAATTGTTATAATTTTTTTTTTTTTTTTTAATATTTGATTATGATTTCTATTGATATTTAAAAAAAAATTATAACTAATGTGTTTTGTAGTATATTGGTGATTTTTTTAATTAGAAAGTTAATATTCACACAAAAAAAATTGTTGATTTTTTCAATTCGAAAATAAATATCCACACAAAACAAGAGTAACAGTTGCCTTGACATTCAACAAAAACCATAAGTACTGGCTACTAGAAATAATGACTGCATAAGGTTAATTATTGAAGAAACATACATACTATGGAAAATGGAAAATAAACATAATAGAAGAGAGCCAAAAAACATAATAGCCCGTAACAAAAACCCAGATAATGGAAGAGCACCGGGAGAAATCGTTCATCAAGGATGATCATTGGATGGTCTGGAGATGAATTTCCATTGGCCATGTTAACTGATGTGGCGTCATGGAATCAATATTTGAATCTGAATTGATTTAGCACTCTATTTTGTTTAGTCAAACTGTGATGTCATCCATATCATATCTAATAAACTACATTATGCAGTTAAGGTCCTCCTGACCCACAAACAACTTGTAATTATAACCATGTTTGTCCCTCAACACCATGTGGAGTAGACGGGCCATCTCTCTATGAGAGAATATTGAGTGTAGGAAACATAACTGGCATTTTCTCCATTTTCCTAGGTCTGGTACCCACTATGTTTTTCTTTTTCAAACTTCAAAATTTGAATGATATTGTCATTCACCAAATTCTCTTGCCTCCAAGGATCGTATTTCTTGTTGAACCTCTAAAGGCATAACGTCATAAAAATTTGCCAATGACTCCAAACCAAAGAGGCGTCATTGTTTGGAGGAGTACGCCACAGATGATCCTCCTCTTCTACTAATTAGTCAATGTGATGGTGCCATCAAACATAAGAACCTGCAATAAAACTCAACCAAAAAAATTCGATACAACCCAAAACTGAAATTACGTTAGATGGATGGGTCAGGTCAAGACAAAAAGCCTTCTATTCCCAAAATACCAGACACAATTAGTGAATAGAAAGACTCTGTGTAAACATCATCCACATACCCACAACCATGAGTATTCAAACCAAACTGGACTTGAGACCAAGTAGGACTTAGAACCATAGATAAATCCTCCTCCTGAAACGATGTAAGTACCAACTGATCAATTTGATACCTCACATTATTAAAACCAAATAAAAAATGAACCACTGTACCAAACACTAGCAACCAAGACTAGGCACTTGAAAGATAAGTTAGAAGGTTCAAGGGATTGTAAGTCTGTTGACAGGAGTACCACAACCAACTCGAACTAAGGGCCAGAGGAGGAGTTATGCAGGAAGGACACAAAATACCTTTGGTGACCTCCCGTAACCCTACAACCATGTTGATGACAATGATAGAGTGGAAAATACAAAGAGGAGACTAGACAAAAGAACCACCACCCTTAACTGTATCCCTTAGAACAATACAAATTGGGGTGTATCACAAAATAAACAAGTACACAACCCGAAATGATATTGTATGCAACTAAAATACCCACACTAACCACATGACCACCTGTTGAAGCCTCAAAATGTGCTGCAACAATATGGGGAAAAACCACCCAGTTGGGGATTGAATATCGTCCCTTATCCTTTTGGAATAGTCGCTTCGACTAGATATAATGGGACCAGTTTCCCAATAAAAATGTGATAAGATGGAAAGAGTGTTTATGACCAAAAAATAAGTGATAGATGGGGAGGTTTACAAACCTGAATACATGTATATGAATCTATCTATTACCTGGGGTTTACTTATGTTTATGCAATCTAGAATAATTGTCCTAAGTGTATGATAATAAAAATTGATCAAACACTTACAGAAATGAAAATATTTTAAGATAATTATTTTGATTAAATAGTTAATCAAATAATTGATGAAACACATATCGCATCAAATAACATTCATAAATTTCTCATATATATATATATATATATATATATACACACACACACACACTAAGGACGACAATTCTAACATGTTCAGAAATGAATTAATACAAAACTGCATTAAAAAGATACATATAATAAACAATATAAAGATAAATGACTATCAATTCATAAACAAAACAAATATACAATGGTAAAAGTACATGATTTATATGACTCTGCTCATGAAAAAAATAGTTCTGGTCCAGTCTTTCTGATTAATATGGTTTCAAAAGTACAAAAGTGCAAGCTTCCAAAGCCTTCTCTACAAAACTTCACGACCCTGATCCAGTCATTCTACTAAGACAAAATTCAAAAGTACATTAGTGAAAGCTTCCAATTTTTTTTTTCATAAAATTTGGGGACCCTTTATTTGTAGACATGAAAGGGTTTATATAAAAAGAAATAAAATATAAAAATAGACATTACATGAAAGCTCTGAGGAGATTAAAAGAACGCTCCTTAAAATAAGTGACAAAAATACAAAAATAGAAACTGTTGAAATGATGAGCTTAAGAATGCAATTGTGTCTATTCTTTCATTCACTTCCTAAGCTCGTAAATATCCATCATTGGCTTAACTTCAAGAGGTTGACCTGTCCTCATGCGTAGATATCTTGTGTACACTGCATCTAAAAGCGTTGGAAGCATATGGGTGGATGAGTCAGCAAGGTAGTGTAGCATTTGCCACTGGTTGTGTGGCCTCACTAGATATTTCCAATACACTTCCCAGTCGAGTTTAGTCAACTTCTTATTTGCTTCCTCCTTTACTTTTGAAGTTTCTTTCCATTGTCTTTCTAGGAATTTGATATCAGGAAGAATACCAGGTGGGCATTCTTGAATCCAGTTAGCATTGTGTAGGTCATTGATAATTTCAATGATGTTATTTGTAGCATCGATTTCCCTAGACACTTCTCTTTCTGCCTATTTCAATTGAATGTCCCAATCAATAAAGAGGATCTCCTTGTGGGATTCCTCTATTCTGGGAAGATATGTTGTTCTTCTTTCTGGAGTATCCTTCCATGTTATAAATCCCGAGATTTTATCATCAATGTCATTGAAGGTCACCCTTAGATTGGATGATTAAATCATTAGTGAATCACTTGTAACACACAATGGATTGATGATAGACAACTTTTTACATAACATTGCTTGTTGCCTTGATAATACATTGTTTAGCTCTAATGCTGCTTTTATAAAGTCCTCTACTTTGGGATTGTCCTTCAACTAATCAAGTGAAAACTGGAGCTGTTGTATTCGGACATCCTTAGTACTGGTCTCTACCTGATACTGGAGCTTTAATTGATCAAAGCTCTGTTGTAGTTGAGACATTTGTGTCTTAATTTCATGGTCAATACTTTGTCTCTTTTTTCCTAATTGCTACTCTAACTATTGAATTATCTCTTCTTTCTCTTTGACCATTTGTCGAACCTCTATTGCTTTGTCAATCGTATAAAATGCATAAGCACTGCAAACTGTGATAAATTTGTCAAATTCTCTAAAGGATCAATTGGAGTATCATTCCATACTATATCCATAGGTACATCACTAGGAATTACTGTTGATCACAGCTCTATTATTCTCCTTTTCCTCTGTCTTTTCACCACAACTTGATGTTTGGGATTGCAAAAGACGTCAAGATGGGGTATTTATTCCACTTTAAGGACTATTTCAGATGAGGGGAATGTCGGGATGATCTCATCTTCTTCCGTAGTGATAGCTTTATCAGTAGCCCTATCAATAAATGAGCTCTTTCCTATGTTTTGGGGTCTGTTGAATGTTTTCTCCATTTCAATGTTTTTTCCCCTTATTGTCCTCTAAGATATTGATCAAATTATTTCCATGCCTCATTCAACTGATTCTTGAAGGGAGTTTCATCAGTATGTACTAATGTGGATTTATCCTCCACTTCAATATCCTTGGAAACTTGTACTGATTTCTGTTCAGAATTCTTTTATGAACTCTTCTTTGAGTACTTCTCTAAGCCCTATTCTGACTTCTGCTCTGAACCTTGTTCCGAGACCTTTTCTAACTCTTGCTCTCAGCCCTATTCTAAACGCTTCTCTTCTTGGATAATCAATTGAGGGATCCTGAATAGATCCAAAGGGACATTTTGCAGTATTTTTTCTCTATATTGTTGGAATTGGGCTACCCTTTGTGAATTCACTTTTAACGTGGCCAAATGATGCAATTGTGAAAACGGTTCAGTGGATTCAAATAGGTCATCATATTCATCATCTTCATGAGTCAATTGTCTAATTTTCACTTGGGTAGTGAAATTTTGTGCAACTTTGTTCGGGTCAAATTGTCTGCTAGGAATGGTAGCAAGATTTGAACATGTAATATTATTGATTTCAAGCGTAACATGCTTGAAATAAATAGAGCATAAACACCACATTGGATGGGGAATGAAGGGCAAATATATTTCTTAGCTTCCTTTAGGGTCTTTGTCAGTCCATCCCCTATAGTTTGATAGGCAGTCTCCCTAGCGAGTAGTTTATCAGGTTACGTACAATGGGAGAACACGAGGAGGCGCTAGACTTCAATAGACTCAAACATAGGTAAAAATATCTTCTCCAAACCACCCCTATTGGAATGAAATCAATTTTGGCCTCATCAGACAATACTGGGGTTCTTTTGTAGCATAACGCCTTGGAATTTTTTATAGAAATGGGTGTGGAAATTAGATTCTCATATGATTTTATGCTATGTATGGATTGGAGTGGGATCTTGAATGGTCCATTTCCATCCCATGGTTGGGAAATTTGTAGTGAAATAGACCGCATCCTTGATATATGCACTCATAAAAAATGGGGGAATTACGCTGGTAGTAACATACGGTGTTGCCTAAACTCTCAAATTTCGAAGGCAATGTTATTCGAAAGGATAGTGCCCCAATCCACTATAAAAGAATTGACTGCTTCCTCAATAAGAGGAACCCATTCAACTGAGAACTTAGTTCTATTAGGGTTCCCAAACAGTGCACACATCATAACCGCAATATAAGAATAGGGAGCAGTGAGAGAAGATATAGAGTACATACCTGATTTCTCATGCTTATGTTTGTTCAAGTAGGATCTTGATTGTTTAATTGGATTTGATACTACATCATTCTCGCTTGCAAAATGTTCGAGGAAATATTTTTCATACATCTTCTGTGCATCAGGTATATGGTACATTTTCTTCAAGTTGTCAGCTATAAAGGACCCGACGACTATTTTCCTTGAAGTCAAGAATGTCCTATTCACAATGTTAATATTCTCGATTAAACATTTTACCATATTGTATAAGGAACGATCTTGGGTCGAGCAGCGATCCTGTGAAGAAAAGAGTTGGTGGCTTCATAGTTTGAGGATTCAGAAGATCTACTAGGGTCTATTGTTTCCACTCTTTGAATTACCTTAGGCCCTTCGCTTTCTAGAAATTGGTACATGGATTCCCACGAGGATGTTCCACTATCTATTGTGCATGTAGTGTCTGAGAAAAGTGGGGGCATCTCTGTTACATCAGAAGAAGAAGGTGCAGATTGTGAAGTCTCCATGGCTTTCTTTCCTTTCTTTGTCTTAGTCATCATGTTACACAAATTCTTCTCAGGTTGAACCTGCAAATTGGAAACATAGACGAATGAAGAGAAATAGGTCTAAAATGCAGAAGCATTTGAACATACAAGGCTTGGAATGATGGGAATCATAGTTTAAATTTGAACAAATCTATATATAGGCCATCAAATCACCTTGGACCTTTAAATCATAAATATCGTTAGAAGTCTTTAATAACTGAAATCATGGGTTCACGTGGTAATTTATTATCTTATTAATGTATCACAAAAATCTTTCAAATGGTATTTAGAACCTTTTTCCATGTGTTCTACTGATATGTGTTGGGAAAAATACTGAGAGGGGGGTGAATCAGTATTTACAAATCAATAACGTTTTACCTTTCATTCTCAGATTTCTATACAATACTTTAATGAATGGAACATGCCTGTGCATGCAACTGTTCTTAAGAAAACTAACGTATATCTAGTGAACTTATAATTCAGTTAATCCATCATATGTTTGTCTTCAGCCATTGCATTAGTACTTTATTAACTATTAGATAAACATCAACCAGGTGCAGCAATAACATAATAAACCATCACACATGAGAAACATGCATGAACACGAAGATTTAATGTGGAAACCCAATGCGGGAGAAAAACCACCTACTGTTGTCGTCTCTGTCTTCTTTCTAATATAAAAAAAAACCTATTTACAATCTTGTACTGGTGCAGACTCATACCAGTATGCAGGCACCCACCTGTAGAAGGTTACAACCTTCTCTCGTTCTCCAGCTTCTATTGGAAGGGAGATACAACCCCCTGGCTCTTGTACTAGCGGATATGTTCACCAGTACGTAGGCGCCAACCTACAGAAGGATACTACCTTCACTCTTCCTCCAAGGACCACGTTTCATTAATTTTCAGATGGGATACTCGTGATACACAATAACACAATATGTAGGCCACGTTCCATCCAATTTTCATACTAGACCCATCAGTAACAATGAAGCTCAAAATCAATCACCATTGAAATACAACCAATCACTGAAACCCATCAACACTGAAGAAAATCACAATCAATCAATATGGGCAATCAGATCACTATCACCAGAACTCAGAGCTGAACCCGGAACTCTTCATCGACAACTAGCACCAACTGAAACTTCAAATAACATATGTCATAATTTATACACTACTTATAAGTGTTGAACCAACGTGTATACATGCCTTCACCAAGGCGAGCCAGTGTATAGATTTGTAGATAATAACTTATAACTCCATAGCTAATGCAAACTTCAGATATGCTTAGATCATAGCATATAAAGGATAAAAATGCATTAGCATTCAGATCTAGACTATCCATTACATAATGATAAGTCATTTTAGGTCTTGTGATCGTGATCCATCATTAGATCTCATCCATTATCAAACACTCAGGTGCATACTTAGTTCAGATCATGTAAAGCAACAAAAACACATAACATGCATATTTACTTTTGACCTAACGCTTCATAAGATATTCATTCCTTGCACACTTAGCCCTTTGATCTTCTCCTTATTATATACTTAGGTCCTTTTTAAATACCTCAGACCAAAACCATATATATGCTTCTGGTATTCTTTGATGGTATCAATACTCTTTTTTGTGCTCATTACCATGGGTCAATACCATGGTAGGAACCCCTGGTACTCTTTAATCTTAGTTTTCCATCCCGTAAGTGCTTTTCGTCTTGTGAAAGTACGTGCATACGTATACGCTTATTCTATTATGTGTACCTGTGTGTATACATGACTTGGAATAGGATAAACAATGTATACTTCTTAAAACATTCTCTTTCTTCAATCTGTGGAACCTGATCTGTAATCCTTTGTTGTTACCTTGGAATTGACCTATTGCACTATCATACATCACTGAATCATTTGTGAGTTTCTGTCAAGGACAAAACCTATACCATAATGGAAACAATCTCCCCCTTTGAACTTGATGGAAACCACTTTGGTGTTTGGTCACAACAACCTGTAAATAAAATCAAGACAAACACCAAGCTACTCTCCCCCTTTGACATCAAGGGCAAAGGGTTGACCAAAATGAAGACTTCCATATCTGAACTGCTAAATATAAACATTGATCATGCTCCCCCTAGGCACATGCTGAAATTCTCTGATCAAATCCCCCCTTAGTACATGCTAGTATGCATTATATTGTCCATGCTCCCCCTAAGCACATGTAGAGTCTACAGAAATAACATGACGATATAATGACCTTCCCTATCACCATTGACTCATACATACATCAATCGCCCAACCAAGTGGGGATACACCAAATTTGACTCATCCACCCAACCAAGTGGGTTTACATATTTGACATGATCTTTAAAAGTCTATAAATGATTGAATCTAACAGTTATTATATCATCCTTCCCATGCATAGTGGGGTTACAAATTCCATCATAGATCTTGACATGACTTTACATCAAATGTTATTCATGACATAAAAAACCTAGGACTTAGACAAGACCATGATAGTTATCAGAAACTATCATACATAATATATGATCTACACCATAAGCTTTGTCAACAACATCAAGAATAACAACCTGTATATGTCCATCATCAAAAAAGTCATCTGAATCAAAACAACTATGTGGCTCAAGCAATATAAGTATCATCTGAGATTCCATCATAGGCCACTTATGACTGCATCATAGTATCATTTAACAACATAAGCATCATTATGTACCAAGGTCTTCTAAAGCAAAAATAATGCCAAAAATGCATTATTAAAAGCATCTCATATGCTCCCCTTGAACCTGTGCTAACTATTCACTGTTATATATGTTCATTACATATGTTAGTAAGAATCATTAAGGCATCATCATCAACCAATTACTCATCAATTCATCAACAACTTATGAAGGCAAAAAGCACTTCTACATATCATCAACATACTGTAATCATCATCAATCATAACAGAAAAGATAATTGATAATTGACTGAACCATATCAGACCCCTTTTCCTAATTCTGTCCCATTGCTTCTTCATCAAACCAACATATACATGACTGTGCAGTTTCTAACTCATGTATATACATGACTTGTCTTCATGATAACTGCAAATGAGAATTAGAACACTGAAATTTCATACTTTTAGTTCCTCCTGAGTCTGTTATGTCTTTATACTAAGCTATTCCACAACTTTTTGATTGTAATTCCTTCTTCTTCCATACTTTGGAGTGTGATGATGTTTGCTCCTTTTGGTATGTTGGTTGAAATTTTCTCCTACATTCTTTTTCTATATGCCCAATCTTGTTACGAGCATAACATATTATATGTTTCATATTCCTTCTATAAAAATCAATGGCTCTATGACCAAACATATTGCAACAAAAGCAATATCCCTTAAAGTACCTGGAAGCTGATGATCTTTTTGTGTGACAATTATTAACTTGAAACATTCTACTTCTGCACTTGGCTGCAACATGTCCAAAATTATGACAGATATGACATTCAACATTATTCATCATAGGAAAGAATTGATTAACAATTTCATAGTTATGAGTAAATGATTTTATTAGAATACTTTCTTTTCTTAGTTGTTGATGGGGTTGACCTCTTATCTCCTTGTTGAGAATTTCAAATTTTTCATTAGAGTTCCTTGCCTCATGTTGTGAGATAGATTCACCTTCAATAGTTTCATGAAAGCTAAGACCAGATTTGATGGTAGGAGACCTTTGGCTACTAAGAATGTTATCCAAAATCTTAGTACTATCTTGAAATCGTAACAATTTATCCTTTTCTTCTAATTTACCTTTTAAGATATTTACCTCAACCTGATATTGCTCTTCCTTTTCCAGATATTGTTACTTCATGATTTATTCACCTTTTATTCCTTCCTCGACTTGTTTTCTTAATTTGAGAATCTCATTTTCTTGTTCTTCATCTGCTTGAGGTAGTTCTTCGTTCTTCTTATTTGAATTTTCAATATCTTCTTTTAGAGAGATGACCTCAACTTCAAGGTTTTCATAGTAACCGGATCTATCTATAATTCTCTTGATTGTTGTATCCTTTTCATTTACTTCATTTGTTAATGATTTCACTTCATCCTACAACCTTTGACATTGATCTTCCTTTTCCTTGAATTGTTTCCTTACTTTGTTTCCTTCCTCCAACTTAGCTTTTAATCTGGTAACTTCTTCTTTGAAGGTACACTCCCTTTGTCAAATAGATCTTGTTGATCTCTAATTTTATCTGTGAGTCTTTTAACTTGTGCCTTTATATTTCTTTCACTTTCACCCATATGTGAAAATTCAGTTATTTCACTATCACTTTCAATATCTTCAACATTGCATGAATAGAGAAAAGTATCACCAAAATACCAAAAATTAGTACCTGATACTTATTTTTCTTGTTCATCTTCAATGTGAGGTGATTCTGAATCTTAATACTTGCTTACCCAATTGTCTCTCTTGCTGTCACTATTCCTTTGAGATGTCTTCTTCTTCTAAGGTGCTTTCTTCTTTTACTTCTTTCCCATTTTCTCGATGGATCTCCTTCAAGCGATCAAGCTTCTTCGAAAGGACCTCCTCTAATACCAATTGTTGGGAAAAATACTGGGGGGGGGGGGGTGAATAAGTATTTACAAATAAAAAAAAAATTACCTTTCATTTTTAAATTTCTATATGCGACTTTACTGAATGGAACATGCATGTGCACGTGACTGTTCTTAAGAAAACTAGCATATATCCAACGAACTTATAATTCAGTTAATCCATCATATGTTTGACTTCAGCCAGTGCATTAGTACTTTATTAACTATTAGATAAACAGTAACTAGGTGCAGCAATAACAGAATAAACCATCACACGTGAGCAACACACATGAACACCAATATTTAAGGTGGAAACCGAATGCGGGAGAAAAACCACCTGTTGTTGTCATCTCTATCTTCTTTTTAATATAATAAAAACCTATTTACAATCTTGTACTAGTGAAGGCTCATACTAGTATGTAGGCACCCACCTGCAGAAGGCTATAGGCTTCTCTCATTCTCCAACTTCTACTGGAAGGGAGCCACAACCCCCTGGCTCTTGTACTGGCAGATATGTTTACCAGTACGTAAGCACCAGCCTACAAAAGACTACTACCTTCACTCTTCCTCCAGGGACCATGTTTCATTAATTTTTCGTCTGGGATGCTCATGGCATAGAACAACACAATTATAAGCCACGTTTCATCCAATTTTCATACTGGACCCATCAGTAACATTGAAGCTCAAAATAAATCACCACTGCAATACAACCAATCACTGAAACCCATCAACACTGAAGTAAATTACAATCAGTCAATCTGAACAATCAGATCATTGTCACTGGAACACAAAGCTAAACCCAGAACCCTGCATCAACAATCAACACCAACTGCAACTTCAAATAACATATGGCATAATGTATACGTTACTTTGATGTTTCAAACCAGCGTGTATACGCACCTTCACCAAGGTGAACCAACGTATAGATGTGCAGATAATAACTTATAACTTCGCATCTATTCCAAACTTCAGAGATAATCATATCATAGCCTATGAAAGATAAACATGCATTAGCAATCAGATCTAGACTATCCATCACATAATGATAAGTCATTTCAGGCCTTATAATCCTGATCCATCATTAGATCTCATCCATCATCAAACACTCAGGTGGATACTTAGTTCAGATCAAGTAAAGCAACAAAATCCCATAACATGCATATTTAATTTTTATCTAACTCTCCATAAGATATCCATTCCTTGCACACTTATCCCTTTGTACTTCTCCTTCTTATATACTTAGAGCCTTTTTCAATACCTCGGACAAAAACCATAGTTATGCTTATGGTATTCTTTGATGGTATCAATATTCTTTGTTGTGCTCATTAATATGGGTCAATACCATGGTGGGAACCCCTGGTATTCTTTAGTATTAGTTTTCCATCCCATACGAGCTTTTCCTCTTGTGAAAGTGTGTGCATATGTATACCCTCCTTCTGTTCTTTGTACCCGTGTGTATACGCGACTTGGACTAGGATAAACAATGTATATTTCTTAAAACATTCCCTTTCAATCTATGGAATATGATTTGTAATCCTCTGTTGTTACCTCTAAATTGACCTATTGCACTGTCATACATCACTGAATCATTTGTGTGTTTCCATCAAGGACAACACTTGTACCATAATTCCAACACTATGCGATAGTGATATCATTATATTGGTTCTTTGGGTATGGAAAGTGCACAATGTGATGATTGCAATATTGAAATCAGAGATTTTGGAGTAGAGGGGAATGGATAGAGCCAAAGTATTTTTTGCGATTGCAAAATCACGTAAAATGACGTGTCATTAGGGTGGTTCGGACTGATGACTAACAAGTGTGAATTTTCCTTTAATTTATTCATTGTTATGATTTTATTAAAGTCACGATTTTTAGCAAGTGGCTTTATCGCAACTAGAGGATCCGAGATGAAAGGAGCGGTGGGAATTTTGCTAATTGTGATCCATCCAGGTGCGACATATTAACCCACCTGCAAATATTAGCCCCTAAAATTTTCCCTGAGCACAAAAATTGGTGATTCATTGGAAGAACTAGTTATTTTTTATTTAAAATAATGAAATTTTAAAAAACTTCCTAAGTAAAAATTATTGAGGAAAATAAGATTATTTCCGAAATATTTAGATAATTAACATTAATCTAAATATATAAAAACTCACTTAATTATAATTCCTTTTAAATCCTCTTATAGATGAAAATACTTTTTGTCTATATCAGTCCTTAATTAGTTGTAAAGATAAAGTAGGGGGGCTTCTTACAACTTAGCATTTTAATATACTCATTTGTCATAAGTAGAGCCACTGTTGCCAGCACGCATTCATAGCCTCGATAGGGTTACCATTTAAGCATCAATGATTCAGAATCCCATCCATTTAAGAGTGCAGTCTTTAGAGATAATTGAAAAATTATATGGGGATTTCAATTTTTTCTTTTTTATTTACTTTTCTTTTGACAATTTTTTTGTTGTTGCATTACTTAAAATCCATTGCCCTGGTTTGGTGACTAGAAAGTGACAATTCCATTCATTGGTTGTAATTGTGATGAACAGGTTACCTCATGATGAGACCCCTTATCTTAAGATTAAAATAATCATAAGCCATTACCCCGGTTTGATATTTAGTGTTGGTAATTTCAGTCAATTATTTCCCTATAAACATGGTAAGCAGGCTCGTGATGAGACCCATTATCTTTTAAGGTTAATATATTTTTGAATTAAACTCTAAAAAGGTAAAGTTAATGGATGGGTATAATCATTGACTCCTTAAGGGTTTTGGATGAAAATTTTAGAGTTAGAGATTCTTAGCTGTAAATAGTCTTTACTTTGTTAAAGATAACCTTTCTTAACCGATAATAGAATAAAAGGATTTTTATAAAGTTTGAGGGTTTTTAAAGAATTTACAACTTCAATGGAAAAGTAAAATTCAGAGTTTTATGGTACTTATCTAATTTTCAATGTTGTGATCATTTCCTTAAGAAATCCTACTTTCAAAGCGAAAGATCATAAAATGTTTTAAGATATTTTATTGTAAAGCCAAAAGTGATGTTATCTAACATTATTTTCTAAGAGAACTATAAATGCAATAATGTTATAGTAGAAAACATTATTTTCTAAGAAAATATCTTTTTCAAAATAAGCCCATTGACAAGAAGAGAATCTCTCTTTCTTGATAAATCTTGCAATATGAATGTTGATGGGCCTATTTGTTTAGCAATTTGAAATGGTACAAGCCACATTTTAGGGAATTTAGTATGCTTTCCTTTTTCCTCATGTGCCTTGTCCCATTTAAGGACGAGGTCTCCAGTTTGAAAAGATTTTTTGGAAACAGAAATTGCATCAAAAGAAGATTTGACTAGCTACGGATGGCGAGCATGTGTAAGCTTAGATTTTTCTCTTTCTTCTTCTAATTTAAAATTTTTAGACTGTCTTAGTTGTAAAGAAGAAGAAGGTATTTCTTCAGTAAATTGGACTAGGGATAATGAGGGAAGAGCTAGATTCGAAGGGATGATAGCCTCTCCCCCATTTACTAGATTGAAGGGAGAAGTGCTTATTGAGGCCTTCTGGGTTATTCGATCTCCCTATAGAGAAAATTTCAAAGATTTGTGTCAATTATTTTTGCTGTGATCAACAAATATTTTAATAATTCTTATGATGTTCTATTGGTTGATTCTACTAGACGATTTCCTTGGGGGTAGTAGCTAGCAGAGTGATTAAGTTTAAACCCCTCTTAAGAGAAAATTCAGTCATATTATTTCCTGAAAAGTAAGACGCATTATTAAACATAAGTGATGTTGGTAAGCCAAATATGGTAATAATGAATTGATCAATGAATTCAATGATAGCATTGGAATTGGCTACCTTTAGTGGAATGTCTTCCATGGACTTAGTAAAATAGTCTGTAATTGTAAGGATATACTTATGTTTCTTTGAAGAATGAGTAACAATCTCACCTATGATGTCTAGTCCCCATTGTTCAAATGGTTGTTCAATGTTGACCGGTTGTAGAGGTAAGGCTCATTTTCATTGTCTTCAAGTAGTAGTTTGGCATATTTTTCATTTCCTCACCTATTCATGGGTATCCTTAAACAAAGTTGGCCAATAGTAACCAACATGAAAGATCTTATGTGTAGTAGTATCTACTCCAAAATGTCCACCAACTGGTCCAACGTGGAGTTCCTGCAAAACCTTCAATGCTTTACAATTTTATAGGCATATTAATAAAATAGAGTCATAATTTCTTCTAAATAACACATCATCAATGATTTCATATTGATTTTATTTTAATGTTAAATCCCTTTCTCTTTTGTGATTGAATTCAGGGGGAGCATATCCATTTTTTAAATAGAAAATGAGATCAACATATTGGGACTCCAAATCGTTTAGGCTTACCTCAGATATATGTATAGTACTACCTGAGTCCTCATCTGTTGGTAAGTTGGAAGCTCCTATAACCAATCTGAAAAAAAACTTGTCATTTAACAATTTTGGTTGGTTTAATGTATTCTTGTAGGGTTTTTACCCAATTTTCCCTCTTTTCCCCTAATTCCCTTTGCATAAGAAATTGTCCCACTACTGAGAATGGGACTATTATTTTAGTGTGCGTTTTTAGGAGAAAAGGCCAACAGTGATTTACAGATTTAAAATCAGAAAAAAATTCTTCTCCACCTCTGAATAATTTGGTTCAGCACCTTGAAAATTAGAAATAAAGAAAGAGATGGGTGCTTCAATTTGTTGATCATTAAGTTGTGTTAGAACAACAGCATAAGATGTTTGAGAAGCAAAAGTGTACAAGATGAAATGGTTAGAAAATTTTGGAGTTGTTAAAGAGGGAGTATTCATAATGGCTTGTTTGATTAAATCAAAATATTCCCTTTCATTATGTCCCCACTTAAAGATTGAATTTTTCTTAATCGTGGTTTGCAATGGTAAAACAATTTGGGAAAAGTTAGGGACAAGTGTCTTAATAAAATTTATCTGACCTAGAAAGGTCTGCATAGATTTTTTACTGTGGGCCAAAGGAATTTAATAAATTTATTTTATTTTATCTGGATCGATACAGATGCCCTTTTTGGATATAGTAAACCCTAAAATATTACCTTCATCTAGAGAAAAATAATATTTCTTTAGATTTAATGAAATTCCATACTTCTTGCAGCATTCAAAGATCTATTTCAAGTGATGTAAATGATTGTTTCTCTTCTTGTAATAAACAGTTATGTCATCCAAATAAATGACAACGGTTTTGTTTATCAGACCCTTGAAAGCTATGTCCATAGTTCTTTTGAAGGTTGCCTCTGCATTTATTAAACCAAAAGGCATTTGCTGGTATGCAAAGGTACCCCATTTAGTCCTGAATGTAGTCTGTAACCTATCATCTAGGTGGACCAATATTTGATTATATCCTGAAAATCATCAAGAAAAGACATTAGTTCGGAACTAGCTACTAATTGTAGTACTTGTTCCATGGTAGGTAATGGGAAAATGTCTTTCTGACAAGCTTTATTGAGATTTCTAAAATCTATGTAGATGTGAATTTCACCATTCTTCTTCCTGATATGTACTAATTTTGAAACCCATTTTGAATGCCTAACAGGAAAGATAATCTTGTCTTTAAGGAGTTTATTCAGCTCAGACTTGATTTGGCTTTCTATATTGGGGTGAATTTTCCTTAATTTTTGTTGCATTGGTTTGTCATTGGATATCATGGGAATAGTGTGTTGTATGATGGAGGTATCATATGTTTTAAGATCATTGTAGCTCCAAGAAAAGATAATTTTATAGTTTTTTAACAAATGAATAAAGGCTAATCTCTCATCAAGTGAGAGACCATGTCCTAGATTGATGTTTTGTGGTTTGATATCAGTTCCAAGGTTTACTAGTTTAAACCTTAAGGTTGAACTTTGTAGTTTAGAATTAGTAACCTTGTTAAATCTGTCTTTTAGATCATAAATATCTTCAAGTTTTACCATAGATTTAGGTATGGGATTCTCATTGGATTTTTGTTTCAACTGAATATCATGTTCATTTTCATAAATTATTTGATCATCATATGGTCCTTCAGATGCTAAAAAGCTTAGGATATCTTCGTCGTCATTAAACACTTGCCACTTGGTGACATTATCGGGAATGGATGGTAGAAAAACTAATTCTATGGAAAACCTATCTGGACTGTAGTCCTCTGATGGTAAAAGCTTAGATACTATATTAGCCAGAAGGTCAACACTTGTATTTTGAAATCTAGGGATAGGAGAGATGTTGAATGCTAAAAAATGTGAAGTAAGGTCCTCGACTAATGATTGGTAATGTTTTAAATGTCTGGAGAGACAATGAATGGTGTTTCTTACTTGTTTGATAACAATTTCAGAATATCCAAATACTTAAATATATTTGATATCCAGACCTATTTATTTATACAAACCTTGGATCAGTGCCTCAAATTCAGCAGTATTATTTGTGTATTCGAATTCCAAACTACATGCTCGCATTCTTTTTTCTCCTTATGGAATAATTAATATACAACTGGCTCCTGCACCATCATTAGATTTAGATCCATCAAAACATAATGTCCAAAATAAAATTTTAACTAATGGTTCATCTACAATATTTTTACATCTGGAAGAATCTATTTGAGAAAAGATCTCAATATGGGAAGTAACAAAGTTATCCAAAAAAGGTTCTTTTGTGCATTGAAATTTCCTAACTATGACTCAGTAGAGTAGTTTCCAATGATATTATTGTTAAAAGCTACTAGTTCATTTTCATATTCAAAATGAGTTATTGTATGTTTCAAATGTTTTTCTCGATAAATTCTGATTTGATTTGGCTTTTCGTTGTAAGGGAGCCACAAGTGAGACCAATCTGTTGCAAAATAGCCATGAATTTTCTTAGACAAGTCTCTACTAAGAATTAAACCATAAAATTCAGGGATATCAGCAACTAGTATGTCAATTACTTGACAAAACTTTGGATTAGAAGAGAGTCTAATGTTGACTGAATTGATTTCCCCTAAGACTTAAAGTTTTGTTCTATCAATTTGGACAATGTGAATTGCAGACTTTTGGGGTGAAACATTTAATTTGGTGCAGATTGATCTTACCATTATGTTTGAAGAGGCCGCTGAGTCTATCAAACAGTTTTGCATATTTTTATTGAAGATTTCATAAGTCAAGAGGAAAGGGGGAGTGTGTGAGTTAGATCTATCACCAATTAAGGGATCAACCTTATTTGATGAATCATTGGGAGGCTTACCCATTCCTCTCAAGGCTTTGGATAACACAGCAACAGGAAGAAGAGAAGCATGAACTACAATCAATTCTTTTATTAATAGCTTTTGCTGATGTTTAAGCTTACTGAGCTCATGAAGAGAGATATTTTCTCTAGCTTTATTCATGTCCTCCACTATATTATATTCCATGGTATCAGTGACTACCAAGGTTTTAGATGAATATGGATGATTAGATGAGGATGGGGTTGGTTGAGGAGATGTAGGAGAAGACTTTTTACAGACCACTTTATCCTTGGTAGCAGAGGTTGAAGGCTTCTGCTTTTGGGTTGATTATACTTCAACCAATTATTCATCTTTAGTTTCATCATCATATAGTGCAGTTTCTTCATCATCTTCATCTAAATTAGACTCAGAATTGGATATTGTATTTAGAGGTTGAGGATTAGATGTCTGATTCCTCTTGAAGGATCTAAAATGTTTCCTAGAAGAGGACTTAGCTACATGTTTCTTAATTTCTACCATCTCATTTGACATGGTTTTAAGGACTGTTTACAAGCCTTCAAGATCAAAGGGATCCTTAGGGGATTTCTTCTTTGATTCATCCTTAAACATGACCTTTTTTGTCTTTCATTCTTCTTGGGAAGTCTTCTTTTCCAATGCAACTATTCTCTTTCCTACAGATGGGGCTTCTTTCATATTTTCTACTAAAGAAAACTTATTGGCTTTATCCACAAAAATTTCTATATTTGAAGGAAGAGAAGAAATATACGACTTGATCTGGACATCAACAAAAAGGCTTGATGTGGCTAGGATTTTGTTTAGCAATTTATTAAATCTGGAATTGAAATCTTTGATCTTTTGACCTGACTTAGCTTTTAAAATAGAAATATCTTTAATAAGGGATGCAATTGTGCAGTCATCACCGAATTTAGCTAAGGGTTGTTCTTCAAACATGTCCCAATTAGTAATAGACTCTGGTGGTAATGAAAAATACCATGAACCTACTGGTCCTTGGAGGGTGTAGGGAAATAATCTTACTACACATTCTTCTTCAACTACTCCATTAAGATTAATGACTAACATATAATTATGGAGGTGCTCTTCAACAGGTAACTCATCATCATAATTAAATTTTGGTAGCCATCTTTTGAGATGTTTAGGGAGATCATGGAGAGGTACTACCATTTTCACAGCTTCAGGATTGGCCCATGGTCTTACTAGTGGTGGTTGTTGTTGTTGTTGTCTTCCTTCCATTATTGGAGTTTGGGAAGAGGAAGATATTGAGGGTTATTGTGTCGAAAAAGAGGCAGTTTGGGTATTAGTGTTGGATGAACTAGCACCAGTACTTTGAGAAGAAGGGATATTAACAGGAATGAATGGAGGGAATGAAGGTGTTTGTGGAGGAGAAATTGACAAAACCTCACTAGCAGATGTTTGTGACTCAGATTTCATAGTCTTATTTATGAAAGAAGGAAGAGGAAACTCAAATTGATGAACCCCAAGATTCTCACTTTGAGATCGAGTTAGAATTTGAGTAGGTTGTAAAATAGAAGTTACACTTCCTTTAGAAGCTTCAGATGGCACAGGCTTTTCCGTTGAAATAGAGATTTATCCTAATTTCTTTATTAAATTCTGGACCTCAGGTAATTCAGGATTATAATCTGAAGAGGGTGCTTTAGGAAATGTACTAGGAGATTTAGGAGGTGATTTCTCAACTTCTGATCTAGAAATAGGAGTTTTGGATGAAGATATGGAAGTTGGAGGTGATCTTGAGTGAGAGTGACTCTTGGAATGTCTTTTTAATTTAGATTGAATTCTCTTTTCCAATCATAGTCGGTGGCCCTCCTTCTAGTGCCAAAATGTTGAAGCCTCAAAATTCATTCTAACAACTTGGGGAAAAACCACTTGGCCCGGGACTTGAATACCATCCCTTATCCATTTGGAATAGTGGCTCCGAATGGATATAATGGAACCAGTTTACCAATAAAAATGTGATAAGATGGACAGAGTGTTTATGACCAAAAACTAAGTGATAGATGTGGTGGTTTGCAAACTAGAATATATGTATATTAGTTTATATATTACCCAGGGTTTACTTATGTTTATATGATCTAGAATAATTTTCCTTAGTGTATGATAATAAAGATTGATCAAAAACTTACAGAAATG
Organism: Pinus tabuliformis; assembly: GCA_031772625.1. Classification (NCBI taxonomy): domain Eukaryota; kingdom Viridiplantae; phylum Streptophyta; class Pinopsida; order Pinales; family Pinaceae; genus Pinus; species Pinus tabuliformis. Next base: position 752,594,420 of record CM062812.1, read on the forward strand.
AAAAGATTTTAATATAATTATTTTGATTAAACAGTTAATCAAAATAATTGATGAAACACATATCGCATCAAATAACGTTTAGAAATTGCTCATATATGTATTAAGGATGATAATTATAGCATGTTCATAAATGAATTAATACAAAACTACATTAAAAAGATACATATAATAAACAATATAAAGAGAAATGACTATTAATTCGTATACAAAAAAAATATACAATGATAAAAGTACCCGATGTATATGACCCTACTCATGAAAAAAATAGTTCAGGTTGAGTCTTTCTCATGAAGATGGTTTCAAAAGTACCAAAGTTTAAGCTTCGAAAGCCTTCTCTATAAAAATTCAGGACCTTGATCCGGTCATTCTACTAAGACAAACTTAAAAAGTACAGTAGTGCAAGCCTCCAAAGTTTTTCTTCATAAAATTTGGGGACCCTTTCTTTGTAGACATGAAAGGGTTTATATAATAAAAATAAAGTATAAAAATAGATATTACATGAAATTTCTAAGTAGGTTAAAACAACTCTACTTAAAATAAGTGACAAAAATACAGAAATAGAAATTGTTGAAATGATGAGCTCAAGAATGCAATTGTGTCTATTCTTTCATTCACTACTTGAGCTCGCAAATATCTATCATTGGCTTAACTTTAGGAGGCTAACCTGTCCTCATGTGTAGTTATATTGTGTACACTACATCTGAAAGCGTTGGAATCATATGGGTGGATGAGTCAGCAAGGCATCGTAGCGTTACCCATTGGCTATGTGGCTTCACCAGATATTTCCAATACACTTTCAAGTCGAGTTTGTCAAACTTATTAATTGCTTCTTGCTTTACTTTTGAAGTTTCTTGCCATTTCCTGTCTAGTACTTTGATATCAGGAAGACTACCAGGTGGGTATTCTTGAATCAGGTTAGCATTGTGCAAGTTATCATTGATAGTTTCAATGATGTTATTTGCAGCATCAATTTTCCTAGAGACTTCTCTTTCTTCCTGTTTCAATTGAATATCCTAATCAGTTAAAGGATCTCCTTGTGGGATTCATCTATTCTGGGAAGATATGCTGCTCTTCCTTCTAGAATATCCTGCCATGTTATGAATCCCAAGATGTTATCATCAATGTCATTGAAAGTCGCACTCAGATTGGATGATTGATTCATCAGTGAATCACCTGTAACACACAGTGGATTGATGATAGAAAAATTTTGACAGAACATTGCTTGTTTCCTTGATAACGAAGTGTTTAGCTCCGATGCTTATTTTATAAAGTCCTCCACTTTAGGATTGTCCTTCAACTAATCACGTGAAAATGTGAGCTATTGTATTTGGACATCCTTTGTACTAGTCTCTACTTGATACTGGAGCTTTAATTGATCAAATCTATGCTATCATTGAGATATTTGTGTCTTTATTTGATGGTCAATACTTTGTCATTCTTTTGCCAACTGCTTCTCTAACTGTTGAATTATCTCTTCTTTCTCTTTGACCAGTTGTTGAACCTCTGCTACTTTTTCAATTGTATTAGACGTGTAAGCACTTGGAGATTGTGACAACTTTGTCAAATTCTCTGAAGGATCAATTGGAGTATCCTTACATACTATATCCATAGGAACATGACCAAGAATGATTGTTGATGGCTTTGTTCTTCTCCTTTTCCTCTATCTTTTCACCACAACCTGATGTTTGGGACTGTAAAAGACGTTAAGAGGAGGGATTTATTCCACTTTAAGGACTATTTCAGATGAGGGGAATGCCAGGATTATCTCAACTTCTTTTGTAGTGACAGCTTTATTAGTAGCCCTATCAGTAAATGAGATCTATACAGTGTTTTTGGGTGTGCTGAATGTTTTCTGCCCCTTGCTATCCTCTATGTTGTTGATTAAATTGTTTCCAGGCCTCATCAAGCTGATCCTTCAAGGAAGTTTCATCAATATGTACTTATGTGGATTTATCCTCCACTTCAATATCCTTGGAAACATGTTCTGATTTCTGTTCAAAATTCTTTTATGAACTCTTCTATGACTTCTGCTCTAAACCCTATTTTGACTTCTACTTGAATTATGCTCTGAACTCTGTTCTGAGCCCTTTTCTCGCTCTTGCTCTAAGCCTGTTATGAATCCTACTCTTCTTGGATAATTGGTTGAGGGATCCTCAACAGATCCAAAGGGACATTTTTCAGTCTTTTTTCTCTTTTTGCTGGAATTGGGCTACCCTTTCTGGATTCATTTTTAACGTGGCCAAATGTTTTCACTTGTAAAAACAGTTTATCAGATTCAAATTAGTCATCATATTCATCATCTTCATGACTGAATTGTCTAATTTTCACTTGGGTAGTGAAATTTTGTTCAACTTTGTTAGGGTCAAACTGTCTGCTAGGAATGGTAGCAAGATTCAAACATGTAATATTATCGATTTCAAGCACACCATTCTTGAAAAATGTAGAGAATAAACACTGCATTGGATGGAGAATGAAGGCCAAAGAGATTTCTTGGCTTCCTTTAGGGTCTTTGTCAATATGTCCCCTATAGTTTGATAGGCAATCTCCCTAGCGAGTAGTTTATCAAGGAATACAATGGGAGAACATGAGGAGGTGCTAGACTTCCATGGACTCTAACATAGGTAAAACACTATTCGCAAAACCACCTGGCTATTGGTATGAAATCAATTTTGGCCTCATTAGACAATCTTGGGGCTCTTTTGTCAAAATTCCCACATGATTTTATGATATATATGGATGGGAGTGGGATCTTGAATGTTCCATTTCCATCCCATTGTTGGAAAACTTGTAGTGAAATAGACCACATCCATGATATATGCACTCATAAAAAATGGTGGTACTAATCTGGTAGTAACATACTGATGTTGCCTAAACTCTCGAATTTGGAAGGCAATGATATTTGAAAGGATAGTGCCCCAAACCATTATAAAAGAATTGAATTATACCTCAATAAGAGAAACCCTTTCAATTGAGAACTTAGTTGTGTTATGGTGCCCAAATACTCTACACATCATAGTTACGATACAAGAATAGGGAGCGGCGAGAGAAGATATAGAGTACATACCCGATTTCTCATGGTTGTGTTTGTTCAGGTAGGACCTCCATTGTTTAATTGGATATAATGCTACATAATTCTCTCTTGCAAAGTGTTCAAGGAAAGCTTTGTCATACACCTTCTGTGGGTCAGGTATATGATACATTTTCTTCAAGTCTTTAGCTGTAAAGGACACAATGTTTGTTTTCCTTGAAGTCAAGAATGTCCTATCCACAACGTTAATATTCTCAATTATCCATTTTACCATATCGATATAAGGAAGGATCTTGGGTCGAGCAATGATCCTATGAAGAAAAGAGATGGAGGCTTCACAGTTGGAGGCTTCAGAAGATGAAGTAGCGTCTGTTGTTGTCACTCTTGGAATTACCTTTGGCCCTTCACTTTCTATCAATTGGTACAAGGATTCCCATGAGGATGTTCCACTGTCTATTTTGCATGTAATGTCTTAGAAAAGTGGGGGAATATCTGTTACATCAGAGGCAAAAGGTGCGGATTGTGAAGTCTCCATGGCTTTCTTTCCTTTCTTTGTCTTAGTAATCCTGTTACAAAACTTCCTCTCGAGTTAAACATGCAAATTGGAAACATAGAGGAATGAAGAGAAATAGGTCTGAAATGCAGAAGCGTTTGAACATACAAGGCTTGAAATGACGGGAAGCATAGTTTAGCCATGAAATCACCTTGGGGCTTTAAATCATAAACATCGTTAGAAGTCTTTAATAACTGAAATCATGGCTTCACGTGGTAATTTATTATCTTATTAATGTATCATAAAAAAAATTCAAATGGTATTTAGAACATGTTTCCATATGTTTTACCAATATGCGATAGGGATATCATTATATTGATTCTTTGGGTATGGAAAGTGCACGATGTGATGATCACAATATCGCAAGCGGAGGTTTTGGAGTAGAGGGGAATGGATATAGCCAAAGGATTTTTTGTGATTACGAAATCTTGAAGAATGACGTGGATTTAGAGTGGGCCCGACTGATGATTATCAAGTGTGGATTTTACTTTATGTTATTCATTGTTATGATTTTATTAAATTCGCGCTTTTTAACAAGTAGCTTTATCCCAAGTGGAGGATCAGATATGAAAGGTGTGGTATACCTTTTGCTAATTTGCAATCTATCCAGACACAACATGTTTATAGATTGCGTTAATTGTTTTATCGGGTCTAGATGATTTTTCACATATCGCAATCGGAATGGTCCTCAGGTTTTTCATATATAGTGTTTGTTATAAAATTTCAATGTGGGCAAGTTCTGACATAAAGTGGTTTTTTAACGATTCCTAAGCCTTTAAGATTTAAGCATGTTTATATCTCAGGGACTATTCTTTATCACATCGCAAGTTTCGAAAGGATAAAACAAGGAATTGTTCATTGAGACTTGTGAAATGTGATATGTCATGATTTCTATAAGGAAGGCTCATTCGAGTTGTTCAAGCCTAATGAATTTGGATTTGTTTATTAAAAAAAATTCAAAATTTTCTTTTTAAAACACTAAACTATTTTATTTTCTTATGCTTTTTTAATTTTAAATGGTCCCCATTTATTTATATAATAATTTCCTAAATGATTATATAAATAAATATGGGGGGGGGGGTTCACATCATAACACCACCTTAGGCCTGAGTATACCGTCAAGTACCTACTCAACGCTAGACATAACAATAAAATATGAAAGAGATGAGCTAGAGAGCGTGCAACTCCATAAATTTTCTGACCATGGAAAATAAATTACTCTCGCACTTTCCCGAAGAGAAGGAAGACAATATGGTGCCACCCTACATATAGTGGTGCTCTTCGCGGCTCTTGAGTAGGAATAGAACCTATATATGACTGAACCGCAATGGACCAAAACAGGCAGGTTGAAAGATCACCAAAATACCTGGTCTGAAGACAAAGTTGATAGAAATTTGTTGAAATTTGTTACCACACAAGACAAAATCCCTCAATGCATACCATGAAAGATTTATAATTGTTTGGCACCAACCTCCAAATGCTAGTGCTCCCCGCCACTGTACATGCTCAATAGGGTCTATATATAGCAAAACCAACGAGATGATGTTAAACCATGAAACATAACAGAGCCTTTGGCATTCCTTCACCACATGCCAAGAACTAAACCCCATATTGTGCTTCTCTGGCATGAAACCACCCATAATTCGTGTATCATTAATACAGGTCGATCACCTGTCACGGAAAATCCTCCCTATCTCCTATTCAGTAGTGTTCTCAGAACCCACTACCTCGTACCATAATCCTTTGAAGTAAATGCCCCATAGAAAATAACATACAACACCCACACTTAACTCAGTTTTCCTCATCCACGCATCAAGGTTTTTGTGCTAGATGGGTGGCTTGGAACACTCCCCCTAGGATCGCCCCTACCTTGGCCACCAAAACTCTTGGCATGCTACTTATTATTTATGTGTTGCCCATTTTTTGGGAAATTGCATGCCTGAGGTCGGCGATGATTTGTTGTCAACAAAACACCCCTATTGGGGAATAATAATGAAACATTTACTCTATTTAACAATAATAGTTATAATTTCACTAAATAAGATATATTTAATTATATTATCAATTGATAAAATATATTTTGGAAATAAAAAATATAGTTATTCCAATTTAAATTTTATTATAGTTAAACAAAATCTATTAAAAAAAATTGATTAATTATTATAATAATGAAACATTTACTCTATTTAACAATAATAGTTATAAGTTCACTAAATAAAATATATTTAGTTATATTATCAATTAATAAAATACATTTTGAAAATAAAAAATATAATTATTTCAATTTAAATGTTATTATAATTTTAAAGTCAAAATGTTAATTTCTAAATTATAAATTTCAATTTTTATTCGAGTTTTTTCATGTTTTAGTTCTTAAGTAGGAATTTAACAATAATTGTTTTGGAAAAAGTCTTATTTTTTGTTATTTCAAATGAGTTTTTAGTATACACAAATAAATTTATCATTTAAAAAAGCTTATGCAACATTTGAATTACTTAAATTTTACCACTCAAACTTATGATTACAACAAATCATTATCAAATTTTGAACAAATTTAACTAAAAATATATATATACAAAGAAACATAAAATATTCAAATACTATTTTAAAAAATACTTAATTTTTTAAACCTCAAATTTTCCCGGGTGAGAGAAAGGAGGCGAGTATAGAAGCATGGGGGAATGGTAACCCCCCACACAACAATCTTAATGCATAAACATGTAGAGTAGCGGACCTTGTAAGGTTGTCTGATGAACATTCTCGAGGATGGTCCAGGTATTTGTGTGGTGACGTTGATCTGGGAAATCAGTAGTACCAATAGGGAAATGTTATTTGGTGCAAATGACGGAGGTGTTGTATCTGACTCTGAGAGTGGACTCCTTGGAGCCCCAATTCATTTCATTGGTAGGTGTGTGCGATTCATAGTGACCCAAAGGCTTGAGAATGATGGAGTGTAGGAGCATCTTAATGCTCAGTTTCTAATTTGGGACCCAGGTCAAGTAAATTACAAGGTCATTGCGCGACTGAAAATCAATCATATGATAGTACCATCCAATTTCAAGGCTTTTGTCGGGCTACAAGTTTATGTAATGTCTAGCGGGTTTTCCCTTGGTCTCAGACCATTGTGGGTTTGTATTAATTCAAGAAAAGAGTATAGTGTGAGTATAATCACATATTCATGATGCCTTGCATCAACGAGTTGATAGAGGTAATGCTAAGCTCAACCCCCTAATGATGAAAATGTGCAATGGAAAGAGAAAAATATATTTGTTGGGAATGGGTCCCCTAGGGTCAATTTTGGGGTTAAAAGTCCAAGTTTGGGGGCTAAAGGCCCATGTTTTGTATAAAGAATGTAAAGTCTCCACATTTTGTGGTCATGGAGCATGAAGATGTATACAGTCAAAAAGGGTTTCCGCCCTTAGTTTAGGTAGCTTGTGTTAGCTTGATGAGATTCACCCTTGGTCCGTGGACCATGGGAATGTATAAAAAGGAAGTCTTAGAAGAGTTTAAGGCAGTTCAGTTCTTAGGAAGTTTTTGGGAAATTAGTTGTTGTAATGGGTCTGTAAGAGCTAAGAGCGAAGAGTCTTAGCATAGGAAGGAGGCTCTGCAGCTGAGCGTGCAGAGGCCTAGGGTAGAAGTCCATGACTGAGTGCGCAGACCCCTGCAGTTTTGTTCACACGGAAGTTAGATTTTGTACTGGAGATTTGAACCATTAATAAAGAGAATTATTCAAGAAATATCTATGTATGAGCTATTTTACTTCTGTTATGAAGGTATGTGATTATGTTATGTTGAATACTAAGTTTATGATTTAAGGTTGTATTGATGCGTGAATCTATATGTTTTACTTTGTCATATGAACCCAAGAAATAATATTTGTTTATGTGAAGATAATCATAATGTGTGTTGAAGTTAACCACTACTTAAGCTAATCTGGGTTGACGCAGAAGTAAGAGTAATTACAAAGACGTGTAAGCATCTGAATTTCCTATTTAGGGTCCGCGAAGGACGATTGCAGACCTTCTGGAAGGTTTCGAGGGTGAATAAGATAAGTGCATTGATAAGCCCTAAAAGGTTTATCGATATATGTGAAGGAAGGGTTAGGGTATAAAATGACATCACAACTATCTCAGGGTGTGGAAACTTGGTTCCTGCACCCCCCCATATTGCTTTGGGTGAGACATAAGTCTGCACTTCATGGTTTGATGCCAAAAGGGCCAGTAGTGTAGGGATTTGCTCGGCTAATTAACGTTGAACCTGGGTTAGGGCCCATCAAGCCAACAAATGGTTCTTTTGTCGGGACCAGGATCTTCATAATGAGATGTGTGATATCGTCACTAGAATCCAACTAAGAAAGAGATCAAGACTAGTTGGATAGAAAGATCCATGAATTTGCAGCACAAGAGAACATGAATCTGTGATTGATGAAAGAAAAGTGGTTGGACAGATACATGTACACATAAATACATGATATCTTCTTCTATTATTTCCCGGAGGATTGATGGTCCAATAGTCTGGACTCGAGAGTTAGTGCGGAGATTAGAAGCCTCTGAAGATAAGATCATGCACGTTGTCAATCATTGGATCAATCATATCATAGGATGGTTCATGACAGAGTTCGTGGTTGATACCTCAGTCAGTTACGGCAAAGTACAACACTGCTTCTTCTAGGGGCTGCGAGGTAAGTATTTAAAATCATTGAATAATTGGATTAAGATGCTCTTGTGTGAAAAGCAGGTTATCCAGTTACCTTTATGTCTGGTGCTATGCGAAGTGGAAGGAAATTCAGGAATAAGGGGAAAATAGGCCGTGAATATAGCTTGCTAATTGAACCTCCTCTGAGTGACGGTGAGCAAGGAGCAAAGGCATCTCCGTAGAGTACTATTTAGTTGATAAAGCAAGGGTTCCAATGAATACGCCATCCACCCACACCACCTCCATATTCACCTTCGCCGCATACACCTTCCCCTACACGACTGCCACCTCCACCACCGTTCAACATGGAAAAATTAGTAAAGCTACCTGTGTTCAAGGGCGTGGGAAATGAAGATCCGGACCAGTTTTGGTTCATCGCGAAGGCTGTATGGGAAGCTCAGGGTATCACGAACGATCAGATGAAGAAAGCAATGTTGGTTAGTGCTTTTTAGGATCATGTGCTAATGTGGTACATTAAGTATTGCACTGATAACCCGATGTCCGTGTTGGAATATATCCAGACTGCGCTGATGGGCCGCACCGTGAATGGTTTGTGGCTTTGCCCCTGCCTCATCTAAGGTTTGCGCTATCATAACAAAAGATTGGGACCTAGGCGGAAGCTTTGGAAATTGCAATGAGATTGCATGAGACGCCGATGCAAGATGCTAATTTAGGGGTTCAGCAGATTCATCTGCAATTGCAAAACCTTTTACTAGAAATACAGAGCCTGAAGAAAGATAGAACAACTCGACCCAAGATGCGTGAAGAAGTTTTGTCCCTGAAGTGCAAAAGCCTGGGGCATGAAAAAGATCAATTTCTAGTGTTCACGAATTATGTTGTAGCAGGGGACAAATGCCTCTGAGGCCAGAAGCTCCAGCAAGGCCAAGTATCGGGCCCTCACTATGGTGTGCTATCTACCAGGTAGCTGGAAAACATACGAGACAATTGCCATTTGCTGCAGAAATTTGTATAGACACCGCAATAGATCTTCTGCAAATTCTGTCAATTTGTGGGTCATGATGAGCGTAATTGCCGTAGTTATGAATTAATTGATAAGCACCAGTATTGCAGCAAGAATGCTGCAACTCCTAGGGCTACCAACTTTACTTTATCAACCCGGGGTTTGTACAAACTTGGAGGTGACAGTGCTGTATACACAAGTAAAAGTGATGGTTCTGCCTTTTGTCACTATTCAGCTGGCGAGAGACCACTAGGGTTTTCAAGCCAGACTTCTATGGATTCAGAAGAAGCTTGATTACTGATGAAAGAAAGAGAAATCTACTCTAGGAGAAAGCTTGTCTACTGCAATAAGGAAAAGGACTGAAATCCAATGCTAAAAACACACCATTTCCTAACTAACTACTGAGAAACTATGCTTTACAAGAATTCCAAGCTAACATGTATGAAATGCTACTGTCCTAAGCATGGAATTTCAAAACATCAAACATCACTACTATGCATGTAAAGGACTGAAATAAATCTGTTTTTTTCTTTTTATTCTTTTTATGGAAAAACAAGTGTGAAAGCTAATCTCTTTTGGTGGTGTGGAAGGTGGCTTAGGGATGCTAGTGGATGGTTGAAAGGTTTGGGAGACCCTTAGGTGACCTTTTGTGGCTTCCTGGAGGTTTTCCCTCAATTCAGCCTCAAAACAGACCTGATTCCCTGTATTTCTACAGGCTACAGCCGAGAGGAAAATGATGGGTGCTGAAAGTGATGGAAGGCCTAGGGAAGGTGGTTGGTGGGTGGAATGGAGTGAGAAAATGCCTAGGATCACTCAGAACTCAAAATCAAGGTTGGGAGATGGTTGGATTTGCTCAACATGTTTGGAGAAGTTTCCTTGTAAAATGATGAAATTGGTGAAGGTCTTAGTGAAATCAAGGAATGATTATGGATGGATGAAGTTGGAAGGTGGTTGCTTGCTATGACATCATTCTCTACTTCTGAAACACCTGCACTACATCAAACAATGATATTTTCCCAAAAATCATGTAAACAAGAAAGATTTCAGTGAGCTAGAGAAATAGAGTTTAATGAGCTAGGTGTCTACTTCATGCGTGAGGAAAATTTATAGAATAAGATCGAATCATTGATGAGATCTACTGTAAGAATAAAAATCAAGGAATAGTAATTAAATCTGACACATACAAACTAATCGAATGCTAGTTCAAGTACAGTAAACTCTAAATTCTATGAGAAAGTACAAATCTATCTTTTTGGGGCTACATAGGGGTCCTTTCCTCAAATCATGATCCCTGAAGGAAGAAGTGAGGCCAAGACACCTATTAACAACTTTTTTGTGTTCCTTTTATCCCTTCTAATCTATTGCTGAAGTAAAGCACAACTGGAAGTAACTAATGAACAAACTAATCAAATCTACACTACTTCCAATGAAATACTTCTAAGGACAATTTAACCATGAATCTATGAAACTAATCTAAGCATACAGATACAGGAAGAGAATCCTTTGTTGCTAGGGTTGGGCCCTAATCCAAGAGCTTCAGCCCTCTGAGTTAACTCAGTACTGGATCATGAAAAAGCTCATTCTCATTATCAAAACAAAAAAATACATATCAATGTCTTCCACAAGTCTGGAGCTCAAAAATAACTAGTGTTTTTACAACAAAATTTCAAATCCTAATGAGGCTCTAGGCCTCTTTATTTATACAACTGGATTCCCCAACGACTTAAATATTGGGAGGCTCGGCTCCCAAACTTGAGATGAACTAACTCTTTGACTATCACTTGCTTGACTGCCTTTTGATCTTCATAAATTGGTCGCTTGTACTCCAAACTGGTGCCATTGATGGAGGAATATTCAAATGAGGGAGGAGTAAATGAGGAGGATTTACCTCCTACAATCTCTCTTCCTTGTCCCATTCGCGTTTCAACCCTTAATCTTGCCAAAATTCCCTGATTTCTCTCACAAACTTGCATTCAATGCACATTAGTCCACTAGGCATAATATCTCACTTTAACTCATCTCATTAAGGAAAATATAATCAAAATGTGTAATAAGTTGTGATAAGAGCTGATTTGACTAATCTAGGAGGTGAATGAAGGTCCATATAGTTACCCAATGATGAGGCTCATCACCACCCCCCTACTAAAAGTGTTGCTTATGCTATGAGAAACTCAATCAATATCCATTTCTTTCATAGCTCTAGTGGCCTCCCTCACATCCCATGCTTCTACTATGGTTTCCTCTTCTTGTGCATAGAATCTTGCCTTCCTTTTGACCTCCTCCCACTACTTTCTTTCTTCCTCTTCCCTCCTTCCTTCTAACATCCCCGAGAGTAGTGGTGGACTGAGTCTCAAGCCAATACAATTGACTTTGAGCCTTTGGATGGTTTGTTTGTACATGGGTGTCATGTTCATTGCTTCTCTCATCCTTTGAGGAGAATGGTACTCTCTGATTTTCAAATTGTATGGAAAAGTATTCCATCATCTTTGGCAAGCTTGCATGTTGTCATCCCCTAACGTTCTGAACATATCCTCAAAATTTGTAATTTCTTGCTCTTGGGCAATAAGATACCTAGGTGCAAGTTGAGGATCATTTTCAATTAAATTATGTGTGCTGATGACAGCGATTGGATTTGACTGCTCAAATCTAATCATGAGAGGTTCTGTTTGTTCCCTTGCCAATATATTCTTCATTTCTGCAGTCCTTGTTTCCTCATGCTTCATCCATGATGCCAAAGCCATCAAATATAAATCCCCTAGCTTTACATTAGGGTCCCATACATTCATATCTGTCAAGGCCATGTTATGCAAGTAGAACTCACAGATCTTAGCCTTATCCTCCAATGTTCTTTTATCACAAAGATCAATGAACTGTCTATAATGTTGGAATGGCATAGTGCCTATATGTGCTAGGGTATTGATTTGGAACTGTGACCACTGTTCCTTAAGGTATAATGCATAGGACTTAGCTAACATCCTGCATTGGATTGCTTCTAAAGATAGACGGGCCATGGATGCTAATTGATTCTCTCTTTCTTACAGTTGTCCTTTCAACCATGCATTTTCTTCCTACAACTAAGTTTTCATTATGGCCTCTCTATCCCTCAGGCTACTTAGTACTTTGCCCATCTCTTTGAGCTTTTCCTCCATGTGACCAATGTCCTCCACTCCCTTGGACATGACAATTTGCATCCATCTCTGTGTTCTGGCTCTTTCTTTCTCAAGCTCAAAAAATAATGGGATGGCAAATTTTTGCGGAATGACCCTTCCCCCTTCAATAAATCTGTAGTAAGAGTCAAAGTTAGGTTGAGGGCTAGGTCTCCTTAGCTCTGGGTCCTCCCTCTTTGCTTCTTGCTACACACTTCCTGCCTTATCCAATTTTTGAGTTTCCTATAGGTTTAGCAGAGTTTCCTGTAGGATTGTCTTTGCTTCCTATAGGTCCTACTGTGTATCCTGTGGGATGTCTTTTCCTTTCGATGAGGTAGATCTAGTCACAAGCCTTCTCTCATAAGTGATAGGAGACTTAGGGTATGTTTGTGATGAGGATCCTTCTCCTTGATTTTTTTTAAGAGAAGCCATCTTCTTCTATTGTTTAGGTGAGTCCTCAATAATAATGGGAACCTTGGTTGGAGTTTGAGGTTTTCCCTACCTTATCCTTGTACCTTTCCTTGTTCTGAAGTATAAGGGGGTATGCCTCTTTCTTTTGCCTTTTTGTTTGATAGGGGTGCTAAGGGCAGTGAGGGTAGCTGCTACCTCTTTCTCAGTGGGTTCTGGAGACACCCTGGGTGACTCCTCCTTGTCCTCTGCTTCCTCTTTTCCATTGCCATTTTTACCTTTGTCCTTCTCCTCTTCTTCTACCTCTAGATCCTCATCTTGTTTATCAGTTTCCTCCTTGAAATCTTCCTATGTTTATTCATCACTTCCCTTCTCTTTGTCTTCCTCTTCCTCCTCATCTATTTCCTCTTCATCCCTCTCTGCTTCTTCTTCATCTGTATCAGTCTCTTATTCATCCTTTTCACTGACAGTAGAGCTTCTATCATATGTGAGGGCCTTGATATCCTCCTCTGCTGGCATGTCTCTGAAATTTCCCAAGTGATAGGCATTCTAAGGTTTTGGAGGGAATCTTCTATGATGATTCTAATTAACCCATGGTGGGCTAGACGTTGGTAGTTTCCATCCCACACCCTCATTCTCGTACCTATCAGTGATTGCAGAAAGAAGTATGGTGTGTTGAGCCTATGGTGAGGAGGTGTTTCTGCTCCAAACCTCAATTCTTTAAGAAGTCTAAAGTGATATCCATATACCACAATATACCTACCTTCACATGATATGTATTTTATAAGGTGGTATCTTACCTCATTCTAGGGGTATTGTAGGCTTGCTCTCCTCACTCCATTTTTGTCATCAATGGGCTCCTCTCCCTCTAAAAAGAATTTACTCTTTACAGTTTGGCTATTTCCCTTGTCTTCCTTTCTCCAAACCACTCCTAAAGGAAGTGTGGTAATTCTGCTTATTAGTTTAGGGGTGAGCTCTATGGAGAGGCCTCTCACCACAACAGTGGCATGGGTTCTGGTAAGTGGAATGAAGGAGAGGAAAAATCTTGGGCTACTTCATCATCATACCTCCTCAAATTCTCAAAGTACGCCATCCAGTTATTCCTTGTGAATATTTCTAGCATAGGAGGGTGTTGGTGAATATATATAGTGTTAATGGGATCCCTTCTATTAAAACCCCCTATCATTTTGTCTGGTGAATTTTAGGAGCAAAGATGTATGATACAAAATTTTAATGAAGGAGGAAATGGGACTGAAATTTTTGTGGATACAATTCCCTCATATAGCTATCAATTTCAATCAAACTATGAGATTTTCTATTATTTTTACTTGAAAAAATGGGAGGAAATGTAGAGCCTACCTCCTCATAGTGCTTGATGTAGCCAACCCCTGTGTTTCCCCCTCTGAAATTGCTCTCTTCTAGTCCTGTAGACTTCTTGATTGTATCTTGTAGGATTCCTATGTGATCCTGTAGGATTTCCTATAGGATCTTGTAGGAAGTCTTATGTAGGAAAAAATGAAGTTTTCCTCTCTTATAGGTTGCTTGGGGATGAGAGAGACCTTGCTAGAGGGAGCCTCGAGAAGATGAATGAATGAGTGCATGGGGATCAATGTTTATTTCCTCTTATGGTTGAGTTGAGTGAGGTGGTGTGCTGACAGCCGAGATACGAATTTCTACTTTTGGACCGTTGGTCCCCACTACCACATCATCATTCCCCTCACCTTGTAATCAACTCCCATTTCAGGCACCTGTAGTCTCAACTGCTTCTTACCTCATTCTCCTTTGCTTTGACTTGATTGCTGGCATGTGTGTGAGGACTAACTATTTTGTCCTCGTTGACTAAACGAAGGTGGCCAAGTTAACTGGCCACCTTTCGCTTATAAACCAACTCGTCCACAATATTTACATCTTTTGATTACATTATGCAAATGAGAGAGAGAAGTGAGATACTTACCTGTGGTAACAATACCTTGCTACCGTTTGTTGAAGAAATGAGGTTTTTGTTGTATGTTGGTTGCATGTGATCTCTCCTTCTTCTTTTTTTGTTGTCCTCTGATGACTGCCTTGATATGCAGGTACTTTGTGTTGAAGATGATGGTGATGTCGCTGCTCTGGATATTCCTCTACCCTTGGATCTCCATGCTGGAAACTTGCTACAACTTATGATTTTTATTCTGTGGGATAGGCTACTATAGGATTTCCTATAGGATGTCATGTAGCTTCTTCTCCCTCAAAATTTTTAATCATTTCTACTGTTGGGACTTGAGGATGATGAACATGGATAGACATGAGGTCTAAGGGTGTGTGAATAATGGGAAATAACCTTCATGTGTTGTTCCCCTTTGCTCTTTGTCTCATTTTTTTCTATGTGTTTTTTCTTGAAGACTGTATTTTTTTTAAAAAATGATTGTTTTAATGATGAATGAAGGGTTGATCAAGGTGGAGAGAGGTATGGTAATGAAGTGGTGATGTAGGGATTTTTTTTTTTTTTTACATGGGTAGGTCATTTCCTTGCCCTAGGACTAATTCGTTTAGGATTACCAAGCCACTGTAATTCCTACAGGATCATCCTATCGGTTTTCAAGGGATCCTGTAGGTTTACAGGGAATCTTGTAGAAAACATAGTACCCTTGTAAACTGAGGCAAATGAGTGAAAAAAAATGAAAGAAATGGTGGAATGATGAAGGATAATGAATGGAGAAATAAAAATATGAGTGGAATAGGTCCGTTTTGATTCTCCTTTGCTTTCTGATCGTCATCCTGCTCACCTGCAAATGATTTTTCATGATTTTTCTTTTCTCCCTTTTTTTTTTGAAAACAACTAGTCTGCCTCCAAGAGGTTTTCGTCCTAGCTGCTTTCCCTGGGCACCCCAAGAGAGGTTTTCACCCAGAGATTTTTTTATTTCTCTATTTTTTATTTTTTTTGACACCATTGGGCCGCCCTAAGAGCTTTTCAACCCAATAGTGGAACTCAGGCGCCTCATGGAGGTTTTCACCTGAGTCTCCTTATTTTTTTTTCTTTTTCTTTTTCTCAGTGACTTGATGAGGTACGAGCTGAGGCTTGTTCCACCACCATCACTGTTTTATTGATACCATCAATGAAATATTGCTTTGACAATGGCATTTTGTAAGCTTTCAACTTGTGCCCATTAACAAGTAAAGGAATGGCCTTTGCATCTATGGTTCTGATCTACATTGAACCATTATCATGACATCTCTCTATAACATAAAGTCCTAACCATCTTGTCCTTAACTTACCCTTAAAGTCTTTATATGTGGAATCATATAACAAATCTCAATCACCTTCATGAAATTTCTTATCCCTGATGTTCTTATCATGCCATATCTTCCTCTAAATTTGAGTTACCTCTCTGTGTAGGAGGGCCTGCATTCTGAACTCATCTAAACCATTCAACTAGAACAATCTCCCTTTTTGTGCACTGTTGAGATCTAGATTTGGTTGGGCTGCCATCCTCAATGTATTATACTCAAACTTAATGGACAACAATGCCCTTTTCGCATAGACCAGCTCATAGACTGTGAATCTAGTGGTGTCTTCTAGGTGGTATTATAGGCCCAGGTGGCCTCGACTAGTCTATCTGCCCAATCTCTCTTGCTGCTTCTAACCACTTTGGTCAAGATGCCCTCCAACGCTCTGTTGGTCACCTCCACTTTCCCATTAGCTTGTGGGTGATAGGGAGTATAGGTTCTATGCTTGATCTTATGTTGGCTTAACAAGTCTTCAATCATGTTGGAGGTAAATTGGCTACCTCGATCAGTGACCAGTTCTCTAGGGTACCAAAATTTGTAAAATACATTGTCCCTTAAGAACCCAACCACCTTCTCCTCTGTTGCTACCTTAATTGCCTTGGTTTCAGCCCACTTAGTCAAATAGTCAGTTCACACAGTGATATACTTATTTTTCTTGGAAGGAGGGTCAATAGGTCCAATGAAGTCCATGCCCCATTTGTCAAATGGCTGGAAATTCACTTGAGGTTGCAGAGGCATTTCGTCTCTTGGAGTAGGCTTTCACATCCTTTGGCATGGATCACACTAACTAGTATATATTTTCACATCCTGATGAAGAGTGGGCCAATAACAACCATCTTGTAACACTTTAAATGCTATCCTCTTTGCTGCAAAGTGACTTCCACAAGGCCCATCATGACAGGTCAGAAGGATGTCAAAGACTTCCTCCTCCCTGACACATCTTCCCAAAATTTGATCCAGGCCTAGTTTGAAGAGGTTTCCCCCAATCTAAGTGAAGGGGACGCTCTTCCTTATAATCTTTCTTTTCTCTTTGGAGGACAAATTCGGTGGGAACTATGCAGATACCAAATAGTTTGCTATGTCAGAAAACCATGGAGAGACAACTGAAATGGTGAATAGGTTCTCATCTGATAATTGATCATCAACCATTCCCTCCTCACCTGTAGGCAAAGTTAATCTGGAAAAAAAATCTACAACAACATTTTCCTTGTTGAGCTTATCAACAATAGTTAGATCAAACTGCTGTAATAAAAGTAACCATCTAATAATCCGGGCATTCACATCAGGTTTATTCATTAAGTATTTGACTATAGCACGGTCAGTAAGTACAAATGTCTGATAGCCTCTAATATAATGCCTAAATTATTTAAATGAATGCACAACAAACAAGAGTTCCTTTTCGGTCACTGTGTAGGTTAGTTCAGCCTTTGATAGATTCTTACTGATAAAGTAAATGGCATAAGGGAATTTTTCATCTATCTAGCCTAGGGCAGATCCTATGGCTTTGTGTGAGGCATCAGAATGTCTATGAAAAGGAAGGGCCCAATTTGGGCCTCAGAGAATTGGTGGAGTGGTTCTTGTCCTTTAGGGTATCCACGGCCTCTTGACAACGTTTTGACCATACAAACTTAGAGTCTTTGGTGAACAACCCAAATAAAGGAGAAGCCAACTCGCTGAAGTCTTTTATAAACCTTCGGTAGTATCCAGCTAACCCTAGGAAACTTCTGACATCTCTCTGCTTTTGTGGAGGTGGGACCCTTTGGATGATAGCTATTTTGTTTGGGTCCACCTACAGTCCTTGATGAGATATTGAATGACCTAACATCGTCCCTGTAGTGATCAAGAATTCATATTTTTCGAGAATGAGAGATAGGTTCATTTCAATTCATTTGTGTAGCACCTTACCTAATTTGGACAGAGCCTCCTGGAAATGACATCCATAAGGTGTAAAATCATCCATATAAATCTCTACCACATCATGGACTAACTTGATAAAGATACTCAGGACTGCTCTCTAGAAAGTGGCAGGATCATTTCATAGGCCAAAAGGAAGGACCCTATAGGTGAAAGTACCCCAAGGATGAGTGAAGGTGGTTTTATCCTGGTCTTCCGGGTTGATCTGGATTTGATTGTACCCACTAAATCCATCTAGGAAAGAGAAGAACGTTTTCCTTGCCAGGCCATCTAGCACTTGTTTGATCAAAGGTAGAGGGAAATGTTCCTTCTTTGTGGCTTTGTTTAACTCCGTGTAATCGACACAAATCCTCCACTTATCATTTTTCTTTGGAGCCAACACCAAAGGAGAGACCCACTCACTGTCTTAGAGAGGCTAAATGAATCCTGCATATAACAACTTTTGTAGTTATTCTTTGACTATATCTTTAAGAGATGGATTCATCCTCCTTTGGGGTTGCCGGACTGGCTTGCAACCTTCTTTGATATAAATGTGGTGAGTACACACCGAGGGTTGCACTCTCTTCATTTATTTATAACTCCAAGAAAAGGCATCTAGGTGTTCCTTTAGCAGGTTTCACAACTTTTCTTCTTGGTGAACAGAAAGAGATGGGTTGATTTTCAAAGCTCTCTCAAGGCTGAATTCTATGGTTTTGACATGGATAGGGTTGGAATCAGCTAAGAATAGATCAATTTGATGGTTTTTTTAGGTTTCCTTTACTACTTCTTCTAAGGACAATGTACTGGGAGTTGGAATTTGGAGTACGTGTTCAATCAATTTGTCTTCATCCTGTTGTCCCCCTCCCATGGTTGTTTCTAAAGAATAAACTTCATCCTCTTCCTCCTCTTCCAGCCAGAAAGGTAAGTCATGTTCTAGAGATGGCTAAGCAGGAGGATATAGGACTAACTGCTTGGACATATGCCCATTTTTTATGGTCATATTTCCAACCCTGCAACTAATGTAGGCATTGGGAGTGGCCAACCAAGGCCTCCTAAGGATGAGAGGTTAACGAGTAAGCTTAGACTTACGCTGGAGAACTAGTAAATCTACAAGGTATTCCCAAGAGTCAATTGAGACCATCACATCCTCCACAATCCCCTCAGGGGTCACTGTGGAGCGGTCTGCAAGTTGCAAAACTGTTGTGTTCTTTCTCAATGAACCTTGGAGGTTGAGCTTGAGAATGGTGTCCTTGGCCATCACATTAATGGCAGCCCCAAGATCGATTAGAGTGTGTGTTACAATGGTGTTGTTGATGTGCACATCTACTACAGGGCTTCCAGGGTCTAAATACTTTGGACAGATTACCTACCCCAGCATTAAGTTGGACAATTGTCCAATGAAATTAATGGTAGGAGCATCTCTTCTTCGCCTCCCTGGATGCTTGAAGAAATTTTCCTTAATCAACTTGTAGTAAATAGGTACATCTTCAATAGCTTGGAGAAGTGGAATTTTGACACATAGGTTTTTCAATTCTCGAAGAAATTCAGTCTCTTCTGGGGTAGGCTGGAGTGGTTAGGTTAATATCTCAGGAAGGGTGGTGGATTTACTTTAAACATGCTTTCCTCTCTTTCTTCCTCAACCTCCCTAGGTGGAGGTAGAGGTTGGTTGTCCGAGAGTACTCTCTCAGATCTCAAGTTGATTTGCTGAATTCCCACAACATAAGTAGGATAGAATGTCTCTCCATTGTATAATTGTTGTGCCTCTTTGTTGTTCGAGTTTGGATTTGGCTAGGTAGGCATCTTGGGTTGTTTATGTGGAGCAGAGTGTAACATCTATGGTTGAGCAGGTGGTGAAGGAAATAAAGTTGGAGCATTTTTGCATGGGGGCCTCCACCCCTGCGGTGGTGCATTCCATTGAGGTTGTGGTGGAGCATATGATCCAAATGACTGGTTGGTTGGTTGGGAATGA
The DNA here is from genome assembly GCA_031772625.1 of Pinus tabuliformis. NCBI lineage: Eukaryota > Viridiplantae > Streptophyta > Pinopsida > Pinales > Pinaceae > Pinus > Pinus tabuliformis. Next base: position 752,614,343 of record CM062812.1, read on the forward strand.
TACTAAGGTGCAAAGGACCAAGGAGGAGGTGTAGACCAGGAAGGATGAGCAGGGGGGCCCCAAGAAGGTATGGATGTGGTCTGGTTGGGGTTGTAATATGCATGGAATGACACCTGCATGCCTTGTTGGTATGGCCATTGCTGATGAGGTCTCCTTTGGTTTATGTAGCAGAGTTGTCCTGTTACCCCCTCAGCTCCTTGATATACATCTTTTAGTCCAGGTAAGGAAGGGAACTTGTCTGTGGAGTGGTTTTCTTCACAAGATGAGAAGATTTCAATAGAATTCAATGGACATTCATTCTTAGGGTGCCTCCTAGTGTATCTAGGATAGAAAATGGCTAAGGCTCTCTCTGCTTCCTCCTGTTTTCCCTTAATGTGCATAATTTCAATCTATAGGGCAAGGGTTTGCAATGTCTCACTTTTGAAATCCTCCAACATGTTTCCAATTTCACCTTTGATGGATGAATTGGAAGAGGATGGACTAACCATAGGTTGACTACCCCTATCCTTTTTCCTAGTTGCCCTAGAATGGCTTCTAAAGACAGTCTTGATATCCTCATAAGGTAACGGGTAGATGTCCCCTCCTGCTAACAAGTTTAGGGTATCCATAAGATCTTCCCTTACTCCTCTAAGCAGGACTAGCTTTAGTGACTCAGGGTCAAGTGTACACCTGGCCCTTTTGTAGCTAAGATGGAATATTTCTTCATAATCTTATATGGATTCATCATGCCCTAAGGTCATCCTAAAAATTTCCTCTTTAGTTTCTTTATACCTACAGTAGTCTCGATACTTATTGTTGAAGGATTGTTGCATCTGACCCCAAGTTGTGATGTTATCCCTAGGTAAACCCATGAACCAGTGCAAAGTTGCATCCTTAAGAGTGGATGGAAATAGTTTCAACTTCTGCTCATCATTGGTGTAGTCATAGGTTCGACATATGACAGCAAACTCAAATAAGGAAGTGTTTGGACCTTTTGAGGTTATGCCATGGAAATGAGGAAGGGAAAAGGGGCTTATATTTTTCATCTTAGTATCCCCATTGGTTTCCTTGATGGGGAAGGCACCCTAAAATCTTTCCCTATTTCCTCTGTCATTTCTGTTTTCAGTCATTGGTTCAGTAGGGATGGGTTCTTCTTCTTCTTCTTCCCTTGTAGGTTCTCCAAATATCTCTGGTTGCTCACCTAAGGGTTCCTCCAGTTCAGAGCCATCGAAGAAGAGGGAAGTTTGGCTTTTTGAAGCAGTGGGGGTATTTGGAAAAAAATTCCCTAAGTTATCCCTATTCCTACGAGGCATGAAAAAAATGTTTTTGTTGTGTTTTGTGTTTTTTTTCAAACTTTCAAAGTAATTGTAGAATTGAAATTGCAGACTGAATGAAAACTACAGACTGAATGAAAAAATAACTGCTTGATTGAAATCTTACTTGTAGAATGGAAAGGAAAGCAAAGAATGCAGAATGGAAAAGGAATAAAACTAAATTACTTTTGCAGAAATAAAACTACTAGCAGAATATTAGAAACAAGAAATGGAAGAAAGAAAGCAGTAATAACATATTACTCAGACACCTCCCTGGAAACGGTGCCTCTTGGCTTGTTAGTGCCTGACCCAGGTTTAGAGGGGATTTAGCCAAACAAATCCTAGTACTACTAGCCCTTTCGGCAACAGTCCGTGAAGCGCGGACTGAGGTCTCACCTGAAGTAGTATGGGAGGGTGCTAAAACCAGGTTTCCACACCTTGGAGAGGTCTCATGAGTTCAAGTGGTCCGTGGTTCGACCCTACATGCACGTCACTACGCACACTTACCCGTACCTCGCAGCCTGAGATGCTACCTTCGCGCAGCCCTACTCGGGGGCCAAACAGTGTTATTACCCAAGTCCTTACTAGTAATCCAATATTAGTTGATTAACTTAACTTATTTGTATACTTTCAATAATACTTAACAATATTCACAATTCATACAAGTGCGCGTAGTAAAGAAACAGTATATTCGCAAATGATATCAAACAAGTAATAACTCAAAACAAATACACAGAATTGGTAACAAAACCTTTCTTTATTAATCTCTTCTCTTATTCCAGACTCGACTCCGCCCTATGAACTCAGCTATAGGGGTCCGTGTACTCAGCTGTGGACTCTACTAGGCCTCTATGCACTCAGCTGTAGAGCCTTCTCCTACTATATGACCCAATACACACATAGACACTTGCTATGTGCTTCTACTTTCTATCTATTAGATTCCATTCCTTCTATCTCCCTTTACAACTTAGAGCCTTGCTCTATTTATACAATCCAAAGGTCTATGGACCACGGGTAGGCCGACATTGCATTCAAAACTAGAGCGGACAACCCTACGACTCTAACATACATTTTGCGCCTGCAATTCACGAAGCTTTACAACAATATCAACTCAAAACTTGGGCTTTGAGCCCCAAAACATGTCGTGGGGGGATACCATGCCCAACAGGCCCCCAACACAAACATCGTGACTCACCCTTGAGTGACTTTATTGGCACGACGATCTTGGTGCGAAGTACCGTTCGAGAGCAGTTGGAGGGCTCAATTATCACTCAGCTCTCAATGCTCAGAGCTCTGCTCAAGTGCTCAATTCTCAAATGACCAAGTGTTGTTTGCTGGCCAACCCTTTGTGTTTTATAGCACCTTTCGAATTCGAACTCAAACGTTCCCCCCAATTTTGGGCCATTAATGCTTTCTTGGTGGCAGATTTTCCCTAATATGGCCCATAAATAGCATCTTAAGTGCCCACCGCTTGCTCCATTTGGCCACAAATCACACATCCCATCATGAATAGTGACCTCAACGGTCACTTCCCAGCCAACCTGTGTGAAAACGCAGCCCTTCGTGCGTGGTCATGAACCTTGTGACGTTCTGATTCTGTGCGCATCTCCAATATCGTGTAGCTCCTAGGTAGAATAGTTTATGGTCCCGTGCTCCCTTTCAATTGCTTAGAGCACTAAGATTGTCCTTCTTGTGGCTAGTCAGGTGGTCACACAACCCATGTGGTGCTCCATCCTGTCCTTCACCATGGTTCGCGGAGAATCCCCACCTTCCATAGTTGTGGTCGGCATCGTGCACTCTACTATTTGCAACGTGCTACCCTGGTCACTATGTTTGGTGAGATGTGATCTAAGCCAAGGCAGTAGACTCATCAGTTCATGGCAATAGTTCTCTCGTATGTCAGTATGATCGTACACACCCTATTTTACCATCCTCGTTTTCGACAAGAAATGATTTCTTTATTTCATCTTCTAGCTTCTTGACCTCTGTGTCCATCCAAGCGCTTTTCTCCCTTAGCCATATGCGATAGTTTTCAAGTTTGCGAAGTCTAAGGTTTCCCAGTCGGATTTCTTCCTTGTGTCTTATGTGTTCCGTTTCTCACGACTGTGTGATTCCTTCATTTCGGGCGTCATGGACCGTCGTATCTATGGATGCTGCTATGCGTGGACTAGGCTTTGCATGCTTCATATGGATCACAGCCCCTGCTTCATACTTCAGCTTCGGAAGTGCTTGCACGGTCAGGGTTTTGCACATGGTCCTATAAAATAGCTAGTACGCGTAGGTCCCAGTCAGTGCATCTCACATGGTGGACCGTGTTCAGCACTTCGCACACCTTGTCAATGGCTTCTAAGTGGATAATTGTTGGCGTGCTTGGTCTTGTTCAACCTCGTTTTTCGCACCCTTGTCTTGCCCGCTCCTGCTCGTTGTTCCTGTTTTCTATCGTGAGGATGATGTGTGTTCATGCAGGTTGCGTACCATATGCTTGTACCCATCTGGAGAGGTGGGCACACAGGCTGTTTCATCTATCATACCCAGCTTCCATCCACATCTAAGGCTTTCCAAACCATATAAGCATCACCATTCTGCATTCGCGCCAGTTCTCAAAACTTCTCTTATGTGTACCCCACCATCTTGTAGGCATAGCGCATAGTGCCCATTTCAGAGTGTCAAAATGCTACTATTATGGCACTTCGATTTCAAATTTGTTCATGAATTCATCCACTACTATTAACCCATCATACATAGGTAGATCCCTTATCTCTGTTGTCACGCAGTGCAATGATCTTACCATCGTGTTGCAATTGAGCATGGTTACCTCGTGTAACTGGTTCTGTCATCGTTCTATTTCCTCATCTGTATTTGACGTGCACGAGCTTTCGTACTCCCGCGAAATCCTGCTATCTGCTATTGGATTCATCCAATCATACTCTCACGCAGTTATCTTGTAGATACAGTCGATATTGTCATCACTATCATCATTGTGCATTGGTTCTGTGTAGAGTGCTCCTTCCATAGGTTCTAGCAGTACCACTACGCGTAGTGACTTTTTCTCAAAAATCATCTTGCGCTTCTTGAGATTTATCACCTCATTCATATCAGTGGCCCAATCTATTTCCAGTAGCGCGGGATAAGGATTTGTGTCATCAAAAATCTATATCACTTAAAAATCTGCAAGCGTGCTCGCACCTTCAATATCCACCGTTACTCCCTGCAATTTTCCCATGGGTAAGATCTTTTGTTGGTTCGCCATTCGCGATTGAATAGGAGACCACTGTAATGCGGGCCTACCCATGCGATCCCATGTCCGCTTTCTAAATACATTCGCGTCCGATCCTAGATCCAGAATTACTTGGTCCATTTCATACTCCCTGATTTTCATAACCAATCTCATTTCCCTTCCTGTTCGCGATGTGTGCTTTCCGAGCTTCCAGACTACGCGAGGTTCTTCTAACCCAACGCACCTAGTGATAAGTTCCTGCAGTCCCTTCATCGCTTTGTTGTCATGCAACAACTTCATGCAAGTCTCCAGAAAGGTAGTGAGCATTGAAGGATCCATCTCCTGTTCTAGTTAATCCTGACTACCTGAAGTGGAGGCCTCTATGAAACTCTTCTTAGCTTCCATAAATGTCTCCCTTGCGTGCTCCAAATCAAACTCTGGTTCCTTTGTACGAGCCTTGCGAACTCAAGCACTTTCTTCAAGTTGCTTGACCTTGTCATCTCCTGTCATGATACAGCTTCGAAGCATGATGTTTACATTCAAGTCCTCTTCACGTGACTTAGACCTCATCATTTGCAAATTCTGAGTCGGGGTAGGCTGGAGTATCCCTTTATCGCACAACTTTGCTATCAGTGTAGGGAAGTCCTCCATCTCATGATCAAACTCAGTACAATATAAACATGATGCTCTTGTCAGATTTGTCCAATCGTGGGCATAATGCCCTGACCCTCCATAATTGTAACAAATCAGTTGTCCATGACCCTTTCCTGGTCCCATTCCACCTCGACCTCATCTGCACCCCTGAAATCCAATGCGCGCCATCCCTGTATTTTGATTGATGGCTCGCGTTTTGGTTTGCACTTTGTAGGTAGGGGTCTGATCCATCATCAGCTCATAACTTCTACAGGTGCACTCATCATGGCCTACCAATCTACAGAAATTATAAAACAACTGTTGGGACGTCTGTGTATACTTTTGTAAGAGATGACAATTATCCATAGCATGTTTTCCCCCTATCTGACAAATTGCGCACCATAATGCAGGTGCCGCGCTCAGTCCAGCTTGTGCCTCTTGTCTTAATGACATTGGCCCTCCTGCCGCCAAGTAATTTGTGAAGACTGGACAATGGTCCTTGTCATGCCCCTAGCCTTTGCATTTTATGCACCAAACCTCTTCACACACCTCTGGCCGAGTTGTCCTGTCCTGTTTCAAACTCTACATTTCCATACACAAATTTTTCATTTGCGCGTGGATTTGTTGGACTCCCAGGCGAGGATCTTGTATTGGGGTCTCGTGCAACCTCATTGCAATCTCTAAAGCTTCGGCCTGGGTGGATAACTTCTATTATGACAGCGTCATCCTTAAATACAGCGTTAGTGACACTACAAACCATGTGCAGTGTTGTCCATCCATCAAGGTCATGTTGGATTTGTGAATCATACTCTTCAATCTCTGATACAGATCCCATGTGGTCTCACCTAGAAGAATCACGATTTCCTTAAACCTGATAATCGATTGTGTCTCTGATTTTGGCCTGCTAAATTCCCTATTCAGCGCAGCTTGGATATCTGTGATCCCCACGCTTGGATGGTCATTAGGATACTTAATGTACCATGTTAGTGCATGATCTTGCAACACACTTACCAGTGTTTCCTTCTTTATATTATCATCCACGACTCCTTGTGCTTCCCATATAGCGTTTGCCACGAACCAAAATTGGTCTAGATCTTCGTTCCCTACTCCTCTGAATAGCAACAATTTTATCATGCTCGCCATATTGAACTATGGTGTCGGTGGATGTGGTGTGGGCAGAGATGGAGGTGAAGATGCTGAGACTAGAGGTGGTTTAGGTGGAGGTGGTATGCACGGAATTCATTGCCTTATTAGACTGATCGCACTTCTTGCTGAAACTTTCGTGAGCTCTTCCTCGCTTTCTCACTGAGGCAGAATCAAGGGGCTATTTTCTATTTTTGTGCTACCTTCGTTTCTATAGATCCTCCCTCTCCACGTAGTCCCAAATATCAATGTATATGCATAACCCGCTTTCCACATAATAGCATTTTAATCCAAGTGTTCAAAGATTTAATCTACTTACCTCACGGTGCTTTGAGGAAGCATCGTTCTACCCTACTATAGCTGACTGAACTATCTACCATGAATTCGGTGATAAATCCTCCTATAATTCGATCAAGAAAATGGTACACAGTGTGCGTGATCTTATCTTTCGATTCTTCTGGTCTACGCACCAATTCTGGAGCCACATAATCGCTTTGTCAAGCCTACACCTTCCCTGATTGCCTGCTAGCTTTGTGATCCACTCTTACAACTCAGAGGGGAAGGATGCAAAGAAAATTTCATGGATTTCCGTATATAAGTAGCACTCTAACCACTATTCCTTTGACACTCACAGATTCCTATTTTCCTATGTCGCGAACTCATGAATCTTTTTATCCAACCACCCTTCAATTTCTTTCTTCATCAGATTCTAGTGACACGACATCAGACATCCCTTATGCAGATCCCAATCCTGGCAATGGAACCATTTGTTGGCTTGTTAGGGCCTGACCCAAGTTTGAAGGTGATTTAGCCAAACAAATCCTGGTACTACTGGCCGTTTTGGCAACAGTCCCTACAGCGCAGACTGAGGTCTCACCTGAAGTAGTATGGGAGGGTGCTAGAACTAGGTTTCCGCACCCTGGAGATGTCTAATGAGTTCAAGTGGTCTGTATTTTGACCCTACGCGCACTTACCTGTACCTCATAGCCTGAGATACTGCCTTCACACAGCCCTAATCAGGGGTCAAATAGTGTTATTACCCAAGTCCTTACTAGTAATCCAATATTAGTTGATTAACTTAGCTTATTTGTATGCTTTCGGTTATACTTAACAATATTCAAAATTCATACAAGTGCACGTAGTAAAGAAATAATATATTCGCAAATGATATCAAACAAGTAATAACTCAAAACAGATACATAGAATTGGTAAGAAAACCTTTCTTTATTTTCTCCGACTACAAACTCGACTCCGCCTTGCGCACTCAGCTGCAGAGCCTTCTCCTACTCTACGACCCAATACACACTTAGACACTTGCTTTGTGCTCCTACTTTCTATCTATTAGATTCCATTCCTTCTATCTCCCTTTACAACTTAAAGCCTCGGTCTATTTATACAATCCCATGGTCTGCGGACCATGGGTAGGCCAACATTACATTCAAACTAGGGTAGACATCGTTATGACTCTAACATACATTTCACACCCACAATTCGCAGATCTTTACAACAATATCAACTCAAAACTTGGGCTTTGAGCCCCAAAACATGTCTTGGGTGGATTCCATGCCCAACAAGCCCCCAACACAAACATCGTGACTCTCCCTCGAGTCACTCTGTCGGCGTGGCAATCTTGGTGTAGATTCCCTCCAACTACTCTCAAATGGTACTGATGTCCGCAGTGCACTGAGCTGCTGCTTGTTGAACCTGCTGCATCTGTTCTTCTGAGACCTCTTTGTCTGGCATGCTTCCCTGTATCTGTGCATGCATCCCTTGTATGTGCATGAGCTTTCCTTCGATATTTGTCATGGTCTTGAAGGCCTCGTCAATCCATGGTTGAACGTGTGCTTTGAGAACTACTTCGTTATGGTGCGCCGTGTCCACCTACTCCTTTAATGCCTTGGATTGCTGCATCCTTACAAGCCACTAAGTGAGGACTACTATCTACGTAGTTCCTCTGACACTGTCATACTGCTGCTGGAGTTCGCGCGCCTCTGTCTCCAGGTGCTGGATGTTGGGTTCCTCCTGCAATGTTGTCAGGAAGTCAAGTGCCTATTCCAACATGCCAGTACAGTTGCACACTACACCTCCAATTTCATCCAACCCTGCTACGATAGCGCTAGCACGCTGCTATCTAAATTCCAGGGGAGTGGAAGGCTACGCCTTCAACCGTAGCTTGACGATCTAGAGATTCAGCTCCAACTGCACCTTTGTCATCTCTTCCCTAGCCTCATGGACTCTGGTTGCCAAACTGTGGATCTACACTTCTACCGGTAGATCTGCTGTGATGGCCAACTCCGGGACGTGTCGGTAAGCATCATCTATCATTTGCACCAAATGTTGATTTTGCGACACCAATTCATCACGCTGCTGGTGGGATCCAGTATTGCAGCAATAATGCTGCAACTCCTGGGACTCCCTTCTTTACTTTTATCAACCCGGTAGTTCGTAACAAACTTGGAAGCGACGGTGCTATATGCACAAGTACTAGCTCCTGCCGCAGCTGTCACTTGGTCAGCTGGCACAAGTCCGCTAGGGGCTTAAGCCAACTTCTATGGGCTCTTAGAAGAAGCTTGTTAACTGATAGATGGAAGCTAACTCAAAAGAAACTGATCTACTTGCAGAAAGAAACTAAAAGCCAAAAAGTAGCAAAAACCCTAGCAAACCCTAATGTTACCAGCTAGTCCTACTGATGCAAAAGAGAAGATGCGAACTATTGAAAAAGATGCCATTACTCCTACAAAGGTAAAATGCACATGCCTATGCTGTCTCTATCTGACGAACACATCTTTTTGTATTTTTGAATAAGTTATTTGAGTTATCATTCAGATGCTTTTAACTGGCTTTTTACTGTGCAAGGGCGAATCAAGGAGGAGAAAGGCTTGGAAAAGGTTGGGAAGGTTCATCAGGGGTCTAAGGAGTCCCTAACACCCTTTCGGAGAGTTTCACAAAGTTTGGCTACCAAGAAACCTCATTTGTGAGCTTTTACAGGAAGTCTGCAGGGGTTCTATAGGATGTTTCAGGAATTTCTACAGGTTGTTCAGAATTTCTACAGGATGTTCTAAGGTTGGATTTTGGATGATGGGTGAGTGAAAGAGGATGCATGAATGGATAGGGAGGTAGGGTAGGGGTCTGAAATGACTCAGTGACTGAGGGATGAAGTGATGAGAGGGTGTGGGAAGCTAACTTGTCTTAAAGAAGGCTGAGGCAATGGAAGAGCAAGAAGGTAGGGTTACGTGGGCAGAAAAGTAGTTGTGAGATGAGGGACCTAACTTGGAGATGGATTAGTTGGCCTGGATGAAGCTTAGATGGACGAGAGAGTGATGGAGATGCACCGCACAGTGTATACTTAACCAAATCAACCACGTCCTGCACACAATCAAAATATTAACCAGTCTATCCTAACTGTCAACGAAACCAATGAACAGCAGCGTTATTTCTAAAGAGAACCATGTACAGCACTTAAGCAAAGAAACATTCCAAAAGATCTGAACGCATGACTAACTCCTACAAATGAAAACATTGCACCAAAGATTGCATGGGTAAGCAAACTAATGTTTTTGCTGGGCAGCACTGTCTGCAATTCCAGCCCCTAGAAAGAGGTGAAAAGGAGAGTGCAGGCAACCCTTTTCTGAAGCTTTTATCAATTCTTATCTCGTTAATCTATTCTAGACATCCGAAGCAACTCTATTCTTCAACAATGACCTACTTAACCACACAACGAAATCTAGCTCAACAAACTGCGTTTCAAATGCATACAAGGAAAATCATAATGCTGAAAGGAAAGATATCAATACAAAGAAGGAGGCCCTAGGCTCTCAGGTTGGGCCCAACCCCGAGAGCTATGGCTCCTCAAAAAAACTCAGAGCTGATATCAAATCTGACTGCTTCCCATTAAAAAATAATAATCATAAGTCAAGGGTCATGCCAATAATGGCTACAAAAGAACAAAACAGAGCTAGCAGCTTGTAGTGCAGAATGTGCAAAAGTTTTTCAAAAAGTCCCTCTCGAAGGCTGAAGCCTTCACATTTATACACCACGAGGCCCTAGCTGGCCTCCTAAATCTATGGGACTTGGCTGACCAAATTGGGAGTGAACAGTTGCTTCCACAAAATCTGTTTGGCTGCCTTCTAGATCCAGTTTTGGTGGCCTTTGGAGCTCGGAGTTGGGGGGGAAGATCCTGAGGGAGGCTATTTAATGCCATAGACAACCCCCCTATGAATCCTCAACCCAAGCTTGGCTGTCTCCTAGCCCTTGTCTGCTCGGTTTTGCTCCAACATGTGTCAAAAAAATCCTGAAATGAGCACGTGTTAGCCACCTAGGAATAGTGACTACCCTTATTCGTACAAATGACATAAACATACTAAAAAATGATGCAGAAGTTATGAAAAATGAAGGATTGAGCAAGGGTAGTTAGGCCAAATGAGCCCAAAATGTTACCAAATTTGGGGCTCATCATCACCCCCCTGCTAAAATGATTGCTCATCCCTGAGCAACTAATCCAGCTCCTCGTCCTTCATTTCTTTCACCGCCACTCTCACATCCTAGGCTTATGAAGTAGTATCCTCCTCACTGTCATGGAACCCAGACTTCCTTTCCACCTCTTCCCACTGCTTATGCTCTTCTTTCTCTGTGCTGCCTTCCATCAATCCCAAAATCAAAGGTGGGCTTAGCTTGAGGCCAATCCAGTTGGCTTGGAGGTTCTGTATGGACTTCTTGTAGAGGCGCGCCCATACTAGAGCTTCCCTCATTCGAGTTGGAGTGTGATATTCCCTGATTTTGAGGCTATGGGACAATATTTTCCACCGGCGGGTGCAAGCATGAACAAAATTGTCCCCTAATAATCGCTCCATATCCTCGAAATGTGCTATGGCCTGAGCCTGCTGATCCATGTATTTTAATAAAGCCTGAGAGTCAGTTGCTAAGTGTTGGTGGGCTGATATCAATGCAGTGGGGTCCCTTGGCTCTGCTCTAATCAGCAGTGGTTCATGTAACTCTTGGTTCATGACCTCTTTGACCTCTGCTGCTCTCTTTTCTTCATGGTTCAACCATGAGGTAAATGCCATCAACTGCATATCTCCCACGACTGTGTTGGGATCTCATGAAGTTACATTAGGAAGGGCCAAATTATGGAGGTAGAACTCCGATAGCTTGGCCTTGTCCTCTGTTGAACTACTATTGCATAAATCTATGAACTGCTGGGGGTCTTGGATTTGGGAGATACCCCTCTGTGCCAATGCATTAATTTGGAATTGCAGCCACTGGTCCAATAGGTATAGGCCATAAGATTTGGCCGGCTGTCTACATTGTAGAGCATCCATGGCCCAACTGGCCATGCAGGCCAGTTGTGTCTCTTTTTGTTGCAACTGCTATTTGAGAGCTTGTATCTCGATTTGTGCTTGCAATTCCCTTTCCTGTAGATGCTGGTTTAGTTCCCCAAGACCAACTTGCATTCCTTCTTTGCCTTGAGGTTCTGCTGTAGTGTCCTCTGATGTTGTGCCCCTTTCTTTCCTCTGTTCCTGTAGCTGCAGTTTGAGTTTCTCATTCTCTTCCTGTAGAAATACCCGCTAGCAGTTTCCCACGTGTTTTGCCATAGCTAATTCTCTTCTTGCCTCCTTGAGTTGTTCCTCCAAGGGGCCTATATCTGCTACTCCTTTAGATTTAGCTATCCTCATCCATGTGTGGGTTCTCACTCTTTCTTCCTCCAACGCAAAGAAAGCGGCACTGTGAATTTCTGTGGTATAATTTTTCCAGCCTCCAAAAAGTTATAATAAGAGCTCAAGCTTGGCTGGGGACTAGGTTCCAAAATATGCTCTACCTCTTCTTCCCTCCGTGGCTCTACCCCTTCTTGCCTTGGTGGTGATGTGGCTACCTCTCCCTCCATTCTTTCGGTCTCCTTGAGCCTGGCCAATGTTTCCTGTAGAACGGCCTCAGCATCCTGTAGAGGGTTTTGGAAGCTAACCTTTCCATTCTCTCCTTCCAGGCAGTTGTCTTCGGGCTCCCCTGCTCATAAGTGACTGATATTTTTGAGGGGGACCTCTCTCTTGGTGAGGTAGGGGTGTCTTCTATGGTAATTGGGTCACTGGATGGAGGTTGGGGCCTGCCTGTTTTGATTCTTACACTTCTCCTTGCTTTGAAATACAGAGGGGTCTCCCTCTTTCGTTTTTCCTTTGGCTTGGGAGGGGTACTTAGGGTGGCCAGCACAGCTGCTGCCTCCCTAGCAAGGATTTCGGCCGTCTTCCCCTTCTGTTTTCCTTTCTCAGGGCTTCCTGTAGAAAGCCCTGTAGCGGTTGATTTCTGGCTTCCTGTAGAAGCCGTTTTTAATTTTCCTGTAGACACAGATGGCACCGTTTTAGCCTGCTTGGCTGAGGGTGCTTTGTCTTTTGACTTTGCTGAGGCTGCCTTAGAGGTGCCTTCACTGACGTGGACTTGTTCAGTCCTTTCCACCCTGCTCTGTAATCTTTTTTCCTTGGGTGTTAATGTGGGTTTGTCATCCTCTGTTTTGGCAGCCTGGTGTTTCGCTTGTTTCCCCTTGTGCTCTTTCTTTGGTGCTTTGGCCATGGTTTCTTGGCCTTTTCCTTTCTTCTCTGTTTGAATTGTTTCCTTCTCCTCGCTGCTAGAGGAGGTGAGCTCCTCAGCCAAAATTCGGATGTCATCATCCTTAGTCAAGTTTCGAAAGGCTTCCCAGGAGAGAGGGACGGTGTACGTGTGGAGTGCATCCTCCACGAGGAGCTTAATGAGCCCATGATGGGTTACCTAGTCTGGCGTTCCCTCTCTTAATTTGGTGGCACATTCAGTCATGGACTGCAGGAGGAAGTAAGGAATGCTCAACTTTTTTTCTGAGGGTAGGTCCATTTGGTGCCTAAGTTCTGTGAGCAGTCGGAAATGGTATCCATACACGATGCTGAATCGCCCCTCGCACGTGATATACTTCATAATTTGGAGGCTGACCTCACTCCAGAGCAGCTGTAGGCTGGCTCTTCAAACTCCTTTCTTGTCCTCTGAGAATTGCTCCTCCGGCAGAAAGAACTCCTTCTTAGCCTTCTGGCCCAGTTTTCTTTCCTCCTTATCCCAAGGTACCCCCATCGGGAGATCAGTGACCCTGCTAATGAACTGTGGGGTGAGTCTGAGGGTCAAACCTCTGAAATTGACAACGGCTAGCGTTTTTGACTTTGGCTGCAAAGCTCACAGGAATTCTTCTACAACCTCGTCATCGTAACCTTGAAGTTTGTCACAGAATGACATCCACCGGGCACGAGAGAACAGTTCTACCACCGCAGGGGTTTCCCATAGCTTCTTTGAGTCTGTAGGCTCTTTCCTAATGAACCCACTCGGCATGGTAAAAGCTTGCTGTGTTGGTCTGAGCTGGCTGGCGCGTATAAAAAGATGGACCTTTGGGATTTCCTTAGACAGAGCGCAGAGTTACGCCTCTATCATGCACACAGTTGATAAATTCACGACTGTCTACAGGTGAGCCTTGACAGTGGCTCAATCATGAACCAAACCTTGTAGAAAACCCCGCATACACACTACGACGACAATTCTCATGCAGAAGTAAGATGACACTTGCAAATTCATGCACAGACTGTAATTCTACCCTTTTAAGACGTTGACTTCACCACCCTTCGAACCAATTGCATGGGAGGACTATGTTCAGGCTTACCTCGTTCCAAACTTGCCACCTTTGACGTGAACAGTTTAATTTCCTCCGTAGCGTTGAGCTTCCTGTAGCGCAGCTTCCTGTAGAAGTCGTGCACGGGTTCTGGAGAGCGCTTCAGTGGTTCTGGGCCTTCTGTGCAACCACAGGACGTTTGAACAGGCTGAGGACTCGGAGTAACAGCCTTCAGGAAATTTCGGATGCGTACTCGACTGCAAAGCGGTTGAGGATAAATGAGTGGAGTGCCATACGCGATCCAGCCAGTGGATTTGAATCCCTGCGGAATTCGTGGCGTGGGGGTGAGTTGTCCCCGCTGGCCCGTTGGACGACGTCACCTGCTATCATTCCACTGTAAGTCTGCCTGACCGCCGAATCATTCCCTGCATATCTACCGCCGCCATTTCTGTTAGATCGTCGCTTCTCTCTGACTGGACGCTTCCCACGTGTCCATTTCCTATCTTGTTTGACACAACCAACGCTTTTCGGATCGGACGAGACCATCGGACTGGTTGTGGTGGCCAGTTGAATGGCTACCCGACTTGCTCAACCCATTCATTTTCATATTCACACACATTTTAGAGCATTGTTCATGTAATTTGACGAAACAGGGTGAGGCACTTACCTGTGCGGCCGCGACGTTATTTTCATGCTTCAGGACGAGGGTGACGGATCCGCTTGCTGCTACTTCACGCACAGGCACGGGAGCTCCTTCTTGCTGACTGCTGCTGGTTACGAGACCGGTTGCCTGGCTACGGATGGTGCATGCGCCAACTTTATGAGTTGCAGGTTCCTTTATGGTGTATGCTCTAGCCGGATCAACTGCTACAGGATTCTGGTAGGATATCCTGTAGTCGTTTCCCCTCCTGAGGTGCATGCCGAAATGGTGGAATCACGGTCACGGTTGCAGGGTCCTCGGAATGCCTTGATAAGTAGCGCATTGGGCCTCTGCATGCTTTATTCCATTTGAGAATTGTTTCTTCTGAGAATCCAACGTTCTGGTTTGACTGTGAGGGTATTTCCATTGTATGGCATCAGGGGTGGTAGAAGGAGGTGACAGCAGTGGGTGATGGAGAAAAGCATTGGTTGCATGCCTCCTGATTGGACCTCGGGCTTCACATTCTTCTACACAGTCAGTCCTGGGTCGTCCAAATATTCTACAGGAAGTTTCCTGTAGAAATACAGAACTTCCTGTAGAAAGTCCTGTAGCTTCCTGTAGAAGGCTAAACTGTGACCAAATCGTGCCCAAACCTTGGAAGAGATGAGTGTTTCTGGAGGGAGTGGTGGTGAGGTCACCTGGTAG
Organism: Pinus tabuliformis; assembly: GCA_031772625.1. Taxonomy (NCBI): domain Eukaryota; kingdom Viridiplantae; phylum Streptophyta; class Pinopsida; order Pinales; family Pinaceae; genus Pinus; species Pinus tabuliformis. The sequence goes on from CM062812.1 coordinate 752,629,582, forward strand.
CGTGGTAGGGACCCTTGTCCTTGAGTTGAAAGACCTCCTTTTCTGCATGGAATACCTGCAACCTGCATGAATTGTCAAATCTTGAGCCTGTTTTCCTGTCTCTGCCTCCTTTTCTGTTTTCTTTTTCTTTCTTTGTTTGTTTGTTTGGTTTTTTTTTTTTTTTTTGGGAGACAGCAGGGGCGCCTCAGTGAGGTTTTCACCCCTACCATCTGCCTTGAGCGCCTCAGAGAGGTTTTCACCCAAGGGTCTTTTTTATTCAAAAATTTTCAGAGAGACAGCAGGGGCGCCTCAATGAGGTTTTCACCCCTACCATCTGCCTTGGGAGCCTCAGAAAGGTTTTCAACCAAGGATCTTTTTTTTTTTTTTTTGATACTCAGGGTATGCCCAAAACAGAGGCAGAACCCTTCTCTATGACCAGCACTGATTTTTCCACAGTTTTGATGAATTCTTGCCTCGAAAGAGGTTTCCTGTAGATCTTTAGTCGATGCCGATTGACGAGCATGGGGATGGCTTCCTCATCAATGGTCCGAATAAGAACAGAACCATTTTCATTACACTTCTCTACTGCATATGGTCCCAGCCATCTTGTTCTCAGCTTCCCCTTAAAATCCTTATTTCTGGAATCGTACAACAGCGCCCAATCTCCCGGCTGGAATTGCTTGTCATTGAGGTGCCGGTCATGCCATACCTTCCTCTGAAGTTGAACCACTTCTGAGTGGAGAAGGGCCTGCATTCGGTGCTCGTCTAACCCATTCAGCTGCAATAACCTTTCTTGCTGGGCATGCCTGAGATCTAGGTCCAGCTGAGCTGCCATCCTTAATGTGTTGTATTCGAACTCAATTGATAGCAAAGCTCTCTTCCCATAGACCAGCTCATAAGGTGTGAAGCCGGTTGTGGTCTTCCAAGTGGTGTTGTAAGCCCAAGTGGCCTCAACCAGGCGATCTGCCCAATCTTTTCTACTGCTTCTCACCACCTTAGTCAAGATCCCTTCTAATGCTCTATTGGTGACTTCCACCTGCCCATTTGCTTGAGGATGATAGGGGGTGGAAGTCCTATGCTTGATCTTGTGATGAGCGAGTAGGTCTTCAATTAAGTTGGAGGTGAAATGGCTTCCTTGATCGGTGACTAGCTCTCTTGGGTAGCCAAATTTGTAGAAGATGTTTTCTCTTAAAAACTCAGCCACCTTTTCTTCTGTCGCTGCTTTGATTGCCTTGGTTTCTGCCCACTTTGTCAGATAGTCTGTGCACACAATGATGTAAGACCTTTGCCTTGTAGGAGGATTGATAGGACCCACAAAATCCATACCCCACTTCTCAAATGGCTCAAGAGTCACTTGAGGTTGGAGAGGCATTTCGTCCCTTGGAGTCGGTTTCCCCATCCTTTGGCATCGGTCACATTGGCTGATATATCTTCTGACATCTTGATGAAGCGTGGGCCAATAGTAGCATGCCTGTAGAATTTTGAAGGCAGTCCTCTTGGCTGCAAAATGTCCTCCACAAGGCCCGTCATGACAGGTTAGGAGGATGCCAAAGACTTCCTCCTCCCTTACACAACGCCTTAAGATCTGATCGGGGCCAAGCTTGAACAGGTTGCCCCCGATCCAAGTGAATGAGGCACTCTTCCTTATGATTCTGCTCTTCTCTTTTGAGGATAGGTGCGGAGGGAACTGTGCTGAGACAAGGTAGTTTGCTATATCAACAAACCATGGAGAGAGTACTGAGATAGCAAACAGATGTTCATCTGGCATCTGGTCATCCACTATTCCATCCTCACCTGCAGACAAATCCAATCTAGACAAGAAGTCAGCAACAACATTTTCTTTACCTGGTTTGTCAACGATAGTCAAATCAAACTGCTGCAACAAAAGTAACCATCTAATAATACGAGCATTCACATCTGGTTTATTCATTAAATATCTAATTGCAGCATGATCAGTATGTACAAATGTTTGATAGCCAGTGATGTAGTGTCGGAACTTGTTCAGGGCATGGACCATGGCCAAGAATTATTTCTTAGTTACAGTATAATTCAGTTCTGCCTTGGATAAGTTTTTGCTGACAAAGTATATGGCGTATGGAAGTTTTTGTTCAACTTGTCCTAAGACTGCCCCTATGGCTTTGTTCGAGGCATCAGTGTGGATGTGGGAAGGTAGGGCCCAATTTGGACCTCTCAAGATTGGGGCAGACACCAACTTATCCTTTAATTCATGCAGAGCCCTCTGACAATCGTCAGTCCATTTAAACTCAACATCTTTTGCTAAGAGGCCAAACAATGGTGAGGCTAGCTTGCTGAAGTCTTTAATGAATCTTCTATAATATCCTGCCAAGCCTAAGAAACTTCGAACATCTCTTACCTTCTGAGGGGGTGGAACCTTTTTGATGAGAGAAATTTTTTTAGGATCCACCTGTAACCCTTGGCGAGAAATGGTATGTCCTAGCATGGTCCCTTTAGTCATCAAGAATTCACATTTTTCAGGACTAAGGGACAGGTTCATCTCAATGCACTTGGTTAGGACTTTTCCCAGATTGGACAATGCTTCCTAGAAGTTGGACCCATAAGGAGTGAAGTCATCCATATAGATCTCCACTGAATCATGGACAAGCTCAGAAAAGATGCTCAAGACGGCTCTCTGGAAGATGGCAGGAGCGTTGCATAGCCCAAAGGGAAGAACTCGGTAAGCAAAGGTACCCCAAGGACAATTGAAGGTAGTCTTATCTTGGTCTTCCGGCTGATTTGGATCTGATTATACCCGCTAGACCCATCTAGGAAAGAGAAAAACTTCTTCCCTGCCAGTCCATCCAACACTTGATCTATGAAGGGTAGAGGAAAGTGGTCTTTCTTGGTGGCTTTGTTCAGTTCTCGGTAGTCCACACAAATTCTCCACTTCCCATTTTTCTTGGGAACCAACACCAGAGGGGACACCCACTCGCTATCCGAGATGGGGTAAATGAATCGTGCATCCAACAGTTTTTGCAATTCTTCTTTGACAATGTCCTTAAGGGCTGGATTCATTCTCCTTTGAGGTTGCCTGACCGGTTTACAATCTTCTTTGATGTAGATGTGATGGGTACAGACCGAAGGATGGAATCCTTTCATCTCCTTATAGCTCTAAGCAAAAGCATCTAGATGACTGGCCAACAGACTACACAGCTCCTTTTCCTGGGAAGGAGATAGGGAGGAGTTGATCTTTAACGTTCTCTCAGGGCCAAACTCCACATTTTTTACTCTGGGAGTGATTGGATTGGTCACACAAAGGTCCACTAAGGTGCTGACTTGGGTATCCTCCACCAATTTCTCTAAGGACAATGCACTGGGATGGATTCTGAATCAAGGTCTCAATCAAATCATCCTTGGTTTGAGGACCTCCCCTGGTGGTTTCTAGGGTGCACAAGGGTGCAAAGTACACCTCATCCTCTTCTCCTTCTTCCAACCAAAGTGGTAAGTCATGCTCTAATAGAGGTTGGGCAGGAGGGTATAGGACGAGCTGCTTCGACATAGGACCATTTTTGATGGTCATGTTTCCTGCTCGGTAGCTTATGTAAGCATTCGCAGTGGCTAACCAAGGCCTTCCCAAAATAAGGGGGTATCCAGTAAGCTTTGCCTTTGGTTGAAGAACCAAGTCCGCAGGGTACTCCCAAGAGTCAATAGAGACCAAGACATCCTCCACAATCCCTTCGGGAGTCATGGTGGAGCGATCTGCTAGCTGCAGGACTGTCGAGGTCTTTCTTAAGGAACCCTGAAGGTTGAGTTTGAGCATGGTATCCTTGGTCATCACATTAATGGCAGCCCCTAAATCAATCAAAGTGTGGGGTATGATGGTGCCATTGATGTGGACATCAACTACAGGACTCCCAAGATCCAGATACTTTGGACAGATAACTTGCCCCAACATAAGATCAGACAGTTGTCCTATGACATTGATGGTTGAGGCATCTCTTTTTCGCCTGCCTGGGTGCCTGAAACACTTTTCCTTAACCAATTTGTTGTATATCGGTACATCTTTGATGGCTTGGAGAAGTGGTATTTTCACACACAACTGCTTGAGTTCTCCTAGAAGCTCATTCTCTTCTGGGTTGGGTTGTGTGGTTGTTGTTAGTCTCTCAGGAAAGGGTGGAATGGCTTTTGGTTCACTTTCCTATTTGTCTCCCTTGTCCTCTGGGGGAGGAGGTTGGTGATCCGGAAGAGTCTTTCCAGATCGCAGGTTGATCTCCTGGATCTCGATGGCATAGGTAGGGCATGTTGTTTCCCCAGTATATACCTGCTGGGCTTGTCGGTTGTTGGGGTTCGAGTTCGGTTGAGCAGGCATTTGGGGTTGTCTTGGAGGAGCAGGAGGTAATGGTTGTGGCTGAGCTGGTGGTGGAGGCAAAATGGCAGGAGGAGTGTTGTATTGGGGCCTCCACCCCAGTTGAGGTGCATTCCACTGAGGCTGTGGCTAGACATGTGGGTGAAACGAATGAGTAGTGGGCTGAGTATGGTATTGAGGTGGGTAAGACCATGGAGGAGGCACAGACCAGGAAGGATGAGCAGGGGGACCCCAGGAAGGCATAGGAGCAGATTGGTTGGGGCTATAATAAGCTTGGGATGTCCCTTGCATCCCCTGCTGGTAAGGTCTTGGTCCATGTGGCCTCCTTTGGTTGAGGAAGTAGAGAGGTTCAGTGGGTGCCTCCGTTCCTTGGTACATGGCTTTAAGCCCAGGTAAGGTTGGGCATTGGTTTGTGGGGTGGTCCTCCTCACAAACGAAATATACCTCTACTGAATATAATGGGCACTCGTTCTTAGGGTGATTCCTTGTACACCTGGGGCAGAAGATGGCCAAAGCCCTCTCAGCTTCCTCTTTCTTTGCTGGATTTGGAATGTATCAAGTTGCATGGCAATGGTCTGTCTCACCTCACTTTTGAGGTCCTCCAGCTAATTTGCAAACTCATGCTTAGAGAAAGTAGTACTAGCTGAAAGGGGGTTTCCTCTACCTCTTTTCCAGGCTGCCCTAGAGTGGTTTCTAAACACAGTCTTTATATCCTCATAAGGTAGTTGGTAAATATCTCCTCCAGCTAGCATGTGAAGGGTATCTAGAAGGTCTTCAGGGACTCCTCGGAGCAGGACCAACTTGAGAGATTCATGGTCAAGTGTGCACCTTGTTATAGACATTTTTGTGCCTTACAGCATGGAGCATGAAATGTCAATAATCTGAGGGATCCAAAGTCCCTAAACATGTTGTTCCTACCCCTAGAGGAACAAGGTCAGCAAACCACAGCACTACAGATTAGTTCTCCACTGAAAAACACTCAAAAACAGGTCAATTTTGGATCAAAGCAGCTGCTCCACTAAGCATCTGCGCTGAATGTCAAAAGCTCTATGGTGTACTTGCGCTGCATAGCAAGTGCAACAAAGGCTACCTGCGCTGGGCGTACTTTGACATGTGGAGGAATCTTTTCTCAATGTGCCAGTGCCTAGGAAGCTTCCAAAATGACACTTGGATCAGAAGATTCGCCTAATGATGAGTAAAGAGGTTCTAAAACTCCAAGTGGAAGGTAGAAACTCCGAGTGGACTCAAGGACTGAAGAACAACTGGAGTTGAAGAGGACAACAAGTCACACATCAAGCTGACTTATCTTCACTCCAAAACTCTATATAAGGATCTCATCCCATGGGATCTGGAGGCCGGAATTTTGTGCAAAGAATTGCTGTTGGTTTACAGTTGTGAGTATTGGGTGATTGCTTGAGGGAGGTGAAGAGGAGATTTCTTTCCGTCGGGAAGGTGATGCTGGATTGGACCTCTCACGGTTGTATCACCGCCTGAACCTTACTTCCTTATATTAATAAAGCATTTGAGGTTCTTCTATTCGCATGTGTTTCAATGCTGTATTGTCTTACTTGCGTATTTGATTTATGCTAATCCTTGAATCAATTATGAATGCATGCTTCTTGTAGTTTCCCTTTCTTGTCTTGTTCGCAGGATCTCGTGTAGCTGGGCCCGTGAGAAGACTTGGAGCTGGGAGCAAGCGGCAAATAGAGGAGATTGGATCGACCATTTGCGCAAGACATTGGTAAGTGGATCTCTTCCTTTCATCTCTTGCATGTCATAAAGAAGTAACTTTAGATAGCTTTGCTTCAGCTGTTGCTAAGGAACTATCACCCTTAGAGTGGGATAGGGTCATTCCGTGTTGGATACTTTTCCCCACAACAGACTGGCGACTCCGTTGGGGATCGTGTCTTGTTGGTAGCTTGTGTTTCTTGCTATTCATTTCCTAAACAAAGGGAGTACCGAATCGAACTGCATTCGAATCCTTCGAATGCAAAGTAGAGGGCAGCTACTCTAGCTCAGTGCTGGGCATGTTTATGATTTGAAGAGCTGATCCACAAGGAATCTTTTTAGCTCTTTGTGATAGTGTTCATCTTCCTTAATCATCCTCTAGTGTATACTTGACTGATAGCCTCTGATTTGGCCAAAAACCATTGATTTTTGAGCAAACTGTGACCTGGAATCCGAGAGAGACGAGAGTTGTCTCTTCAGTGCAGCTGCAACAAAGGCTACCTGCGCTGCAACGCAGGTCCCGAAGGGGCTACCTGCGCTGCATGTCAGATTGACAGTGCAGCACCTGCGATGATCCAGTGTTGCCTTGTGCAACTGGGATTCCCCAATGTCTGTTGCCCAGTTTTCAATATTGTTTTTGCAGCCTGTTGTCAACCTGTATACCCAGCTGAAACTACCTTTCTTTGCCTTCATTTCGCCTCAGTTGTATGAAGAAACCGTGATTGTTCTTATTGTATTTCTTGCTTTCATTCACAGTTTCCCGTAGCGAAAGTGAACTAGTCTTGCTGTGACCTCTTGGATCTAGACCTGTAAGAAAGTGTCGTTGTGATTCTAAGAGCTAGTTTATTGTTGTTCATAGCTGCTTGAGCATTTGCTTTCGTTATATGGTTCGAATTTCAGTATTTCTTGTGTCGAAACGAGTGAATCTTAAGGAGTTCTTTTGATTATTGGACAAAAACTTGTTTTCTTTCACTTGAAATTGAATTCGAAATTATACAACAGCTTTCTTTTTGTAATACATCAACATTAAGAAAGAAGAAAATAAATACTTGCATTGTGCATGTGCATTTTGACAGTTTGCATGTCGATTTAGGAAAAGTGCATCAGTGTGTGCTCTATGATCTGTTTGAAAAGATGATGTCTTTCTTTTCCCTCAGTAGTTAAGATTTTCATAAGTTGAAAGAATTGAAAAAGCTTGCTTATCATTCTTAGACTGCATTTAGGAGTTGTATCATACATCACGTGGTGATCCATAAAGGCAAACTGCTAAGCAAGATCAACCTAAAACGAACTGAATTTACCTAACAACGCTTTGAAACATAACGAAACACAGTAGAGGTCTAGGTAGAGACGTGAACCGGCGTCGTTAAACATAGTGACTGTCGATCTCTACGAAGGTGGGTGATTCCTCCTGAGGGACGATAGCACTAATACGGACTTGTGCCCCCGCGTACCGTCGCGTATATTGGGGGACCCCTATAGGAACAAAGCCTTTATCCATAGGAAGCCGTGTCGGCCGCCCTACTGATCGTGATGCAGTGAACACAGCATTCACGAAGATCGACCACTCGTACCGTAAAACATATTCTGTGGTTTCGCGAAAGGTTTGGCACACCCTCTGCCTAGAACTCCAGAGTAGTTTCTTTTGGCCTTTTTCAAACTCTATAACTGAAAAAGTCCATCCGAGCATTTGTCACTTCGGGCTCATTAATACATCGAAGGAGACTAGAGTCATCTTTAGCTTTTTCTCGACTCTTAAAAAGTGAAAAAGCAAGTTGTGTCTAAAGCGTCGTCATATAAAATTCATTCTAAACGGAACATAATCACCCCTTATTCCTACGTTGATCTTTAGGTTGAGAACATGGAACACACCAACCAAGGGATTCCACATGGTGGGACCCCTAGCCCTTTCTCCTCTTGGGGAGAAGTTGGTGCGCCCCACATGGTCACGTTGTCGCTTCCAGGACTGACAATTGGCCTGTCAGTTTGGCTGTTCTCAACCACTGTAGTTCAGACCACCACCGTTCCTGAACAGTCGAGTCAACAGTTAGACCAGTCTAAAGCTACCCTCCAACCTTCCACTTCTTATAAGCCTTCCTCCGATCCTTCTTCTTCGAGAGGTCAAGCTGCCGAAAGCAGAGCTCCCATAGAAAATAAGAAGGAAGAGAAGAAGAAAGAAAAGAAGCAGAAGGAGCCAAAGGCGCCTGGGGGCAAGCAAAAGGCATCTAACAAAAATCCACACACAGCACGGACCGGGCCCAAATCGCCATGTGTCATGTGTAGAGAGGACCACCTCCACCATGATTGTCCCAGTATTCCCCGGATACTAAGGGACTGGTCCCCTCGTTTGCACAGTTCGGAAGCGTCAACCTCTGACAACCAGGTTGAATGCTTACCATCGACCAACGAAAGTGAAGGTCCTAGACGACGAAGGGGAATGAGATTCCCCTGCGAAATGTGTGAAGGCAATCACACCCTCCGCCGTTGTCCCTTTTTAGACGAAGCCAAGAGAGTTTTGGAAGATCAACCGGTTGCACCGTTGCTACTTCCTCCTGGATACCGAAAACTCGCGCCAAGTCCTTCGTTGGTTGAAAATACAGCTGCCCCGCTCATAGGGCCAGCTGAAGTGTCAGTCACTGAAAGTGAACCTACTGAATCCGGACCAGACGAAAGTCCAAAGGTCGAAACGGAAGTTGACCCGGTTCTCCCTTCAGAAGTTTCATCTTCAAATACCACAGTCACTGAGGATTCATCTTCAGCTGACACCCCTACCGAGGAGAGTAAGGATGACACCGTCCAGATTCTTTTCGTCAACACCGATTCTGATGAACATCAGGGCAATGTGCCCACTCCTTTATCGCAGGAAGGAGCATCGTCAGGATCATACCCGGCCGTATATTCGGTCCCACCACCAAGCAACCTGGTTGTGTCCTTTGATTGGAACCAACTAGGCAGACCCCGGTTACCAGCCAGTATACCATTTAAAATTATAGTCCAAATATACAAAATGGTGATGGCTGGGACTATCATTGATGAAGGGGCATCTGTGAGTATCCTGTCCTCTATTGCTTGGAAAGCACTGGGTTGCCCAGCGCTTTTGCCTGAGATAAGGAATCTCTTGGGTTTTGACAAAGGAACCAGTCGACCATTAGGGATTCTACCTAATGTGCCTATTACATTGAAAGGGAAGGCTGTCAAGATGAGTTTGATGGTCGTCCAAGGACCCTTGGATTATAACCTACTCCTTGGACGAGACTACATATATTGCATGGAAGCAATAGTCTCCTCACTCTTTCGAATAATGTGTTTTCCATACGAAGGAAGAATGGTCAAGCTCGTAGACCAACTTTCATTTCCGGGATCACGCATCGCAAATAGTCACATACCTATCCTGAATGGTCTATTTGATCAAGAAAGGTCTCTACCTCCGGTTCTTCTTCCTGATGAGTACGAGTAATTCGGGAAAGCAGGGCCGAAACCCAGGGGGCATGCATCCTGGTCTGCTGAGGTCAGAGAAATCCTTGGGTGTAAAGTATAATTTCCGCGGGAGAATATGACTAGTCCGTACCCCGTCCCCTCCTTCATCTTCGTAAAACAGAAGAGCCGGCAAGAGCTCTCATGCAGAGGAAGGGGCAGTTAGGAATGGGATTGTTCTGGAAAAAGATTCTTTTGTTAAAGTTAAGTGTGTGGCGGAAGCGCCGTCATTCACCTTTGTCTAAATAAGTAGGCTCTGCCAAAGAAGGGGATCCGTTTGCAGCAGCAAGTAGTAACCATCTTTGGGTAAAAGGCAAGCCTCACCCATTAAAACAAATGTTTTAAAGGATAAGTAGGGGCAGCCTCCAAAGAAAGAGATTCTATTGCTGCAACAAATTGTAACCAGCTTTGTGTAACCTAATGATAGACATCGCCGAAGAAAGTTTCTGTTTGAAAGGATTAGCAGAACGATCTTTGGATAACCTGAAAGAGGTAAGCCTCACCCATTGAAAACAAGGGTTTTCGACGGACAAGTAGGGGCGACCTTGAAATTAGACTTACACCTGGGGGCATGCAAACCTCTTGGAATGCAAGCACGGGCGACTGTTTTGTTTTTTAGTTTTTTAGGTCCCCCCTTTAAACCTGTAGGTCTAACCCGTTAAACTCGTAGGATTAGCCGATACCCAGCTTGCACAAAGAGAGGATATGGAGCAATACGTAGGGAGATGAAGCTCTTTAAAAAATAGCGATCTTCCATGAGACCTTCCTACTTTATGACTGGTAAAAACGAGCAGTTTTGGCAAAGTTCATGCTCGTTAAAAAATAAACGCAAGATCCGAGCAGTTTTAACGCGGACTTCATGCTCGTTAAAAAATAAACATAAGCATGTGAGCAAGCTTCCCCCAGAGTTCAAGCTCATCCAGAAAAAATGAACCGGTAAATAACCATTTGAGACCGTAAATTCATCAGCCATAAAAGCCTTGGTCGTGTTTGTGCGCCATCACCTCCACTTTTCACTTGGCCGATCATTCACATCCACTTGATTGTTTACCTATTTTGGGGAACAGCTGCGAAGAGTGATTTCACCTAGCCATCCTTGTGACACTGCCGTGATTGGAAAATTCCAACCTGTACCTGGAATCTGCTGCTATCCCTGTTTATCACTCGTTCCTCAAAATACGAGTCTTCTTTGAGCTCTTTTCACTGACTCGTAAAATATGAAAAGTTTGCCGAGTTTTGGCCTTCCGGCTTGTTAAAAGGACCGGAAGAGCTATCCCTCCTCTAGATTTTAATCTTTTTGGACCTGAGGGATTATTGCACAAAAAGATCGAGCACTTGTCTAGTTCGGCTCGATAAAGATATCGAACATTCATCCCTTCTGTATTGTTTTATACTTTTTCGGACTTAAGGGATTAGATGATGAAAAAGGACCCCTGGAGTCCACTTTATGTACCCTTTTCAGACTCTCTAAAGATGAAAAGGACCGAGTTATCTTTGTCGCTGGGCTCGTTAAAAATATTAGATAGCGACAAACTTGTCTTTAGACGAGAACGAGTTTCCCTATCGTTAAGCTCGTTAAAACATAGCGATGGGCTTGCCCGAAGGGCAGGTTATAGAACAAGCATATGTTATCCTCCTCAAGCTTGACAAAAATAAAGAGGTACTGGTCAGAAATGACTGGGGAAAAATTGGGAAGAACCTCAAAGCTTAATGGTAGCAAGTCGCTCTTGAACATGACACTTTTGCCTCCGTAAATATCGGGTTGGGTTATTATCATTCACCGGTCCCTTCACCATGGTCTCGCCATACCATCCATACATGGGGTAATGCTACCGATCCATCACATCAGTGTCGTTATATGTTCAAGAGATGTCATTCAGAAAGTGTCAACCGGGTCCCATCCACTACCATACATCATCTTTCATCCTTCCATGACCGCCACCCTGAATCATATTTCACAGATCGTTTTCACCATCATCACTAGCTCCGTTCCGTGTCACTGATGTGGGATTCATTAAGGCCCTCCTTTGATGGATCACTTCTTGTCGACATCAGCTCACTATCCAAGTAGTTCATCTAGGAACACCCCCTCAGTACTTTGAAGCTTGCATGCCTCAATGGCAAGTTTCTCACTTCCGGCGATAGGTATACATTAATGACCTTCGACCGGGAGACTTTGCGTGGTGTTCGACGTCAGATCCTATATTCACGCCACGTGAATTGTGCTGCAGTACCTTGAGGGTCATCATCATTATCGGTGATTCCTCTCGTGCTTGTTAACAGTTTACATTATTGACTGGTAATCAAGCGATGTCTTTCCATGTTCGACTTCGAGAAACTCTCACATGGATCGACTTGTACTAGAGTAAGATCGGACAAGTTTGAAGACCCCGAATCTAGTTTCATCCATCCGGGCTGCGATATATATTCAGGAGATAAAAACATAGACATGTGCAGCAGATGATCATCCTACTAAAAGGATGATAATTAAAAGCAGAGAATTATCAGTCTGTTATCAGACGATCGTCTGTTTATGTACAGCAAATGTATTTATAAAGCTGAGCATGGGAAATGCCCGCATCAGCTAGATCATGAAAAGAAAGTATGAAAAGATAATGTATTGTATTGTATTTTGTTACAGGTCACCTCCCGACGATTGAATGAACTTCGGATCCTCCTAATAAAGCATATTACCCGATAAACGACCTCATACTTTAGGGGGCAACTGTTATAGACATTTTTGTGCCTTACAGCATGGAGCATGAAATGTCAATAATCTGAGGGATCCAAAGTCCCTAAACATGTTGTTCCTACCCCTAGAGGAACAAGGTCAGCAAACCACAGCACTACAAATCAGTTCTCCACTGAAAAACACTCAAAAACAGGTCAATTTTGGATCAAAGCAGCTGCTCCACTAAGCATCTGCGTTGAATGTCAAAAGCTCTATGGTGTACCTGCGTTGCATAGCAAGTGCAACAAAGGCTACCTACGCTGGGCGTACTTTGACATGTGGAGGAATCTTTTCTCAATGTGCCAGTGCCCAGGAAGCTTCCAAAATGACACTTGGATCAGAAGATTCGCCTAATGATGAGTAAAGAGGTTCTAAAACTCCAAGTGGAAGGTAGAAACTCTGAGTGGACTCAAGGACTGAAGAACAACTGGAGTTGAAGAGGACAACAAGTCACACATCAAGCTGACTTATCTTCACTCCAAAACTCTATATAAGGATCTCATCCCATGGGATCTGGAGGCCGGAATTTTGTGCAAATAATTGCTGTTGGTTTACAGTTGTGAGTATTGGGTGATTGCTTGAGGGAGGTGAAGAGGAGATTTCTTTCCGTCGAGAAGGTGATGCTGGATTGGACCTCTCACAGTTGTATCACTGCCTGAACCTTACTTCCTTATATTAATAAAGCATTTGAGGTTCTTCTATTCGCATGTGTTTCAATGGTGTATTGTCTTACTTGCGTATTTGATTTATGCTAATCCTTGAATCAATTATGAATGCATGCTTCTTGTAGTTTCCCTTTCTTGTCTTGTTCGCAGGATCTCGTGTAGCTGGGCCCGTGAGAAGACTTGGAGCTGGGAGCAAGCGGCAAATAGAGGAGATTGGATCGACCATTTGCGCAAGACATCGGTAAGTGGATCTCTTCCTTTCATCTCTTGCATGTCATAAAGAAGTAACTTTAGATAGCTTTGCTTCAGCTGTTGCTAAGGAACTATCACCCTTAGAGTGGGATAGGGTCATTCCGTGTTGGATACTTTTCCCCACAACACACCTGGCCCGTTTATAGCTAAGTTGGAACCTTTCCTCATAATCTTCTAAAGACTCATCGTTTCCCATGGTCATCCGAAAGATTTCTCCCTTGGCTTCCTTGGACCTACAGTAGTCCCGGTATTTGGTATTGAATTCTTGCTGCATCTGAGCCCAAGTGGTGATACTATTCCCAGGTAAGCCCATGAACCAGCATAATGCTGCATCCTTGAGGGTAGAGGGAAAGAGTTTCAGTTTTTGCTCATCTTCGGTATAGTCATAGGTGCGACAAAGGACAGCAAACTCAAACAGGAAGGTATCAGGGTCTTCAGTAGTCAGTCCATGGAAGTGAGGTAAAGCGGAGGGGATTATGTTTTTCATTTTCATGTCTCCATTGGTCTCTCGGATGGGAAAGACACCTTCTATTCTCTCATCTTCTCTTCTATTGTCAGCCATGGCTTCAGATGGAGTGTTCTCTAACTCTTCTTATGTTATAGGATCTTCGTATATGTCAGGAGGCTCGCCTATAGGTTCTTCTAGATCACTGTCACCAAAGAAGAGAGAAGGGTGACTCAGTGAAGTGGTGGGGGTGTTGGGTAAGAATTTACCTGTTTTATCTCGGTTTCTACGAGGCATGAAATGGAAAGACTTTTGATTGCTTTTGTTTTTTCTCTGGTACCTACAAAACTAAAATAGATTGAACTGCAACTAACTATCTTGCTGAAATGGAAATGTGGAATTGAAATGAAAGCATGAAAGGACTAATCTATTTTGCTCAAATGAAATTGCAGGAAGTAAATACTAGTGTACACTTGCAACATTGAAATTCTATTTTATGCTTGCAGAATTGAAAGTCTAATCTATGAAAGCAACAAAGGTCTATTTTACTTTTGCAAAAAAGAAATTGCAGAATGGAAATGAAATAAACTATTTAGATCGTGCAGCTCTCCCTTACCCACGGCTCTACCGTTATCCCATCCTGTAGTAGATACAACATTTCCCTGGGAAGGCCAGCCAGTAAGGCCAAGGCCTTTCATCATGCTAAGCGACAATTGATCCATTGCATTTGATGACACTAGAGCTCCCTCTAGAAACACTATTATGTTTTCCATCCTTACGCGCAACATCTACTCTACCGCTGAAGTTCCTGCTGTGACATCGGTTGACAGGGTACCTTCTTGAGGGGGGCACACCTGTAACTCCTGCAGTTGTGCTCTAAGGGCCCCCAACACAGTCTGATACTCCTACATAAACTCCTTAAGTGCTTCATTGGTGACATCTCAGACCATCTCGCCGATGTCATGGAGATCACCTTCGGTTAAGGTGATCGGGTCAATGGCCAACTTCGAGGCCTTGACCTTCTTCCTCGGTCTCGCTTTCTCTACAATGTGTGGGCGCTTTAACTATCTGGACACGATCCCTGGGTTTGCGCTCCTTTCTCTTGTTTCTATTTCCTCTGCCTCCTACCCTTGCGAGGATGTTTCTTGGCCCTCATCTTCCTCTACTCTTGCTGCCTTCGCTACCTCTACTGCTGCTGCTCCTTCTGCGGCCTTCTTCTATTTCATGGCTTTCTGTGTCACTTCTTGCACTGCGCTTTCCTTAATTGCTGTGGTTTCCTTCCCCCTTTTCTTTACCAATTGAGGTATGCGTAGCTTGGCATTGTCCTTTTTCTTCTATGTTGTCGCTTTCTCAAGTTCTGCCAAGTCTGGGGCGTGCCATTTCGGAGGCCATGTCTCCAAGAGACTGAAGATGGCATCGTCAGTTGTTATGAATGGGAGCTTCATCCACTGCTTCATTGTATCCTTGCGCACCCAGATGTAGACATTATGCATGTCAGCTTTAAACTTTGCAAAACTCTGTATACTGTTGTACACCATAGGTGACAGACGTGGCCTCTGAATGATCCCTATTCGGATGCTTGCCTACATGAGCACCCAGAAAATTTTGGTGTCACGAATCTGTTTTGCGTCCTTTGTGACCCAGAGTGAAGTGTACTTCACGGCCTCCGGTAAGTCTCTATGAATGTTGGGGAATTGTCTGTCTTTTTTTAGTTCCCCTGCTACTAGCATGATGGATACGAACAACCACGTGTAGTGGAAGGTTTTACCCTGCTCCTGTGCTTCGTGACAATTTTTCAAAAATTCCTCACAGAGGAATTCAGACTAGTTGAACTGGACCCCTTCCGCACACTACTTAGCCATCACAACCACCAGCGCTGGTACCTCATTAGCGTGGCACTTCCTCATAACTTTGTCGGCCTGGAGTTGGGTTGCTACACGTACCCCTTTTTCCTTGATGTTGGAGATGGCATAGCCCCTCTTCTTCTTCTCCAACTTGTATTTTTCCTTCATGGCTTCTGCAAGAGCCAAATCACTACCCCTTCCTTCAGCTATGGCCGCGGGGTCCTTTCCTTTATAGGGGAGCTGAGAAATGCGGTGAATGAGGTCTATCGTAATGGGAATAGGCTCCTCCAACCATAGATACCCATCATGCACCAGGCAAAGAAGCTGCCTAATGACAAAAATGGTGATGGGTGTGTGGTGGAAATGTGGTATCCATAATAAGTGCTCTAACGTTATCACTGTCCCCTCAGTGTTCTACTTCATTAGGTTCCCAGTTTCTAGGTGCAGGAACTTCTCACGGTCAGCGAGGTCCCAGTCTTCAAAATTCATGGTTGGCACACGGCCTAGGTGCGTGCCCTCAAATACAATGCCATCCGAGAGGAGCAGGGTATAGCATGAACTCTTCATTTCATCCATATCCTTCGGTACTTTAGTCTTCCCTTTTTGCAGAGGGACATACGTGGGTAGTTTTGTTGCAAAGCATAACGGTTGGATATCCTCCTCCATGTCTTCTTCTTCTTCTTCTACGGTGATCAGGGCCTGCAAGTCTTATTCTCCCTCATTCATTTCTATTTGTTATAGACATATTTGGGCACTGAAACCCCAATCACATATGTCCATAAACTAAGGGCTTATAAACCCCTAAAAGTGTTGTTTCATACCCTAAAGGAACAAGGTCAATTGATTATATCATTTCCCAGAAGTTCTCCTTGAAAACCTACTCAGAACTGGTCAAAACTGGACCATATAGACTGCTCCATGCTGAGGGTGCGATGCATCTCACCTGTTACACATGGGGGGTGCAATGCATACTAAATATCCCTTCTGAAGGGTGCGATGAGTGAGAGTTGACAAATGGCAGAAGTCATTTGCTAGGTGGAAACTCAAAGAATCTTCTAGAAACTACTCATATGACACTTGCCTCTATGAATTCACCTAGGGATGAGTAAGAGATCATGAAATCTCCAAGTGGAACCAAGAACTATCGATGAAATGACACTAATCAAAATCCTAGAAGCTGACTCACTCTCCTGCAAACATCTATATATGGATCCCTCATCCCAGAGATCCAAAGGCTGGAATTTTGTATTTTGTAAGGAAGTGTTGTTGGTTTCTCTTTGAAGACATTGTATTGTTGTGTGAACTTTCTTTGTATGAGGTGAAGAGGGCTTTCATGCTGGGAGGATGATGCTGGATCAGACAGCTTGGTTGCAATCCTCTCTTCTACTACTTCTATCAATAAAGCTATTTGAGTTTTCCTCCATATGCTTGTATATCTCTGAATCTTGTATTTGTATATGCATTTATATGGTTAATGTACATTTGATCCTACAGTTCTTATGGTTATAGATCTCTATACTTTGATGGTATTTTGCTGCTTTTACTCTATAGTTGTTCTTTGAAGCAAGACAAGCGAGAAAGGAGTGGCAAAATCTCTATCAAAGGAGAGAGGAAACATGCAAGGAGACTAGTGAAAGACTGAGGTTGGTACTCTCTACTTCCCTCTCATCTATCTCTCATAAAGGAAAACACAAGTAACTTTAGTATGTTTGTTTCTAAGATAGCTACCCGTCTTAGCAGGACTAGCAGCTCTGAATGGACATTAGTTTTCCCGATAACAAAATGACAACTCCACTAGGGAGAAAATAGTTTATTTGTTTTGTTACTACTTTTTCTTTATAAACCACAAATGGAGCCTGAAGTTAAGCCAGTTAGCCTTTGAACTATTTTTGCTATGCAACTGCAAAGTAGATAACATTTCTTCAGTCAATCTCTGGGTTGGTTTATGAACTGAACATCTAGCTTGCAAACATCCTAAGTACCCTAGTGGTAGCTCAAATAACCTCATTAGATCAACCCCCATACTTTGTGTTTACTGACAATCATTAGCTCAGCCTAAATCCCTAAACTTAGCTGCAAACTGTGAGTGAAAACCAAGCTCAATCTCATCCCTAGACCATCGCACTGTCTTTTCTTGGAAATCTGGATGCATCGCACCTCCCATGTGTTGCACGTGAGATGCATCCCTGTTTCCTTGTGTTACAGGTGCAATGATTGAGTGAAACTATTTCTGCCTCAAGATTTTGGTTTTTTCTTAATTTTTTCAGCTTTATTCAGTAGTCTTGTTGTCTATGATTAGTACATCACTATTGAAACCATCTTCCTTTGCATTATTTTAGCCTCAACTGATAAGGAATTGTGAATGTTTTTTGTGTATTTTTCATCATTTACATTTCTCCTTTGCAAATAGTAGCTTAATCGAACTGTCGTCTTTTGATTTGAAAGTGTCGCAAGTGTCGTTTTCAGTCAAGAAAAAGAGTTTCATAAAGCATTCCTCTTTTAGATATTTTCCATTGCATTTGATTTGAATTAAAAGTATTTCAAGTGTCGAAAGCAATTCTAAATTCGAAATTGCAAAGTGTCGTCTTAGTCTTCCTTTCATTTTTTGAAGAGAAAATTGTTAGTTTTGTCACTTTGAAAGAAAATAATTCAGATCTGTACTTAGTTTTATTTTTGTCATTCTCACATTAAGGAAACTGAAAAACAATATATGCATGTGCATTTTCATTTAGACCGCATGTTGGAATTGATTGAGGAAAAGTGCATCTAGTGCGTGCTCTCTGCTCTATGTTGAAAGAATTTCATTTCTCTTTCCTTAGTAGCTAGGATTTTCATTGCAAAAATAAAGTAAAGGACTCTTTATCATCTTAGATTGCACATTTAGGAATTGTATATCTACATCACGCGGTGAACCTTAAAGGCAAACTCCTTAAGAAAGATCAACTATAAAATAAACCTCAATGAACATAAAAATGCTTTGGAACCTAACGCACAACATTTAGAAGTCCAGGCTAGAGACGTATTCTGGCGTCGTAAAACCTGGTAACTATCGCTTTCATCGTAGGTTGGGTGATTCCTCCTCTTTGAGATGACAAGTGCCAGTACAGACTTGCGCTCCTGTTAGAGTTGGTCTGGTCATCCCTCCATGAGAGATCATTTCTCTTATTGCATTTCATTCTTAGGTGTCTCATTCAGCTTGATCATCTGCATTCCACTAGAGGCATCCCATAATTGACGGAAGGGTCTTGTGATACATTACCCCTCATGCCTTATCCATGCTGGCTCAGGTCTGTCCGTCAAAATCAAGTTTTAAAATCACTTACAGTCCTATTTTAGTCTATTGATCAGCAAAGGTCATTTCAGTCATTAGGTCTAGGGTTAGTCAATTTGGTCTTCAACAATGTCTAATAATGCCAGCAGACCCATGAGGGAGGTCCTTATTCAGTGTTCATTTTCAATATTTTCATCATCATATGCTCGACTATGACTTTTCTTCAAAACCCTGTTTTGAAGAAAATTCATCATTTCACTTTGTAATAAATAGTCATGTAATTAAAAAAAAAAAATTCAGCTGTTGAATTGTCCAAGCGCAGCCCTGGTCTTCCTTTGTCAAGACATGCCACTATCCCTGCAAAAATTAACATAAGACTCATCACTCAAGCCAAAAAATCAAAAGGGAAACATAAAGACAGAGTTTTATTAATTGTGGAAAAAGTGCGAAGTCAAAACATTACAAAGTGGGTTTGTGAGAAGCAAAAATCAAATCTATCACTATAAGATGTTCTCATGATTTTAAAACATTCATTTGCATCTAAGAGGTCAAAGAGAGTTGAATTTTAGTGTTGAGAGGGCAAACTTGCAAAGTTTCAAGCCAAAGTTGTGTTCAAAACCAGGCGCGGCGCATAGAGCAGGTGGCACGACGCACTGGGGAGGCACGACGCATTGGGCGCAATCATCCAGTGTATTTTTGAACAGGTGCGGTGCACTGGGATGGCGCGGCACGTTGGGCAAGCTGCGTAGCACACTCAGCTGTCTGGCCCAAAAAATTCCAGAACGGCCTCCAAACGCCCAAAACGTGAAAATTTCTCTTGAATTCAAGTAGGTTGAGCTCCTCCTTCGCTGTTCAACATTCAAGTTTATGTTGTATATTATGTTTGATGCGGTGAATGCTAAAACAAAAACTCAAACCCTACCATGTCAACATTTTCACATGAAAATTGCTGCCTAGGGTTTCAAAAATTGTATGCCACTAAGGTTACTCTTTTCCATCATTTCTTTTATCCTTGATTCCAATTTTTCCCTGACTTCGTTTTTCCCTATCCCCTAAAATCACTAGACCCCTATCCAAAATTCCCTTTCCCAAACTTTAAATGTGAAAACCCTAAACCCTATTCCTACACATAAATCCTAAACCCCCTCCCATATTTCCCTAACAGATCTACCCAAAAATTGCTAATCCCTTACTATTATTTCCCCTTCCTAACAGTCCCTTGTTTCATTTGTTTCCCCTTGGTGGCATAGTTTGAACACATCACTAAAAGAGCAGTCCAAACAGTTTTCATACACCAGCATCTTTTTCTCCAAGGCAGTTTGAATAACAGTAGTCATGACATCGGAGCATTCATCTGATTATGAAATGGAAACCCAAAGTGACTCTCCCATAAAGGAACATGCACCCCGGAGGCCTCATAGAGGACGTAGACATATCAGAGAAGAACCAATCACCCTCATTGAATTACAAGCCTGCCCTCTTGCCATGTTTTGTTTCTAGCATCAGTCATGCTATGAGTTTTGTCAAAAGGTGGTTAGTGTTCAATTTCATCATGAGTTCGCTTGTCTATTTGTGCTACATTTACATGGAGATCAGGCTACCATAGCCAGTGTAACCTTCACACTTACACCAGAATCTGTCTCACTAGCAACTGGCATACCAAACATTGGGGAACCATGGACCAAGAGGAAGAAGATTGACCGGCAGCATTATGAGCCATACATTAAAACCGGTTTCTTGAGGCAGCTCAAGAGAGTGTTTCCATTCTGATATCTGAAAGATGAATATGATCCACTAATGAAATTGATCATGAAGTATTTCAACTGTGAGGGACGGTTCTCTCGTTTATATGCTTATCACATCAGGTTTCTCATGCATTTCACCAAGGTACAGATGATGAAAATTCTGTATTTCATTTGCCAGAACATAGAGAGGATGACCACCCTTGTGCAGCACAGAACCCCTCAGCAGCAACTTAACAGTGTTTATCATTTTGCTCTCATCAAGATTTTGGTGGTTCATCAGCTTGGATTGCAGGGCATCACTTGGGATGATTTAATCTCTCGTGACTTCTTCAAAGCTTCACAGGGATTATCAGAGGTTAAGCATGAGACAGGTGGACCTTCTCATCAGTATGAGAGCCATGAGACCGCTAGTGTGCCGGTATTCATCACATATCAGAGGGGCACTAGACATTTGTTTGCAGCAGCGAAGCGAGCGTTATCTCCACTCGGTGTGGAAGGGGCCTCGCTTCCGACATTAGCACCACAGGTATAGGACAAAGGCAAGAGGCCAATGCAGGATGAGGGGCCTTCAGGTGAACAAGAGTCTAACTTCATTCTCATTCATGATGATGATACAGATACGGGCCCACACAGTGCACATCTTAGAGAGATCATTTAGGAGCAGCAAACAAAGATCAAAGCCTTATCCCTTGACCTGGAAAGGGCTAAGTGGGCTATGAAATACTTGGAGTAGAGGAACAAATAGCTTGAAGATAAGCAAGCAATCATGGAGTTACAAAATATCCGCGAGAATCGCCAAGTTGCACAAAGGAGAAGGGTTGAGCTCACTTCATTGGAGCAAGAGATTAATGATGATCGAGAGTCTTGGCTCGAAAGAGTCAACATCCACTTAGAGGAACTGTTGGACAAGGTTGATAAAGACAAAGCATTGCTGAGACACATGGATTTCCACTACATGGCACGGAACAAGGTCTGCAAGGCATGAATAAGGAATCTAAAGGCAAAATTAAAAAAGGCAATAAGGAATCAAAAGAGGCAAAGGGAGCTTGATCGTCTTCAGATATTGGCCAAAGCCTCAGTAGCCCAGCATGACACTTGATGGAGAAGCTCCAACCCAAATTTCAAGAAATTTGGGGCATTTTTGGCATTTTGACAAATTTTGGCACAAAAAACAAGGTTTTTCTCCCTATGCACTGCACCACGTGGCGCGCGCTTTTGCTAGGGAGCTCCAAATTGAAAATTTTTTACATTTCTAGATTTTTCATGATAAATTATGGTTTCTTGTGCATGGCCAAGAAATTTGGGCAGGTTTTGAGCCCTCAAAAGGTCAAAAAACACTTAAAACATGACCTCACTACCCTTATTTTGACACACAGGAAGCAGTCTTGGGAGATTGAAGTTTTGGAGGGGAAAATGACATCCAAATCTAGAAATTCCACTTGGGTGGGAAAGTAGACAGGTAGGGATTTCCAACAAGCACACCTGGGCTCAATTTTGACTTCAGGAAGTGCCTCCAAATCAGCTCCAAAGTGGTGTGACGCATAGAGAATTAGGAACGGTGCATAGAGAATTTTTGCCCATTTTTCACTGTTCAGCTCAGAAATTCGCCTAGTTTTGACTAGTTTTGCTTCTTGATGTTATTCCTAACTCTTCATGATGTAATTTGATAACCATGACGTAATATTGGCACATTTTTACTTATTCTAGAAGATTCATTCACCAAAAGGTGAAATGTGAGTGAATGAATCAATTTCTAGCATATAGGGTTAAGTTGTTTGACTACCTAGTTTCCAGTTCCTTGTTTAGAATTGGTTCAAACAACTCCTAGAATGATGAGCTCGACCCCTAGAGGAAAGGGAATAGGTTTTTCTTGTCTATATTATGTAATTTCTAAGTCATTTTCAGGGTTGGATACTTGGGATTGCTTGGCACTTTATTGTACATTTTATTTCTGCAATTTTGGCAAAGGAAAGATCAGGGTTTTGCAGCACTTGTTGGGATCCTTGTGGCTTTATGTTTGGATGGTGTTTTTATCCATGTATTTGTAAGTTCATTAATGTTTATGTATGCCATTTCCCTTCTCTTTGCTTCAGAAATTAAACAAATGAGTACTTAAGGTGGAATTCATAAACTGCTATGCTTTGCCTTTGACTTTTGTTTAGTTTTATATGTTTTCTTGCGTTTTTAGAGGATCCTTGATATAATCTTGCCCTCTTCATCTTCTCAGCAATTCTTTCTATCCATTCATTCAATTTAAGGCATCCTAACCATTTCTTTCCTTGCCCCAACTTGAACTCTGCAAGAGCTGGCCCTCATCCCCAGACCCAAAATTTGCCTGTCCCTTTTTTCCAACAAAACCCCCAAAAAATCAAATCAAAACTTTTCACTTTCATACCTAGCCTAAGATCAGTTGTTAAACAGTCATCTCAAGCCCCATCAATTATCTTTTTCTAAGATTGACCTGGAGACAACCCTCTCCTGTCCTCGTAGGGCTAGCTACGAGCATGAGCGTGGTTTGATGTGGACCTGGAACCTTACCTTTTCAGCTTGAGGTAAATCTAGGCTCTAACATAGTGGCGACCATACTGGGGAAGAAAATGGTTTTCTTGTTGAGGTCATTTGTGTTATAAGCTACAGATGGAGCCTGAAGTTATGCCAGGTAGCCTTTGAAATGCTTTTGCTTTTCATTATCGCAAGTAGATAAACGTTGCTTCAGTCAATCTTTGGTCTAGCTTGTGAACGTGACACTTGACTTGTGAATTGACCCCCAGTACAGCTGATCGTTCTAGACTTTGGGTGATGAGTCTAGAATTCGATAGGATGAAATCATTCACCTGGCAACTTCATTCACTGAAAAATCCAGAAATCAATGCTTCATGGTGACTCCACTGCAGAAAATTAGTAGCTTTAAGATTTTCAAGATGGAACGGGTTGCAAGAAGATACACTCCCATGAGCCAAGATCACATTCCAGGTTTTCCAAATAAAATTCCCAAGGTAGATTGGCAAAAGAATTTGCCTATGTTTAAAGATGATGATAGGAAGGATGTTGCTTTACATTTGGTTAGATTTCACATGCATATTGGCAAGTTGAAGGTTGATTTTCCTAAAGATTGCTTGATGAAGATATTCCTGGCCACTCTGGAAGGTGAAGCCCAATCTTGGTATGAAAGTTTTCCGCCTACTTGTATTTACTGTTTAAAGGATTTTCATGCCATGTTCTTTGAAAGGTTTAAAGACTCTTATCCATCATTAAATTTAGTTTAGGACTGTTGCAAACATGCTTATAGTTTTATTGAAAGCCTTGAAAAATATTATGAAGATGATAATTTCATGGATGATGAGATCATGGAAGCCCTGTATGAAATTCCATTTCAGCAACATGAAGAGAACCTAGAGGATTCCCATCAAGATGCTCAAGAAACTTTGTAGCTGGATCAAGATCTTAGCACAGTGGAAAATGATGAAAGAGAAGGTTTTATTTCAGATCTGTCCATAGATGAAGAAAACAGTATGCAGGAAAGTCAAGTTTCAATTTCAGAATGTGATAAAGTCAAGTTGGCTATTTCAGATCTAGATTCAGATCGTGATGATGTAGACTACCTTGTGTTGAATCCCATGAAGGAGAGATCTGCTATTGAGATCATCTGGTATGAAGAAGACAGAGTTGTTGAACAAAGCCTTCATGAGGAGGTAATCCAGTCATTTGATGAAAAAGAAGATGAAACCTTTGTTCGAGTAAGTGAAAAATCATCTTTTGATAATTTGGTGGTAAATGATAATTTGGATAATTTGATTGCCATGTCATATGAAGATGATCAACAATGTTTCCCAAATTTCAGAAGATCAGGACTGTCATTCAGATTTTTCATGTTTTAAAATGTTATTTCAAGAATACAAAAATCACTTGAGAAAAACAAAATAGAAAGTATTATCTCCTCTGTCTGAAGATGATATAGATCGACTCTTGAAAGGTCAGGTTACAACCAAAGCTAATGCAGGTATGCAGTGTGCACATGGTCAAGAAAGTGTTGGTGAAATTTCTTCAACTTTTGAAAATAATGATAGCCTTGAAATTAGCTTTATTGATCAGCAAACAAATAATATTTTCTTTCATGAAGATGATAAGGCTGTCATGTTTGATGATCTTGAAGATTGTTTTCTGTTTAAGAATGACCTAGGCCATGAAGTTGAGGAATATGAACTTGAGAGAGACAATATGCCAGAATTTCTCACGGTCAAGGAATTTACAGCTAACACTCAGATGGCAGAAGCTTATACCTCTCTATGCCTTCCTATCACTTGGCAATCAATAGTTCCTTCAGATCATAATGAAGGGAGTACTTATATTTTTGTTGTTGGATCTCAAGACAAGCTAGTGCTTCAAGATTTTCAAGATCATTTTGGCATTCTGTTGCAAGCATTAGAAAAGATAGTAATTACCTGGTTCATTATCATAAGATTTTGTTTCAGTGGTTATTTTGATTTGCCTACAGGTTCATCGTTCCGCCTGCTCGAGAAAAGTGAGAGCAGAAATTTGGTATGTAGCCATCTGCTGGATTGGTTACATTGGAAAGCTCATTATACATGATTGTACATTTTTCATTAGTATGTAGGTGGTTGTCATCATGATTTGAAATCTTGATGGACTGCTGCCCTTCAATAATCTTTGTAAGTTCTTGTTTTAGTTAAGTCAGTCATGAGTCATTTGTGAGTCAGTTTTCAGTCTTATTGTTAAGTTCGTTTGTGTCGGTTTTCAGTCATGCATTTTAGCTTGAGTTTTGACTCCATTGCCCAATGGATGAAGGCACTATCAGCTCTTCCAAATATCTGTAGTTATTGGCACCTCCAAGGAGCTACCATCCCCATTGGAGCCAATGTTAGAGTCGGTCTGGTCATCCCTCTGTCAGAGATCATTTCTATTATTGCATTTCATTCTTAGGTGTCTCATTCAGTTTGATCATCTGCATTCCACAAGAGGCATGCCATAATCTGATGAAAGGGTCTTGTCATACATTACCCCTCATGCCTTATCCATTCTAGCTCTGGTATGTCCGTCAAAATCAAGTTTTAAAATCACTTATAGTCCTGTTTTAGTCTATTGATCAGCAAAGGTCATTTCAGTCATTAGGTCTAGGGTTAGTCAATTTGGTCTTCAACAATGTCTAACAATGCCAGCAGACCCATGAGGGAGGTCCTTATTCAGTGTTCATTTTCAAAATTTTCATCATCATATGCTCGACTATGACTTTTCTTCAAAACTATGTTTTGAAGAAAATTCGTCATTTCGCTTTGTAATAAATTGTCATGTAATTTTAAAAACAAAATTTCAGCTATTGAATTCTCCAGGCACAGCCCTGGTCTTCCTTTGTCAAGACATGCCACTATCCCTGAAAAAATTAACATAAGACTCATCACTCAAGCCAAAAAATCAAAACGGAAACAGAAAGACAGAGTTTTATTAATTGTGGAAAAAGTGCTAAGTCAAAACATTACAAAGTGGGTTTGTGAGAAGCAAAAATCAAATCTATCACTATAAGATGTTCTCATGATTTTAAAACATTCATTTGCATCTAAGAGGTCAAAGAGAGTTTAAGTTTAGTGTTGAGAGGGTAAACTTGCAAAGTTTCAAGCCAAAGTTGTGTTCAAAATGAGGCGCGGCGCATAGAGTAGGTGGCGCGGCGCATTGGGGAGGTGCGGCGCGTTGGGCACGATCATCCAGTGTATTTTTGAACAGGCGCGGTGCACTGGGATGGCGCGGCGCGTTGGGCAAGCTGTGTGGCGCACTCAGCTGTCTGGCCCAAAAAATTCTAGAACGGCCTCCAAACGCCCAAAACGTGAAAATTTCTCTTGAATTCAAGTAGGTTGAGCTCCTCCTTCGCTGTTCATCATCCAAGTTTATGGTGTATATTATGTTTGATGTGGTGAATGCTAAAACAAAAACTCAAACCCTACCATGTCAACATTTTCAAAAGAAAATTGCTACCAAGGTTACTCTTTTCCATCATTTTTTTTATCCTTGATTCCAGTTTTTCCCTGACTTCATTGTTCCCTATCCCCTAAAATCACTAGACCCCTATCCCAAATTCCCTTTCCCAAGATCTAAATGTGAAAACCATAAACCCTATTCCCACACATAAATCTTAAACCCCCTCCCATATTTCCCTAACAAATCTATCCAAAAATTCCTAATCCCTTACTATTATTTCCCCTTCCTAACAGTCCCTTGTTTCATTTGTTTCCCCTTGGTGGCAGAGTTTGAACACATCACTAAAAGAGTAGTCCAAATAGTTTTCATACACCAGCATATTTTTCTCCAAGGTAGTTTGAATAACAGTAGTCATGGCATCAGAGCATTCATCTGAGTTTGAAATGGAAACCCAAAGTGACTCTCCCACAGAGGAACATGCACCCCAGAGGCCTCATAGAGGAGATAGACATATCAGAGAAGAACCAATCACCCTCACTGAATTACAGGCCTACCCTATTGCCATGTTTTGTTTCCAGTATCAGTCATGCTATGAGTTTTTTCAAAAGGTGGTTAGTGTTCAATTTCATCATGAGTTTGCTCGTCTATTTGTGCTACATTTACATGGAGATCAGGCTACCTTAGCCAGTGTCACCTTCACACTTACACCAAAATCTGTCTCACTAGAAACCAGCATACCAAACATTGGGGAACCATGGACCAAGAGGAAGAATATTGACCGGCAGCATTATGAGCCATACATTAAAACCGATTTCTTGAGGCAGCTCAAGAGAGTGTTTCCATTCCGATATCTGAAAGATGAATATGCTCCACTAATGAAATTGATCATGAAGTATCTCAGCTGTGAGGGGCGGTTCTCTCATTTATATTCTTATCACATCAGGTTGCTCATGCATTTCACCAGGTACGGATGATGAACATTCCATATTTCATTTTCCAGAACATAGAGAGGATGACCACCCTTGTGCAGCACAAAACCCCTCAACAGCAACTTAATAGTGTTTATCATTTTTCTCTCATCAAGATTTTGGTGGTTCATCAGCTTGGATTGCAGGGCATCACTTGGCATGATTTAATCTCTTGTGACTTCTTCAGAGTTTCACAGGGATTATCAGAGGTTAAGCATGAGACAGGTGGACCTTCTCTTCAGTATGAGCACCATGAGACTGCTAGTGTGCCGGTATTCATCACATATCAGAGGGGCACTAGACATTTGTTTGCAGCAATGAAGCGATTGTTATCTCCACCCGGTGTGGAAGGGGCCTCGCTTCTAACATTAGCACCACAGGTACAGGACAAAGGCAAGAGGCTAAGCAGGATGAGGGGCCTTCAGGTGAACAAGAGACTGATTTCATTCTCATTCATGATGATGATACAGATACGGGCCGACAAAGTGCACATCTTAGAGAGATCATTCAGGAGCAGCAAACAGAGATCAAAGCCTTATCCCTTGACTTTGAAAGGGCTAAGTGGACTATGAAATACTTGGAGCAGAGGAATAGACAGCTTGAAGATCAACAAGCAATCATGGAGTTACAAAATATCCACGAGAATCGCCAAGCTGCACAAAGGAGAAGGGTTGAGCTCACTTCATTGGAGCAAGAGATTAATGATGATCGAGAGTCTTGGCTCGAAAGAGTCAACATCCACTTAAAGGGACTATTGGACAAGGTTGATAAAGAAAAAGCATTGCTGAGGCACATGGCCTTCACTACATGGCGCGGAACAAGGTCTGCAAGGCACGAATCAGGAATCTAAAGGCAAAATTAAAGAAGGCAATAAGGAAGCAAAAGAGGCAAAGGGAGCTTGATCGTCTTTAGATATTGGCCAAAGCCTCTTTAGCCTAGCATGAAACTTGATGGAGAAGCTCCAGCCCAAATTTCAAGAAATTTGGGGCATTTTTGGCATTTTGACAAATTTTGGCACAAAAAACAAGGTTTTTCTCCCTATGCGCCATGCCACGTGGCGCGTGCTTTTGCTAGGGAGCTCCAAATTGCAAAACGTTTACATTTCTCGATTTTTCATGATAAATTATGGTTGCTTGTGCATGGACAAGAAATTTGGGTAGGTTTTGGGCCCTCAAAAGGTCAAAAACCACTCAAAAAATGACCTCACTGCCCTTATTTTGACACACAGGAAGCAATCTTGGGAGATTGAAGTTTTGGAGGGGAAAATGACATCCAAATCTAGAAATTCCATTTGTATTGGAAAGTAGACAGGCAGGGCTTTCCAAAAAGCACAGTTGGGCTCAATTTTGACTTCAGGAAGTGCCTCAAAATCAGCTCCAAAGTGGCAGGACGCATAGAGAATCAGGCGCAGGGCATAGAGAATTTTTGCCCATTTTTCACTGTTCAGCTCAGAAATTCGCCCGGTTTTGACCAGTTTTGCTTCTTGATGTTATTCTTGACTTTTCATGATGTAATTTGATAACCATGATGTAATATTGGCACATTTTTACTTTTTCTAGAAGATTCATTCACCAAAAGGTGAAATGTGAGTGAATGAATCAGTTTCCTAGCATATAGGGTTAAGTTGTTTGACTACCTAGTTTTCAGTTCCTTGTTTAGAATTGGTTCAAACAACTCCTAGAATGATGAGCTCGACCCCTAGAGGCAAGGGAATAGGTTTGTATTGTCTATATTATGTAATTTCTAAGTCATTTTCAAGGTTGGATACTTGGGATTGCTTGGCTCTCTATTGTACATTTTATTTTTGCAATTTTGGCAAAGGAAAGACCAGGGTTTTGCAACACTTGTTGGGATCCTTGTGGCTCTATGTTTGGATGGTGTTTTTATCCATCTATTTGTAATTTCATTAATGTTTATGTATGCCATTTCCCTTATCTTTGCTTCAGAAATTAAACAAATGAGTACTTAAGGTGGAATTCATAAGCTCCTATGCTCTGCCTTTGACTTTTGTTTAGTTTTATATGTTTTCTTGAGTTTGTAGAGGATCCTTGATATAATCTTGCCCTCTTCAGCTTCTCAGAAATTCTTTCTATCCATTCATTCAATGTAAGGCATCCTAACCATTGCTTTCCTCACCCCAACTTGAACTCTGCAAGAGCTGGCCCTCATCCCCGGACCCAAAATTTGCCTGTCCCTTTTTTCCAACAAAACCCCCAAAAACTCAAATAAAAACTTTGCACTTTCATACCTAGCCTAATATCAGTTGTTAAATAGTCATCTCAAGCCCCATTGATTATCTTTCGCTGAGATTGACCCAGAGAGAGCCCTCTCCTGTCCTCGTAGGGCTAGCTACGAGGTTGAGCGTGGTTTGATGTGGACCTAGAACCTTACATTTTCAGCCGGAGGTAAATCTAGGCTCTAACAGCTCCCACATACCGTCGAGTATATATTAGGAGACCATAATAGGCTACATCCTTTATCCTTAGGAATCCGTGTCTGCTGCCCTATTGATCGCAATGCACTAAACAAAGCATTCGGGAAGATTGATTGCCATACCGTAAAAAGTATTCTGCAGTTTTGTGATTGGTTTGGTAATACCTCTATCTAGATTTCCAGAGTAGTCACTTTCATTCCTTTTCAGACTCCTTAAAATAAAAGGTCGATCTGAGCACTTGTCACTTCAGGCTCATTAAAAATCAAAGGTGACTAGAGTCATATTTAGCTTTTTCTCTACTCTTAAAAATTGAAAAAGTAGGTTGTGTCAAAGCATCATAAAATTTATTTTAATCGGAATAACATCACTATTCCCTCGTTGGTCTTAGATTGAGAAAATGGAGTCTACCAATCAAGGATTTCGCTTTGGGGGAAATCCTAGTCCCTTCTCCTCTTGGGGAAATGTTGGTGCTCCACACATGGCTACATTGTTTCTTCCAGGACTCACAATTGGCCTGCCGGTATCACTTTTCTCAACCTCTGTCGTTCAAAACACCACAATTCCTCAGCAATCAAATCAGCAACCAAATGATACTAAAGTTTCTCCCCCACCTTCTACTTCATTTTTTCCTCCCTCTCCTTCTTCCTCTTCGCTTGGTGAAGCTAGTAATGCTAAAACCCAAGTAACTAAGAAGAAGAAGAAGTCGACGACGAAAGGGGGCAACCATGCATCGTCTAGCGAAAATTCACACACTACACCATGAAAACCTAAATATCCATGTGTCATTTGCAAGGGAGACCACTATCATTGAGATTGTCCCTGCATCCCATGGATCTTTAGGGACTGGTCTCCCCACTTGCACAATCCGGTGTCTTCAACCTCTAACAATCATGTTGAGAGCACACCATCAACTAGTGAAAATGAAACCAATGGAAAAAAAGGAAGATCTAAATTTCCTTGTAGACTGTGTGAAGGTGATCATGCCCTCCACCATTTTCCTATCCTGGAAGAAGCTAAAAGATTCTTGGATAACTGTCCTACTTCACCGCAGCGACTTCCTCCTGGATACAAGAAACTCTTGTCGAGTCCATCGCTAGTTGAAAATCTGAATGACACACTGTTGTTTTCGGTCGAACCACCTATCATTGAAGATAAACCCTCTGAGTCCACACCGGGCCAAAGTCAACAGGTCAAGACGGAAGTCGACCCAGTCTTGTCTTCAGAAGGTCCACCTTCAAATGATACAGTCACCAAAGAAGATGAGATCGACACCGTTCAAATTCTTTTCGTCAACACAGAATTCAATGAACATGGGGGCAATCTACCTGTTCCTTTACCGCAGGAAGGAAGTTCGTCAGATATTTATCCGGCCGTTTATTCGGTCCCTCCTCCAAGCAATCTAGTCATTTCTTTCGATTGGAATCTACTAGGGGGACCCGCCTACCATCTAATGTACCATTACGAATCATAGTACAAGCTTACAAAATGATCATGGTTGGTACTATCATAGATGAAGGGGCTTCTGTGAGTATCCTTTCCTCAACTGCTTGGAAAGTGCTTGGCTCACCATCGCTTCTTCCTGAGGTTTGAAATCTGACAGGCTTCAACAAAGGAACCAATCGACCATTGGGGATCCTTCCAAATTTGCCTATAACTTTGAGAAGGAAAACCGTTCATCTAAACATGGTGGTAGACCAAGGGCCTCTAGATTACAATCTACTCCTTGGGCGTGACTACATTTATAGCATGGGAGCTATTGTTTCCTCACTCTTTCAAGTGATGTGTTTTCCACATGAAGGCAGAGTGGTCCATCTCGTAGACCAGCTTTCATTCCCTAGTTCAAACACAGTTATTAGTCAAATGATGTCCCTAACTAGTCTTTTTTCACAAGGAATGTCTCATCAATCCCCAGTCTATCCACCTGATGATCGCGAGTGATTCGGTGATTGTGACTGAAACCCAGGACGCATGTGCCCTAGTCTACTTCGGTAGGAAAACCCCAGATATAAGGTAGGTTTCCACATAGGAATATGACTAGTCTGACTATCCTGTCCATTTAGGAAAATGGATCAGACTGGAAAAGGATTCCCCCCTCAAAGGTTAGGTGATTGGAACTTGAATCACCTTCATCCATTTCGATGGAAAAAGCCAAGGAAGTGTTTTATCTGCTACGCAGGTGGAACAATCTTGCTAATGCAAGAACTTCCATATGGTAACTTGGAAGCTCTATTTCATTATACCTGGGGGCATGCAAACCTTTTTGCATGCAAGTGAAAAGCAACCATTTATTTTCTTAGTTTGTAGGCTCTCAACCCTTTAAACTCATAGGTTGGTCATTCCTAGCTTTCATAACAAAAGGTTTCGAAGCAAAGTTTCGAATGGGGTAAGCTCCCAAAAAATGAACCTATCGATGAGACATCCTTATTATATGACTGGCACGAGTAGTTTTACGTGAAGTTCAAGCTTGTTAAAAAATAAACCTAGCAATGAGCATATGTTCCACTAGAGTTTAAGCTCATTAAAAAATGAACCCACCTTTGGTAAATAACCATTGCAAATGCATAATTATTAGCTTTTGAACCTTGGTTGTGTTCTTACCATCACCTCCACTCTTTTTTAGCCGATCATATGCCTCCATTTGATTGTTTACCCTTTTGAGGAATAACCGTGATGAGTGATTCCATTAGCCACCTTCTTTACAATGCCGTGATTGAAAAGTTCCAAACCTTACCTGGAACCAGTTGCAATCCAAAAACATCACTCGTTCCTCAAAAAACAAGTCTCCTTTAAGCTCTTTTCATCTGACTCGTAAAATATGAAAATATTGTCGAGCAATTGGCCTTTCCAGCTCGTTAAAGTGATTGGAAGTGCCATCCCTCCTCTAGATTTTAATCTTTTTGGACCTTAGGGATCATTACACAAAAAGATCGAGCGCTTGTCTTGTTCGGCTCGTTAAAACTATCAAAAATTCATCCTTTTTGTATTATTTTATACTTTTTCGGACTTAAGGGATTATATTACGAAAAATGACTACTAGAGTTTCCTTTCCGTCTCTTTTTAGACTCTTGTAAATTGAAAAGGACCGAGTTATCTTTGTCGTTAAACTCGTTAAAACCAAAGCGACAAACTTTTCCATACAGAGAAGACCAAGTTTCACTATTGCTAGGCTCGTTAAAACATAGCGACAGGTTTTCCAAAGGGCAAATTATAGAACAAGCATATGTTATCCTGCTCAAGCTTGACAAAAATAAAAAGGTACTGGTCAGAAATGACTTGGGAAAAAGGGAAGAAAACTTGAATAACTTCATTGGTAGCAGGTCGCTCTTGAACATGACACTTTCACTCCGTCACCATGATTGAGTCGGGTTGGGTCATTTCATTCACCGGTCATATCACCATTGGTCCGTTGTACCACCCATTTTGGGGTTAATGCTACCAATCCATTTCAGTGTCGCCGATATGTTCAAGAGAAGTCACTCAGAGAATTCACCAACCCAACTAATGCCTCATCCGCTGCAATACCTTCACTCTCCATTTTTCATGACCTCCACCTGAACCTTGTATCATCAGATCATTTTCACCTCCACAAAATCATTTTCTATGTTCCGCGTCGTAGATGTGGGATTCATTAAGGCCCTCCTATGACGGGTCACTTCTTGTCGACATCAACTCATTATCCACGAAGTTGAATTAAGAACAACCCTTTCAGTACTTTGAAGCTTGCATGCCTCAATGGCAAGTTTCTCACTTCTGGTGACAGGTATACATCAATGGCCTTTGACCGAAAGATTTTGTGTGGTGTTCAACATCAACTCATGTATTCGCACCACATGAATTGTACTGCAGTACCTTGAAGGTCATTATCATTATCGACGATTCCTCTCACGCCTGTTAACAGCTTACATCATTGGCTGGTAACCAGGCGATGTATTTCCATGTTTGACATCAGAACATCTTTTCACATGGATCAACTTGTACTTCAGGCGAAGATTGAATGAGTTTTGAAGACCCTGGATCTAGTTTCATCCATCCAGGCTGCGATATATATTCAGGAAAATAAAAACATCAAATGTACATCATAGCTGCACAGATAATCATCCAAACTAAGGGATGATCGCTCTACTAGAATCATCAGTTTTCCACACAGACGATTGTCTATCTTACGTACATGAAAATCAATTTATAAAGCTGAGCATGGGAATGCCTACCTCAGCTAGATCATGAAAATATTATGAAGATAATGTATTGTATTGTATCTTATTACAGGTCACCTTCCAGTTCGAAAAACTGCGGATCCTCATTATAAAGCATTTCGCTTGACATCAGAAGATTTATGACCTCATGCTTTAGGGGGCAATTGTTATAGACATATTTGGGAACTGCAACCCCAATCACATATGTCCCTAAACCAAGGGCTTCTAAACCCCTAAAAGTGTTGTTTCATACCCTAAAGGAACAAGGTCAGCTGATTACATAATTTCCTAGAAGTTCTCCCTGAAAAACTGCTCAGAACTAGTCAAAACTGGACCATACAGACTGCTCCACGCTGAGGGTGCGATGCATATCACCTGTTACACATGGGGGTTGCGATGCATACTAAAAATCCCTTCTGTATGGTGTGATGAGCGAGAGCAGACAAATGGCAGACGCAATTTGCTAGGTGGAAATTCAAAGAATCTTCAAGAAACTGCTCATATGACACTTGCCTCTCTGAATTCGCCTAGGGATGAGTAAGAGATCATAAAATCTCCAAGTGGAACCAAGAACTATCAGTTAAATGACACTAATCAAAATCCCAGAAGCTGACTCACTCTCCTGCAAACATCTATATATCGATCCCTCATCCCAGAGATCCAAAGGTTGGAATTTTGTATTTTGTAAGGAAGTGTTGTTGGTTTCTCTTTGAAGACATTGTATTGTTGGGTGATCTTGCTTTGTATGAGGTGAAGAGGGCTTTCGTGCTGGGAGGATGATGCTGGATCAGATAGCTTGGTTGTAATCCTCTCTTCTACTACTTCTATCAATAAAGCTATTTGAGTTTTCCTCCATATGCTTGTATATCTCTAAATCTTGTATTTGTATATGCATTTATAAGGTTAATGTACATCTGATCCTACATTGCTTATGGTTATAGATCTCTATACTTTGATTGTATTTTACTACTTTGACTCTACAGGTGCTCTTTGAAGCAGGACAAGCGAGAAAGGAGTGACGAAAGCTTTATCAAAGGAAAGAGGAAACAAGCAAGGAGACCAGCGAAAGACTGAGGTTGGTACCCTCTGCTTCTCTCTCATCTATCTCTCATAAAGGAAAACACAAGTAACTTTAGTTTGTTTGTTTCTAAGATAGCTACCCATCTTAGTGGAACTAGCAGCTCTGAATGGACACCAATTTTCCTGATAACACTATTGTGGCTGCTTTCCCCTTCTTTGCCATGGATAGTTTTCTGTGTCATAGATTCCTCGGGGACACGCGTACTGGACCCATTCCCTATTTATCCTTCTTGGGCTTCAGTGTTCGCGGTGATTTGGGGATTTTTGTCACAACCTCGATGCCTTCTGGTATATCCTCCATCATTTGGGTCTGCGTGGCCTCGCGACGGTTACCTCTACAATACCTAAACCATCCTTAGTAGATGTCATCATAGCTAGGTTGTATTCTATCACTTGCAAACATAGGGGCTCAATTATCACTCGGCTCTCAATGCTCAGTGCTCTTCTCAAGCACTCAATTCTCAAATGACCAAGTGTTGTTCGCTGGTCAACCCTTTGTGTTTTATAGCGCCTTTCGAATTCGAATTTGACCGTTCCCCCCAATTTCGGGCCATTAATGCATTCTTGGTGGAATATTTTCCTAGATGAGGCTCTAGGCCTCTTTATTTATACAATTGAAGTCCCCAATGACTTCCTTAAATCTAGGGAGCCTTGGCTCCCAAAATCGAGATGAACTAGCTCTTTGACTATCACTTGCTCGACTACCTTTTGATCTTCATGAATTGGTTGCCTGTACTCCGAGCTGGTGTGATTGATGGAGGAATATTCAAATGAGGGAGGAGACAATGACGAGGATTTACCTCCTACAATATCTCTTCCTTGTCCCATTCGAGTTTCAACCCTTAATCTTGCCAAATTCCCTGATTTTCTCTCACAAACCAGCATTCAATGCACATTAGTCTAATAGGCATAATATCCCACTTTAACCCATATCATAAAGAAAAATATAATCAAAACATGTAATAAATTGTGAGAAGAGTTGATTTGACTAATCTAGGAGGTGAATGAAGGTCCATATAGTTACCCAATGATGAGGCTCATCATTAATGATGGATAGAACGCCTCCATATAGGGTACAGGCAGAAACTCAGCCTCTAGACCAAGGCACTGGAGGAGTGCGATGCGAGTATCAGGGGCGCAGACGAGACCGAGGTGGAGGAGGACCTGATAGAAGTTGAGGGCAGGTCATTTGTTACAATTGTGGGGGACCAGGACACTACGCACGAGACTACCCAAATCTGATGCGTTTGTCATGCCGCTATTGTACTCAGTTTTACCACGCGACGAAGGATTGCCCTATATTATTAGATAAGATAAGTGAAAAGGGGGCACAGCCTCAGCAGCTGACTCAGAACCTACAGATGATGAGGGATGAGCCCCACAAGGAGGATCCTAAGGTAAATATTGTGCTACAGAGTGGAGCGACGATTGATGAAAATAAGGGGAAGCATCCTAAAGAAGGTGAGTGGGCCACAAAGCGCCAAAAAAAGAGATCGTGTTTGATCTAAAACGCGCAAAAGAAACGTTTATGGAAGCGAAGAAAAGCTTCACTGAGTCCTCTACCTCAAGAGGTCAAGAGAAGTTGGCTGAAGAAATGGACCTGCCCATGATTACTACATTGCTGGAGACTTGCATGAAGCTGTTGTGCGATAGAAAGGATGTGAAGGGACTGCAGGAGATGATCAATAGGTACACTGGGAAGGGAAAAGTTACTGACGGACCCCGCATAGTCAGAAAGATTGGTAGGAATAAGACGAGAATGGGGTGTGAGATGAGGCTTACTACGCAGATAGGAGAATATGAGATGGATCAAGTTATTTTAGATTTGGGGTCGAATGCGAATGTTTTGCCGAAACAAACATGGGAGAGAATGGGGAGACCTGTGTTACAGTGGCCTTCGGTTCAATTAAGGATGGTGAATTAGTAGAAGATCATCCCCATGGGAAGGTTGTAGGGAGCAATGGTTGATATTAAGGGTGCAAGCGCACTAGCTGATTTTGAAGTAATAGAGATTGTGGATGACAAAAATCCCTACACAACACTCTTTGCGATCGATTGGGCCACTGACATGAATGGGGTAATCAATTTGAAGAAGCGGAAGATGATATTTGAGTAGAAATCACTCTGCTTAGTGGTGTCCCTAGACCCTGTAGAAGGACCGCACTATACTAATCTGGTCCATGATTATGAAAGTGATGATGATTTGGACTAGATCTACAAGCAACACGAGATTAGGATTGGGTGAATCTGACAAAAGATGGGTGTATTGCATGGGACCTCAAAAGTTCCTGCACATCACATTCAGACAAAGAGTTGGAGCATTGGCAAAAAGGACTGCATGAAGTATATATGTTGCACTGTAATACGATGATGATCCAGATTTAATCAGGAACACAAAAAATTACAGATATAACCATACATATAGAGATGCAACAAAAATAATACTTCATTTCATTACTGTAAAATACTGAAATATGCTTACAAACAGAAATGGAAATAAACTAGCTAGAGCAATGGTAGCTTATCTCTAAGAAGAGATGTGGTGGCTAGATGCCTTTGAACTGTGTTACAATGAGGCTCTGCTATGGGGTAAAATGCATGGGATGAAAACTACCCTCAAAGGTCTTCCTGGGACCTTCGACAGACTGTAAGATTATCTGCAATAGCTACCAAGTTACACACATGTTCATCTATCAAACATAAATTGACAGGGTATGGAAAGAGGATTACCTTTAGCTCCTTCTAGATTCTCTTGGGGATCTCTATGCGGCAAGAAGAACTCCTTCAAGGCCGACTCCAAGACAATTCCTGCGCAAAGGACAAGGCAAACCAATCACGACATACGTTTCTAAAAACTAGTGTAAGAATGCACAATAAACATATATTAGTGTATAACTTAACTACTCATCCCGAAAAGCATCAGAATGAACAAATTAATGAACAACATTACCGACACTACGGAGTAGGGAACACAACTGCAGTTCTATATTTATAATGGAAGAGTGATTACAACCATCCATTGTATCAGCCTTCCTCACCTCTCTCTCTCTCTCTCTCTCTCTCTCTCTCTCTCTCTCTCTCTCTCTCTCTCTCTCTCTCTCTCTCTTTCAGCTAACTTCTTCAAGAATATGATAGTTCACAATAGTTCTATGGGCTATCCTTCCAAATGCTCTGCTCCTCATCATAATGGCCCTCTCAATGCTTATATAGCAATCGAATTAGGGCTACCAAGTTCCCCCTAGAGTTCATTAGGGAAAAAGCCATGAACCTGCCTTGTTTAAAAACTTTTTCGCATTTGCCTTCATTCTCAAATTGGAATTTCTCCAAATATCTTGATTTTTGGAGTTTCCTTGCTTTTCTTGAGCAAATTTAGGGATTTAATATCTAGATATTTATGAGCAGATTCATTGGCTTGACTCATTGAAATTCTCTTAGGTTCACTAACACTCCCCCTGGTCTAACAACTTGATTTAGCAGGGTGATTAACACTCCTTTATGCTTGGTAACAAGCTTTATAAAGAAGGTTAGCAGTGTAAAGCCAGCGTTAGTGTGGATTCAAGGCCTGCAATTATGGTCTTTGCTTCAGTCATTTTGTATTTCACTTCTGAGTTGATGAGGAGGTCATTTTATCCTATAATAGATGCCCCCTAAAGTATGAGATCAGAGGCAGAGACGATGGCCGAAATGCTTTAGAAAAAACTATAATTTGTTATCAAAATCTTTGTAGAGAGAGAGATAAGTTTCAGGTGGCAAGGAAAACCTGATACAACACAGATACATATATATATATATCTATATATATATATATATATATATATATATATATATATATATAGATATATAGATATATATATAGATATATATATATAGATATATATATATAGATATATATATATATATATATAAACTGCTAAAATCATGTCTTGAGTCGGGCATTCCCATGCCCATTAGCTATGTCATAGTAATTTTCTCATCTGAGATATAACAATGCTAGCCACCAATATGGCACAGGGTGGGTCCAGTGTCATAATAGATCATTCTGAAATAGCTGTCTCCAAAGAATAATATCCACATCTTGGGAGAGGAAACAAAGTTGAATGATGCAAGCCTCTACCCAAGGTCTTGATTTCTGCTTCACCGAACAACATAGATCGATACATGTGATAAGATGTGTTGATGTTGAACATGCACGAAATCATCTGATTACCAGTCAATACTGGAGACCGTTAACAGATGCGAGGAAGGCCACCAATAATGGTGATGGTCTCCAAGATGCACAGTGAAAACTAGCGAGTGTGAAGAATTTTTTTGTCGTCAAACACTCGTAGAATCACTTAACCAGGAGTCAATAATGAAAACCTGTGATCAAACACAAGGTAAACTGCCACTAATGTTTGCAAGTACCAAGGCACTGAATGTGTTTTTGGGTTATTTTCCTAGATAGAGTGTTGAAGTTGATAGGAAGAAACCTGATGAAAGGTAGGCAATGATGTGTCCTACATCAGTCGACATGAAACCGACCAAGAATCGTTTTGTTTTTTCATGAATATTTTGAGCATTTGGGTCCAAACAATGGGGGGCATGATGAAAGGATATGTAGGATCGGTTGATAGAGGAAACAAATGGGGACCCTTGAACAATATAAGGCATGACAATGGTTTTAACCAGACAACACTAGACTCATGAACACTATAGAGTGTTAGGATACGGAGATGCAATTTCATCAGGGTATATAGGCTAAAACTCATAGGATTGTAGGGTTCATATTTAAAGGCTATCGAAAATGAAGGTTTATCTGAGGGAGTGCCATGTTCAAGGGAACGATTGCTGCCAAACCATGCTTTCTAATAC
Organism: Pinus tabuliformis; assembly: GCA_031772625.1. Lineage (NCBI taxonomy): Eukaryota > Viridiplantae > Streptophyta > Pinopsida > Pinales > Pinaceae > Pinus > Pinus tabuliformis. The sequence goes on from CM062812.1 coordinate 752,669,494, forward strand.
GGAATACAATTGTATTGTCCATTTTCCCCATCTGATTAATTTAATGAGTCCAAACAGGTAAACTCATCGATATTTTCATGTTTAAAGAGTTAGAAGAGGATTGCAAAAATAACGAATCTTTGCCCTATCTGATTAGTTTAATGAGTCCATACAGGAAAACTCGTCAATTTTTTCATGTTTTAAAAGTCTGAAAAGTATCGTAAAAAGAATGAATCTATAGCTTGTATGTGTATTTAAAGAGTCCAGACTAGACAACTCAGTGGTATTTTCATATTTAGAGAGTCTGAAAAGATCGTAAAGAGAGACTCCATGGTGGTCCCTTTGTCATAGTTGTTAACCAGGTGCGACAAAAGGTTAATAGTATACAAGGATCAGTTACTTTTCTGTATTTTAATCTATTGAACCTAGATAAAGAGAAACCTATTTTCAATAGATGTCGACCTCATTTTGTTACGAGTACGAGGCAATGGACTAAACTCATGTTTTGTCATGAATTTTTAACGAGCTCAGTAACAAAGCTTGAGATTTTTCAGTTTTAACGAGCAAGAAAAAAGTACCTAAAAGAATGCTCGGGTCATCTTTAGCAAGTTTTACGAGCAGCAAGACATAGCTTTGGATTTTTTTTAGTTTAAAGAGCGAGAAAAAAAAACCTAAAAAGTATGCTCCTTTGGTCCTTTTCTATTTATGAGCTGGAAAAAGATCAAAAAAGTGTCGCTCAGAGCATTATTTCATATATTTAACAAGTGCAATGATGAAAAACTCGGAGATTTTTATTATTTTTTAAAGAGAAATAAAATATCACTAAAAGTGCTCGATTATTTGCAGTGTATGTTTAATGAGCTCCACTACAAAAAACTCGGAGATGTTTATATTTTTTAAAGAGAAATAAAATATCTCCAAAAGTGCTCTATCTATCGTTTCATAGATTTAACGAGCACAACGACGAAAGCTCAGGGATGTTTATATTTTTTAAAGAGCAATAAAATATCCCTAAAAGTGCTCTATTGATCGCGATATATGTTTAACGAGCCCCGCGACAAAAAACTTGGAGATGTTTACATTTTTTAAAGAGAAATAAAATATCTCCTAAAGTGCTCTATTCTATTCTTCATTGTAGTAGTTTAACGAGCCCATAGAAGGAGACTCGAGGTTTTTTGGATTAACGAGTAAGAAAAATACCATAAAAAAACGCTCGATCTTCTTCATGGTAGTTTAACGAACCTGAAGAAGGTGACTCAAGGTTTTTCAGATTAACAAGCAAGAAAAATACCATAAAAAGAACGCTCGATCTTTCTCGATCTCATGCTTGACATTTGAAGGGTCTATGCCATGCATTTAATCATAAGACCAGGGAAAAACATCGTGGAAGTCTGTAAATGGGTAGGTGAAGCTCACAATTTCTTCAGGACTGTGATTGGCTCCACTCTGTATATTTTCCACGATGCCTATCATGACAGAAATATCGGGGAGAAATGTTTGTGAAATATTGCCCCTATTTCCTTCTAAGTCCAAAAGTTGGATAGTCGTATATGGTGAGGAAACAATTGTGCATCAAGTGACAGGATTTGAAAAGGCATCATGTCCAAATCAGATATCGAAACATGATGGTGCGAATCCTCCCAAGGTTGCTCTTCTAACCTCGTGATCTCTCTAATAGCTTCATCCATCGATAGGACTTGATTGAGTGGATTGAAAGAAAGAGTGGTTAATGGAGGGGTAGTGGTACTGTTGGCCAAAACCAAAGTGACCGGAGATTCAGATGCAAATTCGATGGCATGGTAGGCCAATTCAGCTGGTGATAGTGGCATTTTCTCTCCGTATGTGTCAATGTCTGAAGGAGCTGGTAGGATCCATGGATCGGTCTTTTCATGAGGAATAGATGAAAGCATATTGACCATCTTTGAAAACTACGGTGGCTGAAGAGGGAAACAACCCCTAAGGGAAGAAGCCTTCAGTAGACCGTACCTACATTGACGTAACTGTCAGTTCCACCTCCTACTAGGGGTACGAAGCCACTTGGTAATGGTGAATAATCAGGGGTGCAAAAAGGAAACTGATCTACTGTAATAACCTTTCCATCCAACGAAAATTGGATGATGTGAAAGACAGTAGATACGACGACCATCATGGCATATATCCAACTGCGACCCAACAAGAGATTATAGTCAAGTTTTCTGTCTATGACTTCTATGTCCACTGTTATGGTTTTCCCAACCAAAGTGGTGGGAAAATTGGCTAGGTATCCTTTTAGGATAAAGGTGTGGCCGTCGAAAGTTTTAAGGGAGTTTGACGGCAGGGATAGGGTTTGGGAACCCAGGGTGAGCCAACATGAAGCTGACACGATGCAAGTTGAAGCACCTTCATCAATGACAGTTCAGTGTATACCTTTACCTTTCAAAGTGATATGCACTTGAAATGCAAGCTGGTGGGAAAGGGGAGGTTTAAACTCGTCCATGTCGAAAATAACAAGCATGGAATCCGTAGGGTCAATACCTCCGATAGCCGAAAGCAAAGATTTTCGTTGGCTAGGGCATGTTTGCAATACTTTGAGCGCCGACATAGCTGACGGTGCTTGCACCAAATCCTCTATGATGTTGTAGTGTTGGGCGGCATGTGCAGATGTATTGTGTGTCGTACGTCAAAGTACCCCCTTTGGGGGTCAAATTACAAAGTCCTCAACTGGCCTTTTGATATGCAGATCGTTGGGTGGTGATGGGTTTTGACTTGAAGATGGTTCTGCTACCAGAGCAACAAGAGCTCCATAATATTTGGCTCTTGTGGAGAGATCTACCATTCCAAATGTGTAAACGGTAGAACTTCCTTCACCAACTGAAGGATGTTGTGAACCATCACTACCCCCTCGCATGGGTTGTGGTTGGTTGGCAACACGATTTTTCTGTTGTTGAGTAGGAAAAGTATTTCTAAGGACAGCAAGTGCCTTATCAGAATCCATTTTGGCAAGGTAATATGTGCATTCTTGAAGACATGAACAACGCTAGGTTACATGGTCGTCAAGACAGAGTTTGCATGGATATTTGGTGCCTTTATCCTTTTCCTCGTGAGTCGGTGCAACGGCCTTTTGTTTTGGGTTGGGCTACTTTGTTGACTGCTCCTCAAAAGGAACGATCTTTTTCTTATTCTTCTTTTTCTTACCACTAGATTTCTGTGTAGACTGCACAGAGCTTATCGTAGTGGTAGGAAGAGCAGTAGATTTGGTGGTAGCATAAGCATTGGGGTTGCTAGGAGCATGGGGGATTATGTCATAAAGAGTGCCAGACTATGAATAGATCAAATCTAAGTGTTGGGCACAACGTATAGATTGGTCTTCAGTGACCGCACTACCTAGAGTGACATCTCTAGTGATTTTTGGAAGTAATGACCTACAGAACCAGTCTGTTAAGAGAAAGTTTGGGAGGGGAGCTTTGACTAACCTCTGCCTACATCTCCATTCATGAATATGATCGGAGATGTGGGTGGCATAATTCTGACGAAATGAAGTAAGGAGCTCTGTCCCAGTCTCATAGCGGATAGGTAACTGAAAGTGCTTTAGGAACTCCATCGCTAAAGTGGCAAAGGTATTTACCGACGCACGTGGTAGGTCAATATACCACTAAGGGTGTGGGGAAAAAGATGTAACCAGACACTATCATCCACCATGGATTTAGAAACACTCCAAAGATGGTAGGTGGTGATATGGGTGCTCAGACCCTCCCCTTGTTTTCTATCAAACTTTGGAATGTCCGTCGGTATTTTATGCGGGATTGACAACCATTGTAATTTGTGGAAGATGGGGTCATTTGTCAACTTTTATAAGTCGGGAATATCCAACTTTTCCAAAAAATGCAGATTGTCGGGTGCCCCTGACTCGGACCATGGTGATGGCGGATGACCTGAGGAGCTCTGTGCTCCTCCCATCGTCTGGTTCCCCATAGTGTACATGGGTTGCGTGGTGTAGCAGTTTCTTTGTGGTACGGTGTTGTAGAGTGGATTTCCATGAGGATTTTGATACTGGGGTATGGAATTTCCCCCAGTATAAGTGGTGCCCCCTTGACTCATTTGAGTCTGTGAGTAGGGTGCCCCCATGGATACATAGAACTAACCATATGACTTTAATTGATAGAGGGAACACTCATGTCAATCAGCTACTGTCCATGCATGCCTAAGAACGGAGGGGGAACTATGACATTCCCCACTGGCATGTGCATATTGGGAACCCCCCTAGATATCTGAATTTGTGGGTTGGAACTCTACATTGGCGGTCGACCTTGTTGTTGGTAAACTGGAACCATGCCCATAGTGCTGCATTGAGTGTTATACGAAGCACTACATGTGGCACTAGTCAAGGGTATGCATTGTGGCACCATAGGAGTGAGACCTGGCATCTGCTGGGTTCCACTTATAGAGGGTTTTTTGTGAGTTGTCATACCTGGGACAAACGAGATAGCTGGATTCCACATTACCGGTGTTGTGATGACCATCAACTGGGGAAGTGGTAGAGGACCAACAGTGTCTCTAAAATTCCACAACTCATGAGGCATCGACTGAATAGATGGGAAAGTTCCACCTACAGAAGAAGGAAGTACAGTTACCATGAGAGAAACGATAGGATCCGACGGATTTGTAAGCGGAGTGTTAAAGTGAGGAAGAAATACTTCCGTGAAGAAATCCTCTGGCAAACTGGAATCGTCGGTTGGCCACACGGATCCCGTGTGAGATTTAGGAGACTGATTCCTCAAAGATGAGGAATTTGAGTCAGTGGAACTCGGCGAATCCTCCACAATGAGTCGAGGAAGTCCTAACAATTGTCTGGAGGGATGACGAGGGCCAGATGTAGCCACAATGACCGTTAAGTTTTATCAAATAAATTTTAATGTGATGTTCTTTAAAGTCTCGAAAATGATAGCACTAAAGTACCTAAAAAGAAAAATACACTAAATATATCAATCAGCAAACAGAGGGAAAATACCTCGTCTGATAAGCACTGATCACTAGAGATGAAACCCAGTATCTCAATGAATAACATAGAGGGATGGCCAAATGTACAGTTACGGTTACTTTTGAACTTCGCCCGAACCTCAGATTGAGGGGCCAGGTACTCTCGTGAAGATGAGCACCCTCCCAAAAATTGAAGACAAAGTAGATCCGTCCGTTTTAGGTACTAGGGCAGCCCATCCCAATCACCTTGTGTAAGTAGCTAGAAGTTTTGGCCACTAGAGATACCTCAAATCACAGACATTACTAGGGGGGACACAGTCGTAGACAACACGCTATGTGGGTAGGATTCCTGAGTCCCTGACTCAGTTCCGAAATCCTAGAAGGGACCCCTAATACAGAGAATGCCCAAAGGATTTGTAAGATAAGGCAGGCTACCTTCAATTACAATCCAATGTTTTCTCGTATTTCGCTCTATTTTTAGTGGAGTGGTCCTAATAATATGAGTGCAGAAGGTTTTTTCACTCGTTAACGACACTAGTTTTGTTTTTCAACCTTGGGATGTTCACTTACATTCTTATCCCAAGGTCCTAATCAAGCTAATGTTGGTTTGCTCAAAAGAGTAACTGATTGATTTTAATGTAAATTTTTGTGTACTTGATTATTTTTCTTCGGTAGGGGTGTTGACATATGAATATGGTGAGACTCTCGACTCAATAAACCATGCATAATGATGCTCTGAAGAAAAAATTCAATTTCTTATGCAAACAAGTCTTATTCTACACATTCATCTTTTCACATATTCATGGATTCATCTATGCATCTAAAGCCATTCAACACTTGCATAACTGAAAGATTCTTTTCCCAATATTTCCTAACAACTACTGAAAACCAAAATGAAGCAGCTTACAACTATTTCGACAGAAGGATCAATACAATTTTTCAGTGTTTCTTTCAAAAAAAATGTCTTTTAAGAGAGAAAAACAAAATTGTTTTCTTAAAAATAAATTTTCAAGACACCAAATTTGTTAACATAATACTGTTGCAGATCTTAATTTAGCCCCTGAGACAAGTTCCCCCCTTTTGGTCTACAAAATCTTCTGGAAAATATGGAAATGGGAGACTAACCCTTTGTTTCAATGTAAACAGAGAGTTAGTTGGGCCACTAATGCTCCCTGTACTCAGGCATAGAGCTTTATAAAGCTCTGTGTAGACTGGCAACCTGCGTTAGTGAGGAAAATAGCTCAAACAAAGGGCCTTTAGGATTAGTTTCTATGGAGAATGCAAACTAGCAGGATGTAATAAGATAGATGGTGGATCAGAAAAGGATTTGAAGAAGTAGGAAGCTCTTAGAAGAAAGAGAAGAACTTAGAGGAGTCCAGGTTGACCGAGAACTAGATGTATAGTCCTGAGCGGAGTTGCCAATTCTGCTATGGGGTAAAATGCATGGGATGAAAACTACCCTCAAAGGTCTTCTCGAGACCTTTGACAGACTGTAAGATTATTTGCAACGGCTACGAAGTTACACACATGTTCATCAATCAAACATAAATTAACAGGGTATGGAAAGAGGATTACCTTTAGCTCCTTCTAGATTCACTTGGGGATCTCTATGCAGCAAGAAGAACTCCAAGGCCGGCTCCAAGACAATTCCTACACAAAGTACAAGGCAAACCAATCATGACATACGCTTCTAAAAACTAGTGTAAGAATGCACAATAAACATGTATTAGTGTATAACTTAACTACTCATCTTGACAAGCGTCAGAATGAACAAATAAATGAACAACATTACCAACACCATGGAGTAGGGAACACAACTGCAATTCTATATTTATAATGGAACAGTGATTACAACCATCCATTGTATCGGCCTTCCCCACCCCTTCTTCCTCTCTCTCTATCTCTCTTTCAGCTAACTTCTTCAAGAATATGACAGTTCACAATAGCTCTATGGGCTATCCTTCCAAATGCTCTGATCCTCATCACAATGGCCCTCTCAATGCTTATATAGCAATTGAATTAGGGCTGCCAAGTTCCTCCTAGAGTTCATTAGGGAAAAAGCCATGAACTTGCCCTATTTACAAGATTTTTCCCATTTGCCTTCATTCTCAAATTGGAATTTCTCCAAATATCTTGATTTTTGGAGTTTCCTTGCTTTTCTTGAGCAAATTTAGGGATTTAATATCTAGATATTTATGAGAAGATTCGTTGGCTTAACTCATTGAAATTCTCTTAGGTTCACTAATGCTTCCCCTGGTTTAACAAATTGAGTTAGCAGGGTGACTAACGCTCCTTTATGCTTGGTAACAAGCTTTATAAAGCAAGTTAGCAGTGTAAAGCCAGCGTTAGTGTGGATTCAAGGCCTGCAATTGTGGTCTTTGCTTTAGTCATTTTGTCTTTCACCTCTGAGTTGATGAGGAGGTCATTTTTTCCTATCACAGGCTCGAAGGCCTATTTATTGCTGAGTAACAATGGAAACTCCTAAACATCAAAAAACCCAACCCTAGAAAATGAAATGCCAAACTGTGGGCCTCGTTTGGGTAAATTGGTACATCAACTTCATGGGGTCGTAACTTTGGCAGACGATCTCCATTTGACACTCTCGTTAGAAAGATATATCTGAGAACTATAACTTGTGGAAGAGAAACATAGGTCCATGGACCCATGTTGCTCCCAAGTTTCCTAAAAAACGTCGTTTAGGGCCTCAATATGGCTCTGGAATTTTAGGACTCGAAAAATTGCTAAAAATATTAAACTGTGCTACAATTAAGGAAGCTGAAAAGCTAAATGAAACAATGGTGGGGGTCCAAGTGGACTTCGCGTGTGGCCACCAATATCCAACTGGATCATTCCTCACCCCTTAGGAAGCAATGGTCCCCATTGCGTTGAGTTCCTCCATGAGATGAGGAAACTTCTACTAAACTTGGTCCCTGGTGAGCCACTTGCCTTGGTGAAGGAGTTGGCCTGCTATGACAGCTCGATATGGCGAGTGTGCTTGAGCTGTGTTTCCATGATCCAATCAGTTGCAACTTTTTCCATGCAATCTGGATTTAACTCTGTGGGTGTGAGTTATTCTACAATGTCGAATGTGTCTAGTAATGGTCGAAAGTATGGCCAAAGGCAGTCCACATTGAACACTGGGTGTAGGCCAAGGAATGGGGGAATGCTGAGCTCAAATGCATTGTCTCCCAAACCCTTGGTAATGGTGTAAGGACTGTTGGCTTAGTGGGGCCTGACCCAGGTTCAGAGTTGATTTAGCCAAGCAAATATAGATACTACTGGCCCTTTCGGCAACAGTCCACAGAGCGCAGATTGAGGTCTCACCCAAAGTAGTAAGGGAGGGTGATAGAACCAGGTTTCCACACCCTTGGGATGTCTAATGGGCTTCTAGAGGTCCGCGGTCTGACCTGTCGCTGCGCGCACTTGCGATCCCTTCGCAACTTGCGGTGCAGCTTCTGCGCAGCCCTACTCGGGGCGCGACCCATATAATACCCAAGTTCCTTGCTAATTAACCGATTACTTAACTTGTGTGTGTAAGATTTATGGTTATTACAACATATTCAGTAATCATATCAGTGCGTGTGATACATAAACGAATACAAACATAAAGAAGATAATGCACAACAATTACACAGAATTAGGAATCAACTTCTCTTTATTAGCTTTATGTCCTAATTACAAACTGGACTCCGCGCACTCAGATGCAAACTATAATAGGCCTCTGCGCACTCAGCTACAAAGCCTCTTCCTACTACTACAACCCAAGACACTTAGAAATCTACTCTAAGCTCGAACCATTCCTTCGCCACTCTTTATCATCTTAACTCCCTTTACAATGTAGAACCTCACTCTATTTATACAATCCCATGGTCCGTGGACCATGGGTAGGCCGACTTTACACTAATTTACAATACAATGTTTAGGGCAAACAACCCTATGACTTAACCCCTACTTCGTGCTCTGCACTCGCAATTTGTGTAGTTTTACAACATCTTTCACCAAAATATGGGCTTTGAGCCCCAAAACCGGCTGTGGGGGGATTCCATGCCCAACAAGCCCCCAACACAATCATCATGACTCGTCTTGAATCACTCTGCTGGTGCAGTGATCTTGGGACAGAGCCCTTCCAACCAATCCTGCATTGCGCAGAGGTCCACAGTGCACTAGTCTGCAGTCTGTTGGATCTGCTACATTCCCACTTCTGAATCATCTGTGTCTAACTCATGTCCCTTCTTTGATATCAGCTTCTAGTGCTTGTGTTTATAGTCCTGCACCCTTATCCTGCTCCTCGGGCCGCGAAGACTGTGCTTCGGCCGGATAGTCAGAGTTGGCCCACCCGTGTATGGTTTCTAGTGGATGTTATTGACTTTTCCTAGGAAGGGTTCTCCATTGAGTTTGACTAGCTAGACTGCGCCTCGATCGGTGACCTATTTTACCACATATGGTCCCAGCCAGTGCATTCTGAATTTGCCTGGAAAATTTTCAAACTTGCTATCATACAGTAGTACTAAGTCATTTACCTTGAACGTGTGAAGCTTGATATGGCGGTCGAGCCAGGCTTTTTCACGCTGCTTTTGTACCTGCTGGGGAATCCAGCAAGAAATCGTCCTTCCTCAAGTTCTTCTAATTGTGCGAGAACTTCGTGGTCTATGATGCCTGTGATTGCTACTATTCACATACTAGGGATGATGTATTCCATCAGTATGACTCCTTCCGTACCATAGACCAACCGGAATGGTGTCTGTCCCGTCAATTTCTTGCTTGTTGTCCTATACGCCCATAACACAATGGGTACGCACAGGTCCCAGTCATTCCGTTGTGTGTTACATACTTTGGTCAGTGTGGTTTCAAGTATTTTATTGAATGCTTCTACTATTCCATTGGCCTGTGGGTGGTACGGTGTACTTTTCTGATGACACACCTGGAACTCTTCTGTGAGCGCGCTAATGGTTTCATTCAATAAATGTGTTTCGCGAGCGCTCATTAAGATTTACAGATATCCAAATCATTTCAACACATTTTCGAACAAAATCTTTACGGTCATAGCGACTGTGCAGTCCCTGACCGGCTGTGCTTCTGCCCATCATGTCAGGTATTTCGTCGTGGTGATGATGTAGCGCGCACCCATCTTTCCCTAAGGTTTGATGTGGCCCACGAAGTCAATCTCCCATTTCTCAAACGGCTATATTGTCATTTGGGGATTTAGTGGCATTTCGTTCCTCTGTGATGATTTTCCCGTCCTTTCACATATATCACAGGCCTTACAATGTGCTTTTGAATCCTAGTGCAGGGTCGGCAACCATAACCCTGCGTGAAGAATCTTCTGTGTGATCGCGTGTCCTGCACAGTGTCCTCCTGTAGTGCCACCATGTGCTTCTACGAGGATCTAACCTCATTCAAATTTAGGTACGTATCTTCACAATATCTCATTGTTTCCCATCTTGTAGAGGTGCCCTGCAATGACAAAAATGTCCACCACGCGCACCACCAATTCTTTCTTCTGTTGGATTGAGTACTCCTTCGGCACAGTCCCTATTGTTAGAAAATGGATTATATCCTAGAAGTGTCCGTCCACGACGCGCACTGCAAAGAGATGTGCATCAGGTAGCCCTTCCTCCAAATTTGTTGGTTCCTCTCCCTCCTCAATTCATGACAAGTGGTCTAGTCCTACGTTTTTGTGTCCTCGCTTGACTATGACCTGAAAATAATATTCTTGAAATAGAAAAGACATTTGGATATGCACCCCCCCAACACAGGCTTATTCACCAGGTATTTCAACCCGAAATGGTAGGTATACATCTTGAAATGTCCTCCCAGTAAATAGTGTCAGTATTTTTGGAGTGCGTACATCATTGCCAACCCCTCCTGTTCGGTGGTAGAGTAGTTATTTTCTGCTTTGGACAATCTTCGACTCGCAAATGTAATTGTTTTATCCACACCCTCTGTGCCTTCCTGTGTGAGTACGGCTCCCAATGCGATATACGACACATCAACATGTACATGAAATTCCACATCCCATTTCGAGAAGAACAAGATTGGCACGAAGGTCAGTTTCCCCTTTAGGAAATCCAAACTCTTCATGCAATCGTCATTCCAACAATATGTAACACATTTTTTCAATAGCTTTTTCATCGGCACGGTTATTTGGGCATAAGTTTTGATGAACTTCATATAGTATCCAGTGTGCCCCAAGGTAGCGCGCAGTTTTTTAACACTTCATGGTGCTTCCAAATTGAGGATAACGAAAATATTTGTAGGGTCCACCATCAGTCCTTGTTTGCAAACCACATGTCCCAGGAGGTTTCCAAAGGGAACAAGGAATGTGCACTTCTTCACGTTTAGCACAATCTGGTGTCGGCAGCAAGTATCTAGCATCAAATGTAACCTCGCTGCATGGTGCTTAACTAATCAAAAAACAGTCTAATCATCTAGATAGTCCTCCAAAAATTTGTGGATGTAGTCTTTGAATGTGGCTACCATGATGCGCGAAAATATAGCTGCTGCATGCTTCAGTCCAAATGACATCACGGTGTATTGAAAGCATCCCCATTCTGTTGCGAAGGTCGTCTTGCTCCTATCTTCTGGTGTGATCTTGATCTGATGGTATCTTGAGAACCCAACCATGAATGAGTATGCTTCCTGACCACCAACATTCTCTAGTAACTCATTTGTGAATGGTGTTGGGAATGGATTGTGTACATAGGCATCTTTTAGTTTCCTGAGGTCTACACATATTCTTATTTTTCCCTTCTATTTTTTCTCCTGTACCACCATAGGACTCACCTAGTCAAATTCTTCCACTGATTCAATAATTCCAGCTGCAAGCATTTTTCTAATTTGTCATGAACTTTTCTTTATACTTTGGATTCAGGTGGTAAGGCCGCTACTTAACTGGCTTTGCATCGGGTTTCAGGGTGATCTTCATCATCCCTAAATCACCGACAATCCCTTTTAAGTATGAAATTTTGGTCAGGAACAAGTCTTGGTATTCACAGAGTAACTCAGTGACCTTATCGACTGTGACATCGTACAAATAGTCCCCAAGCATTGCATACTTTGGTTCTACCTCCATTCTAATGTTGACCTGCTTCGTCTTTAGCGGCACGGTGATGTTGGGGTCTTCAAGTGATGGTCCGCGAATTTTGCAAGAGCCTTCTGTTTCTGAAATTTTAATGTTCCGTGGTCCTCATTGTCCTCCTCAACATTCACATTATAACACTTCAGTTCACTACTTAATTGTATCGCCCATTCTGGCTGAAGTACTTCCATTTGCTCCTATGGTCTTTTAAAGATAGAGGCTTTCACTGCCTGTAGTGCATCGTCCATAGTATCTGACCAACTATCTTCAAATGTGAACGTTAACAAGAATCCCTCGCGCAACACATCCCATTCACCCATACCATGGTGGAGCTCTGTCTCCATATACCAATTCATGGGCATGATGTCCAGGGTATGGTAGAATAGGTGCACCCATTCAGGCTATGGCTCTTCCCCGTAGGCCTTAGTCCATTTCGCGAGGTGCGTGCGTGGATCATCTCATCTGTCATATTTGTCTACTAGTCGTACTTGGGGTTTTCCAAACCATGGGCACATCATCCTGCTGTATCCGCACCAGTCTTCAAAAGTTCCTTGATGCATACCCCACCATCGTGCAAGTGTTGTGCGCAATGCCCACTTCAGCGCATCGAACCGCTGCTATTCTGGTACTGCACTTTCGAATTTTCTCAGGAATTCATCCACCACTGATAATCCATCATATGTCAGCAGCTCTCTTACCTCTATTGTTACGCAACACAATGATCTGATCATCATGTTGCAGTTCAGTCTTATTACTTCGTGTAGTTGATTCTACCATTGCTCTATCTCTTTGTCTGAATTTGAAGTGTAGGAGCTTTCATGCTCCCACGAAATCCTTCCATCCACAGTCGAATTCACCCAATCCTCTCCTTATGCAGTTATCTTATAGATACAGTTGAGATCGTCATCACTATTGTCATCACGCACCGATTCAGTGTATCACGTTCCCTCAGCTAGGTCCAGTGGTACTACTATGCGTAGTGACTTTTCTCAAAGTTCATTTTGCACTTCTTCAACTTTATGAATCCGTTCATAGCGGTAGCCTAGTCTATTCCTAGTAGCATGGAATAGGGATTGTTGTCATTGACAATCTCTATCACTTCAAAATACACCTGCGCGCTCGCGACTTCAATATCAACTATTACCCCTTGCAATCTTCCCATGGGGAAAATATTTTGTTGGTTCTCCATTCGTAATTGAATAGGGGACCATTGTAACGTGGGTGTGCCCATGCATTCCCATGTTTGCTTTGGTAGTACATTTGCATCCAAACCCAAATCTAGGATTACCTGATCCATTTTGCACTCGCCTATTTTCATAGTCAACCTCATCTCCCTTCCTATGCGTAATGCATGCTTTCCAAGTTTTTGGACCACGCGTGGTTCTCTTGACCCAGCACACCTAGTGATAAGTTTCTATAGCCCTTTGACTGCCTTACTGTCACGCAGTAGTTTCATGCATGAATCCAGAAAGGTAGTGAGCATGGAAGGATCCATCCCTGGTTCTAGTTGATCCTTACTACCTAAAGTGGAGGCCTTCGTGAAGCTCTTATTAGCATCCATGAATGTCTCCTTCGCGTGTTCTAAATCAAACTTGAGTTCCTTTGTAGGAGCCTTGCGAACCCACACGCTATCTTCTGGCTACTTCCCTTTATCATCTCCCATGGCCATACCACTCCTGAGCATCATGTTTACATTTGGGTCTTCTTCGTGCAGTTCAGACCTCATCATTTGTAAATTCTGAGTCGGAGGGGGCTGGAGTACCCCCTTTTCGCGCATCTTCGCTATCAGCAAAGGGAAATCTTCCACCTCATGATCAAACTAATTATAGTACCAACATGATATCCTAGTCAAATTTGTACAATCGCAGGCATAATTCCTTGGCCCTCTACAACTGTAACATATTATCTAGCCGCGACCCCTTCCTGGTCCCATTCCACCTCAACCCCGCCCGCACCCCTGAAACCCCACGCACGCCATCCCTATATTTGGGTCGAGGGCTCGCGTTTCGTCCTGCACCTTGTAGGCATGAGTCTGATCCATCATTAATTCATAGCTTCGGCAGGTGCGTTCTTCATGGCCTACTGACCTGCAGAAATTACAAAACAATTGTTGGGACATCTGTGTATACTTCTGCAACAGATGACAATTATCTGTGGTATGTTTTCCTCCTATCTGGCAGATCGTGCACCATAATGCAGATGCCACACTCAGCCCTTCCTGTGCCTCCGGTCTTAATGGTATTGGCCCTCCCCCTACCAAGTAGTTTTCGAACACTGGACAGTGGTCATTGTCATGCCCTTGGCCTTTGCATCTTATGCACCATACTTCCTTGCACACCTCCGGCCGAGCCATCCTATCCTGTTTTAAAATTTGCATCTCCAGACACAGATTCTACAATTGTGCATGGATTTGTTGGACTCCCAACCCAGGGTCGTGTATAGGGGTCTCATGCAATCTCATTTCCATCTCCAATGCTTCGGCCTAGGTAGAAAGATTTTGCTGTGATAGCATCGTCCTTAACTGTGGCGTAAATGAGGCCACAAACCATGCATGATGTTGTGCATCCGTTAACTTCATATTGGCTTCGTGAATCGTACTCTTCAACCTTTGGTCCAGATCCCAGGGGGTCTCACTCGGGAGCATCACAATCTCTTTAAACTCGATGATTGATTGTGTCTCAGATTTTGGCATGCTAAATTCCCTGTTCAACACAGTCTACATCTCTGCAATTCCTATGTTCGGGTGGTCATTAGAATGCTTGATATACCATGTTAATGCGCGATCCTGCAGTGCACTCACTAGCATAGCCTTTTTAATATTATCATCCACGATGCCCTGTGCTTCCCATGCTACTCTTACCACGAACCAGAATTGGTCCGGATCTTCATTTCCTACTCCTCTGAACACCGGTAGTTTGATCGCACTCGCTATACTGAACTGCAATGGTGGCAGAGGTGGAGTGGGTGGAGATGGAGGTGAGGGGGGTGAAAGAGGTGGCAGTGAGGGTGGGGGTGGTAAACGTGTAATTCTCTGTCTTATCAAACTGACCGCACTTCTCGGAGAGACTTTCGCAAGCTCCACCTCACTTTCGAAAGAGGGCGAAATTAAGGGACTATTTTCCAACTCCTCAGTACTTCTACTTCTGTAGATATTTCCACTCCGCGTAGTCCCAAACATAAATTTATTCGCATAACCCACTTTTCACTCAATAGCATCTTAATCCAAGTATTCAAAGATTTAATATACTTACCTCGCGGTCCTTTAGAAAACTTCGCTCTGCCTCGCTATAGCTGATGGTCATGTCTACCATGAACTCAGTGATAAATCCTCCTATTATTCAGTTGAGCCAGTGGTCCACAGCTCGCACTATCTTCTCTTTCGAGGCTTCTAGTCTGCGCACTAGTTACAGAGTCCACAATATTGGTTTTTCGAGCCTACACCTTCCTTGGCTATTTGCTAACTTTGCAATCCACTCATATAGCGTAGATGGAAAATATGCAAAGAAAATTTCGTGGATTTTAGTGTACAAGTATCGATCCAACCACTACTCCTTATATACTCGCGGATTTCTATTTTCCTGCGCCGAGAACTCATGAATCCTCTTGTCCAACCACTCTCCAATTTCTTTCTTTGTAGGGTTCTAGTGGCATGACATCAGACATCCTTTATGCAGATCCCGGTCCTGGCAATGGAACCATTTGTTGGCTTAGTGGGGCCTGACCTAGGTTCAGAGGTGATTTATCCAAGAAAATCCCAGTACTACTGGCTCTTTCAGCAACAATCTGCAAAGTGTGGACTGAGGTCTCACCCAAAGTAGTATGGGAGGGTGATAGAACCAGGTTTCCACACCCTTGGGATGTCTAATGGGCTTTTGGAGGTCCGCGGTCTAACCTATTGCTACACACACTTGTAATCCCTTCGCAACATGCGGTGTGGATTCCGTGTAACCCTACTTGGGGCACGACCCATATAATAACCAAGTTCCTTGCTAATTAACCGATTACTTAACTTGCGTGTGTAAGATTTATGGTTATTACAGCATATTGAGCAATCATATCAGTGCGTACGATACATAAATGAATATAAACATAAAGATGATAATGCACAACAATTACATAGAATTAGGAATCAAATTCTCTTTATTAGCTTTTTGTCCTGACTACAGACTCGACTCCGCCCTATGCACTCAGCTGTAGGGGTCCGCGCACTTAGCTGCGGACTCTACTAGGCCTCTACGCACTTAGCTATAGAGCCTCTTCCTACTACTACAACCCAATACACTTAGAATTCTACTCTAAGCTCGAACCATTCCTTCGCTACTCTCTATCATCTTAACTCCCTTTACAACTTAGAGCCTTGCTCTATTTATACAATCCCATGGTCCGCGAACCATGGGTAGGTCGATTTTGCACTAATTTACAATACAATGTTTAGGGTGGACAACCCTATGACTTAACCCCTACTTTGCACTCCGCGCCCGCAATTCGCGGAGTTTTACAACATATTTGACCAAAACTTGGGCTTTGAGCCCCAAAACCTATTGTGGGGGGATTCCATGCCCAACAAGGACCATACCGGAGTGGTCCGAGTTTTCGATAAGCTCCGGTAAGGCATTCCTTTTGCAAATGCAACTAGACTTTGTCGCCCACCTAAAACTTGTGTGGCACCCGATGTTGATCATGTCGCTGCTTGTACTTGGCATTTGATTTCTCTAGAATGGCGTGGACTTGCTGGAAAATATGTTGGATGTGCTCAATGAAGCTATTTTGGTTACCTATTTCAGATTGGACATGAGCCGAATCTGTGTGAGTAGCTGCAAATGGCATGGCCACATCAATGGGACATAGTGGTTAGAATCCCAAGCCCACCTGAAAAGGGTTGTGGCTAGTCGAGTTGTGGAGAGACCGATTGTAGTTGTGTTAAACATAGGGGAGGCTCTCATCCCATGTGTGGATGCTTTGAGTTGTAAATGCACAGAATGTGTACGATCATCCTGTTAACAACCTCTGTCTCACCATCAGTTTGAGGATGGAAAGCTGTGGACTTGTGAGTTTGGTGTCTAGCATCGACCAGAGATTGAACCAAAATGTACTCAGGAACCTGCTATCTCGATCTAAGATGATAGACTGTGGGATCCAAAATTGTACCCACACTCGTTCAAAGAAGAGTTTAGCAGTGGCTTCTGCTATGATATTCTTCTTGCAGGTAACCATAATGGCCATCTTCGAGAACCTATTGAAGACCACAAAAACACAGTCGTTTCCATGCTTAATAGAAGGAAGGCCCGACATGTAATCCATGGAGATGGATTCCCAAGGTCAACTAGGGGTAGGCAGCGGGGTATAGAGGCATTTCTTCTTGATGGTCGGTTTGGAAATGGCGCAGGCAGTACATGATCTGATGTACTTCTCGACATCCTGTCGAAGATTCGGCCAATAAAAATACTTCTATAGTACTGCCACTGTTTTCTCGACCCTAAAATGCCCATCCGCCCGACTGTAGTGTGCTTCCAAAATCATCTTGGCACGCTCCTTTGAAGGAACACAAAGGTTACCTAGGTGGCATAACCAGGCATCCTGGAGGTGAAAATCTCGAACATGCTAACCCTCCAAGAGTGTCTGGTATGTGTGGCTGAATTCTGAGTCGCTTTTGTAGAGAAATGGCCAATCAAAAGTCTTATGCCCACAAGATTGAGCACGATGGTTAATGCCATGATCGGTGATCAACTAAGGCAAACTGCAACATTATTGGTGCTGCCCTTCTTATACTTGATATTGAAATGGAATTGTTGCAGATATGTGGACCACTTCTGATGGCGATCATTCTGCAATTTCCCTTGGGTCTATATGAACTGCAAGGGTTGGTGGTCTGTGTGGATGACCGTTTCCTTCCCCAAAATGTAATGCTTCCATTGTCGGCAGGCCTGCACAATGGAATACATATCTTTGTCATAAGTGGGATACTTCCAGACTGTGTCTGAAAGTGTCTCACTTTGATATGCCACTGGATGCCCGTGTTGAGTAAGGACTGCCCCAATAGCATAGTTAGAGGCATCTGTCTCGACCTCAAATGGTTGTTGCAAGTCTGGTAATGTGAGCACTAATGCCAAGCAAAGACGATCTTTCAACTCTGTGAATGCCTTATGTTGAGATTCAGACCAAAATATTTTTTCTTTCGGTCCTCCCTTGGTGACTTGACTCAATGGCAAAGTGATACGAGAAAATCTCAACACGAACCTGCGGTAGAAGTTGGTAAGACCTGGAAAGCTGCGGAGCTTTGTCAGAGTGGTTGGAGATAGCCAATCCCGAATGACTTGGATCTTGGCTGGATCCACATGCACCCCCCGTTCATCAATAATGTATCCCAGATACTGAACCTGTGTCATGCCAAAAGTGCATTTCTCCAAATTGGCACATAACTTGTGTTGTCGCAGTGTTGGGGGAACCTGTCGGATGTGTTGGAGGTGCTCTTCCCAACTTTGGCTGAAGATCAAGATGTCATCCAAGTATACCACTACAAATGAGTTGGTGAATGGCCACAAGATGTCATCCATTAGCCTCATGAAGGTTGCAGGAGCATTCATCAATCCAAAAGGCATAACCAACCATTCGAAAAGGCCCTCCTTAGCTTTGAAGACAGTCTTCCACACATCGGAGGGTTCGATTCGAAACTCGTGATATCCTGACTTCAAATTGATCTTGTTGAAATATTTCTCCCCTTCAGTTGGTTGAGGAGGTCATCAATCCATGGGATCGAGTACCTATTACGGACAGTGATCTTGTTCAGCACCCGATAGTCAATACAAAGTCTCCAAGTCCCATCCTTCTTCTTTACCAACACAATCGGGCTCCCATAGGGCGATGAACTCAGACGGATGTGACCTTTCTGCAGTGACTCCTGAATCTACCTCTTGATTTCATTGTTCTCCAAAATTGAGCACCGATAGATTGGTCCATTGGGCAGCGACACACCTGGGGTCAGATTGATGGAGTGCTTGACCTAACAGTGCAGAGGAACCCCTGTGAAGGAGGTGAAGAGGTCCTCGTACTCCTCCATGACCTTGTCCATCTATAGTTCTCATGCAGAGCGGCCCTATTTGGAGGTCCTGGCCACCATCTTCTTCTTTCCCTGAGGGCGTATCATTAGGAAAACAAATTTCCTAGTTTTGGAAATGAGCTTACTACATTGTTTTGCAGTAACCAAAGAGATGGCAGTAGGCGGCGCTACCTCTGGTATCCTGTACAACTTACTTCCCAAAGTAACAATAACAGCACGAGACCTTGATTCATACAAAACATGTCGCTTCCACAAGTATGGTTGTCCTAATAATACATCACAAACTTCAAGGGGAGCAACATCACATAATACCTCATCTGTGAAGGGCTTGATGTTATATGGAAGGCGACATTATTGGCTCATGAGAAGATCCCGTCCTTGGTGAAGCCACCCGATGGTGTACAATTGTGGATGTGTTGTGGTCAATAAGCCTAGCCACTTCACGACCGCTGCTGAAATGAGGTTCTTTTGGCTCCCACTGTGGACAATGAACTGTGGTGGGGAGCCCTTTACCCACATCTAGGAGTGGAAGAGACGCTCCTCCTCCTCTAGATGTTCGGGTTCCTCCTTCTGGATCTTTGTGGTGGCAATGGTGGTGTTGGGCTTTGCATCAATAATCTTCTTCCCTTGGTCATTCCATTTGTCAGGTTCTAACTCAGAGCGTAACATGCATCTGATTTCAAAACCTTTAGCTTGGCCACCAATGACTACTTGGCCCGACACTCACTTGAGTTGTGAGTGGAGCTCTTATGGAACTCACACCACTTTCCCCTGTCCTTTTTCAGCTTCCCAACACTGTTCTTTTCTTGCAGCTTTGGTGGGTTGTCTTGGGCCTCCCCGCCTTGGCCTTATCCTTTGTTCTACGGTCCTGGGGCACCTTTCCCTTACTTCAGATTCATAGATCCAAAGTCTCGCTTCTTCTGTTTAAACTTTTGCTCGATCTTGATAGCATATCGGTATGTCGTGCTGAGTGAGGAGATGTTCAAGAATTCTATTTCTTCCTCGATGTACCTGTATAGGCAGCCGCGGTATTTGAGTGCCAAATGCTACTCTAAATCCTTGATACCAAACTTTGTGCGAAGGGTAAGGAAAATATTGGTAAACTTCAGCACGTCTTGCTCCCTTCCCTGCCGCACCGTGGTCCACTTTATGTATGGATCCTCATAGCTTCTGACAGGGTAGTACTTCTCTTTGATGGCAGTCCAGAATGAATTCCAAGTGGGTGCAGCTAAAAACAGTGAGGCTGTACTTTCATCCTTTCGCTCACAATAGGTTTCCCACTAGTCCTTGACGTGGGGGGTGGCTTTGAGAAGAGAAAGTAATCTTTTCCCAGCCAAAAAAATCATGAACAAAAAAATACCTTTCTAGCATATTTAACCATTTATCTATAGTGTCTGCATCTATATGACCCTCAAACATGGGAATGTCAAAGTTAACTTGTACCTTAAAGGGTGTGGCGCTTCTAGAGTAGCTGTTGGAAGTATATGTGTCGCCCATGGGTAGCCACTAAAGGATCTGGGCAAAGTTGCCCATCATCACGTTCCTTGGTCACTTGAGGGCCTCTTTGAGAAATATTTTGATAGGATCTCATGCCCCCTCGTCTTTCCTTTCATCTGCCATGGTAGGCCGTCGGGATTTGCGAGGCTGGTCTTGCAAAGGTTCGACCAGTTCAAGCCCTTACTCCTTATATCCCAACCACGTTGGGGACATGCAAAGAAAGATAGAGAAAGAGAAAACCCCTCTGATACCACTAATCTGGATTTAAACAGGAATGCAAAAAATTACAGATACGGTATAGAGATGCAGTAGAAATAATACTTCATTTCCTTACTGTAAAATACTGAAATATGCTTACAAATAGAAATGGAAATAAACTAGCTAGGGCGATGGTAGCTTATCACCGAGAAGAGATGTGG
This sequence comes from Pinus tabuliformis, assembly GCA_031772625.1. Taxonomy (NCBI): domain Eukaryota; kingdom Viridiplantae; phylum Streptophyta; class Pinopsida; order Pinales; family Pinaceae; genus Pinus; species Pinus tabuliformis. The sequence continues at coordinate 752,690,480 of CM062812.1, forward strand.
GGGCTACATGCCTCTGAACTATGTTACAATGAGAATTGAAGGCCTATTTATTGTTGAGAAACAATGGAAAACCCTAAGCATCGAAAAACCTAACCCTAGAAGATGAAACGCCAAACTGTGTGCCTTGTTTGGGTAAATTGCTACATCAACTTCCTAGGGTCGTAACTTTGGCATACGATCTTCGTTTGACATGCACAATATCTCGTTAGAAATATCTATCCGAGAACTAAAACATTAGGATGCGAAACATTGGTCCATTGACCTGTGTTGCTCCCAATTTTCCCAAAAAATGTCATTTAGGGCCTCAAAATGGCTTCGAACGTTCAGGACCCGAAAAACTGTTAAAAATAGTAAACTGTGCTACAATTAAGGAAACTGAAAAGCTAAAGGAAATAATGGTGGGGGTCCAAGTGGACTTGGTGGGTGGCGATCAATATCCACCTAGATCATATGACCAAGTCGTCGCGATGTGTATCATCAGAGGTAATAAATCTTCCTTACTATGATGGGTTAACTAATGTTGATAACATTTTGGATGCATTCGAGAGAGAAGTGCTAGAGAAGCATCGCTTCCAGGCTCTAGACCAGGCACTGCACGCTAGGCCTGTGAGATGGTGGGGTATGCACAAGGACAATTTTGTTGATTGGCGCACATATAGAAAAATGATGAGAGTGCGGTTTGGTCACCCACAAGTGCGGCAAACAGAAACATATGATGGGAGGAATGGCCCATGCGACCATTTGGCCAAATGGACTGAAGTGTATGGAGAGGAGCCTCAGCCGAAGTGGGTACATATGTTTTTTCATACCTTGGATCTTATAGTGATGAACTGGTACTTGGAGATAGAGCTCCACCATGGCACTGAAGAGTGGGATGTTTTGCACCAAGGATTTCTAACGACATTAAGCTTTGAGGATGGGTTTGAATGTATTAATGAAGTGTTGCAGGAGGTCAAGGCAGTGATATTTAAGATATCGTAGGACCCTCTAGATTTTATTCAACCTGATTGGAATATGCGGCTGAGCCACGCATTAGAGTGTTACAATTTGACAGTGGAAGACAAAGATGAAGACCCGAGGAAGATTAATATTCCTGAGACTGAAGGTCACCGCAAAGTTGAAGCACTGTAACTGGAGAATCCATACATCACTGACCCACTCAAAACTAGACAGGTGAATATTGGCATGGGGGTAGAGCCAAAGTTTGCAAAGATTGGGGACTACTGGGTTGGCGCAATAGTAGATAAGGTCGTCACATCGCTCCGCGAATATCAGGATCTGTTCCCTACGAAGTTTTAAAATCTGAAATGGATAATAGGGGACTTGGGTGTCATGAATATTACTCTAAAATTGGACACGAAGCCAGTTAAGCAAAGGCCTTACCGCCTTAACCCGAATTATAAAAAAAGGGTCTTCTTTGAGTTGGATAAAATGCTTGTAGCAGGCATCATTGAACCAATCAAAGAGTCTGATTGGGTATGCCCAATGGTAGTCCAGGACAAGAAATAGAAGGATGAGATACAGATATGCGTAGATCTCAAGAAGTTGGATGATGCCTGTGTGCATGATCCCTTCCCAACTCCATTCACCGATGAGGTGTTGGATAATGTTGGCATCCAAGAAGCATATTTGTTTACTGATGGCTTCTCAGGGTACCATCAGATCATGATCACGCTGGAGGATAGAAGTAAGATGACCTTCATGACTGAATGGGGATGCTTCCAATATACTATGATGCCTTTTGGGCTAAAGAACGCAGCGACAATCTTCTCGCGTGTAGTCATCATAACGTTCAAATATTTCATTTACAAATTTCTAGAGGTATACTTTGACGATTGGACAGTGTTTGGACTGGTAAAGCACCATGTATAAAGTCTGCACTTAATGCTAGATACATGTTGGAGGTACCAGATCGAACTCAATTTGAAGAAAATTTTGTTTTGTGCCCCTTTTGGGATCTTACTGGGTCACGTAGTGTGCAGACAAGGCTTGATGGTAGACCTTGCGAAGATTGCGGTTATAATTAAATTGGAGGCACCAAGAAGTGTGAAACAGTTGCGTACAACGTTGGGGCATACAGGGTACTATAGAAAGTTCATCAAAAGCTATGCCTAGATCACTGCGTCGATGGAGAAACTATTAAATAAGTATGCTACATTCTACAGGAATGAGGAATGTCAGAAGATCTTGGATGTGCTCAAAGAGAAAATGGTCATCACGCCGATCCTAGTCTTCCCAAATTGGAAGAAGGAATTTCATGTGCATGTGGACGCGTCATGTATTGTGTTGAGAGGAGCACTGACACAGGCTGGTGAGGGAGAATTGGATCATCCCATAGCATTCGCAAGTAGGAAGATATCTAAAGCTTAGAAGAATTATTCAACGACAGAGCGCGAAGGTCTAGCTATGGTATACACACTCCAGAAGTGTTACAGGTCTATTTTGGAACATTACTCTTGACGATCAGATCAGTGTAAAAACGGTCTATCAAACCCTAATTTAGTTGCTACATGCCCTAAACATGCCACCTCATTGAGTGCTTTCATCCATGAGGTTATCCTAACTTCAAACCCTACTGAAGTGCTTCCGTGGGTCACCAGCGCACCCCTGGTCAGGGGTAAGTGCTCTACAGAGTAGGTAGCCCCATTCAAGGCTATGTTACAGAGCACCTAAGCCCACTCAAGCCTGCGCTGGGCAAGAATCCTTGAAATGTTCATCGGATCCTGAGTATATTATTCCTTTCTAGAGCCTTCTAGAAGGAACCCAACTCCTATACTATCAAGATGAGCTTGACTTAGGATAGCCTTCGATCATCTAATCCTCTTTCCTCTCATCCCTTTGAACATGGAAAATATTCATCCAATTATGGAAAACCATTCAATGCCATATTAATGACAAAACCACTTGCATTCATATATAAATTGGCCTCCCGTCATAGAGCCAAGGGGCTTGGATATTATAGATAAATATTGTTGGTTTAGAGACTTGAAATCATTGTCAAGGTAATGTTCTGCTACTAGATTGATGTTGCTATTGGTGTGATGAGGGCTTGGACTAAGCTGGATGAGTGACATGAGATCGAACCACATTGGGTGAAACCTCTCCTTCTATTAATCAATAAAGTTGTTTGTTCCTTTTCCAATAATTTTTTCTATATCTATGATGAATGTATGTTCAAATGTTGTCGATTCCATTTGTTTACAATAAATATCATATGTTTTGATTTTTGTCATCTTCTATTTATGTTGGTAGGTACCAATTGAGCAAATTCAGTTTGAGCGGGAGAGACGGGAGCAACTCAAAGGAGATCAAAGGAAGAAAAGGATCACAAGTAGGTTCTTTTATCTTATCTGTTTATTGTAGGAAAAGGTTAAACATCTTTACTTCAGTTGTTCTAAGTGTAACTACCCACTTTTGGAAGATATACTTATCCGTAGGTATAAATTCCGTATAACAAATTGGCTACCATACTAGGGAACAACCATCGTTCCTGGTAGTTATCCCTTGTCTTAACAACACCATTAGACTTTGCTTGAGTTCATTTACCTATATTCAGTCATTTTGAAGCTTTTTTGGTGAAAATGTGTGCTTATTTGTGTGTTGATAGTGCTCTCTGGCATCAACACACTGTTGTTCTTGACACAGTGCTCTGTAAAGTAGCCTTAGCCTAGAGACAATGCTCTGTAATGCACTGTCTCCCACTCAGGGCTGCACTCATCCCTGTCAAGCCAAAAACCCATTTTTTTCTTGATTTTTTCCAAACTATTTCACATCTTGTTCGTTGAATGGTTAATGTTTCTCTTTCCCTAAAGTCCAAATTAGCATTTATTTTCCATGCATGTTGGCTTAGTGGGGCCTGACCCAGGTTCAGAAGTGATCTAGCCAAGCAAATCCCGGTACTACTGGCCCTTTTGGCAATAGTTCACGGAGTGCGAACTGAGGTCTCACTTGAAGTAGTATGGGAGGGTACTAGAACTAGGTTTCCACACCCTGGGGATGTCTGATATGAGGTGATTGATATGTGGATCAACCTTCACACTTGTTGTGCTACGTGCAACAGTGAGCACCCCGCGCCCTTTGATACTATCTTCACGCAGTTCTAGCCTTAGCACGACCCGTGTTATTTACCCAGTTCTCCCTTAATTAGGCTCTATTAACTGACTACTTAGATTATTTTCATATATAAGCATTCATACAAGTATTTATCAATTGCGTACAGTAAATAAACAGAGTAAAATTAATGCATAACATCAAAATATGGATTCAATAATAGATGCATAGAGTAAACTTCTCTTTATTAACTTTTAATCCCAAGTAGAGACCCAACTTCGCCCTGTGCATTCAGCTGTAGGGGTCTGTGCACTCAGCTATAGAACCTCTTCTTACTACTATGACCCAGTACACTTCAAATCCAACTCTAACCTCCAACCATGCCTTCGCTATTATATCTATCCTTTTTCCTCCTTACACTTAGAGCCTCGCTCTATTTATACAATCCCATGGTCCACAGACCATGGGTAGACCAACATAACTGTACATTAAATTACAATATTTTAGGGCGGACAACCATATGACTCATCCTATACCTCGCGCTTCACGCTCGCAATTTGCAGTGTCTTACAATATACTTGACCAAACTTGGGCTTTGAGCCCCAAAAACATGTTGCGAGGGATCCCATGCCCAGCAGGTCCCCAACACAATCATCATGACTCCTCCTAAGTCACTCTGCTAGTGCGACGATCTTGGCACGGAACCCCTCCAACTTTTGTTTCATCAATCCTTTCGTCATCAGGTGCAAGAACTTCTCGCTGTCTGCGAGGTCCCAATCTTCGAAATTCAGGGTAGGCACTCGCCAAGGGGCAGACCTTCAAAAGTAATTCCATCGGGGAGGAGTGGGTTCTGGAGCACACTCTTCGTGGCCTCTAGGTCTTTGGTCGCCCAAACTTTCCCTTTCCATGGAGGGACATACATGGGTAACTTTATTGCGGAAGGCATTGGTGGGATGTCCTCCTCCACATCATCTTGCGCCTCTATCTAATCAATTAGGGCCTGTAAGTCTTCCTCCTCTTCATCTGATTCAATGGTGACGACTTTACCTTTTTCTTCCATCGACAACTTGCAGAATCGTGGGTTTCTTAGGGATACGCAAACTGGACCCATAGTCTTCTTATGTTTCTTCAGCTCCAGCTTCCGTGGTGATTTTGGAACTTCTGGTGCAACTGCCACATCTCTGGGCTCCTCATGGACCATATGGGGCTCTACAACCTCACTAGCAATATCTTCGGCGAATCAAACTCCTGGTCTGGTAGCAGTCATTATGTTTACACGGGATATGTTCTATCGCGTACTGAAAGGTGGTAAGAGTGCTTGGCGCTCACTGCTTTGTAATTGCTCAAATCTCAAACAACCAAGTGTTGTCTCGTGGTGAGCCATGGGGGTTATATAGCATTTTTTGATTTTGAATTCGACCATTCCCCCCACTTCTGGGTCATTAATGCCTTCTTGGTAGTAGATCATCCCAAATCTAGCTCTTAATTCATGTCTTAATTTCCCGTCGCCCGCTCCTCTTTGTCTTAAATTGGACATTTTGTCATGAATAGTGACACCAATGGTGACTTCCCAGGTGTGACCCTTGTGACATGTTGATATTGCACACAACCTCCCTATCGCGCAGCTCCCTCACAGACTCTTTTATAGTCCTGCGCTCTCTTTCAACTACTAGGAGCGCTAAGACTATGCTCCCTATGGCTAGTCAAGTGGTCGCACCACCTGTGCGAGACTTCAATTCACCTTCCAGCCTAGTCCACGGGCACTCCTCAATTACCCTCGCGATAGTCAATGCCGCACATTCTTCCTTATGTGGTGCGCTCCCCTAGTTACTTTGTTTGGTAAGGTGCAGTCGTAGCCATGGTAGCAAAGTCACAAATTCTTGGTGACAATATTCTAATGCCATAGTATGGTTGTCCATATCTTGTTTTTTCATTCTTAGTTTATCAACAAAACATGCTTGTGCGACTTCGTTTTCCAGTTTTTTGATCTCCGTGTCCATTAACATGCTTTTCTTCCTCAGTCGTACCTGATCTTCTTCAAGTTCACAAAGTTTAAGGTTCCCTCATTGAATGGCTTCTTGAATCCACATATGTTTGCCCTCGCGTAGCTACATAATTCCTTCGGCCTGGTCCTCGCGTACTGTCCCAATTATGGGAGCTATTGCATGAGGATTCCTTTCCCCCAAAATTATGGTCTCAACTCTATTCCTTGGCTTTGGAATCATCTCCACACTCAGGTTTTTGCACATGGTCCTATAGGCCCATTGAGCTGTTGGTACGCGCAGGTCCCAATCAGTACTTCTTAACTTGAACCTGGGTCTCTCGGGTGAGAGCCGAATATCCTAACCAACTAGACTACAACGAAAACATTTGTTGGCTTAGTGGGGCCTGACCTAGGTTCAGAAGTGATTTAGCCAAGCAAATCCCAGTACTACTGGCCCTTTCGGCAACAGTTTGCGGAGCATAGACTGAGGTCTCACTCGAAGTAGTATGGGAGGGTGCTAGAACTAGGTTTTCACACCCTGGGGATGTCTGATATGTGGTGATTGATACACGATTCAACATTCGCACTTGTTGTGCTACGTGTAACAGTGGGCACCCTGCGCCCTACAATACTATCTTTGTGTAGTTCTAGCCATAGCATGACCCATGTTATTTACCCAATTCTCCCTTAACTAGGCTCTACTAGATGACTACTTAGATTATTTCCATATATAAGCATTCATACAAGTATTTATCAATTTTGCGTAGTAAATAAATAGAGTAAAAGTAATGCATAACATCAAAATATGGATTCAAGAACAAATGCACAGAGTAAACTTCTCTTTATTAACTTTCAATCCCAAGTGAAGACCAAACTCCGCCCTGCGCATTCAGCTGCAGGGGTCCACACACTCAACTACGGACTCTACTAGGCCTCTGTGCACTCAGATGCAAAGCTTCTTCCTACTACTATGACCCAGTACACTTTAGATCCAACTCTAACCTCGAACCATGCCTTCCCTATTCTATCTATCCTTTTTTCTCCTTACACTTAGAGCCTCGCTCTATTTATACAATCCCATGGTCCGCAGACCATGGGTAGGCCGACACAACTTTACATTAAATTACAATATTTTAGGGCAAACAACCCTATGACTCATCCTAGACCTTGCGCTTCAAGTCTTACAATATACTTGACCAAACTTGGGCTTTGAGCCCCAAAAGCATGTTGCAGGGGATCCCATGCCCAACAATGCCCACTTTGGTTTTGTTTTTTCAATGTATCTTTATGTTTTTTTTTATCATTGTCAAATCAATCCCAAAGTTATCTTACATTTATTAGTATTTACTTTTCTAAAAAAGAATGGTCATAAAGTCCTCATTTCTTTGAAAACAAAACTATCGTAAAGTCTTTGTTTCTTGTGAAAAGCATTGATTGATCATTTGTGCATTTAGTTTCTTTATGTTCATCTAAACATTAAAGGAATGAAGAAAATGAAAACTTGCATAATGCATTTAGAAGTTTGTGTGTGCTTGTAGGAATGGTATAGGGAAAGTTTCATTAAATGTGCTCTATGCTCTTTGTTTAAAGATTCTAATTGCTCTATCCCTTTTAGTTATGGTTTTCATTATTTAAATCAAATGAAAAAGAATGCTTCCCATCTTAGTTGCATTCTAGGAGTTTTAGAAACATCACGTGGTGAACCTGAAAGGAAAACTTTTAAACAAGATCAACTAAAATTTATCTCAATTAATCTAATGGAGCATTGTAACTTAACGCATAACATTTAGAGGTCTAGTCTATAGACATGTTCTGGCATAGTTAACCATAGTAGTTGTCACTAACGGTCTGCGATACATTTCGAGTGTGATACGTCATTCCACATACGTAAGTATATCGTAGCTCATCCACATACTTTCAGGTATATTTGGGAGGACTCCATTAGGTTGCTATCCATCCATAGGTAACCAAGTTGACTACCTTGTATACTGTGATACACCATAAACAACATTCGGGGAGATTACCTGCACATATGTTAAGTCCTTGGCTCCTCTGAGGCAGTATATTGCAGTTCACAGTTACTTGGTAATTCTTTTGCGAATATTACCCTATTTTTGTTTATTTATTTTTATAATAAAATCATTCAACAATCTTGGAAGAAAATCAACCTTTACCCCATCATTCACATAGGACAGCGAGTAAACTGCCTTTACCGCCTGAAACTACACCTAGTCGGTGAAAGCAGTCTCGTTTAATTGAGTCTAGTACATCACAAACTTCTAGTTCTTCATCTGATTTACCAAAGTCACCTATACTCGTACGTACTACAATTCCAGTTTCTCCTACTATTACTGGTTTATCTGCTAATGAAGTGGAACATTTACAATTACCTGAGGACACTGAAAGTGAACTTAGTGAAATGGTAACTAAAGTTGTCCAACAAGAAGTTGATCCTCAACCAGAAGTTGTTCAAGAAATTCATCCTGAACCCATTGTTCTTTTACCAGAACACTTGGATCTCGAAGTTGAACAACCAGAAGTTGTTCCCACACTCAAAGGCGATCGACCAGTTTATCCTTAGACATCTGTAATTGTTGAGACTTCTCCTTTACCGTAGAGTCAAACACCAGAAATTCATTACAGACCTGATGATGAAATCCTTCAACCCGGTTTGATTGCTATTAAAGAGGAATTTGAAGAAGAAACTTCACTTAGAACTCCAACTCATTTTGGACCAGGGCTTTACCTTTATCCTTCTTTTCCTTGGTTAACTTATATTGCTCCTCTTGATCCTATTTACTTTCAAACTCCCGTAGATTCATTGGGACATTTATTGGGTCATTGGACTATGGCTGAAACAACATCCCAGACTGTATCGTCTATTACAGCTGCGACAACATCTACTGTCGCTACTTCTTCAATGTTTACCACAACACCTGAGTCACATCTATATGGTGATCTGTCCATCCCACTGGGTTACCAATCACTATCTGGAACTCACTCCGATGTTTCTTCTAGTCCATGGTCCTCACCCATGTCATCCATAGGAATTTTACCTGGTTCTTCACTTACAGATACTAAACATTTTGATCCATCAAGTCAGTATCAATATGGTCCATCTGGTTACCATCCAATGTATCCACTTAACACTAGATTACCTCCATATGAAGAACAATATGCCCAATCTACTTATTCTCCATACTCTAGAGGGCCACCATATGGAAATATACTGTCATCTTTAGGTCCAACTTATTCTGTAATGACTGTTTGTCAATGGCAAGCCTGCAATGCCTGTTCAACCAAGGCTTATGTATTCATCACAACCAATACAACCTGTTTCATCCATACCTACTACGCCTATCATTACGACTTTACCACAGTCGCAAGCTCAGTTGATTGTATCTCAACCTTTGCAAGTTGATCCTTCAACCTCTTACCCTAAAGTTTCAAGTCTACAGACTTAGTCTTCTCAGGCCATTTTGCAACAATTGTTTGTGTCTGGAATCCAACAACCTCAGGCTAGTTTACCATTAACTGGGATGACTCAAACTTATACTGGTCCAATTTATCCACAACCTGGTCAAACTTATATTGGTGGGCAACAACCGTTGTATCAAAAATCGTGGCAGCCATAATACCAAAAACAACAATTCCAACAATACCAAACTTATCCTGGACTTGGTCAACAAGCCTATGCTGGGTTTGGTCAACAACAATCTTACCCAGGTTCTAGTCAACAAGCCTATGCTGGTTTTGGTCAACAACAAATTTATCTTGGTTCCCAACAACAACCTTATACTGGATATGCTCAACAAACCTATCCCTATCAAGGTTACTAGGAGAAGATTCCTTATGCTGGTATGCAAAGGCCAATTGCCCAGAAAATTCCATCTTACCCTGGTTATGCTCAACCCAACCTAAACCGATAGCTGCCTTTTGTCGCAACATTTGAATTATAGGATTTAAATCGACTTACCAATGATCCCATTCTTTGTTCATCTTGGTGGTCGATGATTCCACGCAAATTTCCTTCTGATATTCCTAGGTTCAATGGAAACCCTGGAGAAGATCCGTCCAATCACGTTATGAATTTTCAGTTATGGTGTTCATCCAACTCCCTAAATGATGATTTAGTAAGAATACATCTTTTCCAACGAACGCTCACTGGTCCAGCTGCAAAGTGGTATATTGAATTACCACGAGCTTAATTTGACAACTTCACAGCCTTAGCCACTACATTTTTAACCCATTTCCAATTACCCAATAGATATGAAACATGAACAAAACTGTTGACCAAGTTTAAATAGACCACTGCTACTCACATTTCTGATCATATTCATGAGTGGCATCGTCATCGTTGTCGAATGGTCAAAACTTTTGTTCCTAATAAGCTTTTAGCCCAGTGGTTTATTAAATCTTTGTTGATATCTATCATCGAGGATGTGGCTAAAGGAGGAGTTGTTACTGAAGAGCAAGTAATTTCTCATGTCCAATACTTAGAATCGTTTCACACCCAGTCTGGCACACTCTATGATAATATTCCAAATTCACTTAGATGATCTTTTACTGTTCCACCACCTCCATCCAGTAAGGACTCTCATGCCGGTGACAATGTGATAGGTTCTTTAAGCAGTCAAACAACAAGTAGACCATATAGTCAAACACTTGCTATTTCAAATCAAACCTCTAATAAACCTGATAATACACTTGCTTCCGAAACAAATGTTGTGTCATCTGACAAAGGTAAAAATGAAAAGCAACCTGGAAGTAAGAAAAAGGGGAAAACCAAAAAGAAAAAAATTCTCCCCCTCAAGAGAAACATATGAATCCTCTTCTCCCGATAGGAAACCTCGTTACCCATGTTTAATTTGTAATGAGAAGCACTTTACGCGAGACTGTCCTCACCGCTCTGAAGCCTCAAAACTTCTTAAGACTTCTAGTACATCCGTTGTGTTGACAGACCCTTTTCCAAACCCGGAGACTCATTTTGTTGCTATAGATCATGCTTCCACTTCACAAGTGTTTATGATATCTGCCACTAAGCCTAAGACTGATGTTTTGGTGACTACATGAAGTAAAGAATATAGTAATCCACCATCATCGTCAAATAACCAAGCTATAGATAAACCTAATACTTCGAATTTGACTTTGGTTGACTCCATTCCACCACCCATTGCACCATAGTTAACAATAAAACCACCTAATGGAGTTGTTGATAAATATACATTCAACCCGTGAGCTTGAGCAGTGCAAAATTTTAACATAGTAGAAGATTTGGCTCAATCACCTTCTGTTATGTCGATGCTTTAGGTGCTTCAAAATTGTCCCTCCCAAAAGCATGCTTTATTGTTAGCAATTGGTGGAATTGATCCAATGGATTCCAATCTCATAGTTTTTAACCATGCAGGTTATATGCCACAATGACAAGCACAGTTAGCATTCTTGATACAAGTAAATGCTTTGAATCACCTCATTCACCAAACCATTGTTGATGAAGGTGCATCTACATGTATCATGTCAATGAATTGCTAGAAAACACTTGGCTCACCGCCTTTGTCACAATCACCTACAACATTTAAATCTTTTGATGGTAATACTTATACACCTTGTGGAATTTTAAGTAACCTTCAAATAGAACTAGGGGGGGAAATTGTTATTGTTGAAGTTGAGGTCATTGACGGACCTCTTGACTACAGTATTTTACAAGGAAAACCATGGGTTTATGCTATGGCTGTTGTGGTTTCGACATACTTTCGTATGATTGCTTTCCCTCATAAAGGAAGAATCATAGTAATTTATCAACTCACCTTCTTTGCCTCTAGTTCACAGGAAACTTGAATTGTTTCGTTAGTTCACGAACCTCCGCTATCTCTTCAGAACATTGGAGTAGGCCTTTTCAAAGATTCTCCCCTAATGGGCACCTTTTCACTACCATCACCATCACAAATGGTGGAAGTTACAAAAGTTGAGACATGTAACATGATATCTTCCACTTCATCTGACTCATGGAAGATTTCAAATAGTTCCGAAGATGATATGCATAATGAAACCATGCCGCTGAGCCCAATTGAGCTCGCATAGCAATTAATCTTTTTGGATTGCATAGAAAATCCAAATCCATCATCACTGATTGTATTGGATGATTATTCATTAGAATATGGTACTTCTTCTGGTCCTTTTTGACATACATTTTCTACTGATGAAGGAATCATCCAATCAATGATGACAAAAGAAGAACCATGGGTAGATTATCATCATCGATCCCATCTTCCAGATCACATAGAAGATATTCCAAATGAACTAAAATGCCCTTCAATCATTGATTTCCTTTCAAATTATGTATTTATAGACACAGTCGATTCTGAACAAAACTTATCGAATATCGAAGAAACAATTTCTATCGATATTTCGACCAAACCTAGAATTGTAGAAAAAATCCATGTTGGGAAATCTTCTTCTCCATCGGAACTTGAAACTTACCGTGCTCTTTTTCGTGAATTTTGCGATATATTTGCTTGGTCAGATGAGGAAATTCCAGGTATTGGTTCTAGTATAGTTGAACACGAGATTGAAATGTATCCTGATGTCAAGCCAATACGACAGTGCCTCTGTCCTGTTCTTCCAAAGAAGGTTGTTGCCATAAAAGAATAATATTGTGTGTGGAGCATGATTGTTCAGAGGTATTTTGTTTCAGCCAAATGTATACCCTAGGAATTTTGTACACCCCTCCACGTGGGGGGGTGTGGGGGCCAGTGGTCCCCCAGCGAGGGTTCGGGGGTAGTGCCCCCGAAGCCAAAAATAGATGTAAAATTTCCTTGTAAAAGTATAGTAATTTCTAGTCAATCTGGGCCATTCATTAGGCAGATGATCTGACAGTAGAACTTATGTTTAGCTTAGGATTTTTTTCCCTAGAAGGAAACCCCTTTCTTTGTATGAGGGCATTGTATTTGAGGCTATGATATAGATGTGTATTCTCTGAGCGAGAGACAAAGAGGTGAGACTATGAGAGAAAACAGAGGATATTATAGCAGATTTGTTGTAGGTTGTGTCTCTTCATTTTGCTGGATAATAGAAAGGAAGGACTGGCTATTCGGGGTGGATGTAGCCCAAACTGGGTGAACCACGTATATCTGTGTCTCTCTTGTTTTATGTGTTTTCTGTGTTTATATTTCTGTAATATTTTATGTGTTCCATTGCTCCGTAATATATAATTCTCTAACACATAAGTTGAAAAAAATTTGCATGCTGGTTTCATATACCCCATTCCACTTATCGATTGGGTTTCCAGTTTTGTTCCTGTCATGAATAAACAAGGAACAATATGAGTGCGTGTTGGTTATAGTGATGTTAATCTTGCTCGTCCAAAAGAAAACTATCCCACTCCCTTTACTAACCAAATAATTTATGAATGCACCGGATGTGAAATATTTTCATTTATGGATGGCTTTTTTGGCTATAATCAGATCAATATCCACCCAAAAGACTAATCTAAAAATTCCTTTATTTTTCCTTGGGGCACATTCGTATATAGGAAATTCCCTTTTGGTTTGAAGAACGTTGGGGAAACTTTTCAGAGGGAAATGAATTATGCCTTCCATGACATCAAACACATCATTCAACCCTATCTAGATGACTACCTACTCATTCACAGAAATGGGCTGATCACCTGCAACATTTGAGACCCATCCTTTTACGGTGTTGACACTAGAAAATTTGACTCAAACCACATAAATGTTTGTTTTGTGTTGATTCTTGTCGTTTGCTTGGTTTCGTAGTGTCCAAATAAGGAATTCGACTAGACCCCTTGAAGGTTAAGGCAATTCTTGATCTGCCTCCATCTTCCAATTTACTTCAGTTATAGAGACTCCAAGGGAAGGCTAACTTTCTAAGGAGATTCGTTCCCTAGTATGCCGAAATGGCTAAAGGATTTACTCATCTTTTGAAAAAGGGAAATCCCTTCCATTAGGAATAGGTTGCGCAAGCTTCCTTTGATGCTCTCAAATATACCTTAATCCGAGCATCATTAATGTATTCCCCTAATTATCAGAATGACTATTTCTTGTATCTCGTCACTACAGATACAACCATTGCTATGGTTTTAGTCCAAGAAGAGGATGGGATTGAACATCTGATATATTATTTGAGTCGAAATCTCAATGATACCGAAGTTAAGTATTCTTATGTGGAGAAGCTAGATTTGGCTTCCGTTCAAGCTGTACAGAGATTTCGCCATTGTATCCTGCTTCGAAAGACCACTGTCATTTCAGGTTGCAACCCTATGACATACATCTTGTCACATTGCTTTTCAGGGGGGAAATATTCAAAATGGATCATTATTTTATAGGAATTTGATTTGGAATTCATCAAATCCAAGTCAAATAAATCTCTAGTTTTTGCTGATTTTCTTTGCGACCTTCCTTCTACTTCCATCGACTCAATAATGGAACCATCAATTCTGGATGAGTCTCTATTTTTAATCTCGTCATTTGACCCTTGGTATGGAGATATACTAATCCGTCTCCAAACCCAAAATTTCTGGTCCAATACCTCTTGCTTGCAACAACGACGTATTCGATATCAAGCCAAAGATTATCTGATCATTGGTTAGACCCTTTACCATCGCGGTATCGATATGATTTTTCATAGGTGCCTCACACATGAGGAAGTCGAGAAAGTTCAAAATGATTTCCATTCTAGTGCTTGTGGTGGACATTTATCTGGTTATGCTACTGCATAGAAAATTCTCTGTGTTGGTTACTTTTGGCCTACCATATTTAACGATTGCATTACTGATGTCAGAAGTTGTCATGCATGGTAGATTTTTGACCGTAAAACTCGATTACCACCTGCACCACTACATCCTGTCATCGTTGTTGGACCATTTTCAAAATGGGCCATTGACTTCATGACATGTAACCCTCACTCGGCCGGGGGGCATGGGTATATTATTTTTGTCGTTGACTATTTTACAAAATGGGCCGAGGTGACGCCTACATTAAACAACAGTGGTGAGACAGTTGCACTTTTTTTCTTCAACCATGTGGTTGCATAGTTTGGTGTACCACAAGCTATAGTTAGAGATCATGGTTCAGATTTTCGCAATCAAATTATGACTAAATTAACTACCAAGTTAGGACTCTCACATGATAGTTCTACTTCTTTTATCCATAGGCTAATGGACAAGTTGAAGCCATCAACAAAATCCTTAAAAGAATGCTTCAACGAATGATAGGAGTTCACAAACAAAACTTGCATTTGATCCTGTACTCAGCTTTGTGGGCTTACTGAACCTCGGTGAGAAACGCAACTGGATTCACATCTTTCCAATTGGTGTATGGTCTTGAGGAAATCTTGCCAATACAATGTGAGATTTCATCACTAAAAATCGCAATTGACTTGTTTCCTGACACTTCTGATGAGGAAGCATGTTTCTTAGAACTCATCCATCTAGATGAAACACATCGTGAAGCCACATTGGCCAATGAAGCATATAAGAAATGGATTAAGGCACAATATGACTGCAATGTCAAGCCTCACATATTCTCATAAGAAGACATAGTCTTGCTTTATGATGAGGAAGCGGATAAAATAGGAACAAGAAAATTTGAACCACTATGGATGGGCCCCTACATTGTCGAGCGTGTTTTGGCAAAAGGTGCTTATGAGTTGGTTGATTATGATGGAATTCCATTGTCGCGGCCTTGAAATGGGCTATATCCTAAATGTTACTATGCTTGATTGCGCGTAGTAAAAACACTGTATATATGCTTTGATTGTGTGTTTGTGTCATAGTGTGACTTTTAGAATTTTTATGTGGTTAGTAATTTACTTTGCATTTGTTGCAGATGTCGGAATCTTTGGAACCATTTGATGGTTATGCTGATGGTGCTAGTCATAGTACGCAGAATCTATACTCTGCAGAATGGACCATATTCGCTCCAAGTGGTGAGTTAATGAGTTTTCAAGGGATTTGTATCAGTCGTTCTACGAATAATATCGCTAAGTATATCACATTGATCGAACTCCTCTCTGATGCCATTTCACTAGGCATTCACTGAATCATCATTAGAATAGACTCACAACTTGTCATACTGCAACTTACAAATGTTTATATTGTCTGAAATCCAATTATTCATTGTATATTCCTTAGAGTTCCTCTCTTGGAAAGACTTTTTGACAACATTCAATATCAACACATTTCCAGAAACTTTAACACATTTTCTTATTCTTTTGCGAATTACGTGTTAAACAGATATTTACGATATATGTAAAGAGTAAATTTTCAATTCACATCAACAGTTCAATAGGATTACACATAACCATACAAAAACATTGAAAGTAAAATAGATAGATGTTCAAATCTTTTACAAAAATTTGTGTTCAAGACATGTTGGTCATCTGACCTCAAAACCTCAAAATGCATACAGTAAATCATCCTAAGTAGATCTAATGATGTTTATTATAATAGATCACTGCTTGAGCTATCATGCACAATAGCCTAATCCAATGGTTAGGTACACCAATAGTATGGCATTGTAGTCTCATCGATAACATCTCGATCCGAACATTCAGTATACCGAGGTTTTACCCCTCTATATGATGTTGCAACTCCACCAGTGTCTCGATCAGATCTAAATCCTGGAGAACTTCTCCTCCAACATTTCTCCCCATTGGTTCACCCGCCTCCTATTGACGACCCATTGGTCGAACAGTGCCAACATCTGTATACATGTGAACATTTTTAGTTTAGTCTTGGAAACATAAAAAAACACAAAAAACATGTAAAAAATCAAAAAATAAAAAATACATGGTCAAAACAATTTACCTATAGCACCCCATTGAGCACCCACTGGTAATCTCAAATCTAGATCTCTACGGAAATCCATCCTTGCATATGGATGCTCCCCTATGACAATATGTTGTCAACAGAGCCAACTGAAGAATGCGATAGAAAATGAGATTGATGACTAACTAGCATGTCTAGACATCAACTCTACCCATCTGCATCTGTGGATCTCTATGACTAGTTAAACTCAATGTCACATGTTGAGGTTGCATCAATGGAATTCTATCCAAAGTAAAAGCAATCAAAATCAATCCATAGCTGAAATTTTTTGTCTTACTATTCTTTACTTTAGTCATCCAATCTTTCATAAAAGAGAATATTACCTCAAACCAGTTGAACATAATTGGCTCAAGACACTCGAGCACATATTGCATGTATGATCTATTCGCGACATGAAGTGTCACACTACCCACCAACTTTGCAATAGTAAAAGGATTGTTCACAAGGGAATATCATGAACATCCCCGATGTTTATATTTCCATATTTTCTAGGCTATGTACCTGGCCGACAAAATTGTCGAATGTAGTCCATCATTGATTCACCCCCACGGGTAGAACCTGAAAGAGAAATGGGGCACCACATCTCAACAATCCTGTGAGAAAGTAAATATCATCTATCAATATAGGGATCACTTTGTCCCCTATGTGAAAAACTTGTTTCACTGGATCCCATGAATGAACCAAGAACTGCAATAGTTCTAACTGTTGCCTCATCCTAGATACCCTGAAATATTTGAGTAACCTGCAATCTCTGAGGGCCTCAATAGTACCAGGATCATTTAGGGAAACCATATCCCATTCTTCATGTTCTCTTTCATGCCATGTGATAGCCATTCTGATCTGATCAAAGTCTAAAATCACACCATAGGCTTAGTTAGGATCCATTTCATGCAAAAAAATTGAAGAGATTTTGGGTAGAAATGATGAATCAAATTTCTAAATTGCACACAATGCACCCCTGATCTTTAAACAATGCAATGCAGAGTAGTTTCCCTTTTTCCTGATTGCTTTGCAACACAATTTTCGATGCATAAGGGTGCACTGATCCTACGGTGTGATATATTTACCCTAGGGACCCCAAAACCCTAAAACTTTTGCCTAAAATTGAAAAAGAATGACCTTAAATGAAAGAGAAGAGGTAGATCTCCTACCTCGTCCTAACAGCACAAAGAATGATCCATAGAATCTCCCATAATCAGCTGCTGAAGTTTGAGGTAAAAAATTGGTTCAGAGCACAAAACTGAATGGTGAATGTCAAATGGTAAAATGACTTGGTAAATTCTTGTTTTATGTTTATTTCATGTTCATAAAATGAATAAATTATAGTTTTACCTATTTTCACCAATGAAACAGGTATGTTTAATTCATTTGGTGGTTCTTTGAGTATATTTACAACTAACATAGTGAATTTGACGTGCATGATCATAAACTGTACTTTTGACCACAAAGCATACATTTATCTCTTTTTCGAGCTCTGTTAAACATCGAAAAAGGAACCCCCCTAGAGTCCTCTTTCAACTCTTTTCAGACTCTCAAAATATGAAAATATTAGCGAGCGCTTGTCCTTTTCAGCTCGTAAACGGATTGGAAACGACATCTTCTCAGTATAAGTTTAACCCTTTCTGGACTGAGATAGATTACTTACGAAAAAGGATTACGTTGATTGAACATGGTCAATAGGTTCTCTCCTATAGTATTTTACACTTTTTCAGACCTGAGAGACAAATTTACGAAAAAAACTTGTGGAGTTTTATTTTTTTCCCTTTTCAAACTCTCTAAACATTAAAAGGACCAAGTTCTCATTGTTGTTAAACTTGTTAAAGCATCAAATAGTGACAAACCTTTCCATCATGACAAGACCGAGTTTCACCTTTGCTAGACTTGTTAAAACATCACATAGTGATGGATTCACCCGAAGGATAGAATTATAAATCAAACATATGTTATCCTCCTCAATCTTGTTAAAAAATAAAGAGGTACTAGTCACTGATGACTGGGGGAAATGGGAAATGGGACAAATCACTTTATGGTAGAAAGTCGCTCTTGAACATGACACTTTCACTTCATCTCTGTGATTATTTGGGTTGGGTTGTCTGCTTGATGGTTATCATACCTATGGTCTATCACACCATCCATCACTTTGGTTTTGGGTCAATGCTACCAATTCATTCAGTGTCGCCGACATGTTCAAGAGAAGTCACCCAGTAAACTTCATCCTTTGCAATACTCATAAACATTCATTTTCATGACCTCCATTCCTAAACATTGTGTCATCTGTCACATTCCATCTTCAAAATCATTAAACTTGTTTCATGTCATTGATGTGGGATACATCAAGGCCTTGATGCGATGAGTTGCTTCTTGTCAACATCAGCACATTATCCAGAAAGTTGACTTAGAAACACCCTTTCAGTACCTTGAGGCTTGCATTCATCAATGGAGATTTTCTCGCTTTTGGCGACAGGTTGACATCACAGGCCTTTGACCGAAAGACTTTGTATGATGTTTGGCATCAAAACATCTATTCACAGCATGCAGAATGTACTATAGTACCTTGAGAATCATTATCATTATTGTTGATTCCTCTCATGTCTATTAACAGCTTACATCAGTGGTTGGTAATCAGATGGTGTCTTCCCATGTTCGACTTCAGATTACATTTTCACATGGTTAGACTCGTACTTGAGAAAACGATTGGACGATATAGAAGACCCTGGATTTAGTTTCATCCATCCAAACTGTGATTTCAGGAGAGTACTAAACCATATGTATGATGGCTTTACACAGATGGTCATCTTATCATGGGTCTATATCTATAGATGACTAGCTGATTTATGTACATGTAATGAAAAGTTTATATGCTGAGCATGGGTATGCCTTCCCTCAGAAATTCATGAAAAATTCAAAGATATCATGATATTATGTATTGTAATTGATGCAAGTCATCGTTTGCTTCAGATCCTCCTCATCACATCATAAAGCATATCACTCAACATTATCATTTTTGACTTCATGGTTTAGGGGGGAGTTATTACAGGTATATTTGGGCACATCACTCCCAATGATCAAATCAGTGTAAACAGGGTCTATCAAACCCTAATTTAGTTGCTACATGCCCTAGACATGCCACCTCATTGATTGCTTTCATCCATGAGATTTTCCTGACTTCAAACCCTGCTGAAGTGCTTCCTTGGGTTACCAGTGCACCCCTGGTCAGGGGTAAGTGCTTCGTAGAGTAGGTAGCCCCATTCAAGGCTACGTTACAGAGCACCTAAGCCCACTCAAGCCTGTGTTGGGTGAGAATCCTTGAAATTTTCATTGGATCATGAGTATATTCTTCCTTTCTAGAGCCTTCTAGAAGGAACCCAGCTCCTATCCTATCAAGATGAGCTTGACTTAGGATAGCCTTGGATCATCTAATAATCTATCCTCTCATCCCTTTAAACATGGAAACTAATCATCCAATTATGGAAAACCATTCAATGCCATATTAATGACAAAACCACTTGCATTCATCTATAAATTGGCCTCCCATCATAGGGCCAAGGGGCTTGGATATTATAGTGAAACACTGTTGGTTTAGAGACTTGAAATCATTGTCAAAGTAATATCATGTTGCTAGATTGATGTTGCTATTGGTGTGATGAGGGCTTGGACTAAGCTGGATGAGTGACACGAGATTGAACCACATTGGGTGTAACTTCTCCTTCTATCAATCAATAAACTTGTTTGCTCCTTTACCAATACTTTTGTCTATATCTATGATGAATGTATATTCAAATGTTGTTGATTCCATTTGTTTACAATAAATAGATCATATGATTTGATTGTTGTCATCTTCTATTTATGTTGGAAGGTACCAATTGAGTGAATTCAGTTTGGGCGGGAGCGACAAGAGAAACTCAAAGGAGATCAAAGGAAGCGAAGGATCACAAGTAGGTTCTTTTATCTTATCTGTTTTTGTAGGAAAAGGTTAAACAACTTTACTTCAGTTGTTCTAAGTGTAAATACCCACTTAGGGAAGATATACTTATTTGTAGGTATAAATTCTGTATAACAAGAAGTTCAGGCACTACTTGCTAGGCAGAATCTTTAAGATGTATACAGACCATTCTGCATTGAAGTACGTGGTGAACAAGAATATGATTTTGAAGTTATTGTGAAACCAGGTCGATTGAATGCTAGACCGGATCATCTGTCACACATATAAACAAGAGAAGAGCCTACCAATTTGGAGGATGGACTACCTGATGGGCAGCTCTTTGTGGTGTGCATCATGGATAGTCACTTTGAAGATATTATACACTTCCTAACGACGAGAATAATTCCATAAGGATATACTAGCCAACAAAAGAAGGAATTGGAGGTGCGAACGATAGACTTTTCTGTCATTGCAGGGCAGTTGTATAAAATGGGATCGAATGAGATACTACGACGTTATGTGCCAGAATTTGAATGAAATAGCATACTCGCTGAGGCTCATGGAGGAGCCATGGGAGGACATTATGCGGGAAAAGCAATAACGCAGAAGATTCTACGCGTTGGGTTATGGTGGCCGACACTGCATAAAGATTCAAAAGCATATTGTAAGGCATGCGATGCATGCCAAAGGACTGGAAGACCATGGCGGAGGGATGAGTTGCCACTGAATCTGCAGATATCGTTACATCCATTCCAGAAGTGGGTGATTGACTTGGTAGGGCCAATTCAGCCTCCAGGAAAGAAGACGAGTGCGTGATACATCATCATCGTGAATGAGTATTTCACCAGATGAGTGGAGGTGCAACCTGTGAATGACTGTACAAGTGCGACAACAAAAAAATCATCTTTGAGTACGTGTTGACGAGGTTTGGTTGTCTGAAAATTTTAATGAGCAATCGTGGTACACATTTTCTTAATGAAACGATCAACGTGTTGACGCAAGAATTTCAAGGTTACCATCAAAAAAGTATGGAATGGTATAAGAATTTAATAAGATACTGGAAAGCACACTGACAAAGTTTTGAAATTCACACAGAAATGACTGGGATGTGTGCATACCCATGGTGCTACGGGCTTATAGAACAACTTGTAAAAAGCTGACTAGACAAACGCCTTTCAGGTTGGTTTATGGCATTGAAGCTATGATGCCAATTGAATACAATGTACCTAGTCTGTGCATAGTGGCACTCACAGGAATGGCGGATCGCGTAGCCATGGAAGAAAGGCTCACGTAGCTGGCAGAACTAGAAGAAGATAGGTTTTTGGCTTGATTCCATCAGCAAGTTCAAAGGAGCGCAAAAAGGCATGGCACGATCGGCACATCAAGCTGTGCACCTTCAAGGTAAATGATTTAGTGTTATTATATGACAACAAGTTTGATAAATTTCCAGGAAAATTTCGTATGCATTGGCTGGGGCCCTATGTCATCAAGGAGATTACCGATGGTGGAGCAGTTCAATTGGTGAAGTTGAATGGAGAGCCATTCCTAGGGAAGGTGAATGGTAGCCGATTGAAGCCTTACACTAGGGATCTAGCCAGACCACTATATGGTGGAAACATAGTATTAGAGCTCTAGGTAGTTGAAAGGAGGTGCAGGATTATAAACTACACTACTCGGGTTGTAGAGCTACGCGATTGGGGTACTGTTTAGAATGGAGGATTGTCAAAGTGTTAGCAGAAGTGCGAGGGGAGCTATGCTATTGAAGGAGAGACCACGCAAGGTAGTCAGAAAGTGACCGTTATGGTCATTGTTCATGACTTGATAGTGGGAAAAAAGCTAAATGGAGTGGAGGGAAAAAATTAAGTCAGAATTTAAGAGCAAGACCTTTGAAAATCTACTGCCACTCTAGCATTTATTGACAGATTTTGGGGGGAATGGTTGGATTCAAATTAGAAATTTTCTATAAATTACAGATGGCCGACCAACGAAAAACTCTTGGAATTTTGAGAACTGAGCTGTTGAGCTATCAGGCGTGCATGAACCTTTACTATTTCGAGGCTTTGTTTGCGAGTTCAATGTTTGAGAAATTTCCAAAGGAAACTCAGGAGCTTTTAATTGGAATCATTTCAGCACCCGTGGAGACTGAAAGTGTTGGAGAAGCGAGGGCAGCTCCCTCAGCTACCCCAGAGGTGGCGAGTGTAGAGGTACGTGCAAAAGTACCCAAATCACCGAGGTCACCCAAGACGAGGCCTACACCGCCCAAAGCGGGTCCCAAGACGAAGAAAGATAAGAAGAAAGCAACACAGTCAGTGCGTGAGTCACCAAGGAAACACCAGAAGAAAGAAAAGCCTACTGCATAGGAGAAGGGCAAGGTAGTAGACCTGGAACCTGATGAGGACATAGAAGATGTTGATGTTGGCCTGGAAGACATTGACATGGGGGCAGAAGACATTGATGTTGAGGGGGGAACCTATCTCCAAGCTGCCACCATATGTCCCTCCATGCTGAGGCAAGGAAAAGGTACCAAAGGATGTCGATGAGAACAAAATCACACTTTTCACCCCGTTGCTGCCAGACAAAATCACATTTGAAGGACCACGCTTGGCATGTGTCCCGCTTTTGAAGCTAGAGGATTGGGATTTGGCAGATACAGAGTACATTCCCTATTTGGAAACTCATACATTCATGCACTGCATCTTCTATAAAGACTCTGGTGTGACCATGTTGGAGCCGAGGCAATGGATAAAAGGGGTGGATAAGGCAGGACTGTTGAACCTGCTATGGGTGTCGCATTACAACCGCGGGCCCATAACTTTGATAGTGATCAAGCAGCTATTAGGCTTGGTGCTTGATGGGTGCCTTTGGTTAGGAGATCTGATACCAATCCCTAACATGCTAATCCATAGGATCACTTTTCTCCCGCATTCAGGCTTTCTTCCGGCAATGGCATTTGGCGGAAGGCAGGTGAGCGCAACCTCGCCGAACGAATGAAGGACAAGTTCAAGCTTTCTAAAAAGCCATGCAGCTACTCCATCTCTAGCATATCCAACCTTGCAGTTAAAGTAGCCACCCAGATCTTAGCAGGGAAAATCATGAGGAAGTGTCGCGTAGATGAAGTGCCAGCACTAGTTGTATCTTTACCAGCCCAGTGCACAGAGGGCATACAATTTAACTAGGTGAGCTACCTCTGCATCGAGTTCCTTGCGAACTACAAAGAAGTGCAAGACCAAAGCAAGACCTTCCACTATGCATGACTGTTGTTGTCGATTGTACTAGTTGCGTCAGACTTACCAGACGACAGTTAGTTTCCTCTAATTGCACCAGAGCTACCAGAAGCAGTGAAGTTCGCTTCACTCTAGGCCATGAAGGAC
This sequence comes from Pinus tabuliformis, assembly GCA_031772625.1. Taxonomy (NCBI): domain Eukaryota; kingdom Viridiplantae; phylum Streptophyta; class Pinopsida; order Pinales; family Pinaceae; genus Pinus; species Pinus tabuliformis. The sequence goes on from CM062812.1 coordinate 752,714,653, forward strand.
CCCCAAAGGGTCAAGGACAACAAGATAATCTAGACTCTCATGGAATCAAGCATCCACATCGCAATCAACCGCAAGTCATGGCTCTCACTGACTGTCTTTGAGAAGTTGTCTAAATATGTGGAGTTCAAGGAAAATTTCCATCATTGAACCTTAAGATCATAGAACTTGAGTTGAGGGCCCAACTTTTGACTCCACCAGAAGCTAGAGAGCAACACGAGAACACTATCAAAGATGTCGTTGCAGTTATCGATACCGCAGTGAAGGATTGTACTGCACTCTTCAAACAGGCGTTCAAAGTAGTTACCAATCTACAGGAAGATCCCAACCTGCAAAGGTTAAAAACTAAGACACAGGAGTAGCAACGAAGCCCACTGTCGCCATCACGTAGAGGTTCACAAAGCTGCAGGAAGCAAAGGCGCTAAAGGAATAGGTGGATGCAGCTCAGCGCAAGGAGGCAGTACTGAAGGCTAGATTGTGGCCTTGGCTAGAGGAGGGCTATGTACTCACTACCTCCATTGAATGGAAATTGGCCAATTTGTAGGTGACACAGCCGAAAATACAGGCAGATAGCGTAGAACTAGTGATGGAGCAGCTAGTTGAGTAGGCTAAGCAGGCAGCAACGCTATGTACCACCGAGGTTGCAGTCGTACAGGTGGAGCTGGGAGGTCTTCACGACAAGATCTCCGCACCGGCCGAGTGACTCGGGGCAAGTCACCAGATTTTTGTTTGGGGCCTATTGGGAATCAATCCCCTAGGGTCCATTTTGGGGTTAAAAGCCCAAGTTTGGGGGCTAAAGGCCCAAGTTTTGTATTAAGAATGTAAAGTCTCTGCATTTTGTGGTCGCGGAGCACGAAGATGTATACATTCAAAAACGCTTTCTGCCATTAGTTTAGGTAGCTTGTCTCAGATTGATGAGATTTACCCTTGGGCCACGAACCATGGGAATGTATAAAAAGGGAGTCTTAGAAGAGTCTAAGGCAATTCAGTGCTTAGGAATTTTTTGTGCAATTAGTTGTTGTAATGTGTCTGTAAGAGCTAAGAGTGAAGAGTCTTAGCGTAGGAAGGAGGCTCTGCATCTGAGTGCATAGAGGCCTAGGGTAAAAGTCTACAATTGAGTGTGCAGACCTCTACAGCTGTGTGTGCAGGGAAGTTAGGTTCTGTACTGGACATATAAACCATCAATAAAGAGAATTACTCAGGAAATATCTATGTATGAGCTATTTTACTTCTGTTATGAATGTATGTGATTATGTTATGCTGAATACTGAGTTTATGATTTAAGGCTGTATTGATGCACAAATCTATGTGTTTTACTTTTTCATATGAACGCAAGCAATAATATATGTTTACGTGAAGATAATCATAATGTGTGTTGAAGTTAACCACTACTTATGCTAATCTGGGTCGACACAAAAGTAAGAGTAGTTACAAAGGTGCGTAAGCATCTAAATTGCCTATTTAGGGTCCAAAAAGGATGATCGTAGACCTTCGTGAAGGTTTCGAGGCCGAATAAGAGAAGTGCACTGATAAGCCCTAAAAGGTTTATCGGTCTATGCGAAGGAAGGGTTAGGGTATAAAACGACATCAAAACTATCTCAGGGTGTGGAAACTTGGTTTCTGCATGCCCCCATACTACTTCGGGTGAGACTTTAGTCCACGCTCTGCAGACTGATGCCGAAAGGGCCAGTAGTGTAGTGATTTTCTTGGCTAATTAACACTGAACCTGGGTCAGGGCCCATCAAGTCAAAAATATTCTATTTTTTTCTAAGTTTTGTGCCTATTGGACCCTCGGTATGAATTCCTATATTTTTTTTCCTGATATTATCAGTTCTTTTTTGTATGTGCTTAGTGTCCAACAAATTTGGTAGGAGTGCCACCTTAGTTTCATGGACCCTGATCTACCCACACTGTACTCTTTTCTTGAATTAATAGAAAAATGTTGTCTTGCAAAATAAATAAATAAATAAACCTCAAATTTCAATATTTATTACTTAATTTTCAACATGTATTACTTAATTTTTAACATTGATTAATTAATTAAATAATAAAAAAATATTTAACCTTATATTCTTAATACTTAATCATTTGAATAAGCCTTCTTCATTTAAATATTAATCAAACTTTTCAAATGTTAAATTTTAACCATCAACTATGGTCTCTTAACATTTAATTATTAACTTGACAATGATGCAAAACCATTAGAATTTAACTTTGTAGGGTTGTAGAGATAAATTGAACACCGTTGAGTTTAAAGTTCCATTAAATAATATCCACATTATCTATCTATATATATATATATATATATTATTTAATGTGGATATTAAATAATATCCACATTATATATATATATATATATATATATATATATATATATATATATATATATATATATATATATATATATATATATATATATATATATATATATATATATATATATATAGTAGATGTAGGATTAAATCTGCGCTCGGTCGCAACAAAATACTCAAGAAAAGTTTACATTTTGTTTAAGTTTCAAGTTCTTCAAGAGAGAACAACAAAGGAGACCTAAAAATTTCATCTAAGAGGCTACTATTTACATAAATCTTAATAATAATTTTACAACTATAAGCACAATAAAACTATCCCAATAGAGGGGAATCAACTGGCATCTTATCCAATGGCCAACTGAAAATGTTTCTTTTTATGCTACGTTGATCATCATCATTTCATTGAGATTGAAATTATGAAAGTTGTCAACAAATGGCCTCGATCTCATCTTCTTATTGGTTTTTTTTAGCTTTGAGAGATCACATTTCTTCAAATAGAATTAGGATAACATCTGATTGTTAATGAAGCTACCTTTGAAGGTCATCGCTCTCAGCTTGCCAGTTAACAAGGGGGTGAGGATAGGAATTGCATGTAGTGGTGCATCTCAGGGCAATTAGAATGTATCCAATGTTCTTCATGAAGTTTAGGAAGCGAGAGGAAGAACTAAAATTCAAATTCATATAGTGGCAAATGGGTTGGGACAATGGTCCTAGAGGGCTAGGAGATAGGAAGGAATAGCCCATACCAGGAGGAACACATAGAGGAGGGAAGGTTATCCCCATAGAAATGGCTAGTGCAAAGGTAGGGCTAGAATACTTGAGGTACAAGAAGTGATCCAGGCAAGAGGAGAAGTAGACAACAACCCAAAAATGTGACTAAAGTAGGATTTAATAGTAGGAAGAAATTAAATGGAGATTTTAAATAGAGAAAGGGTACCTCTTAAAACCCCACAAGGTAAATATTACCTAAAGTTTCTCATACGTCAACTTCTCTAATGTAGAAATGACTTTGAGAAAAGGAGAAGAGGTTAGAATCTCACAAGGTCATAGAGGAGTCCTTAATTCAACTTAAACGCCCACTGCACGTGCTTGAAAATCCTCAGAAATGACTGCTTAGGCCTTCTTAATGATCACTAAAAATCCATAACGGAAACATACCCCACTACTTACTAAGTGAAAGAGGAAATTAGATTCTAAATGAGGCAGAAGAAATATCAGAGCTATAGAGTAGAATTCTCCTTGCCATAGGTCAGCCTTGACATAAAATAATATATGCAAGTGACTAACAAAATTTATTTCACCTCTAGAAACTGCATGAACATGAAGGATCCACTTGCCACCACAGAAACAACTTCACCCTCCTAACAAATACATGTATCTTGTTACTTGAATCCTTGTTGTTTTAACTCCTTCCATGGTTAAAACCATAGATCCTGTAAATTCCCATGCCTTATATATCATATTAGCCATGAAACACAATAAATATATCTGCCATGTATCCATCAAAGAGTTTGGTACGAGGACCAAAGAGTAAATTGGATCTATCCAGTAATATATGTCACCACATGCAAGAGATGAATGGGTGAATGGTCTCCACATGCACCATTATCCACCTCATCTTTGGTGTGAGGCTCATTATGCTAAATTAAATATGAAAGGTTTCTAATATTGGATGGGAAGGGGGACTTAACGAGGGATACCTCAGAGACCCTCATATGATAATTGCCTTGGTGCACATATTCAACCACCTTAATGTTGTGAGAAAGGAATAATTCATGGACATAGAATAAATTCATGGTATAAACTTCCATCTAGAGAAGACATTGATAATGAATTGACCCGCTTCAAGGAGATAAGCTTGGTTAGGTTGTGCATCCACCTCCTTGTTTTGATTTCTTAAGATGTGATAATATTCCTTTTTAGAAAAATAATCCAAAAGACTAATAATTTTTGTTGATAAGGAGTATGAGATGGTTATTCTTAGGAAGAGTAGCCCTTTGGAGGTGTTGAATAGTAATAAGGGAATCACCTATGATCAGTATCTTGAAGACATCCAAATCTTTAGCCAATTGGGGGACAAGAAAGAGCCTGCATCCTCTAGCCTAGTCCCCGTGAATACTTTACTTCTTGGTTTCCCCTGGGACTCAAGGTGATCCATCTCCCTCCTGCCACCCCTAGATTCTTTTTTGAGGCTCCATCAAAGAAGAGGATCCATTTTTTCTATGAGTTCTTCGCTTCTTCAATTAAACATCAAAGAGGTGAAGCTTCCAAGTCACTCCGGTAAAATGATGCACAATAGAAAAAAATGGGAGATGACCCAAGGGATCAATCAAGGAATCCATCCACTAGATCCCTTGTCAACCTAAAAATATATCATGGTCTCTTAATTTTTAACCTATTTTATTCCACGTAGAGGTATCACTTTAAGAGTTGTTAATCAGGGAGGAATGGAAACAATTTTTGAAGATAGAAATATTTTTGTTCATCCAAGTCTGCCTGGGATATACAATTCGGGAGAGGTCCATATCCATTTTGAATGAGGCTTCTTAGTGAATGTTCCTAATTATTCTCTAATATTAGTTAGACGTGAGGACTGAGAGATCGGTATGCATATCCAACTGAATAAATAAGGGGCCCAAAATAAAATACAAAACATGAGATGTGAATGGACAAGAAAATAAGATGGAGGATTATTCATGCTAGTTGTAGAGGGAGCACCTTGTTGGGCCTTGGATGCCTCTTTTATGGAGATTTGTTGAGGTCAAATCTTATTATGGATTAGAAGCCAAGAAAATATGTTAACTTTAGGGATAAATTATTCAACCAAAACCTTTTCTAGATATAGGATTTAGGGGGGATTCACGTAGAGAAAAGGCACTCTCAGTAAACTTAACTTAACTCAGTAAACTGAATTATCTAATTACAACTTACAATTAACTCATATTGAACCCCTATAATATAGGAAGAACATATACATGACTTTAGAAATACTTCCAACTCAAATTTCCTAATATAATTAAGTTAATTAAACTTAATTAAACTATTTACAAGTTCCTATGAGAATAGAATTAGATTTTAATTCTCAGTTTAATTCAAGGAAAAATTAAACTGAAATTTTTGGATTTTATTTTTATCATTTGTTGTTGCTATTTTCAACAAAGATAGCTTCCCCTGATATACACTAAGGTATGAGCTTTCTTATGTCATATATTTGGTGCTTAGTTATTTGATTATGATGTCTATTTGGTGTTTGAGTGTTTGGTGCCTAGTTGATTTATTTAATGTGGTATGTTTGCAAGTTGGTTGAATGTTTGATGAATTTCATAATATGATCACATGTTCCAATGATCTTGCATTAAGATGGTTTTACTAACACATATGTGTTGAGACAGTTGATATGTACTTGAGTGTAGTAGGTGATAGTTGTAGCATTATGTCTAATGATTATGAATTGACTATGGATTATGACATGATTGTTTGTAAAATTCCATCTCAAATTGATAGATATGATTGTCTTGATATTTGGAACATGTGGTTGACATGTGTGAGCGGTTGTAGGAAACATGCTTGGTATTAGCGTGATGAGGTAATAATTGATGTGTTTATATAACGAACAGTTGGGAGACGTGATAGTATATACTAAGACTTAGTTGCAATAGGGTAAAGGTAAAAGAAAGGAATAAGGTAAGAGTACCTTTGGCTATGTTTGGAAACCATAATTCCAAACGAACAAGTGCTTTGCATACAGGGAGTCTCTTAACCTTGATTTTTTTTTACATTATGTGGATATGTCCTAGATTCATGAAAATGTACTTGACAGGTATATTAGCTAGTCTTTAGTTATAGGTGGATCTGTCAAAGGATTGGAGTCCCTTGAGAGATGGCATGGATATGTTCAGTTACAAGCAATGTATGTGTCACAACAAGATAAGGTGACTGATGTATTGTTATGTTTATTTATACACTGAATTTTATGTGTTTATAGAAATATGATGCAGGGGACAGCATGGCAAAGAGAGTTTACCATGATATCTTGAATAAGGCTGTGGTTGAGCTTCCCTAGGAACCATGGGGATTGAGTCACGGTGTTTGTCGTTATTCTTGTGCTTTTGGTCTTTTTTATATTTTCTTGCACTTGATTTGCAGCTTTATTTATGTCTAGAGTATGGCCATACCACTTCATTTGTGGAGTCGTGCTATTATCGGTTTTGATGGTTTTCTTCTTGTTGTTTTTTTTCGTTCTTGCCATTTATGTTTTGAGTCTGGGGAATTGGTTGGGAAAGAGGAAAAGTTAGTGCATCTTGGGGAGAACTATGTGGTACCCAAAAGGTAATGTAAGACAAAGGTGAAGCTCGGTGTATGAACAAGCGCAGTGAAAGGTAAGACTATGACAGTTGGTTGGACTGGTTGGGTCCATTGTGGTAAATGGACGATGACAGAGCAATCATGGGAAGGGTAATCAAGAAAATTTAAAGGAAATGGGTCTAAGGTGTCAGATGCCTTAGCTATGTTTGGATTGTTGTTCTCAATATTGCACATGTGTTGCATGAATAAACGAAGTTATTTTAACCTTGGTCTTATAGTATCTGGAAAATTTGTTGTGATCATGATTATGTTGATGTTTATATATGTATACATGTAGGTGTGTATGTATGTCATGTATGACAGGGTGATCATGAATCATGATTATTTTATGCTAATTTTTATGTACATATGTATGTATGTATGACATTGGCTGACAAGATCATTATTAGTTTAGGATGTATGTATGTGTACATGTATCTATGTCACTATCTGATAGGGTCACAAAAATCATTATTTTGGAGGAATGGTTGCTTACGTAGGAAAATGACATGAAGAGGTTCCTTTTCTATGAGGAATCAAGTGGGAAGATTAGTCATGACAAAGATATGAGGTCAATATCATGTGAATATGAATTTATATTGTATGCTTGTAATATGCCTATGCTTATGCTATGAACAGGTTATACTGAGGGATACATCAGCAAAGTGAAATCAGTGTGGTCTACGACATGCTGGGACAAGCATGGAGAAGATATTGGAAGCAAGGTTGCTTGGTAAAGAGTTAGTGTGGTACTATTTTTCTGCATATGTCATATATGTTGTACTTGTTTCACCTGTGATGTTGTGTACATATGGTGTGGTGTGCATGGTTTTACAAGTGGTGTTGTGTTCATGTGGTGTTGTGTACATGTTGTACAAGTGGTGTTGTGTGTAGGTGGTGTTGTGTACATGTCATGGGTGTGGTACCGTGTACATGTGGTATTATGTACACATTTTACAATGGTGCAGTGTACATATGGCGTTGTGTACACATTGTGCAGGTGGTGTCATGTACATGTGATGGTGTGCACACATTGTGCAGGTGGTGCTTAGTACATGTGGTACTAGTGGACGTGTGGTATTGAGTGCATGTCTTATATGCTGTGTTGCGGGCATGCACTACTATGTATGTGCATTGTGTAGTCATGGTATCGTGACATATGCATTCATTATGTTGCACTCTAGACACGTATTTGTGTTATGTTGTACATCAGATGTAGGTGCATGTGTTGTGTTGTACACCAGATGTAGGTGTATGTATTGTGTTGTGTTGTACACTATGTGTAGGTGTATGAGTTATGTTATATACCAGTTGTACGTGTATGCATTTTTTGGTGTCATACGTTGTGTGCGAATGAAGGTCTTCTTAAGTACATTGTGCACGTATACGTGCGTACACTAGGTGTAGGTGTATGTGTTGTATGTCAAGTATAGGTGCATGTGTTGCATGGTGTTTTATGGCATGTGTGGTTGTATACGGGTGATGCACACTATGTGTATGTGCACCTAGTGGAGGAAAAGGCATTGGGTGTTTGCTGGGTGTGGCAACTGATTCAAAGTGCATACAGAATAAAGACAAAGGTAGAAGCTAATAATTGATGAAAGGATAAGTATCAACAATTTATTTCAGTTTTATTATGCACATGATTTATGATTCTAGTCTATGATGATTACATGTGATCTATGATTCTGGTTTATGATGGTTACATGTGATTTATGATTGTGATCTATGATGGTTATGTTTTGAGCTAATGTTGGCTTGTGGGGGCCTGACCCAGGTTCAACGTTAGTTAGCCAAACAAATCCCTACACTACTGGCCCTTTCGGCATCAACCCACAGAGCACGAACTGAAGTCTCACTCGAAGCAGTATGGGGGGATGCTGGAACCAAGTTTCCACACCCTTGAGATGGTTGAGATGTCGGTTTATCTTGGTTATACCTGCATGTGCGTAGGTTTCTTAGCCCTCTATTCCACCCTTCAGTACCTTCGTGAAAGGATGCAATTGGCTTTCGCATAGCCCTAACCTGGCACTGATATACATTCATGCTGCTAGGGCAGCGAACTATAATATTTCCCAAACTAAGCTAAGTATCTTACTTGTCTTATTACAAATCTTAGTTAGCTTCGTGTAAATGGATGTTCTTACTTGCGTTCACTTAACCAATACATTTACATACATTCGTGCATCATATAAGCATTATAAGTGAAATTTATACCCAATATAATAGATGCATAAACAGGAAATAAAGATGCAGAAATTGTAGAATACTTCTCTTTATTGATAATTCTGAACAATTATAGACTCGACCCGCCCTGCACAGTTAGTTGTAGGGGTCCGCGCACTCAGCTGGGGACTTCTAGGCCTTTGTGCACTTAGTTATAGAGCCTCTACCTACGCTACGGCCCAAGACTTAGACTTATACTTCAGAGCTATCTCTCATACAACATATCTTGCTTGATTCATTCCATTGTTCAATTAATGCCTCTAACTACTTAGAGATTAGCTCTATTTATACAATCCCATGGTCTGCGGGCCATGGGTAGATCTTCTACAGCTGTCATTACATTTCCAAAATAAGGGCAAACAACCCTATGACTCTTTAACATATACGTGCACCGCGACCACAAAATGCGGAATATTTACATTTAGATTACAAAATTAGACCAAAATATGGGCTTTTAGCCCCAAAACTGCCCTTGGGGGATCCCGCACCCAACAGGGCCCTAACACAAACATCGTGAATCGCCCTCGAGTCACTCTGCAGATGCGGAGATCTTAGCGCGAAGACCTCCCAGCTCTGTTTGGATCACCGCAACATTCACAACACACTGAGTGGCCGCCTGCTGGACTTCTTCCACTCGTTGTTCAATGACTGTTGTTGAACTGCCACTCTGAATCTTCTGCTAAGCTACCTGTAGTTTCACGAGCTTCCCTTCAATGGAGGCTGTGATTGCGTAAGCCTCATCTGATCATGGTTGTAGGCGCACTTTTAATGCTGCTTCTTTATGCCAAGTGGCATCCACCTGTTCCTTGAGCACCTTTGCCTCCTGCATCCGCGCAAGCCTCCATGTAAGAGAAATCGTCTATGTGGTCCCTTTTACCTCGTCATATTTTTGGTGTAGCTCGCGCGCCTCTATCTCCAGGCACTCCACATTCAGTTCCTCTTGTAGGGTGGTTAGGACCTCGAATGACTATTCAAACAGCTGCATGCAGTCTGCCACTGCACTATCAACTGCCGCTATTGCTGTTGTAACAATAGTGGTACATTGTTCCCTGACTTCTGGTGAAGTTGAAGGCTATGCCTTTAACTGCAATTCTGTGATCTGCAAGTTCAGCTCCAGCTGAACCCTAGCCATCTCCGCTCAAGTGTCATGCACCCCTGTGGCTAACTTGCGAACGCGCGCCTCCACCGATTCTTCTCCCTGAATGTTCAACTCTGAGACCATCCGGCAGGCTTCCTCTACTACCTACATAATCTACTTATTCTGCTCCACTACCTCTTTGCGCTACAGGCCCAACTACTCAATCTTGATATGCTGCTCGCTCATCACATGTAGAGCACGACTCTCCCGAGCCCTGAGTTCCACGGTGACTCCATCCTGTATGAGGTAGAGTTTCTCTCTCGAGCGTGTAGCCATTTTCAATTTTACCCCTTTCAAACTACTAACCATGGGCCTGTCGACCTCCTTCTCTATAGTAAGTGCCCCATCTGGTAGCACTATCGTGTTGGTCACCCTTGTGCACAACATCTCCTTGGCAGGTGAAGTGTCGATCGCGAGGTTGGTGGACACTATGCCAGACTGTGGAGTGAGAACCTACAACTCCTATAGCTCTCTTCAAAGAGCCCCCAATACAAACTATTGCTGCTCTTTGAACTGTTGGAGGGCCTCCGTGGTGACATCCCTCACCATTTCTCTGATATCATGAAAATCCCCTTCAGTGAGGATGATTCGGTCGAAATATGTCTTTGATGCCTTTGTTTTCTTTCGTGGCACTACCTACTCTCATGGTCGTGGGTGCTTGAGTTGGGTGGATGTTGTCTGCGGGTCCGCGCCACCTTGTTCTGTCTCTATTTCTGCATCAGTTCTGAGCGAAGGTGACTTCTATCCTTCGCACTCTTCCCCTCCTGTCCTTTGTTGTTCAGCCAATTTCACAGTGTTGCGTGCTGCCTAGGCCTTAGCCTCTACTTCCTCCTTTCTGTGCTTCTCTGCCAGCTACGCCATTCGGAGCTTTGTATCTTCCTTCTTGCAATATGTGGTGGACTTATTTGTTTCCACCGCGGAGCCTACTAGAGCGTGCCATTCCGGTGGCCAAGACTGCGAAAATTACATCATCAGTCGTCAGGTACGGTACGTTATGCCATGTCTTCATAGGGTCCTTCTGCGCCTTGATAAAAACATGGTGCAAATTCGCTTTGAATTCTGCAAAGCTTTGTAAAGTCGCGTATACTGTGGGTGACAACCGCGACTTTCGATTGATCCCCATCCGGATATTCATCTCGATTAAGACCCAAAAGATCTTGCTTTCTTTTATTTTTTGTGTGTCCCTAGTCGCCCACAATGAAGCATACTTCGCTGCCTCTAGAAGATCCAGCGCGACTGAGGGGAATTGGCTATCTTCGGGCAGCACGCATGCCACCAGTACGATCGACAATAGGAGCCATAACTAGTGAAACATTTTTCCCTATTCCTGTGTCCATGGCTTCTGCAAGTGTTGACATAGTGTTGTTCCATAATTCTTGCAGTGTCTCTGGAACTTTCTCAAATAATGAATTCACTTTCAGAGTCTCGAATATGTCTCGGTTCATGTATACTTGAGCATGCAACAACTCAATTCTCAAATTGCCAAGTGTAGTCTTGAATATGTCTCGATTCATGTATACTTGAGCGCGCAACAACTCAATTCTCAAATTTCCAAGTGTTTTCAGTTGGACAGCCACTTGTAATTTATAGGGCCTTTTGAATTCAAATTCGACCATTCCCCCCACATTTGGTCCATTAATGCTAGATTGGCAGCAGATTTTAAAGAATCTAACCCATCAATATCACCTTAAATGCCTACTGCGCACTCCATTTGGACTCAAACCAACCATCAAATCATGAATAGTGACTTTAACAGTCACTTTCCAGTAGACTTGTGCGCTAGCGCAGTTATCTTCCCCCTCTCACAGATCCTGTGACACTTCTTTGCTTCGTGCAATCTTGAAATCGCGTAGCTCTCCAAACTAGGTAGTGTAGTTTATAGTCCCACACCTCCTTTCAGCTGCCTGGAGTGCTAAGACTGTGCTTCTGTTAGTTATTCAAATTCTCGGGCCACCTGTGTATGGCTTCAATGATCTGCCATTCGCCTTTCCTAGGAAGGGATCTCCATTCAACTTAACCAACTGGACCGCGCCACCATCAGTAATCTGCTTAATAACATAAGGCCCCAACCAATGCATTTTGAATTTCCCTAGAAATTTATCAAACTTACTGTCATACAATAGCACCAAGTCATTAACCTTAAAAGTGCGAAGTTTAATATGTCGGTCGTGCCATGCCTTGTCGCCCTGCTTTTGGACCTACTGGTGAAATCTAGCCAAAAATCTCTCTTCTTTGAGCTCATCCAACTACGTGAGCCTCTCTTCCAGGGCTCCATGATCCTTCATACCTATGAGTGCTGCTATGCGTAGACTAGGCATGATGTATTCCATAGGCATTATGGCTTCAACCTTGTATATTAGCCTAAAGGGTGTCTTTATTGTTACCTTCTTACACATCGTCCAATAAGCTCATTTTACTATAGGTATGTGTAGGTCCCAATCACTTCATTGAGCATTTCATACCTTGGTCAACGCATTTTCAAGCACTTTGTTGAATGTCTCCACTATCCTATTAGCCTATGGGTGATAAGGTGTGCTCTTTTGATGATACACCTGAAACTCTACCGTCAGCACGCCAATCGTTTCATTCAGAAACTGCGTACCCTGATCACTCATCAAAATCTTTGGGCATCCAAATCACGTTAGTACATGTTCAAATAGAAACTTTGTGGAGCCTGTGCAGTCCTTTACCAACTGTGCATTTGCCCAATGGTTCAAGTACTCCGTCGAAGTAGTAATGTACCTCGCGCCTGTCTTTCCTCAGGGTTGAATAGGTCCTAAAAATTGATTTCCCACTTCTCTAAAGGTTGCAACATCATTTGCGGATTCAAAGGCATTTAATCCCTCCATGATGGCCTACCTGTTCTTTGACATACATCACATGCCTTGCAATATGCTTTTGAATCCTAATGAAGGGTTGGCCACCACAACTCAGCGCGTAGAATCTTCTGTGTGGTTTCTCTCCCTGTGTAATGTCCTCCCGTGGTGCCCCATGTGTGTCTGCGAGGATGTTGCTTCGTTCAAAATCAGGTACATATCGTTGCAATATCTCATCAGTCCCCATCTTGTATAGATGCCCAGCAATGACAGAGAAATCTTCTGCACGCACCACTAATTCCTTCTTTTGCTAGACAAAGTATCCTTCTGGCGTAGTTCTTGTTGTTAGGAAGTGTATTATATCCTCAAAATTTCCATCCGCGATGCGCATAGCAAAGATTTGCGCATCAAGTAATCCTTCCTCAAAATTAGTGGGTTCCTCCCCTATCTCATTGTGTGACAGGGGTCAGGTCCCATGTTCAATCATTCAGGCTTCACAAGAAATTCAAAATCGTACTCTTGGAACAATAAGAGAAATCTGCAAATTCTCTCCCCCCAACTAGACTTATTGACCAGGCACTTTAGCGCGAAGTATAGGTGCACCTTCTCAGGTTGGAGCTTTTCTCCATAGGCCTGTGTCCATTTGGCCAGATGCGTGGGCGGATCATTCTGCCCATCATACTTGGCTGTCAATCATATCTTAGGCTTCCCAAATCGTGCTCTCATCATTCTCCTACATTCGTGCCAATCATCAAAACTTCTCTTGTGTGTACCCCACCATCTTGCGAGCGTAGCACACAGTGCCTAGTCCAAGGCCTGGAAGTGTTTTTTTTTTGGCACATCCCTTTCAAATGCATCCAAAGAGGTATCTACCTCATTTAGACCATCATAAGCGGGCATATTTCTTTCCTCTGATGACACACAATGTAGCGACTGGGTCATCATGTTTCAATTCAGCGTAGTTACTTCATGTAATTGATTCTGCGAGCATTCTATTTCTTCGTCGGAGTCCGAAGTGTAGGAACTCTCACGCTCCCATGTAATCCGCCCATCTCCGGTGGGATTCACCTAGTCTTGGTCTCGTGCTGTTATCTTATAGATGTAGTCCAGATCATCATCACTCTCATAATCGTGGACTGGTTCCGTATAGCGTGATCCTTGAGCAGGATCCAGGGGTATTAATACACGCAATGATTTCTTCTCAAAGATCATATTTTGCCTCTTCAGATTGGTTACCCCATTCATATCAGTAACCTAGTCAATTCCCAAGAGCACAGGGTAGGGATTGTTGTCATCAACAATCTCTATTACTTCAAAATCTGCCAGCACGCTCGCTCCCTCAATATCCACGGTCACTCCCTGCAGCCGCCCCATGGGTATGATTTTCTACTGATTCGCCATCGTTAGCTAAATTGGAGACCATTGCAGCATAGGTCTCCCCATTCAATCCCATGTTTGTTTCGGTAGAACATTTGCATCGGACCCAAATCTAGAATGACTTGATCCATTTCGTATTCTTTGATCTGCATGGTGATTCTCATTTCACGCTCTATCTTTGTCTTATGCTTTCCTATATTATGGTCTACACATGGTTCACTTGGCGTAGTCCTAGTGCATCTATTGATGAGTTCTTGTAGCCCTTTCACATCCTTATTGTCGTGTAGTAATTTCATATAGGCTTCCAAGAAAGTTGTGAGCATAGAGGGGTCCATCTTTGGCTCAAGCTTATCCTTGCTTCCTAAAGTGGAGGCCTCAATGAAGCTCTTCTTAGCTTCCATGAATGCTTCATGAGCATGCTCCAAATCGAACTCTACCTCTTTCATTGGGGCTTTATGAACCCATGTACTGTCTTCCGATTGTTTCCCGTTGTCATCCCCCATCGCAATTCCAATCCGAAGCACTATATTTACGTTTGGGTCTTCCTCACATGACTCAAACCTCATCATCTGCAGGTTCTGAGTCGGGGGAGGTGGTAGCACCCCTTTGTCATGTATCCTAGCTATTAGCGTAGGAAATCTTCTATTTTATGATCAAACAATGTGCAATGCTTGCACGACGGGCACATTGGATTAGTGCAATTGTGGGCATAGTGTCTTGGCCCTCCACAATTATAGCAAAACAAATGTCCACGACCTCTACCAGGTCCTCCTCTGCCTCAGCCTCGTCCACACCCCTAAAATCCTGTCCATGCCATCCCTACATTCTGGTCAAGGGGTTGTGTTTCGGCCTAAACCCTGTAGGTGGGAGTTCTCTCCATCATCAATTCATAGCTCCTACAAGTATGCTCATCATGTCCTACCAATCTGCAAAAGTTGTAGAACCACTATTGCAGTGTTTGCACATACTTTTGTAACAAGTGGCAGTTATCCGTGGCATGTTTTTCGGCTACCTGACAAATAGCTCACCATAAAGCAAGCATCGCGCTAGGTCTTGCTTGAGTTTCTGGCCTTAAAGGCATCGGTCCTCATCCTGCAAGGTAATTTCTAAAGACCGGGCAGTGGTTTTTGTCATGACCCTGACTCTTTCATTTCAAACACCATACCTCCTCGCGCACCTCTAGTCGAACTGTCCTGTCCTGCTTCAAACTTTGCATCTTAAGGCATAAATTATGCAACTCTGCGTGGATCTGTTGAACTCCTAGATTAGGATCTTGCATCAAAATCTCATGTAGTCTCATGGAAATCTCCAAGGCCTCTTCCTGAGTTGTTAGCTTCTGCTATGACAATGCACTCCTTAAGTGCGGTTGTAGCGAAGCCACAAACCACTTGCGATGCTGCCCATCTGTCAAATTCATGTTGGCTTCATGGATCATACATTTCAGTCTATGATCTAGTTCCCAAGGTGTCTCACCTGGTAGCATCGTGATCTCTTTGAATCCCATAATCAAGTGCGCTTTAGATTTAGGCTTGCTAAACTCCCTATTTAGTGCTGCTTGGATGTCCGCTATTCTAGCATTCGGGTTATCATTGGAGTACTTAATATGCCAGGTTAGCACGCGATCTTGCAGAGCACTAACCAGTGTCGCCTTTTTTATACGGTCATCTGTAACACCTTGCGCTGCCCATACAACCCTTACCATGAACTAGAATTGGTCTGGATCCTCATTTCCCAAACCTTTAAACAAAGTCAACTTCACTGTGTTTTCCATACTGTATTATGGTGGTGGTGGAAGTGGTATGGGTGAAGTTGGACGTGATGGCGGTGAAGACAGAGGTGGTGTGGGTGGAGGTGGTATTCACAGAAACCCTTGTCTTATCAACTGAATAGCACTTCGCGGAGAGACCTTCGCTGCCCTTTCTTCGTCCCCTCGCGGAGGTGAAATCAAGGGGCTATAATCTGGATCCTTATTTCCTTTGTTTCTATAACCTTTTCCACTTTGCGTAGTCCCAAACATCAAGGTAGTTGCATAACCCGTTTTTGGCACAATAGCATTTTAATCCAAGTATTCAAAGATTTTACGTACTTACCTCACGGTCCTTTGAAAAAGCATCGCTCTGCCTCACTATAGCTCACTAAGGTGTCGACCATGAATTCACTAACAAATCCTCCTATGATGCGATCGAGCTAATGATCGACAATGCGCGCGATCTTATCCCCTAATGCTTCCAACCTTTGCACTAGCTTTGGGGTCCACACAATAGGACTGTCAAGTTTCCACCTCCCTTGGCTATTTGCTAGCTTAGCGACCCACTCATATAGCTCAGTAGTAAAAGAGTTAAAAAATATTTTGTGGATCTCCGTATACAAGTATTGGTCCAACCACTGTTCTTTTGACAGTCGTGGGTTTCTATTATCCTGTGCCGCGCACTCGTGAATCCTTCTTTCTAACCAACTTTTGATTTCTTTCTTAGTTGAATTCCAGTGATACGACATCACACATATCTATGTAGATTCCAATCCCGGCAACGGAACCATTTGTTGGATTGTGGGGGCCTGACCTAGGTTCAGCATTAGTAAGAAAAACAAATCCCTACACTACTGGCCCTTTTGGCATCAAACAATGTAAATTTTGAAACGAGAATTGATACTATTACCTGTTTTGTAGAGATAGCAAAAGAGTGACCCGATTTTGAAAAGAGGTGATACAAAAGACACATGTTTTTTTTAGAGCATAGTTTTTGGCACTATAAATTTTTTTATGTACATTGCGTTTTAGGATGGTAGTGATTTTGATGTTGATTTAAAAAAGTGGTAATTCTACACCATGCCCTTTTTTTAAAAGGCCTTTTTTTTTACTTTTAATTTTATAATGTATGAAATATAAATAATTATTTTGTAAATTTAATAACTTTGGAAGTGATCTTCTTCTTCATATTTTCTTGTTTTTATTTTTATTTTTATTTTTTTTGTAGTGAGGTTTTTATTGTTTTGCATATTTAAAGAAGAAGGTTTTTGCATTTTTGATATTCTACATAGTTATACACCATTAATTAAAATTTTAGTCCACATGAAATAATTGTCTCTAAAAAACATATATAGAAATATATATAAAAAAGAGAAAAATAAAAAATAAAAAATGTTAAAAAAAATTATCTTTTTTTTTAATATATATTTTTATATTTGTTTTTCTAAGTAATCAACATTTTAGTCTTAATTTTAGCATTTTTTTTCTAGTTTTTTTAAAATCTAGTTTGTTTTTAATTTTTTAATTTTTCTTAATTTTTTTAATTTTTATATTTTTACCTACTTAGTTTTAAGTTTATTTTAAATGTTATTTTCTCTTTTCCATATTTTTGTTTTTTTTTTTTCATTTTGCCAACTTTTTTATGGTTTAGAAGATATATATATATATATATTCCATTTTTTTAAATATTTTTTTTACGATTTACTTCTTTATAATGTTGTTGTTATTGTTGTTTTTTTTTTAGATATATATATATATATAATTGATTTTTTTTTTTGAAGTATATATTATAATGTATGTTTTGTTACTTTTTTTAACTTTTTTTTGTTTTGTGTTTTTTCATTGTTTTAATTCTTTTAATTTTTATTTTATTTAATGTTTTCATTATTTATTTTAAATTTTAATGTTTTTCGTTATCATGATAAAATATTTTACACCATTATTTCTAAATTTTGAAATTTTACTTTTGAAAAAAAAAAAGTGTTTACCCAACGTTAACACTTTTCATTTGGAGGGTGTTTTTTGGACAATTTTTGCCCAAAAATTTGGTTTTCATTGCCATTTTAAAACATGTTGAAAATTTACCCAAGAAAAAAAAAAAAAAAAGGTGTTATTCCAGCGTCAACACTTTTCGTTTTTAGCACTGTTTTTGATGTTTTTTCGAGGCTTTTTGGCCAGAGTTCCCATTTTGAGTTTATAGTTCCCGTTTCAAATTTTACATTGTTATCAGCCCGTGGAGCACGAACTAAAGTCTCACTCTAAGCAGTATGGGGGGATGCCGCAACCAAGTTTCTGCACCCTTTAGATGGTTGTGATGTCGGTTTATCCTAACTATACCTACCTGTGTGCAGGGTGCTTAGCCCTCTATTCCACCCTTCAATACCTTCATGAAAGGTTGCAATTGGCTTTAGTGTAGCCCTATCTCAGGACTGATATACTTTCACGCTGCTATGGTAGCAAACTGTGATATTTCCCAAACTAAGCTAAGTATCTTACTTGTCTTATTACAGATCTTAGTTAGCTTCGCGTAAACAGATGTTCTTACTTGCATTCACTTAACCAATACATTTACATACATTCGCACATCATATAAGTATTATAAGTGATATTTATACCCAATATAACAGATGCATAAACAGGAAATGAAGATGCAGAAATTGTAGAATACTTCTCTTTATTGATAATTATGAACAATTACAAACTCGACCCGCCCTGCGCAGTCAGCTCCAGGGGTCCGCATACTCAGCTACGGACTTCTAGGCCTCCGTGCACTCAGTTGCAGAACCTCTACCTATGCTACAACCCAAGACTTAGACTTCTACTTTAGAGCTATCTCTCATACAACATATATTGCTTGATTCATTCCATTGTTCAATTAATGCCTCTAACTACTTAGAGCTTAGCTCTATTTATATAATCCCATGGTCTGCAGACCATGGGTAGATCTTCTACAGCAGACATTACATTTCCAAAATAAGGGCAGACAACCCTATGACTCTTTAACATCTACGCTCTCCGCGACCACAAAATGCGGAGTCTTTACATTTGGATTACAAATTGGACCAAAATATGGGATTTTAGCCCCAATAACCACATGTAAATACCACGGATGATCCAACTCGAATGGTGGGAAAGACATCCTAATGGGTGTTCATTTGTTTTTTTATGTCTAAGGAAATTGTCAAAGGCAATGGCTAAGGCATTAAAGAGGCAAAAAGGTATTTTGGCACATTTATTTATGAAAATAATGGAAAATAGGAGAAAAGGGAGGTAAAAGGTCACAGGTTTCATGTGGAGGAAAATGAAGAAAATAGAGGCCTCATTAATAAAAAGGCTTCTAAGGATCAATGGGCAGGACTTGGTTAGTTCAATTTTGGAGCAATCTCATTATTCTCTCTCTCGTACTCTTGGATACTTGTATTTTTTCTTGGAGCACTTTGGCATTGGACCAAGAAAGGAAAAGAAGGCAAGAGGAAGCAAAGATCAAGTAGGGAAAGGCAGGATCAAGCAACTACAAGAACCTTCATTGCAGGTATCGACCTACATGTTTGTTTTCCTTGCTAGATCTGGCATGCATGGTATTTCATGTGGTTATTTTTTATCATGGCATGTGTCTCTCTAAGCATGACAATTTTTTCAGCCTAGCCTTGCCATTTCCAAATAACCATGGTGTGATGGGTTCTCATGTTCTGTTTGAGATGGATTGCCAGTGGATTCAAAGCTAAGTGGGGTAGATCTATGAATGATAGAGCACATGGCCTAGTGGTCCCTGAACTAGACTATGGATCACGGTAAAGCCACTGGCCTAGTGACCCTTGAGCTAGACTATGGGTTGTGGTAAAGCTAAGATTGTGTTTCCCCAATGGGCCTAGGAATTTTCGTCTATGAACGACAGAATATATGGTAAATCCTAGAGGTGGTTTGCTCTCTGTTAGGCATAGTAATCTTGGATTTGGGATATGCGGTAAATCCTAGAGAGTGGGTCTCAGTTTAGGGCCTAGTGATCCTGTTTGGATTTTGGTAAAGCTTGAGAGGCTAGAAGATAGGAAACTTCCTCACGGTGTATGTGGAGAAATCTAGTGGCATCCATGCTTTTTTGGCCTAATGATCGAGTGGAAATCACAGTAAATCCTGTTAGGATGCATTCATTGTGTTAGTCTAGTGATCTGGGATGGATTATGGTAAACCCTGGTTTCTATTGATGAGGGTAAGGTGGTTTAGCCTCGGTATACCCTCATTGAGTTCTTTTGGTTTGAGTCCTACATTAATGCTTGGAATATGGCACGGGGGTGAATGGTTGAAGATATATTTGGCTCAGCCATTCTATGGTCGAGTGGAACGTGATAGTCCCATCTCCGGTTGGTTTATTGCATTCATTAATGAGAAATTCATTCCCTTGATTTCCATGTGCAAATGTATTGATGTATATGTGGATTTTGATGGCCGATATGTTTATGGTATTTATGTTCCTATTATGTTGGTTATATGTACATTTTGTGATAGAAACTATGTATGGATCTTAGCATGTTTTTACTTGTATATGAATGTATAATGTGTCTATGGCGTAATAGATGAATATGCAGCAAATGGCACAAGGAAAAAATGGTTCATAGTGATTCTCATATAAGTATGAGATGCTTACACTTAATTCTATTGTTTACACCTATAGGTTACATGTCGATGATATCTTTGATGAAATGCCTGTCATGGCTAGTAGGGGTCTGGTTAAGGTCTTGATCAACTTATTGATTTTTCATCATCATTTCCTTGTACTTTACTTGATTATGAGCTTTCATTCCATTCTAGGCAGTGGCTTGGGCTCTAGGCCTGAAAAAGTGGCCTAAATATCATGGTCGCTGGCACAAAACTAGAAAATTTTGTCCACAATTGCTGGCATGAAGGCCTATGAGAGCGAATTTAGGTCTGGTTGCTCCCTTTGCCCATATCATGAGGGTGACTATGGCCTAAGAGTTTCAGAATAGCAGTGGAACCCAGGGATATGATGTCTGAGTGGATGACTTGTCTCCTAAGGGTTCTGTTGATGATGTTGGATGACTATGTGTGATGTTCTATCGATTCCACTTCATTATGGCCACATAGGAGGTCAAATTTGATCATAGTAGCCTCTCGTATCATTTTTACCTCAGTTGGTATGGTTACTTGGGTGGATGTGGGAGGAAGGTGTCACAATATCTTTGGATGCCAAATATGAATTGATAAGTTTGCAGTATTTTGAATCTTTGGTAAATCTAGGTCAATCTAAAGATCATAGTGATATGCCTTTATTTGATCATTATGACAATGAATATTATGAGGATTTAATTAATCTTCAACTTAATTCAGTTACAAATGGCATCTCTCCTCTTGAGCCTTTCAATCTTTCTTCATCTCTAGCACATTATTCATTGTACCAATTTATGTTTGATAGGTTTTCCACACCAGCAAGCACCCTAAATCTTTTGGATATTTATCCAACTTATCATGGTTGCAATTAGGTACATGATGGTGTGACCTTACAAAAATAAGATGAAAAGTTTGAATATATTATTCATGATATACTCAACTTTAAATCTTTCATAATTTAGGAGGAAAATGTTCCAACTCTATCTAATCGAGGGAATTCTCGATTCAATTCATTTAAATGCTCTATCTATCATGATTCTAATACACCTCATATTAAATCTGATCAAACCAGTGGACCTAATAATGTTTTCATTGATAAATTTGATGAATGTTTACCTCAATGCCACCCAAATTCAATAATCCACCATCAGAATGTTCAGAGACCTGTGTAGAAGTTGAATTACTTTAGCCCATGTTGATGGTTATGTTAAGTTCTTGCAATCCTATTGAGATATTTGAAATAAGATGGATCCATATTTTCATGCATAGTTCCTTATTTGGCATTCATCCACTGAAGGTGAGTTCATTCTTAAAGGACTCAATATTTTTCAATTTGATCTTCATGATTTTCAAGATTGAATTTTTTATCAGATGAAATATTCTTGGCTGGTTAGTTCCTTTCCATGTCAACACCTTGAGTTAAATTTAGGTTTGGAAATCACATATTTCATCGGTATTTAGAGTTTCAAATCATACAATTTTGATTATCAAGACAAAGGTCATTTTGTTTTAAAGGATTTTTCTCTGTTAAACTCTTCTGAATCTAATCATCTTTTGATCTCTTTTGTGCATATCATGAAGCTAATAATATCCATGTCACATTTCCTCTTCTGGAGTGATTACAATTGCTTCAATCATTCAGTAGACCAAAAACCTTATGTTGGTATAAGTATTGGGTTTGATTTGACACATGTTAATAATCTTTTGTAAACTCAGTATCCTAGATGATTTCCTAGATTCACAATGTCAACAATTGTTTTCAATGCCATAAGATTTCATATTGTTGATTTTTCATGTAATATGATATAAAGGGAACTGATAGAGACTCAAGAACCTTATATGTTAATTCACCAATCTAATTATTATACCAGGGATTTTTTTTTGATTTGAATGTTTTAACTAAGAATTTATCTTGTCATTAGCCTCAAAGTATTCAAAGTGGTTTTTGCGAATATCATGATGCTATCGCTGAATGGGTAGAGAAATCTTACCTGTCAAGATCCATTGCAAGTAACAAGTTTCGATCTTTTCTGATGTTTACAAGAACTGAAAACACAAATGAATGTGTATTCACAAGCAGCCTCTGAGGTTTGTATGATCGATATTTCATGCAACACGGTAAATCTTGAAATTGGTTAAAACCTGTCATTATGGAACATTCTTTTGTTAATAAGCCATACCTTCAGTTAGTTGTGCAATTTTTCCAATTTCTAATATTTTCTATTGCACATTGTTTTATATTGCTTTTAATTTCTCGTATCTTTTTGGTTGCAAGTCAGGAATAATGGTGTGTATATTGGAAATATCATTACACTTATCCCTAACCTTCTAGCCTTTTTAGGTTAGGAGTAGGCTTAGTTGCATTTAGATTCCTTTGCATTGCATCCAACCTCTATCCTTCTCTCCATCGAGTCTCTGCATTTGTCCATGTTCTTATTGTATATTATGCATGTTGTTGATATGTTCTACCTCCATTTACTTTGTTCTTTTGCTTTTGTTTTATTATTTTTTCATGTATTTTCTTTTGGCATTTTGTTTAATAATATTTTGCATTAAAGATGATCATTTTGGATCAAAATACAATGTGGTGAACTTGAAAAGGGCAATTGGGACGATGAAAAATACTTGGATGATATGCTATCTCTTCTCTATTTTTGGTTAATATATCTTTAAATTGAATGATTTCTGAACGAAAAATATGATTTCTTTCAGATGGATAGCATTTGGTCGAACTATGTAGCCTGTATAGTGATTAGGAACTTCACTCCTAACTCATTCTTTTATTGAATGGTGTTCTTACTTGTTGGCTCAATCGAGTATAAGGGAAATGAGAAGAAATTTAAATGCACATATAACTTCAGTTATCCTTCAATTACCTTAAAGAAGGAACCAACCTCTCCTGCTCTCAATAAGTCACGATCCCTCTTCCATCGTCAAAACAAATAATTTCCTTTGCACAACAAATAACTAAATAAAGAGGTGAAGAAGAGAAAGACTTCTTGAGCACAGAGGTGAAGTAAGAAACTTCACCAGGAGTTCAGGGTTCCTAGCAGCGAAGTAATGCTTATTGTTCTTTGATGTGACTCCCTCGGTGAAGAGGGAATGTGACTCAATGATGCTTAAAGGGTAAAAGTGTCATCTCAAAGTCAAGTGTGTCCATTTTTCATGCCACATCATGATGTGGAATGTAATGATGTATTCTCAAGAAAAGTACAAAATGTAATGTGTGGAAGTCCAAGACTCATATGTGGAATATGAAAAGTCACATAGTCATATATGGACAAAATAATATTTAGGAGAAGTCCAAAAGTCATTTAGAAGTTCAAGGGTTGTTCAGAAGTCCAAAGAACATATTATAAGTCTAATAGTCATGAGGATAGTCCAAGAGTCATGAGGATATGAAAGGTCATTCCTATTGTTATAAAAGAAACCTCATAACTCAATAAAAGGGGAGGCTTTTTGAGGCTTAAGCTTTGGAAAGGTAGACTTGGCTGCTCTAACTTGGCATCAGATAGAAAAACTATTCTTTGGAGAAGAAAGAAGTGACTCAATGTTCCATTTTTGGAGCTAGTGGATCACCATTGTAATGGATGTAATTGGATCTTTCACCTTATAATTGAAGCTTGATGAGCCAACACATTTTCATGCATGTATTGTGAATGTCTTAGTATTATTCTTTAGATGTTTGATATACAAGTTTTATTCATATGTACTAAGGAAATTGAACTACTTCAGTGGCTTTGGTACTTATCTTGTTGAATATGTCTTATATTTTCTTTATTGATTGTTCTGTATATGTGAAATATTTCACTAGATAACTAACAAATATTTCTTTTCCCATGTACATTGTTGGAAATAATACTGAGAGGGGGGTGAATTAGTATTATCAGATCTATAATTTTATTTCCCAAACAGATTTATATACGCTACTTCAATGAAGTGAACTAGCATGTACACGCATTTGTACTTAAAGCAACGAGTGTATATGTAGAGAACTTTTGATTTAGATAATTCATCATGTATTGAGCTTAAATGAGTATATCAGAGATTTATTAGATAGTGCAGTAAAAGCAGCATAAAACATCACACATAAGCAACACACATGGACACCAAGATATAAGGTGGAAACCCAATGTGGGTAAAAACCACCTGCTGTTTTCGTCTCTATCTTCTTTTAATAATAAGAAAATATGTTTAAAATCTTGTACTAGTGCAAACTCATACCAGTATGCAGGCACCCACCTGCAGAAGGATACAACCTTCTCTCATTCTCCAGCTACTATTGGAAGGGAGCTACAACCCCCTAGCTCTTGTACTAGCCAATATGTTTACTAGTACGTAGGTGCCAGCCTACAAAAAATCCACTCTTCCACCAGGGACCACGTTTCATGAATTTTTAGATTGGATACTCCTGGAACACAACACCACAATCTGAAGGCCACATTTCATCCAATTTTCATACTGGACCCATCAACAACATTAAAACTCAGAAAATCATAACTGCAATACAACCATCAAATATATCTGCATCAACCAATTACTGAAACTCAATCATCACTTTCTAAATCAACCACAATTGAATCAATCAATCACTTTACAACCCATCATCACTGTAGCAAATCACAATCAATCAATCTGATCATTCATAACACTGTCACCAGAACCCAAAGAAGAACCCAAAACTCTGCAACAGCAAACAAAAACAATTGAAACATACTTCATAAGGTATACGCTACTTCCATGTGTCGAACTAGCGTGTATACGCACTTTTACCAAAAGGAACCAGCGTACAGATCTGCAAATTCAAATTTCTGATGTATATGCTACTTTGATATGCTAAACCAGCATGTATACTCTCTTTTACTAAAGCAAACCTCTGTACAAATCTCTAAATGCTAACTTAAAACATCACAACTATTCCAGACTTTAGTGATACCTAGATCATCACATTTACAAAATAAAACATGCACCAGTATTCAGATCTAGATTGTTCAAGATCAAACCACATAATGATAATACTTTTAAGCCTTTATGATCTCGGTCCATCAACCTTCATCAACCATATATGTGCACCCTTAGATCAGATCAAGCAAACCATCAGAAGCTCATTAACCTGCATATATGATCCAACACTTCAGACGATATTCAAATCCTTGCACCCTCCTGGCCTAATGATCTTCTCCTCCTTATATAGTTTTAGGCATTTCTCAATACCATGGACCAAAACTACTTAGGACCAATACCTTGGACCAAATACCATGGACCAAGAAATACCTTGGACCAAAAACTTTTGGTTTTCCGAGATATACGCGCTTTTCCTTCTGTGAACATGCGTGTGCACGTATATGCTCCTTTCATTCAGTAAACCTGTGTGTATACATAGCTTGGACAAGCTGAACCTACGTATACCTCTCTTTCTTCATCCTTTGGAGTCTGATCTGTAATTCTTTGTTGTTGACCTACTGCACTATGATCTTTCATGTGAGTGTGTTGCCATCAAGGACAACACCTGTATCATAATGCCAACAATATCCCCCTTTGGACTTGATGGAAACAACAACACCAAGTCACTATCCCCTTTTGACATCAAGGGCAAAGGGTGGACCAAGATATTTTCTCCCTTTGAAATACATTATGTTGTTCATGCTCCCCCTGAGTACATGCTGAATTCTCTGATTGAGCTCCCCTTTTGTACATGCTGAGATGCACTGAAACCGTCCATGCTCCCCCTGAGCACAAACAGAGTCTGCAAAAATATTTTCTAAAAGAATAACATGACTCTATAACTCAACTATGTGAGGATGACCTTCCTATCACCAATGACTCATACATACATCCATCTCCCAACCAAGTGGGGATATACCAAATGTTTATACATGACAGAAACAATAAATATTACATCATCCATCCCATGTAAAGTGGGGATACAAATTACATCATTTGTCCAAGAGGACTCATTCAAATGTATGAGAAGACATATCACACCCTAGAATTTTACATGACTTAAGCAAAAATGGTATAAATATCTGAAGCCATAGCTGGACTCAGCAACCATAATGCCAAAAATGTTGAATGTAAGTGAAGGCTAATGCTCCCCCTGAACCTGTGCTACCTGTGCATTGTTAACAAGTCAATGATCAAGGCATCTTTGTTAGTCAGATAAAAATTAATGAACAAAGCATATCAATAGACATTAATCATCAATATCAGTCAGAGCACCCATATCAAAGCCTACCCCACTGTTTTTCTTGTCTGAAAAACATATACGCTCCTTAACCCACAGAAACCCGCATGTGTATGTGACTATACTTCATGAAACACACGTATAATAACTTTTCTCTGGAAAATTGGATTTAACAGCAGGATGATGCAGCAACTACTCCCAGCTTTTGTCTGAGATATTCAAATGTCTCTCTAGGCAATGGTTTAGTGAATATATCAGAAACATGTTCTTTGTAGGGAACATACTCCAATTTGACCTTTTGTTCAAGCACTTGTTCACATAGAAAATGGTATTTGATGGGTATGTGCTTGGCCTTGGAGTGCATGACTGGATTCTTTGAAATACTTATGGCACTTGTATTATCACATAGAATGGAGATTGGTGGAGTACATGTGACCTGAATGTCTTGCAAGGTTTTCATCATCCAAAGTAGTTGTGTGTAGCAAGATGTAGTAGCCACATATTCTGCTTCAGCTGTAGATAACGCAATTGAACTTTGTTTCTCACTGAACCAAGACACTAACCTACAACCCATATAAAATTCACCACCATTAGTGCTTTTTTTGTCATCAACACTTCCTGCACAATCTGCAGCTATCTATGCATGAAGAGTAAGATCTGTATATCTAGGATACCATAAACCAAAGTTCTGAGTTCCTTGAAGATATTTGAAAATTCTTTTGACTACCTGAAGGTATGATTCCTTTGGATTTGCTTGGAATCTTCCAACTATTCCTACTGCATGCATGATGTCAAGTCGGGTACCTGTTAAATAAAGCAGACTACCAATCATGGATCTATAAGTTGGTTGATGTACTGCTGTTGATTCATCATTTGAGCTGAGACTGCATCCTGTTACTGTTGGGGTACATACAGGTTTAGAATCTTCCATGCCATATCTTTTCAAGATCTGTTTGAGATATTTGTTTTGTGAAAGAAAAATACCATCTTTACTTTGTTGAACTTGTAGACCAAGAAAATACGTAAGTTTACCAAGCAAGGACATTTCAAATTCTTACTGCATTACTGAAGCAAAATTCTGACTCAAGGATTCTTCATTGCTACCAAAAATGATATCATCAACATAAACAACAATAATTAGTAATTTATCAGTTTCAATCTTTGTATATAGATTGCTATCTGTTGAACCTTTTGAAAAACCTTGTTGGTGTAGATATTTGTCAAGGCAGTAATACCAATCCCTTGGAGTCTGTTTTATACCATAGAGAGCCTTTTTGAGTTTGCATACAAGTTTTTGATCATTTCCAAGAATGAATCCTTCTAGTTGTTCAATATAAACTTCTTCTTCTAAATCTCCATTAAGGAAAGAAGATTTTACATCCATTTGGTATACTTTGAATTTTTGAAAGCTAGTAAGAGCAAGAAACATCCTTATGGCTTCAAGTCTAGCAACAAGTGCAAAAGTTTCTTCAAAATCTATACCTTCTTGTTGAGCATACCCTTTACAAACAAGTTTGGCCTTGTTTCTAATGACTTCTCCATTTTCATTCAGCTTGTTTTTGAATATCCATTTAGTTCCTATGATACTGTTATCATGATGTCTAGGAACTAATTCCCAAGTATTATTCTTTTCAATTTGCTCAAGTTCTTCATTCATGGCCTTGACCCAACATTCATCTTTGCATGCTTCATTTACATTTTGAGGTTCGGTGGAGGATAGTAATGCTAGATAGCTTGAGGTCTCCGTAATAGTTCTTCTTGTTTGTACATCTGCCTCTTTTTCCCCTAAAATTTGAGTTTCTAGATGATTTTTCTGAAAATACCTGGACGGAGTCTTTTCTTCTATCATTATCTCTTCTTCTGGTGCTTCATTGGTTTCTTCTTCAATATCATTGTGATTTGATGTGGGAAAATAATCCCCATCTTCTTCATTGTTATAATCTTCTATTTTTATCTGTTTTGGATTTTTGCATGCTTCATCAACTACAACATCAATACTTTCAACAATTTTCCGAAGTATTTTATTATAACATTTATATCCTTTACTTCAGGAAGAGTAACCAAGAAGAATACCTTCATCTGCTCTGGGCTCAAACTTACCAAGTTTTTCATCAGTCCTTTTGATATAACATTTACTTCCAAAAACTTTAAAGTATTTTACAATAGGAGTCTTACCATACCAAAGTTCATGTGTAGTTTGAGTACTATTTATCTGAACATTTTCTTGGTTGAGAACAGTTATGGCAGCGAATGCAGCTTCACCCCAGAAGGTTGCAAGAGTTCCAGATTCATCTAGCATAGCTCGAGCCATTTGTTGAAAAGTTATGTTCATTCTTTCTACCACTCCATTTTGCTGAGGAGTCATTGCGGTAGAGAATTTCCTTTTTATTCCATGTTGTTCACAAAAGTCAAAGAATTCATCCAAGGTAAATTCCCCTCCTCGATCAGATCTGAGGCATTTGATTTTTCGATCTGATTCATTTTCAACCAAAGCTTTGAAGGCTTGGAACTTTTCGAATGCTTCATCTTTATCCTTTAGAAGAAATATCCAACACATTTTGGAAAAATCATCAAGTAACAAAATAAAGTGTTATTATCCACGAGGTGACTTTTTCCTTGATGGTCCACATAAATCAATATGGACAAGTTCAAGAGGCTTACTAGCTGACCCTACTTTTTCCATGAAGTGAGCTCCAGGTTGCTTACCGATTTGAGATGGTTTGCATATTGTATTTTCAGGGATGCTGATATCTGGAAGATCACGAACAATCTTGAATCAGCATGCTTTTCTTATTTTAGAAATGCTTAGATGTCCCAATCTTCTATGCCACAACCAAATTTCATCACTTTTGCTTAGATAGCACTATTGTTTTCCTCCCTTGAGTATGTAAAAATTGTTTAGAGTTCTTGTACCTTTGATCACGGTCTCTCCTGTATCAAGTTCACGAAAAATACATCCGTTTAATCGAAACAACACTTCATTTCCTTGATCACACATTTTACTAACACTCAAGAGGTTATGCTTTAAACCTTTTGCATACATAACATTTCTAGCTTTAACCTTTTCTTTCAAGAAAACAAAACCTTTACCTTTTATGACAGCAGGAGTGTCATTTCCAAATGAGGCATTCTTCTCCTTTTCTAAGGCATTATATAAGTGAAGATTTTTTTTGTCACCTGTCATGTGTTTAGAGCATCCACTGTCGATGTACCACTGATTTTCTTGTCCCTCTGCCTACAAGGCTATACCACATCTTTCCATTTGAGATTCTTTCCTTCTCCATATCTTGGGATTTAATGGCGTTTGCTTCTTTTGATATGTTTGCCGTATTTTGCTCCTGCATTTAGATTCTTCATGACCAAAGTTGTTACAGATTGAGCATTCTATTAAATTTTCAAGAGGAGAAAAGTTATTATAGGAAATTCCCTTGATCCCTGTTAAATTCCTGTGATTTTGTGCTTCTCTAATCATGATGGTTTTGTAAGCAACGCATTGAGAAGATTTGTGCCTAAAATTATGACATGAAAAACATTGACCATCAAAGAAGTTCCTGTGATTATCGAATCTATTAACCTGGTGATTGATATTTATCCTTGGAGAAAATTGAGTACGATTTTCCTGCAGTTGATTGTGGATTCTATTCATCCTTGGAGTAAAGTGAGTATGATTTACCTAATGATCAACTTTATGCCTTTTCTGACGATTTTCATACTATTCACTGGTCTTTGCTACGTCAAGATAGCTTTTGGTGGAGGTTGACAGCTTCTGTGATTGAGATGATTCTTCAGTATATCCAAGACCTGTCTTTATCAGAGGAGAACGTTGCACTTTGATAATTTCATTTAAAGTTTCCGATCCTTTAGCAAATCTAAGATTGAGAGATTTCTTTTTCTCAAGATCCTTTCTTAGACCCACAATTTCACATTCTAGTTTTTCATTGTGTTTTCCTTTTTCAGCAAGTTGGTATGTCAAGGTATCTATAATCATATTCTTTTCTTCTAAGTATATTTTGATTTTAGAGATTTCTTCATGAAGGTCATCCTCTTCTAAAACATCCCAAAAATTATCATCGTCATAAGCCATTAGAAGTATATAATCATTACTATTTTCATCTTCATCATGATTTGATAAACCATCACTATCTTCATGAGTATACTAACTCCTTTTATTTATAACTTGTTTTCTATTCCATTTTGCATATTCCTTTCCTTTTTCATATTTATCTTTATGAGGACATTTGGCAGCATAATGAGCGACTCCGCCACAGGTAAAGCATTTGAAGGGCAGCTTACCTCTAAATCTTCTGGAACCCCGTTGAAGCTTCTTGACAAAGTTTACCTCATCTTCTTCTTCTGAAATATGTCCTGATTCATTGTGGTCTTCCTTTCCTTTTGTTGAAGCTTTAAATGTGGCTTCTCTCATATCTGGTGGTCCTCCTTTTCTCATCTCAAAGGCAGTTAAGATTTCGTGAAGCTGTGTCATAGTGATAGTCTGCAGATTCTATTTTTCTTCTATGGCATACACTTTTGATATAAATTTAGCAGACAAGGAACTCAAAACTTTCTCAACTAAGGTAACTTCCTTTATTTCTTCACCCAGATTATTCATACAATTAACAACCTCATCTATACATAAGAAGTAACTAGCTATACTTTCATCACTATGCATCTTAAGAGCTTCGTACTGAATTCTGAGAGTTTGAAGCTTAGCACGTTTTACCTTAGAGTCTCCTTCGTAGCTTAGAACGATTTTGTCCCATATTTCTTTGGCTGATTTGAGCTGCATGACTTTGACAAACTCTTATTGTGATAGACTTCCCAATAAATTATTGACAGCTCTGGCATTGGTTTCATATTTCTTTTTACCTATTGTATCTGTAGAAATTGTTGTTGGAAATTTATATCCTCCTTCCACAATTTCCCAGACATCCTTTCCAAGTGATTGTAGATAGGTTGTGGTTCTTATTTTACAATAAAAAAAGTTTCTCCCATCAAAGATTAGTGGTCTGATGGATCCCATGCTTTCTTGATTATTCATGATTATGGATCTCCCTTCAAGCAATCAAGCTTCTTCTGAAGGACCTGCTCTGATACCAATTGTTGGAAATAATACTGAGAGGGGGGTGAATCAGTATTATCAGATCTATAATTTTATTTCCCAAACAGATTTATATATTCTACTTCAGTGAAGTGAACTAGCGTGTACATGTGATTGTACTTAAAGAAACCAGCGCATATGTAGAGAACCTTTGATTTAGACAATTTATCATGTATTGAGCTTAAACCAGTATATCAAAGATTTATTAGATAGTGCAGTAAAAGTAGAATAAAGCATCACACATAAGCAACACACATGAACACCAAGATATAAGGTGGAAACCCAATGTGGGTAAAAACCACCTGCTTCTTTCATCTCTGTCTTCTTTTAATAATAAGAAAATCTGTTTACAATCTTGTACTGGTGTAGACTCGTAACAGTACGCAGGAACCCACCTGCAGATGGCTACAACCTTCTCTCATTCTACAGCTACTACTAGAAGGGAGCTACAACCCCCTAGGTCTTGTACTAGCCAATATGTTTACTAGTACGTAGGTTCCAGCCTACAGAAAACTCCACTCTTCCACCAGGGACAACGTTTCATCCAATTTTCATACTAGAGCCATCAACAACATTGAAACTCATAAAATCATAACTGCAATACAACCATCAAATACATCTACATCAACCAATCACTGAAACTCAATCATCACTTTCTAAATCAACCACAACTGAATCAATCAATCACTTGACAACCCATCATCACTGTAGCAAATCACAATCAATCAATCTGATCATTCAGAACACTGTCACCAGAATACAGTCACTAGAACCCAAAGCAGGACCCAGAACTCTACAACAGCAAACAAAAACAATTGAAACATACTTCATAAGGTATATGCTACTTCCATGTGTTAAACAAGCGTGTATACACACTTTTACCAAAAGGAACCACCGTACAGATATGCAAATTCAAATTTATGATGTATACGCTACTTTTATATGTTGAACCAGCGTGTATATGCTCTTTTACTAAAGTGAACCTACGTACAGATCTGTAAATGTGTTATAGACATATTTGGGCAATGCAACCCCAATCACATATGTCCATAAACCAAGGACTTCTAAGTCCCTAAAAGTGTTGTTTCATACCCTAAAGGAGCAAGGTCAGTTGATTACATCATCTCCCAGAAGTTTTCCATGAAAAACCACTCAGAACTGGTCAAAGTAGGACCATACAGACTGCCCAGTGCAAAGGGTGCGATGCATCTCGCCTGCCACATGCAAAAAGTGCGATGCATACTGAAAATCCCTTCTGTAGGGTGCGATGAGCGAGAGCAAGCAAATGGAAAAAGCAGTTTGCTAGATGGAAACCCAGAGAATCTTCTAGAAACTGCTCATTTGACACTTGCCTCTCTGAGTTCACCCAGGGATGAGTAAGAGATCTATAATCTCCATGTGGAATTAAGAACTATCAGAGAGATGACACTAATCAAAATCCCAGAAGCTGACTCACCCCCCTGCAAATATCTATAAATGGATCCCTCATCCAAGAGATCCAGAGGTTGGAATTTGGTAATTTGCAAAGAGGTGTTGTTGGTTTCTCTTTGAATACATTGTTGGGTGAGCTTGCTTTGTGTGAGGTGAAGAGGGCTTTCAAGCTGGGAGGATGGCGCTGGGTCAGACCAAGTGGTTGTAATCCTCTCTTCTATGACTTTTACTAATAAAGCTATTTGAGTTTTCCTCCATATTCTTGTGTATCTCTGAATATTGTGTTGATATATGAATTTGTATGGTGGATATATATCTGATCCTATATTGTTTATAGTGAAAGATCTCTATGCTTTGATGGTATTATGTTGCTGTGAATCTACAGGTGCTCTTTGAAGCGGGACAAGTAAGGAAGCAGTGGCGAGATTCTGTCAAAGGGGAAAGGAGCCAAGTGGAAGACTGAGGTTGGTACTCTCTGCTTCTTTCTCATCTCTCTCTCGTAAAGGAAAAACAAGTGACTTTAATCTGTTTGTTTCTAAGATAGCTACCCATCATAGTGGGACTAGCAACTCTGAATAGACACTAGATTTCCCGATAACAAAATGCTAACTTAAAACATCACAACTATTCCAAACTTCAATCATACCCAGATCACCACATTTACAGAATAAAACATGCATCAGTATTCATATCTAGACTGTTCAAGATCAAACCACATAATGATAATACTTTTAAGCTTTTATGATCCTAGTTCATCAACCTTCATCAGCCATATAGGTGCATCCTTAGATCAGATCAAGAAAACCATCAGAAGCTCATTAACCTGCATATATGATCCAACACTTCATAAGATATTCAAATCCTTTCACCCTCCTAGCCTAATGATCTTCTCCTCCTTATATAGTTTTAGGCCTTTCTCAATACCATGGACCAAAACTACTTAGGACCAATACCTTGGACCAAATACCTCGAACCAATTACCTTGGGTCAAATACCTTGGACCAAGAAATACCTTGGACCAAAAACTTTTGGTTTTCCAAGATATACACACTTTCCTTCTGTGAACATGCATGTGTACATATACGCTCCTTTTGTTCAGTAAACCTGCGTGTATACGCAGATTGGACAAGGTGAACCAGTGTATACCTCTCTTTCTTCATTCTTTGGAGTCTGATTTGTAATTATTTGTTGTTGACCTATTGCACTGCGATCTTTCATCTGAGTGAGTTTCCATCAAGGACAACACCTGTATCATAATGCCAACAGTAATATCTTGGGTTAGTACTATTACTTCCTTCTAGATGCTCACTTTTGTCTCCCTCCTCATTAAAGTCTCCTTTTGCATATTGTAATTGGTGTTTCGCAATGTCAACTTACTTGCTTGTTTAAAGGTTATGTTTATAATCTCTTATGTTATTCATTCAAACCAAGGTGAACCTTACAGTTATGGTGATCTAGCTGATACTCCAAATGGGGCTCCTACTTGAAACAATGTGAGGTTGAATTGGTACTTCACATTAGAGATACCCCTTGTATGTTGGCACTTTCTAGCATCCTCAAAAGGTTCTAATTTGGTATAGAGGCACTCTTACGATCGTGGACATTTACTTTTACTTTCAAAAAAACAATACACATATTTCTATGAAAAGGAATGAGATTCAACCATTTAACCTTGGATTCCACAATTACTTATACAATCCATTTTTATCCACTATATAACCAACCTTCTGATGCAAAATATGCCTTGTAATTAAAACATGTTGGGCTCAAACCTAGAACATATTTGATACTAATTATACCTTTATCTATACTTACTCGATCATTCTTTATGTGATATGCAAACTATTGTTTTAGAATAAAGTTACTATATTTATAGTTTAAATTTTCTTATATATATATATATCTATATATATATATATATATATATATATATATATATATATATATATAGAGATATATATATATATATATATATATATATATATATATATATACACATACACACACACACACATGCACATATCCAACCATTTTCGTTTCCCCCTCCTAGATATACTTAAATATTATAGTCGTGTGGGTCCTCGCACCAGTTGTTAGACAAGCAGACCACAATTTTAAACCATCCATGTGAGGGGGTCGCATATGAATGGTAAAGATGTTTTTTGATGATCACACAGTTATGGTTGCTTGATGGTTTAATCATTCAAAATGACTACTTGTTAGAAATTGATTAACAGAGCAATGAAACACATACAATATTATGGAAACAAAAAGAGAGAAACACATAAAACAAGAGAGTCAGATATACGTGGTTCACCCAATTTTGGCTATGTCCATGGAGAAATAACTAGCTATTCCTTTTATATTGTCTAGAAAAATTAAGAGATACAACCTACAATAGATTTGTTGTAATTTCCTCTTTTCTCTCACATAGTCTCCTCTCCCTTTCTCACTCCAAAAAATAATAATACCCAACTGCAATACAATTACCTCATATAAACTGAGGGTTTCCTCATAGGGAAAAACTCTAAATTAACATAACTTCTACTATCATATCATCCCCCTAATAAATGGCCCAAATTGACTACGAAATTATAATATTTTACAAGGCATTTTTTCATCTATTTCTAACTTTGGGGGTGCTTCCCCCGAGCCCCCCACCAAAGGGGGCTCATAAAAGTCTTCATCACCCACCCTCAGACGCCCCTAATGGTGATTAAATGGGTGATGTTTCCGCCCCATTAGGAATAGGGATCCAATGTGATTGAAACAAAAAACCTCTAAATAATTAGGAATATAATAAGGCTCCACACGCAACAATCTCCCACTTGGAGACTGATTATATAAACTCCATCGTTTCTTCACTTGCTAGAAAATGACACCACTTGGACCTAGTTGTTTCTCATGTTCACCATCATCCTTGAAGACCAATTGAAACTAAGCAAAATATCAGTTCCTCCATGGTTGCAACTTTTGTTAAGGTATCTAGAGGATTTTGGCTAGTGTGTATCTTTTCCAGCTTCAATTGTCCATCTTCCAACATTGACCATATAAAATAGTACTTGAGTTGTATATGTTTATTCTTGGAATGAAATGTTGAGTTGTTTACAAGATGAATGCACTCTAGTTATCAATGTATAACCTGCTCATATCCTGCTTCTTTCCTAATTCACCCATAAATAGTTATAACCGAATAATTTCTTTACTAGCATCTATAGCAACAACATACTCTACTTCTGTTGTTGAAAGTGAAACAATGTTTTGTAAATTTGAAACCCAATTGATAATTGTTTCACCTACAATAAACACAGACCATGTGGTGCTCCTCTTGTTATGTCTATCAACTACCATATCTGCATCAACATATCCTTGTAGAGTAATGTTTTAACCACCAAAGCATAATGCTTGATTTTGGGTACCTCTCAAATACTTAAGAATTAACTTCACTGCCATCCAATGCTCTTTTCCTAGATTTTTCATATACCTGCTTACAACTCCCACTGTAAGTGCAATATCAAGCTTTGTGCAAAACATTGCATACATTAAGCTTCCAATTGTTGATGCATATGGAACTTTACACATATAATCCATCTCTTCCTGAGTCTCGGGACACATCTCCATACTTAGTTTGAAATGGCTAGCAAAGGTGTACTAATCTGTTTTTCATTCTACATATTAAATCTTTCCAACACCTTTTCTATGTACTCACTTTAGGACAATGTTAATTTGTGATTTTTCCTGTCTCTATTTATTATCATACCAAGGATTTTTTTTGCAAAACCCAAATCCTTCATTGCAAATGACTTTGCAAATTTTCCTTTGAGCACATTTATTTCCTACATGTTAAACACCGCAACAATCATGCCATCTACATACAATAATAATATAATATAGCTTCCATCATTTTACTTTTTAAGATGAACGCAATGGTTAGAGTAACATCTAGTATAACCTTGTTTAGACATAAACCTGTCAAATTTTAGATATTGATGCCTTGGAGCCTGTTTTAAGCCATACAAGTTCTTCCTCAATGTTGACACTAATTTATCCTTCCCTTTGACTAGATACCCTTGTGGATGTTTCACATAAATTTCTTCCTCCAAATCCCCATGGAGAAACTTTGTCTTTACACTTAACTTCTCAAGATATAAATATTTTGTTTCCACTAGACTTAAAATAGCTATGATTGAAATCATTTTAACTATAGGAGAAAAAATTTCATCAAAGTCTATACCTTTATTTTGTGCAAACCTCTTCACCACAAGTCTAGCCTTATACCTCTGTTTACCTCCATCTTCTTTCTTCAACTTGTGAACCCATTTATTTTGTAATGTTTTTTTACCTGTAGGAAACTTGAATAAGTCCCAAGTCTGGTTATCCATCAAGAAGTCCATCTCTTCTTCCATGGCTTGCTCCCACTTATTCCTGGTTTCTACCTGCATTGCTTCTTCATATCTTTCTGGTCCACCAGAATCAGTCAACATTACATAATATAATATAATGAAGGAGAGTATCGGTCAAGGGGTCTACTTATCTTGGTAGATCTTCTAACACCACTTTTAGGTGTTTGAGGTGTTTGTTGTTGTTGTGGTTACTGTTGTTGTTACGGATGCTGATCATTATGATATTCAAGAACCTTTACTTTTCTGTGATATCATCAAGCACCGTGTATTCATTTTTTTGCTTTTCCTATTTGTTTCCCTGCATTTGAGACCTATACAAGGAATTTTCATTGAATATGACATCTTTTCTCCTAATGATTTTTTGATTTTCATAATCATATAAGAGATAATCAAAATCATTAACACCATATCAAATAAAGGTACATTTCTTTGATTTTTAATCAAGCTTTGTTCTATTTTATTTATTAATGTGGACAAAGGCTTCACAACCAAAAGAATTTCAAAATGAGTAGTTTACATTTTTACTTGTCCATGCCTCCTCTGGAATACTACCATCCAAGGAACTTGAAGTCCTTCTATTTATTAGATAAACAATAGTATTTAGAACATCTACCAAAAATTGTAAGGGAAATCTTGCATGCAATCTCATGCACCTTGCATGCTCCATGATTGTCATGTTGATCCTTTTTGACACACCATTTTCCTATGGTGTTCTTGGAACTACCTTCTCTCTATGAATTCCATGCTCTGAACATTATTTATCAAACTCTTTGTTGCAATATTCACCTCCATTTTATGATCTGAGACACTTCAACTTCTTTCATGTCTCATTCTCAACCAAATGTTTCCATTTCTTGAAAGTTTCAAATACATCAGATTTATTCCAGACATAATAAATCCAGCTTTTTCTAGTTGCATCATCAATAAAAGTAACATAATAGAAAGAGCCATAGAGAGATGATACCTAAGCATGTCCCCATACATATTAATGCACAAGCTCTAATTTTCCCCTCTTCTTTTCCTTCCCAACTCTAATAAATCTATCTCTCTTCTATTTTTCGTAAACACAATTTTCACTGAAATTCAAATCAAGATGCTTCAAACCTGACAACAAATTTCTTGAGTGAAGAATCTGCACCCTTTTCTCAATCAGGTGCCCGAGCCTATGTTGCCACAATGTTGTATCTGCTCCTATGGAGGTTAAACCATTAACAGGATAAGAAATACCATTTCATAAATACAATGTACCAACCTTTTCTCCTTTTACTATTACTATGGATCCTTTAGTGAACTTCCAAGTTTTGTCTATGAATGTAGCTCCACAACCTTCGCCACCTAACTACCTTGTTGAAATTAGATTTTTCTTCAGATCTGGAACATGCCTTACCTATTGCAATATCCATTAGTTTCCATTTTTTTTCTTTATAAAAACCTTACCTATTCCAACTATTTTACACGGTTTACCATCACCCAAATGAACATGTCCAAAATATCCTTAAACATAGTCATGAAAATGTCTCCTATCGGGTGTAGCATGGAATCAAGCCCCTGAATATACCACCCATGCATCAATAATATTTTCTAATGAAAGAATCAAATAATCTTGCAACACATCACCTGTCACATTCACTTCATGATTGTTCTCTTGATATCCACCTCCTTCTTTATCTTTCTGAGATTTGTTGTCTTTCTTCAGGTGTTATTTATTCCCACATTTCAAGCAAACAATCCTTGATATGGATTTGGATCTGCCTCTTCTTAACTTATTGTGATTTCTTGGGTTCCTTTCTCTTTACATTTTTCTTCCCCTAGTCTCTGCAGTCAAAACATTACCTGATGTCTCACCAGAGCTTTTCCATTCCATTTCCTTGCTAAGGATGGCACCAACAACATGATAAAACTTTAAAGTGTTAGGTCCACAAACATAGTTACTATTAGCCATAACTAAGTCATTCCAAATTTTTGGAAATGAGCATAGAAACAACAGATCCCTAACTTCATCATCAAAATTTACCCCTACATAACTTAACTGACTGGTAATTGTGTTAAATTCATTTAAATCATCAGTAACAAATTCACCTTCTGACATCTTCATATTAAATAGATGCTTCACAAAAAATACCTTATTGGTTTGTATATTTCTATGGAGTGGTTTCTGAGAGACTAAATTCGGATATTCCACAGTGTTCATCTTTTCATTAGTCGATTTCAAGCCTAGACCAAGACTCATCATCAGGACTAATTTATAGAGAAGAGAAAAGCATGTGATAAATATGGTGTAGGTGGGTTGTTAAGCTGTTAAGCTGACCAATTGATTATTTAATAATATTTTTATCTTATTTTTATTAATTACTGTAATATACCTTATTTGAGGTTGAGGGTTTTTCATATATTTTATCCAATGTCATCATCAAACCTTATGTTGTCATTTCCTTTGAAATGTTGAATGCCACTGACACTGCCAAACACAACCATATTATTCCTAGTGCCTTTCTATCAATAATTTCCCATACTATTTCTATCATACTCGTGGGCTTCTTAGATTTTTTTCTCCATGGTAGGTATAGATCTTTCTGGTACAGATGATGACTTTTCTGAGGTTCCTACAATACTAGTCTAGTGTTTAACTATGCAACTTAGTTTCCTAGGTAATTGAAGGCGTCTGGCTTCCAACCCACAATTTGATAAAAATTTTGAATGACATGCAACATGTAACTTTACACATTTCCCCCAATGGTTATTCTATTAATTTCACTATCGAGGGTTTTATCAATGTCAAACTTAAATTTAGCATTAATTTCTTGGACCAACAATTATTTTTTCATAGGTTTCCCAATATTCCTTTTTAATAACATAATTTTGTCTAAGGATTTGTGTAGGTGTTGCAGGTATAGTCTAGAGTATGCAATAGGTTTACCCTAGTATTCCACCATTTTCAAAGGTTAATCATCTTCAATTTAGGGTTTATGTGTATAATTCTTTGTTGCATTCATGTATTATTCATTTTTGAGATAAGGATTTTCATGTGGGTTGCCCTCTTAGAACCTTTCAAGGGTTTTCTTATGCATTCCATCTCAAATTTATTCAACTTAGATGTTACAGGGGTTTTATGTTGGAATACTTCTAGGGTTTTAAGGGAGTAATTTTTTTAAAGTCTTTATCGGAACCTATTAATGTCCCTTTACTAATAAAAAATTTTCTTGATGATTATAGGACGTTCAAAGAGTCATATACGAACATTCTTCTTTCTTTGGCACATTTTGTCAACAATTCTCTATGGAGATGTCGGTCGATTTAGGGTTTTATCATTTCATAATTTAGGAGAGCGATCACATCCAAATAATCGATCCCAACACTTATGGTATGAATGACTTAGTTGTTACATTCATTTATATGTTATACATAGGGTTTTATGACTTACAATCCTTTTAGGGTTTCAATTTGGGGAATAACCTGAGGGTTTTTCTTCAATTGTAGGAATTTTTAGGGTTTATGCATACATATTTATCACGTGATATATTCTAGGCCTCACTTGTTCATAAAATCCTTCTCTGTTGAGTATCATATCTAACTACGAATGTAGATATTTGTTTCCAATTTTTATGTCATTTCATTATGTTCATTTCTCTTTGTTTTAAATACACAGTCTTATTCCAGGCTTATGTTATGTTATTTAGAGGAAAGGTTTTATATTAGTGAACCTCCTCTTCTTCTAGTTTTTAAACTATGATGGAATCAACTGTAAATTATTTATCCTAACCATTCCCATACTTGGAATAGGTCTTGGTAGCCACAAATGCTTGAGAAAACCCTTAAAGTAAGTTCACAATTGAATCTCTTGGCTCAAATTCTTGCTTTATTGTTAGGTATTAAGATGAGAATATTCATAGAAAAATAATATTTTTGTTTGGTACAAGTTATTCTTCAAACCCAATCTCAAGGTGTTCACAATGCTACCTAATTCTTATATATGTGATTTAATTTTGTAGGTAATAATTTCCTTCAACTCCTCCCCACTTTTGTAGGGTTTACTAATATGAATATTGAGACCAACTAGTAAAGGCCATGGATACTCTATTACAGTTATTTCAATAGAATTTAGCATACTTGGCCTAGAGTTATGCAATTAGCTTAAGAATTTAGTCTTCGTTTCTTTTTGATACTTTCTTTGTCAAACTATTGTATTAACTCACATTAGAGTTTTTCTTGGATACCCTCTTATGGAGAATTTCATATTTAAAGTATTGTAACATGTCTCAAAATTTTACCAATTTTCCCATAAGGCATAGAATAGATGATGATGATGGTGTGTATTGTTAAGGCACTCCGTGATATGAAGGTCACTGTTTCGAAAATCCTTGGGAAAATATCCAAACATGTTAAGTGATGGTGTGGGCCAGGCTAGGTGCAATCCTCAGGTGATTTCGATAGCTTATATGCCCCTGGGTTGCGGTTCTCAAGCCAAATTTTTAGCATGCAGTTATCTCAGGACTCACACAACTTAGCAAACAAAGAGGTTTTTTTTATAGATTCAAGTTAAAGTAATACTCAAAATTTACCCTAATGACTATTTTTTATTTTCTTTAGATTATATCATCCTCTTTTACCATTATTCTTTAACCATTCATCTATTATGATAATATGGATCATTTGCATTTACAAACTCATGTTCATTCTTCATCTTATGAGACCATGTTTCAAATCTCTTGGGTTATCCATGGCACTTGGAGAATTTTTATTCCATTCCATATGTTCCTCATATTAACATAAGAATTCATGTAGTTTTAAAATGGTAAGGGGTCATTATCGTAACATATATTTTTATTTTATGTATAACAAGGCTAGTGCCAAAGTCATATTTCCTTAAGTCCTTTTCTATACCTTTTTACTTGGTAAACAAATGCTTATGTTATGCTTTGGGGGTTTTCCCTATAGCAACATTTTGTATTTATCGAGGGGAGTTCCAATTATATTCCACTTCATGTGAAGGAGGCCATATGGCCTTGAAACTTTGGGGCAACCCATACCCTATCACATGGAGGAAAAATGTGGATGGCATAGATCATTTTGATGGATCCGACAATAGACATGTGATAATTAGTGGCTAGATAAGTTACCCTTCTCACCCTCCTCCATTCCCTCCACCATTTTCACCCTTCGTTCTTACAAGCGAAGCTTTGTAACTCTAGGAAAATTCAAGACACCAAGATTTCTCTTTTTGCCCGGGAAACTTATTAAGGATTTTTTTCTTCAAAAATGAGTTTTCCTTCTCTGAATACTAAGCCAAATGCTACAGAGAGTGACTATTTATTTTCTTTCTAGGTAATATTTAGGTTTTTAATATTTTCTTTGATTTTTTTCTTTCCTAATTAGTTTTAGT
Source organism: Pinus tabuliformis (assembly GCA_031772625.1). Classification (NCBI taxonomy): domain Eukaryota; kingdom Viridiplantae; phylum Streptophyta; class Pinopsida; order Pinales; family Pinaceae; genus Pinus; species Pinus tabuliformis. The sequence goes on from CM062812.1 coordinate 752,757,729, forward strand.
TTGGAGTTCTCATCTAGTGACTATTTTTTCTTACTTTTGCATTTACCTTTTCTAATTTTTAATTTGGTAGTTGAGTGACAAATTCTAATCATGGGACTAGATGCCTCTTTTTGAGAGGACCAATTTTGACTATTGAAGGGCTCAATTTGGACAAGGGAGAGCGTACTTATGAAGAAAACCCTGCATGTGCACATTTGGACATGTCCACCCTAACAGGAAATTGGTCACCCTTGGAAGCCTATAAATACAAGTGACCTCAAGCTCATTTGGACATCATCAAGTATCATCTTCTTCTATTCTTCATTGGTTGTTCTGCACAAGTCTAAGTCTAGGTCGAGGAAACTGGTTCATACATGTCTAACAATATAGGGTCTAAAGCTTGCACGTGTTCTAGGGTTTTGGGTCACAACCGCAGGCTCGTTAAAAGAAATTTCTGGTTGTAACTGCAAACCTGTGGGCACATAGGTGCAGTTGGAAGTTCTTACCCACACACATTCTTCTTCTTCCATGCGGTTGAGATCTACGATTGTATTTTTACATTTGACCATAGTTGGCCGAAGGCAAGACATGTTAACTTTGATCTGGGTTGATGTTGGGAACATATATCTAAATATTGTTGGGTTAATTTTGCTAGATGATTTTGTATTAGGCTCATTTTACTCTTCGTTTAACATTTTATGAAAATCTAATAGAATAATAATTTCTAAGGGTTTTCCCCATAGTGTTTTTTTCCATGGTCTTTAACCAAATCTAGTGTCTCTTGTTGATGCGTTGATTGTCTCCTTTTTCATTACATTTATTGTTCTATGTTCAATTAATGTTGATGATTGGAAATATAAATTATTATTGAAAAGATTGTTAATTGAAGAATTGAATTGGGCTAAAAATAATTGAAGCGATATAGAGTAGTGTGAAATTTAAAATGGTATCATAGATAACATGAAGGACAAGCCCAAAAGGAAACAAGCATTGAAGAAATCATCTTTGGAAAGTTGAAGGGGCCTATCTAATAAAGTCAATATGTCTTCCTCTTTCTTCAAGAAGTATAAGAAGTTGGGTGACTCATCTAACTTTGTTGCATGGAAAATCAAGTTAGAGATCATAGCTGATAACAATGGTGTTTTGGAATTCATTCAAGGAAAAGTACCCAAGCCTAAGGAGAATGCTTTCGTTGCTGCCAAGAACAAGCACAAGAAAGGTGAGTTAAAATAAAAGCAAATTATAGCTCATGGTTTAAAAGATAATTTACTTGCATGTGTTTGAAATTTGAAGAACTCTAAGGACATGTATGATAACATAGCTAGTATGTATTAAGTCAAGAATTTGAATGAAATCCCCTCCTTGAAATCTCAACTCAAAGATATTAAGATGAACAAAGGAGATTTTGTGCAATCCTACATTATGAGGATATCTCGTCTTAGAGATCAATTGCAAAGAGTTGGAGAAACTATGCCTGATAGGGAATTTTTTATTGTTACTCTTAGAGGTCTCCCTCCTATTTGGGAAACCTTAATTACTACTATAAGCAATAAAAGTGGTTTGTTGTCATTTGATGAGGCTTTTGGAAAGCTCACTCAAGAAGAATCAAGGATGCTATCAAGAGGAAGGATACAAAATGATGAAGAAGGAGAGCCTATTGCATTCATCACTCATGACAAGAAGAAGAAGAAAGGAAAAGGAGGTCCATCAAATTCAAGAAAGCCTCCACCTCAAAATTCAAATAGAAGGTTTGGAATAGTCAAGGAGTTGTTGCACATTGAATACTTCAATTTTCATAAGAGGGGCCACTATTCTTGAGATTTCCCCAAGAAGAACAATGGTCCACGCTACAACACTAGAAGCAACAACAAAAAATTTGATGATCAAAGAATAATGGATGACCGAAGGAATGATAATAATTGAAGAGATGGAAGAAGAAGAGATGGAATAAGAAGAGATGCTCCAAGTAATCATGAAGAAGATTATCATCCTCAAAAGAAGTCAAGATACTCTAGGTATGAAAGTAATGTTTCCAATAAATATGAATATATTCTTATTTATGCTCTCACTAGTTCTTCTCCTCTAGATTCGTGTGATAGTTGGTTGGTTGATAGTGGGACCACTCATCATTTCTCTAAATATAAGGAATTTTTCTCTAATTTGGTAGAGTGGGAGTTAAACTTGAAAATTATTCTTGGAGACAACTCCACTCATCCCGTTAAAGGTTTTGTTAATTTTTCTAAGGGCTATATTGTTATTTGCTTTTATAATGGCATTTAATCATTTACATATAGAGTTTACCCCATAACATCATAACATTATTCAAATTTACATCATTATTCAGCAACATATGCAATTATGCAGAAAGAGAAATATCATCGTCAATGGAGTGGAACATAAAGGAACAATAGAAGAAAAACATTCACACATAGAGACACCAAGATTGGTTGGAGACCAGGGAAAAACCCACTATGGGGAAAACCATTTCAAAATTTCCTTCTTATTACATTTTCATTGAATGTGTTATCACCAAAAAATGATCACCTAGCCATTTCTAACTAGGCAAATCGAAATACACCATGTAGGATTAATTTTACCATAGTAAAATCACTTTCACCATGGGAAATAATTTATTAAACCATTTTTATTAAATTACTTCTGGTTAAAATTAAAAAATCTCGTGAGAATAATTAAATAAATCATTATTTATTTAATTTTCTCTAGGAATAATTATTAAATCATTGTTTGATAATTATTCCTTGTCACATTTGACTAAATCACCTAGGAATAGTTAAATAAATATATATTTATTTCTTATTCCTTAATTCTATTATTGGAATAATGATTAAATCATTACTTAATAATTATTTCAATTTCTGTTACATCGGAAAATCCGTCTTGCGGACAAGAGAGATCTCCCTAGATCCTAAATGGAAACTAGAAACAATCATGACAAATGAACTAGCTCTTTCCCTAAGTTAAACTTGTTCGAATTATAAACTTAGTATAGCTAATGGATCAACCTCTTACCTATTTCACAAAATGCCTGATGAATATCCCTTGTTGTGACTTGATGTAGTTCTTCAATCCTTGATAACACGTGAAAACATAGGCCATAAAAGTATCAAAAGCGCATGTGATATAATAATCCAAACAACTTAGCCTAATGATCAAGGAAATTAGGGATTTAATTTGCCTTAATAAACATTATAAACAATTGCAAACCATTCATCATTCACATAAGGAAAAATCAATGGGAGAAAGTGTTCATTTGTATTAATCATAAAATAAGAAGAGCCTTACAACCTTCGCCTTGATTTAATGAAGTCCCTCCCTAACGCCTTCAATCTCCTTCTTAGATGAAAAGTTTTCCAATCTCAAACTAACAACATAATTTTGTCTTCTCTGAGTTTTGACCTCCTCAATCCATCTACCCTCTAGTCATTTTATAGGCCAAGAGGAGGAAGTTTCAGATCCATAAGAGGAGGATGAGACTCCTTTATTGAGTCATTAGGTTACCATGAGAAAAGGGATGGAGATGCATCTTCTGAGGGTTATAGTTCGAATAGTCATCACCTGGAAGCTTTCAATTGGGAAATATTCGACCAACTATGTTTCTAGAATGTAATTTATATTTTTACTTTCTAGAATTCACCTGCACAGGTTTATAGTGGTAAACAGAGCGCAACTCTATGCCATTCTCATAGTCAATTTTAGCGCATGAACGGGAAAATCTACATAAAACGGCGTAGGTGAAACTTACCAAGTGTGACAACTATTTTTCTCAAATTTCTCATGTACTTAAACATATTTTGGGTTGTTGGACTTCTGAGCGAGTTGGTTCAAACATGTTCACGGATGGTAAAAATATCCATAAATTGATAAAGTATCATGGCGAAAAATTGACATGTAACATATTTCCTCCTAAAGTGCGAAGTCTATAAAAACAAGTTTAAAAGATTGAAGCGCTTTATCATTCCAAGGATAGGAATTCAAGGAACAAAATGAACATATATATCAAAAAATCATCTTTTAGGTAGGAATTCTCATACTTAGATTAAAGCGAACTCAATGAACAAGCATGGAAAAACTAAGATCATACAGATGGTAGACGCGGCATGGACACAATCATCTGTCTACATAATCATGAATATAAAATTTCCTTGCAACCTAGATTAATGAAACTAGATCTAGGGTCTTGATCTCCATCTCTCAATCCATAGTAGGATTCTAACCATGTGAGTGAATGTCTCGAAGTCAAACATGGTAGAAACCACTTGATTATCGGTCAATAATGTGAACCATTAACAAGCGCGAGAGAAACCACCAATAATGACAATGGTTCTCAAGGTACTCCCGGTACAATCTATGAAGTGTGAATATGTGATCTGAAGTCAAACACTTCATAGAATCATCCGATCGAAGGCCAATGATGAGAACCTATTGTCGAAAGTGGGAAACCTACCATTAAGGCATGCAGGGTTCAAGGTATTGAAGGTTTCTAAATCAACTTCCTAGATAATGAACTAAAGTCAATAGGAAGTGATTCGTCATAGGAAAGCCTACGACATGAAACATGATATCAAATTTTGAAAATATTTTGCAAGGATTGACTCAAGGATGGCCAATGAGAATGAAGGAAAAGAAATTTAGAGAGGGATTAAAATTGAGGTTGAAATTCTCTTAAACACATAACGACCCTACAATGACTTGGAATAATTTGACTTAACGATAATACCCAAAACCATGAAGACTTTCAATGAGGTTTGATTAACTGTAAGGCAAATGGATTTCCAACCTAGACATGAATTTGACGGAGTGCCATGTTCAAGAGCGACATGCTACCTTTTAAAACTAATAACGTAAAATGGACGCTTTCCCAAATTTTCCCCCACCATTACTGGCAAGTACCTCATTATTTTTTACAAGCTTGAGGAGGATAACATATGATTGGACTGTAAACTCATCCTTTGGATGAGTCCATCAAAGTATTTTTAGCAAATCTTAAGAAGGAATGGTTTGGTCTTGTCATGCTTAACGAGTCCTATACTGTTTAATTTTTACGAGTCCAGTAAAGGGGCAACTCGATGTTGTTTTCTTTTAAGAGTTTGAAAAAGACACAAAAAGGGAAACTCATTCAATTCTTTTACCATAAAATTTTAATGAGCTCAGAAAAGTAAAGCTCGGCGTTTTTCATTTTTAGAGAGTCAAAAGAAAAACATAAGTAGACTCCATCAGGTTCATTTTCGTTAGTTTAGTCTCTCAGGTCCGAAAAAGGATAAAATAATACAAGAGAGAACTCTATTGACCATGTCTGGTCAACGTATAGTTTTTTCGTAAACAGCCCTAGCTCATTCCATAAAAGGGTAAACTTATACTAAGTTGACGGTTGTTAATTTACTTTTACGAGTTCGAACAATAAAGTACTCGACAATCTTTTTGTTTTGAAAGAGTGTAAAAAGGGCTTAAAATAAGACGCCATGATTTTCATTTTTCGTAATTTTTAAAAAGCGTGAAAAGTGATTAAAGTCTACTAAAATGTAAAAAAATGATTCATCTTGACTCCGTAAACGATCTTGCACATTTAAACTCAATAACTCGTCATAACTACTCAAAAGGGGGAATTTTCCCTCCCAAAAGGTTCAAAACATAAAAAATAATATTTTTTAAGCTTCAAAAACTTATAAAAGTGGGAAAAAGTAATTTATTTTTACCATTTTCATTTTCACGAGTTCAAAGTAGAGAGAGGGGTTTTTACCGTCAAACTTCCAGGACTGATTCCAAGCCAATTGGTGGACAAAATCACGCACCATTTCTTCCAAGCAAAAGATTTCTCGATAACTTAGCTTTTTATCTGTTTGGTTTTCCATTTTAAGCTTTCATTTTATTTTTGGGGACAAAACCTTGTTAAAAAATGCACCCTCATCCCTGCACAGGTTTCTTTCAATCAGGGCCGCGTAGGCCGATAAAAATTTCCATAGGTTAAATCTCGACCTATGCGGAATTCTGCGAGAAAAATCCACGCAATTGCACCCTATCCATAAAAGGGCTGCCACGCAGCCATCAGGGGCTAATTTTTAAACAAGTTTTTAGCCATAAAAATGTGAAATGAGTTTTTAAAAATGTTTCTAATTGCTTTAAAATGTTCATTTCAGGTCATTTGATTGCTCGAAAATGGAGTGGAGGGAAAGAGAGCATGAAGCCAATGATTTGGTAGCTTTGGCAGATTCGGCCACCTTGTAGGCTCTCAGGACTTGTGGCCTCCTAAATACTGGCTTATCCCTGGGATGAAATCTCAGGTAGATCTGATGACATGGTTGGTAAGGACCTGGAATGTCCAAGAACAGTGTTTTGTGATCACTGATCATCGCCTTACCATTGACGCTGATGATATCTATTTCCTGACTGGGTTGTCTCATCGGGGAGTCGATCTTTCACTATTCGGATCAAGGACTAGGGGAGATACTACTGATGGATACCTATGGTTCTTTTGCAGGGGTGCACCACCCAAGGATGGACAAATTGACATTCAGTCCATCGAACTTTTACCCTTGAGGACCATTTCTTTCACTATTTGCAAACTGTGTGGCAGTGCTACCCTTCATCTAGTCACACAGGCACAAATTCAAATGGCGATGAAATGTTGGGAATCCATCGTATACAACTGGTGTGAGGCAGTGGTGGTGAAAATGAAGGGCCAGTTGACTAGGTGCAAGAATGGGAAACTGAAGAATTTCGGTTATGGTGCCATTCTTGTTGAGCCACAACATATTTTGGTAGATGAGGGGGGTTCAAGTGACCCACAAATGATGAGGTGGGTTGCACTGATGGCATGCCATGGAGGTGATGGGCCCGTAGTGAGGTATACGATATATTTTTTTGACTGGTTGGGCCAGCATATTATTCTGATTAAGGAATTTCCGTATGTTGGGATGGATTACAGAGGTTATCCTGATATCCCACTTCTAGCCAAAATTCAGTGGGGTGATCTAGGTAAGAATTTATCATTTTTACATATTTTCAAATTTTTAAATTTTATGTGTTTTTTTCTTCAAAGACTAATTTTCTGAAATGCATGTGCAGATGCGGGTCCAACCCGACCAGTCGGGTTGAGACGATATTATAGATGAGGTGGGTGGCCTATAGTAGCTACGACACCAAACCCAAAGGCAAAGGATATCCTGATAGAGTTGGAGCATTGAGAGGTTGACTTCCAACATCCTAGAGACTGGGACCGATGACATTCCACGCGCCTATCAGAGACATGTAGTTGGGGTTCTAGGGCCCCTCAGACATTTGTTGCGTCGAGTTTCTCATGCTATTGTTTGTTATCATGAGCATCATCATGCCTAGTTGTTCTAGTTTCTAGAACCATTTTTTACTTTTTGGTGTCAGCATATTCGGAAAATAAAAGGCCATGGGGCCTTGCATCCTCAGATGACATATTTTGTTACACACCCAAACTCTATTTCAATGAAAAACCTACTACGTTTTACCTATGTTTATCTTGATCAATGTATGAATGAATGTTGCTTTTAATTTACATATGTTGCAAATGTCTATTGAACACATGATTCACCAATGCATCTATTAATGTGTTTAAATATCTCGGAATATGTTGACATTTGATGTAATAAAATTGCCTTTCCAAGAGATGGACTCGTAAAAATACTCTTAACATGGTTGGACTCCTTACTATATAGACACAACTTAAATGTAATACCATGAGCTACGAATCTAACCTAACGATCAAATTCCATATACCAAATGTAATGGCATTATCTAATAGCTCAATGACTGTGCTATATTCTGCTATATTGTTCGTTGTTTGGCTGAGGCATATTCCATGAATAGAAACTAGCTCATCACTAGGTGAATAGATAACCCGGGTTGTGTAAGATAAATTCTGAGTACTACGACCAGCGCTATCAACAAAGCTAATGTAAATTTGAGAGAATGTCGACATCTGCAAATCAAGTGTAAAAACGAGATAAGCAGGAGAAGTAGTGGAAAATGTAGAAACATTAACTATCACACATACCTAAAAACGGTAAATAATGTACAAATCTTGACCAAAATTTTATGAAAAATAATTTTTTAGGTAAAGACAATTTCTGGGCTTTCCGAAAGGAACACCATCATAATAAACCAGCTCATAGGCACCTTTATCTAATATGTGTTTTATGATGTAAGGGTCGTGCCGCATGGGCTCAAATTTCGCTACACCTAACTTGTTATGAGCTTGATCATAAACCAAGAATAGGTCACCTTCTGAATATGTACGAGGATTAGTGTTTGGATTATATTGGGATTTGACACGTTTCTTGTGAGCTTCACTAACCAATACGACATTACGACAATTTTCATCTAAATGAGCTGAATGCACAAATAATTCTTCATCCGCAGAGGTAGTAGGTAATAATTCGATAGTTAGTTTGAGGTATGGGATTTCACATTCAATAGGTAATATTGCTTCCAAACCATAAACAAGTTGGAAAGGAGTAAAACCAGTTGATGTTTTTACAATAGTACAGTAATCCCATAGTGTTGAAAAGAGCATAGACTGATAGTTTCCTTTATGCATACCAACTATCTGTTTAATCATATTGGTTAAAAATTTATTGACGGCTTCAACCTGATCATTAGCTTGTGGATAATACGGAGCAAAGCTATCATGGAAAACGCTGAGTTGTGCAAGCAATTTGACCATAATAAAGTCACGCAAATGACTACCATGGTCTGTAATAATAGCTTGTGGGACACTAAACCTAGCAATCACATGATTGAAAATGAAAATGACTGCAGTCTCATCATCATCTCTATATGTAGGTATTGCCTCAGCCCATTTTGTAAAGTAATCGACTGCAAGGATAATGTATCCATCCCCCCCAGTCGAATGAGGGTTACACCTGATGAAGTCAAAGCACCATTTGGCAAAAGGATCGACAACAATGATAGGGTGAAGAGGAGATGGAGGTGCTCGCATTTTGCGATCATAGATTTGGAAATTATGGAATTTCTGGACTGTAGTGATGTAGTCTTTAAACATTAACAGCCAAAAATAGCTAGCACGTAATATCTTTTCGGCAGTAGCATACCCAGACATTTGACTACCACATTCTCCAAAGTAGCATTCATTCAAAGTTTTTTTGGCTTCTTGAAAATTTAAACAATGTCGAAATACTGAATCGGTACCACAACGGTAAAGAGTGTGGCCAACAATATTGTATTGTTGGGATTGATATCAAATTCGCTGGCGATCAATTTTGGATAACTTGGGCCTATTTTTTTTTTTTGGAGATATACAATGTTGTCTCCATACCATAGATATAACTTACTAATAAGAAAGGGAGATTTTTCAGCAAAATAATCTTCTGCTACAGTTTCTATATTAGTATGGGGAAAGTCACATAATGGTTTAGCAAAAATCAAGGATTTATTGGATTTGGATTTTTCAAATTCCAAATCAAACTCTTGTAAAATAACTATCCACTTTGACTATTTCCCCCCAGTAATTGTTTCGTGAGAATGTACATCATAGGTTGCAATATGAAATGACAGTTGTTTTTTGGAGAAGTATATAGTGACGGAATCGTTGACCAACTTACACAACTAGCAAGGCTAGCTTCTCCACATGTGCATATTTAATCTCAGTTTTAGTGAGACTCCTACTCAAATAGTAAATCACATGTTCATTTCTAAAATCATCCTCTTCGACTAACACCATGCCAATGGTGGCATCGGATGCAGCTAAGTACATAAAGTAGTCTTGATTATAATCAGGTGGATACAGAAACGACGCATTGGTCAGTGCATGCTTTAATGCATCGAAATCTTTATCAGCAAGCTCATCCTAGAAAAATGAAATTCCCCTTTTCAACAATCGAGTAAAACCTTTCGTTAGTTCAGCGTAATTTTGGTTGAATCTACACAAAATGTTTTCCTTCCCTTGAAAAATTTAGAGTTGAGTAAGGCTAAAAGGAGTAGGAGAATTCAAAATTGCCTCCACCTTGAGTGGATCAGCATGAATGCCTTCCTTCAAGACAATGAAACCTAGAAGATTACTTGATTGTACACAAAATGACATTTGTGCGGATTCAAGTGGATATTGTAATGCCTGCACCTAATGAAAATTTCTTTTAAGTGCAATGGTTGATCATGTTGTTTCATTGAATGAACCAGTAGATCATCTAAATAAGGCTGAAAAATATGCTTGATATCATGGAACGCATAAGACATTGCTCGCTGAAAAGTCACGCCAACATTTTTTAGGCCAAATGGGAGTTTGCGATAAGAAAAAGTTCCCCATGGGCATATAAATGCAGTTTTATATTTATAGATAGGGAGTATGTTTATCTAATTGTAGCCAGAAAATCCATCCATAAAGGAAAACATTTCATTCCCGTCACAGTCATCGACAATTTGGTCAATATACGAAGTTGGATAATTGTCCTTGGGACAAGATTTATTGATATCTTAGTAATTAACACACATTCGAATAGTTCCTTGCTTTTTATTAAGAGGCACAATATTTGACACCCAATCGGTTAAAGGAATGGAATAAATGAAACCTACTTTCAGCAATTTTTCAACAGTTTTGATAGCGGCAACTTTTCACTAGTGTATCAGAGATAATTGTTGTCTAACTGGCTTAGCATCGAGATAAGTTTTGATTTCATGTACAACAATGCTAGGGTTGATTCCTAGCATCTCTTCGTAGGACCAGGAAAAAATGTCGCGGAATTCCTAAAATAGGGATTTGTAAGTTTGGATCTCTTCTAAAGAACAAGAAGCTCCTATATGAATATTTTTAGTTATCCCAAGTTTCACTCAGATATCTATAAGTATCGTTGCCGATATGTTCCCTAAATTTTGTTCAGAACTGGAAGAGAGGGTAGATATTAGATATTGAGGGTCACTAAGGGTCTTAGATTAAAATATAGCTGAGAAATTATTCTCAATTTTTTGAAAGGATGGCAAGAAAAGTTCAACGATGATGAGTATACTTCCATGGCATTTTGTCCAAGGTCATAACTTCCATAATCCCTTCATCAATTAAAAAATATGTGTTAAAAGGATCAGGCAGAGAGATTGGTTCCAAGTGTGACAAATGAGAATATTTGTCAATAATCATATTCATTCGATCATTATCAGATGTTGATGGTTTGAAAAAAGATCATTTATGATTCTGAAAGTACTTTCCATGGATCTCCCGCTTCAAAAGTATTTGATGTAATCATGTTAATCTATGCTTCATTATGAAGGAAAATGTGTGGAGGGAATTCAAAATTTCCCCTCAAAGACGATCCTTTGAGAAGGCCCACCCCAACTTCCTTATATGGAGTGGTTTATTTTCCAACAAATGGGATAATACTGGTGGAATTAGGGTCTGAGGTATAGTAGGATAATTGATCTAATTTCACAATTCTTCCTTTGTGAAGAAACATAATCATCCTAAAATATGATGAGACTATTGCCGCCATGGCATAAGTCCAACTTGAACCAAGAAAAGGGTTATAGTCAAGTTGAGCATCAACAACCTGAATGTCTATTGCAATCATTTTTCCCTCTAATTCGATTGGTAAATCATTTGAAAGTCCATACCGATGAAAAGCTCTTCCATCAAAAGATTTAAAAGTCATGGGAGATAGAGTTGGTTGTTAGAGAACCCAAGGCTTTCCAACAGGAAATGGACATAATACATGTCGACACTCCTTCATCAATCATTGTTTGAAAAACTCGTCGGGTTTTGCCGTGAACTAGTATCTAAAAATCCAGTTGGTGTGGGAGACGCAAAACATGATTTTTGAGATAAAAAACAATCATATGGGAGTCTTGATGATCTACTGCTCCTATGGATGATAGTAATAATTTACTTTTCCCTAGGAAATTTTGCAGCACTTCAAGGGCAGACATCGCCGAAGGAGACATAGCCAGATCTTTGACGATGTTATCGTTTTGGGCAACTCTCGCATGAGCATTAAAGGCTGACTTACAAAGAATACTGTTAGGAGGTGGACGAATTATCATATCAGGTTTTGGATTTTCAATATGTAATGGTTCATAAGAAGGAGAAGTAGATACAGAAGTTTGACCAGGTGAACTGGAGTCATCTCCATCTTCAAGAGGACTCTTTGATGTGTAATCTTTGGATCTCGTTTCTACCATAACTCTGAATACATCATCATGATATTTGTCGATGTGGATGAGGAGGATTGGTCATGAGAAAACATTTTACTGTCTTGTGGAGGAAAAGGATCCTTCAAAATAGTGGGTGTGGGTGAACTTTTGATGAATTTGGAAACTTTAGCCAGGTGAGGGCATTCCTTAGTGTAATGATCTTCCTCACAAATTAAGCAAGGATAGAGAGGTTTCCTATTTTCATCAAATGGTTTTTTCTTGTTTGATTTATCCTTAGAATGGTTATCTTGTTTAGTTTTTCCTTTTCCCTTTTTGTTATTTCTGGATTACTTACCCTTGCCAATAGATGACTCTACGACGTTAATTTCTGAAGTAATTTCGAGAGAAGGATCTTCGTCAGGTGAATAAGATAGAGCTGAAACCTAAAATTTCTTAGAATTTTTCTTTTTGTTCTTAGATTTCTAGCTCACAAAACCAATCATGCCATCTAAGTCATGTGATCCTGGAAGAGGTGGATTATTTGGGGTAGATCAGGATAAATCTGGGATCTTTTTATACAAAGTACCCGACTAAGTGTTATCACTCAAGTTGTCCCTTGGCTCCTTAAGGGATACGACCGAGGTGACCACAAACCAATCTTTGGGCTGCAGGTCCTAGCCTACCTGCAGTCAGAGAGGGCTCTCTCTTTAAAATTTAGCTTTGTTTTGGGTTGATTTTAGGCTAGTTATGGTGTACATGGGTTTTGTTTTGATTTTGGTGGGAAGGATGATGTTTTCAAGTAGAGTTGGGATGCATAGAGTGAGAAGTTCAAACCATTGGGCATGGAGTCATGGATTAGGGCTTGATGTTGCGTTTTCTTGGTCACAAGAGGAATACAGAGCAGGATAGCTACACATAGAACAATATCAGGCTGGAATAAAGATGGAATGAAGGTCAGAGATGAAAGGCAACTAAGAATCTTTCATTAGCTAACAGAGAGGAAAGGTGAATGAAAGTTTGTCTAGGAGCAGTCAAGAATTCCTAAATAACAGTCATATGTGAAAGAAACAGGGTAAACATGATCATTTAAGTATGCATATTCATAACCATTTCTGAAGAAAACATATAGAAATAACAAGAACTGAGCATAGAGTGCAGTCAAGAAAAGCCTAAGCTATTCTTCTTTCTTGCTATTTAGATGGTAACTCAATGGTGGTGTAAACATATATAAACTGTAAATAGAGGTAAGGAAACACTTATTGAGCCATGTAGTAGCACAGGAATTCCACAGTCACTCTTTGGCCATTAAATAACACAACAGACAGTTCTTCATCCAAAGCATTCCAGCAGTCTTTGATTATAGAGCTCTCAAAGTATACAGCGCAAGTCTAGAATGAGGATTATCAACCAACCAACCCTTTAAACAATGAATTAGGGTGGTTTATATAGAGAAAATATCCAAAAATATCTATTACAGCAGATCTTAAAAAGACCTGAGGGAAATGAGTTCTTTAATCTAATCTTGTCCTGAAATTAATGCAAGAAGATATCTATTTGAGTTGCGCTAGAGGTAGCTGCATCAAAATGAGTTAATATGGTGTCCTTAGTGGCTCGGTGCAGTGTTTCTGCAATAACTGTGTCTTTAATATCTTATCTGCACCTCTTATGCGGTTCTGCTGCTTTTGGGTGGCTTTAATGTGCACTAATCTCGATCCGATGAGCTTTGAATGGCCTTTACTGCTTCTTTGACTTGGATGGAGGCCTTTAATGTTCACCTACTTTGATATTGCCGATCTGATAGTCTTTTCTGCTTCACTGATACTTTTTAATTGAATATGGGCTTTATCTTTCCTCTGATATGCTTGAAACTGTCAAATCGCCCCTTTTCTGCCCTTTCAAGGAAAAAATAACTGCTGCAAATGCTTTTCGTGGCCTCTAGAATGCTATCAGCGCTGGCCGAATGAATATGAACATACATGAAGAAATCCTGTCAAATAATGGCGGAGGAATGCAACCTGATAACTGTGTTGTGTTGAGGCTGGCTTTTCCTTAGTTCTCTGTTTCCAGCATTTCCTCTTGCAACTTTTTGGGTTTTGCAGGTAGCCGAGCAAAACGAAGCTCTCCATTTTGAGCAATTTTTCTTAGCGATGCGCGATAATTGCACATCGAAAACTGCCTATGTTTTTCGTTTCAAGCATTCTTTGACACGATTTTCGCCCTTTGCACCTTTTCTATGATGACGTCAGCATGACGTCAGCGACGGGTCCCGGATACGGCAGGGTGACGTGGCAGTGACGTCAGTGAGATGACGTGGCACAAGACACGGTGGCGGGGTAGGGACGGAGACAGATGCAGTGGCAGTGACACGTAGCAGTGGGGGGTTGACACAGAGGTGACGTAAGAGGCGATGTGGCGCTGACATCGGGGGCGGAGAGACAGAAGGCGGTTTGTGGTTTTATCAGACCGCCTTCTGTACGGGGGCAGTTTTTGTCAGAGCCCACCCGATGCAATAAAAGGAGGACACGTGTCCTTTGTATGACGGAAAAACCGCCGTGCTATTGGAAGCTAACGGTCGGACGTCAGGGCGGCTCCGAAATCGATGAGAGCCGTCGAATGGGGAGGGCCCGATCCGACGATGGATGAAGTGCGGAGCTGGAGGCAGGTTAAAGTACGAGGCCCGCTGAACATTATATCATTCGTTTATATGGCGGGGGTTCAAACCTTTGGGTTTGTGGGTTAGGGTATGTGCGATGGGGGTAGAGTTTGAATATTTAATCAAATATTTAAACAAAACCCGAAAATGTGAGAACGCAGGGTAAAACATTAAGGGTTATGGGTAAGGAAAGGGAGGGGAATGGTTATTAATTTAACCAAATGCTAAATTAATTCCAGGTTTGAACGCGGAAAGGCTAATGCCAAGCCCCAGATGGACTATCATTTCCCAAACTGATGTTATAGGGCTATAGTGCCATGGGATGGGAATATGTATATAAGGGGGATATTTAACATATTTTTAATAGGGGAAGGGGAAATAGATAGGGATTTACATAGTAAGTTAGAAATTAACATGAATTTTGTTTAGAAAGCACTAAGGATAGAAATCTTAGGCTACAAAGGGGAAATAGGACTTACAGAAGAAATATGAGCACCTTTAAGCAAAGCATATCTTTACTCAGGAAAATATTATGGAATATGATGACTCTTAAAGATATCAAGCAGATCTTAACATCTTATAGGGGAAATTAGTGAATGATTTGGGAAAAGGAAGAAGGGGAAGTTAGTCATGCCTCGCTTGAGCTGTTCCAAGCGAAAATTGCCTTGTGCTTGTGATCTGAGGTTGATAAACACTTTGAAATACAAAATTGATCACAAATCCTCATTCTGCAACCACAAACTATCTACTCAGCCTAATACACCTAACATTTTTTTTTCCTTTTACATGGGTGCATTTAGACTTGCAAACCCTGATTATCCTCTTTTCTTTTGACTGCCCTCCTATCTAAATGTACCCTTATCTCTTCCAAGGGCCCAGATTAAGCAGTTGGGCTCCTTCATTTCTCTACCTAGCTACTCATTTGCCAAGCTTAAGCTGTTTGGACAGATATTCATTCTCTATATTCTAAAGCAAGCAATTTAAACCTAGGGGAGCCAAGATTAAGCTGTTTGGCTTTCCCTTAACTGTAAAACTCTTCAAAAATGGTATGATTCTTCAGAATGGAACTTCTTGGAAATATGGAACCTTGCAGCATGAAAAGATGACATATTTGGCATGTAAAATAGTCAATCATGAAATATGAAACCTATTGCAATAGGAGGCTAATAGTGGCTCCACTTGGGGATGGTATTTCAAAATGAAAAGCCAAGAACAGCAGGTCAGAATGCCTTGATCTTCAGTTGTTGCTGTAAACTGAAATTCTCCTTCTTCTCAATGCCTTTGACTGAATTCTTAAAAGCTGATATGAAGTATCCTTTTGAACTGAATTGCAGAAAATTACAGCTCTGCTCCTTGCCTTTTGGGTGCTTGTAAACATATTTCAAAAAACAGAGAACTGAAAATAGAGCTTTCTTTGATCTTCCCTTCAAAATTTGTTGCGTTGTTCCCTCTTATTGGCCCGCTATAAGAAAAAGTGATGAAAATACAAATATTAATGTACAGATAGTATACAGAGCTGTGTTGCGTTCAACAAAAGGGATCATGATAGTGCTTTAGCATTCGGCCATTGACAGGGCCTTCTTCAGCTGTGCTGCCATCCAAACTCTTCAAAAAATATGTGTTGTTGCCTTGAACAGCAGAAATAATAAAGGGGCCTTTCCACAGGAAATCAAACTTGCCATGCTTTCCTTTGTCCTCTCTTCTTGAATCCCATCTTAAGACTTTGTTGCCTATGTAGAAATCTTCAGCCTTGGTTCTTTTGTCAAACATTTTCTTGAGCTTCTCTTGTAAAATATGAGCTCTGTTGTACACTTGCTCTCTTGTTTGCTGCAAATGGATGGTTTGGTTTATTCTTCTTTGGATATCATTTGGCTCTGCCTGAATTTCTTGCAGCAATTTGATAACAGGGATTCCCAAAGAAGAGGGGAACTTGGCCTCCATGCCATAGACTAACTCATATGGGCCCATCCCAATGGATCTCTTGGTTGACAGTCTGTCTACCCATAGGGCATTTACAAGCCTTTTGTGCCAGTTCTTCTTGTTCTCCTCCAAGACTTTCTTAATGATGTTAATCAGACTCTTGTTGGATGATTCGACCAAGCCATTCCCTTGAGGGTAATAGGTTGTGGAGTGACCTAAGGTAATGTGGAATTTTTGGCAAAAACTGATCATTTGTTGGATTTGAAGGTAGTAGCATTATCTGTAATGTTCTTCTCAGGACAGCCAAATCTGGACAAAATGTTGGTTTCAAGGAATTGGATGATGGTGGAGTTATTGGCTTGCCTACATGGGATGGCTTCAATCCACTTGGTAAAGTAATCTGTGGCTGTTAGAATCCACTTATGCTGGCAAGAAGAGGATGGATGGATTTCTCCAATGAAGTCAAGACCCCATTCTTGAAAAGGCTTCGTGGTTGAAATGGGCTTAAGGGGCAAGGGCAGAAGCTTTCTTTTGCCTTCAAAGATTTGGCATTTGTGGCATGAAACAACAAACTTTCTCACATCAACAAACAAATAGGGCCAATAGAAACCAGCCCTTAGTATCTTATCAGTAGTGGACTTCCAATATAAGTGCCCTCCACAGTCCCCTGCATGAAATTCTTTCATGACACTGTCAGTTTCATTCATAGTTAGACAATTCAGCAATATTCCTTCATGATTTTTCCAAAATAGGGCACTATCTAAGACACAAAACTTTGATGCTTTCGTCTTTAAAAATCTCTTTTTGGTTATGGACAACCCTGGAGGAGCACACAGGTTTAACAATATAAAACATATATCAGCATACCATGGGGATTGCAAAAAAGCTTCACTGATCTGTGGAGTCGCCAGCTCCTGTTCATTGTCCAGTTGATTAATGTCTAAGGCTTGAAAATTGGTTTCAGACATCAGTTTGGCTAAACCTTGTCCCTTTATCAGCTTGGTGGGTTTTATCTCAATATCATACTCAAGGATATTGGCAATCCATTTGCCTCTTCTGCCTTCTATGCCCTCTTGAGTTAATATGTCTTTTACAACAACATTTGGCACGTAAGCAATCACATGTGAATATAAAATGTAAATTCTGGAATCTTTGATTGCTTTAACAAGGCATATGCTTGCTTCTCCATGATTTGGTACTTCAAGGGTGCATCTCTAAGGGCTCGGCTGAAAAATGCAATTGGCTTTTCATGTCCCTGATCATCTTTCTGCAAAAGGGCAGCAACAATGGTGTGTTCAGATGCAAATGAGAAAATGATGAAATCCTTATCAAATTGAGGACTTGTGAGGATTGGGGCTTGGGTTAAGGCAGATTTTATGCTCTCAAAGGCTTGCTTAGCCTCTAAAGTCCATTTTACCTTGGAATCCTTCTTTAACATTTTATTTAGCATTCTTATCAACTCGGCCAAATTTGGGATAAATCTCCTTAGGAAATTGATCTTTCCTAAGAATGCTTGCAATTCTTTGATGTTTCTTGGATAAGGGATTTGCAAAATGGCTTGGATTCTTTCTGGATCTATTCTAATTCCATCTTTTGAAATGATATGGCCTAGCAGTTTGCCTTCTTCTAGGCCGAAGAGAGATTTCTTAGGATTTAAGGAAATGCCATATTTCCTACAGGTTAGGAACACTTGCCTTAGGTGTTTAAGGTGCTCTTGATCAGATTTTGAGAAAGGAGTAAGGTCATCAAGGTAAACCACTAGGAAATCATGGATTTCCTTGGCAAATGCAATGTCCATGGCCCTTTGAAAGGTAGCACCTGCATTCTTTAGTCCAAAAGGCATTTTCACATATTTAAAGGTTCCCCACGGTGTTGTAAAGGATGTCTTGTCTTGGTCATCCGAGTGAACAAGTATTTGATTAAAACCTGAAAAGCCATCTAACAAAGAAATTCTTGAAGACCCCACTACTCTTTGTAGAATGTGGTCCATTTTTGGCAGTGGGTAGTGATCTTTAAGGGAGAATTGGTTCAGATTTCTTAAGTCCACACATAGTCTAATCTCCCCTGTTTTCTTCCTTGTGGGAACAAGATTGGATACCCATTCTGAAAATCTAATGGATGCTAACCAGCCTCAAACATTCTTTTGACTTCTTTCTCAATCAAAGGGAGAAGCACAGGATTGATTCTCCTTAGTTTCTGTTTGAAGGGCTTTTGACTTGGCTTTAAGGGAATGGTACGTTGAATAACAAAGGTGTCATAGGACTTGAGGTCCTCATAACTCTAGGCATACATCTTGAAACTCTTTAAATAAATCAACATATTTTGGTTTTTCATCGGGAGGCAAAGACTTGGACAGTTTAATCATTTTGGGCTTCTCTGTTGTCCCAATATTACAGTCTTCCACAGCAGCTTTTAAGGGCTGCATCTTTGGCTTTTTGGGGACATCGTTTGACTCAAATACGTCTTCTAATGGAGTGAGGCCAGCAGGTAGAAAATTGTCTTTTAAATCAATCACTTCGACCTCTGCTTCAGTTATTTCATCTAAATACATTTGCTGCAGCTCTTGCATGTTTTTCTCATAAAAAATGGTTGGGTGCAGCATTTGATTTGCTGCTTCAGCTGTTATAGTTTGCTCATTTTGGCTCATTTGCTGTTGTGGGTCATCCGTGGCATCTTCATCAATGTTTAAGATTAAGAATTCTTGTTGTAAGGTAAGAAAATTGTTGATTTGAGCATCATCCTCAAACACTTGCCAATCTTTGATATTGTTAGGGACAGAAGGCCTGTGCTTTATCTCAGCAGTAAAGTGGTGATTGGGCTCAAAAGGCAGCTTGCAAGTGCTAGCAAAAGTAGCTAGACTATGAGCATGCATGTTATGGCTTCTAGAAATCTTAGCAAGCTTGGATTCGGTGAAGGAATTGAGTATTTCTGTGGCAGCAGCCCTATAAGCTCTTAGCCTATTTTCATTAGTAACAAAGTTACCTTTCATCTGTTGAATGATTAAATCGGAGTCACCTAGAATGGACACTTTTGCAGCTCCTAGAGCTTTGAGCATTTTAAAGCCTAAAAGGAGAGCCTCATACTCTGCCATGTTGTTGGTGCATTTGAAGTTTAGTCTGTAAGCATGACCCTCTGCATGGCTGTTATGTGTATTGTGAATCCATATTCTTGCCCCTGCTCCTAGCTTATTAACAGAACCATCAAACTCTAAATACCATGTGATTTCTTACTTGTGGTTAATATTAAGAGTTTCAGTCATTTTAGGATTGGGTGGACCTAGGTTTTGTGCTTCATGTGGTTCTTCTTATATGCTGGTTGCACTAATTGTTTTAACAGTTTCACAGGTATGGGCAACCGACTCTTGATTGATGCATGTTTCTTGTTCTAAAGGCAAAGGCTTCTCATCAGTGGGAGGGCAGCTATCATCATTGAACAATATAAAGGAATCCATATCAGAATGGATTGAGTAAATGGGAAAGTTTTGGGGTTTTTCCTCACTACTTACCACATACTTCATCAGTGTTTCTCTGTACAGTCTCTTTGGTCGCCCAAAGACTGAAATATTGGCATAGGAGAGGTCTAGTTGGAGAGATCCTTGGAGTTTTTCTCCCCAAGATCTTGATAAGAGCATGCCATACTTTGGCGGAATGTCAGCAACCACCACGTCCATTAGGATTGTTTTGTTGGGAAATTGGACTAAAGACACACAAAGGTCTTTGATTAAGCCTAAACACTTGACCTGATGAGAATCAAATGAGAATAAGTCTTTGTAGGGTCTAGTGACATCAAGGTTTAGCTTCTCCATTACAGCTTTGGGCATTAGATTGTGTGAAGCACCTGAATCAAACATAGCATTGTGCAACACTTTATCATGAATGTGCAAGCTGACATAAAAGGGTAGAATAGCTCCATGTCCTGATTTACCATCGACTTCAGGACCAAAAAGTAATTCAGGTTGATTATCTAAGACATTAACATCATCCCTGTTCTCTGGCATTTGCAGTGATCTTTTGATTTGCTGTCTCTAGACATCATGTTTGGCAAGCTCAGAGAGAGGAATAGATATCTTTAATTTACCAATTTCTGTTTCTAAATCAAAAGGTTTTTCTGACTATGTTTTAGTATTGTGACTGGTAGATTTTCCCTTTTCAATTGTATCCTCAGTGATCTTATCTTGGTTATCAGTGATTTCTTGAGATTGTTCTGTTTTGGGAAGGCTTTGAGGAGTGTTATTTACATTGTCTTTTGAGGGAAAGGATACAAAAGGCAGGTTATTAGAGGGCTGCATGTCAGATACATCCTCTATGGTCACTTCCTTTAACTTTGGGTCTGTTTTATCAGCAGGTTCTGTGATAGCGGCCTTGTCCTTTACCTTCTTAGGCTGCCTGGCATCCTTTCGCTTGATGGGATCAGACACATCAATGGTTCTTGTTCTCAATTTGTATTGTTTATGGACTTCGTAGACAACTGAATCATAGCCTTGTTTGAATTCAAATGACTCTCCAGACTTGGTCTGAAATTGATTTATATCATGGTCATCTTGGTCTTCTTGGGTTAGAAATACTTGTTGTTCACTCTTCAAACCCATCAAGTTTATGTGAGTGTCCTATATCTGCTCACTAGATGTGGATGCTTCAGCATAGTTTTCATGAAAAGGAGGTCTTATATCATGGTCAGGACTTGCCCTTCCAACGTTTGGGTTCTGATTTTTTCTAAAGTTTGGATTTCTGATAGGATTGTTTTGTTGTCCTTCCCATGAGGCTTTTCTTTCAATAGTTCCCATTCTATTTTCAAAGTTGTCCATACCTTTGATGATTGTGTCCAATTTTTGCTCAAAGGCTGAAGGTTCATCTTTAAAAGTGGTTCTTCTCTCAGCTCTTGCTCTATTTCGCTTGGCAATCAGATTTGCCTCCACACTAACAGCTACATTCTGCATGTCTGCTAAGGTTTGAGGGGCTCTTTCCCTTAACTGATAAGCCATGTCTGAATCAAATCCATCCAGGAATTTGTATAAAGCAAGATCAGGTGGAGGTCTAAGGTTTTGTGGAATAGCGTTGCAAATATTGTTAAACCTGGCACAATAGTCTAAGACAGCTTCTTGAGGGCCTCTTTTCATAGTGTCATACTCGGATAATATGTGCAGAGGGTCCTTCTTCTTCTCCCATCTATTAAGAAATGTTTGGTAAAGGGCCTCTGGGTCAGCTATGGAATTTGCAGGAAGAGCTCTAAACCAGGGCCTTATATCTCCTGTTAAACTTTGGACAAAAATCTTCATTCTTACACTATCATCATCTATTTCATAATTCTCAAAATAGTCTTGCATTTTCTTGGTATGTTGCAGGGCTGTGCTAGAACCAGTACCATCAAAATATATGATTTTGGTTTGATAATCCTGAGGCATAACCCCTGGATTTGCAAGTAACTGTAAAGGTGCATATCTGTTAGCCATATTTACAGGGATAAGTAAGACTGGAACAACTGGGACAACTGTAATAACAATGGTGGTAGTGGTGGTATGCGCAGTGAATGGAGGTGTGGAAAAGGTGCTTGGAGAGGTTGATGACAAACAAGGGGAAGTAGGGGTTGAACAAAAAAAAACTTTAACAGGGGTTGGAAAACAGCTTGGCTGAACTGTTTCAGGACTAGAATCAGTAAACTCTTCTTGTTTTTGTTTGCTAAGGTTTCTAGAGATTAAATTGGGATTTTCAAAAACAGCTAGTGGATTTGGGTCTGGATTTGACCTAGTATTGCATGTTTTCTTCTTGGGAGCCAGCTTCTAACTTGTTTTTTGAGAATTTTATGAATAAGTTCTCCAGTGGAGTCGCCAATGATGTTATCACTCAGGTTGTCCCTTGGCTCCTTAAGGGATACGGCCGAGGTAACCACAAACCAATCTTTGGGCTGCAGGTCCTAGCCTACCTGCAGTCAGAGAGGGCTCTCTCTTTAAAATTTAGCTTTGTTTTGGGTTGATTTTAGGCTAGTTATGGTGTACATGGGTTTTGTTTTGATTTTGGTGGGAAGGATGATGTTTTCAAGCAGAGTTGGGATGCATAGTGTGAGAAGTTCAAACCATTGGGCATAGAGTCATGGATTAGGGCTTGCTGTTTCGTTTTCTTGGTCACAAGAGGAATACAGAGCATGATAGCTACACATAGAACAATATCAGGTTGGAATAAATATGGAATGAAGGTCAGAGATGAAAGGCAACTAAGAATCTTTCATTAGCTAACAGAGAGGGAAGGTGAATGAAAGTTTGTCTAGGAGCAGTCAAGAATTCCTAAATAACAGTCATATGTGAAAGAAACAGGGTAAACCTAATCATTTAAGTATGCATATTCATAACTATTTCTAAAGAAAACATATAGAAATAATAAGAACTGAGCATAGAGTGTAGTCAAGCAAAGCCTAAGCTATTCTTCTTTCTTGCTATTTAGATGGTAACTCAATGGTGGTGTAAACATATATAAACTGTAAACAGAGGTAAGGAAACACTTATTGAGCCATGTAGTAGCACAGGAATTCCACAGTCACTCTTTGGCCATTAAATAACACAACAGACAGTTCTTCATCCAAAGAATTCCAGCAGTCTTTGATTATAGAGCTCTCAAAGTATACAACGCAAGTCTAGAATGAGGATTATCAACCAACCAACCCCTTTAAACAATGAATCAGGGTGGTTTATATAGAGAAAATATCCAAAAATATCTATTACAGCAGATCTTAAACAGACCTGAGGGAAATGAGTTCTTTAATCTAATCTTGTCCTGAAATTAATGCAAGAAGATATCTATTTGAGCTGCGCTGGAGGCAGTTGCATCAAAATGAGTTAATATGGTGTCCTTGGTGGCTCGGTGTAGTGTTTCTGCAATAACTGTGTCTTTAATATCTTATCTGCACCTCTTAGGTGGTTCTATTGCTTTTGGGTGGCTTTAATGTGCACTAATCTCGATCTGATGAGCTTTGAATGGCCTTTACTGCTTCTTTGACTTGGATGGAGGCCTTTAATGTTCACCTGCTTTGATATTTCCGATCTGATACTCTTTGCCACTTCACTGATACTTTTTAATTGAATTTGGGCTTTATCTTTCCTCTGATATGCTTGAAACTGTCAAATAGCCCCTTTTCTGCCCTTTCAAGGAAAAAATAACTGCTGCAAATGCTTTTTGTGGCCTCTAGAATGCTATCGGCGTTGGCCGATTGAATATGAACATACGAAGAAATCTTGTCAAATAATGGCGGAGGAATGCAACCTGATAACTATGCTGGGTTGAGGCTGGCTTTTCTCTAATTCTCTGTTTCCAGCGTTGCCTCTTGCAACTTTTTTGGTTTTGCAGGTAGCCGAGCAAAAGGAAGCTCTCCATTTTGAGCAATTTTTCTTAGCAATGCGCGATTAAGCGCTAATCGCGCATCGAAAAATGCCTCTGTTTTTCGTTTCAGGCATTCTTTGACGCGATTTTCACCCTTTGTGCCTTTTCTGTGATGACGTCAGCAGCGGGTCCCAAATACGATAGGGTGACGTGGGAGTGACGTTAGTGAGATGACGTGGCACAGGACATAGTGGTGGGGTAGGGACGGAGATAGATGCAGTGGCAGTGACACGTAGCAGTGGGGGGTTGATGCAGAGGTGACGTAAGAGGCGACGTGGCGCTGACATCGGGGGCGGAGAGACAGAAGGCGGTTTGTGGTTTTATTGGACCGCCTTCTGTAC
This sequence comes from Pinus tabuliformis, assembly GCA_031772625.1. NCBI lineage: Eukaryota > Viridiplantae > Streptophyta > Pinopsida > Pinales > Pinaceae > Pinus > Pinus tabuliformis. The sequence continues at coordinate 752,782,109 of CM062812.1, forward strand.
GGTGGCGGTTTTTGTCAGAGCCCGCCCAATGGAATAAAAGGAGGACACGTGTCCTTTGTACGACGGAAAAACCGCCGTGCTATCGGAAGCTAACGGTCGGACGTCGGGGCGGCTCCGAAATCGGTGAGAGCCATCGGATGGGGAGGGCCCGATCTGACGGTGGACGGAGCGCGGAGCTGGCGGCAGGTTAAAGTATGGGGCCCGCTGAACATTATATCATTAGTTTATATGGTGGGGGTTCAAACCTTTGGGTTTGTGGGTTAGGGTATGTGCTCCGAGGTTATAGTTTGACTGTTTATTCAAATATTTAAACAAAACCCGAAAATGTGAGCGCGCAGGGTAAAACATTAAGGGTTATGGGTAAGGAAAGGGAGGGGAATGGTTATTAATTTAACCAAATGCTAAATTAATTCCAGGTTTGAACATGGAAAGGCTAATGCCAAGCCCCAGATGGACTATCATTTCCCAAACTGATGTTATAGGGCTATAGTGCCAGGGGATGGGAATATGTATATAAGGGGGATATTTAACATATTTTTAATAGGGGAAGGGGAAATAGATAGGGATTTACATAGTAAGTTAGAAATTAATATGAATTTTGTTTAGAAAGCGCTAAGGATAGAAATCTTAGGCTACAAAGGGGAAATAGGACTTACAGAAGAAATATGAGAACCTTTAAGCAAAGCAGATCTTTACTCAGGAAAATGTTATGGAATATGATGACTCTTAAAGATATCAAGCAGATCTTAACATCTTATAGGGGAAATTAGTGAATGATTTGGGAAAAGGAAGAAGGGGAAGTTATTCATGCCTCACTTGAGCTGTTCCAAAGGGAAAATTACCTTGTGCTTGTGATGTGAGGTTGATAAACACTTTGAAATACAAAATTGATCACAAATCCTCATTCTGCAACCACAAACTACCTACCCAGCCTAATACACCTAAAAATTTGTTTTTCCTTTTGCAACAAATCTCCTTGTGCTTCGGGACCCCATAATAGCAGCAAAGAATGTGCTAAATGTACATTTAGACTGCCCTCCTATCTAAATGTTCCCTTATCTCTTCCAAGGGCCCAGATTAAGCAGTTGGGCTCCTTCATTTCTCTACCTAGCTACTCATCTGCCAAGCTTAAGCTGTTTGGACAGATATTCATTCTCTATATTCTAAAACAAGCAATTTAAACCTAGGGGAGCCAAGATTAAGCTGTTTGGCTTTCCCTTAACTGTAAAACTCTCTTCAAAAATGGTATGATTCTTCATAATGGAACTTCTTGGAAATATGGAACCTTGCAACATGAAAATATGACATATTTGGCATGTAAAACAGTCAATCATGAAATATGAAACCTATTGCAATAGGAGGCTAACACTAAGTATAAACAAGATCAAGGTATTAAACATGAGAAATTACCTTCTCTTCAGTTACAACACTCCCTTTGGCCACATCCTCAGTTATTACTGGTAAAAGAGATTTTATGAACCATTTGGCCAAAATCTGGTCTAGAATGTAAACTTTAACGAAGCAACGTCTTAATCTCCATTTGTGAATGTGATCTGAGATATTGTTTGACTTTGATTGCCTCAAAGAATTTAAAAGTTCAGTTCCATTATCATACTGAATGAGCAACTGAAAATGGGTAAAAATGCTATAGCAAGTGTGTTAAACGTGTTGAAGGAAGCACACAAAAATTATACATACCATTTGGCTGCCGAACGAGTTAAGGTTCATTGAAAAACATCGTAATCTAATAGAATCATCATTTAATGATTTGGATGTGCACCAAAGATGATAGGTCATAACATGGTTATATGGATATTCACCTGACTTACCTTCGAACTTAGGAATATCACTGGGAAACTTAGTAGGAACATCCAGCCAAAATGGAAAATAAAGAAGTGAATCATTAGTTAACTGAGAAAGGTCACGCAAATCCAAGGTTGCAATGAAGGGAAACTAGCGATTAGGGTCATACAATGGATATTGATAACCATGAGGGGTGAGTCCCGTACCGAGAGGAGGATATCCAGGATATCCTGGAATAGTCAGAGTAGTCGGAATTTGCATACCTCCTGGGTATCCAGGATGATCCATATCATATTGTGGTTGAATAGGTTGTTGAAATGTATGACCTAGGTATGGTTGATTCTAAAAGGGGAGACTCTGACCCATTTGACCTTGAATGAATTGTCCTTGAAAGGGTTGAATTTGCAAGGATTGACCTTGGAGAAATTGAGTTTGAAAAGGTGGACCCTGAATAAACTGACTCTAGGGTAAACCTTGGAAAGGTAGTCCTTGAAACAGTACTTGCATATATGGGATGCTAGGTTGTACAACAGGTATTTGAGGTGCTGACGAAATCGTAGGAATAGATTGAACACCAGATGCCTGAGGTAAAGACTGAACAAGGGGTTGCATAGTAACCTGTGATGTAAGTGGGACAATTACTTGTGATACTCCTAGAATGGGAGTTTGAGGCGAACCCAAACCTGGGTTTTGAATAGTCGTTGGCATGGAAAACTGCACCAAGGTTTGATGAGTACTCGAGACAAGATTCTGAAGTAGTTGTTTAGAAGGTGCCGATGGGTTAGCCTAGACTATTGGTTGAGCTTGAAAAGGCATACCTTGAAAAGTGATTTGCTACATAGGTTGCCCAAGAGGTTGGCCAGGTTGATACAACGGTACTTGAGAAGCAATGAAAATTGACTGTTGAGAAAGGTTGCAAATTGTATTCAATCCAAGGTAATGAATTCCAACGATGGGTTGAGGCATAAAAGGTTGAACAAAACCTGTTTAATGGAATTTGAGCATAATTAAAGTAAGTTCTAGTAGGGGGCTTCACCCCAGATGTGGGGTAAGGTCCACCAAAATGTTGTCCCCCAGGTGGAGGATATGACGGTTTCCCCCCAAGCAGATAATAACCACATGTTGGGTTAGATTGTGGGTTACCAACATTACTGGAAATCATATTAATATATCAAATGTCAAACCTTCATTGGTAGGGTTAATTACACTAGTTGACATGCTTGAAGATGAGTTCGAGGAAGAATCTCCTAAATAAGCTCCTATGAGAGAGTGATATCCAGGTGGTAGAAAACCACCATACAATGTTGACTCCAGAGAAGTAGAAAACATGGATGTATTTGATGCGGTACTTCTAGTAGTCATTGTAGACTAGTCAAAACCTGGTACAATAGAATAAGGAGTAGTGTATCGCAGAATCCCTTGTCCTAAAAAGTTCAAGGGTGTGAAATAACAAGGGTCAAGGTGAAGAGATCGAAACAAAAGTTTTGAGATATCTACAGGTTCACTGGTAGAAACTATAGGTTCTTCCTCTTTATCTGAAACAAGTTCTTCAATCATAATGAGACCAAGAGGGATACTATTAGTAATAATGAGTTTCACAAGTGTTGAAAGTGGAGGATTTGGAATATGTTTTGTAGCATATGTATGAATTTAAGGCTCGGAAATATCACACTCAAGTTCGTCAATATCTGGTTTAGAAATGGGGTTTGTATCCGAAAAATCTCTAGTATCTGATTCAGTTTGAATGAGCTCAGTAATTTCTAAATCAGTTGCTGCTGAATGTGAGGTTAAATTCTGAGTTTGATTAAATTTATTTTTTGTTACTTCAAGGCCTAAAATAGTAGATGTTATCGATTGATTAACTTCAATTCCTCTTACACCAGAATCTATAATAGTAGAAGTTTCAATTTCTGGTGCAGTTCCAGTTTCAAATGATTTAGGATTTTCTTCTTTAATCTTCTCTAACTAACTTGGTGTATACTCAAGGGGATCCCCGAGTATCCTATGTGATTGTCTTGGTAGTTCCGCCACAATGAAAAATTTTCAATTGATCAATTACACAATATCTAAATTACACCTAAAGTCTCTAAAAAGTAAAAACAACACAGAAAGTAACACACACTAAAAATCTAGGAGTTCAAACCATACAAACTTACTCTTCACATAGATCAATAATTACTAGTTGGTGATGAAATCCAACATCACAGAGATCAAGGTGAAAATTTATATATAAATGAGTATTTGGAACCAATTACCCTAAAAACCTACTTAATGAAACAGTTTGGTGCAAGTAACTCTACTATAAACCATCTCGAGCAAAGATTACCCTCCAAAAATTCCAAGTGAGTCTAGCCAACATTTGTTCCAGGTATAGTAGGACCTTCCTCTATTGTCACCTTAGGTAGAGCCCTATGATTATAGTCACTAAGTTTACCAAATATAAAAAATTTACCTGGTGGGACAATCGTAGATCAAACATACACGCAAGGGTAGAGTAACAAGCTCAATCCCCTTGAAGGCTCCTCCACATGATCAATTGGAGGTTTACCTTCAAGTGACCCCAAGTACCTTTCAATACCGTTGTAATACATGAAAATCATTATATCTAGACCAATCAAGTGGGTACAATCACTTCACTATATTCAAAACGAGCTTGTGCTTAACTCATGTATAAGAAGAGCTTCCCAGAGAAAAACAGAGATAATTAGATTTTCTCTCCCTAACTCATGATTCTATTTTTCATTTGTAGCTTTGGAAAGTTTACTTCCTTCCCTATTCCAAAGCCCTACACTTAAGCTACTATAGGTGACAAGAGCCCTAAAAAGTCTAAAATTCTAGGTGAATTTTAATTAATGTTGTATTATTAAGTTATTCTTTACTCAATGGGTGACGAAGGTGAAACTTATGACGTTGTGACATGACTCGAAATAGTAATGCACTCTAAAATGCAATAGCAACTTTCAAATTCGATGAAATTCTATTTAAACAAAAGAAAGAGTTTCTTTTATTTTTTGGGAAATGAGATGCAAAAACTCACAACTTTTCCAATTTTCTAAAGCAACCAATTTCACTATTATGTAATGAAAATGCAGTCAACAAACTAATTTCCAAATTTCCCTAATCATCAAATAAGCCAAAATACTATTTTTCTCTAATCACTCAAAACTTTCAAGCACACAAAAATCAATCAAGAGAGTTGGAGAAAAGACATATTCTCCTATGAATGCTTTGATCTAATGATAATAACAGTGCAATCGCGAAAAATTTTCCAAGATGAAAGCAACAATTTCTTTTATCAAGCAAAAATAACTACAATTCTTTCACAGAAGCAAAAGGTCTTAAGAAACCCTAATTTTCAATTCAAAATTATTTTGACCCCAAGTAAGCAACAATTAAGGCTTAACCAGTGTATTTGACAGAACAAACTAAGAACATCATAATCAAAAGGACACTCTATCTTATTTTGATCAATTAGAAAATCAACCAGCAAAAATCCTAAGCAATGTTTCAAAAAGACCTAATTCTCAAAAATCATAAACAAAAAAATCAACTGACTTCAGAAGAGACACAATATAGTCCAAACAAAGATAATGACTCTTTTAGAAAAAAAATCAGGTATGGGTTGAAGCCAAAATAAAATTTTCAAGGCCTGTGCGGGTCTTCAACATAAAAAAAAGCACATGCACTCTGTTGCTACAGAAAAAGGGCACAGAGATGCACTCTGTTCACAAACAAAAATAATGCAAGGAGCAAAACCTAAGAAAAAATAAAAAAATTCAAAGAATCAACCACTCAGATCTAAAAGGCCATTAATTTATGAAGACTCGGGTCTCGATAAATCAGAAAAACCAGAAATCCAGGCCAAGTAAAAAGACGAGAACAAAGACGTTCCACAGTGGAGTTCCCATTTTGTTACATCGAACAATCCCTCTTGCGGACAAGAGTGATCTCCCTAGATCCTAAATGGAAACTAGAAACAATCATGACAATTGAACTAACTCTTTCCCTAAGTTAAACTTGATCGAATTATAAACAGTATAGCTAACGGATGAGCCTCTTACCTATTTCACGAAATGCCTGATGAATATCCCTTATTGTGACTTGATGTAGTTCTTCAATGCTTGATAAGACCTGCAAACATAGGCCATAAAAGGATCAAAAGCACATGTGTTACAATAATCTAAACAACTTAGCCTAATGATCAAGGAAATTAGGGAATTAATTTTCCTTAACAAACAATATAAACAATTGTAAACCATTCATCATTCATATAAGACAAAATCAATGGGAGAAAGTGTTCATTTGTATTAATCATAAAATAAGAAAAGCCTTACAAGCTTTGACTTGATTTCGTGAGGTCCCTCCCAAATGCCTTCAATCTCCTCCTTAGATAACAAGCTTTCCAATCTCAAACCAACAACATAAGTTTTTCTTCTCTGAGTGCTAACCTCGTCAATCCTTATACCCTCTAGTCATTTTATAGGCCAAGAGGAGGAAGTTTCAGATCCATAAGAAGAGGATGAGAGTCCTTTATTGAGGGATTAGGTTACCATGAGAAAAGGGATGGAGATGCATCTTCTGAGGGTTATAGCTCGAATAGTAATCACCTGGAAGCTTTCAGTTGGGAAATATTTGACCAACTATGTTTCTAGAATGTATTTTTTATTTTTACTTTCTAGAATTCACTTGCATAGGTTTATATTCGCAGAAAGAGCACAACTTTGCGTTGTCCTCAGAGTCAATTTTAGTGCATGCGTGGGAAAATCTAGAGAAAATGGTGCAAGTGAAACTTAACAAAGTGTGACAACTATTTTTCTCAAATTTCTCATGTAGTTCAACATATTTTGGGTTGTTGGACTTCTGAAGGAGCCGATTCAAACATGTTTACGGATGGTAAAAATATACATAAATTGATCAAGTGTCATTGTGATAAATTGACATGTAACAATTTCACATTATTCTTAATCCTCGTGAAATAATTAATAAATGATTTTATTTGTTAATTATTTCTCAATAAATATATTTGACCATTTTGAATATATTTTCCCCTCTCCAAAATATATAATAAAGTATTCCTAACAGTTAGATCTTGATTTGGTCAATATTATTTTACTATTCATCATTTTTTAGATCAACTCAATACATTGTTATAAATAAGAGGGGTTTTCCTTTCATTCTTCACCATGATCATTATCATCGTCACTGCTATCGTCTTCTTTCATTTGATCTCCCACTTGAGTTATACACACTGTTTTGGGTTTTCACATATTGGTAGAGAGAATCAATTACTGAAGTATCAAGGACGTGAAAGGACTCGTCCCACGCAGGGGGGTTTGCAGACCCTTTTTGTAGATCTCCTTCAGCAAGTGTTATCAATAAAGCTTATTATTCATTTAAAATTATTTCCATATTGGGTTATTACATTGGATATCTATTATTTTTTTATTTTTTGGATCTCATATAACTTTTTGTTGCAGGTTTTTCTCGTTTTATTATTGCAGATCTGAAGTGTAAGCCACCACAAATTGTTGTTAGGGTTACTTGTCACCAATGACTTAAGTGAGATGTTTTTGGTACACCTTCTAAGAAATTTCATACTAACAAATGGTGACTCCACTGGTGTAGTAATTCAGTTCCTGACTGACTAAAGTTTTAGTAAATTTTAGGGTCTTCTTCAATGATTTATAGCCTCTCAATTTCTATTTATAGTTTTCTTTCCTTTTTTGTCAAATTTTAGATTCTGGTGGTTTTCTTTTGTTCTTTCCATGAGTCGCAGGTACTAGCCAAGTAGAAGACGAAAAAATCTATGTGAGACCTACTGGACGAGAATCTCAGGAGAAAAACACACTTTTCAGCCCCATATCTACATTCAAAAGTGCACCTTTTTTCCCATTATATGTGTTTTCCACTATTTCCAGGTTGGTACCTACATTTTGGATTTTTTCTGAGAATTTTTTAGAATTCTTTCAGACTTTCCGAGAGTGTTATGTGTAGACTAGGAAGGGGTTTTTTTCTATCCTTGTTTCAGTCTCCCTTAGGCATAGATTCTCTTCTTTTTTCTTTTTGAGGAATGAAAAATCCCCCAAGGGTTTAGATTACACCTCCACCATTTTAGGAAAAGATTGGCTAGGTGAGGAGTCTAGGGTTTCAGTATTTTCAACCACTGATTTTCAAATTCTGATCCATTACTTTAAAAAACTTGTGGATAGTTATATTTCACCTTTTCTCCCTTTAGAGTTTGGGTTTTTCCTTTCCCCCTTAGGATCCCCTTGAGCATCCTAAGTTTTGGAGCTTCGTACATACACTTTACAACATTTATCACATTTGATTTTTGTTGGGTGTCTACATCATTTACAACAGATTAGTGCCTCTAGATCTTTATCCCATTGACATTAGATATGTTAGGCATTTTATTTGTCTTTGAGTAGCTTGTTTGCCTTTTCTTTCTTAGCTACTTGATAGACTTTTTTTGGGTGAGGTTTTGTGTGCTTGATTGGTTGTTTATTTTTCTGTCCTTTTCATCATTATTTATAATATTTCAACACTTTATTTTTAGTAGCACATGGCATCATAAGACATTCTCAATTAACTCATCCACTTGACACATCATTTTCACACACTCACATCCTAAGCGAACATGAGCCTGGTTAACACCACCAAGCCAAGGTTTGAAACACTACACCTTAATATTTAACATACATAGATTAAGCCCACTTAGGCACCAGGGAAAAAAAAGTCTATGTAGTTTAGGTCTAGAATCAATGGGATAGGCTTCCAATAACACCCATTGATCACTTACATTGAGACATAGAAGTTGATATATTAGGGATCTTAAAATCCTTCACCATCCCACGGTCTGAGTGAGTCAGAAACCCGATTCAGAGGGGGCTAGGTTAGGCCATCGTGTGAGTGGTTCTCCTCAGGGCTACCCAATCCATGGCAGGGAATCTTGTGCGGTGACTAATCACCAAGAAGCTCAAGACTCAACCACCCCCATGGTAAAAAGGAAAATGTAGTGACCAATATTATGAAAACACCCTATAGGACTGGCTGTGGGAAGAAGTTGGTTCTCTACCCTACCTTTCTCTTGATAAATCTGCTTGCGGGTATCAGAATATGATAAGTAAGAAGTTCTTTGGAAGGCCATATGAAACAGTAGATTTAGGATTGTTTGAGGATTTAAACAACCTATAGGCTAGAGGTATTTTTCTTTGATGGATGTGCTTGCTTGTATTAGAGTAGCATCATTAATATAGTTAGTTTACATTTGGCATCATTGCACTAGGTATTTTCTCATTGTTTGTTTCTCTTTAACTCTTATCATCACCCTTTAGTCCTTAGAGTCATCATTGTCTTGAAATCATTGCAACCCCTAGGAATTTTTTGTGGATAATTCGAGGCCTTGGCCCTCATTTTCCATTAGGACATATTAATCATCCCTGTCAAGTTAGAGTACATCCTCCCATTCCTCCATCAAGTCCTCATTCTGACTCTGGTTCTATTGATTCTTCCATTTCTTCCTTTAATTCCACATCTTCTCAACCCCATACTATTACCATGTCAGGCACCAACGTGGGTGTGGGAAACTAAGGTGGTAACCCAGGTACTAGCTAGGGTAACCCCACAAGTGGAACCTCCACCAGGATGGTCACTCCTACTCCATTTCTTCTTTTTATGGCTGGTTTGAATCTCCCTAATTTCAGGTAGCTCATCAATGATCCTCTTCTCCATGACCCCAATTGGCCAGCTATGCCTACTAAGATTCCTCCCAACATTCCCAAGTTTGAAGGTAATCCTAGAGAAGATCCCACAATTCATGTTTGATCATTCCATATGTGGTGTTCATCCAATTATATCACTGAAGACTCCCTATGTCTTCGCATTTTCGAATGTACTGCTACTAAGTCGTATGTCAATCAACCTAGAGACACTCATTCCACTTTTGCAACTCTGGCTAAAGCATTTCTAGCATATTTCTAGTTACCTCTCTCTTATGACACTGGTACCAAACTATTGACTTCTTTCTGTTAAATTTCCGCCACTCGCCTATTTGAAGATGTTCAGGTTTTGTGTAGAAGGAGGAGCATATGTAATGCTCCTGAATTCGAAGATCGCATCTATATCGATTGGTTCTTTAGATCACTTTTGGCCCCCACTACTAAAGATGTCGCTTCTCACTTCCCCCAGTTTGACGAAGATGTGCTCCAAGTAGCCTTGAAATTTGATCTAATCTACACCAATTCAAGTTATGCTTATACTATCTTTCCCTATCTGCCTTAGCATGGCGCTACTAATGCACCGAGGGAATCTCATGTCGTTGATGGTATCATTGGATCCATTTCACACCCTCAAATTTAACCATATGCTCCACCTATGATTATCTATGGTCAACCCCAGGGGGACCAGTTCCTCTTACACCTATCTGGCCCCTAATTTTCCACATGGAAACTCTTATTCAGGTTCCAGCATGTCATATGCATATCCCCATCAACATCAACATAGGCTAGGGCCAGTTTTTGCTCCACATGTCTATGTTAATATTTCTCCATGTCCTTATTATCTGTATGCACTGCCTAGCGCTCCAACCCCGCCGGCACCAATGCCCTAATACCCCATGCCTCCTCCAGCAACAAGCTCCTCCATAAGGTCAAGTATATGCTCAATAGAGTGCAACCAATCCCCCCAAAACCAAGAAAAGGAATAAGGAGAAAGATAACCTAAACTAGAAATCTCAAGGTAATCAAGGTAACCAAGGTCCACCACCTAATGCACCTCAGGGAAACTAGCCTAATCCCACAACCTAGCAACGGGACAGACAACCAAAGAAAAACAAGGCTCTTCGTATGAACAAACATTGTGCCTATTGCAACATATATGTCCATGATACTCATGAGTGCCCCCTTTCACCTCAGATGCGTTAAGTATGGGAAGCTCGAGTAGCTGCTTCTAGAGGACTGCAACCCATAGATCCTCCTCCTCCCACTACCTAATCTCCACTGAATATGCTTACCGTTCCTTTTCCTCACCAATGATTTCTTACTGCTCAACCTAAATAAGGTCATGCAACTCCCCCACCTCCACCATCTGGTCATAATGATTATCATATTCTTATGATGAATTCCAATAATACCGAACAATTCAACCTTCAGACTCAATCATGCCAATATGACAAGCCACTTGCCAAGTCAGTGACTGAGTCCGAACCCCAAGTTTCCACCGAGTCTTTGTCGACATCAAATGATACCTTACATATCCCTCCACCTAAGGTAGAGGTTACACCCAAGATCCCTAAAGGTCCATTCCATCAAAACACTATTTCTACTAAAGCCACCCATACCTATATCATAGTCGATGACTTAACACAGTCTCATGCTACCATGTCAATGTTGGAAGTCGTTTTGACGTGTCCATCCCAACAGAAAACTCTACTTTATTCTTTTGGTGTTGTGGAGTCCTATGATGATCATATGATTGTCTATAACGTTAACAAGTCAGAACATCCCCCACTCCCTTCATCCATTTCATTTTAAATACCAATCTCCATAAGAAACACCATTTTTTAGCGGTGTATCATAGATGAAGACGTCCCCACCTGTGTGATGGATTTTAGTGTTTGGAAGCAACTTGGTTCACCTGACCTGTCTCCTTCCACCATCACTCTCCATGCTTGAAATGGTCATCCCTCTCAGCCACTTGACTTATATCACAACTACCATATCACTACATACCCCCTCAAAGCCAAGCTCATCCAGTGTTTGCATGCTTCAAGTGTCATGGGCTGGTCACAGGTGGTTCGGTATGCCTTCACAGCAACAAGCAACTCTGCAACCTGTTGTTCCCAACTCGAACCAGCCTTTAGGTATTACTCCTCAAGGTCCTTTTCCTTCTACTGGTATCTCTCCTATTCCTTTTCATCCTAAAACCATTCCGTGAGGTCTTAACAATCTTAGAGTCATTCCCTCAGGTCATTACCCTTCTAGTCAAATATCGTTCTTATTTCCACCCCCATGAGTTTATTCTACACATTTTATGGCTACATTAAGTTTACCTAACATTACCTTGGGGATCCCAGTCTAGTAGTTTGATCCTCCCACAAACACTCCCCCTGAACCTAATTCATGTTGTTCCTACCCATTCTTTTGCTTCTGTTCCACACCAACCTCAACAATAACCTACTCCTGTTGTGAAAGCATCTGATGCAGGAAAAGCCCATAAAAAGGGAACCAAAGACAAGGCACCCCAACCAACTCCAACTCCTCCTAAGACGCTAAATCCTACTACTCCATGTACTTTGTGTGATGTTTTTGGTTGTGCCACCAATAATTGTCCTAAACTCCCTCATATCAAGAATGTGGTCTCTAATACCTTCCTTGATTCTAACATTCCTGACGTCCATGCCACCTTACCTGAGTCAACTAAGAAGAACAAATCATTACACACAAATCTTCCCTATGCTTTATGTGATAATTATGGTCATTATTCTCATCATTGTCTTCATCTTCAAGAATTCGTGACACACTTCAAGCACTTCGTGAATTAGAGGTCGCTCATAGTGATTCTACCTCTCCTCTACTTGTGGGTTGTAGTCCCACTCCTATGCCAAAGAAGGAGGTATCTCAACCACCGATCGTGATCCCTCCCCCTGATGTCGAGATGATGGATAGTACCTCTCCTATCCTCTACCTGTCATCATCCATGGGATCGATTTATTGGGACTCTCTAGACATCCCCTATTTTGATTATGTTAAACCTTCTTGACGAATATTTTAGTCTCAACATCGATATATCTCACATCTACTAGTGACGTGTCTCCCAACCTTGACAATGTGTATGTGAACCTTGTCTCTCATGAAGATGCCTCAGGTAGATCATCTTCATCATGTGTTCTCTCTTCCTCCAATGCCCCCCATCTTCCATTCTGATGAAGACATTATGGAAGCCATGACCACCCATAATTATCCTTGGGATGATATGTGATGAGCCTCATAAATGGTTAATTATATGGCCTCATTTTACCTCCTAACCTAGTCAAATCAACCATTCTCTTAGCTTGTTGTATGATTTTCTGATTATATTTATGCTTATGGAGTGATTTGAGTTAGTTATGATGCCATGTGGTCTAACATATGTTTAATGCAGATTATTGATGAATTTCAAGGTCAAAGTCAAGGATCCAATGGACAAATGGCAGCAATAACTCGAAGTGGAAAAAGGAAAAGACTTATAGGAGGGAATCCCCATCATTTATTACTCCTCACTTTGAATTCCCCTTCATTCAACTCGGAGTACAAGCAGCTGAATCATGCACTAGAAGGCATCCGAGCAAGTGGAGGATGACTGATGATTATCTCGAGTTTTGGGAGCCAAGTCTCCCTGATTTTAAGGAAGCTGTTGGTAGCTTCCTTTGTATAAGTAGAGAGTCCTAGGGCCTTACTAGGGTCATATTTTTGTTGGATTTTTGCTTATGTAAACTCTGCTCAACTTCGAGCTTATTATTTTGTGACAGTTTCATGTAATCCTGCTATTGTTTTGGAAATAAATATGGAATCATTTTTCAGCTAGCACTAAGTTACCTCAGAGGGCTAAAGCTCTTGGGTTAGGGCCCAATCCAAGCAGCCAAGCTCCTCTTTAGTTGTATTTGTATGTTTTATTTCATTTTGTAGATTAGGTTGCTGTTAGATGTATTTCTTTTAATAGTTAAGAATAGGTTGCTTTTGATGATTCAGTAGTTTGCTTCCATTTGTGCTTTCTGTAGTAGGTTAAGCAACAATAAAGAGAATATTCAAAGGCTAGCAATAGTGCCTTGGCCTCCCTTCCCCCCTTTGGGACCATGATTTGAGGCAAAGACCCTCTTGCTGCCCCAAAAACACAGATTTCCCCATTCATAGGACTTCTAGTGTTTGCAGCTTTTTAGTAGGTGAATAGTCCAGTTCTTCTTTGCTTCAGGTCTTCTTCGTCATGCTCACTTATTTATTTGCAAGAGCATTCTTTCATTCTTTACTTTCTTGCAGCTTTTCTCAGCATTTCATTTCATATACCATAGTTTAGACTATTTTGATGCAAAACTCTATTTTTCTAGATGCACTCATTTCATTGCTTGTTTGATCTTATTGGTTGACTGTCAGTTCCTTTGCAGCAAATCTCTTCTTACAGTAGGCTAGCTTATCATCCATCACATACTCCATTTGATCCATGCCCTACAGATCACCCAAAGCTCACCTCAATTTTGCCTTAGTTTCCTGCATTTTCCATAGAACTTCTTCCTGTCTCCTTGAGCAAACCCAATCATCTTCCTCTCTCCCGGTGATTCATGGTAGACGTTAGGTGCTCTAACACCACATTCCAACCTTAATCCACCTTTTCCACCCACTCTCACACCCTCAAACCAGTGAAAACTACTCTCGGCCTCCTCCTGTAGGCCTCCTGTAGTGGCCCTATTTTCCTCCTGTAGATTTCCTGTGTCCTCTTGTAGATTTTCCTGTAGGCTTTCTTTTGAAGGCCAAGTGACGGAAAAGCATCCAGAAGGCCACCTAAGACCTCCTAGAACCCATCCACACCATCATACATCCTCTCAAGTCCCAAATCAACCCTCCAACACCACCTATTCACTACCACATTCACACACAATAAATTACATGCATGTCAAATTCACATAAAAATACATAAAAATCCAAAAAGATGTTTTTTGCTTATTTACTTCTAGAAATAGCTTATTTAGATGTTGTTTACTTCCTTGAGTAGATAATGGAATTCCTTTCATGGTTTTCATAGTGCTTGCTGGAAAAGTAGGATAAGTTGGTTAATTAGGGCTTATTAGGTTTGCTTTACATTTTAGTCTTCCTCCTTTCTGCAGTTAGAGTAGCATCTGTAGAGTAATCTTTCTCTCCTTCCATCACATATAGAGCTTCTTCTGGAATCCATAGAAGTTGGCTTGAGCTCCTAGTGATCTTACACCGGCTGACCAATTGACAACTTGCAGTAAGAACTAGTACTTGTGCATACAGCACCGATGCTTCAAAGTTTGTTACAAACTATTGGGTTGATAAGAGTAAAGTAGGAAGCCCATGAGTCGTAGCATCATTGCTGCAACACTGGTGCTCACCATTTTTTGGCGCCATTGCTGGGGAAGCGTCAGAGTATTCTGTGATTACTTCTTTCTTCTATTTTCTACTGCAACATTCTGCTAATAATTTATTTCAACAAAAGTAGACTAGTCATTTCTCTTCAATTCTGCAAATTTCATTTCAGCAAAAGTAGCCTAGTCATTCCTTTCCCTTTAGTTCTGCATTTCCTTGCTTTCCTCTTAAATTCTACAAATTTCTGTTCAGCAAGTTCATTTCAGCTAGTTGCAATTTGTTTTGTTCAATCAATTTCAATTTTTGTAGGTACTATCAGTGTGGGGGAAAAGAAACAAAAACCAACCAAAAAAGATTTCCTTTCATGCCTCGTAGGAATAGAGATAACTCGGGAAAATTTTTGCCCAACACCCCCACTGCTTCACACAGCTAGCCTTCTCTCTTCTTCGGCGGTTATGATCAAGAAGAACCCTTAGGTGAACAGCAAGACATATTTGAAGAACCTATAGGGGAAGAAGAAGAAGAAAACATTCCTTTGGAGCTAATGGCTGAAAATAGAAATGCTAGGGGGAATGGAGAGAGAATAGAGGGTACCTTTCCCATTCAGGAGACCAATGGGGACACCAAAATGAAGAATATAAGCCCTTCTGACCTACCTCATTTCCATGGTTTGACTACAGAATATCCTGACACATTTTTTTTCGAGTTTGTTGTTATCTGTCGAACTTATGACTATGCAGAATATGAGAAAAAGTTGAAACTATTCCCTTATACTCTTAAGGATGCAACATTGTGCTGGTTCATGGAATTACCTGGCAATAGCATCACAACCTGGGCTCAGATGCAGCAAGCCTTTAACAACAAGTATCGAGACTATTGTAGGTCAAAATATACTAAAGAAGAAATTTTCCAAATGACCATAGGAAGTGATGAGTCCCTGGAAGACTATGAAGAGAGGTTCTAGCTCAGTTACAAAAGGGTCAGGTGTACACTTGACCCTCAGTCTCTAAAGCTGGTCCTACTCAAGGGAATTCGGGAATATCTTTTAGACACCCTCCATCTATTGGTTGGGGGATACATCTACCAACTATCCTATGAGGACATAAATACTGTTTTTAGAAACCATTCTAAAGCAGCCAAAAAGAAAGGTATGGGGAGTCAACCCATATCCAGTACCTCTTCCTCTAAATCATCCATTAAAGAAGAAATTGGAAACATGCTGGAAGACTTCAAGAGGGAGATGTTGTAGACTCTTGCCATGCAAATGGATACCTTACATATCAAAAGGAAACAAGAGGAAGCAGAGAGGGTTTTGGCTATTTTTTTCCCTAGATGCACCAAGAGGCATCCCAGGAATGAATGCCCATTGAACTCTATAGAGATTTGTTCAGTCTGTGAAGAAAATCATTCTACAGATAAGTGCCCTTCCTTACCCGGACTTAAAGTTGTATATCAAGGGGCTGAGGGAGTCACTGAACAACTCTATTACATAAACCAAAGGAGGCTGCATGGACCTAGACCATACCAACAGGGGATGCAAGGGACATCTCAGGCATACTACAACCCCAGCCAAGTCACTTTCATACCTTCTTGGGGCCCTCCTGGTCCACGCCTCCTCCTTGGTCCTTCACATCTCAATATCATGCCCAACCAGCCACCCATTCATTTCAATCCTATGCTCAGCCACAACCTCAGTGGAATGCACCTCATCAGGGGTGGAGGCCCCAATACAACTCTCTTCCCACTCTTTTGCCTCTACCACCTGCCCAACCACAATCGTTACCTCCTGCTCCACCAAAGCAAACCCAGATGCCTACCCAGCCAAATCTGAACCCAAACAATAGACAGGCTCAACAAGTGTATAGTGGGGAACCATCATGCCCAACATATGCTGTGGAGATTCAGGAAATTAACTTGCTATCTGGGAAAGTTCTCCCAGATAGCCAACCTCCACCCAGGGAGGTTGAGGAAGATAAAGAGGAAAGTGAACCTAAAGTAATTCCACCCTTTCCTGAGAGACTATCCGTGACAATCCAGCCTACCCAAGAAGAAACTGGACTCCTGGGAGAATTGAAACATTTATGTGTGAAGATACCATTTCTCCAAGCCATAAAAGATGTTCCTATCTATAATAGGTTGATCAAAGAGAAGTGCTTTAGGCATCCAGGAAGGCGCAAGAGAGATGCCCCAACCATCAATGTCATAGGACAACTGTCTGACCTGATGTTAGGGCAGGTAATCTGTCCAAAATATCTGGACCTTGGAAGCCCAGTAGTTGATGTCCACATCAATGGCACCATGATCCTACATACCTTGATTGATCTGGGAGCTGCCATTAATGTGATGACAAAGGACACAATGCTCAAACTTAACCTCCAAGGCTCCTTGAGGAAGACCACGACCATGCTACAGTTAGCAGACCACTCCACCGTGACCCCTGAGGGGATTGTGGAAGATGTGATGGTCTCCATTAATTCTTGGGAGTACCTTGCCGATTTCTTAGTTCTCCAGCCAAAGGCAAAGCTCGTTGGGTATCCTCTCATTCTAGGAAGACCCTGGTTGGCTACAGTCGATGCCTACATCAACTGTCGAGCTGGGAACATGACCATAAAGAATGGGCACATGTCCAAGCAGTTAATCCTATATCCTCCTGCCCAACCCTTGCTAGAACATGATCTACCTCTCTGGTTGGAGGAGGAAGATGAGGATGAAGTTTATTCTACACTGCTTTGTGCATTAGAAATTTCCATGGGGGGAAATAGCAAGATGAGGATGATATGATTGAAAATCTGATTCAGAATCCACCTCCCAGTGTATCACCATTAGAGGACATAGTAAGAGAAACCCAAAACAACCCCTCAACTGATCTCTATGTAGCCGACTCCACTTCTCTTAGTGTTAAGAAGATAGAGTTCAACCCAAAAAGAACCTTGAAAATCAATCCATCCCTATCCACTTCCCAGGAGAAGGAACTATGTAGCCTGCTGAGAAAACACCTAGATGCCTTCGCTTGGAGTTATAAGGAGATGAAGGGAGTGCACCCTTCAGTATGTACTCATCATATATACATCAAGGAAGATTGAAAACCAGTCAGACAGCCTCAAAGGAGGATGAATCCAGCACTTAAAGATATTGTTAAGGAAGAACTGCAGAAATTACTTGATGCGGGATTCATCTATCCCATCTCTGACAGTGAATGGGTCTCTCCTTTGGTGCTAGTGCCAAAGAAAAATGGTAAGTGGAGAATCTGTGTGGACTATCGGTAATTGAAGAAAGCCACTAGAAAGGACCATTTTCCTTTACCTTTCATAGATCAAGTGTTAGACAGTCTGGCAGGTAAAAAAAATTTCTCTTTCCTAGATGGGTTTAGCGGGTACAATCAGATTCAAATCAGCGTGAAAGACCAAGATAAGACCACTTTCACTTGTCCTTGGTTACCTTTGCATACTAGGTCCTTCCTTTTGATTTGTGTAACGCTCCAACCACTTTCCAAAAAGCGATATTGAGTATATTTTCTGAATTAGTTCATGATGCAGTAGAGATATACATGGATGTCTTTACTCCTTATGGCTATCACTTTCAGGAAGCTTTATCTAACCTAGGAAAAGTTCTAGACAAGTGTATTGAGATGAACCTATCCCTCAGTTCAGAAAAATGTGAATTTTTTATGACTGAAGGGGCAGTGTTAGGTCATGCAATATCTCAACAGGGACTGCAGGTGGACCCCAACAAAATTGCCGTCATCCAAAGGGTCCCACCTCCTCTAAAGGTGAGAGATGTCAGGAGTTTCCTAGGCGTAGCTGGGTATTAGAGGAGATTCATTAAATATTTCAGCAAGCTAGCCTCTCCTTTGTTTGGCCTATTAGGCAAAGATGTTAATTTCATATGGTTGGAAAACTATCAAGAAGCCCTAGATACCTTGAAGAGCAAGCTCGTGATTGCCCCAATTCTGAGAGGCCAAACTGGGCCCTACCTTTCCACATTCACACAGATGCCTCAAACAAATCAATAGGGGCAGCGTTAGGACAAATTAATGAAAATTTAACTTATGCCATATACTTTATAAGCAAAAACTTGTCAAAGGCAGAGTTAAACTATACAGTGACCGAGAAGGAACTCCTAGCTGTCGTGCATTCCTTAAACAAATTCAGACATTATATCACAAGCTATCAAACCTTTGTGCACATTGATCATGTTGCAATTAGATATTTAATGAACAAACCAAATGTAAATGCTCACATTATTAGATGGTTTCTTTTACTACAGCAATTTGATTTGACCATTATTGATAAGCCTGGTAAAGAAAATGTTGTTGCTGACTTTTTGTCTAGAGTAAATTTGCCTGCAGGTGAAGAAGGAATGGTGGATGACCAAATGCCAGATGAAAATCTATTTGCTATCTCAGTGCTCTCTCCATGGTTTGCTGATATAGCAAACTACTTGGTTTCAGTACAGTTCCCACCACACCTATCCTCAAAGGAGAAGAGCAAGATAATAAGGGAAAGCACCCCTTTCACCTAGATTGGGGGCAATCTCTTCAAACTTGGCCAAGATCAGATCTTGAGAAGATGTGTCATGGAGGAGGAAGTATTTGACATTCTCTTGACCTGTAATGATGGGCCTTGTGGAGGTCATTTTGCAGCAAAAATAACTGCTTTCAAGATATTACAAGCAGGCTACTACTGGCCCACTCTTCATCAGGATGTGAGGAGATATACCAGCCAGTGTGATCGGTGTCAGAGGATGGAGAAACCTACTCCAAAGGATGAGATGCTCGTGCAACCTCAAGTGACCTTTGAGCCATTTGAGAAGTGGGGCATGGACTTTGTGGGTCCTATCAACCCTCCTTCAAAGAAAAAACAATACATCATTGTGTGCACCAATTACCTGACAAAGTGGGCAGAGACAAAAGCAATCAAAGTAGCGATAAAGGAAAAAGTAGCTGAGTTTTTGAGAGAAAACATATTGTACAAGTTTGGGTATCCAAGGGAGTTGGTCATAGATCAAGGCAGTCAGTTCACTTCCAATTTGATTGAAGATCTGCTCACACATCATAAAATCAAGCACAGGACTTCCACCCCTTACCATCCACAAGCCAATGGGCAAGTGAAGGTCACTAACAGAGCATTGGAAGGGATCCTGACCAAGGTAGTGAGCAGTAGCAAAAAACACTGGGCAGACAGATTAGTTGAGGCCACTTGGGCCTACAACACAACATGGAAGACCACCATAGGGTTCACACCCTATGGACTAGTCTATGGGAAGAAGGCTTTGTTGTCAATAGAATTTGAATTCAATACCCTAAGGATGGCATCTCAGCTGGACCTAGACCTTAGCCATGCACAGAAAGAAAGATTACTTCAACTCAATGGATTGGATGAACAGAGATTGTAGGCCCTTCTCCATACAGAGGTAGTTCAACTTCAGAGAAAGATATGGCATGACAAAAATATCAAGGAGAAGAAATTCCAAGAGGGATATTGGCCACTAATCTATCATTCAAGATACGAATATTTCAAAGACAAGCTGAGGACAAGATGGCTTAGACCCTACACTGTGGAGAAATGCAATGACAATGGTTCAGTTCTGATCAAAACCATTGATGATGAAGCCATCCCCATGCTTGTCAATGGACATCCATTGAAAGTCTACAAGAAACCCCTCTCCAATTGAGAGTTCATTGAATATTTGAATAAAATAGTGATGGTAGTGGAGCATGTCTTAGCCTCCATTTCACCCACTCACTGAAGAAAAATAAAAAGAGAAATAAAAAATAAGGACTCAAGTGAAAACCTCCATGAGGTGCTTGAGTCCCATCATTGGGTTGAAAACTTCTTCTGAGGCGGCCCAGTGATGTCAAAAAAAAAAAGAGAGAAAAAAGAATAAGATCCCTGGGTGAAAACCTCCCTTGGAGGCACCCAAGGCAGGCAATTAAGGTGAAAACATCCCTGAGGTTCCCTAGTTGTTTTCAAAAAGAAAAAAAGAAAAAGGAAAAATGAATTTTCATTTGCATTGCAGGTTTGCAGGAAGACTACAAGAAGCAGAAGAAGGTGCCAAGGGAACCCTGACATCCACACTAGCACCTATCCTATCTTCTCCACACTTTTCTCTGTCATTTTTGGCATTTCTTTCACCCCACTGTGCTTCTTTTTCAAAAACTGTGTTTTCTATAGGAGGCTTTGTGTTTTCGACAAGAGGCTCCTGTAGGAATTATAGAGAGCCAGAAATGGATATAAAAGGCAGTTTGAGGGATAGGGAAGCTTCATGAAGAACCTATAAACCCTCCTACAGTATTCAAAGCCCCTTGCCATCATTTCCAAGCCTGCATCACACCCCAAGCATCATTCTTCTTCTTGTCCAAGAAAAACACAACAAAAAAAAAACAGTTTTTTAGGAAAAGAAAAAAAACAAACAAAGAGAGGAAGCAGCACCATCCACCTCACCTGAAGCCTACCTACTACCTCTCCATCTCTATCTACACCTCTAGCATCATCCTCAAATCTCCAAGCATAGAAGGAAGCTGAAGTTTCAAGGGGAGAAACAGCTACAGGAGCTCCTGTAGGAATTCCTGTAGCAGTGGATTCCATCAAAACCCAGCACCAGCAGCAGGAGAATGCACACATGAAGGTTGAGAAGGCACCTGAAGCTCAAAACTAGCCAGAGAAGAACCTGCATAAGACATAGCCACACATCAGCAAGTAGACAACATGCATTAAAAGAAATAAAGGCATGCAGCATAGAGAGAGCCACATCACCTCACAGCAAATACATTTGGATCACAGGTAAGTAACTAACCCTCTCCTCTGTTTGCATTTGTGTAATTAGAAGTCATGAAAAAGCAACGAGATGGTTGAGGTTGAACGAGGAAAAGGTGGCCAGTTAACTTGGCCACCTTCATCTAGTTGACTCCACTCATCTGAGATGTCACCCACACGTGCGCACAGTCAACTCAAGAAAGATGTCAAGGACAAGTAGTGGAGGAAGTGTGAACTCCGATGCAATAATGAGGGATGATTACGAGGAGGGGCCATGATGACAAGGTAGGTGGGGACCAACAGTCTGAATATGGCCAACGTATACTTTGCCAGCTCACCCCCCATCACCAGAAATATCCATAAAGGGTAATAAGTACTCCTCCCCGAGCATTCTCACCACCTTTTCCTTCATTCTCTCCTCGTAACTCAACTACAGCAGTCTCCTTGTGCCCCCACAGCCTCGTAACCATCGTCTTCCATTGATCTCTCCCATATTCCTGCTCTCGACATTTTCTACAGGAGCATGTATAGGTTCTACAGGAGCACCTACAGGAATTCCACAAGAGGGACAACGAGCTTCTATAGGAGGGGAAGTGAGTTGTTTTGAAGGGAGAAAACACGAGTTTTAGCACGATTTTCAGTCTGAGGAGGTAGATTCCATGCATGCCCCCATTGAATATCAACATATGCAAGAAGTGGTTTCAAATTGAGGAGGAAATAAAGTCTTTAGGAGAGGAGAAAATAAATAAAAAAATTCTACTTATTTAAAAAAACACAGTCTCCTCTGTTTCTTTGTTTTTATAAAAAATTGTTGTCTCCATCTCCACATTTGGTTTCCCAAAAGAGTATAAGCAAAATGATAGGAGGATTTATGATAAAGGATCCCACTAACTCCACTAGGCTCCATGCACATCTCCAAGTAGTGGACATATTCACAAGAGAAAATTGGATTAACCTTTTTGAGAAATTCTGAGGGTTTTATGAGGAGATTGCCCAAGAATTTTCCAACTCTTTGGTCCCTCACACAAGAACACATGCCATTGTCACCTTTAGAGGTATTTCCATGGAGATAACCCCTGAATTTATCAGTAGGGTCACTGCCATTCCTCTTGCGCTGCCTTGGAGTAAGGATGAGAAACCAATTGGCTAGGCTGCCAAGAAAAACTTTTTCCAAAACAATGAAACCCCCATAGAGGATACAAATGACATTAGAAAGGCTAGCATACCATATCCTTGGGATGAGGTTAGCTACCAAATAATCAAATACATTTCTTGTGAGGGGAGATACAACATTGGCTATGGTTATCACTTTAGAATCCTCCATGAAGTAAGGTATGGCATGGACACTCCAGCACCTCAGAAGCTCAACATCGCCTACTTCCTCCTACAGCCCCTCATTGACTCCAACACTAAGTTTCAAGCAGGAAATTCAGAGCAGCTAGCTCACCATGGGTTAATCAAAATCCCAGTGGAGGAAGCCCTCCATACATTTACACTCCCTATAGCATGGGAAGTTTTCCAAGACATGATAGTTGAGGATGACATAAAGGCTTTAACCTATGATGTCAGTCCTACTGGCAGTGAGGAGGAAGAACAGCAAGGGGGAGAAGGTGAAGCCACTGGTGACTTAGCAGAATAAGGAACGAAGGAGGAAGGAACTGAAATAGAGGAGGAGAAAGCTGAGGAAACAGAGAAGGAAGAAACAGAGCAAAAAGAGACAAAAAAGAGACAGAAGGAGGAGAAAAAGAGGCAGAAAAGGCAGAACAAGGACAAGGGTCCCTTGAGACTCTGGAAAGGGAGGCAGCAGCTACCCTCACTACCCTCAGTACACCAATCAAGCCAAAGAAAAAGAGAAAAAGGCAGGCCTCCATGTATTTTAGGGCTAGGAAGAGCACAAGAATCAAAATAGGAAAATCTCAGCCCTCTTCAAAAATGTCAGTTACAATTGAAGATTCACCCTCTGCCAAAGGGAAAGAATCCCCTTCCAAAGCACCTATCACATATGAAAGGGGGACTCCTAGATCTTCCACATGGAAATAAAAGGTAGAACTATAGGACCCAAAAACAGTCCTACAGGAGGCTCTGACGGTTCTATAGGAGACACTGTCAAAACTACAAGAGACCCAAAAGCTTGAGAAAAGGATGGAAGGACAACCACAGGTAAAGGAGGAAGAAACGGAGCTACAAGAACCTGATCCCCAGCCTAATCTTGCCTCCTATTACAATCTACTTGAGGGAGGAAGGATAATCCCACAAAAATTTGCAATTCCACTATTCTTTGAATTAGAGAAAGAAACAATAAGAACACATAGGTGGATGCAAATAACCAAATCCAAGGGAGCTGAGGATATTGGCCATATGGAAAACAAACTCAGATAAATGGAGAGAATTGAGTGCTCTCAGAGACAGGAAAGTAATTACAAGAACCCACCTTGAAACTGAAAATGAATTGTTAAGGAGGCAGCTGCAAGAGAAGGAGACTCAGCTGGCATGCATGGCCAGCTTATCCATGGAGGCATTGCAATGTAGAACACCAGCAAAATCCTATGGCCTATATCTCAAGGACCAATGGTTACAATTCCAGATAAAGACTCTGGCACAAAGAGGCATAATGCCTTTCCAATATTACAGGAAGTTTATGGATCTATGTGACCAAAGCATATCAGAGGATAAGGCAAATATGGTAGAATTTTACCTACATAACATGGCCTTCAGATACATGAATGTGTGGGACTCGAATGCTAGGCTAGGAAACTTGCAACTAATGGCCATGGCCTCATGGATGAACCATGAAGAGTTGAGGGCAGCAGAAATAAAAGGATTGATGATAAAAGAGCAGAATGAGCCATTAATGATAAGAGCTGAGCCATCAGATCCCATGGCACTCATCAGCACACACAACCTACTTACCAATGATCTTCATATTGCCCCTTGATATCTAAACGATCAGGCACAAGCCATTGCACACTTTGAGGATATGCAAAGGCTACTTGGGGATGACGATGTGCATGCATGCAAGAGGAGATGGAACACCTTACCACACAGTATACAGATCAGGGAATATCATTTCCCCATGAGGCTGAAGGAGGTATTAAGAAGAGTGCCAATGTACAAGCACTCCATGCAGAGGCTAAAGGTCAACTTGATTGGCCTCAAACTGAGTCACCCACTGCTGTTAGGCATCCTGGAAGGCAGAAGAGAAGAAGAAGAGGAGGAGCAGTGGGAAGATATAGACAGGAAGGTAGGATTCTATGAAAAATAAGAGTAGACCACATCAAAAGCCTGGGATGCTAGGGAGGCCACCAAGGCCATAAAAGATGAGGAGATGGACTAAGTTGCTCAAAGGATGAGCAACACCTTCAGTAGGGGTTGATGATGAGCCTCATAAATGGGTAATTTTATGGGCTCATTTTACCTCCTAACCTAGTCAAAGCAACCATTCTCTTAGCTTATTATATGACTTTCTAATTATATTTATGCTTATGGAGTGAGTTGAGTTAGTTATGATGCCATGTGGTCTAACGTGTGTTTAATGAAGATTATTGATGAATTTCAAGGTCAAAGTAAAGAATCCAGTGGACAAATGACAACAATAACTCGAAGTGGACAAAGGAGAGGACTTATAGGAGGGAATCCCCATCATTTATTACTCCTCACTTCGAATTCCCCTTCATTCAACTTGGAGTACAAGCAGCCAAATCATGCACTAGAAGGCAGCCAAGCAAGTGGAGGATGACTGATGATTATCTCGAGTTTTGGGAGCCAAGCCTCCCTGATTTTAAGGAAGTTGTTGGTAGCTTCATTTGTATAAGTAGAGAGGCCTAGGGCCTCACTAGGGTCATATTTTTGTTGGATTTTTTCTTATGTAAACTCTGCTCAACTTCGAGCTTATTATTTTGTGACAGTTTCATGTAATCCTGCTATTGTTTTGGAAATAAATATGGAATCCTTTTTGAGCTAGCACTGAGTTACCTCAAAGGGATGAAGCTCTTGGGTTAGGGCCCAATCCAAGCAGCCAAGCTCCTCTTTACTTCTATTTGTATGTTTTATTTCAGTTTGTAGATTAGGTAGCTGTTAGATGTATTTCTTTTAATAGTTAAGAATAAGTTGCTTTTGATGATTTAGTAGTTTTCTTACATTTGTGCTTTTTGTAGCAGGTTAAGCAATGATAAAGAGAATATTCAAAAGGATAGCAATAGTGCCTTGGCCTCTCTCCCCTCCTTTGGGACCTTGATCTGAGGCAAAGACCCTCTTGCTGCCCCAAAAACACAGATTTTCCCCATTCATAGGACTTCTAGTTTTTGCAGCTTTTTAGTAGGTGAATAGTCCAGTTATACTTTGCTTCACATCTTCTTCATCATGATCACTTCTTTATTTGCAATATTATTCTTTCATGATTTCCTTTCTTAACATTTCTCAGCATTTCCTTTCATAGATCATACTTTAGACTATTTTGATGCAAAACTTTGTTTTTCTAGATGCACTCATTTCATTGCTTGTTTGATCTTATTGGTTGACTGTCAGTTCCTTTACAGCAGATCTCTTTTTGCAGTAGTCCATCTTATCAGCCATTACATCCTCCATCTGATCCATGCTCTATAGGTTGCCCAAACCTCACCTCAATTCTGCCTTAGTTTCCTACAGTTTCCATAGAACTTCTTCCTCTCTCCTTGAGCAAACCCAATCACCTTCCTCTCTCCCGATGATTCATGGTATACCTTAGGCACCCTAACACCACATTTAAACCTTTATCCACCTTTTCCACCCACTATCACACCCTCAAAATAGTGAAAACTACTCTCGGCCTCCTCTTGTAGGCCTCCTGTAGTGGCCCCATTTTCCTCCTGTAGATTTCCTGTGTCCTCCTGTAGATTTTCCTGTAGGATTTCTTTCGAAGGTCGAGTGTGGGAAAATCCTCCAAAAGGCCACCTGAGACCTCCTAGGACCCATCCACACCATCCTACATCCTCTTAAGTCCCAAATCCACCCTCCAACGCCACCTATTCGCTTCCACTTTCACACATAATAAATTACATGCATGTCAAATTCACATAAAAATACAAAAAATCTAAAAAGATGTTTTTTTGCTTATTTACTTCCAGAAATAGCTTAGTTAGATGTTGTTTACTTCCTTGAGTAGGTAATGGAATTGATTTCATGGTTTTCATAGTGCTTGCTGCAAAAGTAGGATTAGTTAGTTAATTAGGGTTTACTAGGTTTGCTTTACATTTCAGTCTTTCTCCTTTCTGCAGTTAGAGTAGCATCTGTAGAGTAATCTTTCTCTCCTTCCATCACATATAGAGCTTCTTCTGGAATACATAGAATTTGGCTTGAGCTCCTAGTGATCTTGTGCCAGCTGACCAAGAGACAACCTGCAGTAAGAACTATTACTTGTGCATACAGCACCGACGCTTCCAAGTTTGTTACGAACTACCGGGTTGATAAGAGTAAAGTAGGCAACCCAAGAGTTGCAGCATTATTGCTGCAATACTAGTGCTCACCAATATGCAGCACTGTGTGTACTTCCTTCCGTAGCCAACCCATAACCAATATGATGTGGAGTCTAAAGAATTCATCCATGATGAGGTCGATTGGTTCCATCACCCCTTACTTCGAGCCCATGAATTCAAATCACATCTACCTTGTGGCCATTACATTGCCACACAATGTTTTGGTAAGGGGGCATCCTGTTATGAAACCAGCTCACAAAAAGATAGAAAAGATAGATCAACGCCTTAGAATTTAGCCTCTTCGAGGGAGAAACCTCATTTAATTTACATAAATGAACAATTTTTGGATGATACAAATGAAAATACCTCCTCTCTATATATAGGAGTCTAAGGGGTCATAATATAATCAAAGCCGACATAACAATAATAATGTAAGGGCACAATAATAACAATAGTGGGCTTCTATGGGGCACAATAGTAACAATATAAGCACTACACGGGTACATCAATATAATAAGGGGATTGTACTAATAACAATAAGGGGTTACACTAGTAGTATAGGGGCCTAACATGCCCATCTCCTTCAAAAAGTGTTGTCTTCAATGCTTGAGTAGTTCTTGATGCTTCTGTATAAAATTCTTGTCCTCCCATGTGGAATCTTCAGTGGGTAAGTTGTTCCACTTGATGAGATACTCTGAAATTGATCGATTTCGTAGCTGTCAGGTTCTGGTTTCTGTGACTGCTCCAGGTTCCAATATGATTTTTCCTTCCTCTTCAAGTTTTGGTGATATTGTTTGAATAGGGATCTTTTGCAACTTTTGAATGAGTGCCCATACTGCTTCATCCTTCTTCCATTCATCTCTTGCTTCATTTACCCAATCTGGATGGATAATAGAAATAGAACAAAAAAATGCTTCCACATCCTCATCCTTTCTTGAGAGTGCATCTACAACAAAATTTTTCTTCTCTTTTCTATAGATGATGTCAAAGTCATAACCCAACATATTTTTGACCCATTTTTTTTTCTTCTAAAGATAATAGTTGTTCTAAAAAGTATTTAAGACTATCATGATCCATTTTTACCTTGAAGTGTCTTCCCATTCGGTAAGGTCGCCATTTCTTAAGTGCATATAGTATTGCCAACATTTCCTTCTCCTAAATAGCTTCCTTGAGATGTAGCAGTAAAAATACCCAATCACCTACATCAAAACATTTTTCACTACAATGTTGATCTACCTGTTGTTTCATTCGATTTTGCACCAAAGTGGCATTATCCTTTAAAAGTTGGAGAACTTGGTGTTGATGCTCGATGTGATATTTCACTTCTTGAACCTTTTTCTTGTTGATATATCCTTCTATCTTTAGAGTTTGAGTGGTAATTTCTTCCAATCCTTTACAAGATATGGTCGGATTCATTTCTTGATGCTCGATGTGATCTTTTACTTTTTGAACATTTTTCTTCTTGATATGCCCTTCTATCTTGATATTTTGAGGAGTGGTAATTCCAACCAATGAATTACAGGATATGGTTGGATTCATTTCTTCTTTCTCGATGTTATCTTTCACTTCTTGCACCTTTTTCTTCTTGATATGTCCTTCTGCCTTGAAAGTTTGAGGAGTGGTAATTCTTTCCAATGCTTTACAAGATATGGTCTGATTCATTTCTTCTTTCTCTGGGGTTGGGTCCTGGCATATATCCTCTTCTTTTGATGTTTCTTGATCCTTTTCTTCCTCCTCTTCATACTCTATGTAAAATAATTTCTTCTAAGCACACTTATGACCTTTAGTGTATTTGCTATCACAATTGTAACAAAGCCCTCTTTCTCTTTTTTCTTCCAATTGTTGTGGTGTAACCCTTGTAGGTTGTGGAAGGCTAGGAGAAACAACACTTCCATCTTTATAGTTGTGATGGGTAGACTTCCTTGTTGCCATAATTTTACTTTCCACTATGTAGCAAAGCCCTTTTACTCTTTCCAATTGTTGTGGTCTTGCTCTAAAGAAGGTGTTGCTCTTTGTATCCTCATAATGTGCTATCATCTCCTCCGTGAAAATTGACCATGTAACAAGTTTTTTACGAGAACAAAGCCCTTTATACCATAAAAATTGATCCGGTTCTAAATATGAAGATGCACTACATACCTTTTGTAACAGTGGTACACCATGTAGATCAAAATATTTCTCCATCTGAAGTATCCAATTTACCGGATCCTTGCCATCAAACTTCCTCATCTTGTTTTTTTTGGATTTTAGGAGCTCGATCTTGAAACTACTGTAACTCTGTACTTTTGGATCTTTAAGTTCTGAAATTGCAATTTGCAGTAGTCCTCTATTTCCTCTTTCCAATGCCACCAGTCTGATCCAAATTGGATTCTCCAAGGAAGAGTTATGCCAAATCTCCCACAGTGACCTGATTATAGACTAATTCAATAGAGTGAACTTGTACGACGTTCCACGAGTCACTATTTCGACCTTTTTCTCTGAAAAATATATACAAGAAACTACAACCCGTCCTATTTTTGTACCTTCTTATGAAATTTCAATCCAATGCGCAGAGAGAAAGTTATGACGATTTTCCCTAGGTCACCTGTTTGGGATGTAATTCAGGAGTCTACAAAAAGACCAACTTCCTCAGATCATATCTCCGCAAATGTAGTGCAAAAAAATCTGAAATTCAGACCCGAGGTTCAGTGCGATTTCTTCTCAAATGGGTTTTTTTTAGCTTTTGAAACGTCACAGAAAAAAATTTATAGCGAAAATTCCACGATCACCTATTTGGAGCAGCGAAACCCTAGAATCCAAAGCTTTGATACCAAATGTTATGAAACCAGCTCACAAAATGATAAAAAAGATAGATCAACGCCTTAGAATTTAGCCTCTTCGAGGGGGAAACCTCCTTTACATTACATAAATGAACAATTCTTGGATGATACAAATGAAAATGCCTCCTTTCTATATATAGGAGTCTAAGGGGTTATAATATAATCAGAGTCGACATAACAATAATGTAAGGGCACAATAATAACAATAACGGGCTTCTATGGGGCACAATAGTAACAATATGGGCACTACATGGGTACATCAATATAATAAGGGGGTTGTACTAATAACAATAAGGGGTTACACTAGTAGTATAGGGGCCTAATACATCCACTCTTGAGAGTCCAGGAGAAGCAATTCTCCCAATCACTCCTCATGCATCTGGAAGTGTTGACTTTAGTACAATTATTCTTCCCCATTCAAAAGAATCTCTAGATTCTCATATCTCTTCATATCACTCTTGGGATGATCCACTTAATCATCCCTCCATTTTACATCAACAAACCAGTCCCTTAGGCATTGTTGTCATTTCTCCCTTGTGTTGTCTAGGTGAGCATCAATTAATTATATCCAAAGCCATTCTTTGGTATAGTGAAAACATGTATGAGAACCCAAAAAATCATTCCATTTGATTCATATCTGCAGTGCCAAATGAGGTTGGTAATCCGCCCTTTCCTTTCTATAACTATATCTATCCATTCTTCCCATATGAAGGAATCCATAACATAAACAAATGGTGAACCACATCATCAAAGTGTGTTTAGATTCCACTATTATTAATACATTCACCTGGGGGGCACCTATTCCCCTACATCTATTCATCGTCCTCTAGATACTCTTTCATTAGGAGGGCCAAATGCTTGAATCTTTTATTTGATCACTTGGAATAGAATGACACTCCACAAACTCATATAGTTAGGGGCATCATTCCCACCTTTGCATACCTGATAAGTCCCCTCAACAATCATATGATGGGGGGGAATATATCATGCTTGGGGGAATAATGGAACCCCTATCCACCTTCTTACATGATTAGCATAAGTCTCAGCCTAGACCCCAACGATGTACGTATGGATGATTATCCTCTCATTCCTTGGATATTTTGTCCTACTAGCCTCTTCGGTGAGCCATATATACATCGCATATTGTAGATGCTTGATACCATGTTTTAAAACATTCTACTCTATGTGATGCCACATTTACCATATAGTCCCCATGTTTAACTTCATGGGCGGGGATGATCCTAGACCTTTTCTGGTAGTTCATTCATGTATTCATTTCTTACCTTGATTCTTCACTAGCAACCATCCTTCCAAGAAGCATTAAGGCCATCCTTAATAAGTAAGGCAACCTACCTGAAAGTTGCAAATCGAGATTCTGATAGTTAGTTTGTCTACTACAATCACCACAACATTTAGGGCCTTCTCCTCCTCTCCAAATTCTCCAACGTCTCACTAGGCAAATGAATTGGATTTTGGGGGCAAGAAGCCATTTCATAAGGAAAAAACCTAGTTTTTCTATCGCCCATAGAGACCAAAGCATAGCTCAGTTTTATGAGCCATCAACACCATTGGAAATATCTCACCGAGTTCTATAATGGGTCTCCATTTGACACTTCACCAAGAAGCCATTTTTTCCATGAGGTCTCATTTTTCTGCCTATTAAAATCAAATTTCTTCATTTCAACGACTTATACTTTGGTACCACTTTACCCACGCATTTGTTGACTCACGTGCCAATTTTTGTCATGAGTAACCATAATTTACACATGTTTTTATGGTCCCCTCCGAGCCTCCTCCATGTGGTAGCATCATCGAGTCACCCTTGTTCAGAGCATCCGAGATGAGTCACCCTTGTATCTATGGAGACTTTTCTGAGTCCCCTTGAGTCGAGTTAAATTATTCCATACATATTTGTGTCACATTCATCTGCTCATGTTCATATTTGGACTCCATCTATACTGCTTCATCTTTGAAAATTCCCCATCTGAGTAATTGACCATCCCCTATGGAATTGAGTCATTCACTACCAGGTCAATCATGCATATTATGCTCTAACAAGGGAAGTCATCAGCCCACCACTCATCGTGCTTCCTTCCATCATCATCCCTTGAGTCAGTCTATTGGTTACTCTACTATGATATCTTGTTCCTTTGTTAAGGATTCCTCATTGACTTAACTCTAGCAAACCCTCTTCTATAGAGTTCAACACATTTATTCCAGAAATGTGGTCTAGAGGGCGATGTACCTTGGTTCCAGCCTTCATCCTTGTTTGGTACCTCGGATCAAGCAAAGGGAATCATCATTTTCCTTTGACTTGGTTTCTCACGTGCTCGATGCCAACTCATAATCACACAATTGATAATTGTACACTTGATGGTTTGGTGATCCAGTCGACTGTACCATTGATTCATGGGTGTGTGTGAGATGTTCTTGACCTCATGAGGGGGTGGCCCTTCAAGTATCCCCCCACATGCTCAGATGTCTACAAATGTTGATCCACCCTCAGATGCAGCTTCACATATGTGATTGGTTTGGCTTCAGCTGCTTGTAGCACCCACAACAAGCATGTCTCCTTTGGATGATCCATTCATATCTTCGGCGCCCTTTCTTGTTTAGAAAGGCTTCTTTCATTGTGATTTCGCCTTACCATGTCATCTTGAGGGGAATTATGTCTCATGTACTCAGATGTTATTGTATACAAGCCTGGCCTATATTTAACCAAGTGCATTATGTATATGGGATTCATTGTATTATTTTCTGTCCCATTGATGCCAGCATATCATGTACCATGTACTTTGTAGCTCAGTCCCATATTGTTGTGCTCACCATTATTATTTATACTCAGTTATCTTGGTGGGTATGGGTATGCCTCCCCCACCTTGTTTAATATCATGTACTCCAACATAAAAGGAGACTTCTATCATTTTAGTAGGTCTCACCCCCTCCATTTTTGTCCTTCCTTGCATTGCTTCAGTTGTCTCTCTCTCTCTCTCTTTGAGTCCCCTTTGGTGTCTCATGGAAGTGTAACCTACAATGTATTTCGGTCATACGATTTTCTCCTAACGCTCATATGTTGGGTGGAAATCTGTTATCACCAAAAAAGATCACCTAGCCATTTCTAACTACGCAGATCAAAATACACCATGTAGGATTAATTTTACCATAGTAAAATCGCTTTTACCATGGGAAATAATTTAGTAAACCATTTTTATTAAATTATTTCTGATTAAAATTAAAAAACCCCATGAGAATAATTAAATAAATCATTATTTATTTAATTTTCTCTAGGAATAATTATTAAATAATTGTTTCATAATTATTCTTTGTCACATTTGACTAAATCACCTAGGAATAATGAAATATATAACTATTTATTTATTATTCCTTAATTTTATTCTTGGAAAAATTATTAAAACACTATTTAATAATTATTTCAATTTCACACGATTCT
Organism: Pinus tabuliformis; assembly: GCA_031772625.1. Classification (NCBI taxonomy): domain Eukaryota; kingdom Viridiplantae; phylum Streptophyta; class Pinopsida; order Pinales; family Pinaceae; genus Pinus; species Pinus tabuliformis. The sequence continues at coordinate 752,815,463 of CM062812.1, forward strand.
TAATCCTGCCAAAAAAATTTAAAAATGATTTTATTTGTTATTTATTTCTAAATAAAGATATTTTACCATTTTGAATATATTTTCCCCTCTCCAAAAATTTAATAAAGTATTCCTAACGGTTAGACCTTCATTTGGTCAATATTATTTTATTATTCTCCATTTTTTAGATAACCCAATACTTTGTTATAAATAAGAGGGTTTTCCATTCATTCTTCACCATGATCATTATCATTGTCACCACTATCATCTTCTTGCATTTGAGATCCCACTTGAGTTCTACACAGTGTTTTGGGTTTTTCACATATTGAGAGAGAGAATCGATTACTAAAGCATCAAGGACATAAAAATACCTGTCCCTCATATTGAGAGAGAGAGAATTGATTATTGAAACATCAAGGACATAAAAGGACCTATCCCGTGGAGGGGGACTTGTAGACCCTTTTTGTAGATCTCCTTTACCAGGTGTTATCAAGAAATATTATCATTCATTTAAAAGTATTTCCATATTGGGTTATTACATTGGATATCTATTGTTGTTTGTTGTTTTGGATCGCATACATCTTTTTGTTGCAGGCTTTTCTCATTTTTATTATTGCATATCTGAAGCATAAGTAGCCATAAATTGTTTTTAGGGTCACTTGTCACCAATGACTTAAGTAAGATGTTTTTGGTACACCTTCCAAGAAATTTCATACTAACATAATGATTCAACAAAAGGGAGTACAATTTCCATATCTTGAATCATAAAGCTATCCAACAAAATCAACTAATCAACATCCATAAGATCAACCCAACAAGGCCGATAACCAAAACCCTTCCTTAGATGCCTGCAATAAAAAATCACTGTTTGTGGTCAACTGTCGAACCCTGCGGTCAAATGATAAAACCAAACACTAGGTCCTTACAACACAAATGACGTGATGTGTGTGTGACTAAAAGGCTTCAGCCGCATGGATGAGCTGACCTGTGTGTAGTTGTAGCCAATATTTCTCCATGGGATGCCTGCGGTTGAGACCCAAAACCCTAAAATAGAGATGTGAGCTTTGGACCATTCAATTTCACCTTCGTATGAACCCATTCATCTGCAAACCTACCTCAGACATATGTGAGCAAAAAAGAAAGAATAGAAGAATGATTCAATATTATTGTCCAAATGAGTTTGAGGTCACTTGTATTTATATCTTTCCAAAGGTGTCCAATTTTCTTCAGGGCTGACATGATCAAATATGTACATTTGGGTTTTTAATTCAAAAATACACTTTCCCTTCTCCAAATTGAGCGTTTCAATAGTAAAAATTGGTCCTCTCAAAAAGAGGAATCTCATCCCACATTTATAATTTGTCATTGTACTTCGAAGTTAACACTCCCTCTCAGCTAGGGAGAAACTCCAATGACATCACATAATCGTCACAAGTATCCAGTCATCAAATCATATCTTGTATCAAGTATGTCATCAACAAGTTTCATTACTACTCACCTCTGCTCACTTCTTATTATCTCTTGATTTCCTCTATTTATATGTTGAACATTATGGAATCTAACTGAAGAAGAATTTAATATCGGAGGGGAGCCTAAGCTACCACCCTCTATAAATTGGGGAGCCACTACTACCACCCAAAATCAATGCCAGTGGGGATACCAATGCTACCACCAAGGAAACATCAGAGAGCTTAACATCAGGGGCACATCTAAACTTGAAACCACATCAGGGAGTTTAGTCTCAACCTGTAATCACATCGAGGAGTACATCTCAACCTAGAATCCAATGATAATGAGAAAGGTCCTATTGGATACTCTCACCTCATGTCAAGCAATAGGTGAGATACCACTAACCAAGAAATGATCATAACCATCCCATGATGCAATCAATGGGTGAGATACCAATTGTTGTACAACATAAGGATCAAAACCATCCAATTTCTCACTGATTTTCCCAACAATGACACTCAATAGCCATGTGGTATAACACCTCTCTCATAACCAGCTTTGATTGTACACCTCCAAGTACAATGTCAACCCATTGGCCAAATGGAGAGTGGTATTCCCAACAAGCCCTGATTCTGGGTATGATGCCAACTAGGGTATACTCATGAGGAATTCACTGGGGCATAAATGCCATACCACGTGGGTTCATATTCGGGGATATATATATTGAGAAACAAATGACATAATATATTGGGGATATATAAGGGGTAAAGGGATTTTATATTGGCAAGTATAAAAAATGGACCTTAAAATTAATGGGAAAATACAAAGGGGTATAAAAAAATGTTAATGAAAAAATGGATACCTACAATATTTAGTGAAAGTAGGGGTTTTTTGAATTGAGAAGGTGTATTAGGTTTGTATTGATACGGGGTTAAATAATGTGACTTTTAGAGTCATTTTCCAATATGTAGTCAAATTAGGGGTATTGTTTAGTATGCCACAAACGCACGTGATATGTCATAGGCTCATTGAGTGAAACCCCCATGGATATACTCTACAAAGACCAATATAGGAGAGCAGCATCTCCAACCATATGGGTAACAGATAGGGGATAAACATCTATGACCCTATTGTCCAGGGATCCCTCAACCCTAGGAGCCCTCCATCTTAATTCCTCACCCTGAAAACTCAAACAGGGGGAAAGAGTTGGCTTAGTGTTCTTGATCAGTCCTTATCTCTATAGATTAGAAACATATCCTCATTCTCATGTTTGGTATCAACTTAATCATCATGTCACAATAGAAAGCCTCTATTCATACAGGACATAAAATAAAATATTATATTATAACAAAATATATCACAAAAAGGATACCTCATTCATCCTCCCTCTCACAAAGGCAACAACCACAAGCCTAAGCTTGTCTCCTACAACAACACATGGCTAAATATATCTCGATCCCATCTATATATGGGATTCTCTACCAATTGGATCCCACTCATTATCATCACAATGTATCACTATCATATCCAAAACCTCCTCAAAATATCTCTCCGAAGAGCTTCTTAAACTTGCATCACATCTAGTCATGTCAGCAACATTGTACTCAACCTCAGTCATGCTTAAAGCTACATACTTCTCATCCAAAAATACCATGGCAAAACTCATACTAAGGCATCACCCATATGTGCCCATATTATTAATAACAATCCCAAACAACATCAATACATCCATGCAGTCACATGTCATAGGTATAATATCTCATACCAAAAACTGATCATTCCATGCAAATATCTCGAAGGGTGCTTGGCAGAATCTCAAGGTGTATGAAGCAGCTCAATCAGGTTTTATGCAAAACACATACACACACACACATATATATATATACTGATGAGTGTTCACATGGAACATCAATGCTTCAATCAATTATTGGTTGCCAAGTCAGGTTCAACTATATATCTTCATAACTTCTTGAAATTCAATCAGAGTGTCCGAGGATTTGCATTTTTTCTTTCTTTAATAGCTTCATAATATACATTTTCTTTTCCCACCTTCAGTACATATTCATTATGCCATGGCTCTTCATTTTGATCTTCAGAGACCATATCCCTCTTACTTTGATCATCAAAGGCTCATTATCTGTCAAGAATAGAACATCAGCATATAAAAACAAAATCAAAGTCATACCTTGGACCCCTTTTGAATTACAGGTTCGGATCAACACATATTCTTGGCTTCACCATGGAGCTTGCTTCATACAATTCTTTCTACAAACATAACACTTGACCAAACCAATATGTTCAGCCTTACACAAATCAATATTGTGAAATCAAATAAACTCAGTCATATTACGATGCTATATCATAACTAATATTAAAATCATAAAGTTTTCTACCAATATCCTTGTGACAGACTCTTTAGACCAAGTATCAAGTATATCTCTGAGCTGAATACCAAGCTACAACAACTTTTTATTTGCCAAGCACTATCAAATCAAACTTTATCAACCCATCCTTATGATCATACCATGACTCATTTCTATCACTAAATATGAATGCATACATCATGGAAAAGTCATATAAGTTCCATTCTTTCATTGTGAGATTACTACATACTGAATCAAAATTATTTATACTTCAACTAATGTGCCAAAGCCAATGAAGCCAATACAAAATTAATTCCAACATTAATTACTAAAATCCACTATACCCACATAGCACTTTCATCATTTATCAAATAAAAACCCTAATTAGTTACCATGGTGAGTTAAATCAATCCAAAAGCCCAAACATATCTATGAACCATAAAGCATCATGTCAAAGTTCTAAGGCATCATCAATTGTCCAAGCCAACTAAGTTAAGTCAATAATCCAAATCTTGTCAAAACCTTACAACTGTTATCAAATACTGTCATACAATAGCTTCAATGGTAAACTCAAAATCACATATTGATATGCATATTATGGTAAGTTTCAAACAAAATTTTAGTCAACACATTTAAATTCTCTATAGTAAGTCAAATATTAAAACTTCCCTGCTCATAGAACTTTGTGTTATCTGCTCCATATCTGTAGGACATTCATACTCATGGTGAATTGTTGATTTTATGCATAAAGCTTTAGTTTTTGTGATCTACAGGAATAACCACACCAATCGGATTTTCTTCTGTGAGGTTGGAAACCTATAACCACACTGATAAGGCTTCTTCCTTGTGGTTGGTGCTTATACTAAGGAAAACCTCTCTTCTTAGACTAGCACTAGCTGCAAACCAACAACATCAAATATATGTATATATATGTTAGAAAACTTCAACAATAAATAATCTTTTACACATTTAATTCAAATTACAATAAGTGTATGTTGCCTCTGTAGCAGCAACATACTTTTCTTCTGTTGTTGAAAGTGCAACAATACTTTGGATTTTTGAAACCCAACTGATAGAGATTCCACCTATAGTAAATACATATCCTGTAGTCCTCCTCATGTTATCTATGTCACCTGCCATATCTACATCAACATATCCCTGTAGAGAAATGTTTGAACCACCAAAGCATAATGCTTGATTTGTGGTACCTTTCAAATATCTGAGAATCCATTTCACTGCCATCCAATGTTCCTTTCTTGGATTGTTCATGTACCTGCTTACAACTCCCACTGCATGTGCAATATCAGGCCTTGTGCAGACCATAGCATACATTAAGCTTCCAACTACTTATGCATATGGAACTTTAGACATATAATCCATGTCTTCTTTGGTCTTTGGGAACATTTCCTTACTAAGTTTTAAATGGCTAGCAAAAGGTGTACTAACTAGTTTTGCATTGTGCATATTAAATCTTTTCAACACCTTTTGTATGTACTCATTCTGAGACAATGTGAGTTTGCGATTTTTCCTGTCTCTAATTATTCTCATACAAAGGATTTGTTTTGCAGCTCCCAAATCCTTCATTGCAAATGAATTTGCCAATTTTCTTTTGAGCACATTTATTTCCTGCATGTTAGACCCTGCAACAAGCATGTCATCTACATACAATAACAATATAATATAGCTGCCATCATTTTTCTTTTTCAGATAAACACAATGATCATAGTGACATCTAGTATAACCTCGTTTAGACACAAACTTGTCAAATTTTAGATACCACTGCCTTGGAGCCTGTTTTAAGCCATACAAGCTCTTCTTCAACCTGCACACTAGTTTCTCCTTTCCTTTTACCTCATATCCTTATGGCTACTGCATATATATCTCTTCCTCCAAATCCCCATGGAGAAAGGTTGTCTTTACATCTAACTGTTGAAGATGCAAATCTTCAGCTGCTACTAGACTTAGAATAGTTCTGATTGAAGTCATTTTAACAACAGGAGAAAATATTTCATCAAATTCAATACCTTTCTTCTGTGCAAACCCCTTCACCACAAGTCTAGCTTTGTACCTCTGTTTTCCTCCATCTTCTTCCTTTAGCCTGTAAACCCATTTATTCTGTAATGTAGTTTTACCTGCAAGCAACCTGACTAAGTCCCAAGTCTGGTTATGCATTAAGGAGTCCATCTCTTCTTCCATGGCTATCTCCCACTTCTTCCTACTTTCAACCTGCATTGCTTCTTCATAACATTTGGGTTCACCAGAATCAGTCAACAATAAATAATATAATGAAGGAGACTATCGTTCAGGGGCTCTACTTATCCTGGTAGATCTTCTAACACCACTTTCAGGTGTTTGGGGTGCCTGTTGCTATTGTGGTGGTTGTTGTTGTTGTGGCTGTTGATTATTATTATTTTCAGGCACCTTTACTTTTTCAATGATCTCATCAAGAACTGCGTATTCCTTGTTTTCTTTTTCTTGTTGCTTTTCCTGCAACTGATTCTTATACAAGACCTTTTCATTGAATTTTACAACTCTGCTCCTAATGATTTTGTGATTTTCATAATCATATAAGCGATAACCAAAATCATTAACACCATATCCAATAAAGGTATATTTCTTTGATTTTGCGTCAAGCTTTGTTCTATTTTCTTTAGTAATATGGACAAAGGCATCACAACCAAAAGGCTTTAAAAAGGAGTAGTTTACATTTTTACCTGTCCATGCTTCCTCAGGAACACCACCATCCAAGGAACTTGAAGGCCCTCTATTTATTAGATAAACAACAGTATCTACAGCCTCTGCCCAAACTTGTAAAGGCAATCCTGCATGCAATCTCATGCACCTTGCATGCTCCATGATTGTTTTGTTCATCCTTTCTGACACACCATTTCCTTGTGGTGTTCTTGGAACTATCTTCTCTCTGTGAATTCCATGCTCTGAACAGTACCTATCAAACTCATTGCTGCAATATTCACCTCCATTATCTAATCTGAGACACTTCAATTTCTTTCTTGTCTCAATCTCAACAAAAGCTTTCCATTTCTTGAAAGTATCAAATACATCATATTTATTCTTAATACAATAAATCCAAGTTTTTCTAGTTGCATCATCAATAAAAGTAACATAATAATGAGAGCCACCAAGAGATGATACCTGAGCAGGTCCCCATACATTTGTATGCACAAGCTCTAATTGTTCGCTCTTCTTTTCTTTCTCAACTCTGAGAAATCTGACTCTTCTGTTTTCCATAAATGAAATTCTCACAGAGGTCCAAATCAACATTCTTCAAACCCGGCAAAAAATTCCTTGAGTGAAGGATCTTCATCCCCTTCTCACTCATGTGTCCGAGCCTATGATGCCATAATGCTGCATCTACTCCTTTGAAATTTAAAGCATTAATAGAGTTAGAAATACCATTGGATAAATACAATCTACCAACCTTTTCGACTTTTGCTATTACGAGGGCTCCTTTGGTGACCTTCCAAGATTTATCTGTGAAAGTTGTCACACAACCTTCACCGCCTAACTGCCCTGTTGAAATCATATTTTTCTTCAGATCTGGAACATGCCTTACCTCCTTTAATAGCCATTTGTTTCCATTCTGCTGTTTTACAAGAACCTTACCCATTCCAACAATTTTCAAGGGTTTATCATCACCCAAACGGACTTGTCCAAAATCTCCTTGAACATAGTCATGAAAGTATTTCTTATTAGGCGTGGTATGGAATGAGGCCCTTGAATCTACCACCCAGGAATCAGTAATATTTTCGAAAGAAAGAATCAAAGCATCTTGTAACACCTCACTTGTCACATTTGCTTCATGATTGTTTTCTTGCTGTGCATCTCCTTCTTTTCCCTTTCGAGATCTACAGTCTTTCTTTAGGTGTCCTTTCTTTCTGCATTTCCAGCAGACTATCCCCGATCTCGACTTGGATCTGCCTTTCCTTGATTTACTGTGATATCTTGAGCTCTTTCCTCTTTCCATTTTTCTTCCCCTGGACTCTGCACTGAAAGCATTACCTGATGTCTCAGCGAAGCTTTTCCGTCGCATTTCCTCGCTAAGGATAACACTGACAACATCATCAAACTTTAAAGTAATAGATCCAGAAACAGAGTTACTAATGGCCATTACTAAACCATTCCAACTTTCTAGAAATGAGCACAAGAATAACAGAGCTCTAACTTCATCATCAAAGTTTACCCCTATAGAACTTAACTGACTTGTAACAGTATTAAAATCATTTAAATGGTCTACAATAGATCCACCTTCCGACATCTTCATATTAAATAAACACTTCATAAGAAATACCTTATTTGAGGCTGAGGGTTTTTCATATAGTTTTGCCAACGCTGTTATAGACATATTTGGGTACTGCAACTCCAATCACATATGTCCATAAACCAAGGGCTTCTAAACCCCTAAAAGTGTTGTTTCATACCCTAAAGGAACAAGGTCAGCTGATTAAATCATCTCCCAGAAGTTCTCCATGAAAGACTACTCAGAATTGGTCAAAACAGGACCATACAAACTGCTCCATGCATAGGGTGCGATGCATCTCACCTATTACACATGGGGGGTGCAATGCATATTGGAAAGCCCTTCTGTAGGGTGCGATGAGCAAGAGCAGACAAATGGCAGAAGCTGTGTGCTAGGTGGAAACATAGAGAATCTTCTAGAAACTGCTCATATGACACTTGCCTCTTTGAATTTGCCCAGGGATGAGTAAGAGATCTGAAATCTCCAAGTGGAACCAAGAACTATCATTGAAATGACACTAATCAAAATCCCAGAAGCTAACTCACTCTCCTAAAAACATCTATATATGGATCCCTCATCCAAGAGATCCAGGGGCTAGAAGTTTGTAATTTGCAAGGAAGTGTTGTTGGTTTCTCTTTGAAGACATTGTTGGGTGATCTTGCTTTGTATGAGGTGAAGAGGGCTTTCATGCTGGGAGGATGATGCTGGATCAGACAGCCTGGTTGTAATCCTCTCTTCTACTACTTCTATCAATAAAGCTATTTGATTTTTCCTCCATATGCTTGTATATCTCTGAATCTTGTTTATGTATGCATTTATATGGTTAATGTACATCTGATCCTACATTATTTATGGTTATAGATCTCTATGCTTTGATGGTATTTTTCTACCTTGGCTCTACAGGTGTTCTTTGAAGCGGGACAAGTGAGAAAGGAGTGGCGAAATCTCTATCAAAGGAGAGAGGAAACAAGCAAGGAGACTAGAGAAAGACTGAGGTTGGTGCTCTCTGCGTCTCTCTCATCCATCTCTCATAAAGGAAAACACAAGAAACTTTAATCTGTTTGTTTCTAAGATAGATACCCGTCTTAGTGGGACTAGCAGCTCTGAATGGACACTAGTTTTCCCGATAACAAAATGGCGACTCCACTGGGGAGCGAATAGTTTGTTTGTTTTGTTACTGTTGTTTGCCTTATAAACCACAGACGGAGCCTGAAGTCAAGCCAGCTAGCCTTCGAACTGCTTTTGCTATGCAACTGCAAAGTAGGTCAACGTTGCTTCAGTCAATCTCCAGGTTGGTTTATGAACTGAACATCTAGCTTGTAGACATCCTAAGTGCCCTGGTGGTAGCTCAAATAACCTCATTATATCAGCCCCGATACTTTGTGTTTACTGACAATCATTAGCTCAGCTTAAATCCCTGAACTTAGCTACAAACTGTGAGAAGAAACCAAGCTCAGTATCGTCCCTGGAACCTCGCACTGTCTCTTCTTGACAGTCTGGATGCATCGCACCTCCCGTGTGCTATAGGTGAGATGCATCCCTGTTTCCCTATGTTACAGGTGCAATGATCAGATGAGACTGTTTCTGCCTCCAGATTTTGGTTTTCTCTTCATTGTCTTCAGCTTTATTCAGTAGGTTTGCTGTCTGTGATTAGTATATCTCGGTTGAAACCATCTTCCTTTGCATTATTCAGCCTCCATCGATAAAGAATTGTGAATGTTTTTATGTATTTTTCGTCATTTACAGTTCTCTTGTGTAAACAATAGCTTAATCGAACTATCGTCTTCTGATTTGAAAGTGTCGCAAGTGTCGTTTTCAGTCAAAGAAAAGAGTCTTCCTATTTTTGATAGTCGATTACACTTTTGCCATTGTATTTTATTTGAATCATTAGTATTTCAAGTGTCAAAAGCAATTTTGAATTCGAAATCGCAAAGTGTCATCTTGGCTTTACTTTCGTTTTTTGAAAAGAAAATTGTTAGTATTGTCGCTTTGAAAGAAGAATAGTTCAGATATGTACTTAGCATTCTTTTTGTCATTCATACATTAAGAAAGCGGAAAACAAATACATGCATGTGCATTTGCATTAAGACTGCATGCTGAAGTTGATTTAGGAAAAGTGCATCTAGTGTGTGCTCTCTGCTATATGTTGAAAGAATTTCATTTCTCTTTCCTTAGTAGCTAGGATTTTCATTACAAAAGGAAAGTAAATGACTATTTATCATCTTAGATTGCATATTTAGGAATTGTATATCTACATCCCACGGTGAACCTTAAAGGCAAACTTCTTAAGAAACATCAACTGTAAAATAAACTTCAATGAATATAAAAATTCTTTAGAACCTAACGCACAACATTTAGAAGTCTAGGCTAGAGATGTATTTCGACGTCGTAAAGCCTAGTAACTATCACTTTCATCGTAGGTTGGGTAATTCCTCCTCTTTGAGACGACAAGTTCTAGTATGGACTTGTGCTCCCACGTACTGTCGAGTATATATTGGGAAACCCCAATAGGCTATATCCTTTATGCTTAGGAAGCTGTGTTTGCCACCCTATTGATCGCAATGCACTGAACACAGCATTTGAGAAGATTGATTGCCGTACCGTAAAAAGTATTCTACATTTTTGCGATTGGTTTGGTAATCCCTCTGTCTAGATTTCCAGAGCAGTCATTTTCATTCCTTTTCAGACTCCTTAAAAGAAAAGGTCCATCTAAGCACTTGTCACTTCTGGCTCATTAAAAATCGAAAGCGTCTAGAGTCATCTTTAGCTTTTTCTCAACTCTTAAAAATTGAAAAAGCAAGTTGTGTCAAAGCGTCATAAAATTCATTTAATTCGGAATAACATTTTCCCCTTTTTATTTTGAGTTGATCAAGTAATCCACAATCGTGGAAGAAAGTCAATCAAAACCCCGTTGTTCGCGGAGACTAGCGAGTCAACCGTCTTTGACCCTGGAAATGAAACCATCCCGGGCAAGGCATTCTCGTTTAACTGAGTCGAATTCACCTAATTTATTTGAAAATTGTGTTTCAACATCGTCAGAGACTACAGTTACTCTAATTATTTCTGGTACATCTACCTTTACAGAAGAAGTTCCGCAATGACAAGAGGACATTAGAACTGATCCTAGTGTAACGGTAGACACCTTTACTCCAGAAACAGCTCCACCTATGGTTGATTCGGAAGGTGTCACCCCTCCAACATCTGTCGTTGCAGAGTCTATATCTTCTTCGGCACTAGAAATAATTTACGGACCTGACGGTCTACCTCTTCCACCTAGATTGATTGCTATAGAAGAGATAGTGGAGGATCTTCCACCCAGTACTCTAGTGCATTTTGGAACTGGTATCCACTTACATCCTTCTACTACAGAAGTTAGTTCTTTTTCATCGCAAGTTCTTGTCGAGTCGCTAGGAAATCTTTTGAATAGACTAAACATGTTTGGACAACCATCAACATCTAGGACTGTGCCAACTGAAACAGCTATGGCAGAGCTCCCTACTGTCGTTCCTACAATTATTGCTGGTATACCATCTATCCTGGCAAGTTATCAACAACAAGCCGAAGTCCAATCAGGGACTATTTCGACGACATGGTTAGTTCCCATTTCTTCATCCAGACTCTCATTTGGTATTTTTTATGTTGAAAATCAACAAGTTAATCCGATGTGTCTTCAAAGGCCAATCTACCCTTTAAGTACTGGATTACCACCATATGGGGGGCAGTATTCCTTTTCATTGTTCCCTCCTGGAGAACAACCATATGGGAGTTTACAACAAAGTTCAGTTCAAACTAGAATTACATCAAGCAGTTGGGTACCAATACTGCCTCAACAACCAAGGGTTGTATATTCAATGCAACCAGTCCATCCTGTGTTGAATATTCCCACTACACCTGCTATTATGACTGTATCGCAAGTACAAGCGCTACCTGTTGTATGTGAACCTCAAGTTTCTTAGGTTGCAATACAACAGCCTCTCGTCTCGGTGATTCAATCACAACCTCAAGTTAGTGCCTCCTCATCTGGAGCGACTTAGGCTCAAAAAGGTACTATGACTCCACATCTTGGTCAATCATCCAGTATTGGACAACAACAAATAGTCCAACAACCATGGCTGGTTCAATATTAACAACCACAATTCCAGCAATCATACCAAGGACCTGAGCAACAAGTCTTTATAAGTAATGGGCAACTGCATTTCCAAAGTGGTTATCAACAACCATATTATAATGGTTATGCCCATCAATCTTATCAAAGTTATCAGCATCACATGCATTATGCCGGTATGCAAAGACCCACTGCTCAGGCGATCCCATCTTATCATGGGTATGCTTCGCCAAACCTAAATCAACAGTTTCCCTTCGTAGAAACTTTAGAATTACCATATCTGAATCGACTAACAAATGATCCAATTGCTTACGCCCCTTGGTGGCCAGCAATTCCTCATAAACTTCCTTCAGATATTCCTAAATTCAATGGAAATCCATGTGAAGATCCATCAAATCATGTAATGACATTCCATTTGTGGTGTTCATCCAACACCCTGAATGATGATTCGATTAGGCTTCACCTTTTTCAGCGAATGTTAATTGGTCCGGCAGCTAAATGGTATATAGAATTGCCTAGAGCTTCGTTTGATAACTTCAGCACCCTTGCCACTACCTTTTTAACCCATTTTCAGTTACCCATAAGGTACAAAACAGGGACAGAACTCCTTACCAACTTTAAACAAACGACAACCACTCACATATCTGATCATATTCATGAGTGGCGACGTTGTCGAAGAATGGTGAAGACATACGTTCCTGATCAGCTTTTAGCTGAATGGTTTATAAAGTCATTATTACCCTCTATTACAGAGGATGTGGCTAAGGGAGGAGTTGTCACTGAAGAGCAGGTCATTGCCCGTGCACAATATTTATACTTGATCTATACTCAGTCTAGCACGCTCTACGACAAAATTCTTGATTCTCCTAGACCAAAATTTTCCGTTCCTCCCCCTCCTAAATCAAACTAGGACTCTCATGCCGGCAATGGCGTGATTGGTATAACAAGCATGAAAACCGCAAAGGCTACATCTAAAAAAGCCCTTGCAGTTTATAGTTAAAAATTAAATGAAGAACATCTTGCCTGAGAGGTTAATGCCGTGTGATCTGACAAGGGAAAAAATCCAAAGCAACCTGGGGGCAAGAAGAAAGGGAAAAATAATAAGAAGAAATAGGAAAATTCACCTCCTAAAAAATCTTCTGAAAACCCTACTGGGCAAAAGAAACCTCATTATCCATGTTACATATGCGACGACGAGCATTTCACGAAAGATTGTCCACATAAAGCTAAGGTTATGAAATTTTTAAAAACTTCAAATACCCCAGAGGTGTTGACTAATCCATTTCTAAGCCCAGAAACAAACCTGGTTACTAGTGATCGTGCTTCCCCATCCTAAGTGCTTATGCTATCCATCTAAAAATAGCAAAATGATGCTTTGATATCAACAAGGAATAAAGATTATGGAAATCCACAATCGCCGAACAGCAAGGCTATAGATCAAACAAGCAGTTCGACAACAACTTCGTCAGAAGTTGTTCCACCAATCATTCCTGAATTAACAATAAAACCGCCTAAGGGAGTAGTACATAAATCGATGTTTAATCCTCGTGCTCGAGCAACACAGAATTATAATATAGTGGAGGATCTGGCCCAATCACCATCCGCTATGTCGACACTTGAAGTACTGTAGAATTTCCCCTCCCAAAAGCAGGCTTTGTTATCAGCGATAGGTGGGATTGATCCAACGGATTCTAATCTAGTGGCCTTTAATCATAAAGGATACGAACCTCAGTTACCAGCCCAGCTCCCTTTCCTCATATAGGTGAAAACCCTCAACAAAACTGTTCATCAAACAATCATTGATGAAGGGGCATCTACCTGTACTATGTCAATGATTTGCTGGAAAACTTTAGGCTCTCCACCCTTGTCACGATCATCAACAACATCAAAAATGTTCGATGGAAGAACATACATGCCGTATGGGATATTAAGTAACTTGCAAGCTGAACTAGGGGGCAAGATAGTAGAAATTGAAGTTGAGGTCATTGATGGAAACCTTGACTACAATATCTTGCTAAGAAGGCCCTGGATTTATGCTATGGCTGCTGTTGTGTCAACATATTTTAGAAAGATTGCATTCCCCTTCCAAGGTAGAATTACAATCATTGACCAACCAACCTTCCTCCCCAACAATTCGCAAGTTACTGAAAGCATTCCATTGATCCATGGAAGCTCTATATCACTTCAAAATATCGGAGTAGGTCTCCTAAAAGACCCTTCCTTAATGGGTACTTTTTCCCTTCTGCCTCCGAGTAATCTGGCAGAAGTGGCCACAGTGGAAACCTATCATATGATATCTCTACATCATCAAATATTGAGAAGAACTCTAACCATTTTGATAGTGTGGATCATCGCAAGGTATTACCCCCAAGCCCTACCATACCTACATCATCTGACGATCAATTCAGTGATGTTGGAAATTATGTACTGGGGGCATTGGAACCAGATCTTTCCTTCATGACCCCTTATGAGTTGTGATCAAAGGTCGCCAGAGGATAGTTCGTTGACTAGTGTCAACCTTGTTAAAAAATGAAACAAGGCTGAGCAAAATTCCAAGTCGAGTCTTTCACTTGATCTCGTAAAGGAACCTTCATTCCATCCACCTAATTACCGCGAGTAGTCTAGTGAATGTAATGAAACTTAAGGGGCATGCACCCTTGTCTATTTTGCAAACAAACCGAGCTGTAGAGATAAGTTTCCCTGTAAGTTATGTGATTAGTCCGGGTGACCTTTCACCTTTGTCTATTTGGAGGACAAAGTGCAGGAAGTATTTTGTCTAAGTATTAACAGAAAATCATCCTACTTAACCACAATAAGTTTCCATATGGTTACTGAAGACTTTTATTTTTATGCTGGGGGCATGCAAACCTTTTTATACAAGAAAAAACGACCAATTTCATTGTTTATCTTTTTAGCATTTTTTTTGCTTTTTAGCTTTATAGTTTGGTCATTCCTAGCTTACATAAAAAGGAACATGAGCATTTTTACACAAAGTTCAGGCTTGTTAAAAAATAAACCTAGTGATGAGCAAGTGTTCCCATAGAGTTCAAGCTCATTAAAAAATGAACCCCACCTTCGGTAAATAACCATTGCGATTGCATAATTATCAGCTTTTGAACCTTGGTCGTGTTCTCACCATCACCTCCACTCTTTTTTAGCCGATCATACGCCTCCATTTGATTGTTTACCCCTTTTGAGGAACAGCTGCAATGAGTGATTCTATTAGCCACCTTATTTACACTGTTGTGATCGGAATGTGCCAAACCTTACCTGGAACCAGTTGTTATCCAAAACATCACTCATTCCTCAAAAAACGAGTCTCCTTTAAGCTCTTTTCATCTGACTCGTAAAATATGAAAAGATTGCCGAGTAATTGGCCTCTCTAGCTCGTTAAAGTGACCGGAAGTGCTATCCCTCCTCTAGATTTTAATCTTTTTGGACCTGAGGGATTATTACACAAAAAGATCGAGCGCTTGTCTTGTTCGGCTCATTAAAACTATTGAAAAGTCATCCATTTCGTATTATTTTACACCTTTTCGGACTTAAGGGATTACATTATGAAAAAGGACCACTAGAGTTGCCTTTACGTCCCTTTGTAGACTCTCTAAAATTGAAAAGGACCGAGTTATCTTTGTCGTTAAACTCATTAAAACAATAGCGACAAACTTGTCCATGCAGACAAGAGCGAGTTTCACTGTCGCTAGGCTCATTAAAACATAGTGATGGGTTTACCCGAAGGAAAAATTATATAACAAGCATATGTTATCCTCCTCAAGCTTGACAAAAATAAAGAGGTACTGGTCAGCAATGACTGGGGAAAAGGGAAGAAAACTTGAATAGCTTCATTGGTAGCAGGTCGCTCTTGAACATGACACTTTCACTTCGTCACCATGATTGAGTCGGGTTGGGTTATTCCGTTCAGCGGTCATATCACCATTGGTCCACCGTACCATCTGCCTTGGGGTTAACGCTACCAATCCATTTCAGTGTCGCCGATATGTTCAAGAGAAGTCGCTCAAAGAATTCACCAACCTAGCCAATGTCCCATCCGCTGCAATACCTTCACTCTCCATTTTTCATGACCGCCACCCTGGACCTTGTATCATCGGATTGTTTTCACCTCCACAAAATCATTTGCTCTATTCTGTGTCGTAGATGTGGGATTCATTAAGGCCCTCCTATGATGGGTCACTTCTTGTTAACATCAGCTTATTATCCAAGAAGTTGACTTAGGGACAACCCTTTCAGTACTTTGAAGCTTGCATGCCTCAGTGGCAGGTTTCTAACTTCCGGCGACAGGTTTACATCAATGGACTTCGACCAAAAGACTTTACGTGGTGTTCGACATCAGCTCATGTATTCACACCACGTGAATTGTATTGTAGTACCTTGAGGGTCATCATCATTATCGGTGATTCCTCTCACGCCTGTTAACGACTTACATCATTGGCTGGTAATCAGGTGATGTCTTTCCATGTTCGACATCAGAACATCTTTTCACATGGATCGACTTGTACTTCGGGTGAAGATTGAACGAGTTTGAAGACCCCGAATCTAGGTTCATCCATCCTGGTTGTGATATATTCAGGAAAGTAAAGACATCAAATGTACATCATTGCTACATAGATAATCATCCAAACTAAAGGATGATGGCTCTACCAGAATCATCAGTCTGCCACACAGACGATTGTCTGTCTTATGTACATGAATATGAATTTATAAAGATGAGCATGGGAATGCCTGCCTCAGCTAGATCATGAAAATATTATGAATATAATGTATTGTATTGTATCTTATTACAGGTCACCTTCCAGTTCGAAAAACCTCGGATCCTCATTATAAAGCATTTCACCCGGCATCAAAAGGATTTACGACCTCATGCTTTAGGGTGACACTGTTATAGACATATTTTGTCACTGCAAACCCAATCACATATGTCCATAAACCAAAGGCTTCTAAACCACTAAAAGTGTTGTTTCATACCCTAAAGGAACAAGGTCAGCTGATTACATCATCTCCCATAAGTTCTCCATGAAAAACTACTCAGAACTAGTCAAAATAGGACCATACAGACTGCTCCATGCATAGGGTGCAATGCATCTCACCTATTACACACAGGGGGTGCGATGCATACTGGAAAGCCCTTCTGTAGGGTGCGATGAGCGAGAGCAGACAAATGGCAGAAGCAGTGTGCTAGGTGGAAACCTAGAGAATCTTCTAGAAACTGTTCATATGACACTTGCCTCTCTGAATTCACACAGGGATGAGTAAGAGATCTGAAATCTCCAAGTGGAACCAAGAACTATCAATGAAATGACACTAATCAAAATCCCAAAAGCTGAATCACTCTCCTGAAAACATCTATATACGGATCCCTCATCCAAGAGATCTAGGGGTTGGAATTTTGTAATTTGCAAGGAAGTGCTGTTGGTTTCTCTTTGAATACATTGTTGGGTCATCTTGCTTTGTATGAGGTGAAGAGGGCTTTCATGGTAGGAGGATGATGCTAGATCAGACAGCCTGGTTGTAATCCTCTCTTCTACTACTTATATCAATAAAACTATTTGAGTTTTCCTCCATATGCTTGTATATCTCTGAATCTTGTTTATGTATGCATTTATATGGTTAATGTACATCTGATCCTACATTATTTATGGTTATAGATCTCTATGCTTTGATGGTATTTTGCTACCTTGGATCTACAGGTTTTCTTTGAAGTGGGACAAGTGAGAAAGGAGTGGCAAAAGCTCTATCAAAGGAGAGAGGAAACAAGCAAGGAGACTAGCGAAAGACTGAGGTTGGTGCTCTCTGCTTCTCTCTCATCCATCTCTCATAAAGGAAAACACAAGTAACTTTAATCTGTTTGTTTCTAAGATAGCTACCTGTCTTAGTGGGACTAGTAGCTCTGAATGGACACTAGTTTTCCAGATAACAAATGCCTTAATCAAACCCTCCATCGTTGTTTCCTTCGAAATGTTGAAGGCAACCGACGTTGCGAGGAACAACCGTACTGTTCTGAGTGCCTTTCTATCGAGAAGGTTCCAATCTTCGTCTGTCATACCCATTGGCATCTTTGTTTTCCACCCAATGGTAGGTACAAATCTTTCTGATACAGATAATCTTCCATCTGCATCTTCCACAGCGAGAAGTTTTGGCCGTTAAATTTCTCAACCCTAAACTTACCATCATCTGCCATTACTCCCACTTGGACCAGGAACCCTTCTCCCCTACGAGCTTGTCATCCAAATAGACCTTTGGCTCTGATACCAATTGTTAGAAAATTATATATTACGAAGCAATGGAACACATAAAATATTGCAGAAATATAAACACAGAAAATGCATAAAACAAGAGAGACACAGATATACGTGGTTCACCCAGTTTGGGCTATGTCCACGGAGAAACAACCAGTCCTTCCTTTTATATTATCCAGCAAACTGAAGAGATACAACCTACAGCAGATCCGTTGTATCACCCTCTTCACTCTCAATCTCCTCTCTCTTTTGCACTCAGAATACATATCTACATAGATGCAATACAATTCCCTCATATATAGTGAGGGGTTGCCTTCAAGGGAAAAAAACCCTAAATTAAACATAACTTCTACCATCAGATCTCCGCCTAATGAACGGCCCAGATTGACTAGAAATTACTATACTTTTACAAGGAAATTTTACATCTATTGTTAGCTTCGGGGGTGCTACCCCTGAAACCCCCCGCCAGGGGGGGGCTCCCCAATGGTCGCAGTCGCCCCCCCTGGACCCCCCCTACAGCGAATATTTTACGGGCAGCATTTCCACCCCATTTTGGACTGGGGTCCAATGCGTTGATACCTTTGAATACAAAAGATAATCAGGCTCCACACCCAACAATTTTCCTCTAAGGGCATGTATTGTTTAGTCTTCTTGTGGAGAAAACTTGTATTTTTGCAGCTCCACTTTAATTTCTAGCAGGGATGTACTTAGATTGATTCAAATAATGAATATTGGTGCCACTTTAGCTTCTAAAGCTTGGTCTCCTTCATAGGAATCTGAGTATCCTTGGTCTTGGTCATCCCAGGAGCCTAAGAGCCCTTTTGTATAATTTGGTTTTCTTCTTTTCACTTCTTATTCACATGCATCTCTTATTCTTGTTTTTCCTATTTCTGCATTTAGTATTGATGCTTCTTTTGTTGTAAGATTGGGTTAAATGGTTGAAGTGAGTTCTTTTTTAGGTTATTTAGAGATTCAAAAGCATGATTTCATCCTTGGAACAACTTTGTAAGGTCATAGTCATCATTGAGCTACTTGGATTAGTTTACTTATGGACAAATCTAAAATTTGTGGAAGTCCCTTGTAGTGAATAGTAGTAATTTTCTATTATTTTTTCACACATGTTAATGAGTTTCATTTGAGTTGATTCCACTTGAATTAGATTATAAAAAAATTCAAGTTAATAAAAAAATTTACCCCATTGCATTTTCACTTAATTAGGTTAGGAATTTTATAGATTAACTAGCTGACTAGTTCTCGAATTTCCAAATTTTAGACTAGTAATTTTTTGTTATTTTTTAGCACAGATGAACAACAGTATTTTGGAGTGATTCCACTTGGAATGGAGACCTAAAACAACCTACTCAATAACAAAATTTGTCCCATCTCATTTTCATTTTATTTACTTGGTTATTCGGTGAGTTATCTCCTCTTGTAGCAATTATTTCTTCTAATGTGGAAAATATGTCCCTTCTTGTAGCAAACCTAAAACACC
This sequence comes from Pinus tabuliformis, assembly GCA_031772625.1. Lineage (NCBI taxonomy): Eukaryota > Viridiplantae > Streptophyta > Pinopsida > Pinales > Pinaceae > Pinus > Pinus tabuliformis. Next base: position 752,835,363 of record CM062812.1, read on the forward strand.
ACTTTCTTTCATCAATTTTGATCTCCACTATAACTATGACTTAGTTTCGATGAATAATTACCCCCAACTATTATTTTATGATAATGGTAAGCTCCTAAGCCACTCTAACCTTTCCTTTTATTCACTGCAAAAACATAGTAGACTTAGTTTCTTTATCACAAGTATGATGCAAGTAGGTTACTAATTTACAAGCAAGTGTGAACTAGGCAAATGGTACATGCAATTCTGATTGGTAGATTGATGAATTATGCAAGATAAGTAACTTTATTACTACAAGTAGATTAATCTTTTTCTTTTCATGAATTGATTAGTGAGCATTTACAAGTTGAGTAAGCAGCATTTTCATTTCTTGCAAATAGAGTAACAATTCCATTTTTGCAATTAGTTTAGGCTTTGATTTCATGACATTCACTCCATTACATCATATCAACAAAAGAAAGACACATTGTATGATGCACATATAGTGTTGATACCTCTTAATTTTATATGAACCCCGGGTTGATAATTAAAGTTAGTAGCGTTGGGAGTTGCAACATTCTTGTTGCAATACTTAAGCTCATCAATTGTGAAAATTCTAAGGCATTTAGAATACATATTCCTAGTCAAAGGAAGGTTGAAATTAGTAGGGATTTAATGTTCAATGAAGAAGTTTCCCTTGGGAAAGAAAAGGATCTTCATCCACCTCCTGCTACTAAGAATAATAATGATGATATGGATATTTTAGATGGTCCTTCCATGCCTGAATCTGAGACAGATATTGTTGATGATCCCATGGAGCCCATAGACCCCTTAGATCCTCTTCCATGTGATCCTCCTGCCAGAAAGAGGCCACTTTGGGTTTGTGACACATTATAGGATGACAAGAGACATGTTTTCGTTCGAATATCATTTAGAGAAAGCAAGAATCCATGTTGGTACCAGGGATATGTTGCAGCCATGAGCATTATGATTCAAGTTGAACCTCCCAACTTTGAAGAACCCATGAAAGAACAATTTTGGAAGGATACTATGGCCGAAGAATATCAATAAATTATGAAGAATAATGTATGGGATGTTTTTCGGAGACTAAAAGGGAAATCTATGGTGACTTCAAAGTGGCTATTCAAGATAAAACAAGGAGTTGATTGTAGCATTAAGAAATATAAAGAAAGGTTTGTGGCCTGAGGATTCTCCCAGTGGAATATTATGATGATATATCTACACTTGTGGCTTTATATACAACCATTCGTTTGATATTTTTTCTCGTTGCAAGTCAAGGATGGACCCTTCATCAGATGGACGTGAAGACAACATTCCTCCATGGCATGTTGCAAGAAGAAGTGTATGTTTAGTAGCCACAAGGATTTTTAGTATAAGATGAAAGAAACATGTTTGCATGTTGAAGAAGGCATTGTATGGCTTGAAACAAGCCCCCAGAACATGGTACGCCCACATTGATAGTTATCTGGTAAAGCTAGGATTCATAAGAAGTAATGTCGATCCCAACCTATACTTTAAAGTAGTCCAAGGCATGTCATTGATTTTAGTTTTATATGTTTACGATCTATTCTTGACAAGTAGTGAGCCCCCAATGATCGAGTGTAAGAGGGAGTTAGTCTCTGAATTCAAGCTGAAGGACCTTGGACTCATGCACTACTTTCTAAGCCTTGAGGTGTGGAAAAGGCCCAGTGACATTTTCCTCTCTCAAGGAAAATGTGTTATGAAGTCATTGGAGAGATTTGGAATGATAGAATGAAAGTCCTTTCCCACATCGATAGAAATTAATTTCAAGAAGTTATGTGGAGAAGTTGCAGGACCCAATTTGGAAAATTCGTCTTAATATAGAAAGTTGATCGAGGCTCTAATGTTCTTCGTGAACACACGTCCGCACATATGCTATGAAGTGAACACATTTAGTAAATTCATCACCGAGCCTCTCCATGCACATTGGATCGCTGCCAAACATATTTTGAGATATTTTCATGGGATGATCACCCTTGGTCTGAAATATTTTGCCGGAGATGTTTGACTTTGTGGATATACCGATGTTGACTGGGCAAGAAATGTTGTCAATAAGAAGAGTATGTTTGGATGTTGTTTTAGCCTTGGATCTGCCATGATATCTTGGATGATTAGGACGAAAAAGTCCATAGCATTGAGTACCACTGAGGTAGAGCACATTGTCGCTAGCATGGCCATCTGCAAAGTAGTTTGTTTGAGGAAGATCTTTGGAGAGCTCTTTGAATAGGACCTAGACACTACAATGACATATTGCGACAACAAGAGTGGGATCTGTCTGGAAGAGAATCCTATATTTCATGAAAATTCCAAGCACATAGAGATTCAATATTATTACATTTGAGACATGGCATAGAGAGGAGACGTTAGAGTCGATTATATATCGGCAGATGAGTGGATTACATATATTATCACCGAGGCTTTACTGAAATGGAAGTTATTGGTCTTCAGAGAGCATCTTGGACTCACAGATGTGACCCCTCCTGATAAGGGGAATTGCTGATCAAGGACACTGATCCAACTCTTCCCCCTTGTATGAGCTCCTATGGTGTGGAATTGAGATGGAGGGCTCCTCGGGTTGAGGGAACTCTGCAAAATAGGTGTGTGTGATCCCTACTCTTGTAGTAGGTCAGGTATCTCCCCTATTATCACCCATAGGGTGTGTGTGAACCTTGTCTGTTTTAACAAGTCGAGTATCTCCCTGTATATTGGTCTAGTAGAGTCTACGCCAGTTGGTATCATACCCACAAGTTTGGGTTGTTGGGATTCTCCCTCGCCGTCTGAGCAACAAGTTGAGAAGGCTTGGGGGTGTGTGGTCCTTACCTTTAGTAAGTCAAGTATCGCACCCAAGCTTGGATTATGATGCATGTGTCTACCACATGACTCTTGAGGGTCATTGCCAGGAAGAACGATAGGCAATAGAATGGATGTGATCCTTAACTCTTATATAGCATGTTGTATCTCAACCATTGATTTCATCATGGGATGGTTGTGATCCATGCTTGATAAGTTGTATCTTGCCTATTTCTTGATGAGATGACCTAAGATGAGAGTGTCCAATAGGACCTTCCTCATTATCCAAGAGGGTGGTAGATTTAGCTACCTGATGATTCTTCTTCTTTAGATTCGAGAATGTTTTAGCAGACAAATTTTAGCAAAGATGGGACATGATATACCGAAACGTAACATATGATTATTACATGATGCAGTTGGAATTTATCCCTAAATGAGAGGGAGTGTTAAGTCTAGATCTCATTGACAAATTCCAACCATGGGATTATATTCCTCTTTTTGATAGGATCAATTTTGACTATTGAAGCACTTAATTTATACAATGGAAAGTGTAATTATGAATAAAATCCCACATGTTCATAATTGGAAAGGTCGACCCTAACAGGAAATTGGTCACCCTTGGAAGCCTATAAATATAAGTGACCTCAATCTCATTTGGATATCATAAAGCATCATCTTCTTCTCTTCTTCATTGATTGGTTCATGCAGTTTTGGGGCAGGGTCAAGGAAATTGGTTTGTAATGGTACAAAAATATAGGGTTTGAAGCTCGCATGTGTTCTAGAGTTTTGAGTCACAACTGTAGGCTTGTCAAAAGCAATTTTTAGCTATAACCGCAGGCTTGAAAGTACAAGGGTTCGGTTGGAAGCTCTATGTTGCATGCATCCTTATTCATCCGTGTGGTTGAGTTTTAAGGTTGGATTTTGACATTTGATCGCAGTTGATCAAAGGCAGGACAAGTTGACTTTGATCTAGGTTGATGTCGGGAACATAATTCTAAATGTTGTTGAGTTAATTTTGCTGGATGATTTTTTATTGGGCTCATTGTACTCTATATTGAACATTTTATGACAATCTAATAGAAAAAAAAAAATCAAAGTGTTTTCCCCATAGTGGGTTTTTCCTTAATCTTTGACCAAATCTGGTGTCTCTTATTGATGTGCTAATTGTCTCCTTTGTCATTACATTTATTCTTCTATCTTCAATTACTACTGATGATTGGAAATATAATTTTTTATTGAAAAGGTTTCTAATTTAAGAAATGAATTGGGCTAAAAGTAATTGAAACAACATAGAGAAATGTGAAATTTAATACTAATTTGGTTATGTTAACTTCTTCCTTCTTGGTTTTGTAGGAACCCTCTACTCCCTTTCTCTACCACAATGCTCATCTATCATATCCATGGCTTGAATTTTATGACCATGGCTTGAATTTTATGACCATCTCATGTTGTTTGGTTATGTTCAAGGTTTTTCCTTATTCTCCAAACACTTAGCCTATGTATTTCTCTTCAATTTTCAGTGAAACTTCCTTCCTTTACTAATAAGGTTGCTGAGTAGAAAACCATTTTCGTGCTATGACATGAATAAATAACTATGCCATGTCATTTCCAGGTAATCATCATTTCCGAATTCCTATTTAATTTTTGTTTGGGTTACCTTACTTCCTATTGCTAACAACAGTGAGGTCGTGGGTTGGTTCCATTATAGTGAATGAAAATCTCAAAGAAAAGGAATTTGATCTTAGGTTTCGCATTTTACCTACCGACACATTCCAGGTATTTTCCTTATGGTACAACGCCTCTACCGTAGGTCTACCCTTAGAGGTTTGCATCGAATGGATATCTTAAATTCCTATCAATTTAAGCCCTAGTCGATTCAAGTTGAATTTAGGTGGAATTATTTCAAACAACCCAGAGGGCTACTACCCATTACTATGTATTTTCTTATAAATTCTATACATGAATAGGATTAAATACATGTAGTTGTAATGAACGAAAATAGTTTTTTATTGAGAATTTCCTTCTTACTTAAAGTCGTAGTGTCTTCTTTAGTTTTAGCTACGACCGTATGAAAAATTTGTTTGTTCTCTCTCTATAGACTTTGGAAGTTCCGAACACTAATTTTATGATATAATTGGATTCCTCTGATATGTGTAAATACAATGAAATGTATTATTTTCATAATGGCTTGGAAGCTATTTTCATTTTGTTTACATTTATATGCAAATGTATTCTATCATATGTTCATTGTTTGTATAATGGTTCTACAATCTTGCTTCTTAATATCATTTATTTTCTGGGCTCTAACTTATGCGTTCTATGCCTATACATATACTAAATTTATATGTAAGTACAAGTTTATATATAGGCTAGTGTAAACTTGTAGACTCTTGTAATTGGGTTCTTCCACTGGTTCTCGCAAAGCCAATATTAAAATAGGCAAGGAATGCATGCATTCACAGGTCAGTGTGAATTCTTTTTCTTGTTATTAACTTGTATGCATGCTAATATTATCTCAGACTCTAATACATACTTTATTTATATATTATTTTCTACAATTTTTATGAAGATTAACATACATTCTTATGACTATAAGGCATGTTTTCCCATGTACATGTGTGTGTGTGCAATTGAGCCCTCTTTTTTTTGCTTTTATATTAATAACAATAACTCATTCTCTTTGCGCTAAGAGGAATTGGTGTTGGGCTCCTAGTATTGAGTTTCTTCATCATTTTTCCTCAATAGAGAGACACTTAGAGTCTACAAGTGTTTAGGAGGATAGCCTTAAGGTTCAATTCTTAATACTTCTCCATCCTTCCAACCCTGTTGAAGCACACATGTATATATATTTGTCACATGGACTAATAATCATAAAACAATTTGAACATAATTCATTCATATACAACATATCTAATAACACTAATCTAGACAATTATATACATAATATTTCTCTGAATATTCTCATTCTTTTTCCTATTTCAGTCATAAGTTGATCTTGAAAACTCATATACTTAACATAGAATCACAAATAACCCATATACTTATCTGAAATTTCTAAAATCACAATACGAGATGTCACGCTCCTCCCAACCATTATACTAATGTCTTTGTAGCTCCCCCCGAGCTCTAGACTCCTTACATATTAGGAAACAAATAACTAACATTTCACAATTTTACCTCCTCAATCCCTAGCAATGTCCATCTAATTCTAACTAAACTCTTTTGTATACACAAGTCCATTCTTTATCTCCCACTAGTACCTTGTATTTTAATGCAAATTACCTCTATCTCCCACAATCTTCTTTTTATATCACATTTCACTCAAAACATCTATCTCAAGTCATGATTACTCTAGTGGTCAAAGAAAAAAGGATAATTCCCTTTCCAACTTGGGGGACTTTTCTTTCTTTGTGTTTTTGTCCTTTCTTAGACCATAGCTGATAATGGAGGATTTTTTTTTTTTTTGCTTCTATACTTTCTTGGACCATAACTGATTCTAATTTTTTCTTGATAGTTGAGAGTCTAACTACTCACGTGGTGGCTCCTTTTGCATTTCCAGAAATAGCAATAAGAAAAAAAACAACGTTGTTCACTTTACTTTTCAGCCTCTCGCGCATTTTCAAACTTTTAAAATCATGAAAATATAAATAAAAGTTAATTTCAATAGGGGTAATACAAGTACATTGTACTCCTTATAGTTTTCCTGTGGTTCCTAAAGCCATGTTATGTATATGGTTGGTGAATAAAAATGTTCACTTTACTTTTCAGCGTCGCACACATTTTCAAACTTTTAAAATCATGAAAATATAAATAAAAGTTAATTTCACTAGGGGTACTACAAGTACATTCTACTCCTTATAGCTTTCCTATGGTTCCTAAAACCATGTTATGTATATGGTTGGTGTATCTATGGGAACAAGTAATGTGAACGTGCTATTCTAATATATATCTTAGTTGTTGTAAATTATTTTATCTTAGTTGTTGTAAATTATTTTTTGTTGTCATTGTAAATTCTTTTCTTAATGGCTTGGTGGTGTAACCTTTTTTTTTTTTTTATGGCTTGTTTTTGTATGATTCCTCAGTAAATCTTCTATTTGAAACTTCTCATTAAATCTTTTCTTTGAAACATGATTGGATTTCTTCTAGGAATGCTTTGAACATAAAGATAGTTATAGGGTACTTGTACATACAAGTTCCATAATTTCTTTCTATGAGAATTTTATAGATCAAATATATGTTGCATGCATTAGAAAGCTAATATGAAAGATATCCATCTAAACTAGTTTACGTGCATCCAAAACCTACTTAATCCTTCTTCAATATGAACATTGAAATATTTTATTTATGAAACTTGTCCACATTAATTTTTTTTATTAATATATTTTTACTTATATCTCAATATTACTTAATTCCATATATTTAATTAATAACTATATTAATTTTTTAAATTATTATTATTAAATTTTTTATATTATTTTTATATTAAAAATTTAATATACACATATAATCATTACTAATATTAATATATATATATATATATATATATATATATATTTTAAATTTTTGTTTTTATATTTAAAAACAAAAAAAAACAAAACAACCTTTATATTCTGAAAAGATTATTTACCATAAACACAATATTCTATTATTCACCATATCTAATGCTTTAACTGTAACACACAAAAATACATATATTCTATATTTTTAATGTTTCCCTGTAGAAAAATATACACATACATTTTTAACTTTTGTTTCTATATTTTTTCACGAAAGAAAAAAACAACATGCCTTTGTATTATGAAAAGGCTACTATATTTTTTCACGAAAGAAAAAAACAACATGCCTTTGTATTATGAAAAGGCTATTTACAATAGACTAAACATTCTACTATTCACCACATCTAAGACGTTAACAGTAACACACAAAATACATATATCCCATATTTGTAATGTTTTCTTATAGCATATGCACAAATGATCGTATAAACTATACACACCAAAAACGAATGATTTTAACTAATCATAGGATCAACATCATATAAATGTGCAAACTCAAGTAAACTTGATTTTACCGTTCCATTGAAACTTGCCTTTAACATAGGTAGAGAAATTGAAAATGCATATATTCCATATTTGTAATGTTTACTTATAGTATATGCACAAAAGATCGCATAAAATACACACCAAAAACGAATGATTTTAACTAATCATAGGATCAACATCATATAAATGTGCAAACTCAAGTAAACTTGATTTTACCGTTCCATTGAAACTTGCCTTTAACATAGCTAGAGAAATTGATCTCCTCCAATTGTAGAGAAATTATCTCTTTTAATTGGAAAACGTGTATAACGTGTATATATATATATGAAGTTGATATAAAAATAAATTAATTAATATATATGATGTTGATATAAAAATAAATTAATTAATATAGATAAGTAAATAGCTATATATAATTTTTATTTATTTCTAAAATTAATCTAGTTATTGCACATAATTGTTCAAATATTTTATTTATTCTAAAGAGTGATAATGATATTTTTAACATAGATCTTTCTTACTAGATTATAATATTTTTAATTAAAATTATCTAAACAAATTTATAGTCATTTTTGTTTTTCATTATAGCAGATATTTTTTTTTTTATTTAGAAAATATTTTATTATGCTAATAGGTGTCTCTTCTTGAAAATTGTCAGGCCAACTGTTGTCTACTCTTTTGTCTTTGGGCTAACATTTGTCTTGTGCTATGACAACAACATTTGTCCCTTTTAGGTTTGTGTTTTTTCTGGGATAGATCAAAAGGAAGGTTGAAAGTAAAAACAATATTTTCCTAGAACACCAAAACTACATAGTTATGCTTGTCACGCTAATCGGAGGATGTCTCCAATTTGTAGGTGGATGTATTGGTGGGTAGATATACTGTTATGCTTGCCAATAGGGTGGAGAAAAATGTCCAACTACATTTCGCAGATATTTTTCCCTCTTACACTTATGTTTGTCATGTTTTCCTTGGTGATGACATTGTTATAGGGAGGTGGCATTATCACCCAATTCTTCACACATTTTATACATATAGTGTGTTAATTTGCGAATTTGAGTTGATATTTTTGTGAATTTGTGCTTGAATTTAACAAAAAAAAGTGAATGAACGAGTGGATTTAAGTTATACTTTCATTGTTTTGTACTAGATACGCAGGTGAAACCGACAAGAGAAATTATGCTCTCCCTAAATGGGCAATTGGCACTTCGCAACGAATTTATCAAGTTTCAATACCCATGAAAAGATTAGAAGATTGTGTGCTGGATGGTTTCTCCCAAATGTCATCTGTAACCTCATATTTTATACCATGGAAGGCCATTAGAAGAGGTCGATAATTGTACATAATTTCTAAATGGAATTGTTCATCCTATCCTGCCAAACGTGTAGCATTATACCTATCCTGCACCCTGTGTTCCAGAGCTTGTTTAAGAGGATGTGTGAAGTCCATGTTCATCAAAGGAAAATCAATAATCCTTGACAAGTTGGGATCATGCATACCGTGCAATGATCAACATTCAAAGTTACGATCATGAAGCTCAACCCACTCAAACAGGTGGGGATACTTTATTTCTGCATTAGATGCTAAGTTGTTTGGAGATTTAAATTTAATAATTGTGGGTGTTGTGGTTTATTCAATATCTGCTAATGCGGCTGGTATAAATCAAGGTATGCAGGGTAGGTGCTTGTGTTTGTACAAACTCACCAGACTCATCGATAGCCCAAACTCCACTCACATGTATTTAATCAATAAATTGTCATTGCAATGGTAAGGGAAACTGATTAGTAAATTATGATGTGGTTGGGAGTCATGCATAATACCTTCTTGCCTTAACATAAGTTGATCAATGCTACTTCCACTAAAAGGAATGTGACTCTTCGCATAACTAGGATCATACATCTCAGGGAGTAACTAATTTAGGTCTGTATGATGTGATTGTCGTTGGTGCTCCAACTGCATATGATGTTGGGGTTGCTACTGATGTGGCTGGGTCACTGTCTTTTTGATTCGAGAAGCATCCCAAACTAAAAAAAATATTTAAGGGAAACAATGATTGAATTTTTAGTAATATCCTATTAGTGTTCCTTTATTTGCCAAAGAGGAAGGGAAAGGAAGACATATCTATCGAGATTAAAACCACATTCCAACTGCTAACAACACTAGTGCAATATGCCCTACACAACAACAACAATAGGTAGAACAAGATTGTTGTCGTTAAGAGTGAAAACCAACTAGCACTGGTAGGGCTCTCTGTTGGCTCAAATTTTGTGCACATTTGTTGTGCTTTTCTTTTCGTCATGGAAAACCCAACTTTGGCCTCTATTTGTCACATAATATTATTTATTGATCTTGGATTTTGGTATTCGAATGGGCAATCGTACAGTTTGCAAATGTATCTTAAATTTTCTCCTAAAGTAAAAGAGTGGATGACATGGAGACATGGATTAGATACAAATGGTTGGCCTATGGAGGGAAGCAACAAGTATTACAAAGAATTGAATCATCATGATTATGCTCATCATTATCGTAAATTGGTAGACTACCCGTCCCTTACATTTTTAGCTGGGAACATGACAAACTCATTTTCATAGTTGGGATAGTAAGTTATGCCTCCTTGTTTACTAATTATATTTCATATCAATTTAGAATGAACCCAAAAGAAATTATATGTGTTGATACTCATAGTTTTGGAAGGTTTTTCTAAAGTTCAAAATTAATAAAGCCCCATGTTACTGTAATTCAATCATTAGGCTCTTGACTCCTTGTTCTGCGATCTTAGCAGTTTGTTCTACACCATGGTTCAAGCGGGCACTCCCAACGTAATCTTACTTGTATCACTTGACATTGGCATTGATTTTTTTTGGGTGCCTTGTGATTGCCAGGAGTGTGCTCCTACTTATGCACCTTATTATGGATTAGTAAGTATTGTATTTTCAGTTTCCCTTGTTAAACTTACTAGTGTTACCTTAATCTTTTGGTTTATTTTTCTTATCAAGAATTATGTTAAATTGGAGTGCTCGTCAAATCTACTTATACCATAGTTTCTGAGGCCAAATAGGCAAATCAAATGCATGATGATATTTCACTAATGGTTTTTTGTGTCCGTGAGTTTGTTTTTTCCATAAGCATGGTGCTGATGCAAATAATGAATCTAGAAATGGTTGTGAACTATTTTGAAGATATCTTTTGAGGGTCAAAAAATTATGATGATAAGTGGTGAGTGTTGATTTCTAGAGTAGCAGACTGTGGGTGCATAATAAGCACGGAGTCATATTTCATCCATTATCTTTAGTAAATCAAAATAAAAATTAATGAGGGGTATTTGATTGTGTCTTGGTGGTTAGAGTGTCCCATTCCACATCTTTTCATATATTTAAAATCAATCATTTCCTTTAGTGTTTGCAATAATTTATCAATAGCTAAAGTGCAAGATACATCATCAAAGACAAGCAAGAGTCTTTTTTTTTTGCATGGCAGAAGAAGAGAGGTAAAAAAGGTATAAACTATTGACGTTTCTTCTTAAACTTGACAGGGTAATTTGGTTGGTCATGTTGTTTTCTTTAATAGGCCCCCAACCAGAGAATGTTGTTGATTTCAAATGTTAGATATTTAACAACTTATTTCAATTAAAAAATATGTATTACGTGTACTAACATCAATTTTCATCAATCTACGTTTTTTAGGGTTGAAATTCGAAATTGGTTGGCATAAGTAGCATATTGGTTTTTCAAAACCTTATTTGTTGTGGCATAATGACAAATTCTTTTCATAAGCACAAAAGTTTATCAAATTGCTAAATGCACTTGCATTCTTATTTGAGACAAAACAACTCCTCTTTAGTGCTAGTGCAACACATAAAAAAATTTATGACTACATTACAACTCAAATATCTTGTGAAGTAGGATAAAAGTGCAACAAAAAGGCCCTCTTTCTCGTGATGTTCCAACTCAATTGTGGTCATTAATCCTACTTATACACAAGAAAAAAATTCCTACTCAGATTTTTTATTGTTGTGGGATGTTTAGAGGTCTGCAAATCATCGGGTGAGGTCAAAAGAATTGGAAACATGCTAGAACCAATGGGAACTGTGAAGAATTTTTCTGCATTCCCATGAGGATTTCTGGAAAAGGTCAATGTTTTTGTTTCATATTTATTCTGTATTCATAGATTATGCTTTAATGTGTTCCCTTTATATGAAGTTCCTCATGTTGAAAATGCAACAAGATGATGGAGCTTAGTGAAAAGAAGTCACCTTCACTAAGTGGGCCCACAGGCTATTTTTGGCGCAAAGTCTATTTTTAGACTATGTCTATTTTTAGACATATGGATCATGGTCTATGAGTTGCAGGATGATATTTGTGGATGATTGGTCATGTTGATAAATATAGATGGACTTATATTTTTAGACATATGGGCGAAGTCTATTTTTAGACTGCCAGTCTAAAAATAGAACAGTCGAATATTATTAGCTCTTAATAATATTTGGACTATAAACATTATCTTATCCTCTTGGAGCACTTCAGTTCGAGCTATGGATGTGGCACATGCAACAAGTAGAAGGAAATACGCTTTTCTTATGGGTCAGTTGAGGTATTGCATGATGGACTTCAGTTGGAACTCAAGTGATTGAGTTTGGTGGAGTTGATTGAGGAGTTGATGGAGTTGTGTTCAGTTTGACTTAGTTGAACTAGTTGTATTTAGTCTAACTGCAGAATACACTAGTGATGGGTGATGTGAATTAATTATTAATTAATTCACTAATTATTAACTCATAAAGCAACTAAAGAATACATCAGTTAACTCAGTGCATGGACAGTTCAGTGGAGACAAGTGTTAGAGGTGAGTGAAAGAGTGAGACTGCTATCTGTTGTGACTATAGCTGTGCATGAGATTTGCACAATCAATGATTGATATTGCCAATGAGGATTAAGCAGTATAAGCCAAGGGAAAACGAGTTTGGATCTGATCTATTCTCACATTGGATTGCATAGTAGAGGCAGGCAGGCAGCGGAGGAGATTTGAACCTGTGACTTGATTTAGATCTGAGCTAGTTTGTGTGTAGCAAGTGGAGATAGTACTCAGTATGTGTGAGGAGTATTGTATTATGTATTGTTACATGTTCTCTATCAGTATATATACAGATAGTTGGGGGTTTTTAGCTGTATGCTTTCCCCAGTACATATTGTGTTAATGTGCGCATGCGATTGATGTTTCATTGTTTTTAATTCCACAAAATTGATGATCAACGTAGAGGAGGTTATGTATTATGCATGCATTCCACAAATAGTGTATAATCAGGATAATCTCTGTGAATAAGTGTTATATTATTCAAAATTTCTACACCTCAACAAAAGATGAATTTGTTTGTATACCTAAATTTGGAATTAGATTTTTTTCCATTGATATTCAATTCTCATTTCAACAGGATATCAATATCAATTTATAGACTTACAATCCATCATCCTCACAGACAAGAAATCCAATTACTTGCGATAATACTCTGTGTGATTTACAAAAGAAATGCTCCAAATCTAGTGATCAATGCCCATACAATGTTGCATATGTCTTTTCAAATACTTCCACTTCAAGAACCTTAGTGGAGGATATCCTTTATCTGATTCTTGGAAATGGGTCCCGAAATTGAACAATAGTGGAGGCACATATCACCTTTGGGTATGCTTTGTTTTTTTTTGTTGTAAATCAATTTTCTTTTTTAAAGACATATAAACCTTCTTTTTAAAGAGATTTGATAACAAGGGCATTTTTCAGTGTCTTCATTTTTTTCCAAGACAGTTGTGATGCATGACCTGGAAATTACTATTCATTTCCTGTTTTTTAAGTGCAACCAATGAATAAATATACATTGAGTTGATGATTACTTGTTGCATTTGGTAGGTGTGGAAAGGTACAAAAACACTCATTTCTACAAGGTGAAACTCCATATGGTCTACTTGGGCTTGGAATTGAACCTATCTCCATCCCTAATATTTTATATAAATCAAGCCTTGTATTAAATTCTTTCTCTATGTACTTTCCTCAAAATTCATTTGTTGGAAGGTTTATCTTTGAAGATAAAGGGACTTTAGACGAAAAGGAAAACATGTGAGGAAGGATTGTGAGACAAAATGTAGAAGGCTTAATTTGGTTTCAATTTAGGGAAAAGGACATAGAAGGGAAGGGTGTTTTGGCACTTAAGAATGGAGCCTTCTTGGCTAGATTTGCAATGCCACATGATCCACCCAGTGAACTTCAGTGACATGGGTATCATATGGTGTTCGGTGTTGTTGATATTGGGTTGTTCAGGGATGTGGCTATCGCTAATGTGAGGAATCACAAGACTAATGGGGTGGAGACTGAGGATGGTGTCCACCAAGTCGAGGTTTTGGATGTGGAGAGAGAATTGGAGGCCAAGAAGCTAAATGGGTGAATTCTAGGGCTACATTGCATGTCAAGGATCCATAATTCGCCAGTTGGGTTGGAGTGGATTGGGTTGACTTCTAGCTAGCAGGAACCCAACTGGGGTTGAATTTTTGCAGGTAATTCATATGAGTGTATCCAACATAGGAATAAAGCCAAATCAAATTACATTCACCTGTGTCGTCTCTGCTTGAATTCATGCAAGCATGGTAGAATAAGGCTTGGATTACTTCAATTTCATGAGTCGAGAGCATCAAATTGAACCCAACATGAAGAAATATGCATGTATGGTCGACCTTCAAGTAGATCATGGTAAAATATCTTCTCTACAATCCTAGATTGAGTTTTTGCAAGGCTTCTAGAAATAGACTATGAGACAAACATTGATATGTTTGGCATTTGGAAGCTTCAAGCCATCTTGATACAAAAGATAATGGGTTAGCAAATAACATAGCAAAATTCACATTAGAAAACAACTTGTGGGAATTGGAATGATGGACAACAAAAGCTTGGAGTTGAAGACATAAGAGAAGAAATCTATCAAAGGAAGGATTAGGAAGGATTGAGTTTCCAAGCTACATTAGACAACAACTCATGGGAATCAGAATAATGCACAACAAAAGGCTGGAGCTGAAGACAAGGGAAGAAATCATCCAAATCGTGTGCAATGAGGATGGACAAGGATGGAAATGTCTAAAAGGGTGTTCTCATATAAATTTTTCCCCTTTTCATGGAAAGTTAGGCTGTCATTTATTGCTCGAATACATAGGATGAAAATTTAGTGTTTAGTTGGAGCTTATTTACTTGTGTCATAACAAAAATGTTATTGATGCACCTTATCTTGTCGAACTGGTGTAGGAAGACCTAGGATATTAAAGACAAAGGATAATGAATGATCATGTTGACCAATCACTTTCAGATGTTGGTAGGGAAAACAAAAATAATTCCATTCCCCCTTTTTCCCTGCAATATTTAGATATACAGTGGCTCAACTTAGTTGGAATGTTCTTGACTGAAATCTCAATGAGACTAGAACCAAAGATGTCATTACTGGCTCTATTTTAAAACAATCATTCATATTGATTGAGCTAACATATTACATTAATCAAATTACAACTGTTATCTTTTTTCATTGTTAATATTTTTGAAACACAAGGATGTTAAAAAATGTACTACATCAAATATTTTTTTTCCTCTTTATCAATGAAAAGAATATACCATATGTGGAAAATTACAAAGGAGGAGGTTGTTGTATTTTACTACAATTCCTACACATGGTAAAAATAACAGTTATGTTTATTTCTTGAATTCAAAGTTGTTGAAGTGAAAAAGCCTAGAATATGTGGAAAATAATAAAGGATGAGGTTGTTGTATTTTACTAAAATTTCTACACAAGCTAAAAAAATGGCAATTCTTCTTATTTTTTGAATTCAAAGTCGTTGAAGTGAAAAAACATCTATAAAACACAAAAACACATATTTATGTAGTCAAATATGTGTTAATATCTTAGTGACTTGATATTAAGTTTGTCCATTTGATGGTCAAGCTGCCAATTGCAAGCCTTGAGCCTCAATCTCTACAAGAAATTCAGACCTCGTTGCCCTTTAATTCTACCCAGATTACTAGACTATGTTTTTCCAGAAATATTCTAATGTTGGAAAGCGACCTCAAATTTTGGGTGCCCCTTAGCCAATACTAAAACCCTCTCCCAAAAGTGAAGTGTCTAGCCATTAGTTTTTTTAGCATTGCAATTCGGTCTAGAGACATGCTTGATTCTTGTTGCCATTGCTACACTTGAGTGTTGAGGAGCACATAAAAGAAGGAAAAGCATCCATTCTACAACTCTTCAATCTTGAGGATGGTTTCAACTTTGTTTGAGGTCCTAAATCAGTGGGAAAGAAGAAATATCAAAGATGAAGTTGCAGACAAGATAGGAATATCTTTCTCCCCTTTTGAAAATTGTTTTCATGTGAAATTTTACAATTTGTCAAATCCCAACTATAAAGGCATTCTAGACAAGCGTGCTGGAGTCCAACTTTAATTCAAACATCTCTACTCAACTCAATTTCAAGTAAAGAAAATGTTTTCCAAAACAAAGATAATAACCACCACACAATTCAGTACTATTGACTTCATGCCAATCATTGCTTTCTCTATGAGAAACTTAGTATTGTGAACCCCATATTTCACATTTAACATATGATATATTCCTGCATTTGGGTAATTGTTTCCTTCTTGCTTATCATATTTTTAGTAAATCCAAATAGACTCAGATATAAACTCTATCTTTACATTGCCCCATCTTGTGCCAATCTTCAAGGTACATTGTTCTATTAGTCATGTCCTTTTAGAATTTTTTTGCATCTAAATAGTTAAAACTCCCTAGGGTTGTTTCCTTCTATCACATTGCATTAGTGCCAATAGATCTTACCTGATTCACAAGAGAATAAAGTTTGAGAGCTGCCTCCAACTGGTAAGTTAAGAAAATTGATTTAATTTAATATGAATTTTCAAGCAACTACTTTCTTATTTATTATTTTATGATTCTTTGGTTCCAATATAAATTGTCTTTCCTAACTCTCCATTTTACATACAAAATTGACTTTGGATTTCTTCCCATATATAGAGGTCTTTCACATAGAAAGTTTGGTATGAGTCTTATCTTTGCAATAGGATTTATCCAGATTTCAATATGGTGGTGAACGTAGCCAATATGGACATATGTAGTTATTGAATTATTTTTTATATGTACAGGCCACAAGTAACTTTATAAGATTTTTTGACAACTTGATGTTGTAAATAAACATTGCAAAAAGATAAAATCTTAATTGTTATGTTACATGTGATTAATAAGTTATATCATAATATTGAGAGGAGAAATGCTAATATAAATAAATTAAAGTTAAAGTCATGATTAACATTTACTTCAATTTTCTCTGCTTGGGATAGCTCAATTAGCAGTGGCCGTGGAAATGAAGTCTCATCGAACTTAAAGCCTTGGGTTCAAATCTTATACTATCCCCTAATCGAGGTGAGAAGTTGGACATGATGAAGATGTAGTCTTACCAAGTTTACAAAAAAAACAAAAAAAAAATTGAAACCAAAAATATAATTTTTTAAACATTAAAAAAATACACTAGAAAACTTAAGTTTACTATTTCAATTATTATTTGCTTGACTATAGAAACTAAAGTACAATTTCTTCCATTTAAAAAACCTACGGGCGTCTCCTTACACCTTTTGGGGCAATTGCTAGTTTTTATTTCTATTATAAAAGGGATATGTGTGAGCTCCAAGTTAAACAGAGAAAGAACTACACATCTCTCTTATACTAAGTTGTAGAATACACCTCTCTACTTAACAATTAATAGTCTTTGTTTGTAGATGAAAAACTTCATAAAACAAACATATTATATCAAATTGCTACAAATTAATTACATTTTTTAGTACAAATTAATTACATTCTTTAAAACTAGGCATAGAGTATAGTTAGAGGCACCTAAAATTATATGTATAGAGTTAGTTAATTTCACTATGTAGTTTGAGATTTTTTTTAAATGAATTTATTTATTTGATAAATGTATTAATATTTTTATTTAATTTGAAAATTAAAATATAACATTTTAAAAATTAAAATTTATAATTATTAAATGTTTAATTTAATATATATTTTAAACTTATAAAGATATCTGGTTTGATTTAATGTATATATATATATTAAAATTCTTTTATTTAAAAGAAATATTAAATTTATATTTTAAGATTATTATAAAATGAAAGCAAATCGATGGTTTCCATTATGATTTATTGCTTCAACCAGTAATTACAAATTTGATGAATTAGTTTACATTTTTCAAATAATGAATTAGCTTGCATTATTAAATAACAACCACTTATAATTATCCTCGTTACTAATTGAAAAACACAATTATAATAAATTTTCTCACTATCTAAAAAACACAAAATAAACGAAACTAATGTAATTTAATTTAATAATTAAACTCAAAACCCAAATATAACTAAAATTTAATTTAATAATTAAATTCAAAACCCAAATATAACAAATGCTTAGTGTGATATTCATCTGGAAATTATTACAACTAAGGTAGGACTGGCTAAGCTTCCGGACAAAACAGATATAAAAAAAAAGGTCAAACGATGTGACGCTGAGAGAGAGAGGCCATCACATGTAACAAAATTGAACTTTAAAGTTTGAATGGAGAGATGTCAACTCAAAACGTGACAATTGAATGAGTGGCCCCATTTTCCTTTTCGGTTGGTGAATCGTGATAGCCACCGCCCCTCCGCATCGCTATCAATGTCGAGTTGACATCCATATCAATGGAGTCAGTGGTCATTAATTAAACGCGAAGTTACCTTTACAGAGATGCCATGTGGGCCGTATCGATACGAGTACTCTTCTCTGGTCTAAATTGAATATGGTTCAGTAACTGCACATGTGCTTTTAATTTTTTTCAAACTAGGTGGATGGGTGTTGAAAACTACTTTATTTTTCTTCCTTCCCCGTGAGGTCATGGCTTACATCGGCCGAGAAATAAAATAAAATCCCAGCTTTTCTGCCCGTATTTTAGTGTTAAGATATGGTCTGGAAAAAACCGATGGCAAAAGCGTCAGAGTAGAATCAATTCCGATTGTATTGAAATTCTGATTTAGAAACCTGAAACGTGCACTCAACTCATGGAAATATTTGTTTTATCTTCCAGGGTCGATCAAAAGAAAAAGGGAATGTCGTCGTCTCAATTCATTGGAGCCGAAATTTTCTCCAAAGCAATTTCAACGCAGCGAAGGTTTTATAAGCTCTGCGCCATCTTATGTTTTATTGCATTCTGTAATGCAGCAGATAACAGATTCTTGCATTTAGCCATTTCCAGAGAGCTTTGGCTGTTTGTTTCTGACATTAAAGTTTTTTTACAGTTTGGGAAGACAGTACGTAATTTTATTTTATCAGAGCGATGGAATTGAAAACTGCAATGGCAGCGTCCAAAGATTATTGCAATGCGATGCCACAAATTCTCCTCGCACAATTTCCTCGACAGACACAGATTGGAAGCATTTCAAGATGTTTACCATTGAAAAAAATGAAAAGAGAATTGAGGCCTGTTGTAAGAGCAAAATCTGATGATCGTCACCACGAAGATTCAGGTAAGATCTGAATTTTACTCAATTGCTTTATCTCAGGTGGTTGGGTGGGAAAGATAATAATGGGTTGTTGGGTGGGAAAGATAATAATTGAGGCTATTTTCGTGGGTGGTTGAGTGGGAAAGATAATAATTGAGGCTATTCTTGTTCGTTCAGGGAATGACTGCTATATTTTTTATTTTCTTACCTAGATTCAATTTTTTAGTGACACTATGAGTTATGATAAATTGATAAATATGGTTATATTAACTTAGATATATTAACTCTTAAATGAATATAACTGTGAGCTTACGGCAATCTCACTCTAACCCTAGAACCTGTGAGTGGACAGCAATCTCACTCTAATGAATATAACTGTGAGCTTACGGCAATCTCACTCTAACCCTAGAACCTGTGAGCGGACAGCAATCTCACTCTAGGGCTCAGAGAAAGGGAAGCTGATTTCTGATTTCTAATATTTTCTAATCGCTTGTAATCTGCCATAGTAGTTTGTCATGCACGCAAATTCTAACTGTTATCCTTGCAGGCGGTTGGAACGTTGTGGACGCCAACATGACAGTTCTCAGAAAACGGATATCGGAGATGAAAGCAAAGGAAGAGAATTACGAGCTTCCTGATCATTGGATGGAGTGGGAGAAAAATATCCACCCGTCCTATCATACCAGTGTACTAGAGGCAATAGGATGGTTGCACTACAGTTTGATTAACTGTCGCCCGAGTGTTGGGATTGCCCTTTTGAGTTCGATAGCTATGGTTGTTCCTACGTCAGTTCTTGTTGCAATAATGGCAGTGCTTCATCAATTAACTTCCAATTCCTAATTCCATGGATTTTTACAGAGCCACTGTAGCTCAGATGTTAAGTACTGGGTACATTGGTTTATGGCTTTTCCATCCCTTGCATTAAATATATTATTCTAATCCAACCAGACAAGATGATCTTGTTCGTCCAGTGAGCCAAATATTAACTTAGTGTAGTGTGATTAAGTTACTAATCTAATGACTAGTTTAATTTTTATTTTTCCAGTTGGATAAGAATAAAATGATATTTAATAAATAGCACAAAATCAACAAGTTAATAATTAAATTAATACATCATATTTAATATTTATTTTGAAAAACAAAACTACCAAACAAGTTAATAATTAAATTAATACATCATATTTAATATTTATTTTGAAAAACAAAACTACCATACAATATTGTATTGATTAGGGTTTGATGATGAGACTTCTTCATGGGCTATTAATATATACAATGCTATAGGTGCTGTAAGGTTTATGCCATTGATTGGATTTAAGCAAGTACAAAATCTAATTAAAAACACAGTATACAAAATCAAAATCCAACTAAAGGCACAACGTATGTCATGACAAAGAATGAAAAGCAAAAAAGTGGAGTAGAAATTGTTCTTCTCAATATTCAAAATGGCTAAATAGATTACATTGTAAACATCAATAATAAATGACTAAAGTAGAACTCGATACCTATGGAGTAGAACTGAAGTAAAACCGAACTGGCTATGACACCTAGCAGGCAACAAAATCAAATGTGATGACACCTAACTGTCAGTGACATTAAAATCTATCAACATCCCCTCCTAATCTCAAATGTTACATGTATAGACACTTACAATGCCTAATTGTTCTCTTCGAAATTCAAATACATTCTTGCCCAATAGCTTTGTGAAAATATATGCTAGTTGATCTTTGGAACCTCAAAAAGCAAGCACTGTGTCCCCATCACTGACAAGTTCGCAGATGAAATGCAAACGAGTATCAATGCGCTTGCTCTTCTTGTGGAAAACATGATTTTTTGATCAATAAATTGTTGAACTATTATCATAGTAGATTGGAGTTGGCTCCTTCTGAATATTTGAAATATCTTTCCATAATCTTCTCAACCACATAGCTTGACAAGCTGCCGAATTTGTTGTTACATATTTTGCCTCTGCAGAAGATATTGAAACGATTGATTGTTTCTTGGATGCACATGAAATCAGATTGGTTCCAATATGAAAAGCATATCCCGAGGTATTTTTGCTATCATCTAAACTAACTGCATAATTACTATTTGTATAACCTGAAAGTGAACAATTTTTAGAATGTCTATAGAACAAATCATAGTCTATTGTCCCTGCAATATACCTTAAGATCCTTTTTGCAACCTTCCAATGAGAAATCTTAGGTGACAACATAAACCTGGAGCCAAAACTTGCTACAAACATAATGTTAGGTCTAGTTGGAGATATTATAAGCTACAAACTAGACTTTTATACAGTGTGGAATCAACTGGTGGTGCTACATCATCTTTGCTCAGTTTTATGGCTTGATCAATTACTGTATCTGCAAGTTTATAATTTTTCATTATGAACTTTTGGATGATATCAATGGCATATTTTTGTTGACTAACAAAAATTCCATTAGCAAATTGGTGAATTTCAATGCCTAAGAAGTATTTCATGACCCCTAGATCTGTCATATAACACTTTGTTTGCATTGCGGCTTTGAAGTCTTCTAACATCATTTTTCTAGTATAAAGAATATCATCTACATAAATGCATACAATAAGAATTTTACCTTCATGAATTTTGGTATACAAAGTTGGCTCATGATTGCTTCTACAAAAACCACTTTTGATGAGATAGGTGTCAATGGGACTGTACCGAGCTCTTGGATCTTGTTTCAAACCATACAAAGCTTTCTTCAATCTGTATGCCTTATGCTCCTATCTTGGAGCTTCAAAGCGAGGAGGTTGCTCTACATAAACTTATTCCCGCAATATACCATTTAGGAAGGCAGATTTTACATGAAGCTAATAGAATTTCCATTTTTGTTCAACTGTTCTCAACAAAATGGTTCTGACAGTGTCTAACCTTGCTACTGGAGCAAAGGTTTCATCATAGTCGACACCAAACTATTGTGAGAATCCTTTGGAAAATAGCCTTGCCTTATGTTTCTCAATTTCTCCTTTTTCATAAAGCTTGGTCTTATATACCCATTTTACACCAATTTTGGTTTTGTCTCTTGGGAGATGAGTTAGTTCCCAAGTATGATTCTTCTCTATGGTAGAAATTTCTTTGTTCATTGCATCTACCCAATGCTTTTATTTAACTAGTTCTTCAAAATTATTTCGCTGAGATGAAAGAAATGCAAACATATTTTGCTGGTCAAACTCATGCTTATGCTCTTATATTTTGATGCTTCTTGTTTTCTGAAGATGTTGAATCCAATCTTGGTGGCTGTGGTGGATAAATAGACTGATTTGAAGATTCATCAACATTATCAAACCAAGATTTATTTTCAAAAAAAATGACTTCTTTGCTTAAAACAAAATTCTTGGTAACTGGATTATAAAGTATGTAGGCCTTTGAATTCTTACTATAGCCTACGAAAATACATCTTTCACTCCTATCATCAAGCTTCTTTCTTAGCTGCTCAGGAACATGTGAAAATGCTACTGATCCAAAAATTCTAAAGTGAGATACATTTACCTTTTTACCATCCCATGCTTCTTGAGGTACTATATCTTGGAGACTGGTCATTGGAGATCTGCTGAGGACATAAACTGCTGTCGAAACCGCTTCAGCGCAATGATTATTTAACATCTTCTTCTCACGAAGCATACATCTTGCAATGTTCATGATCAACTGATTTTTCCTTTCTTCTACTCCATTCTGCTGTGGAGTATATCTTGTTGTGTTCTGCATTATGATTCCTTGTTGTTGACAAAAATATTTGAAGTCATTGGAGGTGTACTCTCCTCCTCTATCGGATCTGAGTACTTTCAAAGGCTTTCCACTCTATTTTTATGCTTCTGCTTTGAACTCTTTAAATCTTAAGAAAGTATCTGATTTATTTTTTGAAAATATACCCATATCTTCCTGCTATAATCATCGATGAATGTCAGAAAATAAAGACTACCACCAATGGACTATGTTTGCATTGGACCACATAAATCTGTATGGACAAGCTCTAAAGGCTCTTTTTCTCTAGAGGGAGATGTGGCAAAGCTATCCCTTTTATGCTTGGACATAACACAAAGTTCACAATTACAGTCTTTTTCATTCATAATAAGGAGGCCAATGACGATTGACTATTTTTAAAGCTGACTTAGAGTCTTGAATGGGATATGGCCATATCTAAAATGGCATAGTTGAGACTCATCTATTCTTGACACATTTTGGTCAAAAGAATGTGAGAGATTTCAACTTCTAAGAGTTAATGGAAACATCATATTCTTGGTTTTCTCAACATTTGCTATCGATCTTCTATTGGGAGGTTTGTCATAGATATAACATGTGTTCCCTTGAAATATTACATCATAACTATGTTCCATCAGTGGTCCTACACTAATGAGGTTATGCTTCAGATGTGGAACATAATAAACATCAGGAATGTATTTCTACTTTATTTAGTAAGAATAGGGACAATACCTTTTCCTTCAGCTTTAATGCAAGAACGATCTCCAAGGGTAATTTATGATGTTATGGAAGCATCATGGTAAGAAAGAAGATTTTTGTTACGTGTCATATGATTGTTGCAACCACTCTCTAGCAACCAAATATCCTTGTTGTGAGTGTCTTCAGAAAGATGGCAGAAAAAAACATTGTTTCATAGGATTCTCCTTTATTGTTGGAGAGATGGACATTGCCTCTTTGTTGATCTCACAATTTCTTTCTGCATTCATGTTCATAATTTCCAAATTTCTTGGAGTAATAGCATTGGACATTAGATTTCTCCATGGTCTGCTTCTCGAAGTTTGGTTTTATGGAGGTCTCCACAACTTTGATGCATGATGATGTTCTGCTCTGCCTCTACCTCGCTTGTTGCCATCTCCATATCCTCTGCCTCTGCCAAAATAGAGTTGAGCTTTGAAAGCTTGGTCTGTGGGATTTTCTGCCAAGCTAAGTCTTGTTTTGTGTGCCAGAAGTGATCCAGTGAACTATTTCACTGAGAAAGTTATAAAATCTTTGGATTCCTGAATGGAAGTTACAATCATGTCATATTTCTTGGGCAAACTTCGAACGACTTTTTGAAAAAAAAAATTGATCTGAAATGGTTTCACCAACAAGTTTGATCTTACTGATTACTCCCATGACTCTAATCATGAACTGATCCACATTTTCTACGTTAGTCATCTTTTGGGTTTCAAATTGTGATCTTAATGTCTATAATTTAATTGTCTTCACTGTATCATTACCTTGATACGCAACTTTCAAGATTTCTCAAGTTTTATGTGTTGTGGATGCACTAGTTATCTTGCTAAAAATAGAGTCATCGACTGAGTTTTGTATCCAACATTTGGCTCTGTGTTCTTTCTTTCTGAGTTCAGTAGCTGCATTCCTCTAATTATTGGACATGGCCACCCATGCTTCTTGGGTCGACTCTACATAGGCAATCTGAAGTGTATCCCAACACTCTTGGGCTTACAGATATGTCTTCATTCTCAAAACCAAAACTCGTAATTTTTTCCAAGCAGAGTCGGGATCTATGGAAAAGCACTAGAAAAAGCCACTTCTTCACATACAAATTTACACGCCTTTTACAGTTTTTTTTTCTTTAAATCTACTTTAAAAAATGCAACGCCCTCTTTCTTTAAAAAAATTCCTTGTTTGAGTTTTTTAATAAACCTGTTTAAAAAAAAAAAAAATTATTCAAAAAACAACTATACCTTTGAAAATGAAATCCCTTAAAACAAAAAAACATTTTAAAATATATATTTTAAAACCATTTAAAAATATATATATATATTTAAATACATTCCGGATTTTTTTATTTATTTTTTAAATCATGAATTAAAACCTTTCAGGAATAAAACCCTTCCTGAATAAAGTATTTTATGATTTTTTTTTGGGGTTATTGTGAACCTTTTTCAGAGAGGAAAAACAACAAATAACCTCGTGGCTTTGTGAATTAAAAAAAATATGAACCTTTGACTTTGAACGAATTTTATCTCGCAGCTCTCACTCCTTTTTGATGTGCAAATGTGCGCAGTCCATCAACGCACAGGGTGCAGAAATTTTAAGAATTCTATAAATTTGTGACTTTGTGCGCAGTTTTTTTTGGCTGAGATATGGATACGACGCACTGACTTCTTTTTTTTTTTTACAAATGCGTACTCCCTGTTTTCTCTCCCGTTTCTCACGCTTTTTTTAACTAGCCAAAAAAATTGAAACGTTGCTTTCTCCAGAGTCTTATGTCACTTATGTCACTTGAGGCTTCGAGATTTCTTTTTATTTAAAATGGCTAAATAAATTACACTGTAAACATCAAAACTATATTACACTGTAAACATCAAAACTATGACACAGGAAAAACAACAAAATCAAATATGAGTAACCTAATACTATCTCAATCATTACTAACCCTATAATATTATATATATTGGTTTCCCTCCTTCATGCCCATACAAATTCCCACAAATCCTCCATTTGATCTCTCAGAGCAGGCAGGTTCCTTTTGGTGCTATTCCTAACTCGACGTTGGACGCTGTCTCAACCCTAATTCTCTACTTATCTTGAATCGTACATTTACAATGTGTGGGTTCCGCTAGAAGACTATAGTGACATTTAGCAAACTTCTTCCAAGCTCTCCGAATTATTCCAGATTTAAGATATTCGAATGTTACATTGGTCAGTTGAGGGATCTCTTTTCGGAATTTTAAGATGACGATCTGATTTAGCGGTGCTACATCTTGAGCCATGATCGTTATACCACCTTCGAGAAGAAGACAACCACTATTGTGAGTCTCACCAAAAGGATCCCATTTTCACCCACCCAGAGAACTTGGGGTCAGAATCTGTCTTCGTATCCGTAGTTGGAGCCCTTGAATCGGATGGCACGTTGCCGACACTCTCACAACCTTGTTTTTCTCGGGATTTTGTATCATGAAAGAACCCTGGTCGCTCCACCTTGCAGATTAATGTTTGGAACTGAAACATGTAAAATATGTGTGGTTCTCTATGAATTATGAGAATCAGTAATAGTTAATCGTGCAAGAAATGCTGAAACTCTGTACTCAGCATGTAAAGATAAGGTTGTTTTGACAAATCCATCTTCGGTTAACAATACCCAAAGAAACTAGGCTGCTTCTATAGAGTTTTCGGCAACACATTTCATATAGAGACATGTTCATGGAATTGTTGGGTTTTTAATACAATTAGCCATTGCATCACATGTTGCAAAGTTGTTGGGTTTTTAATACAACTAGCAATTGCATCACATGTTGCAAAGTAAACGCCTTAAGGCTGTAGCATAAGTAAGACTAGCTTAGAAGAAAGAAGTAAATTTTTTTATTGAATTTTGTTTCTTTATGTTTGTGTGAGAGAAATTTTGGAATTTAAACTTTGCATAAATGTGCTACAACAGGATGGTTGTAGAAGGAAGAAGTAAATTTGTATTCAATTTTTTTTTAACGTTTGTCTCAAGGAAATTTTGGAATTTAAACTTTGCATAAATGCACTACAACAGTTAAGAAGGTCAGTTGTAGCATCCTGCAATCAGAATCCTTGTGACAAAGATTGTAGTTTAGAAACACCTTATCAACAAAGTGAAATGACAAGATTAATGTTAAAAACAACACCCGAGTATGTAGTGAATTCAAACCGTGGAAAGGACATGATAGAATTCATACCTAATTCATAAACATCACATATTTGCAGACCTTTTAATATCTAAGAATATTCTTGTGGTTGTTATGATTACATAAGATAACAAATCATAATTGTAATCATTCCATCCAAGCACTACCATGGCAAAGCCACTCGAAAAAACATGATATCTAACAATTCAAAAACTCCTCTACAATTTTCCTCATAGAAAGGACAATCCCTACAAATGTTTTTTATCCTTGACCACACCCCTTGGGATATTTTTAAAATTTTGGAATCAATAACTTTGTCCTACTGCTTGGCTTTCACAAATACTTGTGCACGAAGGAATTGACATGATCTTGATATTTCTCGTACAAAACCAGAACAATATGTGCGCCAACAAGCACTAAACAAAATATATCATAACAGAATCAACTTAAGTCAAAATATTTCTTATGTATGTTTGCAAGCATTTAAATAATAACATTAACATAAAAAAAACAAGCAACCTCACCAATGTAGGGAATATTTAGGAAATCGTACCAGCTTCCAATAATATAGAGAAGCGAGAGACTTGAAACTACTTGTGGAACTCAAGGATTAAAATGACAATCTAGGTGGGTCAAAAGTTCAAAATTGAAGAGCACAAAGGGTTTAAGAAAAATAGCAATAGATATTTATTCAAGTCTCTACAAGTTGCAACCTCATGTAAAACAAAAAAAGCTCTGTTGACTTCAAATCTAATTTCACGGGCAAGATTGTGAATTTGCATCCTCTAGAATGACAATCTTTGGAATATGCGGTGGGGACCTACAACAAATGATACATCAATTCTGTGCTAAATAAAACAATATTGTCTGACCTTGTTCTTGGTAGGAGCTTGTGATTCTGTAACATTTTGACACCAATCAATGATGTTGACAAACCAAAACTATGATATGTTAGTTATTTTGCACAAGTTTGTAATGAAAGAAAAAGACAATTGCCTACAACCATTAGACAAGACAACATTCAATTTTACTAAAAAATAAGAAAGAGTCTTACAGATCCCAACGGTAAGTCAGCTTAGCCAATTCTAGAGGAATTTATCCTATTATTTCAATTGCATAGGCTTTTGTGCAAGCAGGAGAGCAACTAATGGATTAGGATACTTGGGTCTTGCAATTATAATTTGAAAAGATACCACTTTGGGATGAGATCTAAAAATCAATAGACACAAATTCATGTTCATTGGAAGTGTAACAGTGCATTGGATCTAACTTGAGAAGGCCTAAAAAGAAACCAAAATGGTGTAGTTACAAGAAGTTTTACATTTGCACAACATGGAAAGTGGAATTGTTTTTGAAGGTGCAATCACACTTGAAGGCAGGATTCATAGAAGTATCACTAATGGGTGTACTTCCAATGGCTCATCTAGTGCATGGATCTCCAGTAAGATTCCATGGAGTCTTCCATGTAAGAAATAACCCAGAAATAAGTTTAAAAAAAAAAACTAGAAGTAAGAAATAATTGTTCTTTTCTTTATTTTGTTGCTCCATTGAATAATCATGGGAACATGAGTCTAGTTTTTTTCCCTTTCCATTTGGTATTCAAGTTGAGCTAGAAGTTGGATTTAAACATGAAATGACAGACCAGTTTGTATTTTTTCCTTCTTCTATTTCTTTATTTGGTATTCTCTTTGATCTAAAGGCTGAAGTACTGTGGTTTTTTTTAAAGAATTGAATAGACAAGACAAGTTCTCTGCAAGTAGGGTGAGAGACAACTTCGAAAACTTTAACAGTTGGTGAAGTTATCCTATAGTACAAAGAAATGGAAAAAAAAAATGACCTCTTATAGACATGCAAATTCTTAGATCTATTACATGTGCAGAATGTCAAGCTTGTAGTTTTAAGTTTTTTATTCTTCTATACACTTAATGAAATGAATTGATCAACAAATAAACTATTGACAAAAACAGAATACATGAGAATAATTGCAACCTGGTGTCTGTTTTTTTCAAATGTACTTGATTTTAACTTCATTTGGGTTTGTGACTACTGTTGTTTGAGCTTGCTGAAACAAACTAAAACATCACATAAGGAAAACTGGCGATGAAATGTGAAGCATGTACATGATGATGACCTAGCCAAATTTGGGATTGGTACTAGATCATGAAATATACGATATACAGGTGGTTTGAACACCAATTCTTGCAGGAGAAGTTTGATAGGGAAAATGATTCCAGGCTCGAATATTTTTTGTGTCCCCCTTTTCTTAGAGATGCCGGAAATGACCTAGTCAAAAAGTTATTACAGGGTAATGAGGAGTATTGTCAGCTCCAACTCCATGAATATTGCTTCATTCTGAGGGTACCAATCAAGTTGTATAAACCAAAGTCAACAATCAACCTAAATTGACAATGTGGTACTTGATGCAAAGGTAGCACCAAAAAAAAATGTGGGTGCATCTATACCGTTATGATATCTATATAGAGTCATCTAAATTGAGGTTGTGGGTGCATTGAATTTAAAATAGATGGTAGTGCAAAAGATATCAAAGCCAATTTGATGCTTATGGAAGTTGCAAAAACTTTCCTTGTATTCCGTGTCATTGTTCTTAATACTTTCTTTATCATATGGATCTTTGCTTTCTTGTCGAAAACTTTGGAAAAGAAAATCCAAACTAATGGCTTTTGAAAATCTCATGTTCATGAAAGTTTGATTTTTATTTTAAATATTCATTGAATGGCACCATGAATAACAATTTGGTCACAAAAGCTTAACAATTTCTACACATTATGAACTTTTATCACGTCTTGTTTGTGTTGTGTGTTGTGGAATGAATATCAAAATCGAAATAAAATGATCAAATATGAATCTTGTATATGTAATTCTTTTCATGAGAAAAAAAATATGAACTTCAATACTTTTATTTATCAAGAAACTGAGATTATATCATTAGTGGCTTGCTGGATCGGTGAAAGCGAGGTGGTGTTATTGCCCCTATGTAGTTGAAAGGTTCTTCCATAGCAGGTTAGGACATTTCTATCCATTGGATATCTAAAATAGAGAAATTTTGTTCTTTGGTGTTCACTACAAGTGCTATGTTAAAGAAAAAGTGCAAAAGTCAAAGAAAAAGGAGCTTGCAAAAAGTCGGTGGAGCCAGGTGCAAGGCTTGAGAAAATCCACTTATGACCTTTTAGGCTAAAAATTCTTACATAGCATAGAAGACATTTTTGTCTAGTCATTATCCAAAATATTGAAGTCATCACTTGTATGGACTAAAAAAAATTAAATCAAAACATAAAAAATAACAGCATTTATATTTAAATCATTAATAATTGACCCTTTTTCTCACAATTTGAAAGTGTACACGGAAAATATGTTCAAAGATGAAAGAAATGTAGGGTAATGGGGTATAATTGATGAGGGGCACATAGTATAAGGGTCAAGGAAATGGAATGGCTTATGTATATCTTCTTGAATGTGTGTAATCAGAAATTAGGATAAATGATCATTTATTTTCATGTGAACGTTTGAGGAATTAAGAAATGAGCCGATTTTCCATGCAAATATGTTGGAAATTGATCCAAATCCTATGTTTTTGAGATAATTCAGATTTCAATCCCTTAATTTCATGTTGTGGGTCAGTTGTATCATTCAAGAGCTGGGAGTTGTTCAAGAATATGTTGCAATTTGTGCCTTTCTATGAAGCTATGAATTCCTCATTTGTGAATTCAATATTTAGGGATGTGAATGGGTTCTACACCACCATGATACAAGTCCTAGAAACTCTAGAACAACCAATCTCTCCCCACAATTTCATATTGATGGATTGACTTCAACAAAGTGTTGCCTATTAAGGTCCTTGCGTAGGGAAATCATCCAATCGATGTAGAAATTGTATCTTATAGTGGAAAACATATGGCTTGATGAATACATGGATGAGAAATCGAAGCTCTAGGATGTGTGATATGTACCAAAATGTGGAATTACAAGCGTGGAGAAATACCAGAATGTAGTAAAGAATGTTTTCATAGCATGTTTTGCAAAAACATAAACGTCCTCTTCAAAGGATTGGATTCCTTTCATACTGTGAATTCAAAGCCTAGAAAGAAAATGATAGATCTCATACTTAATTCATAAACATCACATATTTGCAGACCTTTTGATATTTAAGAAGATTCCTATCATTGTTATGATTACACATGAACTAAAAGATACAGAATAAAGAGGACAATGAGATTCAATTCTAGTGCACTAGCACCCATATAATAAACCATAATTTTAAACATTCCAACCAAGCACTGCCATGGAAAATCCATTCGAAGAGACATGATATCTAACAATTCAAAAACTCCTTTACAATTTGCCTCATAGAAAGGACAATCCTTACAAATGTTTTTTTATCCTTGGTCAGACCCCTTGGGATCTTCTTTAAAATTTTGGCATCAATAACTTTGTCATGCGACTTGGCTTTCATAGACACTTGTGCATGAAGGAATTGACCTGATCTTCATATTTCTCATACAAAACCAGAGCAATATGTGTGCCAACAATCAGTAAACAAAATATGTCATAACAAAATCAATTTAAGTCAAAATATTTCTTTTGTATGTTTGCAAGCATTTAAATAACAATAGTAACATAAAAACAACAAGCAACCTCAGCAATGTAGGCAAGAGTCATGAAATCGCACCAGCTTCCAATAACAAAGAGAAGTGAGAGACCAGCAACTATCTGTGGAGCTCAAGGATTAAAATGACAATCTAGGCAGGTCAAAAGTTAAAAATTGAAGAGCACCAAGGCTTTAAGAAAAATACCAATGTATATTTCTTCAAGTCTCTAAAAGTTGCAACCTCATGTAAAACAAAAAACTCTATTGACTTCAAATCTAAGTTCAGAGGAAAGATTATGAATTACATACTTTGGAATCACAATCTTTGGAATATGTGGTGGGGACATGTAGCAAATAATACATCAGTTTTGTGCTAAATAAAATAATACTGTCTGACCTTGTTCATGGTAGGAGCGTGTGATTTTGTAACATTTTGTCACGAGTCAATGATGTTGAGAAACCACAACTATGATATGTTAGTTATTTTGCACAAGTTTGTAAGGAAAAAAAAGACAATTCCCTGCAGCCATTAGACAAGACAACATTCATTTTTACTGAAAAATAAGAAAGAGTCTTACAGATCAGCTTAGCCAATTCTGTAGGAATTTCTTCTCTTATGTCAATTGCATAGGCTTTCCTGCAAGAAAGAAAGCGACTAATGGATTAGGATACTTGGGTCTTGCAATTATAATTTGAAAAGAGACCACTTTGGGCTAAGATCTAAAAATCAATAAACACAACTTCATGTTCACTAGAAGTGTAACAGTGCATTGAATCTAACTTAAGTAGACCTAAAAAGAAATCAAAATGGTATAGTTACAAGAAGTTTTACATTTGCACAACATGGAAAGTGGAATTGTTGTTGAAGGTGCAATCACACTTGAAGGTAGGATTCATAAAAGTATCGCTAATGGGAATACTACCAATGACTTGTCTAGTGCATGGATCTCAATAAGATTCCATGGAGACTTCCATGTAAGAAATAACTGAGAAATAAGTTAAAAAAAAAAAAAAAAAAAAAAGTAAGAAATAATTGTTGTTTTCTTTATTTTGATGCTCCATTGAATAATCATGGAAACATGATTCTAGTTTTTTCCCCTTTCCATTTGGTATTCTAGTTGAGCTAGAAAGTTGGATTTAAACATGAAATTATAGACTAGCTTGTCTTTTTTCATTTTTGTATTTGGTATTCTCTTTGATCTAAAAGTTGAAGTACTATACTGTTTTTAAAGAATTGAGTAGACAAGACAAGTTCTCTATAGGTAGGGTGAGGGACAACTTCAACATTTGGTGAAGGTATCCTCTAGTACAAAGAAATGGAAAAAAAAAAAAAAAAACTAACCTCTTATAGCCATGTAGAGTCTTAAATCTATTACCTCTTTAGAATATCAAGCTTGTAGTTTGAAGTTTTTATTCTTCCATACAATTAATGAAATGAATTGATCAACAAATGAAATATTGACAAAAATAGAAGACATGAGAATAATTGCATCTTGTTGTCTTTTTTTTTAGAAATATACTTTGTTTTACCTTCATTTGGGTCTGTGATTGCTCTTGTTTGAGCTTGCTGAAACAAGCTAAAACATCCCATGCCCAAAAAAGTGCACAAAAGGCAAAGTGGAGATGAAATGTGAAGCTTGTACATGACGATGGCCTAGCCAAATCTGTGCTTGGTGTGAGATCATGAAATATACAATATACGGGTTGTTTGAACAACAATGCTTGTTGTACAAGTTTCATTTGGAAAATGATCCCAGGCTCAAATATTTTGTGTGTCACCCTTTACTTGGAGATGTCGGAAATGACCCAATCAAAAAGTTATTACAAGTTAATGAGAAGGAGTGTTGTCAACTCCAACTCGATGGGCGTTTCTTCATTCTGAGTGTCCCAATCAAATTCTATAAACTAAAGTAAACAATCAAACTAAATTAACAATCTGGTACTTGATGCAAAGGTAGTAACAAAAAACAATTGTGGGTGCATCTATATTGTTCTGATATATGTACAGAGGCATCTAAACTAAACTGAGGTTGTGGGTGCATTGCATTTAAAACATATGCTAGTGGAAAAGATATTAGAGCCAATTTGATGCTTATGGAAGTTGCACAAACTTTCCTTGTATTCCCTGTCATTGTTCTTAATACTTTCTTTATCATATAGATCTTCTCTTCACTCATAAAACTTTCAAAAAGAAAATCAAAACTAATGGTTTGTGACAAGCTCATGTTCATGAAAGTTTTCTTTTTATTTTAAATATTCATTTAGTTCCACCATGAATGACAATTTGGTCACAAAAGCTTAACAATTTCTACACATTATGAACTTTTATCACGTATTGTTTGTGTTGTGTGTTGTGGAATGAATATCAAAATCAAAATAAGATGATCAAATATGCATCTTTTATATGTATTTTTTTTCATCAGAAAAAAATATGAACTTCAGTGCTTTTATTTATCAAGAGACTGAGATTATATCAATAGTGGCTTGCTGGATTGGTGAAAGCGAGGTGGTGTTATTGCCCCTATGTAGTTGAAAGGTTCTTCCACATCATGATAGAATATTTCTATCCATTGGATATCTAAAATAGAGAAATTGTTGTTCTTTGGTGTTCATTGCAAGTGCTATGTCAAAGAAAAAGTGCAAAAGTCAAAGAAAAAGGCGCTTGCAAAAAATGGGTGGAGCCAGGTGCAAGTCTTGAGCAACTCCACTTATGACCTTTTAGCCAAAAAATTCTTACATAGCATGGAAGACATTTATGTCTATTCAATATCCAAAATATTGCAGTCACCACTTGTATGGACTAAAAAAAATTAAATCAAAACATAAAAAATAGCAAAATTTATATTAGATCATTAATAATTTACCCTTATTCTCACAATTTGAAAGTGTACATGGAAAATATGTTCAAAGAAGAAAAAAAATGTTGGGTAATGGGGTATAATTGATGAAGGGCACATAGTATAATGGACAAGGAAATGGAATGACTTATGTATATTTTTTTGAATGTGTGTAATGAGAAATTAGGATAACTAATCATTTTTTTTCATGTGAGCATTTGAGGAATTAAGAAACAAGCTAATTTTCCATGTAGGTATGTTGGAAATTAATCCAAATCCTATGTTTTTGAGAGAATTTAGATTTCAATCCATTAATTTCCTGTTGTGGGTCAATTGTATCATTCAAGAGTTGGGAGTTGTTAAAGAATATGTTGCAATTGGTGCCTTTCTATGAAGTTATGAATTCCTCATCTATGAATTCAATATTTAGGGATGCGAATGGGTTCTACACCACCCTAATACAAGGCCTAGAAAATATAGAACAACCAATTTCTCCCCACAATTTCATGTCGATGGATTGACTTCAACGAAGTGTTTCCTGTTAAGGTCCCTGCGTAGGGAAATCATCCAATCGATGCATAAATTGTATCTTACAGTGGAAAACAGATGGATTGATGAATATATGGATGAGAGCTCGAAGCGCTAGGATGTGTGATATGTACCGAAATGTAGAATTACAGGCATGTAGAAATACCAGAATGTAGTAGAGAATGTTTTCATGGCATGTTTTCCAAAAACATAAACGTCCTCTTCAAAGGATTGGTTGCCTTTCATACTATGAATTCAAAGCCTAGAAAGGACATGATAAATTTCATACCTAATTCATAAACATCACATATTTGCAGACCTTTTAAGATATAAGAAGGTGCATGTGACTGTTTTGATTACATAAGAACTAAAAAATAGAGAATAAATAGGATAGTGAGCTTCAATTCCGGTGCACTAGCACCCAGATAACCAACCATAACTGTAATCATTCTAGCCAAGCACTACCATGGCAGATCCACTCAAAAAAACATGATATCTAACAATTCAAAAGATCCTCTACAAGTTGCCTCATAGAGAGGACAATCCATATAAAAAAAATTTATCATTAGTTGGACCCCTTGGGAATGTATTTAAAAATTTTGCATCAAAGAATATAAGGAAAAACAAAAAGCAAGTGCCAAATATATAAGTAGGGAAGAAAATAAGTAAGTTGAGTGACAAGCCTAGGTGGGCCTGGGTGGAAGATGTTAATTAGCAGTGCATGGAAATATTACCCATTTTGAGGTAGCATGATCCATCTACTTGGGTGATTACCTATTGTGAAGCAGCATGATCCATCTACTCGGGTGGGTTAGGAATCGACCCCCGTAATCATAGGGAAATTTTTCAACCTCAACCTTCCCTACAAAATGGTGGTAGGGTAGTTTGGTGAATATAATTTGAAGTGAAGGGACCTTCAATAATAGTAGTCCTTGATTCATTCCATAATGATTACATAGTAACAACCTAAAGGTTTCCCATCTATTTATCTAATTTTCAGTTGCAGTTCCTTCACGTGTGCTAGATAGTCCTCTATCCTTTCAAAGGATTGAGTAAGTAGAGTCAGAAACCCTTGATGGAACAGCAGATACCGATCCAGCAAATGATCTTGAAGTAGCAGTTGAACTATCCCAACCAACATATAATAGGCACATCTTAACTCTATACACCCAAGCATTTGTAGAAGATCCAAGTGTGGAGAGAGAGCTCGTAGCAAAGGAATAAAAGACAGAAACAAATTTACTTGATCACCCATCATAAGAGAAAGCACCAGTGGTAGAGCCAATAACATCTCGAGATCCAACAATGAAGGGTACTATAAATTCTCAGTAGCAAATCTAGCACCATTTTGAAATTTTTTTATTTGGTATTCTCGTTGATCTAAAGGTTGATGTACTATGGGGTTTTTTAAATAATTGAGTAGAAGAGACAAGTTATCTACAGGTATGGTTAGGCACAACTTCGACACCTTCAACCGTTGGTGAAGGTATCCTCTAGTACAAAGAAATGAAAAAAAAAACACTGACCTCTAATACCCATGCAGAGTCTTAAATCCATTAACTGTCTAGAATGTCAAGCTTGTAGTTTTAAGTTTTTTATTCTTCAATACACTTACTAAAATGAATTGATCAACAATGAAATATTGAAAAAAAAAAGACATGAGAATAATTGTAGTCTGTTGTGTTTTTTTTTTAAATATACTATGTTTAACCTTCATTTAGGTCAGTGACTGTTGATGCTTGAGCTTGCTGAAACAAACTAAAACATCCCATGCCCAAAAAAGTTCACAGAAGGAAAAGTGGAGATGAAATGTGAAGCCTGTACATGATGATGGCCTAGCCAAATCTGGGCTTGGTGCTAGATCATGAAAGATACAATATACGGGTGGCTTGAACAAAAATGCTTGCACGACAAGTTTGACTGGGAAAATGATCCCATGATCGAATATTTTGTGTGTCACCCTTTTATTAGAAATGTCAGAAATGACCCAGTCAAAAAGTTGTTATAGGTTAATGAGAGGGAGTGTTCTCAGCTCCAACTCCATGGAAATTGCTTCATTCTAAGGGTCCCAATCAAGTTCTATAAACCAAAGTCAACAATCACCCTAAATTGACAATCTAGTACTTGATGCAAAGGTAGTACTAAAAAAAATTGTCGGTGCATCTATTGTGTTCTGATATCTATACAAAGGAATCTAAACTGAATTGAGGTTGTGGGTGCATTGAATTTAAAATAGATGTTAGAGCAAAAGATATCAAAGCCAATTTGATGCTTATGGCAGTTGCACGAACTTTTCTTGTATTCCCTATCGTTGTTCTTAATACTTTCTTGATCATATAGATCTTCACTTCCTTGATGAAAACTTTGGAAAAGAAAATCCAAGCTAATGGCTTGTGACAATCTCATGTTCATGAAAGTTTGCTTTTTATTTTAAATATTCATTTATGTCACCATGAATGACAATTTGGTTACAAAATCTTAACAATTTCTACACATTATGAACTTTTATCATGACTTGTTTGTGTTGTGCATTGTCCAATGAATATAAAACTCGAAATTATATGATCAAATATGACTCTTGTATATGTAAAATTTTTCATGAGAAGAAAATATGATGTTTAATGCTTTTAGTTATCAAGAGATTGAGATTATATCAATAGTGGCTTGGTGGATTGGTGAAAGTGAGGTGGTGTTATTGCCCTACAAAGACAAAGCTGTAGCAAGGGAATCAAAACCAGAAGCAAAGTCGCTTGATCACCTAGCATAAGAACAAGCACCAATGGCAGAGCCAATAACATCTCAAGATCCAACAATGAAGGGTTCTACTGATGCTTAGTAGAAACAATCGCAACAAATGATACATTAACATATATTCATCTTAACTCCAATTTCATTGAGCCGTTTTTAAATTTAAACAAAAAAAAACAACTACAAAAGATTAATAGATTAATATATATAGTTAAAGGAGCATGACCATAAAGGATTTTTAAGAAAACCTGCAGAAAGAGGCATCGAGTGATTGCAGCTATGGACAATCAATATCTTCCTGAGACAGAACACCACATACTTAGAGAACACCACATACTTTCAGCTTCAAGGTGTCATTTGAGGTGCTATAATCTCAGGTTCAGTCAAATGGGGACATATTCGTAGATTAAGCGAGCAAAACCGAACCTTCATTGATAACCAGTCAAAGCATCGTCGGTGTCTAACGAACTTGCTTCTGGGAGGACCTGCTAATCTTCCAATGCTCCAAACGGGCTCGCTCCTTCTGGCTATTGAAATAATAATTATCCACATTCCTATTCCAGAGAATATATGGACTAAAGAGCTGGCCATCAAGTCACTCTTTAGGCATTCTTCAGTCACTCTGGACTAACAGCTAAACTCAGCTAGGCCAGAGCGTATAGGTGATTCCCCAGTTCTTGAACGGATATGGGTGGATAGGTGGTCCCAAGCTCCTATTTAGGCCTTCTCCCTACCTACAATGGCGAACCCGTCTTTCTATTAAATCTTGGATCGGGTTCATTTTTACAGCTATTACCACATTAATGGGATTCATTGACTCCAACTATGCCGACATGACACATTCGCGCAGGGATTCACTCTCAGCAGAGTTGCCTAGATGCCCAGATCTGCATGCGGAGATGCGAAGATGAGAGTCGGTCCATTACTCGACATCGTCGGTGGAATGCTACCTCCTATTCCTGTCGTTAACATTTATCCACCAACAACGGGTCGATATGGAGACTCACTAATTCCACACGTGGATCTGTACGAACCTAACCATCGTTCTAACCTACTAGCCATAAGGAAGGGAACTGAGAACATGACGATCCCACCAAAACTAAGCTGTCCAACTGCAGTATGGGGGAATAAGAATTCGTGGCGTACTGTGTTGGTTCTCCACAAATTTGTTTTCAATTCCATTCTAGTTTGAATACCTGTAACATATACTTCCAAGGAACCTGAACTTGCAGTGAAGGTGACTACTAAGATGAGCAGACAATCATTTTTCGTTTTTCATTTTTTTCAGAAAGAAAAATCATGATAGTTTATATTAAGAAAATATAAAGTTCAGAATGAATACAAAAACGTATTGGCGATGATTCAGGCAGACTGTCCAGAAACAACAAAACCATTTGTTCTGTTCGGTTCATGAGACCCAATGGCCAGATGAGCAGACAATCATTGATATTATCAATTTTCTCCATGAGTATGTTGATCTATTTCCTCACAGTTTCACTGAAATTAAAGGAATGATTCATGAGCTAAGTGAGAAGAAGATCAAGCTTCATTTTGGTGCCAACTGATCAAGAAAAGGCCATACTATATGAACCCCATTACGAGGAACATGTGAAATAGGAGATTAATAAAATGTGGCATCCAAGACGTTACCTTTCAGCGCTTCCTCATATTTTCATTGTGCAGACACAGAGGACGATGATATTTTAGAACGCAGGCCATGGAAGACATGAGTATCCCATTGTTAGCGTAGAGGAGCTCATTGTCAACCATTATTGGTGCTGTGATCATGCAAACTCGTGTTCGAAACTGTGTTGCTGCTGAGAAACACCTGGTGCACGAGGGTTGTGCGAAACTTGACGCCTGTGTGGCTTAGATTGCAGAGGTGCGATGAAGTGGTAAGTAGGTGTTGTTGGGTCATTGTGTATTGAGCATCTGATTGCTTGGTGTGGACAGTATTTGCAGAGTGGAGCATGGAAGTCTTGTTGGCGTCGAGGAGCATCGTGCTAAGTTTGTGATTAAGGCTACATGAAGCGTTGACTATGGGGAGAAAGTCGCGTGAATCTCGTGAGTTGACTTGCTTGGTGAGTAGAGCCTCGGAGAGCGTGGAGCATCGGAGTAGATTTTATATGTGTTGAAGCCACATCTAAGGGCCATACATATATATTTGTGGCCAGAGTATGTTCAGATTGGAGATTGGTGAAGCCGCGTTTTGTTGTCTGTGGGTTATTATTGAACCCACTACATGTATAGTCTTGTGCGAACGTGAGGTGTAGTAGCGCAGGAGGCAAGGGCATTGAGTGCAGATGCAATTGGATCTGATCCAGCGTTCAGTAAATATACATTGAACCTGATTCTTGTGTAGGAGCACGAGGAGCCTTTCTCCAGATCCCCTCACATACTTTTGGTATGGTCTGGGTGAAGCCCATATCTTATCGCCTAAAAATTCTGTTGAACATCCACTGTGTTATGTGGAAAGTAACATGAAAAGTTTGACAGTAGATAGAGGCCAACGATCCGTAAATGGGAGCAGTGTGTAGGTTGTTGTCACCAAGAAAAGTGAGAAAACGTTCTGCGAACAAGTGAAAACCTATGGAGCAAGTCAGCAAAGGAGACTCAAACAGTCTCGAAGATAATTGAAAGTGTTGAAAAGAAAGAATCAAAGGGAAGAGGAAGAATATGGAATGTTTCTAGTGATATAATTCATGCTCAATGAAGACATGAATCCAAATACAGATCTAGTTCAGTCGAATGAGACTCCTGCAATACTGAAGCGATTAATGCCAGTTATGCCATCGTTTTCAGGTAAAAATTTTAAACTTTGGGCAATTAAAATGGAGGGAATCCTTGGTTCAGTATATTTATGGAAATTTGTCCAAGAAACTTCTATGAATTCTGATGATAACTGTAGGAGTGTAGTAGCATTACTTCTCATTATATCAACTGTAGATGAAAACATTTTGTCTAGTATTTTATATGAATTTGGTAAAATATGTGATGCAAAAATGTTTTGGGATATTATTGAAATGAAGTATAGCATGAAGTTCAGTGAGAAAGCTCAATTTGATGAAGTTGTTAAAAATGGTGATTTTGTTGAAAGCATCATAACTCGGATCAAGACTAAAGGTATGTCTGTAGTTGACAATAGAGTAGCATGTGATACTGAGGAAACTCCTTGTGATGTAGAGATGGATAAAGTCAAATTTGATGAGAATTATGCATCTCCTGAAGAGTGGTTCAATCTGATGCATGAAAAGCATATTATTGATGAGTTGTTATTTGGTGAGAGGAGATGCCCACCTCCATACAAAAATCAATTACAGGACAACATATTTGCAACAACAAAGTTGATTAAAGAGGTTGAAGACATGAAACAACCAACTATTACAACAAAGAAAGATGAAGAAAGGAAAGCTCTCTTAAAAGAGAAGGTTGGCAATGGTTTTTTTTTATGATATTTTATATAAATCTAACATTGCTTTTAAGTGTGCAGATATTGACAGTCGAGAAGAAGCAATAAAACTTGAAGAAATTGCAAGCAATAGGGAAAAGTATAAGTCCCAAGAACTTGCAGCAATATTGAATATGTTAAGCCGCAATCAAGAAAGAAGAAGCTCCATCACTATCTTATTGCAAGAAAGGTGAAGATGAAACTACACCAGAAAATGAGCAAGCATGGACCCTTTAGCAAGAAGGAAAAAATGAAAGCTTTGTTATCAAGTTTTTTATATATTTTTGTAAGCCTATGTGAGACTGAGGCCAGCAAGCATGTTAACATTTAGGTCGTGATTAAGGGGTGGTATTAGAATATTAATCATGACACCATCCATTACTATAACTTAGTCGGCGTAGTACAAGTTAAGAGTTAATAGTCGGTGATGGTCATCAAGCTTAGGTAGCAAGTAAATGACAATGAGTGGAATCCCAGTAGATTGTTCGACTAGGTTCTGTATAAATTGTCTGATGATAAATAAAATAAACAAGCTCTTCTGATGAGTCTTCATATTTTTTATAGTTTTCCCAAAGAGTTGTCAGCTAAAAACATTTGGAATGAGGTATTAATCTGACATTGCTATGGTCGGTTCCTCTGCAAGCTATTACTGTTTTGCGCTCGCCTCTATACTTGGAGGATATGAGATAAAAAAGGATGATTCGTAGTGGAAGAGCATTGGGCCATGAAGAAGCTAATAAAGAGGGAAATAGGGTTCAAAATCGGATCTATTCCTGTAGCATTGAGTCATGGGAGAACCACAGGCCATGAATTCAATCAAATGGCTCTCTATCTCAAATGGATATTGGTATTGTTGGTGATGTTGATGTCAGAGTAAATGCACAACAAGAAACTCGATGCTCATGATCACTGTGAAACATGAGCTCAAGTTCAATGCCCTGCTGATCAACGTTTTGTAGGGAGCCATTGTCCAAGGCAGAGCTGCCATTAGAGAAAATATTGTTGATTAAGTAAGTGTTCATTTGGGAACTCATTCTAAATTGGAAAGGAGTCATCCATAGATCAATGATTCTTTATGATTCTCACTTTGTTCAGAAGGTCACAGGTTTCGACCCAATTGTTAAAGTGTTAATCTACTTACTTACTATTTTATGGGCAATGGATATATTTCCAGGGTTAGCACATATTATTATGTTTGTCCGTCGCACTTATGGTGCACTGAGGTTCTCCCTTCTTTGTATGAAAGCACTGAAATGATAATGCGAAGGAGATAAATTTCATGGATTCGTGTTCTCGAAGAGTGCATTCAGTACATTTTCAATGAGCCCATGAGAAGGAAATGTAAATTTGTATTTTGAGAAGAGTATGTTCATTTTCTATCATTTGTATCTAGCTTTTTTTTCCCAAAACAAAAAACGCTTTCATATTACTTGAAATGAGGAAGTATAATAAAGAGGGGATGTAGTTCCCATTGATTGGCCAACACAAGGTAAAGAAATAGCCTGGAAGCTATGATTAATACACCAGTTCTCTAGGATACATTAACTCTCCTCTTAGATTCATAAGCACTAAAAGAGCAGTCCTATTGCAGAGTTCTGAATCACAAAAGGACTAACAGAGAATAAAAATAGGTTCAATAAAATAGACAGGGTTAGATCAAAATTTCCCCTGATTGTTGAAAAGACCTAGAGGTAAATATTTTTGTAGAAAATCTTATCAAGATCTGAACTACAACCTTGATTTGAGAGGTGATCTTCTTCACCATTATGTCTTTGATAGATGTGTGTAATGGAGATAGTGGAGAACTCCTAGAGAAGGAATTTGATTCGACATTTCAAGGTGTCGAGGTTAGAGTAGTCCAAGCTGCCATGATTGTTAGCTGAGTAAATGATGGATTTAAAGTTCCCAAAAATTATAAGAGTTGAAATGTGAAGTGAAGAGGCACAAAAAAGGAACCCCAGAGAGAAAGGAGTCAGCGTGGGAATTTAAGCAATACCACAGTGCCAGAGAAACCTGTAGGAACTCTCAGGGCCTAGATGGATAGTCATGATGCATTTGCAAGAGTCAAATGAAGAGGCCCCATCAAAAAAACTGACTGGATAAGAGGACCAGATGTTCTAAGGAGTAAAGGGACGTTTAGGGACTGAATTTTTGATAGGATAGTATTCAAGATAAGAGGAGAATATGTTGCAGTTGGTTTTCTAGATGTTAGGTATCACATTCTCGAAAATAATGCATTCCTATATCGCCAGATTCCCTAGATGATGAAGAAAGCCAACGATCTATGTTGAGGATGATCCATAGAC
This sequence comes from Pinus tabuliformis, assembly GCA_031772625.1. Lineage (NCBI taxonomy): Eukaryota > Viridiplantae > Streptophyta > Pinopsida > Pinales > Pinaceae > Pinus > Pinus tabuliformis. Next base: position 752,878,827 of record CM062812.1, read on the forward strand.
CAACAACCAAGACAAGAGAGGATGTCCATGCAGTCCCAATCTAGAGGGAATTTTTCCATTCGTAGCACATTTGTTCAGATAGAGGAGGTGAAAGGGAAGTGAAGGAAGAGATGGTTGATGTCCTCTCCAACTAATGAGTAGAGGCAACATCGTCTCGATGCCTGGAAGGCCCTCTTACAAAGTATTTCCCAAGTCAAATCATGTTATGAACCACCAACCAAGAGAAAGACTTGATTTTGAGGGGGAAGTTCCAATTCTAGCATCTAACCAGCGAAGGGAAGTGATAAATATGCCTAGATGGTTGGTAGATTATCTTATAAGCATTGGTTGCTCTAACCCTATCTTATTGTGACTCGTCGCACCAAGTGAACCTGTCATCTTTTATGGATATGAAAATCCTAGAAATTTTTAGATCAATGATGTATGATTTCCATTCCTAGATTAGAGGTGGAAGGATTTCCATCTCTTTAGCATCTTTCCAGTGTGTAGATGTCGAGGAAGTGAGGTTATCATTTTCTATGTCCTATATCACAGAGAACCCATGATTATTCAAAAAATTAATGAGTGAAAGGGATAAAAGGTGTAGACCTGTTATGGCAGCGAAAGATCCAGGCTCACCTTTGGAGTGGATTCCAATCCGACATCCCATTTCATTTTCCCAAAGGGCCAGTGCTTGGTGTGGAGAAGGTTGCACCATGAAAAAAAGCAATGGAGAGGATCCAGAGAACTAGCCTGAATCCAATCAATGAGATCTTTGTTCTATAGGTATTTGGAATTGCTAATTTCGTTCCAAAGGCCCATGTTTTATACAACTGTCCAAAAGAAATTGTGAAGTAGTTCCAAGTTGAAAGAAGAAAGATCCAATAGACTTTGTCCACCCTGTTTGTCTAAAAGGATGATGATATCCAACTTGAATATGTCAAATTTGCATTTCAGTTGAGTTGAGTGTCAGCCCATATGAAGCCAGTGATGATGGCATTGAGTTTACAGATAAATCATTTATGGATTTTGGAGATGTGCGTCCAGTAAGTAGGTATGTTGTGCAAAACAAACTTGACAAGAATGAGGTGACCACCCAAGGAGATCCAACGATGATACCACTGGTTAAGTTGCTTGCTAGCTTTTTCTAGGAGCCAATCCCAGTACTTGTTATTGTATCCGTTAGGCTTGAGAAAGAAGCCCAAGTAAGTGAAGTCATCGTCCAAATGTGAGGCTTTAACCAAAAAGCTTTTTGCAATCTCCTTGGTCCCTTCCGCTTTGGGCTCACTTGAAATCAAATTAGACTTTGAGTGGTTCACAAGAAGGCCTGATGTGATTCCAAAATCTGTTAGGATGTTGAAGATCACCAACCATTTACAAGGGTCATGTTTTCCAATTGTGAGAAGGTTGTCCACAAACATTAAATGGGAGAGGGAGACCCTGTTTGCAATTCTGCAACTGGAAATGAGACCATGTTCTCGAGCATTTGTGATTTTTCTGGATAGGCCATCAATGATGATGAGGAACAATAGAGGAGACAAAGCGCAACCTTATATGATTCCAATGGAGATTAGGAAAAAATAAGTTGGAGAGCCATTAATCATGATATAAAGGGAGGCAGACTTAATGCAGGATTTTATCCAATTTAGCATTAAGGACCCTAGACAAATTTTGTGCAGAATCATCAATATTAGTTCCCAATCGACATAGTCAAATTCCTTGGGGAGATCAATTTTCATAAGGTAGGCGTCGAAGTGGAAGGTATTGATTGAATGTACACATTCTTGTGCGGTTGCAACAACGTCATAGATTTGATGGTACTCCGGAAATCCAAACTGTTCAGCTAAAATGTGTTTTTACAAGAAAGGTTTGAGCCGGTTTGTAATGGTTTTAGAGATCAGTTTGTAGATGGTGTTGTATGAAGATATAGGGTGATAAATAGAGAAGGTAGATGAATGAGGAACCTTTGGCATGAGGGTAATGAATGTGGAATTTGTGGCACCTAAGACCCAACCAAGGCTGCGAGATTCCTCCACCGTATCATTTAGCTCAACAATTATAATCTCTTGAAAATGGATAAAAAATTCCATTGTCCAGCCGTCCCGACCAGGTATTTTTCCATGGGTCATTTATTTTAAGATACAGAGGACTTATTCTTGAGAAATGGGGTGATCCATGTACCTAGAGTCCTCCATGCTAGGAAAAAAACGAGAAAATGTCAAATATTTCCATTTGTTTGTTGAGAGAGACCTATTCCTGGGAGAAAAATATGTTGCTAAATGTCTCTTTGCCTCCCTTTGTGTGGTGAGTTGTTCACCTTATTCCAATTTAATGTTCCATATGTAATTTATTTTTTACCTCATCTCAACCTGTTGATGGAAGAATGTGTTGTTCTTATCTCCCTCCTCGACCCGTATAAGACGACTTTTTTTTTGTAGTTCTTCAGACTGTCTTTTCAAGATCAATGATATGTGAATCTCCAGTTGAAAGATATCTTGTTTTGTAAGTTTGGAGAAATGTGCAAGGTCATATGAGTTTTCTAGTATTTTGACCTATTCTTTGATCCAAAGTAGCTCCCTGTCCATGTCCCTTTTCTTCTTACAGGCCCATCTCCGGACCCTATCTTTGAGGGCTCTCAATTTTCCATTTATCCTATCCATTTTCTGGGAGCCAATGTCTCCATGTTGAAATTTGGTACCGCAGGACAGGTGGTTCCCTAAGGCTTTGATCTTTGGCCTAGGGAAAAGTGTCCAAAAGCATTTAATTTTTCTCCTAAAGTGACTTTATAATTTTTATAAAGTCAAATCTAATTTAAAAGTGACTTTAAGTGATAAAGTTACTAAAGTCTAATTTTAAAGTGACTTTTATAAAGTCAGTGAAAAATTACAAAGGAAAAGTGACTTTGGAAATAAATGACTAAGTGGGTCTTTATTAAAGTGGGGTGAATTAAAAAATAGAAAGTGAGATTTAAATGTGCATTTAATCTCAACCCTAGATCTCAATCTATTTCAGCCATTGGATTTAGGGATCACCCAAAAGTCACTTAGGGTTGGATTAAGGGAGGAAAAGGAGGAAAAGATCATTCATTCTTTCATGAGCAGATTGAGAGAGAGAGCAATAGAGCAAGTGTTAATTTTTGGTATGTTCTATGTTAGAGCAATTTATTTAAAATTTCACAGTTAGCAATCACATCAGCATTACGATAAACTGCAGATAGAACATGAATATAATATGCAGAAGACAAGCCAAGAAAAGAGGACACAAGATATGGCGCAAGCCAGGGACAAACACCACAATTTGTGGGGAAACCCTTTGATCAAATCTTCTTTTATCTTCAAAGTTCAGCAGAGAAAGAGAGAGAGAGAGAGAGTACAATTACAACAGAAGTCAACACTTTGACTTGTCTAGATCTAAGCATAGATTATCTTCTATAACAATGAGATCAGTTGAAGACATTCTGCTTCAACTGATTCTCCAAGGTGACTCCTTCACCTATCATCGTGCTGCATCTGGTTCTCTTGTTGTACCACTCATACTGCACCATATTGCACTAATCACGTTGCTCATGTCCATGATCTTATCCATCATCATGCTGCCCTTCATTTCCATGATCTCATGTTGCCCATGTCCATGATCTCATCATGCTTTATGATACCCATGCGTCATCATGCTTCATGCTGCTCCTTTCTCATGTTGCCCTTTACATCATCATGATCATGCTGCCCTCTACATCATTATGCAATCCCATTACATCATTCTCATATACATATATATGATGACGATCTATAATTAATGTGATCCTTGTCATTGAGATCATTGATGTCACATCTCTTCTGCACCTTGCTATACTGAGATCATCACCCTGAGATCACAGGAATACAAGATCATGATTCATGTCTAGTTCTATCAGGACCTCGACTATGATCTGCTCTTCGTAACACATCAAGATTGCATTATGCTATATTTGAATACTATGACAGCTATTAAGACTCCCATCACAATTATGCTGAGAATATATCATCAACGAAATCTTCTTTTATCTTCAGATTGTGTCAATTATGCCAAGACAGTCATATATGTATGCAAGACTGAGATAATCACTTTAACGTGATCTCTATTTGGCTGAGACAGAGTTAGTCGCTGCCGAGATAGCATGCTGTTCGAAGTGATGTTTATGTAGTGCAAGTTGCAAGGGTTTCCTCTTCACCAAAACCCTTATCATATATGTTTCATACTCTTACGAAATACGGAACCTGCACCTTTACATTAAGAACTTGTACTCACCTGAGATCAGCGTCATTCTTCCTGCAGTGCGGATCTGCTCCCATACATGCGAGGTCTTGACTGCGGCTACCTCGGCTTCAAATACCTTGGCTAGGTGTCTTCCTCACTGCGGCTCTTCTCCATGGCTGTGCCACTTTTGACTGCGTATGCATTCTTCATTGATAGCATATTACTATTTCATTGATCAGCATATACACAGCGTATCTATTGCTCCATGTCCACGTATAAGCCAGGGCATTACAGCGTGTGTATTATGACTGCGTTCCATCGATGCCATCGTATGAATATTGCTGGGGTTATCCACGTATAAGCCAGGGCATTACTACGTGTGTATTATGACTGTGTTCCATCGATGCCATCGTATGAATATTGCTGGGGTTATCCACGTATAAGCCAGGGCATTACTGCGTGTGTATTATGACTGCGTTCCATCGATGCCATCGTATGAATATTGCCGGGGTTATCCACGTATAAGCCAGGGCATTACTGCGTGTGTATTATCACTGCGTTCCATTGATGCCATCGTATGAATATTGCTGGGGTTATCCACGTATAAGCCAGGGCATTACTGCGTGTGTATTATGACTGCGTTCCATCGATGCCATCGTATGAATATTGCTGGGGTTATCCACGTATAAGCCAGGGCATTACTGCATGTGTATTATGACTGTGTTCCATCGATTCCATCGTATGAATGTTGCTGGGGTTATCCACGTATAAGCCAGGGAATTACTGTGTTCCATCCATGTTGTGTTCCTACGCTTACATCATATGAATTTCTGCGAATATTGCTAGGGCTGCGTATAATCAATATGTATAGCGTGATCCCATGACTGCATGAAACTAGTGTATAGCATCCACACCATATCCAATGTGAACAACGTGTATTATGTGCAGCGTATATCTTATAAGGTCTCCAAGACTACGATGTATTAGGGCATCATTAATCTAGGCCAGCGTACTCCTTTTGTGACTCTCCTTCCAAAAACCCAAGACGTGGAGAGGAGATCACATCTAGAATGAGTGTGTAAATGATATCAAATCCTCATCTATTTATACCACAACGAGGATGATGAATAGACACGTCGGTTGGGCTTCTAGAGCCTACATAAGAGCTGGTCGGCTTGATAATAATTACATAAACAAAATAAATTCATATCTCCATAAATACTTATCGGAATCGGATGATCTTTGGATCAATCCTACACCTCTCGACGAGAGGGATCCAATAAAAATATCAGCTATCATAAATAAGCTGACCCACATGGAGTTTGGCCCTATTTGCCAATTTAACACTCCCTCTCAACTAGGGAGAACTCCATTCGGTTATCCATGTGTACGACTGTACTATCTCTGCCATTAGTGCCTTGCACTACTCTGCCTAGCTCTGCTTGCTCTACTCAGCTCTGCTGGCTTTGCTCTGCTCTGCTAGCTCGGCTCTGCTCTGCTGGCTCTGCTAGCTCTGCTCTGCTCAGCTCTACTGGCTCTACTGGCTCTACTGGCTCTGCTCTGCTCAGCTCTACTGGCTCTGCTCTACTCAGCTCTACTGGCTCTGCTAAGCTCAGCTCAGCTCTGCTAGCTTTGCTCTGCACTACTCTGCCTAGCTTTGCTGGCTCTACTCAGCTCTGCTGGCTTTGCTCTGCTCTGCTCTTCTCTGCTAGCTCGGCTCTGCTCTGCTGGCTCTGCTAGCTCTGCTCTGCTCAGCTCTACTGGCTCTACTGGCTCTACTGGCTCTGCTCTGCTCAGCTCTACTGGCTCTGCTCTGCTCAGCTCTACTGGCTCTGCTCTACTCAGCTCTACTGGCTCTGCTAAGCTCAGCTCAGCTCTGCTAGCTCTGATCTGCTCAGCTCTACTGGCTCTGCTCTACTCAGCTCTACTGGCTCTGCTCTGCTCAGCTCTACTGGCTCTGCTCTACTTAGCTCTACTGGCTCTGCTAAGCTCAGCTCAGCTCTGCTAGCTTTGCTCTGCTCTACTCATCTCCGCTCTGCTAGCTTTGCTCTGCTCTGCTCATCTCCGCTGAACTATGAAGAAGAAGAATTGATCGAGAATGAGTCATATCATTCTCCACTGACCTGAAATCAGTCTCAGAGTGCATACCACTAGTCCCAGACCAGTCTCAACTGACCCGAAGTCAGCTTCATAGTAAGTACCACTCCTACCACTGGTCCCAGACCAGTATCGTAGTCTCAGAGAGTGTACCACTGGTCCCAGACCAGTCTCAACCGACCCGAAGTCAGCGTCATAGTATGTACCACTCTCATTGGTCCCAGACCAGTACTGCACTGACACGAAGTTAGTCTCGGAGTATGTACCACTGGTCCCAGACCAGGCTCAGCCGACCCGAAGTCAGCGTCATAGCATGTACAACTCCTACCACTGGTCCCAGACCAGTATCATTGATCCCAGATCAATGGAGGACATCCTAGCGTAGGGAGTACGGTAGATACAACGATGCGTCCATCGGTATTACTATGGTCCCTAACTTCATTTCCCTGCTCATTGATCAGATGAGAGGTACTTCCCATGTGTCCCAGACTGCATGGGTAGGAAGCCTTGACAGGAGAACTTAATCAATCCTGTCCTCACAGAGAACATATCAATCCTGCTACAATCGCCATGGAGAACACATCAATCCAGGCTGCCATGGAGAACACATCAATCCAGGCCTCACAGGAGAACACATCAATCCTGCTACAATCGCCATGGAGAACACATCAATCCAGGCCTCACAGGAGAACACATCAATCCTGCTACAATTGCCATGGTGAACACATCAATCCAGGCCTCACAGGAGAACTAATCATCCTGCTACACAAGAGAGCGAATCATCTTGTCCCACAAGAGAGCGAATCATCTTGTCCCACAAGAGAGCGAATCATCTTGTTTCAGTGTGCACCACCAGGGGAGGGTGAGTCACCCTGTGGTCGTATGTTGCTCCAATAGAACTGCAAGCCCCCCAAATCTCCTAGAGCTCAATGTATGCAGCATGCAGGACCCTTTTACAAAGGTCTCTCGACGACTCCAAGTCGTTCGGGAAAATAAAAAATTTGATCTTTCCTCAGGGCTCTGTCCTGTACATCATCTCAGTGTGATGGAGCCCCCTTGATCATCGACTTACCATATCCCAGATAAGGCAGTAATTGATGTCTATCTGCTGGAGCAATTGTCAAATACGGGATTCCTCAATAGTCGAATCCCATCTCTGGTTGTCACAGAGATTCACAGTGGTATTCATCATGTGTACAAACAGCTCACTGAAGAGCTTCAGCAACCAGACTGCCTCATAGAAGGCCATACTATCAGCAATGTATTCTGCCTTGGTGGTGCTCAGAGTCACCGACTTCTGCTTCCTGCTCATCCAGGATATCAAGGCAGATTCCAAACAGCACTGAGAAGTGCTCTAGTGATCCTCCATACTTCCTGCCCACTCATCATTCGAATAATCATGTGGTTTCATATTTCCGGCAGTGTATCTCAATTCATGAGAGATTGTGCCCTGAAGATATCTTAGAAGATTCTTAGCACCAATCTAGTGAGGCTCAACCAAATATGAGCTCACCTTGCTAACTGAAACACAGATGTCCGAACGGAGGTTCTCCAAGAACATCAATGCGAATGAGTTTATGAAACTCAAGGAATTTCCCAAATCTAGTCCGACATCATTACCATATAACTTCTGAAAGTTAAGATCCTTGAGGCAGTCACAAGCTTGCATCTTATCTTCCCACATTCAGAATCCAACTCCCTCTGTCTCCTATAAATGAGAGGGTCTGCACCTGTCAGACATAGGTGCCGGTACGAGAGGTTTATCATCCACAACTTTCGAGTAATGGTTTGGATCGGTTTCACTCCTAGTGAATCTCAGCTGCATTAAACAACTATCAATCCTCGCATATTATGCCTGAGGTGTTTTTCTTCAAGCCATGATTCTCAAACTCCTCGGGTTGTTCCAAACCTGTGAACCTGCTGCATGAGGGGAATGGTACCCTTATAATATTTTCCTTTGGTACATTTCAGACATGTACCTTCATGCTTCCTTTGAATTCAGGCATCCTAGTCACCATTTGACTCACAGACCTCTAGAGCTGAGTCAATGGACATGGTCCCCAGTGGACTTCCTGCAACTTGATACAACCCTGAAGTCAAAAAACATCTTTGAAAATTCAATTTTCAAACACATACCTTTCAATCGATAAGTGCCACCCTGCAACCTTTGACTTCCATTTCTGAGATGGACATCAGGTTCGATCAGGTACATAAAAGAGATTTTGGGGTTCCTTGCTTTCGTGGAAGAGTCGACCATTTCCTTGATGACCTGCATTACCAGTCATTCTTTTGATCATTGAAGATGTCCCAGGAATGACTGTTATCTTCATCAAGAGATGTGTCTCTGCCATTCGGACACTCCTTCGCATAACGACCAAACTTATTTCAATAAGGCATCCGCCTTTCCTTCCACCCTTAGATCCGAACTTCCCAATGAAGTGATCTTAAGATGGACCATCAAAATCTTCCGCTGCGCCATTCTGATAACATTCTTTGCTTTGAATTCACCCTCGGTGAATTATGAGGAACCCATTGATCCTTCTGTCTTGTCCCAACTGTCTTTGGTGATTGCCATTTCACTCTTGCTTGGGCATTGTCTTCACCTCAGCTCTGATACCATGTTAATTTTTTGTATGTTCTATGCTAGAGAAATTTATTTAAAATTTCACAGTTAGCAATCACATTAGCATTATGATAAACTGCAGATAGAACATGAATATAATATGCAGAAGACAAGCCAAGACAAGAGGACACAAGATATGGCACAAGCCAGGGAAAAACCCCACAATGTGTGGGGAAACCCTTTGATCAAATCTTCTTTTATCTTCAAAGTTCAGCAGAGAAAGAGAGAGAGAGAGAGTACAATTACAACAGAAGTCAACACTTTGACTTGTCTAGATCTAAGCATAGATCATCTTCTATAACAATGAGATCAGTTGAAGACATTCTGCTTCAACTGATTCTCCAAGGTGACTCCTTCACCTATCATCGTGTTGCATATGGTTCTCTTGCTGTACCACTCATACTGCACCATACTGCACTAATCACGTTGCTCATGTCCATGATCTTATCCATCATCATGCTGCCCTTCATTTCCATGATCTCATGCTGCCCATGTCCATGATCTCATCATGCTTTATGATACCCATGTGTCATCATGCTTCATGCTGCTCCTTTCTCATGTTTCCCTTTACATCATCATGATCATGCTGCCCTTTACATCATTATGCAATCCCATTACATCATTATCATATACATATATATGATGATGATCTATAATTAATGTGATCCTTGTCATTGAGATCATTGATGTCACATCTCTTCTGCACCTTGTTATACTGAGATCATCACCCTGAGATCACAGGAATACAAGATCATGATTCATGTCTAGTTCTATCAGGACCTCGACTATGATCTGCTCTTCGTAACACATCAAGACTGCATTATGCTATATTTGAATACTATGACAGCTATTAAGACTCCCATCACAAGTATGCTGAGAATATATCATCAACGAAATCTTCTTTTATCTTCAGATTGTGTCAATTATGCCAAGACAGTCATATATGTATGCAAGACTGAGATAATCACTTTAACGTGATCTCTATTTGGCTGAGACAGAGTTAGTGGCTGCCGAGATAGCATGCTGTTCGAAGTGATGTTTATGTAGTGCAAGTTGCAAGGGTTTCCTCTTCACCAAAACCCTTATCATATATGTTTCATACTCTTACGAAATACGGAACCTGCACCTTTACATTAAGAACTTGTACTCACCTGAGATCAGCGTCATTCTTCCTGCAGTGCGGATCTGCTCCCATACATGCGAGGTCTTGACTGCGGCTACCTCGACTTCAAATACCTTGTCTAGGTGTCTTCCTCACTGCGGCTCTTCTCCATGGCTGTGCCACTTTTGACTGCGTATGCATTCTTCATTGATAGCATATTACTGTTTCATTGATCAGCATATACACAGCGTATCTATTGCTCCATGTCCACGTATAAGGCAGGGCATTACAGCGTGTGTATTATGACTGTTTTCTATCGATGCCATCGTATGAATATTGCTGGGGTTATCCACGTATAAGTTACTGCGTGTGTATTATGACTGCGTTCCATCGATGTTGCTGGGGTTATCCACGTATAAGTTACTGCGTGTGTATTATGACTGCGTTCCATCGATGCCATCGTATGAATATTGTGGGGTTATCCACGTATAAGCCAGGGCATTACTGCGTGTGTATTATGACTGTGTTCCATCGATGCCAACGTATGAATATTGCTGGGGTTATCCACGTATAAGCCAGGGCATTACTGCGTGTGTATTATGACTGCGTTCCATCGATGCCATCGTATGAATATTGCTGGGGTTATCCACGTATAAGCCAGGGCATTACTGCGTGTGTATTATGACTGCGTTCCATCGATGCCATCGTATGAATATTGCTGGGGTTATCCACGTATAAGCCAGGGCATTACTGCGTTCCATCCATGTTGTGTTCCTACGCTTACATCATATGAATTTCTGCATATATTGCTAGGGCTGCGTATAATCAATATGTACAGCGTGATCCCATGACTGCATGAAACTAGCGTATAGCATCCACAACATATCCAATGTGAACAGCGTGTATTATGAGCAGCGTATATCTTATAAGGTCTCCAAGACTACGTTGTATTAGGGCATCATTAATCTAGGCCAGCGTACTCCTTTTGTGACTCTCCTTCCAAAAACCCAAGACGTGGAGAGGAGATCACATCAAGAATGAGTGTGTAAATGATATCAAATCCTCATCTATTTATACCACAACGAGGATGATGAATAGACACGTCGGTTGGGCTTCTAGAGCCTACATAAGAGTTGGTCGGCTTGATAATAATTACATAAACAAAATAAATTCATATCTCCATAAATACTTATCGGAATCGGATGATCTTTGGATCAATCCTACACCTCTCAACGAGAGGGATCCAATAAAAATATCAGCTATCATAAATAAGCTGACCCACATGGAGTTTGGCCCTAGTTGCCAATTTAACAACAAGGGAGATTTCTGGACAGGGAGGAGAAGGAGGCAGCAGCTTGGCACACATACCAAGGTAGCAGTTAAGAAAATCCATATAGCTGAATGAACAAACAGTAAAAGGTAGATTTTTGCACAAAAATTGAGGCAGCTGATTTTCTGCACAAAAATCGAGGTTTGTACAGTCCATCCGTACCATCCGTACAGTAGCCGTACAACATTGTGTTGCTGTTTGGAAATTTCCAGTGGTATGTGAGGCTCAGAAATCGAGATAAGTTGTAAATTTGCTTGTTGATTTTTGCTGAATATTTCTCACTGTAAAAGGCATTTTCCATAAATAAAGAAGAGCTCTCAAACTGGTTTTCCCCAAGAGTTGTAGGGGGTTTTTCCAGGGTCACATTGACCAAAAATCACTGTGTTCAAATGTGTTAAATGGCTATTTGTACCTGCTAATTTTTATTTCTGCATTTTCCAGCATTCTGTAAAATTTCCAGAATTTGTGTTTTCAACAAAACTTATTTTTCAGTTGTTGAATGTATGGATATGGGAATGGGCATTTAACTGTATGGGAGAAATAAGGTGAAACTGAAAACCGGGGTGGGAAAACAGAAATTTTTACATGGTATCAAAGCTTTAGTGCTAAAGTGCAGTTTGGGAAAGCAAGGAGAAAAAATTACAACTGCTGATTTTTCACTCAGAAAATTCCAGCAAGCTGATTTTTCATGAACAACAGTTTTATCTTTACTACAGCAGTGCTATTTTTCAGTTTTAGGATAGCAGGATGTCATTGGGATTGAGGGTGGAGGATAGGTTGGATGGGCATACAAACTACAGTGTTTGGAAGGAGAGAATGCAGAGTATCTTTGAGGAGGCAGAAGTCTAGGACATCATGGTGCATACCGCACAGAACCCTGTTATTGTGCCTACTGATGCCACTCAGTTGGCTGAGTATAATAAAAAGAACAACAAGGGTAAGAGACTGATTCTAGAAGGAGTCAAAGACCATTGCATTCCTCATGTGAGAGGAAAGAGAAATGCCCATGAGATGTGGACAACATTGTCCAATCTCTACCAGAGTACCAATGAGAACTGGAAAATGGTCCTGAAGGAGAAGCTGAAGACTATTAAGATGGGTAATGATAGTGCAGTTGGATATCTCACAAAGATTACTAATGTGAGAGATGAGTTGGCAACAGTTGGAGAGGACATTCCACCCACTCAGTTGGTGCAGATTGCAGTGAATGGCCTCCCCCGTTCATGGATGAACTTTGCTGATGGGGTTTGTGCACGTGAGACCCTTCCCACATGGGAGAGGTTTTGGGATGATTGCATTCAGACGGAGATCAGGAAAGGTCAGCTTGGGGCAGCCAAGCCAGTTGAGCAGGATGAGGATGTGTCACTATTGGCAGGAGGCAAGAAAGGCAAAGGGAAGAAGCAGGCTTCCACAAGCAATGGTGGGGGCAAGGGAAAAGGTAAAGGTAAACAGGGTGACACACAGAAGGACTATTCCAAGGTGAAGTGTTGGAATTGTCAAAAGATGGGACACTATGCAGTTGTGTGTCTGGAGAAGAAGGGGAAGAACCAGAATGTGGCAGCTTCAGCAGAGGTTGAGGACTTTGCAGTTCGTTTTGACCGAGAGTTTGGGTTCACTGCGTATGAGTCCCCTAGTGCAGGATCACCTGCCACACAGGTTCAGAGGGAGCATGCTTTTCCCTCGATTAGCGGAGCATCTTCAGGTATCTGGTATGTGGACAGTGGGGCTTCACATCACATGACAGGAGTCCGGGAGTACTTCTCAGAGCTTTCAGAGAGTGGCACTGATATTGAGGTAGTACTCGGTGATGAAAGAGTTGTCAGAGCAGTCGGGGTGGGGACACTGACATTTCAGAGGGAGTCCAAACCTCCCTTGAAGTTGTCAGATGTTCTTTATGTGCCAGGGATGAGGAAGAACCTCATATCCGTCTCAGCTTTGGAGGACAGAGGATATGAGGTACTGTTCAGGGGAGGACAGGTGTTGATGTATCCCAGGGGCACTCCAGCTGATTCAGCTAGAGTGATAGGTGCACGCCATGCAAAGGTGTACAAGTTTTCATTCCAGTCCCTTGTGGCATTGAGCAGTAGTACCGACAGCAAAGCTAGCAGTTCTGAGCTATGTGAGATTTGGCACCGCAGGATGGGACATATGTATCATGGAGCCTCGAGGACATTGCGGGAGATCACTACAGGTGTGCCAGATTTCAATACTGATCACTTTGATACTTGCAGAGGATGTGCAATGGGCAAGTTTGCCAAATCCCCTTTTCCCAGCAGTGACAGCAGAGTGACGGGGATTCTTGATTTGATTCATTCTGATGTGAGCGGTCAGATGTCTCATGTTTCCTTGAGTGGATATGAGTACTATGTTTTATTCATTGATGATCACTCTAGGAGGACCTGGATTTATTTCTTGAAGACCAAGAGTGAGGGCTTCAAGTGGTTTCAGGAGTTTAGAGCTCTTGTGGAGACACAGACAGGTTGGAAGATCAAGTCCCTGAGGTCGGACAATGGGGGAGAGTACACCCTTGGAGAGTTTGTTGACTATTGTGCGGAGGCAGGCATTAGGAGGGAGTTCACTGTTCCTTACAACCCCCAGCAGAACGGGGTTGCGGAGAGGAAGAACAGATCCATTGTAGGGGCTGCCAAAGCCATGTTACATGATCAGGGGTTGCCATTGTTCTTGTGGGCAGAGGCCTGCAACACAGCTGTTTACTTGCAGAATAGGAGTCTGCATCGTGCCTTGGGGCACATGACTCCAGAGGAGGCTTTCTCTGGGAAGAAGCCTGATATTGGTCATCTTCGTATCTTTGGATGCATTACATACTCATACATACCCAAGGAGAAGAGGACCAAACCAGTGCCCACCGCAGAGAAGGGTATCTTTGTGGGCTACAGTGAGACCTCAAAGGCCTTTTGGATTTACATTCCTGCACAGAGGAGAGTTGTTCTCAGACGGGATGTGAAGTTCAAGGAGGACAGGGCCTTTAGGAGATCACAGGAGTTAGAGTATTTGGATCAGCCAGACCCTCAGCAGCAGTTGAGTCAGTCGCAGGGATCCAATGGGCAGGGATCAGGAGGATCTGGAGGTACATCTATGAGGATATCAGGTCCGTCAGTGAGCAGTGGCTCACCGAGCCAGAGGGGTGGTGCTACGGGCAGCATGTAGAGTAGTTCACAGAGCAGTTCACTAGGGAGTCCACTAATGGACAGTTCACACGGTACCTCAGCTTCTACAGGTTCAGGGGTAGGCAGGAGGACAACAGACAGACAGTTAGGAGTTCAGGCTCCTGATGATGATGGGGAGGAAGAGTTTCATTTTCCTATGGGAGAAGTGCACTCAGGGAAGAGGAAGCCCAAGTGGCTTGAGGACACCTTGAGAGATGCCACATCTGTTGCTGAGCCGAAGAGGCCGGTCAGAGAGAGTAGACCACTTGAGAGGTTTTGTAGCTATATGGCAATGGTTACCAACATCCTTGACTCTAAGCCTTCTAGCTATGAGGAGGAAGCTAGCCAGCAGGTCTGGAGAGAGGCCATGCAGGAGGAGTATTCTTCTATCATGAAGAATGGTGTTTCGGAGGTGGTGCCGAGGCCTGAGGGCAAATCCATGGTTACTTCCAGATGGATTTACAAGGTAAAGCATGCTGCAGATGGCAGCATTGAGAAATTCAAAGCGAGGTTTGTGGCTAGAGGATTCTCCCAGGTAGAGGGAGTTGATTATGAGGAGACCTTTGCTCTCGTGGCTCGATATACTTCGATCCGCTCCATTATATCGATAGCAGCAGAGATGAGTTGGAAGATCCACCAGATGGATGTGAAGACTGCATTTCTTAATGGCTTCATACAGGAGGAGGTGTACATTGAGCAGCCACAGGGCTTTGAGGTGCATGGGAAGGAGTCCCATGTGTGCAGACTGAAGAAGGCCCTTTATGGCCTGAAGCAAGCTCCCAGAGCTTGGTACTCCAGGATAGATACATACATGCAGGGGTTGGGTTTCACAAAGAGTGAGGCAGATCCAAACCTTTACTTTATTGTGATAGGTGAGGAGCCTCTCATTCTGGTGCTGTATGTGGATGACTTGGTCATTACAGGTGCAGAGAGACTCATAGAGCACTGCAAGAGAGATCTTGTGGCAGAGTTTGAGATGAAGGACATCGGCTTGATGCATTACTTTTTGGGTTTGGAGTTGTGGCAGGAGGAGGGGCATTTCTTCCTGGGGCAGGGGAAGTATATTGTGGACATCCTTGGTAGATTCCACATGGAGGATTGTAAACCCATGTCGACACCGATGATCACCAACTGGAAGAAGCTTCATTCTTCGGATTCAGAGTTGGTGGATCCCACATTGTACAGGAAGTTGATTGGTTCCTTGATGTATTTGGTCAATGCTAGACCAGACATTTGTTTTGCAGTCAACACGATGAGTCAGTTTATTTGTGAGCCTAGGAAGGTTCACTGGGTGGCTGCAAAACACATTTTGCGGTACTTTCAGGGGATAGTGGATTATGGTCTGGACTATAGGCAGGGGGATGGAGTGAGATTGGCAGGTTACACTGATTCTGATTGGGCAGGTTGTGCTTCTGATAGGAAGAGCACTTCAGGGTGCTATTTTGGGTTGGGTTCGGCAGTAATGTCATGGTTCAGCTGGAAGTAGCAGTCAGTAGCATTGAGTTCAGCGGAAGCAGAGTATATGGCAGCCAGTCTAGCTAGTTGTGAGGCCATCTGGCTTCGCAAGATGTTGTTTGGCTTATTTGGTCAGCCATTGAGACTTTTAGTGATTTACTGTGATAATCAGAGTTGCATTAAACTCACGGAGAATCCAGTATTTCATGACAGGTCAAAGCATATCGGGATCAAATATCATTTCATCAGAGACTGTGTTTAGAAGGGCATTGTGAAGCTTGAGTATATTCCCACTGATGAGCAGGTTGCAGATATTCTTACCAAAGCCTTACCACGAGGCAAGCATGACTACTTCAGAGACAAGATGCGTGTGGTGAGGAACACCTTCCTCGGTAAGAGGGAGTGTTGAAATTTGGTACCAGAGGACAAGTGGTTCCCTAAGGCTTTGATCTTTGGCATAGGGAAAAGTGTCCAAAAGAATTTAATTTTTCTCCTAAAGTGACTTTATAATTTTTATAAAGTCAAATCTAATTTAAAAGTGACTTTAAGTGATAAAGTTACTAAAGTCTAATTTTAAAGTGACTTTTATAAAGTCAATGAAAAATTACAAAGGAAAAGTGACTTTGGAAATAAATGACTAAGTGGGTCTTTATTAAAGTGGGGTGAATTAAAAAATAGAAAGTGAGATTTAAATGTGCATTTAATCTCAGCCCTAGATCTCAATCTATTTCAGCCACTGGATTTAGGGATCACCCAAAAGTCACTTAGGGTTGGATTAAGGGAGGAAAAGGAGGAAAAGATCATTCATTCTTTCATGAGCAGATTGAGAGAGAGAGAGCAAGAGAGCAAGGGAGATTTCTAGACAGGGAGGAGAAGGAGGCAGCAACTTGGCACACATACCAAGGCGACAGTTAAACAAATCCGTACAGCTGAATGAACAAACAGTAAAAGGCAGATTTTTGCACAGAAATTAAAGCAGCTGATTTTTTGCACAAAAATCGAGGTCTGTACAGTCCGTTTGTACCGTCCGTACAACCTGTCCGTACAGCCATCCATACCGTCCGTACAGTAGCCATACAACATTGTGTTGCTGTTTGGAAATTTCCAGTGGGCTGTGAGGCTTAGAAATCGAGATAAGTTGTAAATTTGCTTGTTGATTTTTGTTGAATATTTCTCACTGTAAAAGGAATTTTCTAGAAATAAAGAAGAGCTCTCAAACTGGTTTTCCCCAAGAGTTGTAGGGGGTTTTTCCAGGGTCACATTGAACAAAAATCACTGTGTTCAAATGTGTTAAATGGCTATTTGTACCTGTTGATTTTTATTTCTGCATTTTCCAGCATTCTGTAAAATTTCCAGAATTTGTGTTTTCAGCAAAATTTATTTTTCAGTTGTTGAATGTATGGATATGGGAATGTGAATTTAACTGTATGGGAGAAATAAGGTGAAACTGAAAACCGGGGTGGGAAAACAGAAATTTTTACACTCCAAAAGGTGTCTACCAGAAGGCCTAGAAATGTCAATGAAGTATGGCTCCTTCAGCGAGAAATGGTTGAATTTCAAGCGCAAAGCTTTTGGTTGTAGTTCCCTAGTCCATTTCAAAAAAATGGGAAAATGATGAGATATTTTTATTGGAAGGATCTTTGAATTTAGTTCCTTGAGTCTTTTAACATTCTATTCTTGAACATAGAATTAGTCAAGTTGCTTTGATATACCTTGTGAGACCCATCGCCCATTTTTCCATGTGGGTCCAATTGGATCTAGTTTGATGTCTCAAAGATTTTTCTGACTAAATAATTCCTTGAAGTGTGACCCCAACAAGTTAGGCTTATAGTGGGAGCCCCAAATATTAGACGAATCCATGGAGAAATTGAAATCCCTGGCAAGTATCAATGATTCGAGTTCCAGGAAGCCATGCTGGACAATGTTTGACCAAAATGCCTTTCTGTTTGAGAATGGAGCATATACATTAATGATTCAAAGGTGAAATATGGAACCCCTACAATCCCCCATGATGAGTAAGACCACAAATGTGCTAAAGGCCTTGAAATTATATTATTTCTGGATTTCACATTGCCGCTAATCCCCCAGATAATCGAGAAGCACTAATTTCACATACATTCCCGTTTGGGCAAATTTTTAGTAGGAATCCCCACGGCTTATCTTTGCTGGTCATTATTTCTTGAATAAGAACAATTTCAGGATTATGAAAGCCAATTAGACTTTTCAGTTATCATATTTTCTAGGCCAACCCCAAACCCCTAACATTTAGAGACATTATAGTCATTATGGAACGTCAAGTTCAGGGGGCTCTCCTCTAAGGACCTAAGTTTTTGGAGGAATCTGATCCTAGTGTCTATTCCAGGGGGATGTAGGGGTAATGAGAAGTGGTGGGATGACATGTGAATTTTGGAATTATTCCAGTAGATTGGATGGGGCGATAGTGCAATCTACTACTTTTTTTAGTTTGGGGCCTTTCTTCCAATCGGTGGTGACATTTTTGAAAGTAGGAAGGTGAGGAGGAGGGTTATCAAGATAAATATCTATCTATCTATATATATATATATATATATATATATATATATATATATATATATAAACAAGAGTTTGTGTCATTGTCGAAGGGGCATGATCAATTCTAGGCTTTGCATTTTAGGACGACATGTATTTGTTGGAGAGAAGTGCAGACAAGTGATTGTGTTTGATGGATTAGGAAGATTTGATGATTAGGTTGAGGTGAGCATTGGGAGAAGAGGATTGTGCAATTTTGAAAGTGTTATGGCTTCTTTCCATGATGAGGCAGGGAATAGGAGATGTTGGATGAGGAAATGTGAGGAAAGGTTTTTTGGTGGCAAGATGTAAGGAACATTTTTCTCGTAGGGAGGAGGATAAAGTAATGGGGATATTTCTCAGAGGAGAGGATTTTGAGTGGGGACAGACATTTGAATTGATGTTTGTAGAGGGTAGAGTATCTGACCTGTAAGGAACAAAGGTGGAATGAGCTAAAGAATTTGCATGTCTCACAACAACTTCAAAAGAATCTGCTCTAGCATGTTTTTCTAGTCATACTTGCATCAGGGGTCCCATGGCATGACATCTAAGGTAGTGAAAATGAATTGACCAATAGTCAACAATTTTCTTACATGAACATGGTCCCCAATATAGGTAAATTTCCGTAGGAAGTCCCCTTGAGAGTGATCATTCAATCAATACCCATGCAATATGATTGATCATCCCTCCAAGGCCACTTTCATGAAGGTAGTAGAATTTTCCAATTGAATTTGCAATGTTTGTCATTTCTTTTCGGGTCCAAAGTTCAAGAGTGTAATACCCTCCTCCCACATATACCCAAGTAACCATCCAATCGGGGTAAACATGTGACAAGAGGCTACTATGATTGGATTTAGCCTCCTAGGTGAACTTAAGGAAATGGAATCGAAGGAAACACATCATACAAACCTTCCACATTAGCGACATGACCCCTAAGAGCCATCCCAACATTTATTGTAACTAGCCCTTGGGTCCCACTGAGGTTTTAGACCACTTGACCTTTGGACACTCCCATGTTATGGGTTTGACAACATGCAGGAGGCTTTGGATGCTCTCATGATAACGCATGCCAGTGTCCAGGGACTATTTTGCTCAATGTTGTGCCAATGTTGTTGGGATTTGATCCACTTTTTCAGGCCCAAAGCCCGAGTCACTGCCTAGAGTTGAATGACCCCTTCAAAATAGAAAGATAAAAAGGAAACAATGATGCAAATGCAAATAATTGAACAAGCCCTTAACTGGACCCCTACTAGCTATGTGAAGTATTTCGTCAAACATATCACAAATATGTAATCTACAGGTGTAAACAATAGATTTAATCATATGGGTCTCATACTTATATGATAATCGCTATGAAGCATTGTTCCCTTATATAATTTGTTACATTCTCATACATTATGTCATAGATACATTGTTCATTCATTTACAAGTAAAAAAATGATGAGAGCCATACATAGCCACTCTCATAAAAAATATACATAACCAACATAATAGAAACATAAATACCAAGGAAATAATAGCCATATGATCCACATATAAACCAATATAATACTCATAGAAATACAAAGAGAAATAACCTCATATTGATGATGCAAAATCCAAACCCAGGATGGGACTATCACAATCCACCCGACCATAGAATGGCTGAGCCAAATCTCTCTTCAGTCATTCACCCCCATGCCATATTCCAAGCATGAATGTGTGACTCAACCCAAAAGAACCAAAGAGGGAATCTTGAGGATAAACCACCTCACCCTCATCAATAGAAACCAGGATTTAATGTAATCCATCCCAGATCAGTAGCCCAACATAATGAACATGAATAACAAGATTTACCATGATCTCCACTCGATCAGTAGGCTAAACAAGCATGGATTCCACTATAGTTCTCCACCTACATCGTGAGGAATTTTTTTGTCTCCTAGTCTCTCAAGCTTTACCGCAATCCACACTGGATCACTAGGCCCTAAACTGATTCCCACTCTCCAGGCTTTACTACATATCCCAACCTGGGAATACTAGGCAAGACTGTTATAAGAAAAACAAACTGCCCATGGATCTTTATTACACAGCTCGTTGCAATATTTATAATGACCACTACTGAAAACATGACAAACATACTGCTTACTGGATATTTATAACATAACTCATTACAATCTTTACAATAACCACATATACTTATACACATTTTCTTCAACCAACAAATAACCATATTGTCTATGGAGCTTTATAAATCATCTCAATACAATATTTACAATAACATACATATACACATATACACATTTTATCAACCAACAAATAAAAGGATATGATACTCATATCAATCAACAAGGGAATCCAAGGGTTGATACCTCCACCCTCAAAATTAGTACTAGGATTCACCTCCTTCCTAGGAAGTCCAGAATCCACTGTCAAATTCAAAGTTGCATCCAATGTCTAGTGTTGCAATCTTGCACCACTTGTTCTCTCAATGACAGTTACCAACTCATTGTTTTAGGGTACACTCCCAATGTGCATCTGATTCGATCTGGAAAGGCTAATGACCAAAAAAAATCCATCCCCGACCTTCCCTTCTCTACTACATAGTCCCTCGGGAAATCTGGTCACCCCCTTCTGTGCATCCACTCACCTTTCAAGTTCCGCAATATCCCCTATCCTGGGTGATCCATCCCTTGGAAAGGATTCCTCGCATCAGAATGTCATACAAGCAAGGCATATACCTGCCTCAAAACCATCATACCAGTCATATCATGTTCATGGAAATCAATGGACACTATTGGGTACCAGTGCCCCACAATGGCCCTACTCTTGAAGTGCTTTACAAGCATACTACTACTTGTTCCAATTTCTTTCACTGTTGCTGCTAATTGTTGCAGTCATTTTCAACCACCCAACCTGGGCATCTCCCATGCTTTGCTGCACCAAGCACATAACTGTGATTAGATTTAAAATAAATTGAAATAAATTCACATCATACCTCATTGGTAGCTCATCAATAAGGTACACTTGCAATCTTGTTTACTTCCTTTCACAACAAGTCAAACTAACATCTTTGACCAAATCATCATGTATAAACATATCACATTAAGTTAGCTCAAAACACAACCATCATAGTTCAAAATCATAAATCACATGTAACCATCATAAACCAAAATCATAGATCACATGTAATCATCATAGACTAGAATCATAAATCACATGCATAATAAAACTGAAATGACATACTGTTACTTATCCTTTAATCTATCCTTATCTTCTACCTTCGTCCTTATTTCATACACACACAAGATCGGTTGCTACACCTAACAAACACCCAATTCCTTCTCCTCAACCATGTGCACATACACATAGTTTGCATCACACACATACAACCACACATGACATACAACACCATGAAATACATCCACCTACACTTGACATACAACACATACAACTACACCCAGTGTACAACATAACACATGCATACACTTACACCTATTGTACAACAAAACACAATACATACATACACCTACACCCGATGTACATCACAACACATATACATATGCAGAGTACAACACAATGAATACATATGTGATGATACCATGACTACATAATGCACATACATGGTACTGCATGTGCACAACAAAACATGTACGATATGCACATAATACTACATGTAAAACAGTATCACATGTACAACATGTGCACAATACCACCTATACACAACACCAACTACACAACGTGTATACAACATCACATGTACACGACACCACCTGCACAATGTGTATGCAACACCGCATGTACAATGTGTACACAATAACACATGCACACAACATCACTTGTACAATCATGCACACAACACCATTTGTACATAGCACCACATGTACAACATGCATGCAACACCACATGTACATAAAACTGCATAGCCAACATGTAAATAGCATCATCGTTACACAACACTGCATATCCAACATGCGTAAAACACCATATTCTCCTAACACCACATATCCAACATGTACATAGTACCATTTATGCCCAACATTGCATATGAAATATTCACACAACACTATTTGTACCACCCTGTACATAACATTGCATAACAACATGTACACACACTATATATACACAACACCACATGCACACAACATCACAAATTCAACATGTACAACATATACATCATATGCACAACATTAGTACCACACATGCAAAACCACACTATCTCTACCGAGAAACCTTGCTTCCAGTGTCTCTCTGCCATCCATCCTTATATTAGCATGTTGCGAAGCACATTTCTTTAATTTCACTGATGTATCCCTCGGTATAGCTTGTCCATAATAGAGACATAATATAATCACAATATCAATTCATAACCACATGATACTAACCTCATAGATATGTCAGGCTACTCTTCCCACTTGATTCCTCATGAAGCAGGAATCACTTCATGCCATTCACTTGCGTAGGCAATCATTCCTCCACAAGAACGATCCCTAACGACCCTGTCAGAAAACACACACACACACACACACACACACACACACATATTAGCATTAATAATCATGATCCATGATGACCCTGTTAGACATGACATACATACATACATACATGTATACATATATAAACATCAACATAGTTATGATCACAACATAATTACCAGATAAGATAAGGTCTAGTTCAAGAGAACTTACTTATTTTTCCACAACATGCACAACATTGAGAACCACAACTTCCAATTTAGCCAAGGCATCTGACACCTCAGATCCATTTATTTTACCTTTGTGGTTACCTTTCTCATGTCTGTACTGCCACCGTCCATTTACCACAATGGACACAACCAATCTAACTGGCTATGATAATATTACCTTCCACTGCGCTTACTCATGCACCGAGCTTCATTTGGGCCTTACATCACATGTTGGATTTCATTCATCTCTCCACGAGCTCCACTAATTTTCTTCTTTCCCAACCAATTCCGAAGAATCAAAACTTAAAAGGCAAGACAAGAAACAAACAAGAAGAAAACCATGGCAAACTAACAACAATACAATACCACAACCAAAGTGGCATTGACATGCACAAAATGTAAACAAAACTACAAATCAAGCTCAACAAATCACAAAAGACCAAAACCAATAGACACCATGACTCAATCCTATGGTTCCTAAGGAAAGCTCAGCCCGAGCCTTCTTCAAGATTTCATGGAAGTCTCTTTTTCCATGCAACTCCCTGCATCACACTACCATTAACATATAATTGTCAATGTATAAATAAACATAACAATATACCAGTTAGATTACCTTGTTATTCCAAACACATTACCTTGTAGCTGAATACATCTATGCCATGTCTTAAGGGACTCCAATTCCCTCGAAAAATCTAGCTATAACTAGACAACAACTGTTATACCCGTCAAATACATGGCCATGATTATAATACATATCCACATAAGTTTAGACAAATTAGGGTTAAGAAGACTTCTTGTATGCAAAACACTCATCGTTTGGAATTAGGGTTTCCAAACATAACCAAAGGAACTATTGCCCAATTAATTTATTTTACCTTTTTACCTTGTTGCAATCAAGGCTTACTATGTACTGTCACATCACCCAACTATTAGTTATATAAACACATCAATTGTTACCTTGTCATGCTAATACCAAGCATGTTTTCTACAACTGCTCACACATGTCAACCACATGTTCCAAATATCAAGACAATCATATATATCAATTTGAAATCAAAGTTTATAAGACTAACAATCATGTCATAATCCATAGTCAACTCATAGTCATTATACATACTGCTACAACTATCACCTACTACACTCAAGTATATATCAGTTGTCTCAATACATATGTATTAGTACAACCATCTTAAAATAAGATCATTTTGGCAAGTAATATTATAGACACATACTCATATGATTCAAGTAATCAAACATTCAGACAACATATAGATGACATAATAGACACCAAACACTCAAACACCAAATAAAAGACATAGTCAAACATTCAAACACCAAATAAACGACATAAGAAAACTCATAACTTAATGTATCTCAGAGGAGGATATATTGTTTGCACAATCAATCCAAATTAGTGTGATATAACTTCACGATATATCAACTCAAAAATAAATAAGATCATGATATCCATAATAGTCACTAGCTAACATGTTCATATCATAAACTCATAAACAATTATCATCCATACATAATAATCACATCTGCATAGTCATTATAGATTAATATGAGATAATATCACAACATATTAACTCATACCTGAATGTCATAACCCTAACCATTTGCATAGACCAATCTAATTAGTATGATACATATAACATCAAGATCTTAATGTAATAACCCTAATAATCAAGTTAGTAGAATATAACAACAAGAAGTTATATTCCATGCTCATCAACAACATATAACCTAATCATTGAGTTATCTAACATAAAAAAAAATAGAAATGCATGCAACCACATGTTACTATCATTCATTACTATCTGGCACATGTGTATATGACTACACTAATCAAATAGAATATATCATGTATGTAACCATAGCATCAATACAATGAAAGGCATGCACATAACCACAATGCATATAATAATCCTTAACCTACATACCTACATGCCCAACATAAAACCTGTAGGACGACATGCTCTTGCCTCGAGGTCCAATGCTGCAACTTCACTTTCATTATCTACATCTCCTTCTCTATCTCAGCCGATACATTAACATCATAACATACCAATAACATCATGATGATCTAAAAATGCATACAATGACCACACAATGCATGTTTGACTTACTATACATGCATAACCTTACTATACATGCATAACCATAACCATGACAATGCATGCATAGTGAAATATAGATGCTGACATGCATAACAAATGAATATACAATCATACACTCATGGTGACACATCGTACAACAACACCATCAAACTTAACATGGCGACATCACTACAACCATGATCAACACCATGCAAATGCAATAAGCACATGGACTACAAGCATAAATGACACCCATGCAATTGACATGAATGCATGACCAACACACCACCCTTCTAGTCCAAGGGGTGAACCATGCTTTGATACCACTCTGTAACACCGTCCTCCCACATCTACCCAAGTAACCAGCCAACCGGGGTAAACATGTGATGAGAGGCTATTATGATTGGATTCAACCTCCTAGGTGACCTTAAGGAAGTGGAATCGATGGAAACACATCATACATGCCTTCCACATCAGCTAGAAGACCCCTAAGAACCTGTTGATGCCTATAAAATCGATACATCAACATTGGGGAAAACCGCCTGGTTCGGACCTTAGTGCAACTCCTTTTCTGTTTGGTGTGGTGGCTCTGACTGGATGTAATGGGACTAGTTTCCCAGTGATATATGAGTTGATGGGTGATTGGTTTGTAATGTATAATGAAAGTGATAAGTGTTTTATTCTACAATGCAAAAATATACAAAGATAACTAAACTATCTTGGGTATCCTTTTAACAACACGACATTTTATTGTTTCTATTAAACAAATAACCATAAAGATGAATTATTCATAAAATAGAAATATGCATTCATATGATGATTACTTTGTTTAAGTAGTTAAACAAAGTAATAATAAAAAAATTATCACATTGATCATAATATATATCACTGACATATATATCCAAATGATAACAATTCTAAAACATTCAGAAATGACATGCTAAAGAATTGCTTGAAAAACATATATATATATATATATATATATATATATATATATATATATATATATATATATAGATAATAGAAATGTTGAAAAATGTTCATTCACATAGAGAAATAAGACAAAAATAGAGATAATAGTACCATATGCATTTGAATTCTCCTGATGTAAACAACATTCAGATTCTGCCTTCCTATCTGGGAACACCTTCAAAGGATGCAATAGTGCAAATATTATAAAAGCCTCTTTGACAAAAATGCAGAACTTTGGTCCAGTTTTTGATAAAAAAATATTGGAAATACAGTAGTGCAACTCCCAAGTCTTAATACAAATTGTAGACCCTTTCTGAATACATGAAAGAGTATTTAAATATTAAAAATAACAACAAACTATCAATAAAAATCGCTATGCGTTGGTTTAACTATAGACATATAAATCTGTGATTTATCCTAAAAATAGCAGTGCTGTGGCGGTTGAAATGAATTCATTGTATCGGCTTCCTTTTCTGTGATTGCAGCTGACAGATTGTGAGCATAGGCTGGATTTCTTGAGGCTGACTCATCCTGGAGTGTAGCTGAGCTGTATAGGTGGCATCAGAGAGTTCGGAGATCATACAGTTGATTGCATCTGAAAGACATTTCATGGCCATCTGCTGGCTATGTGGCTTGACAAAGAAAAACCATAACGTTTCCTATTTCAAGCATTGGATTCCTCCAATCTGCTTTTCCCTGTGTGCCAGCTCCTATTTCCATTGTTGTTCCAACGAATTTGCTTTTGGGAGTTTTCCTGGAGAGCAATCAGTGATCAAATTAGACATATGCAAACTGTTATTTATCAATTCGATTAGACTATTCATTGCAGCTCTGCATCTAGATGTTGCTCTTTCAGATTTCATTAACTCGGGCTCCCCTTTGGAAAACATGATTTCCTTATGCGATTCTTGTATTCTTGGCAGATTGGCAACCATTCCTTCTTTGGAATATTACCAGGACAGAAAATTGGTTAACCTTTCATATGCCTTATCCAATTCAATTCTGGTGTCTACTGCTTTTTCAATCAATGATGTAGAGATATCGCATAAGGGGTTGGCTAATGATATATTGTGGCAAAGAATATCCAACTGTCAGGAAAAGGCTTTGGTTATTTCCAAAGCTTCTTTTTTGAATTCGCTTACCTGTGGATAACCTTTATACCTTTCTATATGTTCTTTCATTTGTGCGATTTGTTCCTCCTTTGCCTTCTTTTCTTGCTCTCTTAACCTTTGAAGCTTGCTCAATTCTTGAGACAATTCCTGTTGTTTATGAAGAGTTTGCTCATTAATCCTCTGCTTTTCCAACTTCAACTGCTCTTTTAATTGTTCATTTTGCTGCCTCTGTTCTATGAACTGTTGTTCAAGCTGATTTATCTTTTGTGGTTGCTCTGCTGATTGCACCTCAAGTTGGGTAATCGTCTGATCCTTTTCCTTCATCAGATGGCTAACCTCTGTGGCTTTATCCATTGTCGCCATTGTGTAAGCTCCTGCGAACTGAGATAACTTTGTTAAGTCCTCGGAGGGATTGACTTCTGCTTTCCATACCACATTCATCATCTCTGCTTGCGGAGTTAAAAGAGGACTTTGATCAATTTTCCTCTTCTTCCTTTGTCTTTTAACTACAGCCCTATGCTTCGGATTGTATAAGACATCGAGAGGTGGTATTTCTTTAGTTTTTAGTACAATCTCCTAAGTGGGATTCTCGGGAATAATCTCTATGTTCTGCTGAATTCTGGGTAGGCCGCTTGTTCCTTGAATCGGAACTGTGATAAATTCTGGCTTTTGCACTGTAGGCATTTCTGGTGTAGTGAGCTCTTGGGATTTATTCGGGTTATTGATGATTGAGTCGAATTGCTCCCATTCCTTGATTAACTTAGGATCAATATGAATATTCGTATCAAGGGGCTTACTAGTTCCTTCCTGTGTCTGCTCCCTCTCTGGGGTCCCTTCCTTCTCTGGAGTCTTTTCAATAATTTTCTCTTCAAAATGGCCTTGTGGTTTCACCACAGAGGTAGCATTCAACAAGTCTAGAGGTAGCGTTTCCAATCTCTGTGTACTGAACTTGTAAAATTCCTCTAGTCCCTCCACTCCCAATTTGATTTTTGCCAATTGTTTCACCTGAGAAAATACCTTGGCTGAAGCAAACAAATCATCATAAATATCCTTCTCATGATCAAACTTGGTGATTTTGGCTTGAGAAGTGACACTGTAGGCAACCAATTTGGGATCATACTGCCTTTTTGGGATGATTGCTAACTTTAACATTTTTATTTTCTCAGTTTCTTTCTTTGCATGTTTGAAATCATGCAGCATGAAAGCACCACATGGGAGGGGGAATGATGGCCACATATGCTTTTTAGACTCCTTTAGGTTCCTTGATGTCCCTTCTATTGTTATCTGATATGCCACCTCTCTGGGAAGTAACTTATCTAGGATATATAAGGGGAGGACATGAGGGTTAGTAGTGCTACTGAAAAGCATAATGTAGGTGAACTTTTCTTCACCAAACAAACTACCAATTGTAGCTAGGTCGACAGAGGCTTCCTCGGACAACCTAGGAGTGGGTTTATTGAATATGGAATAATACTCGGGGGGGATGAAACCTTAATAGATTCTATACAGATGATTTTTGTAATGGGCTTTCCATAGCTCTATATGATAGATATGAATGGGGTTCAGGTCCTGTGAAGTCCATTTCCATCCTAGAATGGGATATTCGGAATTGAAACAGATAGTGTGCATAACATAAGGACTCATATAAAATGGGGGTATTACCCGGGTAGTCACGAACCTGTTTTTCCTATAGTCAAGCATTTGGTTGGCCATTTTATTAGGCAAAATGGTCGCCCAATCCACGATATGGGAATTAACTACAGCCTTCATTAATGGTACCATCTCTATAGAAAATTTAGCAGAATCATGGACTCCGATGAGTCTGCACATCATTGCACCAGCATAACAATAAGGAGATGCCATTGAATCTACGTAGTACATACCCGATGATTCATGCTTGTGTTTGGTCGGAAAATGCCTCCATGGTTTGATAAGGTCTGATTCGATGGCATTTTCTTTGGAAAAAACCTCCAAGAATGCTTTGTTATATCACTTCTCCGGTTCGGGCAAATGGTACATTGCTTTGATATCTTCTACTCCGAACGACCCGAACATTCTTCCATCAAACGTAAAGAAAGTTCTGTATATGATATTGATGCTTTCAATAACCCATCTGACCATGTCACTATAGGGTAAAACTTTGGCACAGGCTGCTATTCTATGAAGATAGGAGCAGGCCAAATCTTTAAGAGTATTCTCTGACTTTTCCATGGCATCTGCTATTACTTCTTCTTCGATTTCTTTCTGATCCTCAGCTTCCAGCAAATTGTAGATACTCTCCCATGAAGCTTGGCCTAGACCAAGGCAGGTAATATCTGATATCAAGACTTTCTTCACTGGTTCTTCTTTAGCTATGATGGGGGCCTTTGGTTTCTTTGATTTCTTTATCATTTTAGCTGGATTCATCAACTCAGACTTTCTCTGCAAAGGAAACAAAATAATGTAACAGAGAAAAAACCCATTCAAAGCTAACGCATAATACAAAGCTTAATGGTAATTCAAGGGTGATAAGTAATACGAAATGAGATATTATCACAGATGAAATCCTCAAACGATTCAACCTTAACTCTTCTATTAATGACTTTCATAACTGCCAATCGTGGTAATTAAATGTAATAATGATATGTCGCATCGCACATATTACTAATAATCTCTTAAAGCGGATCAGCTGGCTTTCCCGATTAGCGATTAACAAAAATCGCATATCGCAGATCGGGAGGTTCAAAGGTGAAGCTTAAGCTATTACCATAAGTAGCTCTGATTGTGATAAAGGTGAGAGGTATCATGAGGAGGAAGAATAATTAACAAATCGTTTGTTTTTCGTTTATTATTGATTTAAGGGTTAAACCCGCAAACATACATTTAACAACCTTTTATCGAAAAGCGCACTTTTCCTTTATGAGATCGCATCGGCGAGTTCCAAAGGAGCTTTTGTTATGTGTTTCATGGTATGTGCGATGTCCGATTGCGATTTCATTATCGCATCGGAATTTTGGCATAGACCTTTGGAGTGCTTCATTGTTCAACTTGCGATTTGCGATTTCCGATAGCATTATCGCATCGGAGATTTGCCAATGAGAGCCTTTTAAGCCTATCCTTTAAATAAAGGATGCGACATATTATAATAAATTTGTTTTACAAAAAGGTCTTGTATAATATTTATATCGGATTGGATCTTTTCATAAGGACTTACATATGTTATGTGATTAAATCCAATTTTGCGATTATTATTGAATTATTGATTTTAAGTAAAAAGGGGCCCCATTTCATGTTAAAGTTTTGGATAAAAATTTTGAAATTGGGAGGGTTGTTGTATAGCACAACAATTGGTGATTCACTGTAAGAAACAATTATCTCTAAAAAAGTAATGCAATATCTATAACTTTATAAATTTGGAAACCATTGTGGGGAAAGGAAACAATCTAAGAATAGTTAGATAAAAATTAACTTTGAATATAATGAAAAGTTGTGTTGTAATTCCTTTTCCAATCCTAAAAATAAAAACATTCTTAGTTTATTCGAGCTTTGATTAGTTGGTATAGATAAAGGAGGGGGCTTCTCCAACTTGGCTTTTAAGTTTACTCTATTGTCACAGGTAGTGCCTCTGCTGCCAGCAGACATTTATAGTTTCGACGGGGTTACCTTTTAACCATTTAATCATTCATTGTTCCATCCATCTAAGAATATGACTTTTGAAAGATAAATTCTAAAAGATATGTTCACAAATATTTTTTATTTTTGTGTTTTCTTTTCTTTCAATTTCTTTAAAAGATAAAAAGCAATTGTCTTGGTTTGGTGGCCAGCTATTGACAATGCCATTCACTGGTTGTAATTAAACTGAACAAGTTGGCTCATGATGAGACCCATTGTCTTATGATTATAAGCCATTACCCTATTTTGATATGTAGTATTGGTAATGTTAGTTTAATTAGTTCCCTATGATCATGGTAAGCAGGCTCATGATGAGACCTCTTATCTCTTATATCAGACATATTTTAGAATTACACTCTGAAAAATCATAAACTTAGTGGATGGGGTGAATGATTTTCTCCTTAAGAGTATATGGATGACAATTTTAGAGTTGTAGATGCTAAGTTTGGAAAAGTCTTTACTTTTGACAAATAACCTCTCTTGGCTCTTTAAAACTTTGAATGATTTACAGTATTTTCAAGGGTTGTGAAGGTTTTACAAATCTAAAAGAGGTTATGAGAGTTTTATTTTAACTAACTTTCTAGAACTCTAGTCTACTCCTTAAAGGTTTCCATCTATTGAAAGTAAGTGTTTACAATACTTCCTTTAATAACTTTCCAATAGTAAAAGGTCAATGGAAGACTATTTACAACCTTATTTCCTAACAATAAAAATTCAAACAAACAAAACTGCATAATGTATATTTACAAGTAAGAAGGGGTTACCTCCTTAAGTAAAGAATTTTTTCAAGATAAGTCCATTGACAGGAATAGAATCTCTCTTTCCTGATAGATCTTGCAATATGAACATTGATGAGCCTATCTTCTCAATGATTTGAAACGATCCAAACCACATCTTTTGAAATTTAGTGTGTTTGCCTTTATCTTCGTGTGCTTTGTCCCATTTCAAAATAATATCACCAATTTGTAAAATTTTTGGGCCAGTAGAATTTGCATCGAAAGAAGATTTAATAACCTGTTGATGTTTTGCATGTGTAATTCTGGCTTTTTCCCTTTCTTCTTCTAATTTAAGGATTTGATCATATCTCAATTGAATAGAAGATGAGGGATTTTCTTCAATCAATTTCACTAGGGTTAGAGATGGGAGTGCTAAGTTTGTTGGTATCACAATTTCTTTCCCATATACTAAGTTGAATGGAGGAGTGCCTATTGAGGCCTTCTGTGTTATGCGGTCTGCCCATAATGCAAATATCAAAGACTTGTGCCAATTCTTTTGATTCTGGTCAAAAGTTCTCTTAATAATTTTAATAATATTTTTTTTGGTTGATTCTGCTAAACCATTACCTTAAGGATAATTGTTTGCAGAATATTTCAATTTAAATCCTCTCTTGAGAGCAAATTCAAGTATGGTATTTTCAAAAGAATAAGATGCATTATAAAAAGTGAGAGCATTAGGTACACCAAACCTGGTAATGATGAATTGATCGATGAATTCAATGATTGCATCAGAGTTGGCTACCTTCAAAGGAAATGCTTCTACCCACTTTGTAAAGTAATCTGTGGCTTAAGGATGTACCTGTGCTGTTTGGAAGAATGTGGTATAGTCTATCTTATGATTTCTAGTCCCCATTGATCAAATGGTTGTTCAATCTTGACTGATTGCAAAGGAAAGACTGGTTTTCGTTGTCTTCCACTGGCTGTTTGGAAAATTTTTCATTTCCTTATGTAGTCATGGGTGTCCTTGAATAAAGTGGGCCAATAATATCTAGCATGTATTATCTTGTGAGCTTTTGTATCACCTCCAAAATGTCCACCTGCTGGACCATCATGTAATTCCTGTAACACCTTTTTTGCTTCAATTTTTTCAAGGCATCTTAACAAAATCGAGTCATAATTCTTTTTAAATAACACATCATCAATGATTTCGAAGTGTTTTTCTTTCAATCTCAAGGCACGTTTGTTTTTGTAAGAGAGATTAGGAGGAGCATATCCATTTTTTAAATAAAAGACCAGATCTACATATTGAGATTCAGAGTTCATAATACTTATCTCATTTATTTGAAGAGCATTTTCTAAACCTTCATGTTCTGGGATGTTTGAAGCTCCTGCTATCAACCTGCAAAAACCTTGACCTCTAATAATTTTTGCTGGTTTAATATATAAATCGTATTCTTGTAATTTTGTAACCCAGTTGGCCCTCTTCTCTCCCACTTCTCTTTGGACTAGTAATTTCCGAATGGGACTATTACTTTTGTATGAATCTTTAGGAGGAATGGCCTAAAGTGTTTAACATATTTGAACACAGTGAAAGCTTTCTTTTCTACTTTGGAATAATTAAGTTTAGCGCCTTGTAGATTAGAACTGAAAAAGGATATGGGTGCTTCAACTTGCTGATCATTGATTTGTGTTAACAACACTGCATAGGAAGTTTCAGATGCTAATGTATACAAAATA
This sequence comes from Pinus tabuliformis, assembly GCA_031772625.1. Classification (NCBI taxonomy): domain Eukaryota; kingdom Viridiplantae; phylum Streptophyta; class Pinopsida; order Pinales; family Pinaceae; genus Pinus; species Pinus tabuliformis. The sequence goes on from CM062812.1 coordinate 752,912,310, forward strand.
AAATGATTAGAAAAATTTGGAGTGTTCAATGCAAGAGCATTAATGATCACCTATTTTATTGAATCAAAAGCTTGTTTCTATTGGGTCCCTATAATACTAGTGATTACCCCATTACTATTGTAGTTATACCCTTTATTAATATTGTTGTGCCCCTGTTGCCCCCATATTGTTATTACTGTGCCCCATAGAATCCCTCTATTGTTATTTTTGTGGCTTTATATTATTATTGTTAGGTCGGCTGGGTTATATTATGACTCCTTAGACTCCTATATATAGAAAGGAGGTTTTGTCATTTGAATCATCCAAGAATTTTTCATTTATGTAATGTAAAGGAGGTTGCCCCCTCGAAGAGGCTGAATTCTAAGGCGTTGATCTATATTTTCTATCTTTTCTTGAGCTGGTTTCATAACATTTGGTATAAGAGCTTTGGATTCTAGGGTTTCGCTGCTCCAAACAGGTCATCATGTCATTTTCACTATAACTTTTTTCCTACGACGTTTCAGAAGCTAAAAAAAAAAAACCCATTTGAGAAGACATCGCACTGAATCTTGGGTCCAAATTTCAGAGCTTTTTGCGCTATATTTGCGGAGATATGATCTGAGGAAGCTGGTCTTTTTGCAGACTCCTGAATTACATTCCAAACAGGTGACCTGGGGAAAATTATCATAACTTTTTCCCTGAGAATTGGATTGAAATTTCGTAAGAAGGTGCAGAAAGAGGACAGACTGTAGTTTCTTGTATATATTTTTCAGAGCCAAAGGACGAAACGGTGACTCATGGCACGTCGTACAAGTTTGCTCTACTGAACTAGTCTATAATCAGGTCACTGTGGGAGATTTCGTATAACTCTCCCTTGAAGAATCCAAATTGGATTAGACTGGTGGCATTGGAAAGAGGACAAAGAGGGCTACCACAAGTTGCAATTTCAAAACTGGATGATCTAAAAGTACAAAGATATATCAGAGGCAATATCGAGCTCCCACAAAGTGAAAAAAAGGTGTGTAGATTCTTTTAAATTTTTGCTTAAGAGTGGTTTAAAAATTTATTTTGAAGGAATTCAAAGGGCTAGTAGAGCATTATTATCGGTAACTGATGCCCTGAGGAAAGAAAATGCAAAGACCTAGTAAGGAACCTAAAAGCTCTAGCATGACTCATGAAGAAGAAGAAGAAATGCTATATGATATATCAAAATTACAAGAACAAGTGCAACAAGTGTCACTTGCACAAAAAACAAAAGAATCTAAGATGGATGGTTTAAGGAAAGATGTAGAAGCTAAGAGGGATGGTTTAAAGAAAGGTATAGAAGCTAATATGGATTGTTTAAATAAAGGCGTAAAAGCTAAGATGGATGGCATCGAAGCTAAGGTAAATGGCATGGACGCTAATTGATGCATGGATGATAAGATGGAAGAATTGAAGATAAATATGAATAAGTTGCTACAAGAAATGGTCACTAATGGTGAAAGGGTACTAAAGGAAACTCATGATGAGAACAAAAGAAATGTTAATCATGATTCCATAGACTCTAATATTGGATCGAAGACTCACCCTATTCCAAAAATCGATATGAGGAAGTTTGATGGCAAGGATCCCGCCACATGGATATTACAGATGGAGCAATTCTTCGATCTCAATAATGTGCAAAACACACAAAAGGTACGTATGGCAACTTTATATTTGGAACCAAATTAGTTTGTATGGTATTAATGGCTTTGCTCCCATAAACAATTTATCACTTGGGCAATTTTTACGGAAGAATTGATAGCACATTATGAGGATACAAAAAGCAACACTTTTTTTAGCCAATTGATAAGTCTCAAACAAAAGGGTTCAATAATGGAGCACATTGAGGAGTTCCAAAAATTGAACATAAGGGTAAAAGATATTCCAGAGGAGCATAGGATTGATGTGTTCATAGGGTCTTTAAAGGATAATATCAAACATGATGTTCGCCTTTGGGAACCTGATTCATTAGAGAAGGCATTCAGGTTAGCAAGAAAAATGGAAAGCAAAATTATGGAACCAGGAAGAATACCACTCACAACTACAAAGACGGAAGTGTTGTTGCCCCTAGTCTTCCACAACCTATAAGGTTGACACCACAACAATTGGAAGAAAAAAGAGAAAAATGGCTTTCTTACAGTTGTGATAGCAAATACACTAAAGGTCATAAGTGTGCCAAGAAGAAATTATTCTACATAGATTGTGAAGAGGAAGAAGAAAAGGAGCAAGAAAGGTCAAAAGAAGAGGATATACTCCAGGAACAAAGCCTAGATGAAGAACAAATAAATCTGACCATATCTTGTAATGCATTGGTGGGAATTACCACTCCTCAAACCATCAAGATAGAAGGACAAATCAAGAAGAAAAAGGTAATAGTGTTGATTGATTCAGGAAGCACCCACAATTTTATTCATTGTAAGGTAGCAAAAGAATTGAATTGCTTCCTATATCCAACACCAGAGTGTCAAGTGATGATTGCAAATGGGGGAACAATAAATTGCTCTGGAAAGTGCCATAATATCAAGCTATCCATGGGAGAATATGTATTGACTAGCCCAATGCTTTCCATTCCAATGGGAGGTGCTGATGTTGTACTAGGAGTCCAATGGCTACAATCCTTGGGTACAATAAGTTTTAATTTTCAAGAACTTTTCATAAAATTTTCTACAGAAGGAAAGGAAGTTAAATTAAGGGGTATTGCAGGGAAACCAGGAAAGATAATCAGCTCTAATGGTATGACAAAGCTTCTAAAAAAGGAACAAAGAGGTGTAATTGCACAATTATGTTCACTAGATGTTTCCACATCGAAATCATCTATTTCTCCAGATCTCCAAAAATTCCTGGACAATCATTCCAAGGTATTTGAGACTCCCAAAGGTCTCCCACCTATGCGTGATCATGATCATGCTATTCATCTGATTCCAGGAAGTGTTCCTCCAAACATCAGGCCGTACAGAAATCCCTATGTCCAAAAGAGTGAAATTGAACGTATGGTTGCAGAAATGCTAGAGGCTGGTATAATTCAACCGAGTCAAAGTTCTTGCTCTGCTCCAGTAGTATTGGTGCACAAGAAGGATGGATCATGGCGCATGTGTCCAGATTATAGGGAGCTCAACAAGCTCACTATTAAAGATACGTTCTCCATTCCTGTCATTGATGAATTACTAGATGAATTGTATGGATCAATTTACTTCACCAAGTTGGATCTTCATTCAGGATATCATCAAATTAGAATGAAGACTGAAGACATTCCAAAAACAACAATTAGGACTCATGAGGGTCATTATGAATTTTTGGTCATGCCTTTTGGCCTTGCCAATGCACCTTCAACATTTCAAGGTTTGATGAATTCAATTTTCAAACCATTCCTTAGAAAATTTGTGTTAGTATTTTTTGATGATATACTAATCTATAGCAAGTATTGGAAGGACCATGTTGATCATGTTGACAGGGTGCTACAACTATTGGAGGAGAAACAATTATATGCAAAAAGATCCAAATGTTTCTTTGGAGTCTAGGAGGTGGAATATCTGGGTCATATTGTATCTCATGAAGGAGTTAAGGTAGACCCTAGCAAAATTAAAACCATTAAGGAATGGAAAATCCCCACATCCATAAAGCATCTACGAGGATTTCTCGGGTTGATAGGATATTATCGCAAGTTTGTTAAGAATTATGGGAGAATAGCAGCACCTCTAACAACATTATTGAAGAAAGATGCATTTTCATGGACTCCGGAAGAAACAAAGGCCTTTGAACATCTTAAAGAGGCAATGTGCCAAGCACCAGCCTTAGCTACATCAGAATTCACAAAAACCTTTATTGTGGAATGTGATGCTTCAGGAAATGGAATTGGTGTTATTCTAATGCAAGATGAAAGACCCATTGCTTTTGAAAGTCGTCCAATCAAGGGAAAGTTTTTAAGAAAAGCTATTTATGAGAAGGAAATGTTGGCAATACTCCATGCACTTAAGAAATAGCGACCCTACCTAATGGGAAGACACTTCAAGGTAAAAACGGATCATGATAGCCTTAAATACATTTTAGAACAAAGATTATCCTCTGAAGAGCAAAAAGAGTGGGTCACAAAGATGTTGGGTTATGACTTTGAAATCATCTACAAAAAAGGGAAGCAAAATGTGGTGGCAGATGCACTCTCAAGAAAGGATGAGGATGTGGAAGCATTGTTGTGTGCCATTTCTATTATCCAGCCAGATTGGATAAACGAAGCAAGGGAGGAATGGAAGAATGACGAAGAAGTGTGGGCACTTATTCGAAATTTACAACGAGATTCCAGTACGTCTGATACATTTAGCTGGAAAGATGATTCGTTATGGTACAAAGATCTCTTATACCTCTGTAAGAATTCCCACCTAAAACAAAAGATTCTTATGGAATTGCACACTTCTCCCTTAGGAGGGCACTCAGGATTTTTAAAAACTTACCACAGGGTTAAGAAGGAATTTTTTTGGGATGGCCTTAAATCAAATATTCAAAAGTTTGTGGCGGAATGTTTGGTTTGCCAACAAAATAAAGTTGAAACAATTAAGACACCAGGTCTATTACAACCTTTATCCATTCCAAGCCAACATTGGGAGGAGGTTTCAATGGATTTTATCACAGGTTTACCCAAGTCTGAGGGAAAGAGTGTCATCATGGTGGTAGTTGACAGACTTACCAAGTATGCACACTTTTGTGAATTATCACATCCATTTAAAGCTAATACAGTTTCTATTGCATTTATGGAAGCAATTCAAAAGCTACATGGAAACCCAAAGATTATTGTAAGTAACAGAGATCCCATTTCACTAGAAATTTTGGACATAATTATTTTCTTGTCTTAATACTCAGTTAGCTCATAGCTCATCTTATCATCCTCAATCTGATGGGCAAACTGAGATAGTAAACAAATGTTTAGAAGGATATCTTCGTTGCTTTGTATCTGATAAACAGACACAATGGGTCAAATGGTTGCCTCTGGCTGAATGGTGGAATAACACTTCCTTCCATATGGCAACAAAAATGACCCCATTTATGGCACTTTATGGGTATCAACCACCATCCATCACATCATATTTAAGAGAAAATTCTAAGGTTCAAGCAGTGGAACATCACATCGAACATCAACAACAAGTCATCCAACTCTTAAAGGATAACCTCGTGTTGGCACAGAATAGAATGAAACAACAGGCATATCAACATCACAGTGAAATAAGTTTTGATGTAGGTGATTGGGTATTCCTACGGCTACAACCATATAAGAAAATGTCCCTCAAGCAAGCTAAGAAGGATAATAAATTATCACCAAAGTATTATGGTCCGTACAAGGTGTTGCAAAATATTGGTACTATGGCATACAAATTGGAGCTTCCTGCAGCTTCTCGATTGCACCCAGTTTTCCATGTTTAATGTTTAAAGAAGGTTATAGGCAACAAGCTCCCAGTTCAAACAATATTGCCAGAACTTGACGAGGATGGAAAAATTATATTGGAACCGGAAGCAGTCACAGAAACAAGAACTCGACAGCTACGAAATCGATCAATTTCAGAGTATCTTATCAAGTGGAAGAACTTATCCGCTGAAGATTCCACATGGGAGGATGAGAATTTTATACAGAAGTATCCAGAACTACTCAAGCGTTGAGGACAACACTTTTTTGAAGGAGAGGGGCATGTTAGGTCCCTATAATGCTAGTGATTACCCCATTACTATTGTAGTTATACCACTATTAATATTGCTGTGCCCCTATTTCCCCCATATTGTTATTACTGTGCCCCATAGAATCCCTCTATTGTTATTTTTGTGGCTTTATATTATTATTGTTAGGTCGCTGGGTTATATTGTGACTCCTTAGACTCCTATATATAGAAAGGAGATTTTGTCATTTGAATCATCCAAGAATTGTTCATTTATGTAATGTAAAGGAGGTTGCCCCCTCGAAGAGGCTGAATTCTAAGGCGTTGATCTATCTTTTCTATCTTTTCTTAAGCTGGTTTCATAACAGTTTCTCGTTATGCCCCCATTTGAACACTGAGTTTTTCTTAATAATGGTCTGTAAAGGTAAAACAATTTGGGAAAAATCAGGAACAAATCTTTTTACAAAATTTATTTGACCTAAAAATGATTGCATTGATTTTTTATTGTGTGGAAGAGGAATATTAGAAATCTCCTTGATTCTTTCTGGATCAATATAAATTCCATATTTAGATATGATAAACCCTAAGAGTTTCCCTTGATCAAGAGTGAATAATGATTTCTTAGGATTTAATGAAATCCCATACCTTTTACATTGTTCAAAAATTTGTTTTAAATCATGTAAATGATTTGCAATTTTCTTGGAGAAGACAGTTATGTCATCTAAATAGACAACAACTGACTTATTAATCAAACCCTTGAATGCTATATCCATTGCTCTTTGGAAGGTAGCTCCAGCATTAATTAAACCGAAAGGCATTTTCTGGTAGGCATATGTTCCCCATTTGGTTTTGAAGGTAGTCTTTAGTCTGTCATCTGGGTGCACCAATATTTGGTTATATCCAAAAAGTACATTAATTCGGAACCAACAACCGAATGAAGAGTTTGTTCCATAATTGGCAGTGGGAAATTATCTTTTTGGCTTGCCTTATTAAGATTTCTGAAATCAATGCAGATCCTAATATCATCGTTTTTCTTTCTAACATGTACTAAGTTAGAAACCCATTTCGAATGTCTAACTGGGAAAATTATCTTAGCTTTCAAGAGTTTATTCAACTCTGCTTTGATCTGACTCTCTAGATTCAAATGTATTTTCCTAAATTTTTGCTACACACGTTTCTCCTCAAAAATAATTAGAATTGTGTGTTGTATGCTAGAAGTATCATACGTTTTTAGATTGTCATAATTCCAAGCGAAAACATTTCTATATTTATTCAACAATCTGATAAAGGCAAATATTTTTTCTAGAGTGAGCCCTAGTCCCAGATTAATATTTTGTGGTTCGGCCTCAGTGCCAAGATTTATTAATTCAAACCTCAAAGTAGAACTTTGGAGTTTTGAATTAGTGACTTGTTTAAACCTATCCTTGATATCATGAAGATCTTCAAGTTTGACCACGGATTTAGGTATGGAGTTCTCCTCTAGTCTTTGTTTTATTTGAAGGTCATGGTTATTCTCATCAATAATTTGGTCATCATAGGATTTTTCAAAAGTTAAGAAATTCAAAATGTCTTCGTCAGGATTAAATACCCTCCAATTAGTGACATTGTCTGGAACGGATGGTCTAAAAGTAAATTCGACTGAAAACCTATCAGGGCTGTAATCCTCCGATGGAAGGAGCTTAGAAGCAACATTGGATAATAAATCAACAGTTGCATTCTGAGATCTAGGAATGGGAGAAATATTAAATGCTAGAAAATGAGATATGAGGTCTTGAGCCAAGGACTGATAATGCTTGAGGTGTCCTGAAAGGCAATGGAAAGTATTCCTGACCTGTTTGATGACAATCTCAAAATCACCAAATACTTTTATATATTGAACCTTTAGGCCTATTGCTTTGTAAAGTCCTTGAATCAATGCCTCATATTCAGTAGTATTATTTGTACACTCAAATTCTAGTCTGCGTGATAACATAGTTTTTTCCCCCTCAGGACTAACTAAAATACATCTTGTTTCTGCACCATCATTGGATTTTGACCCATCGAAATATAAAGACCAAAATATAAGATTATCTATAGTTTTATCTACAATTTCTTCAGCAATAGTAACACACCTTGATGTATCTGTATGAATTTTTTTTTCTATCTGCGATGTGAAACTACTAACAGAGAAAGGTGATGATTGAGCGTTAAAATTACCAAAGAATGATTTGGCTGAGTAATTTCTGAGAATGTTATTATTGAAAGCTATGGGTTGATTTTCCTTCTCAAACTCTGTTACAGTATGGATCATGTGCTTCTCCCGATCGATCTTAATTTGATTTGGTTTCCCTTTATAGGGAAGCCACATATGAGACCAATCAGTAGAAATGTAACCATGGAGTTTCTCAGACCAAACCCTGCTTAAAATTAACCCATAAAACTCAGGGATGTCAGCAATCAATATATCAATTCTATGAACTACTCTAGGACCAGCTGATAACCTAATGGTGACTGAATTAAACTCTCCTAATACTTGAACCTTAGTTCGATCCAATTGAACAATATGCACTGCAGATTTTTGGGGCTCAATGTTCAACTTTGAGCAAGCTGAAGCTGACATTATGTTTGATGAAGCCCCTGAATCTATTTAGCAGTTGTGAAGATTTCTATTGTATATTTCATAGGTTAAGAGAAAAGGAGGAGTATGAGAATTAGATCTATCTCCGATCAAAATGGCATCAGTAGCATCTACTCTATCTTATGGTGGCTTACCTGTTCCCTTAGCCACCTTGGATAGTACAACATTTGGAAGAGGAGAAGAAGGTACTGCATTTAATTCTTTGAGTAGCAATTTCTGTTGATGTTTGAGCTTGCTAAGCTCAAACAAAGAGATATTCGCTCTAGTCTTCTTCATGTCTTCTATAATGTTGTAATCCATAGAGTCAGAGACTACCAATGTCTTGGATGATGAGGGCGGATTGGAAGATGATGGCTGATTTTGAGTAGGCAACACTGTAGATTTCTTCATGGGAGCCTTATCTTTGGCAGTAGGGCTTGCATTTTTCTTCTTTTGAGTTGGTTGAATAGGCTCTGCAGCGACTTTACTCCTGGTACTTACTGGGAGAGCTTCTTGTTCGCTTTCAGTATCAGAATTGGGCAAAATGAAGTCCCACATACCGTGACATTCAACAACCTCATCTTCTTCTATTTCCTCAGATGACAAGACTGTGTCTTCATCCTCATCATTATCTGGATCTAATTCTGCATTAGATATGGCATTAGGTGGTTTTGATTCAGCTCTTTTGAAGTTCCTAAATGGATTTTTAGTGGAGGTTTCAGCTACCTGTTTCTTTATTTCTACCATTTCATTAGACATAGTATTTAAAAAATTTTGCAAACCCTCCATATCATATGGATCTTTAGCAACTTTCTTCTTCGAATCATCTTTAAAAGTATCTTTTTTGGACTTTCTCTCCTCAAGAGCGGTTTTCTTTTCTAAAGCGATAATACGTTTCTCAACAGAGATTGCTTCTTTCATATTCTTTTCTAAGGTGGGCTTTGTAGCTCTATGAACGAAGATTGCTATATTCAAAGGTAAGGCAGAAATATACCATTTGCTTCGAATCTCTTCACTGGGCTTAGACGTAGCAGGAATATTATTTAAGAGCTTATTAAATTGCGAGTTGAAATCTTTAACAAGTTCTCTCGATTCAGTTTTAAGATTGGAGAGATCATTGATTAATGTCGCTGTGGACCTATCATCTCCGAACTTAGTAAAAAATTGCTCTTGGAAAGCATACCAACTAGTAATGGATCCTACTAGTAATGAAAAATACCATGATCCAGCTGCTTCTTGTAAGGTGTATGGGAAAAGCCTCACAACAACATCTTCTTCTGTCACTCCATTTAAGTTTATTGACAACATAAATTTGTTTATGTGTTCTTCTGCCAGTATGCTGATATCTGGATTAAACTTTGGCAACCACTTTTCGGGATGGGCTGGTAATTGACTCAAGGGTGCAAGAATTACCACTACCCCTGGATTTTTCCATGGCCTTGGTTGTGGTTGATTGTGTGCCATTGTTGCACTAATAGCAGAAGAAAGTGAGGATGTAGTTACAAGTGGTTGGGAAGAGGATGTTGGAGTACTTGTACCCTGTTGAACAATGATATGAAGTTGGGGAGTGGATGGTTGACTTTGCAATGGATTGGATGAAATGGATGATGATGATGAAAGAGTCTCACTATCAGACTCTTCAGGTGTCTTCCTAGCTCTTTTCCTTTTAGGCAGAGGAAATTCTGTTGGTTCAATACCAAGCTTTTCACTCTGTAATCTTGTAAGAGGATGAGAAGGAATGTATTGCGAAGTCACACTGCCTTGGGATAATTCAAACTTTTCTTGTGATATTGAAAACCCTTGAAGTTTGTGAATTAAAGACTGAACTTCAGGGGGTTCAAGAGTGGATTTATCTAATATGTTCAAATCTTCAATAATGGTTGTTGTCTTTTCAACTTCTCGCTTGGGAATTGGAGATTTAGAATGCGAGGGAGAAGTTGGAAAAGATAGTGAGGGAGATTTACTCACAGAATGGGCTATGGATTTGGATTTTCTTGCAATTAATAGTTCATGCCCTCCTTCTAGCGCCAAAAATGTTGATGCCTATAAAATCGCTGCATTAACATCGAGGAAAACCACTCGGTCCATACCTTAGTGCAGCTCCTTTTCCGTTTGGTGTGGTGGCTCCCACTAGATGTAATGGAACAAGTTTCCCAGTGATATATGAGTTGATGGGTGATTGGTTTGTAATGTATACAAAAGTGATAAGTATTTTATTCTACAATGCAAAAATATACAAATATAACTAATCTATCCCGGGTATCCTTTTAACAACACAACTTTTTATTGTTTCTATTAAACAAATAACCATAAAGATGAATTATTCATAAAATAGGAATATGCATTCATATGATAATTACTTTGTTTAAGTAGTTAAACAAAGAAATAATAAAAAAATTATCACATTGATCATAATATATATCACTGACATATATATCCAAATGATAACAATTCTAGAACATTCAGAAATGACAAGCTAAAGAATTGTTTGAAAAACATATATATATATATAGATATATATATATATATAGTAATGTTCAAACATGTTCATTCACATAGAGAAATAAGACAAAAACAGAGATAATAGTACCGTATGCATTTGAATTCTCCCGATATAAACAACATTTAGATTTTGCCTTCCTATTTGGGAATACCATCAAAGGATGCAATAGTGCAAATATTATAAAAGCCTCTTTGACAAAAATGCAGAACTTTGGTCCAGTTTTTGATTAAAAATACTGGAAGTACAATAGTGCAACTCCCAAGTCAAGTCTTAATACAAATTGTGGACCCTTTCTAAATACATGAAAGGGTCTTTAAATACTAAAAATAACATTAAACTATCAATAAAAATCGCTATGTGCTAGTTTAACTATAGACATATAAATCTGGGATTTATCCTGAAAATAGCAGTGTTGTGGCGGTTGAAATGAATTCATTGTATCAGCTTCTTTTCCTGTGATTGCAGTTGATAGATTGCGAGCATAGGCTAGATTTCTAGAGGCTGACTCATCCTGGAGTGTAGCTGAGCTGTATAGGTGGCATCGAAGAGTTCGGAGATCATACAGTTGATTGCATCTGAAAGACATTTCATGGCCATGTTCTAGCTATGTGGCTTGAAAAGGAACAACTAGAACGTTTCCCATGTCAAGCTTTGGATTCCTCCAATCTGCTTTTCCCTGTGTGCTAGCTCCTGTTTCCATTACTGTTCCAACGACTTTACTTTTGGGAGTTTTCTTGGAGAGAAATCAGTGATCAAATTAGACATATGCAAACTGTTATTTATCAATTTGATCAGACTATTTGTTGCAGCTCTACATCTAGACGTTGCTCTTTCAACTTTCATTAACTAGGACTCCCATTCGGAAAATAGGATTTCCTTATGCAATTCTTGTATTCTTGGCAGATTGGTAGCCATTCCTTCTTTGGAATCTTGCCAGGACAGAAAATTGGCTAACCTTTCATCTGCCTTATCTAATTCAAGTGTGGCATCTACTACCTTTTCAATCATTGATGTAGAGATATCGCATAAGGGGTTAGTTAATGATATATTGTGGCAAAGAATATCCAACTATCGGGACAAGGCTTTGGTTATGTCCAAAGCTTCTGTTTTGAATTCGCTTACCTGTGGATAACCCTTAGACCTTTCTATCTGTTCTTTCATTTGTGTGATTTGTTCCCCCTTTGACTTCTTTTCTTGCTCTCTTAACATCTGAAGATTGCTCAATTCTTGAGACAACTCCTGTTGTTTATGAAGAGTCTGCTCATTAATCCTCTACTTTTCCAACTTCAACTGCACTTTTAATTGTTCATTTTGCCTCTGTTCTATTAACTACTATTCAAGCTAATTTATCTTTTGTTATTGCTCTGCCGATTGCACCTCAAGTTGGGTAATCTTCTGATCCTTTTCCTTCATCAGATGGCTAACCTCTGTAGCTTTATCCATTATTGCCACTATGTAAGCTACTGCGAACTGAGATAACTTTGTTAAGTCCTTGGAGGGATCGACATTTTCTTTCCATACCACGTTCATCATCTCTACTTACGGAGTTAAAAGAGGACTTTGATCAATTTTCCTCTTCTTCCTCTGTCTTTTAACTACAGCCCTGTGCTTCGGACTGTAGAAGACATCAAGAGGTGGTATTTCTTCAGTTTGTAGTACAATCTCCTCAGTGGGATTCTCGGGAATAATCTCTATGTCCTGCTGAATTCTGGGTAGGCCGCTTGTTCCTTCAATCAGAACTGTGATAACTTCTGGCTTTTGCACTGTAGGCATTTCTGGTGTAGTGAGCTCTTGGGATTTATTCGGGTTATTGATGATTGAGTCAAATTGCTCCCATTCCTTGATTAACTTAGGATCAATATGAATATTCGTATCAAGGGGCTTACTAGTTCCTTCCCGTGTCTGCTCCTTCTCTGGGGTCCCTTCCTTCTCAAGAGTCTTTTCAATAATTTTCTCTTCAAAATGGCCTTGTGGTTACACCATAGAGGTAGTATTTAACAAGTCCAGAGGTAGCGTTTCCAATCTCTATGTCCTAAACTTGTAAAATTCCTCTAGTCCCTCCGCTCCCAATTTGATTTTTTCCAGTTGTTTCACCTGAGAAAATACCTTGGATGAAGCAAACAAATCATCATAAATATCCTTCTCATGATCAAACTTGGCGATTTTGGCTTGAGAAGTGACATTGTAGGCAACTGATTTGGGATCATACTGCCTTTTTGGGATGATTGCTAACTTTAACATTTTTATCTTTTCAGCTTCTTTGTCTGCATGTTTCAAATCATGTAGCGTGAAAGCACCAAATCGGAGGGGGAATGAAGGCTACATATGCTTTTTAGACTCCTTTAGGTTCCTTGATGTCCCTTCTATTGTTATCTGATATGCCAACTCTCTGGCAAGTAACTTATCCGGGATATATAAGGGGAGGACATGAGGGTTACTAGTGCTACCGAAAAGTCTAATCTAGGTGAACTTTTATTCACCAAACCAACTACCAATTGTAGTTAGGTCGACAAAGGCTTCCTCGGACAACTTAGGAGCGGGTTTATTGAATATGGCATAATACACGGGGAGGATGAAACCTTGACAGATTCTATACATATGATTTTTGTAATGGGATTTCCACAGCTCCTTATGATAGATATGAATGGGGTTCAGGTCCTGTGAAGTCCATTTCCATCCTAGAATGGGATATTTGGAATTGAAACAAATAGTATCCATAATATAAGCACTCATATAGAATAGGGGTATTACATGGGTAGTCACGAACCTGTTTTTCCTATAGTCAAGTATTTGGTTGACCATTTTATCAAACAAAGTGGTCACCCAATCCATGATATAGGAATTAATTGGAGCCTCCATTAATGGTACCATCTCTATAGAAAATTTAGCAGAATCATGGACTCCGAAGAGTCTACACATCATTGCACCAACATAACAATAAGGAGATGCCAACGAATCTACGGAGTACATACCTGTTGATTCATGATTGTGTTTGGTCAGAAAATGCCTCCATGGTCTGATAGGGTCCAATTCGATGGCTTTTTCTTTGGTGAAAGCCTCCAAGAATGCTTTGTTATATCGCTTTTTTGGTTTGAGCAAATGGTACATTGCTTTGATATATTCTTCTCTTAACGACCCTAACATTCTTCCATCAAATGTAAAGAAAGTTCTACCTATGACATTGATGCTTTCAATAACCCATATGACCATGTCATTATAGGGTAAAACTTTGGCGCTGGCTGCTATTATATGAAGATAGGAGCAGGCCAAATCATTAGAGTATTCTCTAACTTGTCCGTGGCATCTGCTATTGCTTCTTCTTCGATTTCTTCGGGATACTCATCTTCCAGCAAATTGTAGATACTCTCCCATGAAGCTTGGCCTAGACTGAGGCAGGTAGTATCCAATATCAAGACTTTCTTCACTGGTTCTTCTTTAGCTACGACGGCAGCCTTTGGTTTCTTTGATTTCTTTGTCATTTTAGTTGGATTCATCAACTCAGACTTGCTCTGCAAAGGAAGCAAAAGAATGTAACAGAGAAAAAACCCATTCAAAGCTAACGCATAATACAAAGCTTAATGGTAATTCAAGGGTGATAAGTAATATGAAATGAGAGAGTACCACTAATGAAATCCTCGAAGGATTCAACCTTAACTGTTGTATTAATGACTTCCGTAGCTGCCATTCATGGTAATTAAATGTAATAATGATATGTCACATCACACATATTACTAACAATCTCTTAAAGCGGATCAGATGGCTTTCCTGATTAGCGATTAGCGAAAATCGCATATCGCAAATTAGGAGGTTCAAAGGTCAAGCTTAAGCTATTACCATAAGTAGCTCTGATTGCGATAAAGGTGAGAGGTATCATGAGGAGTTGGAATAATCAACAAATCGTTTGTTTTTCGTTTATTATTGATTTAAGGGTTAAACCCACAAACATACGTTTAACAACCTTTTATTGAAAAGCACACTTTTCCTTTATGAGATCACATCGGCGAGTTCCAAACGAGATTTTGTTATTTTGTGCGATGGCCGATTGAAATTGCATTATCGTATCGAGAGTTTGGCATAGAACTTTGGAATGCTTCATTGTTCAACTTGCGATTTGCGATTTCCGATAGCATTATCGCATCGGAGATTTGCCAATGAGAGCCTTTTAAGCCTATCCTTTAAATAAAGGATGCGACATATTATAATACGTTTGTTTTATAAAAAGGTCTTGTATAATATTTATATTGGATCGGACCTTTTCATAAGGACTTGCATATTTTATGTGATTAAATCCAATTCTGCGATTATTATTGAATTATTGATTTTAACTAAAAAGGGGCCCCATTTCATGTTAAGTTTTGGATAAAAATTTTGAAATGGGGAGGGATGTTGTATAGCACAACAGAACCATCCCAACATTTCTGGTAACCAACACTTGGGTCCCACTGAGGTTTTAGACCACTTGACTTTTTGACACTCCCATGCTATGGGCCTAACAACATCTAGGAGGCTCTGGACGCTCTCATGACAAGGTATTCCAAAGTCCAGGACTATTTTTCTCAGTGTTGTGCTAGTGTCCCTGGGATTTAAGCCACTTTTTCAAGGCCTGGATCCCAGGTCACTGCCTAGAATTGAATGACACCTTCAAAACGGAAAGATAACAAGGAAAGAATAATACAAATGAAAATACTTGAACAAGCCCTTAGCTATACTCCTCCTAGCCATGACAAGAATTTCTTCAAACATATCACAAATATGTAATCTACAGGTGTAAACAACAAATTTAAGCATAGGGGTCTCATAGTTTTCTGAGAATCACTATGAAGCATTGTTCCCTTATATCATTTGTTGCATTATCATCTATTAGGGCATAGATACATTGTTCATTCATTTACAAGTAAAAACATGATCAACCATACATAGCCACTATCATAAAACATCTACATAACCAACAAAATAACAACATAAATAGCAAGGAAATCACATCCATATGATCCACATATAAACCAAAATAATACTCATAGAAATGCAAGGAGAAATAACCTAATATTGATGATGAAAAATCCAAACAGAGGATGGGACTACCACGTTCCACCTGACCATAAAATGGATGAGCTAAATCTTTGTTCATCCATTCATCCCTGTGCCATATTCCAAGCATGAATGTGAGACTCAACCAAAAATAACCAACTAGGGCATCCCTGTTGGAAGAATCACCACACTTCTATGAAGTCCGTAATTTCCACCCTAGGGATCCTAGTTACTGGTTTGGCATGTTTACCAACACCTGCAAGTTTTGGTGTAACAGAAAACCTCTTCATGGTATCAAAGCTATTTTGGCTTCAAGGGGACGCCTTTGTTGCTGAGGGGTTTCGCTCGGACCTGTGGTAGACCTTGTTCAGTGGGAGATCTACGAGATCAATTTTGGTGGTGAAAGAATATGGCGAATAGTGGAAAGATAGAGATCGAGAAATTTAATGGTCAGAGTTTTGAGTTGTGGAAACTCAAGATGGAGGATCTGTTGGTGGATAAAGATCAGTGGATCGTGGTAGATCCGAGTACTAAACCAACGGGAGTGTCCAATGAAGAATGGAAGAAGTTGGATCGAAAGGCAAAGAGCACAATACGATTGTGTCTCATATTCAGTATTGTTGAATGTATTAGGGGAAGCTACGGCGAAGGCTTTGTGGGACAAGTTAGCGACTTTGTACCAATCTAAATATCTGGTGAATAAATTGTTCCTACGGAAAAAGCTGTATAACCTGAGGATGAAATATGGAGACTTGGTGACAGAGCATCTGAATGCATTTAATACTGTGGTAAGTCAGATATCATCTGTTGATATCAAAATTTCAGATGAAGATAAGTGCATTAGTTTGTTGTGTTCTCTACTAGATTCGTGGGATAGTCTAGTTATTGCAATAGGTAGCAATGCAACTACCTTGTAGTTTGATGAAATAGGCTCATCCTCGCTGACGCAGGAGATGAGATGGAAAAATATGGAGAGCCAGAATGGTGATGCCTTGTCTGTACGAGGACGTTCCCAGAACAGAAACAAAAATAAGTCATTGAGTGGGATATCTAAATCTAGAGGGAGATCTAAATCTCTAGGAAAACCTGTAAAGGTGGTGTGCTGGAAATGCGGAAAGAAAGGGCACTACGAAAGGGAGTGTAAATATAAAGCTCCTGACAAAGGAAAGGGATCTAATGATGCTCCTTCTGCAGAGGCGAAAACCACCTTAGATGAAGGTGGGGATGTGTATTTGGCTTCTTCAAGTACACATGTAGATCATGAGGCATGGTTGATTGACTCGGGTGCATCCTTTCACTTCACTCCCCATAGAGAGTGGTTCTGCAAGTATGAGAAATACGATGGTGGTGATGTATTCTTAGGGGATGATAGGAAGGCTAGAATCGTTGGTCACAGAAAAGTAAAGTTGAAGTTACAAGGTGGAAGGGTTAGAACGCTTCCGACTGTCCTACATATTCCTGCATTGGCCAGAAATTTGATTTCTGTAAACAAGCTGGATGATGCAGGTGTAAAAACAGTTCGAAAAGGTTACCTACAAGATGGTTCGGGGAGCACTGAGATTGATGTGAGGAGTTGGCATTGGAACTTTGTACAAGTTGCAAGGTAGCACTGTTGTTGGTGGGTGCAACAATTCTGTGGTTCCTGAAAGTGGAGCATAAAATCTAGTGGTCTCTAGAGAGAAGACCATGCTATGGCATCAAATCCTTGGGCATATTGGAGAGAAGGGCCTTCGAATACTTCATGGTAAAGATATGGTAGAAGGTATGAGTAATAGCTCTCTAGGTTTTGATTTCTATGAAAATTGTGTATATGGCAGGCAGAATCGGGTGAGTTTCCCCTTTTGAAGATATTAGAGCTTGTGCACAGTGATGTGTTTGGACCTGTGAAGGTTCCATCACTGGGTAAGTCTGTGTACTATGTATCATTTATAGATTACTTCTCAAGGAATACATGGATATATTTCCTTAAGAAGAAATCTAAAGTCTTTGACACGTTTAAAGAATTTAAGGCTTTGGTGGAAAACCACACAGAGAAGAAGATAAAGGTGCTGAGGACAAATAACGGTGGAGAGTTTTGTAGTAAGGAATTTGAAGAATTCTGTAAGAAGTGTGGTATAGCATGGCAGAAGACTACTCCATATACACCTCGGAAAAATGGAGTTGCAGAAAGAATGAACAAGACGTTGATGGAAAGGGCAAGAAGCATGCTCAGTGGTGCTAGGTTAGAACAAGAATTCTAGGCAGAGGTGGTGGAGACAACATGTTACTTGGTCAACAGATCACCTTCATAAGCATTGGAGGATAAGACTCCACAAGAGGTATGGACTGGTAAGAAACCCTCTCTTTCACATATGAGGGTATTTGGATGTGATGCATATGTACATGTTCTAAAGGAGAAACGAACCAAGTTGGATAGTAAATCTGAAAAGTGCATATTTATTGGGTATAAGGATGGTTTAAAGGGTTATAAGCTTTGGAACCCAGTATCAAGGAAGGTTTTGTATAGCCGAGATGTGGTGTTCAAAGAGCTGAAAGATGTTATTAAACATGAACTCCAACCAAAGGAACCTGAGAAGATAGAGTTTGATTTAAAGGAGGAAGAATCAAACTCTATAGCAGAGGAGGAATCAGAAGATGAAGAGCCACAAACTCTGGGTGTGAGAAGATCAGTTCGAGAAAGAAGGTAGCCAGAAAGGTATAGTCCATCTACTTTCTGTTCAAATTTTTATTTATCTATTACTGATGATGATCCCAAAACTATGAAGGAAGTAGTAGATTCAGAGGGTGGAAAACTCTGGAAAGAGGCCATGGTTGATGAAATGGCATCTTTGCAAAAAAATGAGGCTTGGGATCTGGTGGAGTTGCCGGCTGGAAGGAAACCCATTGGCAGTAAATGGGTGTTCAAGAAGAAGACAAATGCAGAAGGAAAGGTGGAGAAATACAAAGCTCGGTTGGTAGCAAAAGGTTATTCCCAAGTGCCGGGAATTGATTTTGGTGATATTTTCTCTCCTGTTGCCAAGGTAACTTCTATTATATTACTTTTATCTGTTGCTACTGCTTTTGATTTTCAGTTAGAATAGATGGATGTGAAGACAACATTTCTTCATGGGGATCTGGAAGAGGATATCTACATGAAGCAACTTGAAGGATTTGCAGTGAAGGGTAAGAAAGAACTGGTATGCAAGTTAAAGAAGTATCTGTATGGGTTAAAATAGTCACCAAGGATGTGGTATCAGATCTTGGACCCAGGTTTGATTCCCCCAAGTTGCGCTTGACGGGGGGTGTTGGAAGAATCACTACACCTCTATGGAATCGGTAATTTCCAGCTTGGGTATCCTAGTTACTAGTTTGGAATGTTTACCAACACCTGCGAGTTTTGGTGTAACGGAAAACCTCTTCAATCCCAAGGCTAAACCACCTCATCCTCATCAATAGAAACCATGCTTTACCATAATCCATCCCGGATCACTAGGCCAACCCAATGAACATGTAATAAAAAACTTTTCCCTGATCTCCACCTGATCACTAGGCCAAACAAGCATGGATTCCACCTGATTTAGCCACCTACATCGTGAGGAATTTTTCCTGTCTCCCAGTTGTTGGGTGCTAAAAGGTGTCTTTTAAAACTCCTAATTTCCTCACATTAATTATCAACCTAGGTAAGTATCTTTATTCCAAGAGTGTACACAATGTGCGCAAGCTATAATTCCAAAGAGTAATGCTTTAAAATAAGTTATTTAATTCAATACAAGAGTAAATGGATGCAATCATAAATCTCAAGCTTGTATCTTTAAGGGAAATAATTCATTTAAGCATCATGACTCAATCTCAAACAAAACCATAATTCAATCTTAATCAACCAATTTGAATGATAATCAACCGAGAGCACTGTAGCATTAACTGAGCTCTTTCAGTTGGACTTAAACTACTGGATAGAACGAAAGCATTTAATCAATCATGCTCTATTCTTTAATTAACTAGAAATGATTCTTTAACTGATAACTAATTCAATCCACGACATGAATTAAATAAAACCAACTAGGATTGCGCATTAAGGAAATGAATACAAGAAATCCGAATTAACGAAAATAAATCAACTACAAAGCTATAAAGCAGAATAAACTTGCAGGAAACAGAAAAAGCATTAAGCAAGGAACAGCAGTAAGATCCACCAGAGACCGGGCCTTAGCCACCAACGAACACTGCTTAGCTACTTCAAAATATCCGAACGAACAGCAATGCACGTTATGTATTAATCATCAAAGTCACTTGTCATTACAATACGATCTTGTTCTTCAAAATCACGCTTCTGTAAATTAAAATTACAATTGAAGTAAAAGATGAGATATCCCTCTTCAATTTTCCCTTTTATAGTTAAAAGGAAAAAGATAAATGTGATCGCTTAGGATCAGGAGATCCTGAGGGATTCACAACTAAATGCTATCTTCAGACAATTCTTCCATCTTGCGCTGATCTTCTTGATTTGTTCCTTGGTTCGACCGCACATGACGCATCTAATTTCCCTTGATTAGCTTTTTCTGTTCTGACTTTAGAACATCAGCTGTTCCATCTACTGTTTTTCTACATAAAAAGTAATGAGAGTTAGTTTGGTCAGTCAAATTGTATCAAGAGAAGTTTCATTCATTCCTTATCAAAATCCTATCAATACATTATTATATCATGGCACAAAATGGATAATAAAGGAGGAAAAAGATACTAATCAAGAGTGAATACATAACTATTGTAAGGGTAAACATGCTCCCCTGCTTACCTTTTTTCATGTCCTCATGAAAAATGAATAGTTCCTATGTAATGTAGTTAAGGAGTAAGTTGGAGAAAAGGTTTCTTTATCAGACCTGAAACCGTGATGTTGTGCCAGGTTTGCAAAGGTTGTATTTTCATGTCCTTCTGGTAACTCATAGTCAGACTAATACCCTTCAGGAGGATACCAGATAATGGGACACCTAAATCGACATCCCAACCAATAAGGCCCTTCCCTTAAGATAAGGTTGCTGTATGTGATTAACCAGCTCGCAGCAGCTTTGAAATTCCCATAATTAAATGGTTCTCTTTCCTTAACACTATTAGTTGAGACTGTCCATCTCATTTTGGATGCAGTTAGGGATCTTTCCTGGACGGAGAGGAAATATGTTGTTCCTTTCTGTAAAATTTCCTTATGTATGGGCCCTAATATTTGAATCACGCCTTCTTGTTCCATTATCCTTTTATGTTTAGCAAACAGTTGCAAAGCGTGAGTAAGCTCACTCCTTACCCAGAGATCCAACCCATGTTCCTGTCTTTGGAACGAATTATACACCTTAAACCACTTAATTTGATTAACTACAAAAGAGATAAAAGTCTGGAATTGAATATCTCCAACAAAAGGGCTAGGATTCTTATCCACTTCTTCTTCTAATATGAAATTATGCAGATCAAATTCACAAAGAAGCCTTTGGCCTTTTGCCACATGTTCCTTACAACAACTTATAAAATCTTCAGTTGTCTTTAATTTGATTAGCTTGCCAGATCTTACGACTTTAATCTTTAACAATAAGTATCGTTCTAATAAGAACAAGGCATAATTTGTGGCAGGAGACCTACATGTCAAGACATCTGAATATAGCGAGCAAATGGTGTCTATCTGATTCCTGACTCTATCCAGCTTGGTCTTCAACTTCTTCAACTTTTCTTCTTCCTATCTAAATATATCAAAAGTCCCATTCTCAGTTATGGTTAATTCCCTAAAATGTTTCTGCAACTCCTGATATTTTTGTAGGGGAACTTCCTCTTGTTCACATCGTTCTAGAGTAAGCTGGGCTTGCATCAGTTCTTCCTGTAGCTTTAGAAGAATAAGGTCTTTTCTTGACAGGATATCCTTGGCTTGCTCTTATGTTTGACTGCTTGTGCTACGAGAGGATATTTCCTCGGTCTGTACTTCCTTATTTTGGGAGGAGCAACCCTCTATCTGAATGGCTGCATCCACTAAGTCTGCATGCAAATTTTCCTGGGTGGCTATTTTTTGAGTAGGAATGAGTTTGGTTTGGGTTTCTGTTGGCCTACCCTTACATATTTCTGTTTGCGTAGCCACAGTGACTACCTCAGGAGTAGTGTTCTGGGCTTTGCCATTTGCAATTTCTTTAATCTTTTGACGTAGCTTTTTAACTGTATTTTGAATCTTTTGGTATTTTGTATCAGCTTCTTTAGTTTTTCTCCAGCTACTTGCCTCTTCCGAGGAACATATTTTACATTAACAGGCTTGTCAATAGCTTTTGTATCTAAATATTCATGTTGTTTATCATGGCTGTGCTCCAATAGAACTGCGTCACCAGAGTGGTTGTCGGATTCATGAATAACTTCTGTGTCTGCTTCCTTTTCCTGGTCTGTAGCTTCTGAAGAAGGCAGAATTTATGTATGCCCAAAATCCTCTGGGGATTGAGCTTCCATTAGGTTAAGATCAAGTGATCCTCCGGGCTTCATGCATGCATTCAAATTTACCAGGACCTGCGCCATCCCTATCTCAAAATCCTACAAAATATCATTTTGGAGGCTCATGGTTGATGTTAGAGGAGGCTCTTCTTCATTTTCCAGTTCATCATCAAAGTGTTGTGCCCTTTCTTGCTTTGAGTCTGGTTTATCCTCTTCCTTGAGTTTTTGTTCTGAATTGGCCTCTTCCCCGGGTTCTGATTCTGAATGACATCCTTCCCCTTGTTTAGGTTCTTCCTCTGGTTCTGACTCAGAGTCCCATATACTAACTGGTCTTGATGGATCTGCAGGTTGTTCGATGCTATCTTATGGACTTATAGAAATTCTCTGGGCTATATTTAACCTTGCAGACCGCCTGCACTTATGGGGTTCAATGTTTGAGTGGGTAGTAATTTTCCTTTTAGGAACAAGGCTCTGCTGGCTTATCTCCAAGATTGCGGGATTTTGGATTACAGGGTTTTGACTAATCTCTAGGGGCGCTATGAGACCATCCCAGTTAAGTTTTGTTGAACAAGGTTATGGCTAACAATTAGTCTAATCAATCCATGGTGGCTAACTATGGTTTCAAGGTGCCTAGCTCGTCTTATTCTATCGGCGGTATCATGCAACAATGAATTCAATAAAGATTGCAGATTAACAGTGAGCTTTAGTTTTAAAACAACTAAAAGTTTGAGTTGTCATGGTCTTACCACATCTCGTCATCCATCACAAGTAATGTACCTCTGGACAAAACTTTCCAACTCACACCATGGTTCTGCCATAGAAGATGGTTGTATGCCCTTGCCTTTCTTGGTTAATTCCTCATTTGCATATCTGAAAGTGTCCACTGTGTCTTGTAACATTACATGTTTCCTTTTGGCCATATAGTTCCTTCTGCCAGTAGCCTAGATACTTCAGCTATTACAGCATCTGACACTGTGATTCTTCTACCTCTCACTAGGGATTGCCCATTCTACAGATACCGTAGAAACTGAATAGCGATTTCCACACTAGGGGGATTAAATCTTGTGAAATATGATATCCACCCTGCGCAGACCAGAATTTCCATGGCTCTGTTGGAGACTTCCAGCACTAAAGGTTCTCGGCGTACTGTCTTACCACCCATAATGCTTGAGTTCTTTCTACTATTGCAAAAGATTAGTGCAGTGGAGAAAACACAGCAACAAACATCAACAGAGAGATAGAACAACAAGTAGTTGTAACAGCTAAGTTTTACAATGTTAAATGATATTTCTATGAGAATTAATTAATTTGAGGACTATTATTTTTCCACATGTCGCGTGATCATAGAATACCATATCAACCTATGAAATCTAATAAAACAACTAGAACGCATGCACGTGTAATGGAGGTCCCCTCCCTCCTTCAAGATGAGAGGTCACCTACGACCGAATGGACGGGGAAATGATGTTGTAACGACAATGTACAAGGGTGAAAGATACAATAGTAAATGAGATGCAATACGTATAATAATGAAAGGACTGTAAAAGGTATGGATATAATGAAGGCAAGGTGTGTAATGATTGTTATTGATAAGAGACAAGATGCTTTGGTTGATGATAGGTTATGTGGTAAGGAAAAAGGACAACAATATGCAAGAAAAAGATGCTTTGCTGACGATATTCTGACTGAAAATGATATGATTGATTAAAAACATTAACTCATGCATAAAGGTTCAAGGTAGGGAGAAATTAGGGAAATAATTTCTCTGATAAAAAGAAAAGTAAGAAGAGGGTATTATAATAATTATTGATGTTGAAAATAGAACTTCAATACCATAAGTAGAGCTTCTGTTGCTAGCAGGCATCCATAGCCTCGACAGAGTTTCTTTTTAACCCATATGAGCTAGGATCCTCACTTTATAGTTGGAGAATTCCATTATTGTCTCTACATAAGAGATCAATGTGTTGGCATGGTAACCAGATGACCACACTGCCTTTCACTGGGAAGTAGCAAAAGTGATCAGCCGGGCTCGAGATGAGACCTCCTGTTCCAAGGATATTTTAGCCATCCAATGGATCATAACCCTGGTGTGGTGGCCATAGTGGGAATGTCACATTGCTACATCCTTATGAACATGGTAGGCTGGCTCTTAATGAGACCCCCTATCCTCTATCTATAGGCAAAATTTTGTTGTTATTACACATTTTTATAATAAATAGAGGGAGGCTCAGTACTCCTTAAGAGCAGGGATGGTGGAAGAAGTTGAACATGTCAATAGAAAAAAAAAATACCCATAATCTCACTGATAATAGATAGAGATGATTATAACCAGGAGGCGTGGAACCAGAATGGTAAAGATGATCAATCAGTATCATATACAACAGAAATCAATACAGTAAAGTAATATATAAATAATTGTGTCCCCCTTTTTAAAAAAAAAATCTATCATCAAGAAGTTGTCTTGTTAAAGATCATAACGTTAAGGGTATTCACCTGCTTCAATAGAATCCATAATTCTTGTCCTCATAAAAGTATTGTACTTCATGCCATGAAAGGGATTAGAAAAATGGGGTTGATATGAGCTAGGAATAATTCTACAAGTGTTGTTCAACATCACAATAATGCAAGGAAAATGGTGTTGTTTAGAAAATACACGACTTCAAGAAGAAAAAATGTCATTCCAAAGATGGAACAACAGTTGTTCAAAAGTGGGAACAACAAAACATGCTAAGATAAAAAGGTGATGTTTGAACAATAAACAACAAAAAGTGTTGTTCCAAAGTTGGAATAGGAAACACGCAAAAAATGTTGTTCTGAAGTTGGAACAACAAAAAACGCAAAAAGTGTTGTTCCAAAGTGAGAACAGCAAAAACAAAAAAGTGTTGTTCCAAAGTGGGAACAACAAAAACAAAAAAGTGTTGTTCCAAAGATGGAACAACAAAAACGAAAAAGTGTTGTTCCGAAGTGGAAGCAGCAAAAACGAAAAAGTGTTGTTCCAAAGTGGGAACAACAAAAATGAAAAAGTATTGTTCCAAAGTGGGAAAAAACAAAAACAAAAAGTGTTGATCTCAAGTGGGAATAGCAAAAATGAAAAAGTGTTGTTCCGAAGTGGGAACAACAAAAATGAAAAAGTGATGTTCCGAAGTGGGAACAACAAAAACAAAAACGTGTTGTTCCGAAGTGGGAACAACAAAAACGAAAAAGTATTGTTCCGAAGTGGGAACAACAAAAATGAAAAAGTGTTGTTCTGAAGTGGGAACAGAAAAAAAAAAAGTGTTGTTCCAAAGTGGGAACAACAAACAAACAAAAAAACTTAGAAAATCAAATCAGCAATCATATTTACAGTTTCTACAAAAAGAAATAACTTTTTCCAAAAATGAAGCTGCCGAAGGATTGCCTTTTGCAGCTAGAATTTTCATGGTGGAGTCCTCGCGTATCTGCTGGTAAAAGGATTCTCTTGTAAGTGGTTTTTGATAGAGGCGCACCCGATGCCCATTTGCTTTGAAGGAAAAACCAGACCCATCAATGGTGGCCAATGTAAGAGTGCCATTGTCATGTATTTCTTTTATTTCACAGGGGCCTAACCATCTAGTCTGCAGTTTACTAGGGAAGTCTTGAAACCTGGAATCATAAAGAAGTGCCCAGTTGCCCTCATGAAATGTCTTTTTCTTAATCAGGGAATCGTGCCATTTAGCTCTTTGTTATTGAATAAGTGCAGTATGTTGTAGAGCCAATAGCTGAATTTCATCTAATTCATGTATTTGTTGTAGTTTGTTAATTTGGGCTTCAGTTAAATCCAATCCCACTTCCTGGGCTATCCTCAGTGTTTGTATCTCAAATTATATGGGGAAAATGGGTTCCTTACCAAATACCAGCTAATATGGAGAGTGTCCAGTAGTGTTCCTCCAAGTCGTGCGATATGCCCACAAGGCCTCTGGCAGTCGAGTAACCCAGTCTCGTCTGTGCGATGAGACTGTCTTCGTTAGAATAGCTTCAATTACTTTGTTGGTACTCTCCACTTTCCCGTTCGCCTGTGGGTGATACAGAGAGGTAATTATGTGGATAATGTGATGATTCTTCAGTGTAGCAGTGATCTTGTGGCCTACAAATTATGGCCCCCCATCAATAATTACTTCTATGGGTAAGCCATATCGCACAAAAATTTTGAAAAGAAAATTAGTCATTGTTTCCTCTGTTTCTCTTGGTAATGCTACTGCCTCCACCCATTTAGTTACGTATTCTGTTGCAACCAATATATATGATTTCTGATTAGATGGTGGGTTGATCATTCCGACGAAATCTAACACCCATCACTCAAAGGGTTCTATCACCAGCTATGGATGCAGGGGCATCTCATCATATTGGCCAGGGCAGCCCATCCTTTGGCAACTATCGCATGCCTCGACAGATTTCTTAGCATCCTTAAAAATCGTGGGCTAGTAGTAGCCCATTTGCAAAACTTTTTGTCCAGTTCTGCGGTCTACAAAATGTCCACTGCAAAGTCCATCATGGAAGGCTTTTAAGATATCATAAATTTCATCTTCCCTGATACACCTATGGATGTGCATATCGGCCCCTGTGTGAAAAGGTATCCTCCGATCTAGGAGAACCGAGTGTTGCGCTGCACTATTAATTTCCTTTCTCTGGGTGTCAGATGTTTGGGCAGTTTTCCCATTGCTAAGTAATTCGCCACATCTGCGTACCATGGTGTTTTTATGGCCACAGCAAATAGGTGTTCATCCGGGAACTGGTCTTCTACCGCCATTGCATCATTTGTTCTTGGCACTCGGGAGAGGAAATCTGCCACAAGGTTTTCCCTCCCTGGTTGATCCTTTATAGTTATGTCAAATTCCTGCAAAAGTAGTAACCAACGTGTCACTCTTCCATTCGTAATGGGTTTATTAGCTAAATATTTGATAGCAGAGTGATTAGTATACAGAACTACAGGGTATCCAGTTATATAGTGTTTGAATTTGTTAATAGCATAAATAACAGCTAGAAACTCTTTCTATGTTACTGTGTAATTCAACTCAGTAGGAGTTAAGTTTTTGCTAATGTAATATATAGCGTAGGGTTTCTTGTCTTCTTCTTGGTCAAGAACTACTCCAATGGCTGAATCTGACGCGTTTGATGAAATCTAGAACGGTATATCCCAATTCAGGCCTCGTAATACTGGTGTTGTTGATAGTAGTCATTTCAACTCTATAAAGGCAATGTCACATTTGTCAGTCCATATAAAATCAATATTTCCTGTTAAGGCATATAATGGTGTAGCAATCTGTGAGAATTTCTTTATAAATCTACGATAATATCCTACAAATCCCAGAAAACTACGTACCTCTGTTTGAGTGCAGGGAGTAGATAATAAGAGGATTACCTATATTTTTGCTGGATCAACCTGAATTCCAATTTCTGAAATGAAATGACCCAGGATCAGGCCCTCTGTCATCATCATATGGCACTTCTCGTGGCTTAAGCATAGCCTAGTAGCAATACACTACTCCAGGACTTTCTCCAATGTCTGTAATGCCTATTCGAAGTCATCTCCATAGGGTGTGAAATCGTCCATGTACACTTCCAATCCTTCATTTATCAAGTCTGCAAAAATACTGAGTATGGCTCTTTTGAATGTAGCAGGTGCGTTGTACAATCCAAAAGGTAATACCCTGTAAGCAAACATTCCCCACTGGCAGGTAAAAGTAGTTTTATCTTGGTCTTCAGGGGCAATCTGAATTTGGTTGTAGCCACTGAAGCCATCTAGGAAAGAGAAAAATTTCTTCCTTGCCAATGTCTCTAGGACCTAATCAATGAATGAAAGGGGAAAATGGTATTTTTGCGTTGGTTTGTTGATTTCTCTGTGGTCAACGCATATCCACCATTTCCCATTCTTTTTGGGGACCACAACTAATGGAGAAACCCGTTTACTGTCAGATATAAGATAGATAAAATTCACATCTAATAGTTTTTGAAGTTCTTCTTTAATAATATCCTTTAGGTGAGTATTTAATCTACGTTGAGGCTGTAGAGTGGGTCTTGCATATTTTTCAATGTAAATGTGGTGCATGCATAGCTGAGGGTCAATCCCTTTCATGTCTGGGTAATCCCATGCAAAATCCCCTTTATATTTCCTATGGACTTGAATAAGTTTCTGTTGCTGGTCATCACTCAGATTATTGTTAATGTTCATGATCTTCCCTGGCTCGATTTCGATAGGTTTGCTATTATAGACAATGGTTGTTGGTATTGGTTGGTCATTGATATCTCTCAAGGAATCTTCTTCAATTTCATTGTCAAGCACTGCTTTAATCATGTGACCTTTCAAACTAGACACTGTAGCAGGGTGATTGATAAAAGTATTAATGCCATCATCTTTTGTGCAGTTTTTAAATTCAAGGGCATCTACCACAGTCAATGGTGACCAAATATTTTCTGTTAAATATGTTACAGGTTGCTTCCTATTTTTTACAATGGTTAGGCTTGGTTGAGCAGGAGGGTATAAGGCTAGATTCTTCACATCATTCCCTCTGGTTATGGTCATACTGCATGTCTAGCAGCTCATATAAGCATAAGCGGTTGCTAGCCAAGGCCTTCCTAAAATTAAGGGATGTCGATCTAGCAGGTTCCTAGGGTTAATAATAAAAAAATCTGTCGGATATTCCCAAGTGTCTACAGAAACCATCACATCTCGTAATGTTCCTTCTGGCCTAATGACTGAGCGGTCAGCAAGTTCCAGCAAAGTAGTTGTTGGTTCCAAGGTTGTGATGCAAAGAATTTCACAAGTTGTTGTTGTGAGAATGTTAATGGCTGCCCCTAAATCAATTAAAGCATTGGGAAAAGAGGGCCATTTATTTGTACTGTGACAATGGGGTTTCCCGGGTCTTCATATTTTACAGGTGTCTCTTTGCCTAGTAATAAATCAGATAAAGTCTCGACAACATGGACAGTTGGGGTTATTTTTGTTTTCCCCACAGACTTCTTTACACACAATTATTTAATTGTTTTGGCATATATTGGAATGTCTTGAATAGCCTAGAGGAGGGGTATTTTTACACAGATATTCTTGAGTTTTCCCAGAAGATCAAAGTAGGGATATTCAATTGGGCGCGGTATCATTAGTCTTTTTTGGAATGTTGGTATTATCTGTTCGAGAGTTTTCTGCCTCACTGTATCTTCCCCTTGTTGATCATCCACAGTCAAAGGCTTGTTTGGGTGCGATTCTTCAGGTTGCATATTTTTATCCTCATCTGCAGTGATTACGCATCCAGATCTTAACTTGAGTTCATTACACTCTCTCAACTCAACTTCAGGGTCCACACCCTCAATGATTTGTACTGATTGGATTGGTCTATTGTTGGGATTTGGGTTGGGTTGAGCTGGGAGTTGCGGTCATATATTAGATTGAGGATTCTGCTGCAATGTGTAAGGTGCTAGTAAAGTAGGTTGAGACAGAGGAACTGTCCCTATAGGCTGGTTCGTGGATATTTTCCAATTTGATTGCCAGTTCTAATTTTGTGAGGTGGAAGGGGACCATTGAGATGAATAGGGATTGTTCTGCCAGAATGGTGGAGGGTAAGAGGGATTTGGCCAATTATTGTTTGGATTTGACTAGTTGGGCCATGGTGGCATAGAAAATGTTTGAGGTGGCCAAGTAGAAAAAGGTGGCTGGTTTTGCCATGCTTCCCCTGAATATTGCTAAGAATTATATTGTGAGGGAGGAAAGAACGAAGATGGATCAGTAGGCATACTTGTCTGACATTCTTGCCATTGACGATGTTGGTTCAGCAGATATACTTGTTCCACTTCTTCTTCCGCTTTTTTGAATATTGCTTTTAATCCTGGGAGCGATGGGCAACTTTCCGTGGCATGCTCCTTAGTGCATATGGCACATGTTTGTATCATATCTAGCGGACATTATTTATGACTATGTTTCTTTCTGCAACAGGGACAAAAATAGCCAGGTTCTGTTCTGCTTCGGCCTGCTTTTGTTCAGCTTACATGATATCCAATTGGGTCGTCAGGGTCCCCAGGATATCAGTCTTGAAATCTTCCAATAGATTGCTGATTTCGACTCTTGTAATGCTTCCTCTTGACGCTTTGCTGTCTTTGGTGATTGCATCGCGTCCCGCTGGTTTCAGCCTTGCACTGCCCCTGGAGCACCTAATGCACAAGTCTATAATATTGTCATAATTTTCTTGATAAATATCACCCTTACCCATTATATTCAGTGTTTCTACCCATTGGTATTTCATACTTTTAATCATTGTGGTTTTTAGAACATTATCAAGCAGATTTGCATAAGCAGATCTTTGCAGATTATATTGGAAATGCTCCACATATTCTTCCAGAGTCACGTTAGGTTTAGCTACCATTTGAAAGATTTCAGTTTTTAGTTCTCTAGTTCGGCAATAATCTTGGTATTTTTTAAGGAAGGATGTTTTCATCTGTTCCCAGTCATTGATGGTACCTCCACCAAGTCCCATAAGCCAATGCAGGACTGCTCCCTTTAGAGTAGAGGGGAACAGTTTTAGCTTCTGGGGGTCGGTGGCGTAATCATAACCCCTACATAGGACATTGAATTCGAAAAGGAATGCATCAAAGTCTTCTAAAGTTAGCCCATGAAAGGTAGGAATATTCTATAATGGGATAGCTTTCATGGGGGCATTGACAGCTGTGTCCACAATAGGGTATTGTAACGTAGAGGTTTGGGGTTGTTGCTGATTATTGGCCATTTGGTCAAAAATATGCCAATATTCTTCAGGGATCTCTGGAGCTGGAGAGTTGTTCCTAGGATGTCCAGAAGAGGCTGGAATGATTCTAACAGCACTACCTCGATCCAAAACATTGGGTGTCCTCTGTTCAATCACTACTTCAAGAGATCTAGGTTCTGATGATTTAATTTCAGGATTACCTGTTTCTCCTTCTCCTTCACGGAGGTTGCAAGAATTCCCTTCTTGTGAAGGGCGTGGTTGTGAATTTTCAATATCTTGAAAACTCTGTTCAGACCCTTCAGTCTTACTGTGAATCTCAACATTAGCTACAAATGGTGATCCTATGGCCTGAAGGGAAAAAGTAGGATGTCTAGTAGCAATAGTTCAGGGTCCTACTCATGACTGAGACTCAGCTTTTCTTATAATTTCATCATTAAAGGTTGATCGTCCAAGGGTCACCGATCCCTTAGATTTTTCAGGTTTGGGTGGAGGAATTATATCTTTTCCTGATCTTTTCTTCTTAGTCATTCATACAAAAATACAAACGGTCATTTCTACTTTATATTCCTACGCAATTCTGCTGGAAAGCAGGTGGAGGAGTGAGCATTTTACTCGTTCGTTACATAGGTTCTTACCTTCTATTTTTAATACCCAATTCTCTTCAGTAGACATATATCACTCTTTGTAAAATGGCAACACTCTCCCCGGCAACGATGCCAAAATGTTGGGTGCTAAAAGGTGTCTTTTAAAACTCCTATTTGCCTCACATTAATTATCAACCTGGGTAAGTCTTTTTATTCCAAAAGTGTACACAATGTGTGCAAGCTATAATTCCAGAGAGTAATGCTTTAAAATAAGTTATTAAATTCAATACAAGAGTAAATGGATGCAATCATAAATCTTAAGCTTGTAACTTTAAGGGAAATCATTCATCTAAGCATCATGACTCAATCTAAAACAAAACCATAATTCAATCTTAATCAACCAATTCTAATGATAATCAACTGAGAGCACCGTAGCATTAACTGAGTTCTTTCAGATGGACTTAAACTACTGGATAGAAGGAAAGCATTTAATCAATCATGCTCTATTCTTTAATTAACCAGAAATGATTCTTTAACTGATAACTAATTCAATCCATGACATGAATTAAATAAAAGCAACTAGGATTGCACATTAATGAAATGAATACCAGAAATCCGAATTAACGAAAATAAATCAACTGCAAAGCTGTAAAGCAAAATAAACTTGCAAGAAATGGAAAAGGCATAAAGCAAGGAACAACAGTAAGATCCGCGAGAGACTGGACCCTAGCCACCAACGAACACTGCTTAGCTACTTCAGAATATCCGAATGAACAGCAACGCACGTTATGTATTAATCATCAAAGTCACTTGTCATTACAATACAATCTTGTTCTTCAAAATCACGCTTCTGTAAATTAAAATTACAATTGAAGTAAAAGACGAGAGATCCCTCTTCAATTTTCCATTTTATAGTCAAAAGGAAAAAGATAAATGTGATCCCTTAGGATCAGGAGATCCTGAGTGATTCACAACTAAATGCTATCTTCAGACAATTCTTCCATCTTGAGCTGATTTTCTTGATTCGTTCCTTGGTTCAACCGCACACGACGCATCTCATTTCCCTTGATTAGCTTTTGCTATTCCGACTTTAAAACAACAACTGTTCCATCTGCTGTTTTTCTACATAAAAAGTAATGAGAGTTAGTTTGGTCGATCAAATCGTATCAAGAGCAGTTTCATTCATTCCTTATCAAAATCCTATCAATATTTTATTATATCATGGCACAAAATAGATAAGAAAGGAGGAAAAAGACAGTAATCAAGAGTAAATACATACCTATTGCAAGGCTCAACACCAGTCTCTCACTCTTTACCGCAATCCACATTGGATCACTAGGCCCTAAGTCAAGACCCACTCTCTGGGATTTACTTTATATCCCAATCCAGGATTACTAGGCCAAACATAGAGAAAACTATCTCTTGGATTTACCGTATATCCCACCATTCACCGTGAAGGATTCCTAGGCCCACTGAGGTAACAAAATATTCAACTTTACCTCAACCCACAATCAAGTTTAAGGGTTACTAGGCCATGTGTTCTATCATTCGAAGATCCACCTCGCTGAACTTCAAATCCATCCAACAATCCAGCTCAAACAAAACATAAGAACTCCATCACACGATGGCTATTTGAAAATCAAAAGGCTAGGCTGAAAACACTGTCACACCTAGAAAAACCCATGCCATAACAACAAAAGAACCACATGCAATACCATGCATGCCAAATCTAGCAAGAAAAACACACATGCTAATTGATACTTGCAAAGAATCCTGTTGTAGTTGCTTGATCCTGCTCTTCCTTTCTTGCTCCTTCTTTTGCTTTCTTCATCCAATGCAAAACCGGAGAAAAATCTTTCCAACTGATCCTGAGAAGCCTTTTTATCAATAAGACATCTATTTTCTTTATTTTCCATTATTTTCATAGTCAATTTGCTTCTCAAATGAAACTTATGACCTTTCACCTTCTTTTTCTATTAATTTCCATTATTTTCATAAATAAATACCAAATAATACCCCTTGCCTTTCTAAGGTCTTTTCCATTGCCTTTGCCAATTTTCTTAGCCATAATAAACCGAATGAACACCCATACTGTGATGTGTTGCCCACCATTCAGCTTGGAATACCTGTCCCATCAACCGTGGTTTTATATTTTTTTTACATGAATTTTTAACCAAGGTTGTTATAAAGAGGATGTCCTAGAAGTTTTTCCAAAAAATGTTCCTCGAGTGTCAATTGCAGAGTCAAAACCAAAATACCACCACTAGAGTGACAGGTATCCGAGACCTTGTACCCATACCCTAACATGGATAAAATTCACGTTAATAAACTGAAATGCAAACGAGCCATTTTGGAGAGCACTAATTCGCGAGTGGTATTTGAGGAGATGCTGCCACCATGTTTCAGCCCATCTCTTCATTTGGACACTATTCATTTGGAAAAATACCCATCGGCTCACCGGAGCTTGGTTTTTCAGTTTGATTATTCTTCCCGATATCCATTCGCTTCAATGTCTAGTCTGTTTGTGAGGATGTGGAGGCCTTCGAGAAGAGAGGATCAATGTTTTGTGGTGGTCACTCTATGATTTTTTCACTTGTGCTTCACCCTTTGAGAACCTATATTATTCTTCGGCCTGGATGCTATGGCTATTAATGGTTCCTCTTCCAGAGGAGAGAGAAATGTGAGTTGATCCATTTTTCTATGTTAAGTCAATCTCAAGCAATCCTGAAAACACGCTCCTCCGTGTCATTTGGTACTGATCCTATAGTCCACAGACCAGGTCAAAGAGAAAATATGTGGGACACTGTGTGACAGATCAACGTCCAGAGTGTCAAGTGTGTCCCCGAAACAGATGTCACGTTGATCTGCAATCTACTATTTAAGATGTCATGGGATTTAATGTCGATTAATGGAAGGATCACTACATGATCAGAGCCAATAGAGAAAACAGAGAATGTTTTCCATGTGTGATTAGTAGATCCCTGGAAAGTATTCGGGGACCCACCACATTAATATTTGATTGGTAGGAATGATTCCATAGGCTACCTTGGTGTTAAGTCAACATGAGATGATCCTTCATTTTGGTGGCATGGGAGAAGGCCAGTCATGGCATCAAAATCCCCAAGTTTATTTGGTAGGTATATGAGGTTCACCAAATTCCTGCAAAACCATTAAAAACTGGAATTCAAACTTTTGGAAACCGTTTTGATCAGACGCATGATCTAGTCTCTTGGCGAAAGGCAGAAAACCAGCTAGTGAAACCTTTAAAAAAAAACATGTGTCTTGCTAATACCCCTCCATGAAGTTTTCCACACAGCAAGAGCATACCTGAAACCATCTCAAGCTAATCCAGAGCGAGAAGAATCTACAATTCCAATCGATGCATTCCCTCATGATTTCTTCATGTTTTTCGGATAGCTCCTCTCCCCAAGTGAAAAACATTATTTCTACGTAGAGATCCTTATTTGAGGAAACTATTGGCTTATGCTATAAAATCCTTGGCTGCTACCTCTCAACATTTCCATATTTGCCCAAACCAATATAAACTGCATTGTTCCTTCTATCAGACCAACACGTTCTTAGTGACTTATTGATGTTGTTATACAAAATGGTTTTTCCTTGGGTTTCTTAATTCTCTGATCATGAGATGTAAGATGAAAATGGTAGAGAATATCAATACCACCCGTAAAAAGACTTCAAGGATGTCATTCTTGTCCATTTTTTCCAGATTAAAGACATACCTTATACCAAGTAATCTTGGAAGTTGTACAACGAACACCCTCGCTGTGATACCAAAGCTGGAAAAACATGTTGGCTAAAATAAATTTACGAGAAAAAAGAACTATAAGTTCCTTTTTTTCATCGCAGTCCATAGGACATTGAAATTATCGCCAACTAAATACTTCACCTTCTGAACTCATTGGCCCCGTCATCGGCAACTTCAAACACTTCATATCCATTGTATTCTATGCTCTCTCTTCAACGTTATTATCTATCTAGTTGAGTTATTCAGCTAACAACCCAAATATTAGAAAAACCAGCTCATTTCCATGGCGTCCCTAGACATTGGGGCTTCCTCCTCATACTCTATGATCATTTGTATCCGGTTACAGTTTGTTTGTCGAATTCAACTATTATTATAAAGCGAAGAAATTATCAAGCAATGACGATCTACTTAGAATGGGAAATTTGAGTGTTGCGGTATGCTATAGATGGGCTAAAGACAATCGTGAAGCCTATTGTGCACTAAAGAAGAAAAAGGCGGCCCATCCTTCAAAGTAATGCAAGGTCTAGGGAAAAAATTCTCCAATGTTATCATATTCTGCATGAGGTAAAACTTCTAGGTCAAACTAATTCCAGAACGCCAAGGTCCTTGAGTATATTTTTAGATTTTGATATTATATTCATACGAGGCCTCACTATTTTATAAGCCAGTTGATAGGTCGTTAATGGTTATGGCAACTGAGTTTCTAATTAGTAAAACAGTGTGTGAAATCTTGTTGATGTTTGTGGTCCTTTTTTGGGTGTTCAAAAGTTACCAATGGTGTGGTGTGGGTTGTAAAATTATTCTGGTATGTATGAAAAAATAAAGCAAATGCAGAACTAATTATAGAACATAAAACATATTTTCAAATTGGTGGTTCGTGATGCATACAGTGACACAAGAAAATATCATTAATTTGATTATGTATAATTTGTTATAAGCTAGTAGTATCGTGTGAAACTAGGAACATAAGCTTACAGGTTAATTTGATTATGTGTTTACGAGGTCACCTTGTATAATGGACTTATGAATACATTAAGTACTTAGACTGCCTTTCTAGATAACTGGGGAATACAGCAGAAGACCATGTGCTCAACAAATGGAGGTATGTCCATAGAATGGTTCAGTATCAAGACTGACCCATCGTGCTCTAGGTCAAGAAGCCTCAATTTTGCAAAGTATGTCAAAGATTGAGTGAAGCGGTTATGTATTAAAGGCATCAAGTAACAACTTGAAAATGTGGTAGTGAATAAAAAGCGGTGTTTGCCAGATTTCATAGTGGATATAAGTGCTGATGAAGGCCAGTCAAATAGAGACTCATTTTTTGTTGTAATGTGTGTTCTCTATATTTGTTAGATATAAGCATTAAAAGAAGATGTTGGAAGTAATGCTTCCATGTATTGTTGTGAGTTTCCAAGTGTCAAACTAAAAGTTATTGTTTCCTATGTATAAATTGTAGTAGTGATCTGGATGTCTTGAAATCAGTTTTTTTATTGTGTCCCACCGATATAAAGAAAATGTGTTTAGTGTTGTATGTAATTGCTGTATGATCTCTCTATTTTTCGACGGTAATCAATTTACACCGTATTGGAACACAATGTCCAACTATTTATTCATGCTCTCTCTTCTTCTCTGATCACCATGCTTATTGTTAAGTTTTAGAGAGCATTTCCTTGATGCCTCGCACATTCCGTAACGGCCTCAATAATTTATAAGATGCTTTCATATTTTATGAAGGGATGAGCATACTAAAATAGTCCTTTGTTATATATGCTTTAAAAATAATTCATGTATCCCTGTTTACTTAGTTTAAGTTAGAGATGTGCAAACCACAGACCTGTTGACAACAATACGATTGGGATTAAGTCAATTCTAGGCTGCGCTTTACATGGGAGTGAGATTTCAGAATATTTGAAACTATAATTTACATTTAAGGTGAGGGATGCATATATTGTTGGAATTGGATAAAAAAAATTCATTTTAGTCCAATAAGTTGAATTATTATAATTATACGAAACTCATGTAGAAATTAACAATTTCACTCCGAATCCTCGACTCTACTATTTAAGAAGAAGGGAGATGCTGACGGTTTAATTTTCTGTTATTATACCACGTTGCGTCGTGATTGGAGGAAATTACAAGCTCGAATCTTAGAAATAAATCTTAAATATCTGCAAATATACTCGGGAGAACATATATGTATTTACTTGATATTGCAAGATCAGCCTTGCAATTGGTGAAAGAAATATCCCCGCTGTCAAATCTTTGAAATCAACGTTGAATTTTTTGAAATATACTCTTTTGTCATTGAATTTAATTTTCTTAATATGTGGATTTGTTTGACCAACCTTTGTCATTGAATTTGCTTATTAGATAGATTTATTTGATATTTCAAGATCAAACATGTAATTGTTGAAAGGAAGATTTCCACTACTTTCTGTACTGTTGTGGAGGGCCTAAGATGTTGCAGGAGGTTGTTTACTGTGCCCCTCGTATTATTGTTGCAGGAGGTTGTTTACTGTGCCCCTCGTATGTTTATAATGCTAATCTAT
This sequence comes from Pinus tabuliformis, assembly GCA_031772625.1. Classification (NCBI taxonomy): domain Eukaryota; kingdom Viridiplantae; phylum Streptophyta; class Pinopsida; order Pinales; family Pinaceae; genus Pinus; species Pinus tabuliformis. Next base: position 752,950,109 of record CM062812.1, read on the forward strand.
TCAAATTTATATTGATAGAGAAATGGTTACAGAAAAAATAGAAAATAATAATTAGAAGCATTATCAAATATAATTAGGAGCATTATCAAATTTACATTGGTATAGAACATAAATTGAAAATACTAATTAGAAGTATTATTAAATATTAATTCTATAATTTAATTTTTTTTTTATTTTATTGTTGTAAAGTTTATTTTATTGTTGTAAAGTGAGGAATTATTAGTTGTCAAATTAATAGTGGGATAGTCATTACTTGCTGTTATCCGCAAATACAAGGTGACTGTTTAAAAAGAATGGAAGCTAGCTAGAATTACTTGCCGTTGATAACCTATTTCTTTATGTCCTAGAAAAACAAACTCTCAACCAAACAGAAATAACTTAAAACATACTCCCGATTTATATTAACTAATAAACTATTTATATATATTTAGAAAAAAAGTATAAACAATACATATATTTTACATATATTTTTTAGATTAAAAAAAGCAAAATCTATTTAAGAAATGAATTATTAACAAATTTATATTTAAAAAATTATGAACAATAGAGTAACAACCTCGTGAGTTTCTAAATTATTTCATTCTTTTTTGGTTGATATAAAGTTTTTAATCTTAATTTTCATATCTAGGATAACATCATTTATATTCATTATTAATAGAATCTAAAGTCTAATGAGCATTAATTCCCTTGAACATTTGCTCTGACAAACAACAATAAATTTAAAAGTAAATAAATAAAAATTCACTATTAGGCTATATCCTCACATGAGATAATATCCTCACATGCCATCTCTTCAAACTTTTGACAATAACGGTGTCTCATTTGCAAATATACCAAAGTAATTTTTACAAAAAAATATTTAAACAATCCTTACGACAACATAAATTATCCAATAATATAACTAAGTGATCATTAATTTAGTCAATCGAATCCCAGTTCTGATTATTTGTAATCTTATGTGATTGTCCTCTTCTGAATTGCATTAGGACTGTAAAATATAACTCTTTCCGACCTTGTAATGGGCAACAAATACATGTTCGTATCTAGGTATTTTCATCATCTTTGAAACATAAAATTAAATTATACGTAAGTGTCTTTTCAATTTTTTTTTTCTAATCTAATGACCACCTCCGTTGCTTTTCGTTCCCGTCCCACATTGACAAATTGTAAAAAATTTAGTATTTGTCAGTGTGGGACGGGAACGAAAAGCTACCTTTCTCAATATTACACACATCATTAGAACATTATACTCCAAGCTACTTGCATTTATTGTACCTCACGAAGATGTGATTGATGTAGAGAATCCAACTATACTAGATTCCTAGTTAGTACTTATCACTGATCCTTGAACTGTTTGAGCTAGTTAAATTATCTTTATTCTTAATTAAAGAATTTAAATCATGTGGTTTAGTTAATAATGGACATAAAAATAAAAGGAATTTGCTCTCTATTTCCTTTATTAAGTTTTATTTTTTCTAGTCGCTTTTCATTCCGGGAGACATCATCTTAGTTGTGTCAATTAAGATTATCAATATTCATGGGTGTCATTATAATAATGTTATGTCACCTTTGATATTGTCAATCATTTCATAGGAACATTTTCTATGATGTAACACATCAATTGTGTTACTTTTTTTCTAGGTATTCATGACTAGTTTTCATGGTTCATGATGTATGACTCTCACGCTAACTTTACACACTCACTAAAGGTGATGTCATATATCTCTTCCACTCCTTAGAAACACTTTAGCTCTCCCCTATCTCCAATAATGACATTGTCTAATAGATATCTCTCTATATGTGCATGTACTTCTACATTCTCTTTAGAAAAATCTCTAATCATTTGATATCACATCATATCTCCTTGCTTTCTGTATTGTCCACCACATAGTGCAAATATATATCACCTAGTTATTATTCCAAGCCCATACTTAATGCTCTAAGAAGCAATAAGGAAGATATCATAAAATTAAAATGCTAATAAAAACTTCTATTACAGAAAAAAGATATCATGAAAGATAAAATTTAGATATTAAATTTACAAATTTACATCTTAATTTTGTTTTTATGAGATATATAAATCTTTGGAACCCTAATTATTGATAACCTAAAAACCTCTATTAATTATATTTTTCTTTAATAATATAATTAATCTAACATCTCCTAACTTCATATAAAAATTAAAACAATATTATCTAAATTAAAAAAATTGTAAAAATTATAACTAAAATTAATATTAATTAAAAAATTCTAACCAATAATTATTAATAAACTTTTAACCATTATATATATATATATATATATATATGAGATAATTCTTAAAAAAAAAACATTAAACAAATGCGAATGGTTTTTGCAATGTGGACTTAGATGAGTCCGGCCTAAACAAATGATAATGGGTCAAATGCTTTTGTGTGGAATACTAAATAAATAATAAAATAATGTTTTTTTTCTTTATTTATTCATAGGTTTTTAGAAAATTCGGGTTGTAAACACATGTGATTAATGTTGAAGGCAAATTTAGTTCGATGTAATTATTATAAATAATTTACATTTAAAAGCAACATTGATTCTATATTATTGTTATAAATAATTCATATATGTGATTAATGTTTAAAGCAATATTGGTTCCATGTAATTATTATAAGTAATTTACATTTAAAAGCAACATTGATTCTTTATTATTGTTATAAATAATTTATATATGTGATTAATGTTTAAAGCAACATTCATTCCGTTATTATGATAAATAACTTTTTATCTATTTAATCTGTAATTAATATTAAAAACAACACTAATTCCATATTGTTATAAATAATCTACACTGTGATTAATGTTTATAGCAACATTCATTCCATGTTATTATGATACATAACTTTTCATCCTAGATTCTATATTGAATTTACTTTCATAATTGAATGAAAATCCATATGATATTGTGAAATCATCTGAGGTTATGTAATTAATTTGAGAAGTTAGTTTGAGTTATTAAATATTGGTTAATATTTTTTAAGTTTTATTATAAATAATAAATTGAAAATAATACATTAATAATTGTTATAAGGTAGTTTAGTTCTGGTTATTTAGGTTATAAATTATAAGTTCAGATAAATTGTATATAAAATTGTTGTGTCTAAATTAATTTAGATTATTTAATGAGTAATTTAATTAAACGTTGGATTTTTTTTTAATATTTTAAAAATAAATATTTATTTCTCAAAATTAAACATTATAATTTGTGTAGTCAATATTAAATTATTATAATCCTATCTTAATAAAAACTAGTAACATTTTACTTGAAAACACATACATTTAAAAACTCTTTAAATAAAAACTAATAACATTTTACCTAAAAAGTATGCGAATAAAAAAGAATAAGCACGAAAGAGTCTCAACAACAAGGATTTTACTCATACAACTGTTGGATGACTATATAACGAAAAAGGAAATTAAAAATAAGACACTATACAAATTCATCACTGCACAAGCTTACAAAACAACTCAACTTCTTTTCATTTTACTCGTACCAACTTCTTTTCATTTTACTCGTACACATGATGATAACTATATAACGAAAAAGAAAACAAAAAATGAGACACTACAAATTCATCATTCCACAAGCTTACAAAACAACTCAACTTCTTCCCATGGTGTGTAGAGGACAACAAAACCAAACAACTCAACTTCTTCCCATGGCGGGTAGAGGACAACAAAACCATTCGACTTCCTCCCATGGCGGGTAGAGGACAACAAAATCATTCGACTTCCTCCCATGCTAGGTAAATTACACACAAAGATGTTGTGTATTTGATGCTACAAGACTCCACTTATCCAGACAAATTATTGTTTGATCTCCTTTTCTAGTTCGTCCATATATTAAGCTCCATAGGTACTTGTCGGTGGAAGGGAATGGACTTGAATAATATGAAAATATGTTTGAACCAACGTTTAGCCTAATGCCTTGCATATTGGGCACTAGGTCCACATGCTTGAACAACTCACTTCGTAATTTAATTTTGGAGAAGAGTCCGTCGAAACCATTCTTCCCACGTGATATGAAAATACCTTTTATTGAACGTGGGTCAAAGTTTCATAGTTCCTTGGGCCACAGTGCAGACAGGGTCATAGGCCGCACTTTGCTGAAGAGTGGGTGTTTTGGTTTGAATGTGGGCTACACGCCACACTTTATTGAATGGTCGGCATTGTGAGATGAACGTGGACCGCAGGCCACACTTCATTGAACGGTGGGAGTTGTGAGATGAACATGGGACACAGGCTGCACTTTGTTGAACGGTGGGCATTATACGCTAAACATGGGCCACGGGCTGTACTTTGCTGAATGATGGGCGTTGTGGATTGAACGATAGCTACAGGACGTATTTGTCTGAACGTGGGTCATTGTGGGTTGCACACTGGGTAGTGTTTGGATAAGAGTGTGCAAGAGCTGCACATAAATGTGAAATTGTTATATTTTGTAAAATTGAAGTTACATAATTATATAAGTCTATGGGAAAACTTGCCAGCGAGTTTCCCTTCCCTTTATAATTGATGTACCGTGTTTTGATGTTTATGATTCCGTTGCATGATAAGAAGATAATTGAATGAAGATAAATGAAGTAATGCTTATTTCGCTGCATTATGAACACTTAAGAAAAGTTGACTAAGTGTTGGATAGGAGTAGTTTGTAAGCTCAAGTACTGGGAAATAAAAGAGTTAGACAGTACCACACTGTGCTCACAAGTGGGAGTTAAGTGACCACTAAAGTGAGGCCGTGAAAGATGGTTTCATAGCTTGGTTCAAGGAGGATTGGGCTGACTTAGTATTTGGTCATAGTGCGACATAGTTGAGCAGGGGAAAGGAAGCAAGCTTGGGCCAAGCTGAGTGAAGGAAATGATAGTTATAAGGGTTGTTCAAAAACTTGAAGAAATGCAAGATTATCGGAAGGATAAGAGGCAACAACACTATGACACTCTTGCATAAGAGTGGGAACACTTGGGATGCATTGGTGATGGAATAGTGAATGTGTGGAGGACCTTGAACAATCTCCATGGGAAGTCTATTGAACTTGAGGAACTTAATGAAAAACTACAACAAGGCAACCATAGACTCCAATAACTCATGGATGAGTGTGTTCTCTTAAGGGAGGAACAAACAAATTTGCAGGGAAGAGTCAAGGATCTTGAGAAAGAGATCAAGAGGGACTTTCTTGATCACAAAAGGCAACAAAAACCTCGTGTTTTCATAGAAGAACATGAGGTCAATTACATTGAAAAACTTGGAGCTTACTATCAGGAAATGAAGGGTTATTTGTGAATGATGGGAGCACTTAAAGTTGAAAATGATGTATGCCAAATAGGTACAATTGGGCAGCATGTGAAGGAGGATAAGTTTACTGAAACTCAAGCTAGGCCACATTCAAATGGCTCAAATAGACCAAATGGAGAAGTTTCATACCTCAAGAGAAAACTCAGGTAGAGACATGGGTAGAAATATAGTTCAGAAGAGGATACAATGAAGAAGGTTATAGAAGTAAGACGCAAGATGAAGCCTATGGAGAATGATGGTGCATTGGGATTGATTTTTGTGCAAGCAACCATAGGTGGAAGTTTGCTTCATTTTTTGACATGGGAGGTACACATAGTTTCCTTAGAAATAAGGCAACAACATCGTTGAAGTTGAAAGTTGGAATGGAAAGGGAGTTGAGTGCTTTCAAAGAAATTAACTCAAGCATGAAGGCTATTGTAGGTGTTTCGTGGGACACACAAGTGAAGGTGGGTCTGTGGTTTGGAAAGTTGGATTTGAGGGTGATTGAGATGGATGATCATGTTATGGTCTTGGGGAATGATTTATTAGTAGTTTTATAAGCGATACCAATGGTGGAACATGACATAATCTTGATTATAGCTGGTGCAAAAACCATGATCATGCAGTTGAAAAGGAAGACTTTCTTGAGATATTGACCAAGGATTACTTCAATGACTTTGTATGAGAAGGAACCAAATAAGCATGAGTATGTGGAACACCAAGGACTTGGATGTGTGACTCAAGTAATGAAGGAGAAGAGAATGATCAACTTGGTTACAAGAGACATGAAGGAAAAGAAGGATGCAGGTGGAAAGATGGTTCCACCCATCACAAAGGAAGTAGTTGTGACTTCTACCGAGAGCTTTCAACGAGATCGTGCGAGGGAGAGAGGATGCTTGAGTGATTCTTCTAAGGTAGATAAAGGAGAAGAGTATGTAGGTAGATATCCATCTAGAATTGTTGATTATTGCATGTATTCTATGGGCATCTATGACTTTCAGTTAACGAAGGAAAAACTTGAGAAGATTGCATGTACAAAAGAGGAGGTTGTTGTTGTGCACGATTACTTGAGGACACGTCATCAATCCGACACTTGGGTTGATGAGAGTCAGGGAGGAAGCTTTCTGGCCCTTGTTAGGCACTAGACATTTGGAGATGGGTGAGTTTGGGACCTTGATGATGAGAAATTGCCACACCACCATGACAAAGGGGCCCTTGGGGGAAGGCCTGATAGAAGATGATGATGATGCTTAGATGGATGTGGTTGTTTGTATATGACTGTGGGCAGCACATGGATTATAGAATTTATGGAAAACATATTGCAGATTATATGAAGTTTCTTCATGGAACTAGACATGGAATGATAGATCAAGATGGGATAGAATTCTTGATCAAGTTGATGATGTGATGGATGCTAGGGAAATGACGAATGGTGGTATGAGGAGGAACATTCTCATGGATTGGACATGGCAGTTGGACTTATCACCCAACTAGTTCAAGCCATGGGGGCATGCAGCGCACAAAGCTATGTCTTATATTTGTCTAGGTTTTGGTCAAGATATGTCATGTTGAGTTGGAGTATTTCAATGATAGTTTACATGATAATAACCATGGATCGAAGGACCTTACCCATACACGTATATATGGAGTTTTGAGCCTTGGTGGATGTTCGTGCGATGGAAGCAATGAGTTGGGCAGTATGGACATTTGTTGTTGGAGCTAATGGCACTTTGCAATGTTTAAACTTGGCGATGGATTTTTTCGAGATGGTTTCATCGAGGGAAACAACCTTTTAGAGTGGGGAGGATGTAAGGGCCTCGAGTTGGTGAGTGCCCCAAGTCAACCACTCACATGCGAGAGTGTCATGCCCCCAATTATTTTTTCATTAAAATGGCCGGGTGCGGCACTGCCTAAGTAATTAACATTCACCATTGTTATCTTACTTTACGAACTACGCCTTAACATTAATCATTAAACATGAATAACATATTAATGTGCTGAATCCATTAATATCAAACATCAACAATATAGAACAGAAAGAGAACAACATCACATGTAAAATCAATCTTTTATTATATGAGAGAATTTTTACAATGACCGGGAGTATAACTCAACCAGCGTTATACCCGAGTTGGGTGCCCACCCTTGTAAGACCACACGGTGGTCTCACCACAACCCCATAATAATACACAACACAAGTTTCCTTTGCCAAGTGGGAGGGAGTGCCCGTGCAAGTCCCTTGCCACAATACAACCCAAAATTTGTCAACTTGTTCGATGGGTGGGTGCCTTAGAACGCCTTCCACCCGCTCCCTACAACCTTGTCAAACTCGTGCAAGACTTGGTAGATTCTTCCCGGCGGGTGGGCGTATAGTGCTGCGCCTCGCTGCGGCTCCTCCTCCCTTACTTCGCACTTCTTTCTCATTGGTTGAAGACCGAATGCTTGGTGATCAAATGGCAAGCTTCATCGCATAGTTTATATTCCTCCTTGCGTGGATGTTGTGCCCTCAGCTGACCCTTCCACCTATCTATCTAACCGCCACGTCTAAGCAATCGTTCAACGTCTTTGGAGGTCAGCTTGCCCATGGCGCGGGACTGTCCCTCAATCCGCCCTTTGTTTGCCATCACTCTCGGTCGGCTCATGGTGTGACGAGTTCCCCAACTCACCCTATAAAACATGGAGCGCCAACATCGCCTATGTCATATGCATTTTGTCCTTGGTCGCCCCACGCTCTTGTTTCATGCCTTAGTCGCATCACCCGGAGGAAGGATGGCGTGCCCGGCCGCCTGTCAACTGCAGGGCATTACATCCTCCCCCACTCGAAATCATTGTCACCCTCGACAATCCCGACTACCTCAGTATCTTCCGTTCATACTTCGCAATCTTCTTCTTCCATCTCCAAAGTGAGTCCTTTGATTCCCAACTTTCCTCCTCCAGTGCATTCTTCCATCTAACAAGATACTCCCGTTTCATGTGGCAACCAATCCCTATAGTCCTATAGCTCAAAATATTATCCAACTCTTGTCTTGGCTTGTCCACAATCCCGGCTGGTCCTCGCGGCAGTTCAGCTCTCTCTAGATGACATCATCAAGTCTGCATCTCTTCAACTGACTCATGTGAAAAACTGGATGCTTCATGTGCAAATGGTGCGGAAGCTCCAGCTCATAAGCAACTTCCCCCACTCTCTTCTTCACTCGGAATGGTCCCTCATACTTCCGTGTCAGTTTACTTGCAATCCCCTTGGCTGGCTGAAACTGCTCCCTGGTAATCCTGACAGACACCATATCTCCCACACTGAAGTGCGCATCACGTCTTCCTCTATCATCCCATTTCTTCATTCTCCTTGTAGCTTCGTGCAAGTGCAACTGTGCCAACTCCAAGGTCTCACTCCAAGCCTTCATGAACTTCTTCGCATGAGGACTTCTCAAGAAACCTCATGTCACTAGGGTATGCAGTGCAACCGGCATCTGCCCATTCACCAACTCAAATGGACTATACCCCATCGCATAACTCTTTTGAATATTGTAGTTGAACTGAGCAATATCCAAGAGTTCAGGCCAATTCTTTTGATTAGCCGTCACATAATGTCTCAAGTAATCCTCTAGCAATGTGTTGATCCTCTCGGTCTGTCCATCTATCTGCGGATGGTAACTCGAACTCATCAACAACTCTGTCCCGACTAACTTGAACAATGTGGTCCAAAATCTGCCTGTAAAACGCAGATCTCTATCTGACACGATGCTTAATGGCATCCCCCAATACTTCACTATACTCTTAAAGAACAACTCTGCAGTCTGCTCAGCTCCACAAGGTATCTTTGTTGGAACAAAGACAACATACTTGGAAAAACGATCAACCATGACCATGATCCCATTATACCCCTGAACCTGTGGCAACTGAGTGATGAAGTCCATCGAGACACTCATCCATTGTCTCTCAGGAATTAGTAAACGCTGCAACAGACCTCCTTGCCTCTGAGTATCCAATTTGTCCTACTAAAAAATGATGCATGTATGTACATACTCCTCTACATCCTCCCGCATCTTCTCCCAAAAGAATCCTCTCTCCAACAATGCCAAAGAACGATGCTGCCCTGGGTGGCCAGTCCACGGTGAGTCGTGGCACTCCTTCAAAAGGTGCCTCCTAAGCTCATATGACTTTGGAACATAGAGTTGGTTTCCAAAGAACAAGAACCCATCTCATAGAACTTTCGTGTCTTCCCCTCCTTTATCTGCTTCACTATATTCTGCACCAAAGTATAAGTTTCAACACTTTCCTTGAGCTTATTCTGCATCTCTTCTAACATCTGAACTTGAATCCTACTCCTAGCTGCCCGGTCTTCTCCTTCCAATGCTGCAAGTTGTCCCTTCCTCCTAAGGGCATCTGCTACCGCATTATGTCTTCTCAGTCTATACTCGATAGTCATGTCGAACTCTGCCAAGAAGTCTTGCCAACGAGCTTGTTTCACAGAAAGCTTCGGTTTTGATGCAAAATAACTTGCTGCAACGTTGTCTATCCTTTGCATTCATCAAGCAACGGCTTCACTCCCTGTGAACCTGCTCTGATACCACCTATCATGCCCCCAATTCTTTTTTCGTTAAATTGGCTGGGTGCGGCACCGCGTAAGTAATTAACATTCACCATTGTTATCTTACTTTACGAACTATGCCTTAACATTCATTATTAAACATGAATAACATATTAATGTGTGGAATCCATTAATATTAAACCTTAGCAATATAAAACGGCAAGAGAACAACATCACATGTAAAATCAATCTTTTATTATATGAGAGAATTTTTACAATGACTGGGAGTATAACTCAACCAGCGTTATACCCGAGTTGGGCGCCTACCCATGCAAGACCGCACGATGGTCTCACCACAACCCAACAATAATACACAACACAAGTTTCCTTTGCCAAGTGGGAGGGCGCGCCTATGCATGACCCTTGCCATAATACAACCCAAAACTTGTCAACTCGTTTAGCGGGCGGGTGCCTTAGAACGCCCTCCACCCATGCCCTACAACCTTGTCAAACTCGTGCAAGACTTGGTAGACTCTGCCCGACAGGTGGGCGCATAGTGTTGCGCCTCGCTGCGGCTCCTCCTCCCTTACTTCGCACTTCTTACTCATTGGTTGGATACCGAACGCTTGGTGATCAAATGGCAAGCTTCATCACATAGTTTATATGCCTCCTTGCCTGGAGGTCGCGCCCTCGGCTGACCCTTCCACCTATCTATCCAACCGCCACGTCTAAGCAATCGTTCAACGTCTTTGGAGGTCGGCCCGCCCATGGCGCGGGACCGCCCCTCAATCCGCCCTTTGTTTGCCATGGCTCTCAGTTGGCTCATGGTGTGACGAGTTCCCCAACTCACCCTATAAAACATGGAGCGCCAACATCGCCTATGTCATATGCATTTCATCCTTGGTCGCCCCATACTCTTGTTTCATGACTTAGTTGCATCGAACGGAGGAAGGAGGGTGCGCCTGGTTGCCTGTCAACCGCAGGGTGTTACAGAGAGGGTTGAAAAATCGACGATGCAGGTATGGGCATGCCCGAGTTGTGCAATGACTGTGCGGACGTAGTGGTGGGTGCTTCATATAAACGAGACTCGTGTTTAGTTAAAGTTGAATAATGTTCGATTGAAGGCACGTGATGAGCATGTTTGGTTAAATCCATTTGGTTAAATACGACTTGGTGGAAGTGTGCAACGGGTGTTGGGCAACTCGGTAGTGCGATGGGCATTAAACAACCAGGAAGTCCGACTGGTAGGCGTGTGAGGATGAGCGAGGGCGCGCACCCAACGGATCATAGGTTGGCCCCATGACTTAGAAAAATTTAAAGATACATTTTTGGAGTTGCGGATAGGTCGGATGGGCATGACATGGGTGGCCCCTGGGAAGAGAAGGAGACACATCCACTGGTTTATTTGATAAGAAATGATGCATATATATTGGTGGATGTTGCCATCTATTTGGCATCAAGAAATTCGACCAAGCTATTTTAGAAGCAAGGCGAAGGGAGAAAATAAAAGAACCAGAGGGAAAATACATGTGAGCTATAGATGCACCCCTAGGGAAGGCATGCTAAGTGAATCAAAGTTTTGGGGTTCCTTGGGTTGTAGTGCAGACAGGGTTGTAGGCGGCACTTTGCTGAACGATGGGTGTTATGGGATAAACGTGGGCCACAAGTCGCACTTTATTAAACAAAGGGTGTTGTGAGCTGAATGTGGGCTGTAGGCCCCAATTTTATGAACGATGGGTGTTATGAGTTGAATGTGGGCCGCAGGCTGCACTTTGTTGAATGGTGGGTACTGTAGGGTGAACGTGGGCCTCATGCCATACTTTGTTGAACGACGGGAGCTATGGACTAAACATGGGCTGCAAGCCATATTTTTATGAGTGTGGGCTACTGTGGGATGCATGCTGTAAAATTTTTGGATAAGAGTGTAGAAGTTTTGCACATAAATGTGAATTTTTTATATTTTGTAAAACTGAAGTTACAAAATTGTATAAGTGTATGGGCACACCTGTCAAGGAGTTTCCCCTCCCTTTATAATTTTTGTATTGTGTTTTGATGTTTATGATTCCACTGCATGATAAGAATATAATTGAATGAAGATAAATGAAGTAATGTTTATTCTGCTGCATTGTGAACACTTAAGAAAAATTGACTAAGTGTTGGATAGGCGTAGTTCATAAGCTCAAGTAGTAGGAAATGAAAGAGTTAGGTGGTGTCACACTCTACTCAAAAGGGGGAGTTAAGTCACCACTAGAGTGAGGTCATGACAGATATGGTGTCATGGTAATGTAAAAGGTGTAGCATATGCCTTGCATTGATGTTAAAGTTTTATGATATGTTGAATTGCAAGCATAATTTATAAGGTATGGGTTAGTTAGCTAAAGTGTGTAGAGCTTATTAGTTTTGAGAGGACACGATTCTAGCAAATCATTATTAATTTAGCATTGACCAACACAAATTATAATGTTTAATTTTGGAAAATAAATATTTATTTTCAATCATATTGTAAAAAATGATTTTTAAACATTTGATTGGACCATATACTTGAAGGCCTTATTGTAGTCTTTGTGCCATGTGGATATATGCCTCAATTTTTCTTCCATAATTTTTGGATGCAGCCACAATATTTACGGTGCTAATTTTATATATTTGTCGAGTGATTTTTCATTGTTAAGATTCATAGAAAGCCAACCAAAATTAAAATATTTGTAAATTTAAGCAAGCATTTGGGTGAAAAATGTATAGGAACAAGATGTAAATAAATATACTTACCAAGAGCTACTTCACACCACTATTTATGTGTTGTTTAACATTTTAATAAGTATGATTAAATGTAAATGTGGAAATTTACTGGTGGTTACTACCCACCAAAATTTATGTAACTCCTTGACCCTTATTTGGAAATTGTTTTTTCCATTTCATTTATCAATTTGCAAATTTTATGAACCCTCGCCATGTGATGCATTTTCCTCTATGAAAAGAAACTCATTTTTTTTTAGCATGTTCTACTAGCTATTCCATAATTGACCTAACCACATGGGAATAATTGCAGGTTAGAGCATGGTTGTTACTATCCATTAGGCTAAGAAAATACATGTTGAGCATTGAATTTAATTTTTGTTCTTGTTGAATTAGAGGTTTTATCATTACAATGGTTTTGGCATATTAGAGATTGCTCAAGGGTAAAGCACACACAGAGAGTGGAATATTAGTTTTTTTTTTTTTTGGTGAAATAATATGAAGAACTACAAATATATGTTTACATTTATATCTTGTTATAAAGATTGGAACGTTAGTTTTTTTTTGCAAGATTATATGAAGAATTACAAATATATAGTTTACATTCATAGTCTTCATATTATTTATCTTAAATATGCCTAAGCTTCTAAGTTATTTAATAATGAATTATGTAATTGCACCAATAAGTATCCAAATACACCTGTAATATGGAAGGAGGAGAAGATGAAATCCTAGAAGCCCATTTTCCATGTCGTACACAAGAACGAAGTCATCCTAGAAGGCCATTGCCAATGTCCTACACAAGAACGAAGTCATTTTCTTCTATTAAATTCAACATATGGGAAGTGCTTCCCATATGGGTAATGGCGTATGCATTGCTCTCTTTAAATTCACTCCATGCATATTATTTATATCCAAGTCAAATTTGAATGGTGTATTCATAAATTCCTTCCATGTATGTATGGGATTAAAATTAATTTTATATTAAAAAAATTAAATTATTAGTTAGTATGAAACCCTTTTATCTTTTTTTTCAAAGTAAAGCCATTTTATCTATTAATTAGATTAAAATAATATTATTATATGTTTTTTTTACTGAGCAAAAAACATTTGTATTTTGTTTCTTTGAATAGAGATGACTAACCATATTTATGGAATGCAAATAATCAACTTTAAAAAATTCCCCCATTTCATCATCAAATCAACAAATATAAGGAAAGATTCTCTTGAGCAACAATATGGATTTTAATCAAAGTCTTTCGGTAGAAATCACATAAGAGAAAATTTTTTGGCCAACGAGTTTCGAAACAAGAAGTGTGGTTCATCATGAGGACCAGATGAAAAGGCAAACCATGATAAAAGTTTAAATAGAGAGTAATGTAGAGACATAATTTCCAAGTAATGGCTATATTTGAACAATAATATTTAAATTATGATATTAATTTATTAATATATTAAAAACAAATATTATTAAGTAGCGGTTATATTAAACAACTAGTTTTTGAAAAATAATATTTAAATAATGATATTATTTTATTAATTAATAAAATAATATCATTATTTAAATATTATTTTTCAAAAACTAAGGCTTTGCTTAATTCATTATAAATCACAGAAGCTTGAATACAGAAACTATGGATTTCTTAGATTATCCTACTCCTGGAACTCTTAAAATTGGGGGCATTCTACAAATTGTTAATGGTTCTAATGTTTCCGCCATAGAATAATTTAACATTAGCCACTTACTAAGTTGTAGTTATCGTAGCTAAGTGAAGTTTTAAAAACTAATTTGATTTATTTATTTTAATTAATACTATATTTCTCTTCTTCTAGTTAATATTAAACACTTGTCAGGTAAATAATTTTGGATTTAGAATATTATCAATGAAATTGATTACTTGTTATTAGTCTTTGTTAGTAATTTGTATCTAATAGTATTTATAACTTTTCCATTTCAATATATTATTATGATTCAACATGTTTTAATATTTATTTGTAATTTTAGGATATTTTGTTGTTAATTAATAATTAATAACAATTAATATTACTATTAATTAATATTATTAATGATTATTATTTAATATATACAAACTTTTTATTAAATAATAATAATAATAATAATAATAATAATATTCATGAACACTGCTCTCTCTCTCTCTCTCTCTCTCTCTCTCTCTCTCTCTATATATATATATATATATACTTGCGCAATAAGTTTATAGATATTTTCAAATCATTGTATATATTTAAGCATTTTTTATATTCAAAATTATTTCCGAAGAAGGGTTGAGAAAGTCAATTATGAAGATTATAACCTCTCAATAAGTTAGCACAATCAAAACGAAAACATTATGTTGTTGAGAAAATCGTTATGTTGTAAAAAAATTTCCAAGACTAATCCTCTCTTGAAAATTGTAGCAAGATATTCTCAATTTGATTTTGTCTTGATTAAATTGAGAAAATTTGAATTTCCACATCAAAAAACAACTTGGATGATGTTAAATTGTGTGACATGGCTTGTGTCACCTAGTTTACTTAGTAAATTCGAGTTGGAGGAGTTAGAGTTCAGTTCAACATGTGTGATTCCTAATTTGTAGCAATCAAAGTCAGTTATCTCAGGTTGTTTTAAATTAAACTAGTTCCAACTTTTGGAGGAAGTAGTGGAATGTCAGTTAAGCAATGGGAATTTAGTTAAACTCAATGATCATCCATTTAAGTGATCAATCATCCCAAAATAGATAGTGCATGTAGAAAATTCGAGTTACCCATTTGAGGTGGAGATTCCAAAGCAGTGTAGCGTTAGTTGTAGACTAGTCTTGAGTGTACAGGTATTGCATGCAGTTGTATGATAAGCCTAAGGAATTGCACAATTCAATTTGAGAAATTTCCTAAATAATAGCGCCTAATTCATCAAGGAAAAATGAAATGAGATAGGAGCTCAAGCCGATGCAAAATTTGACTAAGTCTAGGTTAGAGGCCTTCAGTGAGCAGATAGATAGGTCATGCATTTGTAGGGCAAGCTCAGTTGAGCATAGAAATTGCAATACATCTATATTCATTTGATTAATGCAAGAAAACATTGGGGTTTTTAGAAGATTACTTTCCCCAGATAAAAATACTTGTTGCATGTGTGGTATTTCTTCTTGCATGTATGATATTTTTGTTCTAAATTGTGAATTAATGTCTGCAGAGTAGTAGAGTAGGCTTGTTTCTTGTGATTTTTATTAAAATTTCATGACAACCTAATTTCTACATGGTATCACAGTTGGATTCACATTAGAGTAGGAAATTTGAAGTTGTTTCTCAAGGGTTTGAATTTGAAGATCAGTGTAACAAGATTTCTTCATGGTTGAGAATATGGCATTCTATAAACTAAGGATACAATATGCCTTCAAAGGCACCTAAAAATTTCGCTGCATGAAAAGACTACATGGAGGCAGTATTGGATGACAATTGATTTCTTGAATATGTCAAGACAGGTGTTGCAAAACCAAAAACATATGATGTCGAAAACCTTGCTTAGTGGAAGAAAGATGTAGGAAAGGCAAGGAGAATAATATTGGAGGTAGTACGAGATCATATTGTCTCGAATCTCCGCTGAAAAGAATCTACCTTCATGATGCGGAAAAAATTGACATAATTGTTTGAGAATAATAGTGACCAGAGGAAGATGGCACTCAAGGATAAACTTCAAAGTATCAAGATGCATAAGAATGACACAATTCCACAATATCCTAGCAACTTTACATAGTGTCGTGATGAACTTGCCAGGGTCGATGTTAATGCCTCTGAAGAAGACTTGGTAAGATTATCCCTTTTAGGCACTCCCAAGAGCTGGCATATCTATCAAGATTCAGTGAAAGAGAGGGAGAAACTACCGAGTTAGGAGCACTTATGGTCTGATTTGGTACAAGAGGAAATAAGGCGGAATACCAGAGATGGGAATTCATCCAAGGGCGAGGATGAAGAAAAAATTGCATTGGTTGGAAAGAAAAAGAAGGGAAAAGGGGAGAAATCCCAATCCAAACCAAAATCTAGTTAAGGGGGCAAGAAGAAAGTTTTTTCAAAAAAAAAATGCTTCCAATGTCATGAATTTGGGCACTATGCCATGAAGTCTCCACACAAGAAGGAAAGAAATAGGACCTGAGGAGGAGTAACAAGTGAAGATTTTGCTTCACAGTTTGAGCTTGACTTTACTCTCATTGCATGCATGACCAACACAATGATGGGGAGTGTGTTTTTCTTGGACTCAGGTGCACGTTCCACATGACAGGGAATAATTACTTTTTCAGTGACCTCGAAGAAAAATATTTGTAGATGCACATTAAGATAGGGGATGACAGAAGGTATAGCGTGACTGAGATTGGTACAGTCACCTTTCAGAGGGAGACATGATCCCCCCTCAGGCTCAAGGATGTCATGTTCGTTCTGGGCCTAAAGAAAAATATTATCTCTGTTGTAGTTTTGGAAGACCATTGTTATGTTGTGATATTCAGCAAAGGAAAGGAATTCCTGAGACACAACCACATGACATATATAGCAGATCGAGATTTGTGTGAAGAACCTGTACAAGCTATATATGGAGGATTGTGTTGCATTGAGCAAAAAGGTGGAGAAGGTGCAAAGACATTATGTCTGTGAACTTTGGCATAAAATAATTGGCCATTTGCATCATGACACTTTGAAGATTATGCAACAGATAACCACAAACCTCCAAAAAGGAGCACTTGAGCAGAAATATATATGCAAATGATGTAATTTGGGGAAGTACACAAAATCCACATTCCTTGATCGAGACAACAAAGCACATGCAATCCTAGAAAGGATCCACTTTGATGTTTGTAGACCTTTCTTGACAACCTCCACTTCCAAGCACAAAAAATTTGTCATTTTTATTGATGACTTCTCATGGAAGTGTTGGATCTTCTTCATGCAGAAGAAGGACGAGACATTCTCCAAGTTCGTAGAATTCAAGGAACTGGTTAAGAAAGAAACAAGAAAGAAGGTGAAGGATCTCAGGAGTGATAATGGAGGTGAGTACACATCGAATGAATTTAAAAATTTTGTTGGAAAGAAGGCATGTGACGAGAGTTGACAACACCCCACAACCCATAGCAGAATGGGGTGGCTCAGAGAAATAAAGGTAGGAATGTGGGAGCAGCAAGGGAAATGTTGCATGGTCAAGGCCCACCTCTCTATTTGTGGGCTGAGTCATGAAACACAACAATTGGGGAGAAAGTTGGATGTGTTGCACTTCAGGATTTTTGGAGCCTCTGCTTACTTCCATGTCTCCAAATAATCAAATAATAAGCTATAGATGACATAATAATTGGGTGTATTTATGAGTTACACAGAAAATCTCCATAATTACCATGTTTACTTGTCATCCGTCAGAATGATGGTTGTGTAAAGGGATGTAGATTTTGATGAAGATAAAGAAATGTGGTGCTCTCTTGAGAGGGATATTTACATCCCACCAAAAGAGGAGCTTTTAGCTCCAAAGGAGGAGCCTTAGGAATTTGTTGAGCAACCATAAATTTAAGAGTAAGGAGTTGAGAGAGCCACTCAAGAAAAACCATCCAAAGAAGACAGAAAAAAGATGAAGGAAGCTAAGAGACTTGTGTAGGCTTTGAGGGAGAACATGGGCGCTCCTTCAAATTAACATAGGCAAAGAAGGTCGCCAGATCAGTACAGTGGCTAAATTTCTCTAATGACTAAGATTGTAGATACTGAGCCATCCCCTTTCGATGAAGAAATAGATAAAATTGTATGGGTGGATGCAATGGTAGAGGAATACAAATCCATTGTAAAGAATAGTGTTTGGGATGTGGTCCCAAGACCAACAGACAAATCAATTGTGGGTTCGATATGGATCTTTAAGATAAAGCACGCAGTAGGCAGAAGCATAGAAAAGTACAAGGGAAAATTTGTGGCTGAGGGGTACTCTCAAGTTGAGGGAATTGACTATGAGGAGACATTTGCTCTTGTAGCAAGGTACTCATCCGCTAGATTAATTCTTGCTCTCACTACATAGATGGGGTGGAAGATCCACCAGATGTATGCAAAAAAAACATTACTCAATGGAGTTATTGAGGAGGAGGTGTATATCAAGCAACCTAAAGGCTTTGAGACTTTTGACTGAGAGTCTCATGTGTGTAGAATCAAGCTAGCATTTTATGGTCTTAAGAAAACACCTCGTCATTGGTACACTAGGATTGATAGCTATCTCACTTGTTTTTACTTCACCAAAAGTGAAGCAGATGCAAACCTCTATCATATCTTTGATAGAAGCTAAATTTTTGATTATTTTCTTATATGTTGATGACTTGATTTTAACTTGTGCTGAGCAGTTGATCAGATCTTGCAAGGAGGACTTTGCAAGAGAGTTTCAAATTAACGACATGGGTCTCTCATGCACTACTTCCTCTAATTGGAAGTATGGAAAGGTGATAGGGAAATGTTTGTCTCTCAGGGAAAGTAGCCAACGAGATATTTGAGAGGTTTCGCATGGACAGTTGCAAACCCATGGAGACACCTCTAGCGACCAAATGGAGGAAAGAGGATGCCACTTCAGGTGAGGAAGTGGATGCTATTGTTTATCGACAGTTGGTGGTTTCACTAATGTATTTTGTGAACACACGACCGGATATGTGCTATGCAGTCAACCAACTAAGCCAAGCTAGGGTTAGGCCAACCAAATTATTTTGGAGGGTAGCTAAGCATGTTCTACAGTACCTTAGAGGTGCTACCCAATTTGGACTATGGTATAAACAGATAGAGGGAGTGAAGCTATGTGGCTTCAGAGATGTAGATTAGGCGGGGAGTCCATTAGACCAAAAGTGTACATCGAGTGGATTTTTTAATGTTGGGTTCGCAGTGGTTTCTTGGTATAGCAGGAAGAAAATATCTATGACACTTAGCTTGGCCATATTAGAAAAGTAGAAGAGAGCTAAAAGATATTATACACACAACAAATCACATACTCTGTTTTATTGATCACTTAAAGTAGCTACATATATAAGAATTAGATCACCAACTTTTGAATGATAAGATCCAAAGAAGGTAGATCTATGACTCATAGACAACTCAAACACATAGGGAAATAAAAACTTATAGGTTGACTCCTTGGGACTCACAATTACAAATCATAAACATGAGAAAAAACCACATCTAGAATAAAAACTCGGAATGCTCATTGACAACTTGTACTACACATGGAACACATGGCATGGAAGCATTATTTCCAACACCCTCCCTTAATGCTTACATGGAAAACATGGAAAACACATATTACAACAAAAAGGATAATCTTTATCTGGCTAGTCCTCATCAACACTCACATCCAATTTGGAATCTTTCAAACACTGCTCTTTCACCACCACATCTTCGAGTTGTCACTTGACCTCCATTTAAAATATAACCACCTCTAACCATCGTTGATGAACATTGTAAGATCAACAATATTGACACCTTGGCTCGTCGGGGCTTCCACTATAAGAGTCGTCAAGTAATGAACCATCTTATGGACCAACCACCATTTGTCAGATATTTGTCTTTCGCTTATCCTTCTGTTGCTAGGATGGGGGTCTAGATACTAAATGTGTTCAAAAGTTGATCATACAACTTGACCTTATTAACACATAAGAATTGATGTTACGGACACCGGGGCTTCTAGTTTAAGAACCACCAACCCTTTTTATAACCATAATTGAAACATTTTACAACTACAAACTCAATAATCACCAAATTAGTAGTTGTCATTGAGGAATAGACAAGTCACCACGTCCTTACTTAGCACAAGTCAAAAGTTGTTCATTTAGCTTAATATTTATCTTGGAGTTTTCTTGTCTTCACAAAGCAACATTTGTTAGAGTGGTCAAATACAACAAACTTACATTCACATATTGAGTTGATCAGAATCAATATGTTTAAAATGCAAACTCCAAAATTTGAGATCAGAATAAGATTGCAACAGAAACATCTAACACAGAGATATCTTCTTTGCAGAAGCAAAAAATTGAGATTTGCCTCCAACTTTAACACTTTTTACATATATCATTAGTCACTTGAAACTCCTCCACCCTAGATCTCAGATCCATATCTCAAATATAGATCCGTGTAACAGCATGTACAATTCATGGGCATGATTTTGCATATTCATAATATGATAGTGCACACAACTTTGACAAAACCATTCAGGCATGAATTTAACTCCTTTGCAGGTTCCGGGGAGATAAGCACAAACAAAACTTTACAGATAGCAAGTTAACAGAAGGATTCGATGATGCTTGAAGAAGTTACAAACAAACAAACAGATCTATACATAGAGGATCAAAAAGAAAATTCACATTGTAAGAATAAGCTCTCACAAATCTATAATAATATGTACAAAAATAATAATGCTCAGGATCCCTCACATATTTTAGGCCCTCCCTTGAGGGAATCAAGCTAGAATAGGCTCTGATACCATATTATAAAAAAAAAAAAGAGCTAAGAGAGATTATACACACAACAAATCACATACTCTATTTTATTGATCACATGAGGCAGTTACATATATAAGAATTAAATTACCGGCTTCACAATGATGAGATTCGAAGAATATTGATCTATGACTCAAAGAAAACTCACACACATAGGGAAATAGAAACTTCTAGATTGACTCCTTTGAACTCACAATTACAACTCATACACATGGGAAACAACCACACCTAGAATAACACCTCAGAATACTCATTGACAACTTGTAATACACATGGAACACATGACATAGAAGCATTACTTCCAACATGTATAAGTAGGATACATGGCTGCGAGTAAAGTAGCATGTGAGACGATCTGGATGAGAAAGATACTTGTAGGATTGTTTGGTCAGATGATGGATCCAATTATGATCTACTGTAATAATAAGAGTTACATCAAGCTCTCTGAAAATCCTATTTTTCACAATCGATCCAATCATATAAATATCTAGTATCACCATTTACGAGATTGTGTGCAGAGGTAGATAATGTTGTTGTAGTACATTTCGACAGAGGAATAAGATGCTGAGATTTTCAAAAAGGCCTTATTAGGAGGGAAGTTTGAGTTCCATAGGTGCAGTATAGGGGTGGTTGATAATCGCTTTCTTGATGAAAAGGAGTGTTAAAAATTGCAGCAAGAAATTGTCAAATTGATTTTTCCTTGATTAAATTGGGAAAATTTGAATTTCCACATCAGCATGCAACTTGGATAATGTTTACTTGCATGGCATGGCTTGTGTCATATATTTTACTCAGTGAATTAGATTTGGAGGAGTTAGATTTTTGTTTGCATGTGTGATTGGTAATTTGTAGCAATCAAGGTCAGTTATCTTAGGTTGTTTTTAGTTAAACTAGTTCCAACTTTTGGAGGAACTAGTGGAATGTTAGTTAAGGAGTGGGACTTTTGTCAAATTTAGTGATCATCGAGTTAAATGAGAAAGCAACCCAAAATAGCTAGTGCATGTAGAGAATTTGATTTACGTAGTTGAGGTGGAGATTCCAATGCAGTGTAACATTAGTTGTAGATTAGTCTTGAGTGTACATGTGTTGCATCAAATCAGATGATCAGCATAAGGAATTGTGCAATTCAATTTGAGAAATTTCCTAAATAATAGGGATAATTCCTTAAGGAAAACTGAAACGAAATAGGAGCTCAAGCCGAGACAAAATTTGACAAAGTATGAGTGGGAGGCTTTCAGTGAGTAGAGAGATAGGTTGTGCACAATGGAGATTTTAGCACATTTCTTTCCCTAGATAAAAATACTTGTTGCATGTGTGTTATTTTTTCTTGTATGTCCGAGATTTTTGTTTTAAATTATAAATTAATATCTGTAAAACAGTAAAATGAGTTTGTGTATTGTGATTTTGATTAAACCTTCAAGAACAATGGTAAATGTACAACCTAATTCCTACATTTTCATTAATACAATATTATTTTAAAATCAAATTATATAGGTAATACTGTTTTAGTTATACTTTTAATATTTTATATTTTAAATTAGTTGGGATATGAACTAATTTTTAAATTCTAAATACATTTTGAATAATAAAAAATTGCAATTTAATTACTCGTAACGGCAATACTTGTTTGTCATGAACGCAAACGAATTCGACAATTCGTTCCCATTGGATCATTAATATGCTGAAATTCGATTCGGTGCACATCATAGTCTCTCAAAAAAATTGTTAAAATTTCATATAATTTCAAATTTTTAAAAGAGTCATCTTCCATTGCTTTCGCATCAGTCTTGTTCTGCATTCAATTTGAAAACTGCAACTGTATATTACCGGTGAAATTTGGCCTTTGCCTATGTTTAATTGATTACATTAAAAATGGAAGCTGTGAGTTGAAAGATAATTTCTACTTCTTGCTAATGCATCCAGTTTGGAAGCCAATACACGAAAGACGTGTCGATGTTAACTCTATTTCACCAAAGTTAGGAACTCCACTATACCTAATTAAATTTTATGATTCTTTTTCAGACAAATGCTAGTACAGAGGAGATGTGTATATTTGTCTCTCTTGCTGAAATTTATTTTTATTAATGTTGGTCAAACTAAAAATTTAGATAACCTTACAAAACATATAAACTGGTCTAGATCTATCTCAAATTTTGGATTTAACAAGGGTCAAGAGAGATCAAATATCTTTTCACACTAAAAACAATTTCCACCTCAAGAGATTTAAACCCTCTTTGCCCTTGGTACAATGGGAGCTAAGATGGATCTAGGCTCGTGTTATTAAATTTATCATTATGTGTAATGCTTTTTCATTTTTATATTATTATTTTTCCAATAAATGTATGTATAAAAATGAAATAAATAACTATATTACTTGACCTTTCACTTTAAAAATAAAATATGTTTTTATACACTTTCTTCAATTTTATTCTAGCCTAGATCCATCTAAAACTCCGGATCTACCAAGGGCCAAGAGAGATCAAATCTTTACACCTCAAGAGATTTGAACCCTCTCTACCCTTGGTACATCCAAAATTAAAATTAATCTAGGCTAATGTTATTATTTTTTCATCATGTATAATGTTTTCTATTTTTATATTAATTTTTTTTGCTATATCTATATATATATATATAAAAGTTAAAAAAGTTTATATATATATAAACAGTTAAAAAAATTTGTTTTGTGTTATATAAAACAGTACATGATTTAGAAAATTAGACTATTGGCCACCTTGTTCCAAAATCCTATCTATATTTAACATGCGTGGAAATCTAGTCCCATATTCCTCATACAGTTAACAATACTATAAAACACTAATATATACCAAGAAGTATAATTATGCAACATTGTCAGCTATATACTAAAGCACAATGTGTCATTGTTTACATATATACTATAAAAAAAAGGATAGAGTAAATACTTATAAAAATATGAGTAAATACAGCTTCAGTGTGTCATTGTTTACATATATACTATATATAAAAAAAGATAGAGTAAATACTTATAAAAATATGAGTAAATACATATAAAAATATATTTAAATATAAAAATAAATATCTATATTACTTAAACTTAAACTTTCTTCTTTCTTCTTTTTTTAATCCACTTTCTTAAATTTGATTATGTTAATTTCATAGAGTAATATTGAAGAGTGAGTAATAATTTTTCAAAGGGTTTATATGTAACAAAATTGTAGAAATCTAATCCTTTGCTTTTAATAATTTTGTAAGAGAAATAGATTAAAATTTATTTTTTAATTTGTTGAACAATTACGAAAAATAAAATTTATTTAATTTCGATGATCCTTAATCTATACTTTATTTAGCTAATCAATAAAAAATTAACTCATATTATATCATTAAAAATAACCTCATTAATTATTAGATCATCCTTGATCTATACTTTATTCAGTCAATCAATAAAAAAAATTAGCTCATATTGTATCATTAAGAGCTACTTCCTTAACTATTGTCTTTTGACCGACTATCATTCCTTTTTGGGTTTGTACTCTCCATTCCATCTCATTCCTTTTTGGGTTTGTACTCTCCATTCCATCTCATTTTTCATTGAGAAGGAATTCTTTCTCCAAATTTCAATATCTATTTTTTTCTCATTTTATAACATAACTGAATATAATCTTTGATAAGTGTTTGAGATTTTTTTTAAATGAAGATTGTAAATTATTTCAAAATTTATAAAAAGATCGTTTTATAATAGTGGTAAAATGTATATTTTTTTGGTATCCGATTTGATATTCGAATTTGATTTGGAACTTGGAAAGTATGATTAAATTAATAATTAATTTATGCCTTTTCAATTTTTCCATTACTTAATATCACTTTTTTCCATGCACCCCGACAAGATGATTGCCTCAACCTTTACATTTGATTGCCTCAACCTTTACATTTTGTAACTTAGATAGGAATAAAATGATATTTAGTCAACTAAATAAAAAAACAATGAACCAATAATTTAAAAAATTAATATTTAATAACCTGAATGAAGAAGCAATAAACCAACAATTAACTTAATACATGATATTTAATATTATCCTCAAAACTTTACATTATTGTAGAGGGCTCGAGGGTTCTGCAGCTTTACACATGGCCACATCCTCCATTTGATCTCTAAGAGGTGGCAGCTTCCTTTTCGTGCTATTCCTAGCTGGACATGGACGCTGCCTCAACCCTAATTATTGGTTATGTTGATTCATGCATGTACGACGTGTGGGTTCAGTTCCAAGATGATGAAATTTAGCGAACTTCTTCCAAGCTGTCCTAATTATGTTGATCAGCTGAGGGGATCTCTTTTGGGAATTGTATCATGACTATCTGATTTAGCGGTGCCACAGCTTGAGCCAGGATCGTTACACCACCTTCGAGAAGAAGACGGTCGCTTTTGTGACTCTGACGAAAAGGATCCCCATGCCCATTTTCACCCACCTAGAGAACACTTGGGGTCAAAATATGTCTTGGTATCCCTCGCCGGAGCGCTTGAACCTGATGGCACGTCGCCCACACTATCACGACCTTGATTTTCTCGGGTTGCAAGAACCCTGGTCGCTTTACTTTGCAGATTACTGTTACCGTCGTCGCATCTATTTGGAACTGAATCAGGTAAAATCTGCGTGGTTCACTATCAATTATGAGAATCAGTAATAATTAATTACGCAGGAAATGCTGAAGCTTTGTACTCGGCATGTAAAGATAAGGTTGTGTAGACAAATCCATGAGCCGCCCTTCGGTTAACAATACCCAAAGAGACTATGCCGCTTCTATGGAGTTTTTGGCAAAGTATCTCGTCTAGAGACATGCCTCTTGGGTTGTTGGTTTTTTAATACAAATATATTCGGATGGATTACGCTAATTGGCTTTTAGGGGATAAATAAGTGATGTTTAGACTTTAAACGCCTAATTATTTTAAGGTTTTACAAGTATATAGGTTTTATTTAAATAAATATTTAAATGTATTTAAAATCTTTAAAATAAAGTTTAATTGTATTTGAAATATAATTCATTCAATAAAAACTTTTAGGTTATCCTAATTTGCTATGCAATTGTAAATGAAGTATTATATTACCAGAGTTCAAATCTATTTATGTCAGTACATGTAAATCATTATAAAAGTACTCACAAAGTTATTACTATTTTTAGTTGAAAAAATACGCAATAAAAATACAAACTAACTATGTTCCGTGAAGTTCTCTTTTCTGTTAAAGAATGGATATTGTGCAGAATAAAGTTGCTCTTCTCAATATTATGACTCAGTTAAGATTACATTGGAGACGTCAACATTAAATGACTGCAGTGAGACTGAACTAAATCCAAGTAACTAAAACTGAACTAGGACACTTGGATGGACGATTTTTACACCTAACTAGTGGTTGAAATTAGATTCTCCAACACTCCCCCTTAATGACAACCACATAAAAATTCAATTAAGATGCCTATTGGTCTATGTCTCAACTAGGCTTATAATTTAAAAATTGACTTTAACTAGATTTCCTTTTCTTCTTCTCTTCTTCTAGATCTTGTAGCCTCTAAATTTGGCGCATGTCTTCCATCGTTCCAGGTTGTCTAAGTATGTTCTGGACTTCTTCAAAAATTGGCTTGTATGTGGGTTGCTACCACAGATTATCTTTTGTAATGTGTTTTTCATCATCGATTTGCTGGAACATAAGATGAGAATAAAATTTTATTTCTTCAAAACTTAAATACTTGAAAATTTCATTGATGTGTTCATCATGCATGTTGTCTTCAACATTCATTTCTGCATCTTCTATGTAGGCCTCATTTAGACATGGTGTTGCAAGCCATGCTTCAAGGAACTTTAACTCTTCTTCATAATCATTTTATGTACCTGCACACTGGAAATCAATGTTAGAATTAAACATATTTGCATAACCACATTGGTTATGTTCCTTCTGCTCTGTAATGAGAGCTTTCTCTCGTTGCAC
The DNA here is from genome assembly GCA_031772625.1 of Pinus tabuliformis. Taxonomy (NCBI): domain Eukaryota; kingdom Viridiplantae; phylum Streptophyta; class Pinopsida; order Pinales; family Pinaceae; genus Pinus; species Pinus tabuliformis. The sequence goes on from CM062812.1 coordinate 752,977,117, forward strand.
TTTTAGTTCTTCTTCTAGCTCTCTCTATGCTTTCTCCTTGTGAGATTCCATCTTTTCCTTTGCCTCAATCTTTATCTCTGTCTCTGTCTCTATCAGTGCTTTACCAACCTGTGTTGCTACAAACAGGTTGTCTTCCACTTGGTTTTTAGACTCAAGTGGACTTCTGTCATGGAATAACATCATGTCGATGTCATATTTTTGCTGCATCATCTACAACCATTCATCTTTAGTCAACAAATCTTCATGAAAGTTTACATCAAAAATATTAATTGTTGGATTCATCATAGCATTCACTGCTCCAATGATAGCTTCACTGTCATCAACAAGCACTGTTGTTGGATTCACCAAATCTTCATTCACTTGCAATTGTGCATAGCAAGATTCACGAACATCTATGTGCTCCTTCTCTGCTTCTTTTGCAATTTTTTCACAATCATCATCCATGTGTGATAGAGCACAATGGGATTCAACAAGATTTTCAATGCTCTCCCTTACACCAAAATTCCTTTCAAGGGTGTTTGAGGCTTCCTTGGCTGTCTTGGCATTTGAAATAAGGGGAAGAATGTTGCCATATACAAATTATTTTATGCATTTTAATGCAAAGGCATCCTTTTACCTCTTCACTTCCAATTCTTTAAAAAAAGCTTCATACATGGCTAGTTGTTGCTTTGACTTTCTTAGCCTCTTCGATTTTCCCATTTGTTGAGTGCTATCTTACTATGACTCAACAAGCAAAACAAACTGTAGACATAGCTGTTGCCTGCAATAAAACATCTCTACGGTGGATTCTTTGCTCAACTTTTACAAAAAGGATGGGTATGGAAACACTTTCAAAAAAAAAAAATTAATACCCACAACTAATCTGATCAATGCCCCCTTCAGACCACACACTTCTTACTCCCTCTTAAAAAAATATGGTTTTTTTGAAAAAGTCTTTCAATGATTCTTTTTGAAAATCACATAAACCTTCTTAAAGAAACTCTTTTGAAATGAAATGACTCTTTTGCTTAAAAAAATCAAGTCCTTTTTATGATTATTATAAGGGAATGGCCCTTTTGGATGCAAAATTTAAACAAGATGAGCTGCAAGGCAGCTAGTCCCTACCTAGGGCTGGACCAAAACTATCATACTAGTGTCACCATAATCCAAAGCGGGTTTGGAAAAAACTAGACCTAACAGGACGATTAGGAGCTTCTTAGTGAAATTGTAACTTTGCGTAGGACTTGGCACGGACGAACGTAAATATGTAGGTGTTGTAGGTAGTGCTATTTTTCCTTTCTGTTTTTTTTGTTCTACTGCCTGTTGTATATTTCATTAAGAAGAAAATTGAAGCTGCCTCAGAACAACTTGTGTATAAGAGATAAACGTTGTAAAAGGGTATAGTTCATTAAGAAGAAAATCCATTTCAACACTCTACCTCTGTCCCCACTCGTTGTGACTTTGCTTTACCCCTTCCTTTACATCTGCTAGTGGGATAATTGGCTAAGTCAAGGTAAAAAATTAGTTGGGTTGGGTTAAAAGGGACGACCCATGCTTGCTGGTCAATAAACGATGTGCAATTATCTTTGTCATTGGATCCTTCCGTGATACTATAGAGTGTGAAGTGTCTTCCCTTGACTATGTTGACCTTATTTTGGGGATTCCTTGCCAGCACCAACGCAAATCATTGTATGATGCCAACCATAATATTTATAGACTCTTCAAGGATGGTAAAACATATGAACTCACCTCTTTTGCAGTTTATACCCCACACTTCTATCTATCAATGTTGTAGTGTGTCACGTTAGTGAGCCAGTAAAGGGAAGGAAGCAGGAAGCTATCAGAAAGAGTCTATTAGCCCGGAAGGGATAGCCAGGTGGAAAAGATTATTTGGCAGTAGAAAAATGCCAGGGAAGTCAGTATAGGCTATTGCCAAATGGATAATGTTGTTGGTCATTTCTTATTTATGTAATTATGCATAACAACCCTAATCACCTTTTGTATTTACTGTCAATAGATTCATTATCAAACTCGCGTAGTGCAACGAAAAGTATAGAAGAAAATACTTCTAACATAGAGAAATAATTTGCATAGACAAAGAATACGAGATCACCATTCTTTCATTTACATTAAATAAAATTATATAAAATAGTCAACTAGGTAGAGCCCTCCTCTCAATGTATTTGTAGGAAGAAAACTAGGACTAGACCATCGGCATGTGGCTAAAGCTCATTAAAAAGCCAATAGTCGTAGATGAATATTCATAGCTTATTCCTGCTATTCGCATAGATATATAGAAGCATGAAAATAAAAATAATCAAAATCAAAGAGGCGCATTAAAAAGAGTTCTGATAGTGAGAAAGTGAAGTGACTTTTCACCGTTGGCATAATTACAAATATGATTTTTTTTTATTTTTTATTCTATGGTAAGAAAAGGCTTTAAGAATATAAAGGTTTTAAGGCCCAATTTTACTCTTTCAGCTTGTTAAGCTGATCGATACTAATAACTATCAATACATAGCTATACATATCTCCCGATACTTAGTTTTACCTACCTACCAAGCACCTCCGTGTCAATAAAATGGGAAACACTTCCCTTACTGTGTGAGGCATATTCGTGAGATGAGGTGCCTCTGCGTCTATGATGCGATGAGATGTTTCCCTGCCTGCGAGATAATGTGCTTCCCCTTGTTCACCACGATAAGAGTGTGATTGCAACATGAACTCATGCTATGAATACTTTAATGTACTTACTCTGCTTGCAGCTATAAGAAACAAACATGGAAATTCTATTAGAGAATGTCTCAACAACATTGACTAAGAACCCTTCTTCAAATATAACTTTACATCGAGTCTTCCAAATTTGATGGGAGATGATCGTATTAACAAAAATCATACTGAATCTCTTTGGTATTCATAGACCTATAAGCCCTTCCTTCCAACTATTAGCCACTATAAAGGCATATAACTTTGATATAGCTTGACACAAAATCTCTTGAGTAATCTGATAGAGAGAAAACATGTGTAGTGCATTTTGCACAGCTGGATTCTCTGGCTTATATCTTACATCAAGCTCGTATCCCAGGAATCACCCCTCTTCAATATTATAACACCAATATGATTGAGATAATCTCTTACCCACTTTGAATGAAACACATGAACATCTATCGAAGGGCACCTCGAAACGACAGAAGGAAATAGGAGGGGAGTTTGACTGATAACCTCAGGTTTTGCTTCTCTGGCTTATTCAGCCTTGGATGAAAGAAATTAATTCAATTGACCACATCATTGATGCTATGGTAGCAAAATCATTCTTTAAAACACTCTAATATCGAAGACTTTTACCCTAGTCACATAGGAGAGTGTTTGGCATAGTGCACGAGAAAGCTCCTATCTTACAAATCATATGAGTTCATGGTTGTTATGAAATGAACTAGGAATTTCTCCTACACAAATCGAGCATGGAGTCTGAAATAACACAAACTAGGAACATATTATCCCTTATATAATGTAACCCATAGAAAATAGTCAAATAACCAAAGAGATTAAACCTGTTATGAAACCAGCTCACAAAAAGATAGAAAAGATAGATGAATGCCTTAGAAATAAGCCTCTTCAAGGGGGAAACCTCCTTTACATTACACAAATGAACAATTATTTGATGATACAAATGACAAGAAGTCCTTTCTATATATAGGAGTCTAAGGGATATAATATAATCAGAGCTAACATAACAATAATAATGTAAGGGCACAATAATAACAATAGTGGGCTTCTATGGGGCACAATAGTAACAATATGGTAACTACATGGGGACAACAATGTAATAAGGGGGTTGTACTAATAACGATAAGGGGTTACACTAGTAGTATAGGGACCTAACATGCCCCTCTCATTCAAAAAGTGTTGTCCTCAACACTTGAGTAGTTCTTGATGCTTCTGTATAAATTCTTGTCCTCCCATGTGGAATCTTTAGCGGGTAAGTTCTTCCACTTGATGAGATACTATGAAATTGATCTATTTCGTAGCTTTCGATTTCTTGGTTCTGTGATTGCTTCAGGTTCCAATATGATTTTTCCTTCCTTGTCAAGTTCTTGTAATACTGTTTGAACTGGGATCTTCTGCAACTTTTGAATGAGTTCCCACTCCTTTGGGCATATGGATATATGTAAGGCCTGATGTTTGGAGGAACACTTCGTGGAATCAAATGAATAGCATGATCATGATCACAAATAGGTGTGAGGCCTTTGAGAGTCTCAAATACCTTGGAATGATTGTCCAAAACATTTTGGAGATCTGGATAAATACATGATTTCAATGTGGGATCCTCTAGTGAACATAATTGTGCAATTACACCCCGTTGTTATTTATTTAGAAGCTTTTTCATGCTATTAGAGTTGATTACCTTTCCATGCTTTCCTTCGATACCCCTCAATTCAACTTCCTTTCCTTCCAAAAAATTTTTCAAGAAAAGTTCTTGAAAATTAAAAGCTATCGTACCAAAGATTGTAGCCATTGGACTCCTAGTAAAACATGAGCACCACCCATTGGAATGGAAAGCATTGGGCTATTCAATACATATTCTCCCATGGATAGCTTGATATTATGGAACTTTCCAGAGCAATTTATGGTTCCTCCACTTGCAACCATCACTTGACACTCCGTGCTAGATATAGGAAGCAATTCAATTCCTTGGCTATCTTACAATCAATAAAATTATGGGTACTTCCCGAATCAATCAACACTCTTACCTTTTTCGTCTTGATATGTCCTTCTATCTTGATAGTTTGAGGAGTGGTAATTTCTTTGAATGCATTACAAGATATGGTCGGATTTATTTCTTGAGACTCGATGTGATCTTTCAATTCTTGAACATTTTTCTTCTTGATATGCCCTTCTATATTGATAGTTTGAGGAGTGGTAATTTCATCCAATGCATTAAAAGATATGGTCAGATTCATTTCTTCTTTCTCAATGTGATATTTCACTTCTTGAATGTTTTTCTTCTTGATATGTCCTTCTGTCTTGAGAGTTTTAGGAGTGGTAATTCTTTCTAATCATTTACAAGATATGGTCGGATTCATTTCTCCTTTCTCTGGGGTTGGTTCCTGGTGTATATACTCTTCTTTTGACGTTTCTTGATCCTTTTCTTCCTCCTCTCCACAATCAATGTAAAATAATTTATTCTCAGCACACTTATGACCTTTAATGTATTTGTTATCACTATTGTAACAAAGCCCTTTTTCTCTTTTTTCTTCCAATTGTTGTGGTGTAACCCTTATAGGTTGTGGAAGGCTAGGAGAAACAACACTTCCATATTTATAGTTGTGAGGGGTAGACTTCCTTGTTGCCATAATTTTGCTTTCCACTTTGTAACAAAGCCCTTTTTCTCCTTTTCCTTCCAATTGTTGTGGTGTTGCTCTAAAGAAGGTGTTTCTCTTTATATCCTCATAATGTGCTACATTACCTTCGTGAAAATTGACCACGTAACAAGTTGTTTACGAGAACAAAAGCCTTTATATCATAAAAATTGATCCAGTTCTAAATATGAAGATGCAATACATACATTTTGTAACAGTGGTACACCATGCAAATCAAAATATTTCTCCATCTGTAGTATCCAATTTACTAGATCCTTGCCATCAAACTTCCTCATCTTGATTTTCTTGATTTTAGGAGCTCGATATTGAAACAACTGTAACTATGTAATTTCAGATCTCCAAGTTCTGAAATTTCTTCCTGCGTAGCTCTATAAGTTCTCTTTCTAACACACAAGTCTGATTAGAATTTGATTATCCAAGAAAGAGTTATGCCAAATCTCCCACGGTGACCTGATTATAGACTAGTTCCGTAGAGCGAACTTGTACAATGTGTCACGTCTCACTGTTTCGACCTTAGTACCTAAAAATGATCTAAAGAAAACTACTGGCAGTCCTCTTTCTAAAACTTCTTACGAAATTTCAGTCTGATGCTTAGAACAAAAGTTATGATGATTTTCCCAAGGTGACCTGTTTGGAATGTAATTCGGGGGTTTGCAAAAACCCTAAATTCCTCAGATTATATCTCCAAAAATATAGTGATACAGGATCTAAAATTCAGAGCCAAAGTTTAGACATATTTATTCACAAAAGGGTATTTTTTTTAGCTTCTGAAACTTCGTAGCGAAAGCTTTATAGCGAAAATTCCATGATGACCTGTTTTAGATGAAATTCTAGAGCTTGCAAATACCCTAACTTCCTCAAATCATATCTCCGAAAATATGGCGAGAAAAGATCTAAAATTTGGACACAAGGTTTAGAACGATCTCTTCTCAAATGGGTTTTGTTTTCGTATTCTGAAACTTCATAGTGAAAAAGTTAAAGCGAACATTCCAAGATGACTTGTTTGGGGTAGCAAAACCCTAGAATCCAAAGCTCTGATACCAAATGTTATGAAACCGGCTCACAAAAATAAAGAAAAGATAGATGAACACCTTAGAAATAAGCCTCTTTGAGGTGGCAACCTCCTTTACATTACACAAATGAACAATTCTTTGATGATGCAAATGACAAGACCTCCTTTCTATATACAGGAGTCTAAGGGGTCATAATATAATCAGAGCCGACATAACAATAATAATGTAAGGGCACAATAATAACAATAGTGGGCTTCTATGGGGCACAATAGTAACAATATGGGAACTACATGGGCACAACAATATAATAAGGGGGTTGTACTAATAACAATAAAGGGTTACACTAGTAGTATAGGGACCTAACAAAGCCACAGAGGGACACAACCATACTAGCTTATAATTAAATCCCTAAACCAAAAAATAATGGCCGAAGCCATAAATTGACTGGACTAGGCTATTAGTATAATGATGTAAAGGTGATTGAAAATATCATAGGAGAAGACTTGACTTGTCACGTGGAGCTTGCATGTGTTTGACATGTCCCTTGAGTTCTGCATTAGTCACCATACCATACCAACCTTACCTTTCCTTTAGGAACCGTGCTTTGTTTGATCGATTGAACTTGCTAGTTGCTGAATAAGTAGTTCTCTGGCTAGATCTTGCTATTGTTGGAGATGAAGAGCTTGGTTTGCTTGCTTTCTCATTTCCTACCAAGACTATGCATGAACCAGTACAATCAACATTCCTATATCATTCAGGACTATAGCATTAGACCGATTGCATTGCCGCTATTCCGAAATAGGATGGATGGGCAGGAACAAAGCATAGGCAAGGCATACCTGAAAAAGCAAAGCTTCTCCCTCCGAATCTAAAAGAGGATCAAATGGATCTGGGATTCTGTAGGGATGGAGATGTCATTCAAACGATGGAATTGGAATTAGAGTTAGATGTGGATTTGAATGAAGAAAAAGCTGAAAATCATGTGGATGATTCACTATTTTGACCGTCTTTTCTGAGAAATTGATTAATGTTCAGTGGCCGATCCAGTGACAAGCATATTTGTAAGTGATTATTTTTCTATTTAATAAGATCAAGATTCATTGATCAGTGACCATTTTTTAGTTTTTCTATACTTTTTTCCTCTGTTGTTATTTCCAAAGCCTATAAATCATGTGTCTTTTTCTCTGTTATGATTTCCAAAGCCTAGAAATCCTGTGTTGCAAGGCATAAAAAACATGAATTCTTTGCAAAGGGAAATTAAATAGGAATTTTAAAGGTTGGCTTGAATACAGTCTGCTCCGTTTCATTTATTTATGTAAAGAGTTTCAAGAAATTGGCTATTCAAAATGTATTGTGTTTGATACCTTCAAAACCATCAACTTTGTTTTAGCGGCGTATGTAACGAAGATGGCTATAGATATCACTACATTTTTTTAATGGATTTCTATGGGTTCTCTGAGGAGTGGCTCTTTGGAAACTCTGCTCAAGTTGGCATACGAGTTGGCTATAAAACGCTAACCCAAGGATCAGATAAAGATAACCATCAGTAAATAAATGCTAAAAGCTAAGCCTAGATAAGCAAGATAGTACTAGTTTCTTCAAGAAAAAATCAGAGTCAATTGCTTCTGGATATCAAAATGGGACCCTGAGCCAAGTGCTTGCCCTGCTGATTGAAAGGGAAGTCGAAAGGGAAGTCTACACTACCACACAAGAGAGAAGAAAAGTTCCTTCCCTTTTTAGGTGAAAATCCAAATCCTTGTCCCTTTGAATAACCTTGTTCTTGTTCCTTTGAATAACCTTGTTCCTATGAATGATTTATGAGCCTTAGAGTGAGAGAACATTCTGCATCTTCAAGATGCAAAACCCTCGTTTTCCTCTGTTCCTGGGGCGTGAAGCAGGCTATTGCAGTTGTGGTTTCTGTGTGAAGCAAGTTGTTGCAGTAGTGATAAGAAGAGGCAAGGGGAAATGCTAGTACATGCAGATGGTCAAAATAGCATCTACCAGTGTTCAATCGATAGCTGGATGTTCCGTTCAGAGCCATCTATGAGCCATGTGTTTAAGCCCTACAACTTTGGCAGCCATGTGTTTAAAGACTACAACTTTGGCAACCATGTAACCAAAGATATGTTTTTAATTCCTAAGCATGAAATGTTATTCAAACTAATGTTAGCATTAGTTTAACACCTTCTTTAAACTTCAAAATGCAAAGGAAATGGATAATTATAATATATGGTTTAGCCTCTCCGCCTCGGGAAGAGGCTAAATAAGAAGGCGAAAAATATTTCATATATTGTTAGGTTAAATACTTTGGTTACTTGCCACAGTCACGAGAGTAAGCAATTAAAATTAATGTCAAGCCCTCCATATTGATTACTATAGTCCATGCCATCTGCTAGATGGTAGGGACTAATAAGGCCAGTTTCTAAATAAATAAAAGACTTTAAACTCTCGTAAGAATAACACTATTTTGAAAACAAATTTGATAAACCTTTTCAAAACTTCTCAAATGAAAGCATTCTTGTTGATTCTTCAATCAAGGCTTTGAAGAGTGTTAATCCATATACGAAGAGCTGAATTTCAAAGAAATTCATGGAATGACACTTTGAAACAAATTTCATGAATTATTGTGGAGGTGGAGGCTTTTTAATCTATATGAATTTTCATATAAATGAATTTGTTTGTTTCTTAAACAAAAAGGACTTATGACACCTTTGAGAATTTCTCTTCCTTTTTAAAATCCTGAATCCTTGTTTGCATGACTTCGATGGTGTTTTATTCGCAATTTTGCGCGCTTCTTCAATGCATGTGTTGCGAAAGTTTTAAGTTTTCGACAGTTTCGTAAGTTGGTGACATTTTTGCATAGTTTCTTCTTGGCTAAGATGCAAAACTGATGCAGTGATCTGTCTTTACAGATGCATAATTGACAAACTTCCTCTTCTTCATAGGTGAGAAATTCAAGCTACTTTTTCACTTTCTCCTCGGCCTCTTCTGACGACACTTTTTAAAAAAATTTGAGGTGTTGCTCTCTCTAGAGTCTTATTTGACCTGACGTCTTCTCTCTGCTGCTCTCAAAGAGTCTTACACAGCGTACGCTCTGGTACAATGTTAAATACTGAAAATTGTGGAGCAAACATTTTCTCTTCTCAATATTACGAATCAGTTAAATAATATTACATTGGAGACATCAACATTAAATGATTGCAGTGAGACTGAACTAAACTGGACTAACTGAAACTTAACTAGGACACTTAGATAGAAGTTTTTGACACCTAGAAGGTGGTTGTAATTAGCTTCTCCAACATTTTGCTTCATATAAATGCATACGTTACGTATGATTCAATATCATATTTGTTTGTTAAAGAAAATAATAGTTTGTGGGTTTGAAACTTTTCTTTTTGGGATTTGATCTCAATTTTAGGCAGTTTAAGAAGATTTCAAAGATGGTTACAAATATAATGAGGCTTAAGCTTGAGGACAATTAGTTGGTTTTCTTCTTAACAATGGTTATGGGGCAAATTATAGAGTATAAATTCCAAATGAATAAGATTGAAATTAATGAGATAAGGTTCATAATAACCTAAATGAAAGAAATCAAAAGGTAGCTTATTAGGAACAATCAAGATCCCTCTAATTGACTCAATTTTGTGAACATGAAGAGATTATAGCTACCATATCTCACTGAGCATGTAGATGAAGAGACAAACAAGATGGAAGAGCCGGATCCTAAAGGAAAAGATTCAAAGAAAGATTCAAAGATGAAGCTCTAGTATTTCATGTAATGTAATTTTTGTTTGTATTTGAGAACCTTTTGGAATGTATTTATTTATAGGAATTTGATAAATTTTGTACTTTATAGATATGCAAGTAATTTTGAACACATTTTGGCATGGTTACAAATAGTTGCATTCACAGATCCTATAAAGTAAATTTTTTATCTTCCATGCACTAAAGAATGTAGATTTATAGTGAAAATTTACAGTTGTGTTTTAAAAAATAAATATTAATGATTTTAATGGACACTGGTAAAATGTGTGTTCTTGATGCCTCACACATATCATGAGGGCATAAATAGTTTATAAGATGCTTTCATATTTTATGAAGGGATGGGAATAATCTAAGCAGAGTCTGAGAGTGATATTTGTTTAGATTTTGTTTTTATTTAGGACTTAGATCCTATTTCTAGGAGTTTGTTTAATCTCCCTAATTGAATGTAATCACATAAGATATGTGTTGCTGACTGATTTGATTAATAAAAAGTGTGACGACATTGTTTGGTTATCTCCGGGTGCAGCCTATCTCACCTGAGAGTTGCCTAGTTCATTCATCAAGTTTTGTCTTCTAATTATTACTTTGGTATCAGTATCCATTAGTAAGGGCCTGATTTGGAGAGAAACATGGAAGCCATTGTGGATGCTATAGGGTCTATATTCTTTGTCAACTAGAAACATTAGAGGTTATTTCTAAAGGAGGTTTTTCTTGCTGAGAGATCATGTAGCGTGGATTTGAAGAGTTGATCTTGGCATGGATCATTTAGCGTGGAATCAAAGAGTTGATATTGACGCGGATTGAGCCATGTCATTGTCCCATTGTATGCGAAGTATGGTGGATCTTGGTGTGGATTACTGTAACATCAAGCAGAGAATTTCAGATCGATTCCCTCTGTCATCCATCTGTCCTTGTTTTGCTGTGGGCCCATCAAAGAAAAGGAAAATGTATAAGAAATAGAGGGGCATATAGATATTTAAAGAGAGGTCGATCTTGCTGAAGGATTTTTAGTTTAGTTCAAGAAGAGAGTTGATCATAGATCCAACTGGACAGTTGACCATGGTGTAAAGATCCGAGTGCTAAGGTGGCCTAGTGCAGTGAGAGCGTATATCAATTGGCGCTCACCGTAGATTTGTTGGTGAGTGTAAAGGTTCGAGCATTGGTGTGAAGGCGATGTGGTGTGCTCAAATTGTGAAGGCTCCGATGTGGAGATCGAGCTAGAGAATCATTATAGCCTGAGCATTGTGTGTGAAGTTCCCTCAGTGAATTCATCATTTTGTTGAGAATGGAAGCCGTCAAAGTGGAAAGAAGTGGCAATGTTATGAGATTGATAATGTGGTTAAGGAGTGGTTGTGAACATTTTTTTATAGGACTAACACACATAACATTAATCAAAGAATGCAATGGACATGTCATAAATATGGAATTCATATTTTCTACAATGCATCACACCATCTATGCATTGAAAACTGCAATGATCTTCGTTTGTTTTTAATCAATAATTGCTATCTCAATTATAGTCCAACAAGCTTTAGCAGTCGCACTCTTCTTCCTTTAGGGTTTGTGTGGAGATTGTGAGGGGTGGGATTAGGCCCCAAGTTCATTACAAGTGAAGCTTCTTAGCCCAGGCTTCAATTTTTTTTTTATGTGAGAACATCGTTAGGGGTTTCTTGGTAGAAGCATGGCATCTCTCTTGTGAAGTTTGAGAAGTTTTTTTTGTTATAATTGATTGCAGGGAATTTCTATAACGACCATTTGGTATCAGGTTTGATAATAATTTCTCATTTTTATATAAATCTGTCAGCTCCTCCTATTTATAATGCAAGTTTGGATATTTTTATGTCAAGATGACTAATCCACTTGCAAATACCTACATGAATGAGGCCAATAAATTGGATGGATCAAATTATGTTAATCGGAAATTTAAATTGGATACGTTGATGGAAGGATATGTTGTATGGATTGCCACAAATGGCAAAGAAGAAAATCCAAGTGTGGTTGGAGGCACGCCAAGTGGGGAGCCTAATGCTACTACCTAGGAAACATCAAAGATCTTATCATCAGGGAGCCCTCTTCAACCTGGAACCACATCAAGGAGCACATTTCAACATGGAAACCAATGAAAATAAGGAAGGTCCTATTGGAGACTCTCACCTCATGTCCATGAGAGTGGGGAAGGCCTTACGGAACACTCTCACCCCATGTCGAGTAATAGGTGAGATACCACTTACAAAACAATGATCACAACCATCCCATGCTGTAATTAATGGGAGAGATACCACTTGTTATATGAGGTAAGGATCACAACCATCCTTTTTCCTACTAATATTCCCAACAATGACACTTAATAGTCATGTGGTAGAACACCTGCATCATAATCAACTTGGTTTGTACACCTCCAAGCACTCTCACAACTCGTTGGGCAAACATGGAGTAGTATTCCCAACAATCCAAACTTGTGGGTATGATTCCCACTGGGGTATACTCAGCATAGACCAAGATAGGGGATAAACATCTCTAACCATATGGGTAATACCCTATTTTCCATAGATATATCAACCCCATGAGTCCTCCATCTCAATTACACACCCTAGGAGCTCAGATGGGGGGGAAGAGCTACCTCAGTGTCCTCAATCAGCCCTATTCTCTGTAGATCAGAAATATATCATCATGCTCATATATGGTACCAACTTAAATAACTCACTGAAGAGTTTAATCAATCTCCTATTCATGTAGGACCTCAAATTAAATATAATATTAGAAAAACAAATATCACAAAATGGATACCTTATTCATCCTCCCTCTCATGGAGGTGGAAACCACAAGCCTAAGCATGTTTCATACAACAACACTGACTCAATATATGGAGATATCTCAGTCCCAACTATTGAAATAGTTTTCCAAATAGTTTCTTCAACCTGTTGCATCATTATCCATGCTAACAACATTGTACTCAAACACAGTTGTGCTTAATGCTACCTACTTTTCATCCAAAAAATGATGAAAGATATCATATTAAGGAAACACCAAAATATGCTCATCTCATTAGTAATTATCGCACACAACTTCGATACAAATATGCAGTCACATATGATACAAAGATAATCTCATACCAAAAATTGATCATGAATTATTGTGGAGGTGGAGGCTTTTTAATCTATTTGAATTTTCATATAAATGAATTTGTTTGTTTCTTAAACAAAAAGGACTTATGACACCTTTGAGAATTTCTCTTCCTTTTTAAAATCCTGAATCCTTGTTTGCATGACTTCGATGGTGTTTTATTCGCAATTTTGCGCGCTTCTTCAACGCATGTGTTGCGAAAATTTTAAGTTTTCGACAATTTCGTAAGTTGGTGACATTTTTGCATAGTTTCTTCTTGGCTAAGATGCAAAACTGATGCAGTGATCTGTCTTTACAGATGCATAATTGACAAACTTCCTCTTCTTCATAGGTGAGAAATTCAAGCTACTTTTTCACTTTCTCCTCGGCCTCTTCTGACGACACATTTTAAAAAAAATTGAGGCGTTGCTCTCTCTAGAGTCTTATGTGACCTGACCTCTTCTCTCTGCTGCTCTCAAAGAGTCTTACACAGCGTACGCTCTGGTACCATGTTAAATACTGAAAATTGTGGAGCAAACATTTTCTCTTCTCAATATTACGAATCAGTTAAATAATATTACATTGGAGACATCAACATTAAATGATTGCAGTGAGACTGAACTAAACTGGACTAACTGAAACTTAACTAGGACACTTAGATAGAAGTTTTTGACACCTAGAAGGTGGTTGTAATTAGCTTCTCCAACATTTTGCTTCATATAAATGCATACGTTACGTATGATTCAATATCATATTTGTTTGTTAAAGAAAATAATAGTTTGTGGGTTTGAAACTTTTCTTTTTGGGATTTGATCTCAATTTTAGGCAGTTTAAGAAGATTTCAAAGATGGTTACAAATATAATGAGGCTTAAGCTTGAGGACAATTAGTTGGTTTTCTTCTTAACAATGGTTATGGGGCAAATTATAGAGTATAAATTCCAGATGAATAAGATTGAAATTAATGAGATAAGGTTCATAATAACCTAAATGAAAGAAATCAAAAGGTAGCTTATTAGGAACAATCAAGATCCCTCTAATTGACTCAATTTTGTGAACATGAAGAGATTATAGCTACCATATCTCACTGAGCATGTAGATGAAGAGACAAACACGATGGAAGAGTCGGATCCTAAAGGAAAAGATTCAAAGATGAAGCTCTAGTATTTCATGTAATGTAATTTTTGTTTGTATTTGAGAACCTTTTGGAATGTATTTATTTATAGGAATTTGATAAATTTTATACTTTATAGATATGTAAGTAATTTTGAACACATTTTGGCATGGTTACAAACAGTTGCATTCACAGATCCTATAAAGTAAATTTTTTATCTTCCATGCACTAAAGAATGTAGATTTATAGTGAAAATTTACAGTTGTGTTTTAAAAAATAAATATTAATGATTTTAATGGACACTGGTAAAATGTGTGTTCTTGATGCCTCACACATATCATGAGGGCATAAATAGTTTATAAGATGCTTTCATATTTTATGAAGGGATGGGAATAATCTAAGCAGAGTCTGAGAGTGATATTTGTTTAGATTTTGTTTTTATTTAGGACTTAGATCCTATTTCTAGGAGTCTGTTTAATCTCCCTAATTGAATGTAATCACATAAGATATGTGTTGCTGACTGATTTGATTAATAAAAAGTGTGACGACATTGTTTGGTTATCTCCGGGTGCAGCCTATCTCACCTGAGAGCTGCCTAGTTCATTCATCAAGTTTTGTCTTCTAATTATTACTTTGTTATTAGTATCCATTAGTAAGGGCCTGATTTGGAGAGAAACATGGAAGCCATTGTGGATGCTATAGGGTCTATATTCTTTGTCAACTAGAAACATTAGAGGTTATTTCTGAAGGAGGTTTTTCTTGCTGAGAGATCATGTAGCGTGGATTTGAAGAGTTGATCTTGGCATGGATCATTTAGTTTGGAATCAAAGAGTTGATATTGACGCGGATTGAGCCATGTCATTGTCCCGTTGTATGCGGAGTATGGTGGATCTTGGTGTGGATTACTGTAACATCAAGCAGAGAATTTGAGATCGATTCCCTCTATCATCCATCTATCCTTGTTTTCCTGTTGGCCCATCAAAGAAAAGGAAAATGTATAAGAAATAGAGGGGCATATTTTTATTTAAAGAGAGGTCGATCTTGCTGAAGGAATTTTAGTTTAGTTCAAGAAGAGTGTTGATCATAGATCCAACTGGACAGTTGACCATGGTGTAAAGACCCGAGTGCTAAGGTGGCCTAGTGCAGTGAGAGCGTATATCAATTGTCGCTCACCGTAGATTTGTTGGTGAGTGTAAAGGTTCGAGCATTGGTGTGAAGGCGATGTGGTGTGCTCAAATTGTGAAGGCTCCGATGTGGAGATCGAGCTAGAGAATCATTACAGCCTGAGCATTGTGTGTGAAGTTCCCTCAGTGAATTCATCATTTTGTTGAGCATGGAAGCCATCAAAGTGAAAAGAAGTGGCAATGTTATGAGATTGATAATGTGGTTAAGGAGTGGTCGTGAACATTTTTTTATAGGACTAACACACATAACATTAATCAAAGAATGCAATGGACATGTCATAAATATGGAATTCATATTTTCTACAATGCATCACACCATCTATGCATTGAAAACTGCGATGATCTTCATTTGTTTTTAATCAATAATTGCTATCTCAATTATAGTCCAACAAGCTTTAGCAGTCGCACTCTTCTTCCTTTAGGGTTTGTGTGGAGATTGTGAGGGGTGGGATTAGGCCCCAAGTTCATTGCAAGTGAAGCTTCTTAGCCCAGGCTTCAATTTTTTTTTATGTGAGAACATCGTTAGGGGTTTCTTGGTAGAAGCATGGCATCTCTCTTGTGAAGTTTGAGAAGTTTTTTTGTTATAATTGATTGCAGGGAATTTCTATAACGACCATTTGGTATCAGGTTTGATAATAATTTCTCATTTTTATATAAATCTGTCAGCTCCTCCTATTTATAATGCAAGTTTGGATATTTTTATGTCAAGATGACTAATCCACTTGCAAATACCTACATGAATAAGGCCAATAAATTGGATGGATCAAATTATGTTAATTGGAAATTTAAATTGGATACGTTGATGGAAGGATATGTTGTATGGATTGCCACAAATGGCAAAGAAGAAAATCCAAGTGTGGTTGGAGGCACGCCAAGTGGGGAGCCTAATGCTACAACCTAGGAAACATCAAAGATCTTATCATCAGGGAACCCTCTTCAACCTGGAACCACATCAAGGAGCACATTTCAACATGGAAACCAATGACAATAAGGAAGGTCCTATTGGAGACTCTCACCTCATGTCCATGAGAGTGGGGAAGGCCTTACGGAACACTCTCACCCCATGTCGAGTAATAGGCGAGATACCACTTACAAAACAATGATCACAACCATCCCATGTTGTAATTAATGGGAGAGATACCACTTGTTATATGAGGTAAGGATCACAACCATCCTTTTTCCTACTAATATTCCCAACAATGACACTTAATAGTCATGTGGTAGAACACCTGCATCATAATCAGCTTGGTTTGTACACCTCCAAGCACTCTCACAACTCGTTGGGCAAACATGGAGTAGTATTCCCAACAATCCAAAGTTGTGGGTATGATTCCCACTGGGGTATACTCATCATAGACCAAGATATGGGATAAACATCTCTAACCATATGGGTAATACCCTATTTTCCATATATATATCAACCCCATGAGTCCTCCATCTCAATTACACACCCTAGGAGCTCAGATGGGGGGGAAGAGCTACCTCAGTGTCCTCAATCAGCCCTATTCTCTGTAGATCAGGAATATATCATCATGCTCATATATGGTACCAACTTAAATAACTCACTGAAGAGTTTAATCAATCTCCTATTCATGTAGGACCTCAAATTAAATATAATATTAGAAAAACAAATATCACAAAATGGATACCTTATTCATCCTCCCTCTCATGGAGGTGGAAACCACAAGCCTAAGCATGTTTCATACAACAACACTGACTCAATATATGGAGATATCTCAGTCCCAACTATTGAAATAGTTTTCCAAATAGTTTCTTCAACCTGTTGCATCATTATCCATGCTAACAACATTGTACTCAAACACAGTTGTGCTTAATGCTACCTACTTTTCATCCAAAAAATGATGAAAGATATCATATTAAGGAAACACCAAAATATGCTCATCTCATTAGTAATGATCGCACACAACTTCGATACAAATATGCAGTCACATATGATACAAAGAGTATCTCATACCAAAAATTGATCATCTCATGCAAATATCTCGAAGTGTGCTTGGTGGAAATCCAATGTGTATAATCATGAATTGACTCAGTTTCTATGCAAAGCATATAAATATACGAAAGGGTGTTCACACGGAACATCAATGCTTCAATCAACTATCCGTTACCAAGTCAGGTTCAAAAATATCTCTTCATAACCTTCGGAGTATCCAAGGATTTTCATTTCCATTTTCCAGAAAATATTCAATAGCTTTACGATATATATTTTCTTTTCCAAACTTTAGAAAGTAATTCAACATGCCATGATTCCTCATTTTGAACTTCAGAGACCAACTCACTCTTACTTTGATCATCACAGACTCATTACTTGTCAAGAATAGACCATTAGCATATAATACCAAAATCAAAGGCATACCTTGGACCACTTTGAAGTAGAGGTTTAGATAAGAACATCTTCCTAGCTTCACCAGGTAACTATCATTGCGAATATAACATGCTTGAGGATCTAGCATCAAATACTTTTTGCAAACATAATACTAATCAAACCAATGTACGCATCTTTACACAAATCAACGCTATGTAATAAAATCAACTAAGCTATATTATCAAGCTTTAAATTCCAAATCAAAACTAATATGAAAGTCATAAAAGTTTCCGCCAATATCACTGTGACAAACTCTTTGGACCTAGTGTCAGGTAGAGCTCACATCCAAATACCAAGTTATAGCTTTATCTATTATGATGTCAACCACTATTGTTTACCAAGTAATATCAAGAATTTTTTTATCAAGACATCCTCATGATCATAATACAAAGCATTCATTTAACTAGATGAAAATGCATACACCCAAGATAAGTCATATAAGTTTCATGCATTCATGGTGAGATCATTGCATACTAAATCATAATTTTTTGTGCTTCAACCAGTGTTCCAAATCCAATAATGCCAATACATAACCACTATTGAATACCAATGATATTAGTTACTGAAAGCCATTATGCTCACATAGCATTGTCATCAAGGAAAATCATTAGTTATCAAATCAAATCATTAGTCGTCAAGTAAAAACCACAATTTGTTATCACTATTAATTCAACCAATACATAAGCCAAAACATATCCATCAATTATCAAGAATCATGTCAAAAATCCAATTTTTCTCATATATATTAAACCAATAAGCCAAAGCTTGTGAAACCCTTGTAACTATTATCAAATACTGTCATATACTAGCTTCAATGATCAAATCAAGATAACATATTTTGGTCTCTTGTAGATACAAGTTTAGTCAACATATTCACATTCTCTGTAGTAAAACATTCAAACTTCCCTGCTCATAGGAATTTCTACTGTCTGCTCCACGTCTGTAGGACTGTCATACTCCTGATGCACTCTTGATTTTATGCATAAAGCTTTCATTTTTGTGATCTACAGGAACGACTGCACCCATAGGCCTTCTTCTATGTGGTTGACAGGCTTACAACCACACTCTTAAGACTTATTCCATGCGATTGGTTCTTAGACTAAGGAAAACCCTCTCCTCTCAAACCAAAACTTGCTGCAGACCAACAACATCAGATATGTGTCTATTTATGTCAAAAATATTACTTCAACAATAAAGAGTCTTCTATACATTTAATGAAAATGATAATAGGTGTAGTGATTTTATGAAGAGTTTCTCCCTCTTAATGAGCAACCACGTCAATCATCATCATTCAGGACATCAACTTGTCTATCATAATATTGTCATGCATTAGCAGAACTGTTAGATCATGGAATCAAACTATACCAGGTTCTAAAACATAAATCCATCATGGTGGTAACATGTTAGCATCAACTATCTTATCATCACATATGAATATGACATCAAAATTTCATCAAGGGTTAGAGACATGATTAGGATAGTTGACAAGTGTATCAAATATTATAATCACTACATCACTTCTTTATCATATTGTGTCAGGTCATCCAGATTTATCACATTGTCCAATTTACTAACCTTATCAAAACCTAAAAAAGGTGAAGAAGAAGATCTTGAATATCAATCTTATTATTACACTTCTATCATCATGGTTAACATTTTATCACAAGAATTAACAATAGTATCAATATACCATATATAAGAATCAATGTGCTAGCCTTATTTATGGGGTCAAGAAATCCATCATGTCCAAAATGTAAGATACTTTGTCAAATATGAAGAGTACCAATATGTACCATAAATCAAACTTACTCTCATATGCATTCATGTCCATTTGTGAAGATGGTATTCTCATCATACCTTAGGTGTTACCTTGCCATACAATATTGCAGTTGAAACATAACATTGAAACAATACACCATACATGCCTTGTAGTATTCAGATACATGTGCACCTTGACATTGGCAGTTATAGCACTTTGTCAAATTTTCATCTGGTGCCTCTTTCCCTTTTGATAACTATCTCTTCTCTTCTTTCACTAGATTTATTTTCTTACACCTTGGATTATCATCATGAAGGATCCACTTATCATATCTCATTGGGAACTTAGAAGTATCCAAATACTCAAATATACATATAGGAAGTATAATCAAGGATCAAATCAATAAATCTAAATAGAAGTAAATATATAAAAGGTAACATAAATCAAAAGAGTACTTATCTCCAATTAAGGGTCATCATCCCCCTCTTGAACCAGCCTTCAAGAGTCATGATTTTCCATTGTCCATAAAACATTGTTGTCTTCAATATTTCAACCAACTTCAACAACAACTAGGCCTAATTGAGACTATCCCATCTAGGGATACATCAAGTCTATCACAAGAGTTAGAACATCTTCACACTGATCATGCTAGGGTTTCTAGGTTTCATATCTCAATTTTTTTTTGTAATCCATGGTTTCTTCCAAACCTTATCCTCATAATATCCATCAGACCCTAATAACCAGATTTCCTAGGATTTCCTTCAAACCTTAGTCTTCTTTTAGGTCTCCTCCTTATCCTCTTGCTTCCATCAATGGTGTCTTCATAGGGGGCGATCTCAATGAATTTTCTTCATCCCAACTCTGATACCATGTTAAATTTTCTTAGGGCTATATTATTCTCTATTTTGATAATTGAATTTCTTTATTTTCATATTAAATTGACCCCAAAGCATCATATCATTATTTAGATTTATATCATTATTCAACAACATATGAAACTATATAGAAGAAAAATATCATCATCAATGCAGTGGAACATAAAGGAATAATAAGAGAAAAAATTCACACATATAGATGCTAGGATTGGTTGGAGACCAGGGAAAAACCCACTACGGGGAAAACCATTTCAAATTCTTCTTCTTATTGGATTTTCATTAAATGGTTTAGTAAAAGAGAGAGTACAATGATACATATCTTCTTCCATACAACTATCTATCAAAAACAACTATACAACATTCAAGAGATTATTCTAGCAAATGTATTGATCAGGTATCACTTCACCATATTGTAGTCAACTTCAAACATTTGTGGTTAACTGCAACAACTGTAAAAAAAAACCCTGCTTTCCAACCACAAGGAAGTTGTGATGTGCATGCAACTGAAAGATTTCAGCCTCACATATAAGTTGGCTTATGTGTAGTTGTAGCGAAAATTTCACTGTGGCAAGCCTGTGGCTCAAGATTAAAACCCTAAGATAGAAATGCAAACTTCGGACCTTTTGATTTTAACTTTGTGAAAACCAATTCTCTGCGGATATGCCTCAGACTTGTGTGAGCCAAAACCAAAGAAGAGAATATAAGAATGCCTCAAGATGATGTCCAAATCAGGGTACCTTGACTTGTATTTATAGCCTTCAACGGATTTCCAATTTCATTTTTAAGTCGACATGTCCTTTTGTGTGCATGTGGGCTATAATTCAAAAATACACTTTCCCTTGTCCAAATTGAGTGCTTCAATAGTCGAAATTGGTCCTCTCGAAAAGACGAATCTCTTCCTATGGTTGGAATTGGTCACTGAGATTCCAAATTAAAAATGGTCAAGACTTAACCATGTTTTAAATAAATTCATAGCATAATCTTATTTTTCTTTACATGGGAAAAAACTTTGTTTTGATCTTGTTTCTTTACCCTGTCTTTATATTACTATTCCTCACCCTTTTATTACCATTTTGCAACTATAATTTTTAACAGGATTTATATAATTTTCCTTATTGTTGGTACGTTGCATGGAGTCAGATAGGATATTCTACTCAGGCATACTTATCCATCACTTTAATTTTTTTCTTTGGAATTTCAGGTTATTCTATTAGTTGATACCTAAATTAATGATTATACTAACAGAGTATTGTGGCTCTTCTCATAGGAATACCAACACTCTCGCATAACGTATGTGTTCTAGCTTTGTTTGGAACATTTCAAAACATTTCATATATTTCCAAATTTTGTCTCTATAGGTCAAACCCACTCGCAATTCATGGTCAACTTATGTGGTGTGCTTGTACAATCTTAGCTCGTCCCTCCTCGAAATTTGAATTTTATTGCTGTTGTTCTCGATTAAACCATGTGAAGATGCTTTGAATTTACTCTAAGGCTTTAATTTCATAAGGAAGTCTATAATTCCTATTTTTGTTAAAATCATCCATGGCTGAGTGCTTTGACTCAAACATTTATTCATAATCTTTATTGGAATACGTCTAGTTTGACCTCACTAATGATACTTGTCAATTTATGGTCGACCTTTTTATTAAATTTCTTTTAACAAGAATGGGTCATCCCCTAATCATTATGTGTTGTATTGTTTCTTCAATTTTCCAAGAATATACATGTGTATATGTTTATGTTCTCCTTCATGACTTTGCATCAGTTTCTTGCAAGACTAAACACTAATAATAATGTTATCCTTTGTGTTATTTCATTATTGAATACTACAATTTAAATGCCTTCTTTTGCTATGACTCATGGGGTTGGAAGAACCCATATGTGATACTATTGTATTTTTATAGAATTTTAATCTAATTCATGACTGCATCAATTTTCATGATTAATAGTCTTTCTGAGACTTTATTGTAGTATTTTACAGTGTTTCTCTAGTACTTTTTTCTTTCGTTGAAATATTAATTCTTTGAGCTACTAATATTGTACACTTAGATAGATTTCATAATACCCAGATCAACCTCTAGCTAGTTAGTTCTAACACTCTACTTAACCAATTAAGTATTTAAATTGACACAAAATTGGAATATTTGATTCTTGTTACAGTTTTAACTTTCGTGACAGTTTCCATAGACAATTTTAACAACTGGTTCAAGACATGAAGGAGTACCTGATTATCTCAAACCCCTCTAAGGAGTTGAACTGTCGGCATGGAAATTCTCCTAGAGAATTTGAAATCCTCAACCATCTCATATTCTTCGATTTAAGGAAATGTTTTAAGCATGAAGTGTTACCACTCTTTGCAATGTTCACAAATAGGATTTGTACCACTAGCTATTAATTATAGCTAGCTCTGGTGCTAGAGTGAACTATTGTCTAATAATTTTGCATCTAATTTCTATCTCTCAACTCTCCCTATTACTCCATAATTAATACATAGTTAACCTGACTAGGAGTTTGTTCCAGTGTTATTCCCAATATTTACAAAACTTATCCAAAAGCCTTTCTTTTCTATTTTTTCATTATTTTGCTACAATACAATTCAACTTTTCAATAACATGACTTTTCAACATATACACCCTTCTTTAGTAGGCAATACCAACTCTTAGTTCGACATAATACTAAATTATTCAACATGATTCAATACAATATACCAAGTCATACATCATTAACTATAAAATTTATTCTTCTTATTTTTCATTCAATATATATGTGTGTGTGTGTGTGTATTCCTAGGTCAACCAGATCTAGATCATAGTAACACAGGAACATAAAAATATCACTTAAACTTTATAGATATTGAAATACCACACAACAATGATCTGACCAAAATAGCTTGTTGGTAAAACTATGGGAGAGAGAATGTTACTCCCAACCAATGAACTTCCACTAGTAACTTACACTTAGCTCAAACTTCTTGCCTCCAAGAATCACACACTCATGTATTTCCTTAGTGGCATTTAATAATTCCATCCTTGCAATTTTTTCCTAGCAATGTCGTTCTTTTATCTTATGCACCCTTTGATTTTCCTAGGATTTTTCTTTTAATTTGGGAAAAGTTTTTTATTTTTACCTTTGAGGAACACCTCTCTCTTGTTGTGTTTTTCTCAACTTTGTATGCAAACTTAGCATTTTTGTCTAGCTACATTTTAGCATAACATTTCTCCCCAATTTTGTTATTTTCTTAATATTAGTTTCTTGTGAGATTTTTAGGAGAAAGATTTGGGATGGTTCACCATGTGGACTTGACCACTTAATACCTTGTAGAATAGTAATATGTCTCTATTACGCATGTGCTCTTTCCCATAAAATTCCCACAAGCGAAACATTTATTTATGATATAAAATTTAATTACATAGTCATTCAATTCAATTCTTGGCCTCCACGACCATTAAATTCAAACAATAATCACAATAGTCTAAAAATAGGCATGTCTATTAAAATAAGAACATCGGGGTATCGGGTGATAGCTTGGGTTCCCAAAAAATAATTGTGTGAACGACAACTTACTAACTTGGGAAAATGATAAACATGAGGGGCAATGTATGGAGCCAAAATAAATTTAACCCTACTATGGAATGAATTAACTAGTTAGTATTCATTATATTTCCTCAAAAGATTAGGCACATTGTATTGTTTTAGCAAAGGGTAAAAAACATCATTTTCTTTGTGTGTGTGTGTGTGTATGTTCCTTAGTCAACCAGATCTAGAGCATAGTAACACAAAAGTAGAAAAATATCACTTAAAGTTTATAGATATTGAAATACCAAAACAAAATGATTTCACTAGAATAGCTTGTTGGGAAAACTATGGGAGAGAGCATGTTACTCCCAACCAATGAGATATCACTAATAAATTTCCTAGCTCAGACTTCTTGCCTCCAAGAATCACACCCACATGTATTTTCTTAGTGGCATTTAATAATTCCTTCCTTGCAATTTTTTGCTAGCAACGTCCTTCTTTTAGCTTCTGCACCCGTTGATTTTCCTAGGATTTTTCTTTTAATTTAGGAAAAGTTTTTTTATTTTTACCTTTAAAGAACACCTCTCTCCTATTGTGTTTTTCTTAAATTTGTACCGAAACTTAGCATTTCTGTCTAGCTACATTTTAGAATAACATTTCTCCCCAATTTTTTTATTTTCTTAATATTAATTTCTCATGGAATTTTTAGGACAAATGTTTGGGATGGTTCACCATGTGGACTTGACCACTTAACGCCTTCTAGAATAGTAATATGTCTCTATTATGCATCTTCTCTTTCCCATAAAATTCCCACAAGCGAAAAATATATTTACCATATAAAATTTAATTACATAGTCATACAATTCAAGTCTTCGCCTCCACAACCATTAATTTCAAACAATAATCACCATGGTCTAAAAATAGAGAGTCTATAAAAATAACAACATCGGGGGTATTAGGTGATATCTTGGGTTCCCATAAAATAATTATTGGAACGATAACTTACTAACTTGGGAAAATGATAAACTTGAGGGACAATGTATGGAGCCAAAATAAATTTGACCCTAATATGGAAAGAAGTAGCTAGTTAATATTCATTATATTTCCTCAAAAGATTATGCACATTGTATTGTTTTAGCAAATGGTCAAAAACAACATTGCCTCTTTGTTAGGATAAGCCAATTTATTCTAAATTTATTCTTCTTTTTCATTCTATATATATATATATATATATATATATATATATATATATATATTCATATATTCCTTAGTCAACCAAATCTAGAGCATAGTAACACAGAAACAGAAAAATATCACTTCAAATTTATAGATATTGAAATACCACAAAACAATGATATGACCAAAATAGATTGTTGGGAAAACTATGGGAGAGAGCATGTTACTCCCAACCAATGAGCTGCCACTAATGACTTCCCCTTACCTCAGACTTATTGCCTCCGAGAATCACACCGTGATATATTTCCTTAGTGGCATTTAATAATTCCTTCCTTGCAATTTTTTCCTAGCGACGCCCTTCTTTTGGCTTCTGCACCCTTTGATTTTCCTAGGATTTTTCTTTTAATTTAGGATTTTTTTTGTGTTTTTACCTTTAAAGAACACCTCTCTCCTATTGTTCTTTTCTCAACTTTGTACCCAAACTTAGCATTTCTGTCTAGCTACATTTTAGCATAACATTTCTCCCCAATTTTGCTATTTTCTTAATATTAATTTCTCATGGGATTTTTAAGAGAAATATTTGGGATGGCTCACCATGTGGAATTGACCACTTAACACCTTCTAGAATAGTAATATGTCTCTATTATGCATGTGCTCCTTCCCATAAAATTCCCACAAGCGAACCATTTATTTACCATATAAAATTTAATTACATAGTCATTCAATTTAAGTCTTGGCATCCACAACCATTAAGTTCAAACAATACTCACAATAGTCTAAAAATAGGCATGTCTATAAAAATAATAACATCGGGGGTCTCGAGTGATAACTTTGGTTCCCATAAAATAATTATGTAAACGCCAACTTATTAACTTGGGAAAATGGTAA
This sequence comes from Pinus tabuliformis, assembly GCA_031772625.1. Classification (NCBI taxonomy): domain Eukaryota; kingdom Viridiplantae; phylum Streptophyta; class Pinopsida; order Pinales; family Pinaceae; genus Pinus; species Pinus tabuliformis. The sequence continues at coordinate 753,003,256 of CM062812.1, forward strand.
ACTTGAGGGACAATGTATGGAGCCAAAATAAATTTGACCCTAATATGGAATGAATTAACTAGTTAATATTCATTATATTTCCTCAAAAGATTAGGCACATTGTATTGTTTTAGCAAAGGGTAAAAAACATCATTGTCTCTATATATTAGGTTAGACCCTTTTGGATCATGAGATTTGGCCAAAACTTCAAAATCAAATTAACATGTGACCTTGATAGACTCCATTCTTACCAAATATTTACAATTGTGAACAATTTTTGTAAATGTAGCTAGTGGAAGTGCTAGGAATACCTACTAAAACTTGCACAACTCCAATGAACAATATTCTTTTTTAATATCTTCAAAATTCACCGACAATTTAAAATATCTCATTCAAATGATAAGAAGCAGTGTTATTTTAATTTATATATATATATATCATGAATCCATGTCATCATAGTCCATGTCAGCGCCACTTGTTCACTTGTCACACTCACCTGTTATTGTTAGCAGCCTCATCATCATGGGTGGGTTTGCTTTTGGACCAATACCATGTTTTGATGCCTCCAAAGGTGGTTTCAGAAACCATTCATAATGGATGTGAAAGGGATTGATTTTCGTCACATGTCCCGACATTGATCGTAAGAAAACAGGATTACTTGTCTTTTCACATTATGCTTATTCCCATGTAATGATCCACTAAAAAGGAATGCAGAAAGATCATAGCCATAGAAAAATATTTTATCTAACGATCAAGTGGGTGACTTGTATCGTGCTTATATCCTTTCCACGTAACTGTTAATCTTATGTCAAATTTAACATTTCTACCACTTTAGATATCTATTGAAATTTTTTAAAATAGTGCTAACAGGTGCCATTACCCCTTGGAACTTCCCACTTTCCATGATCACATGCAAGGTATATTGAAGAAATTATGAAACTATTTAATTATTTTCTATGAAGACATTATATTAATTGAAGACAAACATATATATATATTCTTCAGAGAAATCTAAGATGAAATGATGGTGAACTAGGTTGTAGATCAAGAGCTTTCACAAACTTGTTAACTCATTGCGTTGGATTCATGCTACAAATAGTTTTTCAATAAGTGAGATTTTGTATCACACTTTTAGATTCCAAGTTCTATCTTTTTTTATTAAGGGCATAAGTCAGTGGGAACATGTTGAAGTTTCATGTTTTCCTTTTCCAGGTTTAAAAAGGAAGAAGGAAGATAGTTTTCTCTTCTAGATGTTTATTATATAGCATTTCATTCTACATATAATAAGGCATTTCCTGTAGAAAAGAAAGAATTTGGGTTTGAGTCCCTGATTTATTTCATTATAATTGAAGCATTCTCAAACAAGCATAAAACTTATGTTGAATAAGATTTGTTATTTTGTGATGTAGCTTGTACGAAATATATTTTGCTTATTATTGTTTAATTATTTCTCAAGAGATTCCAAGTTGGTCCGGAATACAAATTTGAATTAAGCCCCCAATCCAGTTTACACTTTGTGATCTATTTTTTTTTATTATTGTTGGTTTCCATGCTAATCTCTTTTTGATTAACAAGCCTAATGGAAGAAGTTGGATATAATGATAAGCCCATAGTGATTCTTTGAGCATTGGGCAATAGTGAATTCCTGGGTATCTGTGCTTTGTTTGTATTCAATGTTATTGAGAAATTTTCCATGCCTTGCAAAGGAAGTTCTATAGTCTCATTATATTGCAAATATTGATGAGAGTGCTAGTATATTTTTTAATTAAGAAATAATATAGTATTGCATTATTAATATTTAAATGAATATATATTGGTTGCAAATCGAAGGAATTAGATTCATGTTCTAGCCCAGGACTATCCAAAGAATTGAGCTTCTAGTCCTCAACACTCTCGAATGGTGGGTGTTATCAGTTACACATTTTTTAAAGGAAAACCATTGAATGATTTGAAAGGTGGAGAGACATATGTGCAATGAATTGGTAACATAGTGGGAAATTTTTGAAGTGATTAAACAATATTTCATGTGTAAATTGTAGCCCAATCAATATTCAATATTTCGAAACTCATTATAATACTTGATATTTTAGATAATAAAATTTGTGGTTGACATTATTTATGATTGTAATTAATATTTTTAGTATTCTAATAATCTTATGAGAGTTTTCATGATTCATATATGCTTTCATATTAGATGAGCATGAATATTGTATGATATTTTCTAATATAGTCATAAAATCATACAATTCATTTATGTTGATTAATAATGAACACAAATAAAATAAATTTACAATGATTAAATTAGTCATTTATAATAATTATTAATGAAAGTAAATGAAATGAATATACACTACTAAATTATTCACAAAGATAACGTACTATAAATTAGCCACTTATGGTCACATAACCAAACATGGTCATTTATATGCAATTTTTAGTAGTTTTTTTAGCCAATAATTTCTATTTTTCTATTAGTGTTTTAATCAGTTAACCAAAATAAAAAATAATAAAATAAAAATTTAAGCGAAATTTAGGTGGTCATGGATCCTCCCCTAGTGTCACAACAATATGTGTAAAAATTAAATAAGCATTGCAATTATATCAAAGAAAAAAGCATCTATGGACTAAAAACATAGGAAAAAGCACGAATCATTTAATTCACCATACTTATGTATTGGGTACACCAAATGAACAAGAAAGTTCCACTATAGCATCAATGGTAGAAACTAACATTGACACATCTGCTAGGTTGGAGGGACTGTTATCAAGGTGTAATAACTGAAAACAAAATATAATTAGAATTATAAAGAATATATATATATATATATATATATATATATATATATATATATATATATATATATATATATATATATATATATATATATATATATATATATATATATATATATATATATATATATATATAATATGGAGAATATAGATATTGTTAAGATAATAACCCCTGCCATAAAACTATGTTGTATTGTAGCCTTTATTGGCCGATAGTATCTCTCTTTGTAGTCGGTACATCTATGACACTTGCATGAGCTTCCATTTGGTCTCACTTGATTGAACCGTGCTCCAAAGTTTGATGGTCTAAAACTTCACACAACATTCTCTAGTTTCTCTAGATGTGATGATGATATCAAGGTGCCATGTTGTGCGAGGGTGTGAGTCAAGCTGGATATCATGGTTAAGGATTTAATAATCATGTCCACTACTAGAGGATGTTGGGTAGGGGTGTTAGGCATTTTTCTAGGTTGACAATGACCCAGTTCTACATTTTGCATAACATTCTCTTTATCTTACATACACTCACGAACCATCCACCAGAATTCTGCCATGTCAAAGTAGTTGACATGGAGTCCTAGGCTAAACTTTTACCATAATTTTCTCAAGAAATGTGGTGGTACCTCCTTATTTTTCCAATGAGGTTTATCAAAATCCATAAACCATCTATCTATCCAATGGTCTAGATATGGCTGGTAGGTGCACTAGCCCGTACAAATGCATTTCTTGTTGAATATTATTTGTTTTTTTTTCTTGATCTAAAATCAATGATTGAAAATATTGCTTGGTAATTTTCAAGTATCTAATTTTATCTTTATTTAGACTATTTCTATAGTATTCATATTCCCCACTCCCATAATCAAAAATATGAATTAATAGGCCTTGGGAATTATAAATGGATGATATAATTGAATTTAGTGACCATGTTAAAGATAAGCATGAGGGATCCCTTGAGTTTTTGATATCATGTATGAATGCCCTCAAATAATTCAAGGATGCATCAATTTCATGTTTCACATTTTATTGTTGTAGGTTGGGATTTGGTTGTTCTAAGTTAGGGATTGGAGATGGTGGGTTTGGGTTCTTATACAACCCCATGGTAACAAAATCTCCCACAATTTAATAATTTGATTCTATGCATGGCATCGTTTATGGTTTACTGAAATTTTAAACTAAAAATTCAAACAAACAAAAAATGGCTAAAGGACCTCTAATGGTATATTTACTTGGAATCCAAAGAAGATCATTTTTTTTATTTGGCACATAATGTAGACCAGGGAGGAAATATTTAACTCAATCGAAATAAAAAATTGCACTATGTTCTCCAAGATGAATTAAAAGGGGTCACAGACATATAAAAAATATGACGCTCAAGGAATGCATCTGCATTCTTGAGACATGTCTACTTGACACCCTAGTTAGTGGTTTCAGGTTTGTCAAGTATTGACACCTATACATTTTCCTATGGGCACATGTTCTTCATGGACCCATTACCACTTTGGGGCCATGATTATTCTTTGAGTTCCCACTAGTTATAGTTGAGAAACCCTAAGACTAGGTGCAAAGGACTGTAAAGGTGTTCATCCAAATCCAAGGTTATCATCTCAAAATTTTCTTGATGTAAGCCTTCTCATCAAATTGAAACATGATCAAACATTTAGTAAGAATTATGGTGACAAGTAATGCTATTGGATGAGCTCAAAGGCTTCCCTAATCGAGGTATAAATGATAGTGTTAGAGGGAACCAAGAAATAACCTTGTTGGGTTCCCTCCTCATAAGGAATGCATGTAGTATCATACTGATCAATGTGAATTTCCATACCAACATATGGGTCAAATTTGGAATAACCTCATGGAAAACTTTCAATACAAATACCTAGGTGACTTTGGTGGAAGCACCATTACTTGTTTTTTCTTATTTTAGCACTTTATGCAATGACAATAAAATTTTGTTGTGACATAATAGTCATTAGAGGCTTCCCTAAAATGCCACAACTTGTTAAAGGACAAGTTGTTAATTCCATTTAGGATAGCATTGAATCCAAAAAGACCAATTTAATGCAAGGAATGGGCTTGCAATATTGGACCTCAAACATTAACTAAGACCCTAATCCTTTTCAATTTATTTATTTATTAACTATATACAATGTGTTCCCTATTATAACTTCCATCATATTTGTAAACCCAATATAATATGACATACAACATTAGCAATATAATAATACATCTAATGTTGACTAAATAATAATTAATTACATCTTCTCTATGTAATGAAGACAATCATGACATAATCATTTACAATTCTATATATATATATATATATATATATATATATAGATATATAGATATATATATAGATATAGAATGAAATTAACTATTTTTTAATTGGGTTTATCTTATATGGCCAGGAAGAATGACTGGGATCCTCCCCACCAAGTTCAATTCCCTCAAGTAACATGATGAACCTTGTTGTTAAAAAGGATCAATTCAAGTGATCAAAGCATCTCAATCTAGCTAATACAATGGTCATATAATTTTGGATAGGAATGTGACATTTGGTTATTTAAAATACCTTTTTAAATGAATAAATGAAGTCAACACCCATACAAATCAAACTTATAACTCCAGGAAAATTCTACTAAATTTTCAGGAAAATTTAACTAAGTTATTCTAGTATTATTGATTCTCGTTTTCCATATACATAAATTTCTACCTAGAAAACTTAGTTTATTTCCTAGAGAGAGAGAGATTTGCAAAGACAAAGACAAAGACAGGATAAAAGAATATTTGAGCATTCTAATTATTATTTCCTGCCCAAGGTAGGACTCTAGCAATAGATTTGTCTTTTGACCACTATTAGTTTAACATTGACCAATGCAACTTGTAATGTTCAACTTTGAAAAAAAAATAAAAAATCAATATTATTAAAAAAATTGATTTTCAAACATTTGATTGGACCATAACTTGAAGGTCTTATTGCAATATTTACACAATATTATGCCATGTGGATAACTGCCTCATATATTATGCCATAATTTACGGTGTTGAAATATTCATGCATGATTTTTAGATATTTGTGTAGTGATTTTTTATTCTTAAGTTTTGCAAGAAAATCATCCAAACATAATTCCTTTGACTAGTCACTGCCCCTAAAGGTGCAAAGGTACACCGAAGGAATAGAAGATTGGAATGTCATCTCGCCACAAACATAGGCCACTGTTGAATGCATGTATGCCCATATGGTCTGCCAAACTCTCCAATCCAAACGAAGGAGTGTATCACACCAAACCATTAGAGGTTTCTACATGTGGGAGGTAAAACCATCAAAGGTTTCCATATAACATATGATGTCATCAACAAGGATGCTATAATTCATTTTCTCTTAGGCATTTTAGATGAGCCATAGGTACCAATTCACACTCCACTTCCCACCCCTATTCCTTCAAGGATGCAGTGAAGATTGGGTCGTTAATATTTCATTAGGAATTAGAAATGTGTGGTAGCACTTTGTGGGTGGTTGAATCAACCAAGACTCCTAACTATGAGGTCTTCCTCTACTCTAAGGGTTTTTTTATTTGCATGTTTTAAAAATATGAAGGATCTTCCAAAATCATTCGTTGAAGGTCCTTATTTTTTGGGTCAGAGAAAGCCTCTCCTTTCAACCATGGTTCTTAAAAATTTGACCAACCTCCATCATTGTCATAACAACTCTAGTATGTGTAAGCCTTCCAAATATTACTCTTTTGACTTGTGGTATTTCACAATTAGTTGAAGTTAGATTTAATATTTGTAAGAAATCTAAACTTGTTATCTTCCTTACAAATTTAGTGGCTCGCCTTTGAGAATTGTTGTAATAAGAAGGAAAGGTAATAATGGCACCTAACAACCTGGGTATTATTGGATGATTTATTTCATGTTATGTGACACCATTGATGATATTTTGTTAGGTTCAAAGGATTCCTTTTTCCCTTTGAAGGAAACTTGGATGAGAGGCTTCTCGTTAGTTTCGGGTGCAATTCAAAATGGCCAGACACAGTTATTACTTTGCACACAAAAAGTTGAGAAGTGCTTCCCAATCAACCTTTTGGTATCAAAGGTTATGTTTCTAGGTTAGTAGCGACTTGATTCTTGGTAGGCTACCCGATGAGACATTTATTGGCTGTGAAGGCAACCGTGGAGGGAGTAGTACAATTCCCCCATTTGTTAGATATGATATCAACTCTATCTTGATTACCACGCCAAATACCCACACAATTGTAAGTGGTTCCTAGATCGATGCCAGTTGCCTTACAATTGTAAGTATGAGAAGAAGCCATGGACAAAAACAATTAATTGATGAAGAGATGAATCAGCGAGAACATTTGAAGATCATTCGAGAGGCAACAATAATTCCACGTGTCAAATTTTAATTCGATGGAGGAAGACAAAAATGAAGCTCTGTAATTGCTTGGGATGAACAATATCTATCCAACCCAACCCACAAAGAGTGAAGCTCTTTGGTTTAAGATCCCACTAATAAAATAAATTTATAACAATTTTTTATTAAATTTATGATTTTTTTTCCATTTCAAAATTTTAAATATTAATATCATAAAATTTAATTAATATTATAATAGACTTAAAATATTTTTTAATTAAATCTATAATTTTTTATACATTTAAAATATTAAATATTAATATTATAATTTTTTTAATATATATTAAATATTAATAATATAAAATCTAATTAAAGTAGGTATTTGAGGCACTCAATAGACTCAAAATAATAATTTAATTAACCTAAATTAATTAACTTACTCTACTCTAAAATAAATAAATAAATATTTGGAAAGTTAATAAATAATCAATGCAAACATCCAAATAGTTATGAAGGAAATTTACGTGCATGAAATGTTATAAAAAATCTACTTAAATTTAAAATCTAAGCACTATTTAATAACGTGGGAGTGACATTTAAGCCCTTAGCTTTCTCCACTCAATCAAATCGGTGGTCACATGGCTACATGTTTGCCTCACTTTAATACAAAAGGAGGAGGCTTGGTCACAAGTGACGAAGAGAAACCCCCTGTGACCATTCATTAACATAGTCTAATTCGTGTGTAAGTTTTAGGGTTTGAGCAAGTAATTAATTTATTAGTTTTTACAAAGAAACATTAAATGATTCAATCTATTTATTTATTAATATTAATTTAACATTGATGAATATAAATTATAATTTTTTTATAATTTTTCTCACAACATAATGTGAAATTTAAATAACAAAGACTAAACTATGATATTTAAGACTAGTTGAAATTCAAAACTGCTACATTATCACAATTTTATAGTGAAATACTTTTAAAATGTCACAAGAAAGATGATATAAGTCCGAATTAACTTACTTCCCTAATAAACAAAATGGAAAAGGAAAAAAAATTAACAAATCCATCGTGTTACGCCAAAGAAAAATAAATCACATATACAGATACCCTGAGGGAATTCTATTGGTAAACGTGTCACGATTTAATCAGGTGTGTGGTAATTGCTCCGAAAAATCATCTAACGAAGTGACCAACCCCTATCACAATTAAATATTGAATATACGTAAACTGAGCGACGCTCAACTAAATTTGAGGTTTCCCCGTTCTTTTCCTCATATGAACGTGAAACTGAATGGTTCCGTAATAATAATACTCAGAATTACAAATTGGAAGTCAATTGAAGCGTTGTCAATATAATTTCTCTAACATACCCTGCGCCCGCCACCCCTGCAAGAACGACGGAGGCGGGGAGCCACAGTGTTGTTAATGCCACAACTGCAAGCCCAACACTCGGCCGAGCATTAATCAAAGAGAATTGTAACCATCCAATCGAATGAAGTACGTTGGACTGATGAGATGGGTATAAATTTCTCTCCCACTGCATCCAATCTGCATGAAGCTCATAATTTTCTTCCTGCGCTTTCAACTCTGATATCCGTTTTCTGAGAACTATCATGTTAGCGTCCACAATGCTCCAATTACCTGTAAAAATGAAAGGAAAATGTAAAAATGAAAGGAAAATGGAAGTTAAAAGAGCTCACCAACCTAGAATAAAATAAAAGAGCTCACCAACCTAGAATAAATGGTGAGAGAGTGTTTTGTTAAAGTATTTCCTATTTAGGTGTGGTGCAAGCAAGATGTTATTTTTAGATGATTTTGGCGTGTCCTTCATTTTAAAAGTCACATTATTTTGGCGTGTCATTCATCTTAAAAGTCACATTATACGAGCAAAAAAATAAGTGCAAGAGATCACCCCTGAACTTATTTTGATAGTGTATCAAGGAATATTTTGAAATAAAATTTTCATGGATAAGGTGAATTGTTTGACCTCATTTTTCATTGTTAAATATTGAAATATTCTTAAAATCTACCCTCTGAATAAAGATGATCACAAACAATATAAAAATCTTGTAAATAAAAAATTTAAGTGATCACCTTTAAACTTATCTTGATTGTGCAGTTGAGAAATATTTTGACATGCCATTTTCAGCGTTGAAGTGAATTGTTTCACTTATTTCTAATTATTAGATATTGAAATATTCTTTAAATCTACCAGCTAAAGACCATCATCACATACAACTTAAAACATACTTAAAAATCTTGTGAAGGAAAAATTTATACCAGAATCAAATTCGCGATCTGATCCGGAGTACGCAGCTCTGATAACATGGTTGGATACTCTTCTCTTTTTCTTCAACATGATATGGCGACTAGATCTTCTTGCTATTTCTATCTTCCATGCCATACAATAAGCTTTTGGGGCTCCGACCGTACTTCTGAATTCCATCATTTATGAATAACAAGTATTTATCTCGGCTCTGGAAAATGATGACGCGCAATTAAAAGGGAAAATTATACTGCCGGAATACAACAATGTATCGCCTAATTTTGTACTGATAATAAGAAACTGTTCGGTGGATTTAAGAACAAGGTGGTATTTATAGAGTCTCTTTAGCTGCAACAAACTTTTATTATTGCGTTGTTTGAGATGTAAGCATGGTCGTCTCTGTGTCACTCCCTGCGGCGGGAAACGCTTTAGGCGAGAATATCGCCATGTTAGCCATGTGACCCATCAATAAATTTATTCAGGAGAATCACACAAGATCCACATATAACCTTAAACATCTCATTTTTCTGAAGTATTCGAATGTCAAGCGGGTCTGGTTCACCTCATTTATCATGTAAAGTCACAGGAATCAAAAATGAGAGGGAACTTAAGTCATATTTGAGAATATTATATTTATTTCAATCAACCAATGAACTTGTGTTTTTGAAGTCATGTCATAACCATTACCCAATAAAACTAAGTCAATCATGTGAGTTTGAGTTGTCAACGAATAAACTACATGCATTTATAATATTGAATATTATATATTACATTGTTTGCAAAATTAAACAAAAACTTGAAGGTACCGACTATAAAAGATCCATATAACCTATGATTTGAGCAATTAGTGTCTGACCGTGGACCATTAGAGGACACGCTATTTTTCTTTTAAACGAGAGTGGTTTATAGAAGGTGTTTTTAGATGTAACTTTTATAAGCCCCAACTTTATAAGCACAACAAAAGACTAAAGTTGTGTTATTTAAAACAACGAAAGCTTCAAGTTGGCTATCAAAACAAGTGAAAATTAAATCGAATTGAGCACTTCAGATTTTGATTTTTATAATAATCTTTTATTGAAAAAATTAAAGAAGAGAAAAGGGGATTATAAGTTATTATCATTCTCTATTTATAAAATCAAGAAGAAGGGACCATTTCTAAAATATTGTAAAATTTTCAAATATTTTTATTTTATATGATTGATATATGATAGAGATATGAAGTTAAGGATTAATTTAAATTAATTTAATTGGTTCAGTTTATATTGTAAAAGAATTTTTGTTATTGAAAAGTTATGGGTTCAATTCTCTTAACACTCTCTTTGCTTGATGCTTGGTTTGAATTTTAAAACTATTACTTATTACTTTGTCTAAAACTTATTTTGATCTTTTTTTTGCTAAAGCAAGAGACTTTCCTTCTATTTCAATAACCCAAAAGTATAGTTACAATAAGTACAAAAGGCCTGAAAAACTTAAGGCCTACGAAACCAACGAGATCGAACTAACAAGGATGAGACCCACCAAACCAACTAAAGGACAAGCTAATGATCAAATCATCCCCCCGAAAACAAGAAGACCCAAGGTCAAAATCCGCAATACATCCCATGATTAACTTGCAAAGAGTGAACCGACACGCGACCCCACAAAGAAGACCCAAGGTCAAAGTTCGCGGTACCTCCCGTGATTAACTCGCAAAGAGTGAACAGACGCGCGATCCCACAAACAAGCCCGACGAGATCTGACCGTCGAATGCCCCCGCAGAAAAGGACGACGCTGAGAGATATCGGAGAGCCAAGATGCAAGGACTTTAAGGCGCGATCAAAGGTGGTATGAAGAGCATGACCCCTGCCACGTGGTGAGAGCTGAGTGGAATCGCTCTCAACGGGCCAAAACCACTTACCATTCTTGAGCCTTGCGATCAAAAGAAAACCACTTCTTGCCTGGTTTTCCGAATCAGAAGAAAAGAAGCAGGGAAAAATCGCCGTGGGAGCAGACCAGCCTTTCATCCTGCTAAAACTGGCAATAAAGCTCGCCGCCGAACCATTCTGTAACTGCAAATGAAACCCTGTGTCGCCATTCAACTGCAAATGAAACTCTGTGTCGCCATTCAAGGAACGAAGGAGATAAGTTTCCATACCTCTCAGTAAGATATCCCCATGCAGAGAAAGCCCTATGACAAGGATCTGACCGCCGAAATGAGAAAGAACAAGCATAAAGAGCTTTAATCATGTCCTGCCTCTCATGCCCAACAATCGAAAATTTCTTTGTCCTCTGCGGCTTGAGCGTCGCAGAGGGCTTTTAGCCTGCTTGGAGGCATCTCCTGCCATTTCATTTCGATTCTGCATTCAGGATTTATCACACCTTGGTTGGCCAGTAGATCTGCAAGTTTGTTGGCCTTCCTCTGAACATGATTGAAGCTAACCATTCTTAGACTCTGGAGATGTTTTTGGATTCTCTGGTACACTTGTATAAGTCTCCATTGTTTTGAGACTCTTTCAGGCATTGTTCCATAGCTGATTTTCTTGACTGCATTTATAGAAATCTTGGAGTTTGCTTCGATGAGAACATTTGAGCTGTGATTGAGTTTAAGAAGCTCTAGACATTGTTCCAAAGCCATTAATTCAGCCATGTTGTTGGTGGCTTGGCCTAAATGACAGTGGAAAGTAAAAATTATTTTTCCGTCTTCATCTCTTAACACACCTCCATAACCTGCTATCCCCAGGTTGCTTTTTGAAGCCCCATCAATGTTGCATTTCAGATAACCTTTTGGTGGAGGATGCCAGAACTCCTTTTCCTTTTCCAACATTTTTTCTTTTTTGCTTAGACCATTGAGGATGATCTCATGCATTCCCAGCTGCTTGAGAGTTCTCAATTCAAGTGCCGTGGGAGGATTCGAGGGATAACTGTGCACTGTGGTGGAAACGGTCTCCTTTATCTGCTTTAAGATCAATTCCATAAGGCAAAGAGGAGTAGTTTTTTCATCCTTGAAAATTCTTTTATTCCTTTCTTTCCAAGCATTCCAGATAATGAAGCTTGGTGTAAAGGTCCAGGCTAAATTAAGGATCTCATACTCTGAAAAGTTTTTTCTCCACTTGTTCAAGGTGTTGATAATGCTGCCTTTGTCTCTGTCTGTCTATTGAAAAATGCTATTGAAAGAGTCCCACAACCAGGAGGTATAGGTGTAGTTATTGAGAATATGCTCCATAGTCTCCTCTTGAGCCTCACATAATTGGCATCTAGAAGGCCCCATCACCCCCCTCTTCTGAATGTTTTCCCAAGTTAATATTTTCTTGTGATGAACTAACCACATAAACAGTTTGATCTTCATCCATCCTTGGTGGCTCCAAAGTTTTTTCCAGGACTTAGCCAAAACGCAGGGATCTAGGTTAAGAGAAATTCTTTTAGCTTCCTTAATGTTGAAGATTCCTTCTTTGTTTTGGCCCCATCTTAACTGATCCTGCCCATCTGTAACCAAGATCTTCCTCTGTTCTAAAATGTTCATGAGTTCTTCTGATTTTGCTTTTAAGGGGCCGTCCGCTCTGCATTCTATAGTCCTCCAGCTTCTCCATTTCTCAGTGTCCTGAGGAAGATTCCAGAAGTCCCTAACTTTAATTAGTCCTTGGAAATCAGTTTCTTGCTTGATGCCCATAAAGTCCTCCCTTATCAACATAGGTTCTTGTTGCCATTTATCTTCCTAGAAGAGAGCCTGATCTCCTGCTCTGATTTCCCAGAAGCTGTTGTTTTGTACCAGGCTTTTGTTTTCCCAGGCTTTATTCCAGATGTGAGAGCCTTTTATGTTCCCTGACATTCTGATGAGATCACTCGTTTGCCAGGAGTTAGCATATTTCTCTTTCCAGGTTTTAGCCCATTGCGCCCCTGGTTCCTTAACCCATCTCCACCAGAGTTTGGCTCCTAAAACACTACTTAGAATCTCCTGATCGTCTAGGCCTAGGCCTCCATGACTTTTGGGTTTGTAGATTTTATCCCAAGAAACAAGGGCCCATTTCTTTCTAGTTTCCTCCTTGCCCCAGAGAAAGTCTCTTTGAAGGTTCCTGAATTGCTATAAGACTCCTTTGGGAGCTGGCAGGGCTGATAAAAAGAAAACAGGGATAGATTGAAGAACTGCCTTTGTTAAAATCAATCTGCCCGCAAGGTTCAACACTCTATAAGTCCATCTTTTGATCTTGTCTTGCATCTTGTTGAGCACTGGTTCCCAGATACTTTTGTGCATTGGTTTATCTGTTAGGGGGATTCCCAAATATTTAGAGGGGAGGACCTCCCTTTGGAAGCCCAGAATTCTGGAGATGTTCCTTTGAATAACAATGTTAGTGTTGAAGAATTTTTTTTTGATTTGGAAAGATTTACTTCCATAACTAAAGCCGAGGCAAAGACATTTAAGATTTTTTTGTACGTTGTAGCTTCCTTGACTATGGGGATACCCTGCAGCATGGTGTCATCCACAAATTGTTGATGAGTCAAGGCTTGGTCATTCTCCGTTAAATGTAGGCCCTTGATCTTTCCCAAGACTTTAGCCTTTTTAATGGTTCGGCCCAATCCTTCCATCATGAGGATAAAAAGAAAGGGAGAGAGAGGGTCTCCCTGCCTGAGGCCTCTGGAAGGCATGAAGATCTCTGAGGGTGAGCCATTCACCAGAATTGAAAAGCTGGGTGAAGTAACCAAAGCCATAACCCATCTGATCTAGTCATGATCAAACCCAAAAGCAGAAAGGACCTTTTTTATGTAAGTCCAGTTCACCTTGTCATACGCTTTTGCAATGTCTAATTGCATGATCATACCGGCCTGCCTTTTACTAGTGAGAGAATGAACAACCTCATGGGCCTGAATAATATTATCCAGGATTTGCCTTCCTTCAACATAACCAGACTGTTCCCCAGATATCAAAGAAGGAAGAAGAGGTTTGAGTCTGTTGGCCAAGATCTTGGAAATAATTTTGTAAACAACATTGCATAAAGCAATAGGCTTGAACTTGTCAGGAGTCAAGGCTGAGTCCTGTTTGGGGATCAGGGAGATGAAGGAGTTGTTGAGGGCTTTCAGAATGGATTTACTTCTTCTGGAGTCCTCAACCACCTCCAAAATGTCCTGTTTGACAACATTCCAGCAGGCTTTGAAAAAGTCAACATTGAAACCATCTGGACCTGGAGCTTTGCCATTCTGCATATCTTTAATAACCATACTGACCTCTGCTTCGGTTACTGGTTTGTTCAGATTAAAGTTATCTTCTCTAGACACCATCCTGGGAATATTCTTTGTAATTTCCTTGATGTATTGGTCTCTGTCTGGATTATTTTCATTTGTGATGCCTCTGAAATATTGAACCATCACCCCTTCAATATTCTTGTGAGAGGTCTGAAGCTCCCCATCTTCATTCAAAATTGAGGAGATTCTATTGTGTGTTCTATTGGCTATGGTGGAACGGTGGAAAAACTCGGTGTTTCATTCACCTTCTTTGAGCCATTGGACTCTTGACTTTTGTCTCCAAAAGATTTCCTCCTATTTGCATAAATTCTCCCAATCAAGGTTGCGTTTTTCAACTTGCTCACTTTTGTTTTTATCAAAACCATCTGTGATCATTGCTTGGTTTAGTTCCTGCAGTTTGATCTCTATTGATTTTTTGTTTACAAAAATGTTTCCAAAATCCTTCTTGTTCCATTCTTTGAGTTTGATTTTTATGTGCTTTAGTCTTTTATGGAGGAGGAACATTTTGGAGCCCTGAACCTGAAGATCTTCGGACCACCATTTTTCAATGTTGCTGATGAAATCTGGATGGGAGAGCCAGATATTCTCAAATCTGAAGGGTCTGTTTCTGGGAGCATCAATTCCCTTGATTTCTAATTGAATCGGCCAGTGATCAGAGCCTCCAAATGGAAGAACACTTGAAGATATTTCTGTATTTGTGAGCATCAACTTCTCGGAGATCAAAAATCTGTCTAACTTGGAGGCAACCTGAGCATTGCCGCCTCTTTTGTTGTTCCAAGTAAAAAGACCGTTATGCATTTCAGAGTCAACCATTTTCATGTCTTCTGTGAAAGAATGGAATCCTACTAAATCTCTATTGAGGATTCTGGTGCCTCCTTTTTTTTTTCCGAAAGAGATTTAATCATGTTAAAGTCTCCACCAATGACCCAAGGGATTTCTTCATGTCTGCTTCTGAGATCTGCCAGGGAGTTCAGAAATCTAAGCTTCTCATCAATTCTCTGAGGACCATAGACATTCGTAACCAGGAAGGTCTCAGACATCCCCATTGGTTGAATGATAGCTGATAAGTAATTTCTCGTCGCCTCCGCATCTACAATGCTGACTTTTTGGGGGTTCCAAAGAGTGAGAATGCCTCCCGCTGTGTTCTCTGCTTTGACTTCTAGAAACTCAAATTTGTTGAGCCATTTGTTATGGATTTGTTTTATTTTCTGAATGGAGCATTTTATTTCTTGAATGAAGATTATGTTTGGCATTGCTAGTTTCATTCTATTACTTAGCATTCTCTGTTTTCTTTTACTACCTAGACCTCTGATATTCCATGAAATGAACTTCATAATTAAAGATTTGTAAAGGAGTAACTGGTTAGATCTTTCATCTTACCCGAATCTATCATTAGCTTTCCACACTCCATCAGGAGTTCATTTTTCTTTTTTTTTTGCCTCTCTTCTTACCTGGATTTCTGGTGGCTAATCCTGGATTTAATTTCAATGTTTTCACTCCTTTGTGCTCCTGTTTGTGGATGTTTGTACCTTTCTCCTATACTCATTCCTGAGTCTTCCATAAGAATCGCTGATGTATTCTGTTGCATTCTTCTTGAGGCAAAGAATCTATTCCTTCTTTGGTTCCTTGCATCAGGAATCCTTCTAGATCCAAGTTTTCCTTGTCAAGGATATCTTGTAGTTCGTGTTCTTCCAGATCTGTTTCGCTTTGGGTCATTTCCTGGTCCATTTCCATTTCTGTTTCACTTCTCATGGCTTCTTTTTGAGAGTCAATGTCTGAAGAATGATTTGTGTCCTCTTTTTTTCCTTTTTCTTTAGCATTTTCCTCCTGATATTGAATCTCTCTTGTGATTTCTTCAGGCTCTTCTAGCACTTGAAACTTATTCTGACTACCCTTTTTCCCCTCAGTATGATGTTGCTTTGGTCCCTTTTTTCCCCCCCTTCCTCTGCTAGCCACTTTCTGGAAGCTTTCAGTGTCCTTCATTGCATTCAGTTTATCTTTGTTATCTTCTTTGCTGAGAGGGCAGTCTCTTAATAAATGCCCATGTTCATGACATCTTCGGCATCTGAAGGGGATATGTTCATAGTCTACCGTCTGCACCCACTCCTCATCAAAAACTTCCAAGATGACTTCGTCCGGAAGTGCTCCTGATAGATCCATTTCCACACATATCCTAGCAAAGGAGGTATATTTTCCTCTTCTTGTGGCTTTAGAAGCTTTAACATAGCGTCCTAGTTTATTACCAATGGCAGCCAACGATTCAGTTTGCCAATAGTCAAGAGGTAGAGAGTAGAGCCTTACCCACACAGGAACTAAAGAGAAAGTCTCCCTCTCTGGGACAAAGTTCATTCTCCAAGGTCTCATGTAGAGACCTGCTGCAGCAAAAAAATAAGGTCCTCCCTCGAATATTCTATCTTTATCTTCGATATTGGAGAACACTACTGTGAAGAATCCTTTTGACCCTAGATGTAGGTCAATGCTTCCTTTGGGCTTCCAATGATACTTGATCCATGTCTGTAAAGCCTTTTCAGTGGGCCATAGTCCCATGAATTTACAGATAATTGCATAGGTTCCCATATGTTCCCTGTGCTCCTGCAGAGCAAGATCATTTAATATTACTCGAGGAGTGATTTCTGCTTTTGGTTTTTAGGGTCCTTTTTGTTTTAAGTCTCTTGAACCTAGACTTTTGTCTTCTTCCTCTTTGTCCTTTGTGCTGTTGTCTTCTTTTGTTCTAGTCCCATTTATTTCCTTTTCATTGACCCTATTTCTGAAGTTCATACCACCTTTACTAGTTCCAGCAGGTGATTTACTTTTGCTGGCCACTGCTTCTTTGTAGGAGGGAGCTGGGCTCCCCCCCTGCCATTATCCATTCGAATCTAACTCTGCTCACGCTGGTTACTCTGGCCGTTGCGTGTCTCCCGCGCTCCACCTACCCTTATTTTCTTCTAAAAAAAACTTATCTTGATGTTTATTATTATAATAAATAAATTTTAAAATTTGATATTTTAATTAGAAATTATCATCATATTATATTTAAAAATTTAAATAGCAAGAAAGGTGATTATAAGTTATTATATAAAAAAAGAAACATTTCTAAAACTTGTAAAGGTACCCATACTTTTAATTGGAATATTTAAAAAATAAGTTATATATATATATATATATATATATATATATATATATATATGGGGTAGCTCCAGTGGCAATGACTGTGGAATGAAGTCTCACTGAAGTGGAGATCATGAAGTGTCATTGAACTCAAGATCTTGAGTTCGAATCTTGTGCTAGCCTCCAAATCTTGTCCTAGCCTCTCGGTAGCAGGGTGAATAATGGACATGTAAACTTAATGGGAAAGTCCTACCAAGCTTACTATATATATATATATATATATATATATATATATATATATATAATTGATAACTAGTATATATATTTTATAAATAAGTGTATAAAGTAAATATAAAATAATATGTATATTTGTATACTTTGTTTGAATTTTAAGGTTATTACTTATTACTTTGTCTATAACTTACTTTCATTTTTATTATTATTATAAATATATTTTAAAATTACAATTTTATATTTTAATTAGAAATTATTATATTTTTTATTGAAAAATTAAATAACAAGAAAGTTAATTATAAGTTATTATCATTTTTTACTTAAGAATCAGAGAAAAGAAAATAGCATTTTTAAAAGTTGTAAAGGTACCCGTACTTTTAATTAGGATATTTATGAAATACGTTGTTATATATATATATATAATAAATATCAAAGTCATATGTATATGGTAAATAAATAGAGGTAAAAAAATATAAAAAGTAATGCATTTAAGAGATTTACTTGAGGAAGCTAGGATTGAATTTATGAATTTTATAAAGTAAAAAATCAAAGTTATATATAGTTGATGATTAAAGGGTAAAATAAATAAAATTGATGTACCTAAGAGCTCTACACAAGGGAGTAATGGATTTATCCTAATTGTGATAATGTTTTTATATGGTTTCTTCATCCTTGTCTCAAGGTGACTTGTCCTTTCATGAATGACCTTAGCCCTATTTAGGGGCATAACTTCCACTGCAATAAAATCGAAAATTCTTCACAAATATATTTTCATCTCTTGCACATAGTAATTGTAGGAGATCCATTTCTTATGGATCCCTCCATGAAGACAAAAGATAAGCTATTTCCTCAACACCTTCGATGCCATCCAATTTAGTCCCTCTTTTAGCTACATTACTTTCTAGTAATGGCACACAATTACTCTTCTTTCCATCGATTTAGATTCCCCAACACATATAAATGCATGCCCAACAACCTCCTTGGCCCTTTGCCTCCTAATCCTTTCTAAAGTAAATCCTTCTAGTCTTTCACCCTATACTACACTTGATCCAAGGAACTTATTTAAAGATGTGATTATGAAGCTTAGTGAAGATCTAATTCCAAATCCCCTTAGTTTGAATGGTGATCAAGGATATAAACTTATACATTACAAATCATGGTTAAAGATGTAATGGATAAATTTAAGGAAATATGTAGCCCATTGTGACAAGAATCCAAAAATAGGGTATCCTAAAAAACTATAGGCAAATCCCACATGATGGGATAAGGAAATAGATGAATACCATCCAATCAACTAGGACCTAGTAGAGGGAAAATGCCCAATCACAAGACAAACAACAAAGCGTTGAAGTCTATCCTATTTAGAAATATATGATTGTAATAGTGGGGAGAAAAGATAACAAGCACACCCTATCCAAAAAATATCCTATAAAGTAATCCATCAAGAATCAATCAAATATATCTAACTTCATCGCTTAAGTAACTAGAGGCATATCGAATTCTACTTCCAACTCTATGTATAGAAGCAAAGGAAGTGCAACCACAAGCATTAAATGTCCTTGGTCTGTAATATTTCCTACACGAGGTTCCTAAATCTTCTTCCCACTTTTCAATGACCATGCTACATCATCCCCCATTAAAATGGGGAGGAGAAAGTTATGTCAATGTGGCAAAGGAAGAGGAAGGATTATTGGAAGCTTTGGACATTGAGAAAACCTTCTTAGGTGAGGGAGACAATGACATAGAAAAACCTGAAGAAGGAATGTTGCAAGAACCAACCACACAATTTGATGATTGATAGGAGGAATATACATTTGTTCTCGTGCAGAAAAATGTTCAAAATAACAACAAGAAATGCTAAAAATAGCATCAAGAAAGATCCTAATTTAATTTGTCCTTCAATTAAATTAGGACTAAAATTGTAACTCCACATCTCATGACAACTTGTAATAGTTAACTAAGTAGATTTGACTTAGTTAGCTTAGTTAATTCAAGTTGAGAGTGAAACTAGAGTCATGTAGAGTGTCTCCTACAATTAGGAGCACTAATTGAGTCTATTTTGAGTTGTAATTATTTAATTTAGTCTAACTGAGTTAAATTTAGCTAAACTAGTTCCAACTGATGGAGGAATTAGTGGGACGTTCAGTAGTGGGGTGTAACGTGCAGTAGTGGAGTGTAAGCTGTGGTAGTGGGGTGTAACTTGCAGTAGTGGGGTGCTACCTGCAGTAGTGGGGTGTTGTTTTTGAACAATGGGGTGTTGCCTAAAGTGCAGTGTGGTGCTGTCTACAGTGATCAACCAGTACACTGAAGATTCACTCATAATTAACTCATGCATGTTAGATCAGAGAAAGACCCAATTGAGATTGGAGCTCAGGGACAATGTAATATCAGTTGTAAAATCATCTAAATTAAATAGATGGTTCATGTAGTCAGAAGAAGGCCTAAAATAAATCATTCCTTAACTAGAAAACTCACTAATTTTAACCATTCATATTTCCTTTAAAAGGAGGAATGAAGGCACAAGTTTAATCATTGTTTTGGTGAGCGCGAGTTGGTGAGACCAAGCAATAAGAAACACAATTTTGTGCGTAGAGTTTGTGAGAACGCAAGGAAATAAGAGCTTAGAGGCTTGGAAATTTGGCTAAGTATTGGCCAAAGGCAATCAGTCAGACAGAGAATACAAAATACTTGTGCAAGTTGAGCTCAAGGTTTAGTAGAGCATATTGTATTAATCAAGATTATTTGATTAATGCAATACATATAGTAATGAGTTTTGAGTAGTTTCTTTCCCCTAGATAAATCTTCAGCTTGTGTGAAATTTCCTTTTGCATGTAAATGATTCTTGTTTTAGAGTGAATTAACTTTTGCAAATCAGTAAAGTAGCTTCAAGTTTTGTGATTTAGTAAATTTCATGAGAAATTTTTAATCTACATATTAATTTCTACACATAAATAAGAAACTAAGTTGGAGGATGTGAATCATGATGAAAATAAACGGTTATTGATTTTGGATATATTTGTGTTCTCAGTTGATCTATATTTATTGATGTTAGTTAGGCTTCAAAATAAATTGTTTAAGAGAAAAGGAGTTGCTTCGTGGAACATGCCTACCCTAGAAAGGTCAAGGGATACCATTAGACAAATGAAATCATTATCACATTATCTACATCTTTTATGTTAGGGAAAAGGTACAAATATTGATTCAATACAACATAATAAGTTCTAATTAAGAGAAAACAAATCCATACTGTTATCACTCAAGTTGTCCCTAAAGCTCCTTAAAGGGATACGGCCGAGGTAACCACAAACCAATCTTTGGACTGCAGGTCCTAGCCTACCAGCAGTCAGAGAGGGCTCTCTCTTTAGGATTTAGCTTTGTTGATGAAGATTTTAGGCTAGTTATTGAGTTCAAGGGGTTTTGTTTTGATTTTGGTGGGAAGGATGATGCTTTCAAGTAGAGAGGCAGGGATAGCATGAAAGTTTTAGAACCATTGGGCGTGGAGTCAAGGAGTAGGACTGTTGGTGCGTTTTCTTGGTCACAAGAAATGAATATGGAGTAAGCTAGCTGCACATGAAACAATGATTCAAAGCTTAATGGAGATGGAATAAGGGCTAAGGAATGAGAAGCAATTAAGAATTTCTCATTCAGCTTAACAGAGGGAAGGTGAATGAACTATATCTAGGAGCAATAAAGAATCCCTAGATAACTGTCAAACATGGGTGAATTAGGGTAAATATGAGCCAAAGGGAATTCATATTTATTACTTCAGACGAAAATATAAAGAAATAGCAGAAATTGAGCATAGAGGACAATTAAACCAAGTCTAAACTATTCATTCTTTCTGCTATTTTAGATGGTATATCAATGGAAAACAGAGGTAGGAAAACTTATTGAGTCATGTTGTAGCACAAGAATTCCACATTCACTTCTTCAAAACGTTAATACATAGCATAGACAGTCATTCCTCCAAGCTTTTCAGCAGTCTTTGATTAAGTAAAACATCAGGTATACAGAACGAGTCTCTCTTGGAGCTATACAACCAACCAACCCTTTAAACCGTGAATTAGGGTTGTTTATATAGAGAAAGATATCTAAAATACCTATTACAGCAGACCTAAACAGGTCTGAGGTAAAATGAGTTCTTTTAACCTAATCTTATCCTGAAATTAATGCAAGAAAATATCTTTTTGAGCTACGCTGGGGGCAGCTGTGTCAAAATGAGTTGAAATCTATCCTTGGTGGCTTGGTGCAACGTTTCTACAATAACTGTGCTTTGGGCTTTGATCCACCGATCTCATGTGGCTTTAAATGCTTTAATCACTGATCTGAGAGCTTTAAATGGCTTAGTGTTGTTTGTTGACTTTGTTGGGGGCTCTTTAATGTTTTCCTACTTCGCGCTGCTGATATATCTTCACTGATACACTTTGTCGCTTCCTGATACTCTTTGACATGAAACTAGGCTTTATCTCTCCTCTGATACTCTTTAAACTGTCTCATCGACCTCTTAAGACTGTTGTTCGGCCCTCTGTTGCTTTACAAACTATCTTTGCCCCTTTCTGAATGCTGTGCGAAGAAATTCTTGTCATTTTGCGACTTTCGGGCCTGCTGGTGGCCAAGCCGTGAAAGGGCTTTCCATTTCGGCCTATTTCCCTTAGCGATGCACGATTAGCGCTAGGCGTTAATCGCGCATCAAAAACTGCCTCAGATTTTCATTCCGGGCTTCCTTTGCAGCGATTTTCGCCTTCGCGCCCTTTCTGTGTGATGACGTCAGCATGGGTCCCAGTACGGTGGTGATGTGGCAGGGTGACATCAGCTGATGACTACAGCAGTACGACCGGGTGATGTGGTGGTACGGTGGAGGTGATGATGTGGCAGGGTGGCAGCGACGTGGCAATGATGTGGCAAGGACACGATGGCAGGAGGTTGACACAGGATGATGACGTCAACATGACATATTGCTGACGCAGGAGGGGGGAAGGCAGTATCCGGTTTCAGGCGCACCGCTTTTGTGTGCAAGCGGTTTCGGAGTACGGGGCTCCGCCACAACCGGGAGGGTGACGGGTGGCGGGAGTACGACGGGAAAACTGCCCATCTCCCAAGCGCTAACCCTCGGCATGTTGGGGCACGAAAAGACCCGCCCACCGTAGATCTTGGGCGCGCCACATCTGACGGTCGGCGGCACGATCAAAGCGGCGGAAGGATAGATACGGGGCCCGCGACGCTTTTTTATTTAATTGTTTTAATCCGGGGGAGGGGAAACTTTAGAAAAGTGGGTTTTTGGGTTGTATACAAGCGGGGGAAATATATTTATATGCGTGACCTTAGGATAAGGGCGGGAAATGAGTATTGTAGGGTTAGGAGTTAGGGGAAATGGTTATTAGTGTGACCAGATGTCAGACTAACTCTAGGTTAGGACATGGAAGGGTTAGTAGGAGCCCTAGATGGACTACTATTTCCCGGACTTGATAAATATGGCTATAATGCCAGGGGATGGGAATATGTTCATAGGGGAATTATTAACATAGTTTTGGTAGGGGAAGGGGAGATAGATAGGGAGTTACATAGTAAAATTAGTAGTTAATATGGCAAGTGATAAGAAAGCGCTAAGTATGTGAATCTTAGGCTATTTTGGGGGAAAAGGATTCATAGAGGAAGTATGAACATTCCTTGAGCAAAGCAAATATTTACCAAGGAAAATGATATGGAAAATGATGAAACTAAGAGGTATCAAGCAGATCTTGACCTCTTCAGGGAAGTTAGTGAGTGATTTGGGGAATAAGAAGAAGGGGGAGTTAGACATGCCTCGCTTGAGCTCCTCCAAATGAAAACTGCCTTGTACTTGTGATCTGAAGTACAATATCACTTTGAAACACAAAATTTATCACAAATCAACATTCTGCAACCTCAAAACTACCTACCCAGCCTACTTACCTAGCATTTTTTCTTCTTTTTTGCATGGGTGCACTTGGACTTGCAGACCCTGATTATCCCTTTTTTCTTTTTTGCTGTCCTCCTATCTAAATCTACACTTATTTCTTCCAAGGGCCCAGATTAAGCAGTTGGGCTCCTTTGTTTCTCTACCTATCTACAAATCTGCCAAGATTAAACTGTTTGGACAGATAATGATTCTCTATATTCTAAAACAGGAAATTGAAACCTAGGGAAGCCAAGATTAAGCTGTTTGGACTTCCCTTAACAGAAAATTTTTCAAAAAAAGGAATAACTCATCAAAATTGGAATACAGTAGTGGCATTTAGACTGGCACACTTTCATGGCCTCTTCTTTGGCCTCTTTTGGAAATATGGAGCATTGCAGCATGCAAAGTATGACATATTTGGCATGTAAAAATGTCAATCATGAAAGATGAACACCTGTTGCAACAAGAGGCTAACAGTGGCTCCACTTGGGGATGGATTTTCCTTGTGAAAAGCTAAGAACAGCAGGTCAGACTGCCTTGATCTTCTATTGTTGCTGTGGACTGAAAAATTTCTTTGTGCTGGCTGCTAAAAAGTGTGAAACTTTGAAATATGAGCAGCCCTTCTCCTCAACTGGAATATTGTGAAATACATAGCACTGCCTGCTTTCTTCTGCGTGCTTGATATTATATACAGTGTTGCTTGAGCACTGCCTTTGAAGATAGATCCAAAACATGGATCAAAACTGATGTATTTCCCTTAACCTCTGGTCTAGAAACAATTGCTGATGTGAAGCTAAAAAATGCTCCTCTCTCATTGATACTGTTTGACTGAAGACTGCAAGCTGCAAACAGTTTCTTTTTACCATGAATTGCTGTGATATGACAGTGCTACTCTTGTTGTTTTGCTGAGATTAATGCAAAGACAGAGCTTTTGAAAAATGGAATACTTGCATTGGCTGTGTCTTCACAAACTTTGCTGCCACTCCTCTAACACTCAGACTGCTTATATAAAAAATAAAAACAAAGTGCTGATATATACAAATATCAATGTACAAAGAGATATATACAGAGCTGCATTGTATCCCTTAAAAGGGATCATGGTAATGTTTTAACATTCGGCCATTTACAGGGCCTTCTTCAGCAGTTCTGCCCTCTACAGATTTGAGGAAATATGTGTTATTTCCCTGAACAACAGAAATAATAAATGGCCCTTTCCATAAAAAATCAAATTTTGCATGTTTGCCCTTGTCTTCTCTTCGTGAATCCCACCTTAGAACTTTGTCGCCAATGCAGAAATCCTCAGCCTTAGCTCTCTTATCAAACATATTTTTGAGCTTCTCTTGCAAAATCTGAGCTCTGTCATAGACCTGCTCTCTGGTTTGCTGAAGATGAATAGTCTGATTGATTCTTCGTTGAATGTCATTTGGTTCAGCCTGAATCTCCTTTAACAGCTTGATGATAGGAATGCCCAAGGAAGATGGAAACCTGGCCTCCATTCCATACACCAGCTCATAAGGGCTCATCCCAATGGATTTCTCTGTTGAAAGTCTGTCTGCCCATAGGGCATTTGTGAGCTTTCTATGCCAGTTCTTCTTGTTTTCTTCTAGCACTTTCTTTATGATGTTGAGGAGGCTTTTGTTGGATGTTTTGGCCAAGCCATTACCTTGAGGGTAATAGGCTGTGGAGTGGCCCAAGGTAATGTGAAATTTATGGCAAAAATTGATCATCTTTTTGGATTTGAAAGCAGCAGCATTGTCAATGATGATCTTCTCAGGGCAGCCAAATCTAGAAAGGATATTGCACTCAAGGAATTGGATAATGATGGAGTCATTGGCTTGTCTGCATGGGATGGCCTCAATCCACTTGGTGAAATAGTCGGTGGCTGTTAGAATCCACTTATGATGGCCTAAGGAAGAGGGGTGGATTTCTCCAATGAAGTCAAGACCCCATTTTTGAAAAGGTTTCTCGGTTTAGATGGGCTTAAGGGGCAAGGGTAACAACTTTCTTTTGCCCTCAAAGATTTGGCATTTATGACATGAGATAGCAAACTTCTTTACATCTGCAAATAAAGAGGGCCAATAGAAACTAGCCCTTAAAATTTTATCAGCAGTGGACTTCCAATATAGATGTCCTCCACAGTACCCTGCATGGAATTCTTTCATGACATTGTTAGTTTCATTCATGGTTAAACAATTAAGCAATATGCCTTCATGATTTTTCCAAAATAAAGCACCAACTATGACACAAAACTTTGAAGCCTTCATTTTTAAAAATCTTTTCTTGGTTCTGGACAATCCTAGGGGAGCAAACAGGTTTAACAATACAAAGAATATATCAGCATACCATGGGGATTGCAAAAAGGTTTCACTGATATGTGGAGTCGCCAGCTCCTGTTCATTTTCCAATTGATTAATGTCTAAGGCTTGAAAGTTTGTTTTAGACATTAGTTTGGCTAAACCTTGTCCCTTTATGAGCTTGGTTGGTTTTATTTCTATGTCATACTCAAGGATGTTAGCAATCCACTTGCCTCTTTTGCCCTCTAACCCCTCTTGGGTTAATATGTCTTTTACAACAGCATTTGGGACATAGGCAATCACATGTGAATATAAAATGTAAACTCAGAAATCTTTGATTGCTTTAACAAGGGCATAGGCCTGCTTCTCCATGATTTGGTATTTCAAAGGGGCATCTCTTAAGGCTCGGCTGAAAAATGAAATTGGCTTTTCAGCCCCCTGGTCATCCTTTTGCAAAAGGATAGCAGCTATGGTGTGCTCAGATGCAAATGAAAATATGATGAAATCTTTGTCAAATTGTGGACTGGTGAGGACAGGGGCTTGGGTTAAGGCAAACTTTATACTCTCAAAGGCTTGTTTGGTTTCAAGAGACCATTTTACCTTAGCATCCTTTTTTAACATGTTGCTTAACAGTCTTATCAGCTCGGCTAGATTTGGAATAAATCTCCTTAGGAAGTTGATTTTTCCAAGGAATGCTTGCAACTCTTTTATGTTTCTTGGATAAGGGATTCGGAGGATGGCTTGGATCCTTTCCGAATCTATTCTAATACCATCTTTTGAGATGATATGGCCAAGGAGTTTGCCTTCTTCAAGGCCAAAGAGAGACTTCTTGGGGTTTAAGGAAATGCCATATTTCCTACATGTCATGAATATTTGCCTCAAATGTTTTAGGTGCTCTTGATCAAATTTGGAGAAAGGAGTTAAGTCATCGAGGTAGACAACTAGGAAATCATGTATTTCTTTGGCAAATGCAATATCCATTTCCCTTTGAAAGGTAGCACCAGCGTTTTTAAGTCCGAAAGGCATCTTCACATACTTAAATGTTCCCCACGGTGTGGTAAAGGCTGTCTTGTCTTGGTCATCCGGGTGAACCAGTATTTGATTGAAACCTGAAAAGCCATCTAGCAAAGAGATTCTAGATGACCCCACTACTCTTTGTAGGATGTGGTCCATTTTGGGCAATGGGTAGTGGTCTTTTAGGGAGACTTGATTTAAATTTCTTAGGTCTACACATAGCCTAATCTCACCTGTCTTTTTTCTTGTGGGAACAAGGTTGGATACCCATTCAGAGAATCTGATGGGTGCTATGATACCTGCTTCAAACATTCTTTTCACTTCCTTTTCAATCAAAGGGAGAAGCATAGGATTGATTCTCCTCAGTTTCTGTTTGAAGGGCTTTTGGTTTGGTTTTAAGGGAATGGTGTGTTGGATCACTGAGGTGTCATAGGACCTCAATTCCTTATAACTCCAAGCAAATACATCTTGGAATTCTTTGAACAAATCAACATATTTGGGCTTTTGATCGGGTGGCAAAGATTGAGATAGTTTGATCATTTTGGGTTTCTCTGCTGTCCCAATGTTGTGTTCTTCTATAGCAGCGTTTAAGGGTTGCATTTTTGGTTTTTTGGGAACATCATTTGCATTAAACATATCTTCTAATGGAGTGAGGCTAGCAGGGAGAAAGTTATCTTTCAGATCAACGATCTCGGCCTCTGTTTCGGCTATTTCCTCCAAATGCATCTGTTTCAGCTCTTCTATGTTTGCATTGTCAAAAACAGTTGGGTTTAGGATTTGTTTGGCTGTTACAGCTGTTACAGCCTGCTGATTTTCATTTGTTTGCTGTTGTTCATCCATCATAGCATCCATGTCAATGTTAATATTTGAAAACTCATGCTCAAGAGTGAGAAAATTGTTAATCTGTTCATCATTTTCAAACACTTGTCAATCTTTAACGTTATTTGGGACAGCAGGCCTATGTTTTATCTCGGTAGTGAAATGGTGTTTTGGCTGAAAGGGAAGCTTGCATGTACTAGCAAAAGTGGCTAGGCTGTGTGCATGAATGTTATGATTTCTTGAGATCTTGGCAAGCTTGGATTCAGTGAATTTATTGAGTATAATAGTGGCAGCAGTCCTATAGGCCCTCATTCTATTGTCATTGGTAACAAAGTTGCCTTTCATTTGTTGTATGATTAAATCAGAGTCACCTAGAATGGATACTTTTGCAGCTGCTAGGGCTTTGAGCAGTTTAAGGCCTAAAAGGAGAGCCTCATACTCTGCCATGTTATTGGTACATTTGAAATTCAATCGGTGGGCATCGCCTTCTGCGTGATTGTTATGTGTATTGTGAATCCATACACCTGCCCCTGCTCCTAACTTTTTAACAGAGCCATCAAACTCTAAATACCATGTGATTTCTTGCTTGTGGTTAGCATCAAGAGTTGCAGTCACTTTAGGATTGGGCAGATTTGAAATTTCTGTTTGGAGAGGTTCTTCTTGTATGCTGGTTGCCATGATTGTTTTGACAGTTTCATCAATATGGGAAACTGATTCTTCATTGGTATGTGTCCGGTTCTAAAGCCAACGACTTATCATCAGGGAAAATTTTAAGAACCCCCCCTAAATTTATAAATATAATAAATGGGCGAATCTCCATGGTATATAGGAAAAATGGAAGGCGATTTTATCAATAATATAATATGTATATATAATTTTTTGGCGAATCTCTCACCAGGCATGGCGAATATTTTACTCAATTATAAAATCTTGTAAGATCTTGGCGAGTCTTTCACTAAATAATAAAACTTTGTAAAGTCCTAGTGAGTCTTAGCATAGGCTACATGCTGGTTTAATTCCCCCATTTAAATAGGCTCAATTCCAAGTGAATACCATGGGTCAATACCATGTGCCATTTTGGTGAATACCATGGGTCAATACCATGTGCCATTTTTATTTTTATTAATTCTAATATTAGGGTTAATAATGGTTTTTTGCATGGTATTAATAACAATCTAGTCCATGGTATTTGTCCCATAGTATTTTGGCCATAGGTTTCACCTAAATATAACCCATTTTTTGAGTGTTCGTAAATATAAGGTGACTTATGGAGTAAATATAAAAAGATGTTTTATTTGTTTACCATACCTCTCGTTTATTTATATTTTTATTAATTTACCATACCTCTTTTACAAATATGGTATTTGGCCCATAGGATTCACTTAAATAAAACCCCTTTCTTGAGCCTTCATAAATAGAACCAGGGTTATGGACTAAATATAAAAGAGGTTTTATTTATTTACGATACGTCTAGTTTATTTATATTTTTATTTATTTACCATACCTTTTGAGTAAGTATAAAAAGACGTTTTATTATTTACCATATCTCCACTTTACTTATATTTTTATTTGTTTACACCCTTACATGTATATAAGGTGACTTATGGAGTAAATATAAAAAATGTTTTATTTATTTACCATACCTCTCATTTATTTATATTTTTATTAATTTACCATACCTCTTTTATAAATATGGTATTTGGCCCATAGGATTCACTTAAATAAAACCTATTCTTGAAAATTGGCGAATGGATTCACTTAAATAAAACCTATTCTTGAAAATGGGCGAATGGAAGGTTGTAAGTCCTAATTTCAAGGGCTAAATTTACCTTTTTTACCCTCTCCCTTAAAATAAGGTGGGCTATTTGAGGTGATTTGTAAAAATGTACTATGATACAAAATATTCGCCCACTAAAAATTTAAAACCCCTTAATTTCGCCAAAGGGCGAACATTCGCCCCTAAAATTATCCTTGCTTATCATCAGTGGGAGGATTTGTTTCATCATTAAATAAAATAAAAGAATCCATATCAGAATGGATTGAGTGAATAGGAAAATTTTGGGGCTTGTCCTCACTAGTTACCACATATTTCATCAGTGTTTCTCTATATAGTCCCTTTGGTTGCCCAAAGACAGATATAGTGGCGTAAGAGAGGTCTAATTGGAGGGATCCTTGGAGTTTTTCTCCCTAAGATCTTGACAATAGCATGCCATACTTTGGTGGAATGTCAGCAACCACCACATCCATGAGGATTGTCTTGTTGGGATATTGGACTAAGGAGACACACAAGTCTTTGATGAGGCCTAAACACTTGACTTGACTTGAGTCAAAGGAGAATAGATCTTTGTATGGTCTTGTAACATCAAGGTTCAACTTTTCCATTACAGCTTTGGGCATAAGGTTATGTGAGGCACTTGAGTCAAACATAGCATTGTGCAAGACTTTGTCATGTATGTGCAAACTGACATAAAAGGGTAGAACAGATCCATGTGTTGATTTTCCATTAACTTCTGGACCGAACAGCAGTTCAGGTTGATCATCAAGGACATTTACATCATCCTTGACTTCTGGCATTTGAAGTGATCTTTGAATTTGTTGCCTATACACGTCATGTTTAACAAGTTCAGATAAAGGGATGGATATCCTCAGTTTACCTATTTCTGCCTCTAAGTCAAACGTTTTTTGAGATTGGGTTTTAGTATTGTGAGAGGCAGGCTTCCCTTTTTCCTTTGGAGTATCAGCAATTTGGTCTTGTTTATCAGCGTTATGGGGAGTGATTGGTTGCGTTTTTCTATTTTAGGAGGGCTTTTTGGAACGTTGTTCGAGTTCTCTCTTGAGGAAGAGGGTGGCAGAGGCTGATCATTAGAAGGCTGCATTTCTGTTATGTCCTCTACAGTCACTTGATGCGGGTTTGGGACAGGTATATCAGCTAGTTCTGTTATGACAGCCTTGCCTTTAATCTTGTTGGGCTGTTTGCCATCCTTTGGTTTGCTAGGTTCAGGAATGTCAATGGTCCTAGTTCTCAGCTTATATTGTTTGTGGACCTCATACACAGCAGTATCATAACCTTGTTTAAAATCAAAAGACTCACCAGATTTAGTTTGAAATCGATTAAAGTCATGCTCATCTTGGTCTTGTTGAGTTAGGAAAATTTGTTGCTCAGCCTTCAAATCCACCAAGTTCATGTGAGTGTCCTCTGTGGGCTCGCTAGATCGCTAGACGTAGATGCTTCAGCATAATTTTCATGAAAAGTTGGCCTTACATCATGGTCTGGGCTAGACCTACCAGCATTTGTGTTCTGAGTTTTCCTGAAATTTGGGTTCCTTATGGTATTAGGTTTTTGTCCTTCCCATGATGATTTTCTCTCAACACTCTCCACTCTATCTCCAAGCCTATGCATGCCACTGATAATAGCATCCAGCTTTTGGTCTAAGGCTGAAGGTTCCTCTTTAAAGGTGGTTCTTCTCTCGGTTCTAGCTTTGTTTCTCTTGGCAATTAAATTTGCCTCCACGCTAACAACAACATTTTGCATGTCTGCAAGGGTTTGAGGGGCTCTTTCCCTTAACTGATAAGCCATGTCAGTGTCAAAACCATCAGGGAATTTATACAAAGCACGATCAGGTGGAGGTCTTAAGTTCTGTGGTATTGCATTATAAACATTATTGAATCTTGCACAATAGTCCAAGACAGATTCTTGAGGGCCTCTTTTGATGGTGTCATATTCAGATAATATGTGCAAGGGGTCTTTCTTTTTCTCCCATATGTTGATAAATGACTGGTATAAGGCTTCTGGGTCTGCTATGGAATTGGCTGTGAGTGATCTAAACCAAGTTCTGACATCACCTGTCAAACTTTCGACGAAAATCTTCATTCTCACGCTATCATCATCTATCTCATAGTTCTCAAAATAGTCTTGCATCTTCTTGGTATGCTGAAGGGCTATGCAAGAACCAGTTCCATCAAAATATGTGATTTTAGTTTGATAATCCTGAGGCATAGCCCCAGGATTTGCAGGTAATTGCAGGGGTGCATATCTATTAGCCATGTTTACAGGGATAAGTGGAACAACAGGAACAACAGGGACAGCTGGAACAGCTGAAACAACAGTGGTGGTAGTGGTAATATGTGCAGTGAATGGAGGTGTGGAAGGAATGCTTTGGGAAGTGGATGATGAACAAGGGGAAGTGGGGGTTGACCGAAATAAAACTTTGACCAGGGTTGGAACACAGCTTTGCTGAACTGTTTTAGGGCTAAAATCAACAAAATCTTCTCTTTGCTCTAGCTTCCTGAGGTTCCTTTGGATTAAATTCGGATTTTTAAAAGCAGCTGGGGGATTTGGGTCTGGATTTGACCTTGTATAACGAGTTTTCCTCTTGGGAGCCAGATTCTGAACTTGTTTTGGTATTTTCTGTGAATGTTTTTAGGATTAGCAAGGAACCGATCAAATTTTGGAATAACTATCTATAACTTAAAACTAGCATGAAGATTGACTGAAGCAGCATTTGTTTACTCCTGTAAATGCAAAGCAAGAACAGTTTCAAAGGCTTCCTGGCTGACATTCAGGCTTCATCTGTAGTTTTAAGGAATATACAGCAATTGGAAAATTCATTGGTTTCCCCAGTGGAGCTTTCCAACTTGATTTGTGAAATTAACTGAGGATTGTCCCCAGTGGAGTCGCCATTATGTTATCACTCAGGTTGTCCCTAAAGCTCCTTAAAGGGATACGGCCGAGGTAACCACAAACCAATCTTTGGACTGCAGGTCCTAGCCTACCAGCAGTCAGAGAGGGCTCTCTCTTTAGGATTTAGCTTTGTTGATGATGATTTTAGGCTAGTTATTGAGTTCAAGGGGTTTTGTTTTGATTTTGGTGGGAAGGATGATGCTTTCAAGTAGAGAGGCAGGGATAGCATGAAAGTTTTAGAACCATTGGGCGTGGAGTCAAGGAGTAGGACTGCTGGTGCGTTTTCTTGGTCACAAGAAAGGAATATGGAGCAAGCTAGCTGCACATGAACACTGATTCAAAGCTTAATGGAGATGGAATGAGGGTTAAGGAATGAGAAGCAATTAATACTTTCTCATTCAGCTTAACAGAGGGAAGGTGAATGAACTATATCTAGGAGCAATAAAGAATCCCTAGATAACTGTCAAACATGGGTGAATTAGGGTAAATATGAGCCAAAGGGAATTCATATTTATTACTAATTCAGATGAAAATATAAAGAAACAGCAGAAATTGAGCATAGAGGGCAATTAAACCAAGTCTAAACTATTCATTCTTTTTGCTATTTTAGATGGTATATCAATGGAAAACAGAGGTAGGAAAACTTATTGAGTCATGTTGTAGCACAAGAATTTCACATTCACTTCTTCAAAACGTTAATACACAGCACAGACAGTCATTCCTCCAAGCTTTTCAACAGTCTTTGATTAAGTAAAACATCAAGTATACAGAGCGAGTCTCTCTTGGAGCTATACAACCAACCAACCCTTTAAACCATGAATTAGGTTTGTTTATATAGAGAAAGATATCTAAAATATCTATTACAGCAGACCTAAACAGGTCTGAGGGAAAATGAGTTCTTTTAACCTAATCTTATCCTGAAATTAATGCAAGAAAATATCTTTTTGAGCTGCGCTGGGGGCAGCTGTATCAAAATGTTTTAAAATCTGTCCTTGGTGGCTTGGTGCAGCGTTTCTGCAATAACTGTGCTTTGGGATTTGATCCACCGATCTCATGTGGCTTTAAATGCTTTAATCACTGATCTGAGAGCTTTAAATGGCTTAGCGCTGTTTGTTGACTTTGCTGGGGGCTCTTTAATGTTTTCCTGCTTCGGGCTGCTGATATATCTTCACTGATACACTTTGCCGCTTCCTGATACTCTTTGACATGAAACTGGGCTTTATCTCTCCTCTGATACTCTTTAAACTGTCCCATCGACCTCTTATGACTGTTGTTTGGCCCTCTGTTGCTTTACAAACTGTCTTTGCCCCTTTCTGAATGCTGCGCGAAGAAATTCTTGTCATTTTGCGACTTTCGGGCTTACTGGTGGCTGAGCCGTGAAAGGGCTTTCCATTTCGGCCTATTTCCCTTAGCGATGCGCGATTAGCGCTAGGCGCTAATCGCACATCAAAAACTGCCTTAGATTTTCATTCCGGGCTTCCTTTGCAGCGATTTTCGCCTTCGCGCCCTTTCTGTGTGATGACATCAGCATGGGTCCCAGTACGGTGGTGACGTGGTAGGGTGATGTCAGCTGATGACGTCAACAGTACGACCGGGTGATGTGGCGGTACGGTGGAGGTGATGACGTGGCAGGGTGGCAGCGACTTGGCAATGATGTGGCAAGGACACGGTGGCAGGAGGCCGACACAGGATGATGACGTCAGCATGACATATTGCTGACACAGGAGGGGGAAGGCGGTATCCAGTTTCGGGCGCACTGCTTTTATGCGCAGGCGGTTTCGGAGGAGGGGGCTCCGCCACAGCTGGGAGGGTGACGCATGGCAGGAGTACGACGGGAAAACCGCCCATCTCCCGGGCGCTAACCCTCGGCATGTCGGGGCACGAAAAGACCCGCCCACCGTAGATCTTGGGCGTGCCAGATCTGACGGTCGGCGTCACGATCAAAGCAACGGAAGGATAGATACGGGGCTCGCGGTGCTTTTTTATTTAATTATTTTAATCCAGGGGAGGGGAAACTTTAGGAAAGTGGGTTTTGGGGTTGTATACAAGCGGGGGAAATATATTTATATGCGTGACCTTAGGATAAGGGCGGGAAATGAGTATTGTAGGGTTAGGACTTAGGGGAAATGGTTATTAGTGTGACCAGATGTCAGACTAACTCCAGGTTAGGACATGGAAGGGTTAGTAGGAGCCCCAGATGGACTACTATTTCCCGGACTTGATAAATATGGCTATAATGCCAGGGGATGGGAATATGTTCATAGGGGAATTATTAACATAGTTTTGGTAGGGGAAGGGGAGATAGATAGGGAGTTACATAATAAAATTAGTAGTTAATATGACAAGTGATAAGAAAGTGCTAAGTATGTGAATCTTAGGCTATTTTGGGGGAAAAGGATTCATAGAGGAAGTATGAACATTCCTTGAGTAAAGCAGATCTTTACCAAGGCAAATGATATGGAAAATGATGAAACTAAGAGGTATCAAGCAGATCTTGACCTCTTCAAAGAAGTTAGTGAGTAATTTGGGGAATAAGAAGAAGGGGCAGTTAAACATGCCTCGCTTGAGCTCCTCCAAATGAAAACTGCCTTGTACTTGTGATCTGAAGTACAATATCACTTTGAAACACAAAATTTATCACAAATCAACATTCTGCAACCTCAAAACTACCTACCCAGCCTACTTACCTAGCAATTTTTCTTCTTTTTTTCGTGGGTGCACTTGGACTTGCAGACCCTGATTATCCCTTTTTTCTTTTTTGCTGTCCTCCTATCTAAATCTACACTTATTTCTTCCAAGGGCCCAGATTGAGCAGTTGGGCTCCTTTCTTTCTCTACCTATCTACAAATCTGCCAAGATAAAACTGTTTGGACAGATAATGATTCTCTATATTCTAAAACAGGAAATTGAAACCTAGGGAAGCCAAGATTAAGCTGTTTGGACTTCCCTTAACAGAAAATTCTTCAAAAAAAGGAATAACTCATCAAAATTGGAATACAGTAGTGGCATTTAGACTGGCACACTTTCATGGCCTCTTCTTTGGCCTCTTTTGGAAATATGGAGCATTGCAGCATGCAAAGTATGACACATTTGGCATGTAAAAATGTCAATCATGAAGGATGAACACCTGTTGCAACAGGAGGCTAACACATACCTAGGCTTGTGTTTTTATATAAATGGAAAGAAATGGTGCAATAATAGTTAGGAACACAACATGTATCAAGCAAACTAACATCTAGATTGTTTTAGGTTCACAACAACAAATCCCACTTAGTTTTGTTCACTTAGTCTCCACACTAATGAAGTACATTCATCATTTCCAAGTTTAAGTGGCCTAGTAATCTTTTAAAGAGCTAAGATCAATCTTGAGAACTTGTAATTTAATTGAGTAAAGAAAAACTTAACTAATTGTATTTGCTTTCCATCTTTATAACCAATTATCTCATGTTATGATGTGTCATTTGTCATCTATACATAATTTCCTCAACTAAGCTACTAACTAAATAATGGATAGCATAACTTCCTCCCTACTCATCTTAAATAGAGATCACAAAAAGTAATTAGAAAATGTGGTAAGTGATCATGCATATTATATAACTAGAAAATGCTTATAGGTAGTCAAACTACATATATTAACAAGAGAAACTACATGGTGGTAATCCTTGCCAACATGCAACATGAGTATGCAATTTCAGTACCTCCAAGAATAGTGCTAGGGTATTAATGAGTCAATATATTAGTAAGGAAAATGCGTAAGGTCCTCACCTCTACACCGTAACTATCATTTGCTACCAACAACATGATATACACCCTAGCCAACATTTTCTTCTACAACATGATCTGCAACTAGGAGAGTAGTGCAACTAGCATGTGATAATTAAGATTTTTCATACAATTTCTACCCCAACCATTTGATGGGAAAATTTTAAAGAATTTGAATTGTATGTTATAAAATAAAATGATACATTTGGTATAATAGTTTTATATTTTCAAATTATTGTGTCTTTTAAATTAATTATTTTTGTATTACGTGCCCTATTTAAGTACACTTTTCAATTATGAAAAAGGTTTTGATTAGAAGGAAGATCCAGCTAGCAATCAACAAAAAATACCATATTAAGAATTTGATACAAAGACCATATTAAGACCCTATCCAATGTACCATCACAACTAATACTCACAAAAAAACCTGAAGTATTTGCTAATAATATAGAAAGAAGATTCAATTGCAGCAGTTTCAAGGTTGCTAGACTGAGAAGTACCAAGAGAGGAGTCTGTAACATGGATGTTGTTTTCATATGAAAACCTCAAGACTTTCTTGAACACGAGGAATGAAGATTCTATGACTTTGCTTTCATGACATGCATTTCCTATGCTACTTGTAAGATACCAGTGGTAGAGATAAATTAGAAACAACCAAATTAAATTAGTTAAGAGCCTCACACCACAAGACAACACCATATGGCACTCGTGGAGGTAAGGTCAGTGAAGAAAGTACAACCTTTAAATGAATTATTCACTGCTCCATGAAGAAACATGCCACGAATAATGAACTTTGTTTTCATAGGATTTTTAAACATATATTGGATGAAAAAAATCTTCCTTTACATGTGTTGCTAGTAATGCCTAAATATTGTAAGGCTATGCATTCCAAAAGTAGTTATTGTGAACTGGTGGTCTTTCCTGACATTTTGTCTTCTCGTGATTTAAAAACATTGTTGCTACCATGAAACACCTGCAACTTGTTTGCTAAGACAATTTTTGTAAGATATAGTAACGAATTTGTTTCTATAACCAAATCATATGCATTTTTTTGTTTGTACTTGAAAGGGTATCCATCTCAGTTGATGCCAGAAGGAAAAGACATCGTTGCACCATTATAGAATATCCATATATTCTCTCATTGAGCTTCTACACAACATACATTTTCTGGCGTTCAAGAACAACATAGATAATTCCATGTGCAAACATACTACAACCATAATCTATTAAGTGCCAAAAATTTTTAGAGTTCAATGTGATAGCATGATATTGAATTCAATAGCATGATTTAAAGAGTTAGAGGTAGACCCAACTATTTTAAACATGTAGTGGTAAAAAATCATACAAGGCTACTATTGACAACATACAATGATAAAAAAGTATACAAGGGCACTATTGACAACATGCACTAATAAAAAAGTAGTAAGGGGAATAATAGACCATCGCAACAACTCGCACATCCTATAGGCATGTTCAAGCCAACTCACAAAAAAGAGAGGTTAGATAGAAAATCCAGTTTAGATTTTCAATGAGCATTGCAATGGACTATGTTGAAGGAAAGAAATTTGGACTTGCTAAAAGCGTCTTTGGGGAAGCATCTATTTACACTAGTGAAAAACACATGAAAATTTATACATTAATAATAGTGTCAAAAATGAATTTCACAATGGAGACACAAAGACACTATATATGATTGTTCTTCAATCAACCACACTTAAAAAACAATAAGCACACACACATGAGTGTTCTTCAAAAACACTTAAAAAAATAAAGACACACCAAAACTACTGAAGTGACTCAGTTTTTGTTGTCAAAACAACAAAATGACTCAAATTAGACTATCATAAGAAAGGATATAATGCATGAATTCTTTGGATTGACATAACAGATGTGCACATTACAACACAATCAATATCACTATAACAACAACATTTTCAATCTTCCAACATCATGGATCAAGGTGTATACAAAATGACCTAGATGATTGTAAATCCATTTTCTCTTGAGTAGAATCATATGATTTCAATCTAATAGGGTATCCAAATATCTACATCTAATGTTCAATTAGAAACCTTATTTACACTTAAGCATGCATATGTATCCTATTAAGGAAGACACATGAATTAGTGTCATTTCCCAAATGCTCAGTAATACGAATCAAGGACTACTTCAAAATTACCACGTAAGTTGAAAACATTTTGAGATTGATGTTTTGCATCAGGATTAGAATCTATTTAAACTAAAATAGGTTGATACTCTATTAAAAAATAACATCATTAGGAAAACTTCGAATATGCTCCCAAGTATTTTTCATACTCTATTGCAGCTGGTAAACATTGAATTTCAATGATAAGATGAAAGAAAAAATCATAAAATAACAAAGAAATTCCAAGATGAGGAAATAAGAAACTACGGGATAATGCACTTACCTCATTATATGTGGTTTGACCCTTACTCTCGACCTTTCAAGATACTGGATTGCATGGAAAGAAAAACAAAGTAAGAGAGAAAAATTACATAACCAGATTATTCTAGTAGTCATAATCAAACAAAATGTGTAACTTCTTTTTTTCAATTAATACCATTTCAAGCAAGACATATTTGAAGCTGAAAGAAGAAGCACACGCCTACAAGACATTGTGAAGCTCAAGGAAACTGCCACAAAACCCAAAGGCAGAGAAAAATATAGAAAAAGATGAATGGAATTTGCTAAAAAACTAAACCATAAATGACTTAAGCATTCATAAGCACGGTATATGCTTTGTGAATCCTAGGATAAAAACTATGGATAGCTTCTCATAAATGAAAGATTAAACCTACGAAAAAATGATATGTTTATCTGCTATAAAATCTAGTGAACCACATGTGCTACAGGCATAAATTTACGAAGGCACCAGTTCTATGTTAGTCACTTTAATTAAATATCAATGACAACACATTTGATAACTAAATATGTGGGTCCTTATCTTGGCCACTTGTCCATAATGTGATAAAGGCGACATGCATGTAGTCATGTTTCTCCAACCAAGGAGCTATGTGATTTCTACGTCATGTTACTACGTTGCAATTGATTTCTCTGTCATTTTTTAAGTTTTTTTTTTCTCCAAGTAGGGGGATATGTGACTCGATAGTAGGGATTTGGGTATCGATCTCGAAAATAATTTTTCCTTCTCCAAGTAGAGAGCTATGTGACTCGAGGGTAGATATCTGGTTCTAGATCTAAAAAATATGCAGAAATAGGATGATGGCATCCACTGTTAACAAACTTATCAATGGAAGGACAGGATGTAACCAAGGCTTTTCAGGGCACTAGTAAGCATGGTCAAAAGAAAGAATATCTCACCATCTATCAGTGATATGGGACTGCTCGAGGAGGCTGCAAAGCTTTAATAGAACTAATTACATATTTGCAGGTATGGTTCACATGCTAAATTATTACTGGAAAGGTTATGTCGAACTACAACTAGGGTGAATGCACCCTTAACACCATATGTGTAGCTGAATTTTGTGCACAGTGAAAAATTTTAATTGGTGAAAAATTTCGATGGATGAGATAATATAGGATTGTGCAGATGTGCGTGAAAATGGGGAAAACTTTATTTTGGCTATTTGTTGGTGGATTTTACAATGCGGAAGTGGAAACCCCCATAGGGACAATTTGGAAGTCGACGATAGGGTTTCCATTCAATATGAGTTATTGAGGGAAATGGTGGAAATTGTCAATGCCACTTTTAATGAGAAGGATTACCTCTTTCTACTAGTCATACAATGTCATTAGTCCTATTTTTTTTATCGAGGGGGATGTATGGTTGGGAAGGTAAATGGTGGGTTACAACAATCGAACACAATTGTGAGTTAATGGGTTTTACCCTTGTAAGTTATGGAGTGAGATGAAGGAAAGTTATAACCAACAACAATGTTGTGGGCTTTTCCTTTGATTATGTGAGTGAGTTGAGGGGAGCATAGTCTGCACGTTGAGCAAAAGGGTAAAAAACACACTCGATATTGCATGCTCTTCCTTTGACTATGTATGGGTGAGTAGAGGGGAGCATAGTATAGACTGAGAAAAAGGGTAAAAGACTCACTCAAGTAAGTAAAATATCCATATTTTAAGATTATGAAAATAACAAAAAAAAAATTACAACTATAGATTTTACCTGCATTCTACAATTGAATGATCGTACCAATTCTTTTGATTTGGCCGAAATGACTAAAATATGTTCCAAGAATAATGGTCCCATCCAAAAAATTATCTAAAGTTGTTGCAAGAGGAATGGTCTTAGCTAGAAAAGCCAATAGAAATAGTTCCACTCTAGTTACAAAATGTGAGTCGGGTATTTCAGTATGTGAATTTGAAAGTGCTATTTTTGTCTCAGTTTGTAATTCTGAGAAATGAAAGCGAAACAAGGTAGAAGGGGGTGTTTTTCATGTTATTGTGCAACATTATGAGTAATTCTAATCTCGATCAGTATGATCAAGTCTTTCAATAAATGAAGCAGCACCAATACAGGGGCTCGAGGTCTTTACTCACCAAGAAGTGGTGGTCGACAGCAAAGGCTAAGGGTATTTACTCACCAAGAAGCGATGGTTGATAGAAAAGGCTCAGGGTCTTTACTCACTAAGAAGTGGTGGTCAATAGAAATGACAATGTTGGCAAGTGTAGGACACTTGGACAAAAGTAGGGTCAAGTGTAGATGCAGATTTTGGAGTTTGAGAAATGTAAATGTCCTTCAACACTTAACAAATAATTTGAATTCATTAACATTAAAAGTTTTCGTTTTCGAACTAATGCTAATTCCAAGCTCGAATTAGTTAAGTTTCAATGAAATTTGATAAATTATTATCCTAAGTTTGAAAGTTAGTAGGCTAAGTTTTAAGGAAAATCATGAAAATCGTACATTGCCCACTGCAATAAGACTTCCAAATAAAAAAATTCGATAAAAGTGTTTTTGGATAGAATGTGTTGGGTAAAACATTGGGTATATACACGATATGAAGGACATCAAGCCAAATTAATACCGAGTCAATGGAAAATTAGTCGCTATAGTCCCTGCTCAGCCAAAACCAAGGACTAATAAGTTTTAAGACTACGAAAAAGTTGAAAATTATGATTCAATTATATTGTTTATTTATTTTATTGAGTTCTCTATCTTAAATAAAATGTAAAACTTTTGATGTCATAAATGGTATTATTCATAAGGATATTTTAAGATGTTTAAAATATGATTTGATTCATAAGATTCACTTGTAAAAAAGAATTAAGATAACCTCGATACACCATTTCTAACATCCTCCACATGTGTTCTTGTTTAAAGAAAATAAGTTGTGACAGTAATTTTCCAAGAAAATAAAAGGTGCCCATCAACCAATGTACACATGGAAAAGGACTTTATAACCTTTGAACCAAGTAGATGATTTAGGAATGTATGGACAGAAGCTTTCAGCAATCAAAATATATTTTAAATATTTATGTGAGACCCTTTGAAATCAACTCCCCTAGGCTGCCACTTTGTACCCTTTTGCATCATTTGATTGATTGTTAGACGATTGAAAGAATTTGGGCCCTTAGATCCCACAACTAACAACTACTTCAACTGTCAACTGTCAACTACCTGAACAGTTACATAAGCATGATGAACACATTTTTTAATCACCTCTATCATGGATTTCAAGGCGACTTGTCATTGTCCATTACTTCTCTGTAGCTTCTTTCGACAAAATCATTGTATAAAGAGGATGCAATAGACTCTGAATTTGTAGGTTTAGGGATCAGAGATGCTCAATGCCTCTTTGAAGATGATGGTTGGATGTTGTTTTGTAGAGTGGAGGAACAATGCCTCTGAAGATGATGGCTGGATGTTGTTTTGTAGAGTGGAAGAACAGAGTCAGTCCTGGAGAATTCGTGGGATTTTTTAGCAACATATGAGTAACTGTGCCTAAATATTGTGTATTTTTAGAACTATGCA
Organism: Pinus tabuliformis; assembly: GCA_031772625.1. Taxonomy (NCBI): domain Eukaryota; kingdom Viridiplantae; phylum Streptophyta; class Pinopsida; order Pinales; family Pinaceae; genus Pinus; species Pinus tabuliformis. The sequence continues at coordinate 753,045,664 of CM062812.1, forward strand.
ATGTCTGGGTATTTATGTTTGAGAACTAGACAAAACGTTAAACTGTGTAGTGTATGCAGATATCTGTTACATAGAGAAAATTGTATTTATGCATCCATGAGAATTATGAAAATGTGCTTTAAACAAATTTCTGATATTTGGTAGGAAGATAATATTTTCCTTTTTGGAGGTGATAGACCTGAGAACTTAAAAATTGTATTGAATACCAAACTCAGAAAATGCAACCTGACTACTTTACTTACGGATAAGGAAATGATGATTACTTTATCTATTTTAAAGAACAAGAAGTTTTTCTGATAATTCTGGAGAACTTGGAATCAGGCAACCGCCCATAACTGAGCAGAAAAGGAAGGGGTTATCGTACCCATATTGACTCAGTAATATTATATATATACATTAGAAGTTGGGAAGGGTAGCTGGGAAAAGGAAACCATAGGGTGTGGTGGATACAATCAGGGGAACTTGTAAATAAAGCCATGGTACAACCGGAAGAATTGATTAAACAGAAAACTTTATGATTAACCATTAAGCTTCCTGTAGGGTGGTTATCAATGATTTAATAGGGAAAGGAAGGTTGTGGGAGTTTAGGCCATGGCCACCTGATTACGAGGGGCCGACCTAATCTCCCTTAACTAATTCCAATTAAAAGTCCGCAATTTACAAGACTGTTATATAAAATAATATGTTACAATGGAAAGAATGTAGAAGTATTAGATATCATTTTTTGGGATTCAACTGTGTTAAGTAAGTCATTCATGTATGACCATTTCCATGGGAGGTATTCGTAATTGACTATTTTCTCATGATTTTTGAATAGCCCACTTAGTACTCATTGCATCAAGTGATGCTCACAAGGGTGAAGAAGTGGGATTAAAACTAGTGAAATGAATCACATAGTGCCAATCATCACTTCGGGGCTTGCAGCCATAACCAGGACTTCCCAGGAGGTCACCCATCCCAGATCCGCTCTAGCTCAAGAGCGCTTAACTGTGGAGATCTCGCCACAATTGAGTCCACTTAGCTTGCTACCCCATTTGAAAATCCTTAGCAAGTATTATGCCTCATGAACCATTCAAGTAGAGTTCCCTTCACTCTTTTGAATTAAAGTATTAAGGGGTTTTTTGCAGTGCATTATATTAGATATCATTATTTGGGATTCAACTGCATTAAGTAAGTCATTCATGTATGACCATTTCCATGAGAGGTAGTGGTAATTGACTATTTTCTCATGATTTTTGAATAGTCCACTTAGCACTCATTGCATCGGGTGATGCTCACAGGGGTGAAGAAGTGAGATTAAAACTAGTGAAATGAATCACATAGCGCCAATTATCACTTCCGGGACTTGCACCTAGTAACAAGAACTTCTCGGGAGGTCACCCATCCTAGATCGCCTCTAGCTCAAGCATGCTTAACTATGGAGTTTTCCCGACAATTAAGCCCACTTAGCTTGCTACCCCATTTTCAAAACCTTAGCAAGTATTGTGCCTCATGAACAATTCAAGTAGAGTTCTCTTCACTCTTTTGAATTTAAGTATTAACGGGTTTTTGCAGTGCATTATATTAGACATCATTTTTTGGGATTAAACTGCATTAATTAAGTCATTCATGTATGACCATTTCCATGGGAGGTAGTCGTAATTGACTAATTTATCATGATTTTTGAATAGTCCCCTTAGCACTCATTACATCGTGTGATGCTCAAATGCGGTAGCAAGCTAAGTGGGATTGATTGTGGGGAAAACTCCACAATTAAGCGCGCTTGAGCCAGAGGCAATTTGGGATGGGTGTCCTCCCGGGAAGTCCTGGTTACCAGGTGCAAGCCCTAGAAGTGATGATTGGCACTATGTGACTCATTTCACTAGTTTTAATCCCACTTCTTCACCCCTGTGAGCATCACTCGATGTAATGAGTACTAAGTGGGCTATTAAAAAATCATGAGAAAATAGTCAACTACGACTACCTCTCATGGAAATGGTCATCCCATCATGAGAAAATAGTCAATTACGACTACCTCTCATGGAAATGGTCATACATGAATGACTTACTTAATGCAGTTGAGTCCTAAAAAATGATATCTAATATAATGCACCACGAAAACCCCTTAATACTTAAATTCAAAAGAGTGAAGGGAACTCTAGTTGAATACTTGCTAAGGTTTTGCAAATGGGGTAGTAATATAAGTGGGCTTGATTGTGGGGAAAACTCCATAGTTAAGCACGCTTGAGCCAAAGGCGATTTGGTATTGGTGACCTCCCGGGAAGTGTTGGTTACCGAGTACAAGCACCAAAAGTGATGATTGACACTATGTGATTCATTTCACTAGTTTCAATCCCACTTCTTCACCCCTATGAGCATCACCTGATGCAATGAGTGCTAAGTGGACTATTAAAAAATCTTGGGAAATTAGTCAATTACGACTACCTCTCATGGAAATGGTCATACATGAATGACTTACTTAACAGAGTTGAATCCCAAAAAATGATATCTAATATAATGCACTACGAAAACCCCTTAATAATTAAAATGTAGAAGTATGAACAATTGTGTGGAGTCATAATTCCCATTACAATAAACATTGAAATGAGTTAGGTGCAAAACCTCATATGTACATGGGAAGCAACCAAAAATAGGAAATTATCTTCGTTCCTCTGTTAATTAAAAGTAACCCAGTAGACAAGATGACCAGGAACTGTTGTATTTAGTATATTTGATTAATTTAAACTATTACAATTCCTGGCCAGAGCTAATTCCTCCTAAACTTCTATAATATGTCACTATTTAGCTTGGAGGAATAAATCTTTAAACATGCACCTAGCACTGGAAGGATATAGAGGTCCTGCCTCTTGAAACCCTCTACATACATTCCGGCCATAGGAATTAAACATAGCTTCTGCGGTGGTGGCCATGGCGACCTGTGTAACAGCCATAAGGAATTACATTAAAACCCAACAACCAGAGACATATGTTCATATATAGCGAAATTCGAGGGTTATCTTTTTAGTACGTACCGGGGTTTGTAATCCAAGCTGGAGATGAACCCTCCTTTTGAGGTAGGCAGGCTTAGGGTGGAAACCAACCATGCGACAGAGTGGAGAAACCTGTGAGAAACCTTGTACATTGACAAACAACCATCTCATAAAGAAAATATTCCAGAGTATGGATTTTGAATTATCTGCCTCAAAAACCAAGTGAGGGTAATACCTGTCAAGTAAATAAGTAAAGCGGAAGGCCCAAGACCCTGTCAAATCCGACTGTAAAAGGGAGTAAGCAGCTAAGTCTTCCAGCAAGGAATGGAAACTGAACCTCAAATAGGCCTATGGTGCCAGACCAAATAACCCAGGTGAGTATTGGCAGAAACCTCTACAATTGGTTGTAGTAATTTTTGCATTAGATATTGTATCCACAAAGGTGTAGAGAGATGCTCACCTGCAATGGACGTAACTCCATAATACCCCAGAGTGAGCGGAAATTGCAGAGCTCGCAGAGCCCATCACCCTCAAAGCCCAGGGAAAATGAGTTACCAAAACTGTGGAGGGGGTAGGGTTTCATTACCCTAACAAACCCTCGGCAAACCTCAACCATCCGATACCCAACCTCATGATCCAATGGTGCAAGCTGGCCCATAACCGCACTACCAACATCTGCCAGCTGTAAACCATGGTTCGAGAATGTTCGAGGCATGCTAAATGCGAGATGACCATCTATGGTGGGTTAAGTACTGCAAGGTGTCAATTTTGGTGTATTCGACTATGTTGAGCTCTTTTAATGTAACATACAACGATATACCATGAGTTATTTTCACTAAGTTTAAATTGCATTTATGTTTTTGTTACTATTAAACTATTGGGCCTAAAATAGCCAGAACAAATACTGTTATTTATTATTTTAAATACTTTGGACAGATTATTAAAAGAATAAAAGAAAGAAAGGAAAAACAGTTATAACAACTCCTAGAGCAGTTGGAAATAGTTGCCACCACTTTTCTCCAAAAAGGAAAACGAAAAGGCAGCAAGGGGGTTGCAGGAATTTTTCTCCTTGAGCTGGGTGGTGATACCAGTGGGAGGATTTCATTTTGACGATGAATAGTCGAGTGGGTATGGGACTTGAGGTTGGACAGCAGTCTTGACGCCTAAGATACCTAATTGTATTTATTCCAACTGTTAGGAGCAGGAAGTTCTCGGTGGGGGAGAGTGGACATAATTCCCAGGTCCATGGCTGGGTGGTGAGACCTTCCAGAAGGACTATTGATTTGGATGAAACAAACTACTCGTAGCAGATAAGTACTCAAGGAAAACTTTAATTATTTCTCACAGTTAAATTGGTATGCATTAGGAGTAATGATCTCATTTCTTGTCTTAAGCTAGATGCTGAACAATTATGGGAAATATTGATTACCAGACTTATTTACATCCTAGAGAAGAAAATAGATGCATAGTATTCTGCTAGTTACACTGTTCGTTTATTCTAAACCCAGTAGTACTCTAGTACCTTGAACTTATTTAGCATATGTTGTATAAAAATGAGCAAAAATACTACTATTATGACAATAGAGTTTCAGTTTCTATCCATAACCTGTCAAACTATAAATACCCTGGAATGGAAATCAAATTATATTGTCTGTGAATTTATAACACTTTACCAAAAAAAGAATTAAACAGGATTACAATGCATTCCAAACAAGAAGGTCCACAATCTTATGTAGGAGTACTTTTGCGGTAAACAAGAGTGAAACCAAGAAATATATTTATACACGTTTATGCAAAAACTGAGTATACTTTCGCATTTCAATACTCATGGTCGTGTTAATGACTAACTAAATTAATATCGCATATATGCCAGACCATTCATTGATTTATTGCAAAGAAAACAATTAACAAACTATAATTAAAAGAAGTATAAATCTCCGAGAAATTCAAGAACTGAAATAACATATATATTCTAAAGTATTCCTCTATCCTAAAATTTCGGCTCCTCTGTTCTACCTCTACATAGTCTTCATATAAACTACAACAAGAATGTCACTACAGCATACTGGGTAAGGGTTGAGACTTGGCAGCAGTCCATGACCTTCCGAGCACTTATTATAGACAAAAAAAGGGTTCATAGAGCTAGAACGAGTAATGAATGTCATAACCATGCTAACAAATAGTTCAAAGAAATTAGAAGTACTCTTTAAGATCTGGCTACGAACCCAACTGGATGCGTTAATTCTGTAACCTCCATTCTCTACGAAACCCTTGCGGACTTCGGATTGTGGTGAGGGTTTGACTGTACCGAAGGCCAGAAAACTCTCCCACCTCATTTTGGAGTCAAGCAAGCATCTCAGACAAGTAGATGGACAATGGAGGAAAGGTAACCAACCTGTAGAGCGCAAATAGGCTTGGTTTAGGTTTATGATTCTCGAAAGACTCTTCAACCAACAACAGGATCGAACCATACCTGCGAAGACATCCAAATAACCTGTTAGAACCAGACCTCGGGTTGAATAACGACAGAGAATTCTTAGAAAACAAAAAACATGTTAGGGATTTAGTACCTGAGGAGAAGTGTGCCACTTCTGGAGCACTGAATTCTTGGAAAACAAATAGCAATCATGATTAATCATAAATTAGAGACGAGTCTTAAACCATAAGGGTGCTAGGATCAGAAAGAACTTGACCTTGGTGACAGAAGCACATTTATGTTAAGCTCTCGGGGTGGAAGAAATATTCCAAACCGTCCATCCGACCATACTTGTAGCAACGTTGGATTAAGCTAAGAATGAGTAGGTATTTTTGTTTCCAAGCAAAGAGAAAAATGGTTCGCTTTCCTCCTCATCGATGTATGAGTTGTTGCCTTCGGAAACGAAGAAACCTTCACTTAGGAAGAGGTAAACCCTTGCACCATTGTTCTTACCTTGCGCGCTAACAGAGTTGTGTCTCCACCTCACAACAGTGCGGAATGAGATGAAAAATCATAATAGGATTTCATTTTAGGTTAAATGACTTTGCCAATTCACCGGATGCTACATACCAAAATTACCATCACATTAATCACCAAGCCGAGGAGCCCTCACCTCTATTGAGGTGCAGGTAGGTGGCACACATATACATGGCTTAAATCAGATTACCGTGTAGGAACCTTGAATGTCATTAAATTCCATTAACCGTGCCAAGCTGAGAGTCATTCATGACCCTTCCCATTCATTTACACATCGCCTGGTATTGGGTTAAGGTGACACGTAGGCTGGATAATTAGGGAGGATAAGTAAATTTTTTATTCATTTGTTTCGAGGTGTTACAAATGGTATCAGAGCCCAGATTCGTACACTGAGGCTTTTGGGTTGTTAATAGTCAATTAAGTTGTGATGTTCCTATATATAGATATATAAATAACAAAATAAACTGAGTTTTGACTTATTGTAAACACAGAGAAAGAGAGAGAGAAGGTGAATTAGCATCAAGAGTAAAATGCATAGGAGTCCCAAATCATCGAGCCAGCCAGAGGTACATTATGTAGAAGCCAACCAAGAATTATGGGTGCAATTGGGAGAAGAATCGAGACAGACTAATGCTGCCTTACTCGAGACAGTACAACAGCTTCGAGCAGAAATGATGAACCTCAGATCAGACAATGAATGTTTACGACAGGAGCAGGAAAAGATTCTTAAAATTTTGTCAGATCAACAAAATCAAAGAGGACCAGATCCCAATACAGAAAATAGGGAAAAGACCCCAACTGCTCATAATGAAGAAGATTAGGCAGAATCTGTGGAGGGTCACAAAGAAGAAGATGAAGGGCGTTCAGATAACATTTTTGACCAGAGAAAGCCAAAAAGACCAAAGATAGAACTACAAGGTGAGCTCAAAAAAATCAGACCCTCATTGTTTGAAGGAGAGTCAGAAGAAGCGACAGAAGCTTGGCTGATAGACATGGGTAAATACTTCCAGATTTATGAATATACTGAAAAACTTAAAGCAAGGTTGGTAGTGTACCAATTATGAGGAAAAGCCACCCTCTGGTGGGAAGAGATTAAAACCGTAAGAAAGATTGATGAGGAGCAAGTAATATGGCAAGAATTCTAGAAACACTTTAAAGACAAATATTTAACAGAATGTTATTATGATGAAAAAGCAAAAGAGTTCCATGAATTAAGATTGTGAACCCTGACCATGGATGAATATGTAGCACGTTTTACTTCCCTGTTGTGTTATATTCCATATATGAAAGAAGAAAAAGCTAAGATCCAATGGTTTATTATCAGTTTTCCCAACTTCATGAAGGAGAAATTAGAATTCGACTACCCCAGAACCATGGACGATGCAGTCCGGAAGGCTCGTATCTTTTATCAACAGATGAAGTAGAAAATTGAAGGATATAAAGGACTTTCTGCCAAGAAAACGAGGAATTGGCCACCAAATAGACATCCAAAAACCATGCATGGCAGAAATAATCAGCAAAGGACTTTTGGAAAGTTTGCAAGAAACCCACCTAGGGCTCAGACATTCGCTGAAAATAGACAACCTGAAGCAATTAGCGGGACTGTTACTGAGCAGCCAGTGAAACTGCCACTACAATGTTGGGATGAAGAGAAGCACATTATTACAAAAATTGCCCGTAGAGAGCTCATATTGAGAACCTTTCTAACATGCAATAAGCTTGTATGATAGGGGATATCGCAAGGAGAATGCCCAAGATCAATGCAGTGTTGGATGATCATCAAGCTGAATATCAGCCCACCATGATCAAATGCAAAGGTATGATTGCTGGTCAAACTGTTTCTATTTTATTTGATCCAGGCACTAGCTTGAGTTATATTAGTCCTAAAGAGGTGGAAAAATGTCAATTGCAAAGCAGTAAATAAAAACAGTCATGGCTATTTCAACTAGGTACTGGTACGAAAAGGAAGGTGGCAGCCAAAACAAAAAAAATGCCATATTATAATTCCAGGACAGCCTATCCAGGTCAACCTGAATATTCTTCCCTTATGCTCATATGATGTATTAATAGGGATGGATTGGCTAGAAGGTCGCTGGTCCTTGGTATATTGCAAATAAAATTCCATAAGTTATCTTATCGAGTCGGGACAGTGGAAGGAAATTCAAGGAATTAAGAAAAATATCAAGCTGCGCCCTATTACAACCAACCAAATCGGAAAATGTATAAGAAAAGGATGCCAGATTTATGTTGTTTAGGTAGGGTACAACAATGATAAAAATAAAATGACCTCTTTGGAGAATATTCCTGTAATACAATATTTCTTAGATGTGTTCCTCGAATCTATTCCAGGATTACCGCCAAGGCGAGACATTGACTTCACAATTGAACTAATGCCTGGTGCAGCCCCTGTTTCGAAAACCCCTTATCGTATGAGTGTTCTAGAATTGACTAAACTCAAAATGCAGCTGCAGGAGCTATTAGATAAAGGATACATACTCCCAAGTGTGTCTCCTTGGGGGGCCCCAGTGCTATTTGTACGCAAGAAGGATGGAACCTTATGGTTATGCATTGACTATCACCAGTTGAATAAGATGACCATAAAGAACAAATACCTGCTACCTTGCATCGATGACTTATTTGACCAAGTACAGGGAGCTAGCATGTTCTCGAAAATTGACTTAAGATTCGGATACCATCAAATCATAATAAAGGATGAAGACATCTGTAAAACTACGTTCCGAACTTGTTATGGACATTACGAGTTCGTGGTACTTCCTTTTGGCCTTACCAATGCACCAACCACGTTCATGAGCCTAATGCACAATATTTTCTAGCCTTTTCTGCATAATTTTTCATTGATTTTCATCGATGATATACTAATATATTCTAAAAACCAAGAGGATCATGAAAGGCATTTGAGAACGGTGCTGCAAATTTTGTGCGAAAACTAGCTGTATGCAAAGTTCAACAAATGTGATTTTTACAAAGATCAAATTCAGTACTTGGGCCATGTTATATCAGCAGAAGGAATAATAGTGGATCCAGAGAATATCAAAACTATTATGGAATGGACTGCACCAAAAAACATGGCCACCATAAGATCCTTCTTAGGCTTGGTAGGGTATTATCGTCGATTTATCAAGGATTTTTCGAAAATTTCCTTCCCAATGACTTCACTTCAGAAAAAGGGATGAGCTTTCCTTTGGATAGCGGAATGCCAACAAAGCTTTGAGCAGCTAAAACAATTGCTGACAACCGCTCCGGTGCTAAAGGTAGAAGAACTGGAAATATCATTTGTAGTATGTACTGATGCAAGTAAAGAGGGTGTTGGTGGAGTGCTAACTCAGGAAGGAAAAGTCATTGAAAGCTGAAGGATTATGAACAATGTTACTCTGCCTATGATTTGGAGTTGACCGCAGTAGTACATGCACTAAAGCTGTGGCGACACTATCTCCCAGGGAAGAAATTTTTGCTGTTAACTGACCATAGCAGCTTGACAAATTTCTTTAATCAATCCAATTTAAATGCTCACGAGGCTAGATGGACCACATTCCTGAGTGAATTTGATTTTGACTTGAAACACATCAAAGGAAAAGAAAACCAGGTAGCTGATGCTCTAAGCAGAAAATTACAGTGTATCTATGAGGTACACTTCAGTCATGCGCAATCTAACCTACCGGAGGTTATCTGGGAGGCTTCCCTCAAAGATCTGGAATATGCATTCTTATGGCAGCAAGCTTCTGAAGCCCAGGAAAGAGGGAAGCAATGTGAGTATGCAATTAATTCTGATAAAATGTTAACATTCAGAAATCAGATTTATATTCCTAACTAGATTTCCGTGAAGCAGATGTTACTTGATGAGTTTCATAGGAAACCTTATGCTCCCCACCCTGGATACCAAAAATTGTATTCTGCTATCAAGGAAAATTATTTCTAGCCTGGCTTAAGAAAATATCTGTCTGAATATTTATCTAAATGCTTAGAGTGACAGTTAGTGAAGGCAGAACATCAACATCCTGCGGGTCTGTTGCAACCACTACCCATTCCGGAATGGAAGTGGGAGACCATAACTCTAGATTTTATTACAAGGCTACCTCGCACTGGAAAGCAACACGACTCAATCATGGTGTTCATGGACAAGCTAAGCAAGAATGCTCATTTCATCCCTCTAAAATCCACCTACAAAGCAGTAGAGATTGTAGACATATTTATGAGGGAAATTTTCCGGCTACACAGGATACCTCGAGTGGTGATCTCTGATAGGGATGTAAAATTTACATCCACTTTCTGAAAAAGTCTTTGCAGGACTGGGGACCCAAATCCATTTTAGTACGTCTTACCATCCACAAAAAGATGGTCAAACAGAACCAGTAAATAAAGTTTTGGAGGATATGTTGTGCATGTTTGTAATGTAGCAACCACCGAAATGGGAGGATTATCTCCACCTAATAGAATTTGCCTACAATAATGGGCATCACGAATCTCTGGGTATGAGTCCCTTTGAGGTACATTACAGACGAAAGTGTCGAGTAACCATGGATTGGAATAGTCCAAAAAACAAATTAGCGTTGGATCCTGACATGTTAGTAGAAATGGAAGCGATTGTTAAGAAGGTTCATCAGAACTTAAAAGAAACACAAGATAGGCAAAATGTGTATGCAGATAGGAAGAGAAGCCATAAAGAATTCCAATTGGGCAATCATGTGTATCTAAAAGTGAAACCTCGGAAGAGCACCTTGCAGTGGAAAGGTTGTGCAAAATTGGCACCCTGATACTGTGGGCCTTTCCAAATTTTGGAATGGATTGGGCTTGTGGCATATAAACTAGCACTACCAGGCCACATCCGAGTACACAACGTCTTTCATGTGTCCTTGTTAAAAAATATATATTTACGACCCTCAACATATTATTAACTGGGAGAGTATTCAGGTAATGATAATCGAAAAGCAATATGATTAAAAGATTATTGTTTTGAAATGTTTTGAAAACATAATATGAATGTGCAGGTAGAACCCGAGGGAGAATTCCTGGCAGAGCCTCTTCGTATCCTCGATCGGAGAGAAACCACCTTACATAGGCGAGCCATCATCCAAGTTAAAGTGCAATGGAAGCACTTTGGCCGGGATGAGGCTACCTAGGAGGAAGAGGAGGTCATGTGAAAAGCTTATCCTGCATTGTTTACATAGAGAAAGAACACCAGGGACAATGTTCCTCTCGAGGGGAGGGAGCTGTAACATACAACGAGATATCATGAATTATTTTCACCAAGTTTAAATTGCATTTATGTTTTTGTTACTATTAAACTATTGGGCCTAAAATAGCCAGAACAAATACTGTTATTTATTATTTTAATACTTTGGAGAGATTATTAAAAGAATAAAAAAGAAAAGAAAAATAGTTATAACAACTCCTGGAGCAGTTGGAAACAGTTGCCACCACTTTTCTCCAAAAGGGAAAAGGAAAGGGCAGCAAGGGGGCTGCATGAATTTTTCTCCTTGAGCTGGGTGGTGATACTAGTGGGAAGATTTCATTCTGATGATGAATAGTCGAGTCGGTATGGGACTTGAGGCTGGACAGTAGTCCTGACGCCCAAGATGCCTGACTGTATTTATTCCAACTGTTAGAAGAAGGAAGTGCTTGGTGGGGGACTGTGGACGTAATTTCCAGGTCAATGGCTGGGTGGTCAGACCTTCCAGAAGGACTATTGATTTTCATAAACAATAAATGGTAGCAGATAAGTACTCAAGGAAAACTTTAATTATTTTTTACATTAAATTGTTATGCATTAGAAGTAATGATCTCATTTCTTGTCTTAAGCTAAATGTTGAACAATTATGGGAAATATTGATTACCAGACTTATTTACATCCTAGAGAAGAAAATAGATGCATAGTATTCTGCTAGTTACACTGTTCGTTTATTCTAAACCCAACAGTACTATAGTACCTTGAACTTATTTAATATTTGCTGTATAGAAAGGAACAAAACTACTACTATTATGACAATTGAGTTTTAGTTTCTATCCATAACGTGTCAAACTATAAATAACTTGGAATGGAAATCAAATTATACTCTCTGTACATTTATACCACTTTACCAAAAAAAAATTAAACAAGATTACAATGCATTCCAAACAAGAAAGTCCATAATCTTATGTAGGAGTACTTTTGCGGTAAACAAGAGTGAAACCAAGAAATATATTTATACACGTTTATGCAAAAACTGAGTATACTTTCACATTTCAATACTCATGCTCGTGCTAATACCTGACTAAATTAATATCACATATACGCCAGACCATTCATTGATTTATTGCAAAGCAAACAGTTTACAAACTATAATTAAAAGAAGTATAAATCTCGAAGAAATTCAAGAACTAAAATGATATATATATTCTAAATTATTCCTCTTTCCTAAAATTTCGGCTCATCTGTTCTACCTCTACACAATATTCATATAAACTATAATAAGAATGTCACTACAGCATACTAGGTAAGGGCCGAAACTTGGCAATGGTCCATAACCTTCCCAACACTTATTACAGACAAAAAAAGGGTTCATAGAACCAAAACGGGAAATGAATGTCGTAACCATGCTAACAAACAGTTCAAAGAACTCAGAAGTACTCTTTAAGCTCCAGCTGCGAACCCAACTGGATGCGTTAATTTTGTAACCTCCATTCTCTAGGAAACCCTCACGAACTTTGAATTGTGGTGAGGGTTTGACTGTGTCAAAGGTGAGCAAACTCTCCCACCTCATTTTGGAGTCGAGCAAGCATCTCAGACAAGTAGACGGACAATGGAGGAAAGGTAACCAACCTGTAGAGAGAAGATAGGCTTGGTTTAGGTTTATGATTCTCCAAAGACTCTTCAACTAGCAACAGGATCGAACCATACCTGCGAAGACATCCAAATAACCTGTTAGAACCAAACTTCGGGTTGAATATTGATAAAGAATGCTTATACAACAAAAAAAATGGTAGGGATTTAGTACCTGAGGAGAAGGGTGCCACTGTTGGAGCACCGAATGCCTGGAAAACAAATAGCAATCGTCATTAATCATAAATCAAAGATGAGTCTTAAACCATAAGGGTGTCCGGATCAGAAAGAACCTGACCTTGGCAACAGAAGCACATTTTTGTTCGGCTCTCGGGGTGGAAGAAAGATTCCAAAATGTCCAACCGACCGTACCTGTACCAATGTTGGATTAAGCTAAGAATGAGTAGGTATTTGCGTTTCCAAGAAAAGAGCAGAGTGGTTCACTTACCTCCTCATCGTTGTATGAGTTGTTGCTTTCGGAAACGGAAAAGCCCTCACTCAGGAAGAGGTAAACCCTTGCACCATCATTTTTACCCTGTGCGCTAACAAAGCTGTTTCTGCACCTCACAATAGTGCCGAATGAGATGAAAAATCATAATAAGATTTCATTTCAGGTTAAGTGCCTCTGTTAATTCATTGGATGCTGCGTACCAAACTTACCGTCGCATTAATCACCAAGCAGAGGAGCCATCACCTATATCGAGGTGCTGGTAAGTGGCACACATATACATGGCTTAAATTAGATTGCCGTGCAAGAACCCTGTATGTCATTTAATTTCATTAACCACGCCAAGCTAAGAGTCATTCATGACCCTTCCCATTCGTTTACACATCGCCTGGATTTGGGTTAAGGTGACACGCAGGTTGGATAATTAGGGAGGATAAGTAAATTTTTTATTTATTTATTTCAAGGTGTTACATTTAATTTAAATGCTAGCAAGGCTCATGTTAGGTTTAAATATTAATCGTATAACAAAATCCCACTGCATAAGAAAAAGACTATGTGAAGGTGTGGTTGTTGGTTAAATGATGTAAATATAATCTAGTAACATAGCATGCTATATATTTATATATATAATCTCGATTTGAGTCGTTAAGAAAGTGATGTGCTACCATGACAAACTGAAACATTAATTAAAGTTTTATTTTTTATTTTATTTCATTATGTTGGTGAGATGTGTTACAAATTCCAATGTGAAGAGTTTTTATTGTTTCTGGAAATCGTGATTTATTCTTAAATTTGTATTCATGACGTTTTATTATTTTTATTTTTAAAATTTAACAATCAAATATATATTTCTAAAGAGATTCTATATATTTGTTTTTAGATATATGCTTGTTTTGAAATTGTTTAAAACGGTTATATATGTCGAGAAGCTAAACTATGATGTATTTAAATTTGTAGTTATAATTTTTAAATTTAATATCAAATTTATTTTTAAGAGATTTCACATAGTTGTTTTTCCATTTAATTATTTGCAAATTATTTAAAATGGTTATATATAATTTTATGTATAATTGAGATGTGTATTAAATATTTTATTTTTTAATTGATAAGTTGTGTAAAAAATATTTTAAATTGTGATTTAATAGATAAATTAATATACTATTACATTTGAGAATAAAATTTAAATCTCAAGTAATATAAAATATTAAGAATTGAAATATAAATAATTTGAATGTTTTTATATATTTTGTAAATTCAAATTATTATAACAATTTGATTTAATAGGATAATATTTTTATAAAAAGTTATTGGTTCAAATATAAAGGGGATAGACTATTTACATTTTTAAAAGTTTTAATTTAGTGATTTAAAATTAATTTTCCACATCCATGACATTGACATTATGTTTGTCAAACTATTGGAACCGTCGAATACCCTGTCATAAATAAAAGAAGCAAATCTATAAAAAAATCTCATACCCTAATTTGATATCTAGCTTAACCAAACCTTAAAATTATGTTATTATTATTTTATCATAACTTAAATTTTTAACAATAATATAATTTATAAAATATTTAAAAATAAAAGTAAATTTCTTAATATCATTTATATTATTAATGTGATAAAAATAAAATTAATAAAATATTTTCTTAATATTATTTTATGATAACTTAAATTTGTAAAAATAATACAATTTATAAAATATTTAAATATAAAAGGAAATTTCTTAATATTATTTATATTATTAATGTGATACAAATAAAATTAATAAAATATTTCATAATATTATTTGGCATTGACATTATTTTTGCCAAACTTTTGGAACCATCCAATATGGTTTCTTATGAGGATAGAATGAAGCTTGTGAGATAAATAAAAGAAGTAAATCTATAAAAGATCTCATACACTGATTTGATATCTAGCTTAACCAAACCTTAAAACTACATTATTATTATTTTATCATAACTTAAATTTTTAACAATAATATAATTTTTAAAATATTTAACTATAAAAATAAATTGCTTAATATTATTTATTTTATGAATGTAATAAAAATAAAATTAATAAAATTTTTCATTTAATTTTTAATGTTAATCAATATTTTGTTAAATATAAATTAATAGCCAAACATATTAAACTAACAAAATATTTCATTTAATTTTGAATGTTAATTAATATTTTTTAACTTAACCAAACCTTAAATCTACATTATTATTATTTTATTATAACTTATGTTTTTAACAATAATATAGCTTTTAGAATATTTAACTATAAAAATAAATAATATTTCGTTAATATTATTTTATCATAATTTAAATTTGTAACAATAATATAATTTATAAAATATTTAACTATAAAAGTAAATTTCTTAATATTATTTATATTATTAATGTGATACAAATAAAATTAATAAAATATTTCATAATATTATTTTTGGTTGACATTTTTGCCTAACTTTTGGAACCATCCAATACGGTTTCTTATGAGGATAGAATGAAGATTGTAAGATAGATAAAAAAAAGTAAACCTATAAAAAAAAAAATCTCATCCATTGATTTGATATCTAGTTTAACCAAACCTTGAAACTAAATTATTATTATTTTATTATAACTTAAGTTTTTAACACTAATATAATTTTTAAAACATTTAATTATAAAAATAAATGGCTTAATATTATTTATTTTATGAATATAAAAATAAATTTAATAAATATTTTCATTTAATTTTTAATGCTAATCAATATTTTGTTAAATACAAATTAATGTCCAAAAATATTAAACTAATACAATATTTCATTTAATTTTAAATCTTAATTAATATTTTTTAACTTAACCAAACCTTAAAACTATATTATTATTATTTTATTATAACTTAAATTTTTAACAATAATATAATTTTTAAAATATTTAACTATAAAAATATTTTTTTTAAGATTATTTATTTTATGAATGTAATAAAAATAAAATTAATAGAATATTTGATTTAATTTTTAATGTTAGTCAATATTTTATTGAGTACAAATTAATATCCAAACATATTAAACTGATAAATATTTTATTTAATTTTTAGTGTTAATTAATATTTTTTAAATACAATTTAATATCCAACCCTCTTAAACTATTTCTAACTTTCTTATAATGTATTTAAATTTAAATTTATAATTTTATTGTTTTTTATTTTTTAAATTTAATATTTTATTTTATTTTTAAGGGATTTGAAATATTTGTTTTTCCATTGCAAACTATTTAAAATAATTATATATAATTAATATCCAAACCTTTTAAACTATTTTTAATTTTCTTGTATTTATAATGTTTATTGTTTTTATTTTTTTAATTTAATATTGAATTCTATTTTTAAATGGTTTGAAATATTTGTTTTCACATTGCAAATTATTTAAAATAGTTATTTATAATGAGTATGTTCGTTAAATATTTTATTTTCTTACCTAATAAATTAGGTAACAAATATTTTAAATTGTGATTTAATAGATAAGTTAATATATTATTACATTTGAAAATAAAATTAAATCTCCATTAATATAAAATTTAAAAAATTAAATATCAGATAACTCTGTTTTTATATGTTTTGATTTAATAGGATAATATTTTTATAAAAGTTTATTGGTTAAAATAAAAAAAGGATAGACTATTTATATCTTTAGAAGTTTTAACTTTTGATTAGTTAGGTGGAGTATTTAAAATTAATCTTCCACATTCATGATATTGATATTATTTTTGTCAAACTTTTAGAACCATCCAATATGGTTTCATAAATAAGAGAAACAAATATATAAAAAAATCTCAAATACTAATTTGATATCTAGCTTAACCAAACCTTAAAATTAAATTATTATTATTATTTTATCATAATTTAGTTTTTTTTTTTTTCTTTTTTTTTTTTTTTTCATTTCTGGTTCACAGATACCCATGGTTAGTGGGTTCGCTACATCCAGCTTGGTTCAATGCTAGGGTGGACCCCACGAGAAGGGGGCCATTGGCGAAGCACTTTGACCGATTGACCTAACTCTTGAGGTTATTATCATAATTTAGTTTATAAGAGTAATATAATTTATAAAATATTTAACTATAAAAATTAATTTCTTAATATTATTTATATTATTAATGTGATAAAAATAAAATTAATAAAATATTTCATAATATTATTCTTTAGCAGTTTTAACTTTTGATTAGTTGTATGGAGTATTTAAAATTAATCTTCCACATCCATGATATTGACATTATTTTTGCCAACTTTTAGAACCATCCAATATGATTTGATAAATAAGAAAAAAAAATCTATAAAAAATCTCAAACTCTAATTTGAAATCTAGCTTAACCAAGCCTTCAAATTACATTATTATTATTTTATCATAATTTAAGTTTTTAACTATAATATAATTTATAAAATATTTAACTATAAAATTAATTTCGTAATATTATTTATATTATTAATGTAATAAAAACAAAATTAATAAAATATTTCATAATATTATCTATATTATTGAGTCCAAGATATTTGAATGAACTACCTATTATCTATATTATAAAAATAAAATTAATAAAATATTTCATAATATGATTAGAATAAACTACCTATTATAATAAATTATGTAAAAAATATTTTAAATTGTGATTTAACAGATAACTTAATATACTATTACATTTGAAAATAAAATTTCAACCTCAATTAATATAAAATTTTAAGAATTGAAATATCAAATAACAACGTTTTTATATGTTTTGTAAATTCGAATTATTATAACAATTTCATAAACACTAATTTGATATCTAGCTTAACCAAGTCTTAAAATTACATTATTATTATTTTATCATAACTCAAGTTTTTAACAATAATATAATTTAATTTTATATTAGTTGAGGATTAAATTGTATTTTCAATTGTAATAGTATATTAACTTATCTATTAAATCACAATTTAAAATATTTTTTACATAGTTTATTATAATAGGTAGTTCATTCAATAATATTATGAAATATTTTATTAATTTTATTTTTATCAATGTGATAAAAATAAAATTAATAAAATATTTCATAATATTATTGAATGAACTACCTATTATAATAAACTATGTAAAAAATATTTTAAATTATGATTTAATAAATAAGTTAATATACTATTACATTTGAAAATAAAATTTAAACCTCAATTAATATAAAATTTTAAGAATTGAAATATCAAATAACTATGTTTTTATATGTTTTGTAAATTCAAATTATTATAACAATTTGATTTAATAGGATAATATTTTTATAAAAAGTTATTGGTTCAAATAAAAAAGGATAGACTATTTACATTTTTAGAAGTTTTAACTTTTGATTAGTTATATGGAGTATTTAAAATTAATCTTCCACATTTATAAAATTTTAACTTTTAATTAGTTATATGGAGTATTTAAAATTGATCTTCCACATTCATGATATTGATATTATCTTTTCCAATCTTTTAGAACCATCTAATATGGCTTCATAAATAAGAAAAGAAATTCTATAAAAAATCTCAAACAATAATTTGATATCTAGCTTAACCAAACCTTAAAATTACATTATTATTATTATTTTATCATAACTTGAGTTTTTAACAATAATATAATTTATAAAATATTTAATTATAAAAATTAATTTCTTAGTATTATTTATATTATTAATGTGAAAAATAAAATTAATAAAATATTTCATAGTATTATTCTTCAGAAGTTTTAACTTTTGATTAGTTATATGGAGTATTTAAAATTAATCTTCCACATCCATGATATTGACATTATTTTTGCCAACTTTTAGAACCATCCAATATGGTTTCATAAATAAGAGAAGCAAATCTATAAAAAATATCAAACACTAATTTGATATCTAGCTTAACCAAACCTTAAAATTACATTATTATTATTTTATCATAACTTAAGTTTTTAACAATAATATAATTTATAAAATATTTAACTATAAAAATTAATTTCCTAATATTATTTATATTATTAATGTGATAAAAATAAAATTAATAAAATATTTCATAATATTATCTATATTATTGAGACGAAAATATTGGAATGAACCACCTATTATCTATGTTATAAAAATAAAAATAATAAAATATTTCATAATATTACTTGAATTAACTACCTATTTTCTACATTATAAAAGTAAAATTGATAAAATATTTCATAATATTATCTATATTATTGATTCGAATGAACTACCTCTAAGTTATTGTTGGACACCTAATCCTAAAGGGTTAGTGTGGAAGCCGAAAAGACTAAGCAGTCCAAGAGACCTTGGGATCTGAAACCCAAGAGTCACAACATTGTATTATAAATGTACATCTCCTGTTAATAAAAAAAATGAACTCATTTGATTTATCTTTCACATTGTTTGCTGTCCATGTGTGTTTAACATGGTATCAGAGCCATGATGTGTGGCCTGTGTAGTTTTGTGCAACTGGTCTGAGCACTGGCCTTTGTCATTCTGACTTGAGCACAGGTCCCAGGTTCCAGAAATAGCTGTAACTCCTCTGCCAGGTTTCTGCTGCCTCATGAAACCTCTGTCTTGACATGATGTTCTCTGGCGCACCAGTAACGCCAGTCTGTCGATGATATTCTCTGGCGCACCAGCGCTGCCTTTGTAACGCCTGTCTGTCCATAAACGTTGGCCTGTCTGTCCATAAACGTTGGCCTGACACCTGACATGCTCCTCTTCTGCTCGTAACTCCTCTCTTGTAACCTCCAATGAATTTGATACCAGTGAATGACGACATTCGATGTCCACATGCATTTCCGAGGATGACTTAGCGAAGGAACTGGAACCCTCGACTGCTTCTTCTTTCAGAAATGGGGGTATGCATGAAAACTGTGAGTTACAATCTTGTGCAAATCCAGTACTAGATTTTCAATTGCATTACAATCAGTAGCAGCAGAAAGTGGCTGAAATTGACGGGATTTCCGAGAGGGGCGACGCTGCTTCCCCCTCTTCTCACCGTCCGCTAAGCCTACGCATTCATCCACATCCACATCATCTTCTTCATCATCGTTATCCCTCTCCTTTGCCTTCATCCTCTTCATTCCGCTTCTTTGCCGACGAGGGCCTTCCATCTCGCTGTAGGTATTTGTATTAAAACATCAAAATAAGTCGGGATTATGTAATGGAACATATCTTCTGCAAACTGAGCAACTCCATTACTGTGTATGGTTTTGAATTAAACTATCAAATAGAAATTGGTGTATTTTTTATCTAAAAGGGCCACTGCCGCGGGTTGAAGAGACCGGAGCTCTCAAACTTCCGTCCAGACAAAGGAGCAGCCACAGCGGATTTTGAACAGAAATTTTTTGAAGCAGCTAAAGGGAATCAAAAATACGTTTTGAGATATTTGCACAAGAGGAGCGATGTTCGATCTGAGGTTTGCAGTGTAAAGTTGATGTAGAGTGTGTATCATATCATGACTGTGCTGTACGTCTCTTCATTCCAATGGAAGAGCAGGATCAGGCTGAGTGAGAAGCCGAAAGCCGTATTTTGGTACCAAGTGGCTGCTTGTCTTCCAGAGCACGGCTATGCTGTAGTTTTTAATGAATAAGCTTTTGAAATTAGCAGAGATTTTATGTTTACCTAACCGCGGCTCTGTTATGTAATCCAGCCAGAAGGTATTGAATTTAGTTTTTTTTTGCGTAATGAAAATGGCGGCACAAAGCAACAGCAATAATCCGGCGGCCATGGATCATCAATATACTATGTATGTCAAGTCAGATCTCAACCAATAACTGTAAATAATCTGGCAGCAGAAAGCCTTGTGTGTCGCATATTTACCCGAAAATGCCACGGACTTCTCACAAATCGGAACAGGACAACGCCAAGAATATTTCTTGCATTATTTGATTAATTTCCAGCTATTCTATATGAGAAGTTTGCCATGATATGCATTTCTATTTGCATCAAATGGAAAGTTCCTATAGCAGGTTGTTAGCATAATTCAGTGATCGAGATTGGTCATATGGTTGATGAACTTCAAAATAGTATAGTCCCATAAACATTGAGAGAACCGCGTATATATATAACCTGACTTCACTGTGCCAGGATTTTTGAGATAAGTGCCGTATACATCCACTCAGGGCTCGATGAATTCTATAACGTATATAATGCTCAAAAGATGCACAATCTAATTTGGGTTTCTTGTTTACCACTGATTGCACTTTCCCTTATAGCATTGTTGTTTGCCATTACTAGAAGGTGCCACTTTGCATTATTTTTCAAAATAACCAGCATCTCCATCTGTGTCATGTCCATTGGTATTTCGAAGATTTACATCCTCATCCATTCCATCAAAGAACTGAGACATTTCTATTAATGTGGTCTGAGCTGTTAAAAGGGCATCCTCATCAATTGGAGGATTAATTGGAACCACAGAGTTCAAGGTTCATAAGCATTGGGGGCTATTTATATTCTTTAAAGTTGCGGTTATTTGGCATTGTATGAGATATTTGTGCAACATTGTCATTAAATGGAGCAAATTGATGATGCATTACAGTTACTAAATAGTCTAATCTTTTCCACTGTTGATGGGACAGTTAAAATCAGCATAGGATCTCTCTCTGAAATTCAGACTTGTCTACAAAATGCACAGGAAAAGATTGATTTTTTGCAGCTTGAATCACAGCTACAGCAAGAAGAGCTACATCAAAATAGACATCATTCTGAACCTGTTTTTGTTCAGAACGTTGAGACAACCACCCATCAGCAGCATGTTAATAATGTTACAGTTTATTCAAATAAAGCAGCAGTTGAACATGCAGATGCAGAAACTCAATCTGCACTTCCCAAGCCCATCATCAGACTTTGGGAACAGCTTGTCCACAACAAGCACATAACTGGTCATGGATATGATAAGGACTTGTCCTTTCATATTCCAGACTATGCCAAGCCCATTCAGTTTCAGAGTGCTGGATTCATTCATGACAGTTCACTTGTTCCTCATGACAGTTCACCTCCAGCTGTTTCAGACTCTGCCCCTCTTCTACAGCAACAACAGCAACAACAACAGATCGTGAAATGCCAACACTGTGATCGAGTTGGCCATCTGAAAGATCATTGTTTTGATCTTCATCCATGTGAGCACTGTCATAAAACCAACCATTCTTCACACAGATGCTTCAGAAATAAACATCCTGCAAGAACAAAGATTCATCTTGGATGGATCGCTTCTTGGCAATGGGCATCAACAACCAAGAAGATATTCCAAACACATGTTAGAACTTGTTCCAGAGTATTGAACAGTCTTGCAGTTGAGTTTTCTCCATCTTCTCACCTTGTATCTGACAGGGGGGGAAATGATGGTCATCTACAAGCTTCAAAGTCACATCAAGCGAGCCTGAGCCACAACCTGCCACACCAGCTTCAGAGTTGTAGCCAGAGACAAAGATGCCCGTGAACATGACTTCAGTTGGATTGAGAACACTTCCTCTAGCAAAAGACTTCAGCTTCTTGCCAGGTTTGGAAGAGTTCCAGGAATTGCATTAAGCATTCCAGAGTTGTTGGTCATCCTTAAACCATCACAGATTGAGAACACTTCCTCTAGCAGAAAACTTCAGTTTCTTGCCAGTTTTGGAAGAGTTCCGGGAACTGCACTAAGCGTTCCAGTGTTGGTGGTCATCCTTAAACCACCGCCCTTTTTTTACCAACATTTCATAGAGCACATTCAGCCTAGTGCTGCCATGCATTTTTGCACATTTTGTATTACAGCTCTCTTCTTGGACTCATACATAACCCTTCGGATTAAGGGGGGGAATGTTGGACACCTAATCCTAAAGGGTTAGTGTGGAAGCCGAAAAGACTAAGCAGTCCAAGAGACCTTGGGATCTGAAACCCAAGAGTCACAACATTGTATTATAAATGTACATCTCCTATTAATAAAAAAATGAACTCATTTGATTTATCTTTCACATTGTTTGCTGTCCATGTGTGTTTAACAGTTATTGCCATCATCTTTCAAAGTATCATATTGAACGAACTACCTGTAATTTATTGTCATCATCTTTCAAAGTATCATATTGATCTTTCTAATTAGTGTTTAATTAGTTATATTGTAACAAGCATATAAAAAAAATCATTTACTCGGTCAATAGGAAATTAACTATAATCTGAACAAAATTAGGTTAATCTAATTGATTACCCAGAGGATACAGAAAGCACAGCACATGGGTTGACACCCTGCCATTTAATGCCCTGTACATCGCTAGCTGTCATATTAGTTATAACCATAGACTTAACATTATTTTTGAATGGTGCCATCCTGCTTTCCAATCTGCTTATTGAATACAGTTGAAGGTGAGGCCACGCATCACGCTCAGGGCCCATTCTTCAACCTGAAAGAGTTAACGTGATAGGAAAGGCGGGATACAGGTGGTCTTGTCCTCGACTGTCAATCTGTAGAGGTGATCCGAGGTACCCATTAGGTTGGTGGCTAATCATTTTTGCTGTTAGGCTTGGGGTTCTTGCCGCTCCGCAGCGATTTTCTTCTACAACTATTTGTTTTAGCCCAAACCCTTGTTGCCTAATAGTAACAAGTATTGTTGTTCTTTTACTTTTATTCGTTCCAAGTGGTTTATACTACTGAGGTAGGGTTTCTATGTTTGTTGTTCGACTAAGCTAGGTTTCGAATGATTGCCTTCTTCGCCCAAGAACAACTTCGGGGTATTCAGCCTTCATGGAAGATGACCCAGTTAAATGCATCTTTGACAGAGGTAAACCCTATGAATTCTTTATTTTTAATTCAGTCATTCCACATTATTCATTTTGTGTATCTAGAACAAGCTGAACCAAGGGTTTCATGGCTTCTGCGACATGATAGGTGGGATGCTAACTTTAGAAGCTCTGCAGGCACAGGTAACTACTCCCTTTTGTTTTCTTTCTTTCTCGGTGTGTTCTATATCCTTAACAAATTTCTGACCAGAGGTTGTGTAGCAGGTATGCCTATCCGCACATTGGTTTCATTCGTGATTGCATCGGAAAAAGTTGTATCATCATCATTTGCTCCCTTCAGTTTCATATAGGTTGGAAACTACTCCTGGTTCCTACTACTTCTACTATGAAGTAATATGCATATAAATTTCAGGGTGGTCGGGGCTGAGGCTCGATCACTACTCTCTGGTTCTTAGTTTGTTTAGACCTGGGTAAAAAAGTTGGGTTTTCAATGACTTACAGAGGGGTTTATGGTAGTAAGACCCAACTTGTAATCTTAAGATTGCTTTTGCAATTTGCATGAGGATGCTCGCAAGAGAGTGATACGGTCTGATAGTAATTTTTATGGTTATGATTGGTCCTAGGCGACTGGAGTATTGTTCTTCTATAAGCGTAGTCAAAATGTTTTCATTGTAATGTGCATATCTTAATTTTCTTTAGTGAGTTTAAAGCTTCATAGCATGAGATTCACCGCTATCAGCTGAGAATATGCAATATCTTTATTTTTTTGTTATTATTGTTTTTCTTTGATTCAATTTCATATAATTAGATTGTTGTCCAATTAGAATATTTTAAGTGGGGTTTTGGCATGAAAAAGGTCTCGCAATTCCATGACTATAATGAGTATAATCCTTTTAAGTTCTGGTGAAAGCTTCACAGTGACAGTTTGCATTGTGTAAGAAAAAGGATTTCTACAGTTTTATGATTAGGACAATACACACATATATATATAGATATAGATATGTATGTATTGTCCTAATCATAAAACTGTAGAAGTATAAGTATATATATATATATATATATATATATATATATATATTGCTTATACAAAGAAATATATTCAGACACATTATTCGTGTTTATTGGTTACTACTTAAGTTTGAATTGTACAGTCTTTGTATCTAAACCTATCTTAGCATTGTGTATTGATTCAGATATAAAAGTTGAAAAGAATTTGCTGTAACAGTACTTTATAAACTATATTCTACTTTCAAGAATCGTTATATTTCACTTAATTGTCTGTCTATTCATGAGCATATAGTTCTTTGCAAACCTGCTAATTCACTTATTTATCTATTACTAGAATATCTAAATTTATAACTTTCTGAGAGTAGGTTATGTTACTGATATGTTTAAGACTTGATAATTTATGTATAATCATCATAAAGTTTATTGTTTGCTTATCTGTCTAAGATTTGAAGTTTATATATATGATCTTCAGAAAACTTGCTATTTACTTATTTGTCTGAAAGTCTCTCCTCCCACCCACGATTCTGGAAATCACGTCCAGACTCTCCCCCAAGCACTTTCTATCTTTCACACTGGATTATATCCAGTTACAGTTAGTACCTTGGGCCTCAGGACTTCCATCCAGCCTCAAGCTCTGTACTTTCTTCTTCATTGTTTTGAGCAATTTTCCCACTAGTCTTTCCACCCAACTCTAGGATTTGCTTTTTTGCTTCTCTCCCCCTCTCTATATTTCTATTTCCAGACAGAGGGTAACTATTTCTTGGCAACCATTTCTTTTAATTAAACAAAATAGTTTCTATCTTGTTAAAGTATTATTACCAATAATTTAGGTAACCACAATATATGTTTCTTGGCCTTCGAGCCTCAGTTAGTTAATATTTAACATCAAAATGTACTAAAATTTAAAATAACATCTAGTAAAGATCAACTTAGTAATTTCAGTAAATTTTATGCAACTTGGGGTGTTACATCTCCCCCCCCCCATATGAGGAATATTGTCCTTGGTGTTCTCTCTTCTTTCAGAAAACAATGTTGGATAAGCTTTCCACATAAATTCCTCCTCTCCCCAAGTGGCCTCATCCGGGCCAAAGTGCTTCCATTGCACTTTAACCTGGGTGATGGCTCATTTGCGCAAGTTGGTTTCTCTCTGATCGAGAATATGAAGAGGTTCTACCAGGAACCCTCCTTTCGATTCGACCTATACAAAAAATTAATTCTCAGTTACATCCCATTTCTTAAAAAAAAACAGTATATCTAGTAATATAACCACTTAACCGTTTACCTGAATATTTTCCTAGTCAATAATGTGTTGAGGGTTATATACATATTTTTTTAGTAAAGATACATGAAACACATTGTGGACCCGAATGTGGCTTGGTAGCGCAAGCTTATAGGCCATCGGTCCAACTCGTTCCAAGACTTGAAAGGGTCCACAGTATCGGGGTGCTAATTTAGCACAACCTGCCACTGTAAGGAACTTTTCTGGGGCTTCACTCTTAGATAAACATGATCTCCTGGTTGAAATTCCCTGTATGTCCTCTTTTTATCTGCATACACTTTCTATCTATCTTGGCTACCCTCAGATTTTTTTGAATCTTCTTAACAGTCTCCTCCATTTCTACTAGCATGTTAGGACCCAATGCTAACTTATTAACTAGATTATTTCAATCTATGGGCACCCTGCACTTTCTCCCATACAACACCTCGAAGGGGCTCATACCTAGTGATTTGTGATGTCCATTATTATATGAAAATTCCACTAGATGGAGGTAATCCTCCCACTTGTTTGGTTGCTACATCACAAACATGCGTAGCATGTCCTTCAACACCTGATTTACCCGTTCGATCTGTCCATCCATTTGGGGGTGGTAGGCAGTACGAAATTGGATCTAAGTACCTAATCCTGAAAAGAGAGTTTTCCAGAATGTGGATGTAAATTTTACATCCCTATCTAAGATCACCACTTTGGGTATTCCATGTAAGTGAAAAATCTCCTTCATAAATATGTCTACGATATCCACAGTTTTGTAAGTGGATTTCATAGGTATGAAGTGAGATGTTTTACTCAATTTGTTTACTACCACCATAATTGAGTCATGTTGTTTCCTTGTGCGGGGTAAGCTGGTGATGAAGTCTAGTGATATGGTCTCCCATTTCCATTCTGAGATGGGAAATGGTTGTAACAACCTCGCAGGATGTTGGTGCTCTGCCTTCACTAGCTGACACTCAAAAAATTTGGACAAATACTCTGTAACATCCTTCTTCAATCTGGGCCAAAAGTACCCTTTCTTGATGGCTGAAAACATTTTCTAGTAACCTGGGTTGCCAGCACAAGGATTCCTATGAAGCTGATCCAATATTAATTGTTTAACCAAATTTTGGTTAGGAATGTAAATTATGTTCTTAAAAGTAAGGAGGTTATTAGAATTTATATCAAATTCTGTTTTTTCTTTTTTTTAGTAGGGCTTCTTTTGTCTGTTGCCAAAGGAAAGTATACTCTGGATCTCTACTAGTTTTTTCCTTTATTATTTCTGGAATATTTGAACTTAATTGGCTCATTTGGAACTCATAGATACAATGTACCTTCCTTCTCAATGCGCCAACCACATGGTTTTCCTTCCCTTTTAGGTGTTTCATTTCGAAATCGAATTCACTTAAGAATGTTTTCCATCTAGCCTATCGAGCATTTAAGCTGGACTGATTGAAGAAGTTTGTGAGGATGATATGATCTGTTAGTAGCAGAAATTTCTTCCCCAACAGGTAGTGTCACCATATTTTAATTGCATGCACTACTGCTGTCAATTCAAGGTCATAAGTTGAATATCGTTGTTCATACTCCTTCAACTTTTGAGATTCATAAAAAATCACCTTTCCTTCTTGTGTCAGCACCCGAATAACACCTTCTTTGCTTTCATATGTGCAAACCACAAAAGACTTTTCTGGATCTACTACTTTTAACATTGGTGCGGTGGTGAGTAGGTGCTTTAGTTTTTTATAACTTAGCTGACACTCGACTGTCCATTGGAAAGCATGCCCCTTTTTTTGTAAGGAGGTCATTGGGAAGGCTATTTTTGAAAATCCCTCTATGAATCTACGGTAGTATCCGACTAATCCCAAGAATGATCTTATACCAACGACATTCCTTGGTGCTCTCCATTCCATGATTTTTTTGATCTTTTCCAGGTCTACCGCAATGTTGTCTGTTGATATAACGTGACCCAAGTACTGAATCTGATCTTTGAAAAAGTCACACTTATTGAATTTGGCATACAACTGATACTATTTTCAGATGTTCTTTATGCTCCTCCATAGTTTTAGAGTATATTAAAATATCATCAATAAAAATCAGCACAAATTTATCAAGGTAGTGCTAGAAAATACCATGCATCAGATTCATAAAGGTGGTTGGGGCATTTGTGAGGCCAAACGAGTAATGACCATAACAAGTACGAAATGATGTCTTGTAAATTTCTTATTCTTTTATTCTTATCTAATGTATCTGGATCTTAAATCAATTCTTGAAAGTACCTTAGATCCTTTCACTTGATCAAATAGATCATCGATACATGGAAAACGATACTTATTCTTGATGGTTAGTTTATTTAGTTGTCGATAATTGATGCATATTGTCATGGTCCCATCATTTTTCTATACAAATAATAAGGGGAATCCCCAAGGGGACACACTGGGACATATATACCTTTTATCTAAAAGCTCCTGAAGCTGCATTTTTAGTTATGTTAACACAGGTATGCTCATGCAATAAGGGGCTCTGGATATAGGGGCTGCACCCAAAATTAACTCAATGGTGAAATAAACATCACGCTTTGGTGGTAAACCTGGAATAGATTCTAGAAATACATCAACGAATTCCTAAATACCAGGAATATTTTCCACGGTGGTCATTTTATTTTTAGTGTTTGTGAATCCCACCTAAACATCATATATTTGACAACCCTTTCTAATGCATTTTCCTAGCTGGCTAGCCGTAATGGGACG
This sequence comes from Pinus tabuliformis, assembly GCA_031772625.1. NCBI lineage: Eukaryota > Viridiplantae > Streptophyta > Pinopsida > Pinales > Pinaceae > Pinus > Pinus tabuliformis. Next base: position 753,074,558 of record CM062812.1, read on the forward strand.
TAACTTGGTATTGGTTTTAATTCCTTGGAGTTCCTTCCCTTGGCCTGATTTAGCAATAAAACTGACATTTTTATATTTGCATTCCACTAGGGACCAACACTTTTCCAACTTGTCCATCCCGATTAATATGTTATAAGAACCCAAAGGAAGTATATTAAGGTCCATGTAAATAGGTTGTCCTGAAATCATTATGGGACAATGTTCTGTTTTTGCGGTTACCCTTCTTTTTGTCCCTGTGGCTAGTTGAACTAACCATGGTTTTGAAAACTCACTGCTCTGCAGTTAACATTTATCTATCACCTTAGGACTAACATAGCTTAAGCTAGCACCTAGGTCAAATAAAACAAAGACAGGTTGCTTAGCAATAATACCTTCACATTCGATCATGGTGGGTTGAAATTCTACTTGATGATCATCTAGGGAAGCATTAATTCTAGGCATTCTCCTTGCCAATTCCCCAATCGTGGATGCTTCTTGCATATTTGATAGCTATTATGTTCTTGCCTTATGCGGAAAATTTTTGTAGTAGTGGGGTTCTCCTCATCCCCAACATTGTAGCGGCAGTTTGGATTGCTGGTCATTAATAGATTTAGTAACACCTTCCGACTATCTATTTTTTGAGTAAGAAGCCTTGGGTTGATTCCTAGTTGGAAATCGATTAAGGGGTTTTTGTTGTACATTTCTGCCACCAACAAATCTTGAGTGTTTGTTTGGAATCAAACTTCTACCTTTCCTGTTTAAACTCCCTTTTGATCCTTCATTCTTTTGTTTCATTTGCTGGTAGCAGATGCAGGCTTTTCACATAGGGTCATCCATTGTCTTGGGGTAGTCAAATTCTAATTTCTCCTTCATAAAGTTGGGTAAGCTGTCGATGAAGTGCTGAATTTTGGCCTTTTCTTCTTGCATGTAAGGCACATAGCGTCGCAAGGAGGTGAATCGTGTCACATACTCATCCATGCTTAAGTTTCCCAATCTTAACTCATGAAATTCCTTTGCCTTTTCATTGTAATATTGTTCAGTTAAATACTTGTCCTTTAAATGCTTTTGGAAATCGTGGCAGGGGACTTCCTCTTCATTGATTTTCCTTACTGTTTTGATTTCTTCCCACCACAAGGTGGCCTTACCTCTTAACTGATAAACTGCTAATCACTCCTTCAGTTTATCTGTGTACTCATAAATATGAAAATATTTGCCCATTTCAATTAGCCAAGCTTCTCTTGCCTCTTCTGATCCCCTTTCAGAGAGTGATGGCTTAATATTTTTAAATTCTCCTTGCAATTTAGTTTTTTGTCTTTTAGTTTTACACTGGTAGGAGACATTGTATGAGCGACTTTCTTCATCTTCCCCATGTTTCTCAGCTGACTCACTGTTTTCTTCTCCATGTTTTTCCGTTGGGGTCTTCTCTCGGTCCTCAGCACTGGGTTCTGGATGCCATTGATTCTGTCGATTGGACAGACATCTGAGAATTTTCTCCCGTTCTTCATGTAATGTTTCATTATCTGTTCTTAAATTCGTCATTTCAGCATGAAACTGTTGGACAATCTCGAGTAACACCACATTAGCTTGTCGTGATTCTTCACCTAGCTGTATCCAAATATCAGGATTTGTGTTTACATACGTGGTTCTGGGTGGATCGGTTGGTCCTGGGCTCCCCTGCATTTTGCCTTATCTCTTTTGTTGGTGAAATCTTTGTGTTCACACATAAGTTTATTTAGTTAAAAAAAAGTGCATTTATTTTGAGTACATATCTATTCCCAAAGACTCTCAGTGTACGAACCTAATCTCTGATACCATTTGTAACAAGCATATAAAAATAAATAAAAATTCATTTACTCGGTCAATAGGCAATTAACTATAATTTGAATAAAGTCAGTTAATTTAATTGATTACCCAGTGGATATGGAAAGAACATGGGTTAACACCCTGCCGTTTAATGCCCTGTACATTGTTGGCTATCATATTAGTTATAACCATAGACTTAACGTTAATTTCTAATGGCACCATCCTGATTTCTGATCTTCTTATTGAATAGAGTTGAAGGTCAAGCCACACGTCATGCTCAGGGCCCGTCCTTCAACCTGCAAGAGTTAACGCGATAGGAAAAGCGAGATACAGGTGGTATTTCCCTCGATCGTCGATCTGCAGAGTTGATCTGATGGTGCAGGAGGGGGGCAGGGTTTACCTAACTGCTGAGGTACTCATTGGGCCGGTGGCTAATCATTTTCGTTGTTAGACTTGGGGTTCTTACTGCTCCGCAAGGATTCTCCTATGCAATTATTTGTTTTGGACCGAACCCTTGCTTATGTGAGCCATAGTGTCCTCGACCCACCTGATAGTAACATGTATTGTTGTTCTTTTACTTTTATTGATTCTAAGTGGTTTATACTACTGAGGTAGGGTTTCTATGTTTGTTGCTCAACTGAGTTTGGTTTTGAATGATTGCCTTCTTCGCCCAAGAACAACTCGGGGTATTCGGCCTTCATGGAAGACGACCCGGTTAAATGCATCTTTGACAGAGGTAAACCCTACAAATTCTTTATTGTTAATTTAGTCATTCCACATTATTCATTTTGTGTATCCAGAACAAGCTGAACCAAGGGTTTCATGGCTTCTGCAATAGGATAGGTGGGTTGCTAACTTCAAAAGCTCTTCAGGCATAGGTGACTATTCCCTTTTGTTTTCTTTCTTTCTCGATGTGTTCTATATCCTTGACAGATTTATGACTAGAGGTTGTGTTGCAGGTACACTGATCCACACATTGGTTTCATTTGTGATTGCATCGGAAAAAGCTGTGTCCTCATCATTTGCTCCCTTCGGTTTCATACAGGTGGGAAACTACTCCTCATTCCTACTACTTCTACTATGAAGTAATATGCATATAAATTTCACGATGGTCGGGGCTGAGGCTCGACCACTACTCTCTGGGTCTTAGTTTGTTTAGACCTGGGTAAAAAAGTTGGGTTTTCAATGACTTGTCGAGGCGTTTATGGTAGTAAGACCCAACTTGTAATCTTAAGCTTTCCTTTGCAATTTGCATGAGAATGTTGGCAAGAGAGTGATAGGGTTTGATAGAAATTTTTGTGGTTATGATTGGTTCTAGACGACCAGAGTATTGTTCCGCTATAAGCATAGTCAAACCGTTGTCATTGTAATGTGCGTACCTTAATTTTCTTTAGTGAGTTTAAAACTACATAACATGAGATTCACTACTATCGGTTGAGAATATGCAATATCTCTCTTTTTCCGTTATTATTGTTTTTCTTTTATTCAATTTCATATAATTAGATTGCTAGCCAATTAGATTATTTTAAGTGGGTTTTTGGCATGAAAAAGGTCTCACAATTGCATGACTATAATGAGTATAATTCTTTGTAAGTTCTAGTGAAAGCTTCGAAGTGACAGTTTGCACTGTGTAAGAAAAATGACTTCTACAGTTTTATGATTAGGACAATACACACACATAGATATAGCTTATACAAAGAAATATATTCGCACACATTATTTGTGTTTATTGGTTACTGCTTAAGTTTGAGCTATATAGTCTTTGTATCTAAACCTATCTTAGCATTGTGTATTGATTCATATATAAAAGTTGAAACGACTTTGTTGTAAGAGTACTTTATAAACTTTATTCTACTTTCAGGAATCGTTATATTTCACTTAATTGTCTTTCTATTCATGAGCATATAATTATTTGCAAACCTGCTAATTCACTTATTTATCTATTACTAGAATATATAAATTTATAACTTTATGAGAGTAGGTTATGTTACTAATCTGTTTAAGACTTGATAATTTATGTATAATCATCAGAAAGTTTATTGTTTTCTTATGTGTCTAAGATTTGATGTTTATGTATATGATCTTCAGAAAACTTGCTATTTATTTATCTATCTAAAAGTCTTTCCTCCCAGCCACAAGTCTCGCGATCACGTCTAGACTCTCCCCAAGCACTTTCTATTTTTCACACTGGATTATATCTAGTTACTGTCAGTGCCTTGGGCCTCAGGACTTCTGTCCAACGTCAAGCTCTGTACTTTCTTCTTAACTATGTTGAGTAATTTTCCCACTGGTTTTTCCACCCAGCTCTAGGATCTCTTTTTTTTCTTCTCTCCCCCTCTATATATTTCCCTTTCCAGACAAAGGGTAATTGTTTGGCAACCGTTTCTTTTAAGTAAACAAAATAGTTTCTATCTTGTTAAAGTATCATTACCAATAATTTAGGTAACCACAATATATGTTTTTTGGCCTTCTAGCCTTAGTCAGTTAATATTTAACATCAAAATGTAATAAAATTTAAAATAAATTGGTAAATATCAACTTAGTGATTTCAGTAAATTTTATGCAACTTGGGGTGTTACATATATGGAGACTAGATTTGAAATTAATCTTCAAATCCATGACATCTACCTCTAAGTTATTTTCATCATCTTTCAAAGTATCATATTGAACATTCTAATTAGCGTTTAATTAGTTATATGGAGACTAGATTTGAAATTAATCTTCAAATCCATGACATTAAGATTATTTTGTGAACCATCCAATATGGTTTCTTATGAGGATAAAATGAGACTAGATTTGAAATTAATCTTCAAATCCATGACATTAACATTATTTTTGCCAAACTTTTGGAACCATCCAATATGGTTTCTTATGAAGATAAAATGAAGCTTGTGAGATAAATAAAAGAAGCAAATCTATGAAAGATCTCATACATTGATTTCATATCTAACTTAACCAAACCTTAAAATTACATTATTATTATTTTATCATAACTTAAGTTTTTAACAATAATATAATTTATAAAATATTTAATTGAAATTTATTTATATTATGAATGTGATAGAAATAGAATTAATAAAATATTTCATTTAATTTTTAATGTTAATTAATATTTTCTAAATACAAATTAATATCCAAATTAATAAAATATTTTATCTAATTTTTAATGTTAATTAAGCTTTTTTTTAATAGTGGATTAATATATTTTCAAATGTAAAATTGGTATAATGTAATCATTATTTTACTAACTTTATCACATAATTTATGTATTTTAAAATATTTTATTTATTTAAGGATGAAGAATTTTGTTATCACATTTTATATTTAAAGGTTTCAAGTTTAATTCAATAAGATATTTTAAGTGTGTTAATTTTTATTAATAATGATGATGATGAGAGTCTAACTTGTGTTTTATTTATTCTATTTTCAATGCTATATTATCTGTGATAGATATTGAGTCGAAGATATTTGAATGAACTACCTCTAAGTTATTGTCATCATCTATCAAAGTATCATATATGATTTTTATAATTAGCTTTTAATTAGATTTTAATTAGTTATATGGAGACTAGATTTGAAATTAATTTTCAAATCCATGACATTGAACTTTTGGAACCATCCAATATGGTTTCTTATGAGGATAGAATGAAGCTTGGGGATAAATAGGAGAAGAAAATCTATAAAAGATATACAAGTTTTGAAGTTTTTCTTATTGTTGTTGTTGTTTCTAATGCACATTTAAAACATTGTATTACTTCACTTGGCCGGGTAGTTCATTGTTATTGTTTTTTTTTAATTAATTTTTTTTTGGTAGTTTTGAGTTGGTAAGTTATAGATGGTTGGTGGTTCATTTGGTTGTGTGAATAATCAATGTTTTCAACCATGTACAGGGTTCGTCACCATGTAAATTCTTACAATGGTCTTTTACAATTGTTAATATAAATCGATGATATATACAAGAAATTACAAGAAATTATAATACATATTAGAATTTTGGCCACGACGAGATGTAAACCTTGTGTTGTTGAGGGTAAACCCTGTGTTGTTGAGGGGGCAATGCAAAATACTAAAATAATCTATTGCTAGTGTTAGTGAAATTCAAAATGTTTCTTTACAATTTCAGAGATAATGTTCTCTAAGGAAACATTGGAGATATTGAACATCATCAACCACACTGCACTAGATTTTCCCATCGAAGTTGCATATTTTACACCAAAACTTATGAATAATTAGGAGCTGATGTCTGACTCATTTTCATGATGTTTGAAATTTGTTAGGTTGTGATGCAAATTTAGATTTGGAAAGATAGCCATCATATTCTTCATGAATTGATATTATTTGATTTATTTTATCTGATGTCATCTACTACTTGTATTTTTTCAAAATCTATCAAATATTTTCTATTGGAATTTGAAAAACCATGTTTGAATATTAAGAGGCAATCTATGTTGGAAAAGTTATGAAATCTGTCAATTTGGCATAATGTAGTGTTTTCTCTTTATCTTCTACTTTTAAAAGGCAATTTGTTTACTAATTTTTATCTTCAATGATTCATTATATGTCACAATGCTTTCCAATCGAAGTTGCAGATTTTACACCAAAACTTATGAATGAGTTGATGTCTGACTCATTTTCATGATGTTTGAAATTTGTTAGGTTGTGATGCAAATTTAGATTTGGAAAGATAGTCATCATATTCTTCATGAATTAATATTATTTTATTTATCTTATCTGATGTCATCTACTACCTGTATTTTTTCAAAATCTATCAAATATTTTCTATTGGAACTTGAAAAACCATCTTTGAAGATTAAGAGGCAATTTATGTTGGAAAAGATATAGAATCTGTCAACTTTGAAATTTGGCATAATGTAAGTGTTTTATTTTTATCTTGTACTTTTAAAAGGAATTTACCTATATTTGTTCAAAATCTATCAAATATTTTATATTGGAACTTGAAAAATCATCTTTGAAGATTAAGAGGCAATCTATGTTGGAAAAGTTATAGAATATGTCAATTTGGCATAATGTAAGTGTTTTCTCTTTATCTTCTACTTTTAAAAGGAATTTTGTTTACTAATTTCTATCTTCAATGATTCATTATATGTCACAATGCTTCTCAAATTTATGCTTTACCACTTTTTTTTTGCAACATTTGGTGCAATTACTAGTTATTAAACAACCACAAAATACACAATCTTCCTAAATCATTATTTTAAAAGCCAATGTTTAAAGACTCGGTATAAAAACAAAAATTTATAATTGGCATCAAATATTAATGCTTAAACACCGTGATATCAAATATAAAATCCTCTTATAGCCTTCATACTTTAAAGATTATAAACTTCAAAATGTTATAATAATGCAATTAACTTGTTATAATTTAAGGAAATTAGGTTACATTTAGCATGGGACGTAGGGGTACATGTTTCTTGCAGCATGTGGTTTAGTGTTACATGTTAATTGATTTCGGTTTGTGTTTAATAATGATGTATATTAAAATATTTATATGGTATAGTTGAGGGCAACAGCTAACCAGCCATAGGGCATTAAATGCCCGGGGAGATGCAGGCTGGATAGCCTGCTAACACGCAAATTCGGAAACTGGGCACTAAATAAGAAATGGGAATTTGCGTGTTAGCGCGCTATCCAGCCTGCATCTCCCCGGGCATTTAATGCCCTATGGCAGGCTAGTTAGCCGCTGCCTATAGTTGAGTATATTATTTACATTTATTTTATATAGAGAAGTGGATGATAGATGGTTGAATAAATTGTTAGTGGTAATATTAAAATTTCAGGGACTTGCTTATATTATTCTGAAATATTATCGATTCACTATTCTTCTATATATAATGTAATATGTTATGTTATGTTATGGTATAATCTTGATTTATTATATTTTTTTAATGGCACATGATATTTTGATATGGTTATGTTGATCAAATTATGTATTGCCAAATTATTAGTCTCTACTTCACTAGAGACTATAGCACTTGCTTCATGGCCAAATTCCATGGGCTATCGATTAACAAGTTTTTCTAATTTTAACCAAAGTTGGGAAAATGTTGAATATTCCTATTTTTTTGTAAATTCAAAAATCATAATCTAATTCCCAAAAATCTTATTTCTAATTTTCCATTGGATGAACGAGGCTTGATGGGACATAATCCCCCTTGTAGAGGGATAACAAGACTAATTTTGCTAGCGTCCATCTCATCGCGAGTGCACTATCATTGTTATGCCTGACACTACTATTGTTTTTTCTAAAGATGCCAGAAATGATGGGGTTGCATGCCCCTTACTTAAGCGAGAGGGTGGGGAGGGGGCTAACTGCTATTATTTTGTTGTGAAAAGAAAGGGTGTGCGGAAAGTGTGGGAGTAGGGACTATATCTATTCAAGATTTATTCCTCTGCATTCCACATAAGGCTAATTTAACATTATAGGAGAAATTTACTTAACAAGAGGAAGTGCTCAGAGAATATAAAGTTTTAAATTAAGATCATACTATGACTTATATTAATGTGTTTCTATTATTGTGTGGAGGTGCGAAACAAGTAACATTGATACATTGTGAGGTGTGCTTAAATAGTCCAAAGATGCCAGAACTGATGGGGTTGCAGGTCCCTTACATAAGCAAGGGAAGGGGGCGGAAGGGTGTAATTGTTATTATTTCATTGCGCGAAAAAAGGGTGTGTGATAAGTGTGGGATCATGGACTATATCAAGTCAATATTTATTCCTCTGCATTCCGCATAAGGCTGATTTAACATTGTAGGAGAAATTTACCTAGCAAGAGGAAGTGCTCAGAGAATATCATGTTTTGAAATAGATCATATTATGACATACATTAATGTGCTTATATTATTGTGTGGAGGTGTGGAACAAGTAGAGTTGATAAATTTTGCGGAGTGCTTAAACATTATATGGATCCTTAATACAATTACTTGTTTTTATTTATATACACAAAGCAACTGGATATAATAGATTCAAAGGACATGGTGCATGTAATAGAGTGGAATTTTTATTTATTTTTTATTTTCAGCTTTTGGGAAACATAATTAATTAATCAATATGTATATTCATAAATAATTGATACTGATAGCAGATTTGAAGACGAGAGGGAAAATTGTGAAGTGGCAAGTCTTTCAAATGAGGAAGTACTTGTGGAGAACTATTCAGGAGACATTGATGCAAGGCTATTGAAAAATTTACATTTTCTATTGGTTTTTAGGAGTGGAATGATGGTTCTTTTATTTGCAATTTTATGCAATATTAAGTGAATTTTATTTTTTGTGTGGAAGAATTGTTATGTGAAGCAGGGAATAGAAACAATTTTCCATAATGATCTATATGTTTGTATACATTTTCGTATGCCTTTCTCTATACAAAATTTCATATCACTGAGTACATAAAAAATATACCAAAACAAACATAGAGTTGTATAATGTAATGATAATAAAATGAGTAAATCAAACAAAAACACACCTCTTAGCAAAGTATCATTGCATGTCATTACATTTAACTATATATATATATATTTTGCTTAAGCAAGAGTCGTGCCTTCTATTTCATTAAAACAAGCATAATTTACAAAATTTACACCAAGCCACCAAACTGTGTGGTCTTAGGCTTGCAAGGAGCGTGCTCGATAGAAACTAAGCCCTCAAACCCCAAAAAAAACACTCCCAAACCATTTGAGTACATACAAAAATAAACAATGGGAATCACAGGGTCCGAGAACCCTCCCCGCAAAAAGTCGCGCCATCAAAAACCTAACATGCCTCTAAATCTCTACCGTCCAATCTTCTTATGAAATCCAACACCTGAGATCCATTTCGCACCATGAAGAAACAAGATGGATAACCCCCGGACCCCACCAAACCACTCGTTCAATCCAGATCGTTGATCGGCCTAATCCCATCGGACGACGGAGCTGCAAATCGCACGGCCGAAGTGATCGAACTTTAGTGTGTGATGAGGGTGGTTTTCAGGCCCGACCCTCATCCACGTGTCAAGATTTGAATGGTATCACTGCCCAAAATTTAAAACCACCTTCAGCTTGAAAGCGGTGCGATCGCACCTAAACCACTTTGGAAGCAGTTTTGTCTCCCGCCACTGAAAATTGTGAAATGGTGCCGCCACAACAGGTGCCGTCATTTGTTACTTTCCCCCTCCCTTCTGACCGAGATAACCTTGCGCCCGACTCCGGGGATATTCAGGGAAGTGATTCCCATAGTTGCAGAGGCTGACCCTGACCAGTCTTCCACCATAGGCTTGTCAGACCATGAAAGTGAATCTTGCCGTAATCTGCTCATTGTGAATTAGCTTCCTTAGTTTTGTTCTTATACACTTCTTTGTCCTCTTCCTCCTAGTTATGGCAAAGTTCTTTTAGGTTTCTCGGCGACATTGTGAGCCAATCCATCGAAATTCTGCTGTCCTTACAGCTGACACCTTGGTTGGCAAGAATATCTACCAACTTGTTGGCCTTTCGACACACATGGATGAATCTAAGTGTGCATAGTCCCTGAAGATGTCCCTGAATTTTATGGAGAACCCGTAATAACCTCCAATGTTTTGTAACTTTCTCTGGCCCTGTTCCATGACTAATTCTCTTGGCCGCATTGATGACTAACTCTGAATCAGCTTCTATTATTACATTTTGGCAATTGTTCTGTTTCAGAAATTCTAAACCTTGTTCCAATGCCATTAATTCCACCATGTTGTTGGTGGCTTTTCCTAGATGACCATAGAAGAGGGAGATGATGCTTCCGTTTTCATCCCTAAGAACCCCTCCAAAGCCTGCCATGCCCGGGTTGCCCTTTGAAGCCCCATCGATATTATACTTTAAAAAGCCTTTCGGGGGAGGATTCCAGAAATCTTTAACCGGTTCCCTCATGTTTATTTTCCTATCTATACCTTGTGGAATAAGCCCCTGCATGCCTAACTGCCTGAGAATTGATAACTCTGCTTCTGAGGGAGGATTTTTGGGGAGATCCCTTACTGTAGTGCTGACTGTCTCCTTAAGTTGTTTTGAGATTTGCTCCAACAAGCGAAGAGAGGAATTCTTCTCTTCTTTGAAGATTCTTCTGTTTCTCTCTTTCCACACATTCCATATGATGAAACTTGGCAACAGAGCCCAGGCAGAGTTAAGAACTTCATAATCCGAAAAATTATTCCTCCAATTGTTTAGGGTTTTAGTGATGCTTCCTTTGTCTCTATCAGACTATTTGAAGATGGTGGCAAAAAAATCCCATAACCTAGAGGTGAAAATGTAGCTATTGAGAAGATGTTCAATGGTCTCCTCTTGGACTTCATAGAGCTGGCATCTGGAGGGTCCCAGCATACCTCTCTTCCTGATATTATCCTAAGTTAAGATTTTCCTATGGTGAACCAGCCACATAAAGAGTTTGATCTTCATCCAACCCTTGTGCCTCCATAGCTTCTTCCAAGTTCTATTTGTAACCTGGGAATCTAGCCCAAGGAAAATACCTTTTTCTTCCTTAATGTTAAAGTTGCCCTCTTTGTTGCTACCCCATCTTAGTTGATCTTGCCCTTCAGTAACTAAAATCATCCTCTGATCCAACAACCTCTTAAGGGTTTCTGCTCTACTGTTCAGGGTCCTGTTCTCTCTACCATCTATTTTTTCCATGTTCTCCATTTTTCTGTATTGTGAGAATGCTCCCAAAAGTCCTTTACTTTCACTAATCCTTGGTTGTCTATCTCTTGTTTGAGGCCCAAAAATTCCTCTCTCAAAAGAGTTGGTTCTTTTTTCCATTTATCCTCCTAGAAAAGTTCCAGATCTCCATCTTTGATTTCCTAGAAACTGTTTTTTTGAACAACCTCTCTATTCTCCCAAGCCTTGTTCCATATGGGAGAGCCCTTTATGTTTCCAGACATTCTTATGATATCATGAGAAAGCTAGGCATTGGCATATTTTTCCTTCCAGATGCTTGCCCATTGAGCCTTAGGATCCTTAACCCACCTCCACCAAAGTTTGGCCCCTAGAACCTTACTTAGAATCTCTATATCATCCAATCCTAGGCCTCCTTGGTTCTTGGGTTTACAAATATTTTCCCATGAGACTAAAGCCCATTTTCCCCTTGTTTCCTCTTTTCCCCAGAGAAAATCTCTTTGGATGTTTCTAAATTGCTATAATACTCCTTTTGGAGCTGGGAGAGCTGATAACATGAAGACAGGGATAGCTTGGAGCACTGCCTTTGTGAGAACTAGTCTACCAGCCAGATTTAGAGACCTGTTTGCCCATTTCCTAACCTTATCTTGCATCTTAATGATTAATGGTTCCCATATGCTTTTGAGCATAGGTTTAGCCGTTAGAGGAACTCCCAAATACTTAGAGGGGAGAGAGTCTCTTTGAAATCCAAGGATTCTGGAGACATTTCTCTGGATGGCTATATGGGTATTAAAGAAAAATATTTTTGATTTGGAAAGATTAACTTCCATACCTGATGCCAAAGAAAATTCCTTCAAAATCTGTTTGTATGCTAGCGCTTCCTTGACCGTGGGAATTCCCTGTAGCATGGTATCATCTACAAACTGTTGATGAGTCAGAACTTGACCATTCTCCGAAAGTTGGAGTCCTTGAATTTTTTCGGTTGCTCTAGCATGCTTAATGGACCACCCCAGCCCTTCCATCATGAGGATGAAGAGAAAAGGAGAGAGTGGATCTCCCTATCTGAGTCCTCTAGAAGGAAGAAAATTTTTAGAGGGAGAGCCATTAATTAAAATTGAAAAGCTGGAGGAAGTCACCAGGGCCATGACCCATCTGATCCAATTATGATCAAAACCAAATGCGGCAAGCACTTTCTTGATATATGTCCAATTCACTTTATCATATGCTTTGGCTATGTCCAATTGCATGATCATACCCGATTTCCTTTCACTAGTTAACGAGTGGACCACCTCGTGAGCTTGTATGATGTTATCTAGAATTTGTCTGCCTTCCACATAACCTGATTGTTCCCTTGAAACCAGTGAAGGCAACAAAGGTTTGAGTCTGTTGGCCACAACCTTGGAAATTATCTTATAAACTACATTGCATAAAGCGATGGGTCTATACCTCTCTGGTGTTTGGGCATTATCCTGCTTTGGAATTAGGGAGATAAAGGAGGTATTGAGAGCTTTCAAAATAGTTCTGTTCAGCCTGGAGTCTTCCACTACCCTTATAATATCCTCTTTGACAATATTCCAACAAGCTTTGAAGAAATCTACATTGAATCCATCCGGACCTAGAGCCTTACCATTTTGCATTTCCTTGAGGACCTCACTGACCTCCTTTTCGGTTACAGGTCTGTTGAGATTACAGTTATCCTCTCTGGATACCAACTTGGGGATATGCTTAATGAGGTCCTTGATGAAAGGAACCCTGTCTAAAGTGTTTTCCTGAGCAATACCTCGGAAGTGCTTAACTAACACTGCTTCTATCTCCTCATGAGATTGATGTATCTGCCCATACGTGTCCTTGATCGAAGAGATCCTGTTGTGAGTCCTATTTGCTATTGTGGATTTATGGAAAAATTTAGTATTTTTCTCTCCTTCTTTTAGCCATTGAACTCTTGATTTTTGTTTCCAAAAAATTTCCTCTTGATTGCACAGCTTTTCCCATTCTTGGTGATGTTTCTCTACTTGGTCATTTTTGTCCTTATCAAAGCCTTCCTTGATCAAAGCTTGGTTGAGCTCCATAATTTTATTTTCCACAGCTTTCTTTCCTGCAAAAATATTACCAAATTCATTCTTGTTCTAGGCTTTAAGCTTTAGCTTGATGTGCTTTAATCTTTTGTGAAGCAGGAACATTGTTGATCCTTGAGTTTGCAAATCCTCTGCCCACCATTCTTCAATGTTGCTGATGAATTCTGGGTGAGAAAGCCACATATTTTCAAATCTGAAAGGTCTATTTCTTGGGGTACCTATGCCCTTGATTTCCATTTGAACCAGCCAGTGATTTGAACCTCCAAAGGGAAGAATTCCTGCTATTATTTCCTTGTCTAGAAGCATGAGATCCTCAGAGATCATGAATCTATCTAACTTGGAGGCTACCTGTGAGTCCCCTCCTCTTTTATTGTTCCATGTACAGAGGCCATTGTTTGTCTCAATATCAACAAGCTTCATGCTTTCTGAAAAGATTTGGAAGGCTAAGGAATCTTTATTTAGAGCTCTTGTACCCCCTTTTTTCTCCGAGAGAGATCTGATCATATTGAAGTCTCCTCCTAGGACCCAAGGTAGTCCTGCATGTCTGACTCGTAGATCCACCAAGGAATCTATGAACCTGATTTTGTCATCTAACCTTTGAGGGCCATAAACATTCGTAACTAGATAAGTGTCCCTATCTCCTACTGGCTATATAACAACTGATAAATAATTCCTTGATGCCTCCGCATCAATTATTCCAATTTTTTGGGGATTCCAGAGAGTGAGGATACCCCCTGCTGTATTTTCTGCTTTAACTTCTAGAAACTCAAATCTACTGAGCCATTTACTATGGATTTGCCTTAATTTCTGAATGGAGCATTTTGTCTCTTGGACAAAAATTATATCCGGAGCTACCTGTTTCATTCTATTATTCATCATTCTCTGTTTTCTCTTGCTACCAAGACCTCTAATATTCCAAGTTGTGAACTTCATAATTAAAGATTGGTAAAGGAGTAACTAGTTAGGTCTTTCATCTTACCTGAGTCTACCATAAGCTTTCCACATTCCATCAGTAGCTCATTTTGTTTTTTCCTACCTCTTTTTTTCCCCCCTGGATTTCTCGGTGCTAACCCTAGAGTCATTTTTACTGCTTTCACCCCTTCATTTCTTTGTATTTCAATGTTGTTTACTCCCTCCAAACCCTTTTCCTGGGTTTTCCATAAGAATAACTGTTGTATTCGATTGAGCTCTTCTTGTGGTAGTGATTCTACCCTGCCAGTTGTTCCCTAAGCCAAGAACCCTTCTAGATCCAGGTTTTCTCTGTCAAGAATCTCCTGTAGCTCATTTTCCTCCATATCCATTTCACTCTGGGTCATTTCTTGATCCATTTCCAGCTCTGATTCATTCAGCATGATCCCCTTCTGTTTTTTGTTTTCCTGTGTCTGATCTCTTTCTTTTTCCTTTTCCTTCTTCTCATAATCTTCATTCATTGCTTGATCTTCTACTGATATTTCTTCATCCTCTTCAAGAACTTGGAACTGGTTCTGACTAACCTTTTGTCCTTCAGCTTGGTGTTGCTTTGGCCCTTTTTTGTCGCTTTTCCCTTTATGAACTACTTTGTGAAAGCTATCTGTGTCTTTCATTGTGTTTATTTTTCTTTTGTTCTCTACTTTACTGAGGGGGCAGTCTCTTAGAAGGTGCCCATGTTCATGGCATCTGTGACATCTAAATGGAATATGTTCGTAGTCGACTGTTTGCACCCATTCCTCATAAAAAACCTCCAAGATGACTTCATTTGGAAGAGCTCCAGATAGGTCCATCTCCACACAGATCCTAGCAAAAGAGGTGTATTTTCCCCTCCTTGTGGCTTCAGAGGCTTTGATAAACCGTCCTAATTTATTGCCTATGGCTGCAAGGGATTCAGTTTGCCAATAGTCAAGAGGTAGAGAATAGAGTCTTACCCATACCGGAACTGAAGTAAAAGTTTCCCACTCCGGAACAAAGTTCATCATCCATGGCCGCATATAGAGCCTTGCTGCTGCATAGAAGTAGGGCCCGCCTTCAAACACTCTGTCTTTATCTTCAATGTTAGTGAACACCATAGTTAAGAATCCTTTGGACCCTAGATGTAGATCAATGCTTCCTTTAGGTTTCCAGTGGTATCTTATCCATGTTTGTAAAGCTTTTTTAGTGGGCCATAGCCCCATGAATTTGCATATGATTGCATAAGTCCGCATGTGATCTCTGTGCTCCTGCAGTGTTGGATCATTTAAAACTACTCTAGGAGTAATTTCAGCTCTGGGTTTGCACTGACCCTTCTAATTTTTGTCTTTTGTTCCCTGTATTTTGTCATTTTCTTCCTTGTCTTTTGTGCCATCCTTCTCCTTCGATTTGGTACTTTCTGATTCCTCCTCCCTGTTTTTTCTTCCTTCCTCCGCATCACCTTTTCCTTTTTCCGGAGGCTTCTTACCCTTGTTGGCCACCGCTTCCTTGTAGGAGGGAGTGGAGCTCCCTCCTCTGCGCCGATCCATGGAGAGAAACCCGTTGTAGAATACTGAAACCCTCAAGACTAAAATGAATTATCATTATATGGTATGATCATGATTAGTTTAGATCTCTTAACTATATTTTTTTGACTTGTGTTCATTTTCCCATATTTCTTATTAAATTAATATTTCAAAGCTACTTCCACATATTTGTTCCCAATATCTTTGCACATCCTTTCTTCTGCACTTCCCCCGCAACCTTTCTCTTTCCTCCACATATCACATAACTATCCTAAATAAAAAAATAGAAATGTATCATTGGTAGCTCTGATTTTGTCGTGTAAATTTCAGCTAGTTTGAGTTAAACTGAAAATTACAATGATCGTTGTAAAATATCTTTAAAAACAATTTATGCTTTCTAGAGATGTTAAACAAGTATTAAGGCTCCATATAATCATTAAGAACTCTGAAAAATGTATCAACATGTTTTGCTTTGCACCTCCGCACAATAATATAAGAACATTAATATAAGTCACTCTGCACAATGAAACATTGACTATGACAAAATATTATGGAAAAATGAACTGAAGTATAATAGATACAATTAAAGAGAATGATTTCATTGTGCATAGATTTCCTTGTGCGGAGGAAGCTTCCTCTTCACAGTGAAATATTCGCATATGGAAAGCTCCACACAATAAAACATTGACTATGACCAAATCAAATTTAATTGTATCTTTATTAGAAAATAAAATTCATTTAATAATTTTTTTTATTAGTAGCACTCGCTTTGTGGTTGAAGTGTGTTGATTGTCCATTATTTTTCCATGTTTATTACTATTATTATTATTAGTCCGGACTATAACACTTGGAACATGATCAAAGTTTGTTCACTATCGATTATTTTTTACTATGTGTTATTTGTAGGTCGAAATCTATTGAATATCGATTATTTATGTCGACATATTAACCATAGTTTCGGGAAAATGTTGAATATTCCTATTTTCTTGTAAATTCAAAAATCATTTTCTAATTTTTGGAAATCTTATTTCTAATTTTCCATTGGTTGAACGAGGCTTATCTTTACTTATTATATAATACATATGTTGAAAACTTAAAAAGTAATGTGACCATTGTAACCACTAATTCTAGTTATGTTGTTTGTAGGAGTATCTACTATGTGTTTATCATGCAATGTTTTTTAACATACACATTACAGATGCATGTTCAATTACTTTTTAGGGGAGGTAGTTACAAATAAATTTCTTGTATGAGTTGTATGTTGTTTTTATGGTAGTTGCATGGCATGAGATGTTTTGTTTGTAGGCTCACTTCGAATGAAGGTGCAAAACATGTAACATTTTTTCAGGTAAATAGTGCATTGTTTCTTCTATATGTGAGTGCTTAGAGCCTTTATAAAATATATGTTACATCCTGTAGTAATGAGGCATGATATTCAAAATGTGGGTAATGTGAGAGTGTTAAACACATTTATACAATATATGTTATTGTCATGTCGCTATTACGACTAAATTTCTTTCATGCTATGAAATTAGAACCTCTTTTTTTTCTCATTTTCATATATTTGATTTGATTCATATCATTGAAGCAGGGAAGATGAACACAAGTAGAATAGATATAGTTAAAGATAATGATAAATTTTCTAAGAGGTGTGTTTTTGTTGTATTTATTGTCATGTTTGATTATTATTACATTTTAAGGGTTTGTGTTTCTTTTTGCATATTTTTTATGTACTCTAGCTAAAAACAAGGCTTTTTCAATTTTCGGTAAACATATAACACTTAGAGATTCAGATCTAGGACAACAATTACAAGTAAAAAGGAACTTTGAATATTTCTATAAAACATTTATATCTGTTGAAATTAAAATATATTTAATATTTTACCTATATGTATAGAAATCATATTCTATCTAGTAACTATGAACCTAATATTAGAATATACATTAGCAATGAATTTGTGCCATCTTCTGTTTCCTTAAAAAGTTAGTTCTTACTTAGTATCAATTAAAATGTCCTTTTAAGCAATGATTTCAATGCATTATCTTTGAACATGAAAAAAATATCGGATTGAAATGATGTAACAATAGACATGGACAAGGCAGTAGAGATGGAAATGAGCACTATTACAGAAATAGATATAGTAGGAGAAAAAACAAAAGGAATAGAAAATAGGGAAGAAATAAAAGAAAAAAGGTAGCTCCATCCAAGTTTAGTTAATTGTATATCAAATTTCCTTTTTTCTTCCTTGAATTAATTTCAATTCAATGTTCATGACTAGGAAAAAGGAGATCGAGTCTATGCCATTATTGATCGAAGATATCAGTAACAATATAACAGGGGGCATTTTTCATGGTGTTGTCTTAGTTACATATTGAAATTTTTTGGACAAAGAAAATAAGACAAAAGAAATACTTTGTGAAGATTTAACAGATAAGAAAGCCAAAATGGCAATAACATTGCTTGTGCCAACATAGTTTATCGAACAACATGAGAAAAAACTTATTGCAAATGCTGGTGTTTCTATTAGAAATTTTGAGATAATTCCAAAGCATAAATATGGTAGTGGTGATTGTGAAAAGACTATTTGTATAAATGGGTTTAGCATTGTATAAAAAATAATTCCTATTTGTGTAGAGTATTGATTCTTTCCAAACATGATGATTTCAAATGCCCTGTAATCAATATCCATTTCTAGTTGACACAGTTGTTGCCATTGTAATTTTGACAATGTAGACAACAATGCAATTTGTATTAGAAATCAAAGATGAAAATGAAGAACATGATAGGGCAATAGTAAGCTTTGATTTATTTGAATTTTTCAATTCTACAAAGTTCTTTCCCATCTGTTATATGGTTTATGTGTATTGTTTTACAAATACTTCATATGTAGCATGTTCAAGTACCTTTTTTGAACATATCTTTCAATTCAAAGACAATTGCAAGAAAATGTTTTTCTGCTCATCTTTCTAAAAAATATAGTTAGAAAACAAGAAAGAGTTTGTAAACTTCACAATCGGTGTTCATATGTTCATTAAAAATATAAAAGAAAGTCAAAAATCTAAGAAAAATTATTTCTTCATTGAGTGGAATATGCACAGTAAAATTTATTACATGGTAGCTATTTTGTTTTTATATATAAAGAAATAAGGATAGAAAGAAATTTGATTTCAAGTTCCTAAGCCTCAATCCTATATATCAATTTTATAGCACTTCCAAGGGAAACTAACAACAACCACTGCATATATGAATCCATTTGAGATTATATGTGCGAAATGCAGTAGTCTAATTACAACTGTGAGAATTATGAATGAAACTATGGTTTATTGTACCATTTGCAATTAATATTGTCGCTTTGTTTATTTTCATATCATACATGAAAATGATAGGACAAAAATATGTTGTGTTCTAAGAGCTGTGGAACTAGAGCAAGTATTACTTGATCTACGAAAAATTTCTTATGAGCAGTACTATGCAAAAAAATCATTTGTTATTGATTTTTTTCCAATTTCGAGATACATGGCACATTTACAATAAACCATCAAAATGTGATTATACATATACAATAACGATTAGAATGTGAACATCCATGAGAGTCCAAGAGACCTTGGGATGTGGAACCCAACGGTCACACAAATTTACTATAAATGCATATCCTTGATAATAATAGACACACTCTCATGCCTATCATTCATCTTCTGATTCTACCATGTACATGTTTAATATGGTATATGAGCGGGTGATTGCTGGTCTTACTCCATTTTGAGCCATTATTTTTCTCGAAATACTGACATATCATTTAGGTTGCCTTGAGCGATGCGCTCTATATATTCTCCCATGCAAAAACGCTTTTGCCATTATTCTCTGTCCAACATTCTTTGCCCATCTGCTATGCCAATTATTTTCCTCTGAAGTTTATTCTGGGTGCATTGTAACCGATATGTTGGTTGGGAGCATCACTACTATTCTCTGCATTGTGAGCCATTTTGTTCAAACTCTTGTGTAGTGCATAATGGTGCGGAAGAATCTTCGTTCAAGCCCAAGCCACGAGCAATGCCCTCCAAGAGGCCTCCATACCATAGGTGCAGCGGAATGGTGCAGAATGTTGTGGTATACCACCATACGTTAAAGAGGATGACCCTAATACGACCTTAAATCCTCTCTCCATCTAGTCGCATTGTCACTCCGTCCTTTCATCTGCAACCTCCGGTTTCCTGCTCAAAATATGAAATTTCTCCAGTTATTTTCTTGTTTCACATCGATTTCTAGTAATTCCGGCCACATGACTAGTTCTAATTTGGTTTAATGGAAAATATGTCTATCTAGAATGCCACTTCTCTTCCAGGTTTCATACAGTACTATTGACTAACCCATTTCTGGCATTTATTTCATCCACCAACATATCGAGGGGCTCATTATCTCCTTTCTGATAATTTCATTCACTGGACCGATTTTTTGGCAACGACAATTGCCCAAACACCTCGGCTTCTTTATACCGCCAAAGTGTTAACATTCTTCCTTTTGCACCACGCATGTAATTGGTTGCGGCTCTGAGAGGCAAAGCTGGGTCTCTTCACATTCCATGGTTATGTTTAACAATTTCAAGCCTCCGCAGACTGCTCTAGCGCGTGCAAGGCTTGACCTTTCCTAAAGAGCGATTTGGCATGGTTGGGATTGACCTGAAGGGCAGCATTGCTATCCTCTAATGCCAAGTCGAAATTCCTCTTTTGCAGCCTCGTCTCAGCCTGGTTGGAATGCAACGGTTCCTGCTAACCCGCTAAAGAACTCTATCTTGCGGCATCACACTGCCTCCTCTCCATACCACCCATCGACTCCTCTCCATGATTACCAGAGCTGACAGTATTGTGTTATTACATTGACTCCTCTCCACGTTGAATCCCCATACTCCGTCATACAAGACCTCCTCACGTACGCTGCCATAATCCATAAGAACCGTTGTTATATGAAAGGCATTGTTTTGCTGGATTTTCGTGCAAACGAGCAGAAATCTCATACAAGGCCTTCTTTACCACCATTGGATCTTCAGATATATGAACAAGTTCGTCAGTATCCATTTCACAGGGAGGTAGTTGTTCCTTGAACATTATACGAATTTGTGCACTAGTGTCACTCCTCATTTTCTCAATTATCTTTCCACCCTTTCCAAGTAAGCACCCAATTTGGTTTGTTGGCACAAGAAGGTGAGCAGTTACATTCTGACTCTTATCATCCTCTTCATAATCCAAACCACCAACACCCTCTCCATCGACAATTCTCTTTTCCCTTTGCGTGATAATGCTTAGGTACATGAAGAGCATCATGTTGTGAAAGCATTGTGGATGAATATGTGTATCTACATGGCAAGCTCCTCTGCATTTCCATGGAGAACTGTGTGGTTCGTGAACATCAAACATTGATTTCTAATGTTAGTTGCACTCTATATTGGATGAAGATACTGCACTTATGATAAGTGAGGTGCATTACCTGTATAAATTATGAATCCAATGTCCCTCGTAATGGGTTTTTAAACTAGAAATGCTTTTGTTTCAGCTGTTGCTTTTCATTGGCCAGTCGTTCGACTCATTTTATTGAATGATTAACAATTATAAATTTTAATTTGGGTCGGTCTTAACATATTTCTATGTGAGGATTCAAATTTATTAGACAATGGAGGCTTAGTATTTCATTCAAAAAAAAAGAAGCCAAAGTTGCTTCAGTACTCTTTTGTTGTAAGTGAAAATGGCTTTAATTAGTGAGGTATTAGATTTATTAAATACCTTGATACATTCCACTGTTGATGGGAAGGTAAACATCAACAAAGGCTCTCTCTTAGAAATTCAGACATGTCTACAATATGCACAAGAACAAATTGATTTTTTGCAGCTAGAATCACAACTACAGCAAGAGGAGTTACAGAAGTATAGTCATGATTCTGAACTTGTTTCTATTCAGAACAATTCTCCTTTTGAGTCAGAAATTGACTCCCATCAACATGTAGAAACTAATCAAGACAGTAAAGTTGAGGCTGATTCAAGAGCAGATGTGAATGCAGATTTAGAAGTCCAACCTACACTTCCCAAGCCAATCATCAGACCTTGGGAAGAGCTTGTCCATAACAAGCACAAAACTGAACATGGATATGACAAGGAAGTTTCCTTTCATATTCCAGATTATTCAAAGCTCATTCAGTTTCAGAGTGCTAGATTCCTTCATGAAAACCCACCTTTAGCTGTTCTAGATTATGCTCCTCTTCCACATCAGCCACAACAAGTTGTTAAAGGGAAGCACTGTGACCGAGTTGGCCATACGAAAGATAACTGTTTTGATCTTCATCCATGTAATCACTATCATAAAACCAATCATTCTTCAAAAAAATTCTTCAGAAACAAACCTCTTGCAAGAACAAAGATTCATCTTGGATGGATCGCTTCCTGGCAATGGGCTTCAACAACCAAGAAGATATTTTTCTCATACAACAGGATTTGTTCCTGAATATTGAAAATTCTTGCAGTTGAGATCTCTTCAGCTTCTCACCTTGTATCTAAAAGGGGGAAATGATGGTCATCTACAAGCTTCAAAGCAACATCAAGCAAGCTTGAGCCACAACCTGCCATACCAGATTCAGAGTTGTAGCCAGAGATAAAGATGCCCCTTAGAATGCCTTCAGTCGGTGATACATCTTCAAGGAATTGGGGACACTTCCTCTAGCAAAAGACTTTAGCTTCTTGCTAGTTTTGGAAGAGTTCCAGGAATGCATCCAGAGTTGTTGGTCATCCTTAAGCCATCATAGGTTGAGGCCTCCCTTTCATGGTTGAATGTTTCCCTCTTCAAAACATCAAGAATACTTCCTCTAGCAGAAGATCTGAGCTTCATGCTAGACTTGGAAGAGTTCTGGGAACTGCACTAAGCGTTCCAGTGTTGGTGGTCATCCTTAAACCACCCCCCTTATACCAACATTTTAGATAGCACATTCAACCTAGTGCTGCCATGCATTCTTGCACATTTTGTATTACAACTCTCTTCTTGGACTCATACATACCCCTTCGGATTAAGGGGGGAAATTTTTGACACCTAATCCTCTATGGGTTGGTGTAGAATGTGAACATCCATGAGAGTCCAAGAGACCTTGGGATGTGGAACCCAATGGTCACACAAATGTACTATAAATGCATATCCTTGTTAATAATAGAAACATTGTCATGCCTATCATTCATCTTCTGTTTCTGCCATGTATATGTTTAACAATTTACATTTTCGAGGAATCTAGTGATAGTACAATTCTCGTTGCTTGCATCCTCAAACAATATTAACGTTTCCTTATACATCTTGCTTGAATAATTTGACTATTGTCTCATAACTTTTTTGGTTTGTTGGATGATTGGGATATGATTTCATGTTATGGTTAGATGATCTACTATTCTCTTTGATTTCATTATTAAGCAATATACTATTGGTATTTTGGAGATAGTACTATTGTCAAGTTGTCAAAATCAAGAGGTGTTCTAAGGAAAGTGCGGATATCTCTCTTACCATTAACTAGTAAGACTGAATTTCCATTGACTATTGTTGAGGGTTAGAGCATCATCCACATTTCCATGCTTTCATATATCCATGCTTCTAATATTAACAATTTTGTCTAATTTTTTATTTAAGTATTTGAGTATTGTTGAATATTTTTTAATAGGGAAGTGGCATCCAATTTAATCTTGTCATTACGTAATCTATAGCTATTAACATTATACAAGAACATATTTCCATGAATTTGTTTACTCAAGTTTTGTGTTTTTTATCATGCTATTTAATTAGATTATTTACTATGTTTTGATTGTAATGTGTAGCTGGTTCATTGTGCTATGTTGCGTCTTCTTTCTTGCAATTTGATTTCTTATATTGTTTTATTGATTTATTGTTAGGTCCCTATAATGTTAGTATATTCCCATTATTGTTATTATTTGTGTAGCCTCCTATTATTATTTTGTGCCCATGTATCCCCCATGTTGTTATTTTTGTGCCCCATAGAAGCACGCTATTTTTATTATTATGCCTTTACACTATTATTGATATGTAGACTTTGACTATACTGTGACCCTTATACCCCTATATATACCAAGGAGGTCATATCATTTGCATCATCCAAGAATTATTCATTTATGTACTATAAAGGAGGTTCCCCCCTCGAATAGGATAATTTTAAGTCCTTTATCTATCTTTTCTTCTATTTTGTGAGTTGGTTGCATAAAAATTGGTATGAGAGCTTTGGATTCTAGGGTTTTGCTACTACAAACAGGACATCATAGCATTTTCGTTAAAACGTTTTTTTCTACGAAGGTTTAGAATCTAAAATTTTGACTGGAAGGAGCCAAAATCCTGATGAAATTCCTATAAATATTTCATATCTTGGTTCTCTATATTTTTGGAGATATGGTCCAAAGAAGTTAGGGTTTTTACATGCTCTAGAATTTTGTCTCAAATAGGTGACCTTGGGAAAATCATCATAACATTCTCTACGAGCATCGGATTTGAATTTTGAAAAATTTAGCCCAAATTGAAAGGAATTTAGTATCTTTTTTATCGTTTTCATGGCCAAAGGTGGTAACAGTGACACGTGGCACTCTATACAATTCTCTCTACTGGACAAATCCATAATTGGGGCATCGTGGGAGATTGGGAATAAATTTATATTGGAGAATCCAAATTTAGTATGAGTTGTGGCATTGGAAAGAAGACTCATAGGGATACCACGAGACAAAATTTCAGATCTTGGAGATACGCAATCATAAATATACAATAGTTTCAATATCGAGCTCCTAAAAAACATGAAAATAGTGTGTATTTTTTATTTCGCATAAATTTTGTTTGAAAACTCAGTTTGAATGGATTGAAAGGGCATATTGAAACATAGATATGAGGATTTGGTTCTAAAATTCCTCCTAAACAAAGGAATTCTACACCCATTAAGCCCTCAGAAAGCTCTATTCTGGCGCGTGAAGAGGAAGAATTGCAACATGATATATCAAGGTTACGGGACCAAGTGCAACACATTTCTCTCTCACAAAGAGCAACCAAAGATGACATGGATGGATTAAAATGGGACATGAATGGTATCAAAGGAAACATGGAGGTTTTTAAAGTAGAGATGGATGTGATGAATGTCAAGTTGGAATGGTTGACAAAGTTGTTGCAAGAACGGATTCCCAGTGGAGACAAGGTAATCCTTGAAAATAATGATGAGGACAAAAGGAATATGAATTATGATTTTAGATACTTTAATGTGGGGTTTAAGAACCACCAAATTCAATATATATATATATATATATATATATATATATATATATATATATATATATATATATATATATATATATATATATATATATATATATATATATATATATATAATATATATATATATATATATATATATATGAGGAATTTTGATAGCAAGGATTTGGTAACATGGATACTACAGATGGAGCAATATTTTGATCTATAGGATGTTCAACCCTCACAAATGGTACGTATTACATATTTTTATTTAGAACCCAATTAGTTTGTATGGTATAGGTGGCTTTGTTCTCGTAAACCACTTCTCACCTAGTCAATGTTTACGGAGGAAATGATAGCACATTATGAAGATACAAAGAGAAACACCTTCTTTAGACGATTGATAAATCTCAAACAAAAACGTTCAATGACGGAGCACATTGAAGACTTCCAAAAATTGAATATTTGGGTAACCAATATTTCATAGGATAATAGGATTGATGTTCTCATAGGGACCTTAAAAGAAAAAATCCAACATGAGGTTTGCCTTTGGGAACTTGATTAATTAGAGAAGGCATTCCGAATGGCAAGAAAAGTTGAAAGAAAAATTATGGCAACAAGGAAGTCTACCACTCATAATTATAAATATGGAAGTGTTGTTTCTCCTAGTATTCCATAACATACAAGGTTGACACCACAAAAATTGGAGGAAAAAAGAGCAAAAGAGATTTATTACAGTTGTGATAGAAAATACACTAAATGTCATAAGTGTGTTGAGAAGAAATTATTCTACATAGATTTTGAATAGGAGGAATAAAAGGAACAAGAAAATCAAAAGAGGAGGATATACAACAGGGAAAAAACCCTAGAGAAAGAAGAAATGAATCCGACCATATCTTGTAATGCATTAGCAGGAACTACCACTTGTAAAACTCTCAAGATAGAAGGATATATCAAGAAGAAAAAGGTAATAGTTCTAAATGATTTTGGTAGTACCCATAATTTTATTCATTGTAAGATAACAAAATAATTAAATTGCTTCCTATATCTAACACAAGAGTTTCAAGTGATGGTTTCAAATGGAGGAAGCATAAATTATTCTTGAAAGTGTCATAATATGAAGATAACCATGGGGGAATATGTATCTAATAGTCCAATTCTTTGCATATCAATGGGTGGTGTTAGCATTGCACTAGGAGTCTAATGGTTACAATCTTTGTGGACAATAACTTTTAATTTTCAAAAAAAAATCTTGAATTTTTTTTTGGAAGAAAAGGAAGTAGAATTAAGGGGCATCACACGGAATCCAGGAAATATAATTAACTCTAATGTCATGACAAAGATTATGAGGAAAGAACAAGAAGGTGTCATTACACAATTATTCTCACTAGAGGTTCAAACATCGAAATCATCTATTTCTCCAGATGTCCAAAAAGTCTTTGAAAATCATTCCGAGGTATTTGAGACTCCCAAATTCCTCCCACCTATTCATGATAATGATCATTCTATTCATTTGATTCTAGGAAGTGTTCCTCCAAACATAAAACCTTACAGATATCCATATGCCCAAAAGAGTGAAATTGAACATATGGTTGTAGAAATGCTAGAGTTTGGTATAATTCAACGTAGTCAAAATTCTTTTTCTCCTCTAGTAGTATTGGTGCACGAGAAGGATTGGTCATGGCATATATTTCCAAATTATAGGGAGATGAAAAACCTCACTATTAAAGATAACTTTCACATTCCTGTCATTAATGAATTGTTGGATGAATTACGTGGAGAAATTTACTTCTCCAAGCTAGATTTTCATTCAGGATATCATCAAATTAGATTAAAGACTGAATACATTCTAGAAACAACATCTAGAAATCATGAGGGTCATTATGAATTTTTGGTCATGCCTTTTGACCTTGTTAATGGACCTTCTACATTTCAAGATTTGAAAAATTCCATTTTCAAACACTTCCTCAAAAAAATTGTGTTAGTATTTTTTGATGATATACTAGTCTATAGCAAGTCTTGGAAGGATCATGTTCAACATGTGGAGAGGGTGCTCAAATTATTGGAGGAGAAAAAATTATATGCAAAAGTCTCCACATGTTTCTTTGGAGTACAGGAGGTGGAATATTTAGGTCATATTGTATCTCATGAGGGTGTTAAGGTAGACCCTAACAAAATTAAGGCCATTAAGGAATGGAAAATCCCCTCAACCATAAAGAATCTTTGAGGATTTCTCGGGTTGACAGGGTATTATCACAAGTTTGTTAAGAATTATGGGAGAATAACAGCGCCTATAACAACATTACCAAAGAAAGATGCATTTTCTTGGACTCCACCAGCAATTAAGGGCTTTAGTGGGTAAGTTATTCGACTTAATTTTAGAGTATCTCATTAAGTGGAATAACTTACCCTCAGAATATTCCACATGGGAGGATGAGAATTGTACATAGAAGCATCAAGAACTACTCAAACATTGAGGATTTTCTTTTTTGAAGGAGAGGGGCATGTTAGGTCCTTATAATACTAGTATATTCCCCTTATTTTTATTGTTAGTGTAGCCCAATGTTATTATTTTTGCGCCCATGTATCCCCTATGTTGTTATTATTTTGCCCCATAGAAGCCCACTATTGTTATTGTTGTGCCCTTACATTATTATTGATATGCAGGGTTTGATTATATTGTGACTTCTTAGACCCCTATATACTAAGGATGTATTATCATTTGTATCATCCAAGAATTGTTCATTTATGTAATTTAAAGGAGGTTTGCCCCTCGAAGAAGATAATTTTTTAGTCGTTTATCTATATTTTCTTCTATTTTGTGAGTTGGTTGCATAAAATTCCTCAAATTTACAAATTCTATGTTTAGTGAAACTTACAAAACATATTTCCTTTGCACATAGCTTATGTTAGCAAAAGACTATGTGAGGAGTCTCTATATTTCAATATTTAAATATTATATGGATCCTTAATACTTTTTTGACGTCTCTAGAAACCAAAATTTGTGTTTAATAAATTTGATAACGATTGTCATGCTTTTCAGTTTAACTCAAAGTGTCAAAAATTTACACTGCAAAATCAAAGCTATGAATGTTACATTGTTATTTCTTTTTTAGTTTGCTAAAAAAAAAAAAAAACGTGTAAATAAAGTATACAATATGTTACACTTAATTGTGACAGGATTTACATTTCCAAGGCCACACATATATTTACAAGATGCCTTCTCATTTTGAGATGTTTGCATATTTTGTGGAACTGTTAATGTTTATACATTGTGCGGAGGTGTGGAGGAGGATTTATTTACTCACTCACCAAGTCATTTTTTCTTCTGCACTTCACACAATGCCCCCCTACCCTCGAGTATTGATGTTTATACTATGCTATTTACTATGTTTTGATTCTAATGTGTAACTAGTTCATTGTCTATGTCATGTTGCTTCTTTGTGATGTGATTTATGTTGCACTTAACTATGTTTGAAACTTGGGTTTTATATTTCCATGGCCATGTGTATAGTTACAATATGCCTTGTCATTTCAAGACCTTTTCATAGTTCGTGGAACTGTTAATGTTGATATATTATGCAGAGGTGCGGAGGAGGATTTGTTCCCCCACTCACCTTGTTTTTCTTCTTCCGCACTCTACACAATGCCCCCCACCCCCAACCCCCCCCACCCCCCAACCCCCCCCCCCCCCCCCCCAACCCAACTTTTCCCCTCCAGTATTGATGTTTGTACTATGTTATTTACCAAAATTATTTACTATGTTTTGGTTGTAATGTGTAACTAGTTCATTTTCTTATGCCATGTATGCTTCTTTGTGATGTGATTTCTTACATTGTTTTATTAATTTATCAAATTTATGAATCTTATAATTAGTGAAACAATAATAGAAAACATATTTCTGTTTGTCTGTAATCAATTTACATATTTCTAATAGCTTGTTATTATAACTAATTTTTATGAAAAAGGGTCTATCATGCAAAAGTTAAACCAATTTCTAAACGAATAATATTATCATACATAAATCAAACAAATTTGTAAATTGAATGCTTATGTCAAGAAATTACGTATGGAAGAGAACAACATAACTTAACAATTATTTTTCATGTATACATACATGTATATTCCACAATATTCCAATATGTTTTTTTACATAGTTTGTGGAATTGTTAACATTGATACACTATGCAGAGGAAGATTAGTTCCCCCACCCACCTGGTCATTTTTTTGTCCGCACTTCACACAATGCTCCCCCACCCCCGAGTATTGATGTTTGTACTATGCTATTTACTATCATTATTTACTATGTTTTGCATTGTACTATGTCTTTCCTGCTTCTTTTGAATGTGATTTCTTACATTGTTTTATTGATTTATCAAATTTCCAAATTTTTGTATCAAGAAGCATCTATCATGCAAAATTCAAACGATTTTCTAAATAAATCATTATCATATAGAGTTGAAACAAATTTTTAAATAAAATATTTATTTGAAGAAATGGCATATGGAAGATTACAACAAAGCTTAGGAAATATTTTTCATGTATACATATCTGTATATTCCAAAATATTCCAATATGTATCTTTTACTATGCCAAGAAAATTACAATATATTGCCTTTAGCATATACTGAATTTGAAAATTGGTTGAGAAAGTAGAAAAATTGGTAACAATTTCTTTATTAATCAACCATTGTTTCTAGAGGTTGACACTTCTACTGATTATGTTGTTAGAATGGAGGACTTATTGCTCTGTTTATGTTTTGTAAGAGCTATTCTACCAACATTCTTATAACATGTAGTTCATATTCAAACTACCTAATTATTTGCTAAAGTTCCAATATGTGATCCATTAGCATTAAAATATACTATTTAAAAATTAAGATATCTTGGTTGAGCATTAAGATATATTGGGTGAGCATTAAGATATCTTGGCACTCTGCATATACATCTTCTTGTGTGCTTCTACCATTATTTCTTTCAGTAATTTTTTTTTGTTGTTGGTATTAAATTCAGGAAAAAATAGACAAATGATAAAGAAAATCCTGAAAACAAATACCAGTTTTAGAATAAATGATGCAAATCGGTTGCTTAGAACTTTTAGTAGTGAATTCAATGCTAACAGATCTACAAAAAGATGAACATTGGAAAATCACTTCCCTAAAGCTATTAGAAACCAGTTTAGAGCCAACAGGACTACATATAATGCATTAAAGGTGATAACTCATCTAAATCACAAATTGACATCAAAGTTCTGAAAGGAAATTTAATTACTATCAATTTTAATGGTATTCATTAACCAGCGGTCATCATCAATTTGGCTAGTGTTGAATTGTTTGATCTATAATAAAAAATATTGTTCCAAAATTGGTTAATTTAAATCATATCCATTTTTCTTAAATCCCAACTCGAGATAGTCCAATTAATAGGATTGTGTTTGATTTCTCTGTTTAACATGATTTAGAAATTGATATCAAAATACTATTTTCTTAATATCCTAAATATAATTCTAGTTTGATTAACTAAAACTCTCCTGCCAATAAATAGAATTCTTTTGGGTATTTTGTAACAACCTCCTTTGGCTTCATCATCTCTCCATAAAAATGTAGGTTTCTTTTCTTTCTTAAACTCATCCGATAAATATCCCTTGTCACTCCTCCTATAAGGATGATAACGATGACAATCATAATGCCTGTCAGAACCAAGACTAGAATAATACCCGTGTCTATCACCTCTCCTATTTGGAGTGTCCAAGAACCCACCATCTCTGATCCTATCATCTCTATCTGACTTGTGCTCATCATGTTACCTAATACCATATGCCCCATTATTTTTTCCTCCTACTCATGGCTAATCTGAAGTGGTCCCTATCGCTACAATTCTGAGAAACTCTGGATTATCACTACATTTACCTCTGCTTGTTCCTCCTGTGCTTGTATGATTTCATCATTTTCTGATTTACAACTCCTTATTTCTTCCTTTAAGCTTCTTAATGTGTCTTTTAAGTCAGAAGAATTCCCAACACCACTCTAATCATTCGATCCATAGGGAGAGTCTCAGGAAATGTAGTCTACCATCTTGCTAGTCATATTTTATATTCTTCTTGCAAGGTATCTCATGTCAACTAAACAAAATCACAATAAACCAACTTACGTTAGAATAACTCATGGAGGATAGCTCATCTGCATGATCAACAAATCAATGTAATACATGTATAACATAATCATGAAAGCATATATACATATAATACACAAGCATATAACCATATAACCGTCATCCTAGCTAGATTCCAGTCATCAATGCATGACCATATCCACTAAACATACCATGACCTCATGCCTAACAAGAACCACCACATCACTATACGCTTTGACCACATGTGAATACTAACGTGCATAAACAATTCATAATAAGCCATACACTCATGATGACACAATCCAAAACAATGCCATAAAATTCCCATGGCAACCTCAATGCAACCATAACCCATACCATACAAGTGCAATAAGCACATGGTCTTAAAACATAAAAAAAACATATGCAACTGAAATGAATGCATGACCAAAACACATACCTTCCAATCTGAGGGGTGAACCATGCTCTGATACCACTATATAGCACCCTCCCCCACATCTACCCAAGTAACCGGCCAACCAGGGTAAACATGTGACAAGAAGTTACTATGATATGATTTGACTCCTTATGTGTCAGGTAAGGAAGTGGCACTGGTGGAACACATCACACATACCTTCCACATCAGCAACATAACTCCCAAGAACCATCCCAACCACTCAAGTAACAAGCCCCTGAGACCAATTGAATGTTTAATGCATCAAGCCCTTGCACGCTCCCATGACATGGACCAACATGTATCCAGGAGAATCTAGACACTCCCACAATAAGGGAAAGAGAGCTTCCAGGGACTTTTCTCCTCAGTGTTATGTTTGTAACTTTGAGATTTGTGCCACTTTTTAGGCCCAGAGCTCAGGTCACTACCTAAAACACAATGACACCTTCAGAAATGAAATTTCAAAGCGTAACAAAGATACATTTGCAAAAAATTCAACAAGGACTAGAATGGACCCCTACTAGCCATGACAGGAATTTCATCAAACATATCACAAATATGAAATCTATAGGTCTTAACAGCAAAACTGATCATAGGGGCCTCATACTTATCTGAGAATCACTAAGAAGCATTGATGTCTCAATATGTTAGCTGCAACTTCATCTATTATGCCATAGATACATTTTTCATTCATTTACAAGTAAAAACATGATGAGATCCATACATAGCCATTATCATAAATATTGTTCATAACCAACATAATAACAACATAAATACCAAGGAAACAATAGTCATATAATCCACATATAAACCAATATAATACTCAGGAAATAAAAAGGAGGAATAACCTCATATTGATGATGAAAAGACCAAACAGGTGTGGGACTTCCATGAACCACTCGATCGTAGACATGGTTGAGCCAAATATCTCTTCATTCAGCCACCCTCATGCCATATTCCAAGAACGAATGTGGGATCTCATAAAACACATCAAAACAACCAGGGTTTCCAAAGGCCAAACCACCTCAACCCATCAAACTGTGATTCCACCTCACGGTCAGACATCACAAACAATCACCAGATTGGTCTCTCCCCAAGCTGTCTAGTGATCCAGGTGGATATTGGTGGTCACCTGCCTATCCCACATAGACCCCCAAATCAGTTTCATCTGTTTTCTTATTCATTTCATCATTTACTATTTTAAGTAGTTTTTTGGGTCATGAACTTCCGGAGCAGTTTTGACCCCCTAAACAAGATTTTTTTGGGGTCTGCAACATGCTTGTAGCTATAGGCAAGGGCCTGCAGTGAAACCTATATTACTTGGTGAGACCTTCCCAACAAGGTATCAGATGGACCAAACGGAGATAATATGACCAAGTTATGACCCTAGGAAGTTGGATGCCCAACTAACCCCAACAAGACCCACAAATGCTTAGTGTTACATCTCTTGAGGTTAGACTTTTGTTTGTTTAGGGTTTCCTCATGTTTTCCAATAATAACTAGGCCCTTAAGACTCATTGTAACATAATTCAGAGGCATTATCCACCACATCTCTTCTCAGAGATAAGCTACCACTGCCCAATCTATCTTATTTCCATTCTGTTTGTAATCATAGTTCAACATTTTTCTATTAATGAAATGAAGTGTTTTTCTGCTACATATTTGTGTTTATGATTATATCTATAAGTTGTTTTGTTCTTGTTTAATTTCGGATCAGTGGTATCAGAGTAGTCCACTCTTTCTCTGTTTTTCTTTGCATGTCCCCAACGAGGTTAGGGTATAAGGATATAGGGCTTGATCTTGTTGAACCATTGCAAGATCAGCTTCACAAAACCCAATGACATCCCATGAAGGAAGAAAATAAAGATGAGGGGGCATGACGTCCTTCCAAAATGTTGCTTGAGGATGCCCTCGAGCAACAAAGGGACGCGATGATGGATAACTTTGCCTAAATCCTTCGACGGCTACCCATATGCAATGCATATTCATCCAGCAGCCACCTTGGAGGCACCACTCCTTTTAAGGTACAATTTAACTTCGATATTCCCATATTCAAAGGCCGGATAGATGCAGACATCGTAGATAAATGGTTAAATCTCTTGTATAGATATTTTTTAGTTCATGACTTTTCCAATTGGGAAAATATTACTTTTTCACTTCTCAAAGTCGCCCCACATGTCAAGGAGTGGTGGGAAACCTACTGTGAACAAAAGGACGAGAGTGAACCCTCACTGTTTTGTGCCCACCCACTTGGAATTATTTATGAGATTCCATCAAGGAAAAATATTATCCTGTCGGGAGCTATGAAGACAAATGCATAAAGTGGACCACGCTACGGCAGGGAAGGGACCAAGATGTGCCAGACTTCACAAATATTTTCCATACCCTTCACACGAAGCTGGGTATCAAGGATACTAAGCGACATTTGGTGTTAATGTACCACGGCTATCTACACAAGTACATCTAGGATGAGATGGAGTTCCTGGAAATTTAGTTGCTTGGAACAATGTATCGGTACATTGCTAGAATTGAGCAGAAGTTTAAGTGGAAGAAGCGGGACTTTGGATCTACAAATCCAAAGCAAGGAAAAGGTGCCCCCAAACCATAGAAAAAAGGACAAAGTGAAAGTAGGTCTACCCAGGATAGCCCAGCAAAGTAGTAAGGAAAGAACAACACCACGAAGACAAAGAAGAACATAGGAAAATGGTGTGAGTTCCATAAGATCTCGACTCATAATACAAGTAAGTGTCGGGCCAAGTAGTCACTAGTGGCCGAGTTGAAGGCTTCCGAATCAGATGTAGGTTTCGACTCTAAATCAGAACCCAATAAGAGAACTGAAAAAGGGAAGAAGATCATTGATGTGGAGATTAGCGCCACTGTGGCCACCACCAAGATCCAGAATATTGAGCCTGAAAATTCATAGGAGGGGGAATGCCTCTTCCACTCATAATGTAGGTGAAGTGTTCTCCACCGCAGTTCATTATCGATAGCGGGAGTGAAAAGAACCTCATTTCAGCCGAGGTCATGAAGTAGCTGGGCCTAACAACTACAACACATCCACATCCGTACACCATTGGTTAGCTTGACCAAGGAAGAGATCCTTGCGTCAGCGAACAATGCCGCCTTCCTTATAGCATCAAGGCCTTCATGGATGATGTATTATGTAATGTTTCTCCTCTTGAATTTCGTGATGTATTTTTAGGACAACCATACCTGTGGAAGCGACATGTTGTATATGAGTCTAGACCTTGCTCTATGATTATTAACTTGGCTAATAAGTTGTACAGGATATCAGAGGTAAGCCTGCCTACCACCACCTCTTTGATCACTGCAAAGCAATGAAGCAAGATCATTTCCCAAACTAGGAAATTTTTTTTCCTTATGATTCTCCCGCAGGGAA
This sequence comes from Pinus tabuliformis, assembly GCA_031772625.1. Classification (NCBI taxonomy): domain Eukaryota; kingdom Viridiplantae; phylum Streptophyta; class Pinopsida; order Pinales; family Pinaceae; genus Pinus; species Pinus tabuliformis. The sequence continues at coordinate 753,109,720 of CM062812.1, forward strand.
AGAAGAAGGTTGTGGCCATGGCTTCTAGTCAGGGCTCCTCTACACAACAACAACAGATGCACAAGGTCATGGAGGAGTAAAGACATATTTTTACCTCACCCACAAGGGTACTTCTACACTATTAGGTCAAGCACTCCATCATTCTGATCCTGGGTGCGCCACTAACCAATGCACCGATCTATTAATGCTCTTTTCTAGAGAATGATGAGATCAAGAGGCAGATTCAAGAACTATTACAAAAAGGGCACATCAAGCCAAGCTCATCACCTTGTGGGAGCCCAATTGTATTGGGATAGAAGAAGGATGGGACCTCGAGGCTTAGTATTGACTATCGAGTGCCGTTTGGAATAGGTACCCAATCCCGCGAATTCATGGCCTTCTAGACCATCTCAAAGGGGCTAAATATTTCAGCAAGATTGACTTCAAGTTATGTTATCACTAGGTGCATATCGAACCCTCTGATGTGTGGAAGATTACCTTCAAATCCATGGAGGGCCTTTTCGAATGTTTGGTCATGCTGTTCAGATTAACGAATGCCCGTGCAACCCTCATGAGACTGATGGATGACATCTTGTGACCCTTCACCAATGCATTTGTGGTGGTGTATTTAGATGACATCTTGATCTTTAGCCAGAGTTGGGAAGAGCACCTCCACCATATTCGATAGGTCCTTCAAACCCTGAGACAATACAAGCAATGTGATAACCTGGAGAAATACACCTTTCGCCTAACCTAGGTTCAATATCTGGGATACATCATTGATGAGTAGGGTGTACATATGGACCCATCTAATATACACGTCATTTGGGATTGGCCATCCCCAACCACTCTAACAGAGCTTTGTAACATTTTGGGTCTTGCCAATTTCTACTACAGGTTCGTGTTGGGATTCTCTCATATCACTTAGCATTTAAGTCAAGTCACCAAGGGCAGAGTGAAAGAAAAGTATTTTTGGTCAGAAACCCAACAATTCTCTGAGTTGAAGAATCACCTTTTTTCTGCACTAACGCTCACATTATCAGACCTACAACAACCATTTGAGATTGATACAGATGCCTCTAATTATGCTATTAGTGGGGTTCTTATGCAACATGGGTATCTAGTGGCTTACCACAGTGAGACACTTTCAAACATAGTCTGGAAGTACCCCACTTATGACAAATAAATGTATTCCATTGTGTAGGCCTGCCATCAATGGAAGAATTAGATTATGGGGAAGGAAACGGCCATCCACACATACCACTGGCCTCTATAGTTCATACAAACACAAGGGAAGTTGCAGAACGATCACCATAAAAGATGGTCGACCTATCTACAACAGTTCCATTTGAATATTAAGATAAGAAGGGAAACACCAATAATGTTGTTGATTTCCTCAGCCGACCATTGATCAAGGCGCTGATCACTGTGTTCGACTCCTGTGGGCATGAGACATCAGAGTGGCCAGACCTTTACAAGGGTGATCCAAAATTAGACAACATATACCAGACACTCTTGGAAGGGAAGAAAGTTCCAAATTCTAGCCTTCAAGATGCATTATTATGCCACCTATGACACATCTGTGTTCCTTCAAGTGAGCGTGGAAAGATGATTTGGGAGGTGCACTACAGTTGGGTCATTAGACATTTCAGAGTAGAGAAAACAGTGGCGGTATTGCAAAAGTATTTTTATTGGCCAAAACTTCGTCAAGATGTTGGGAAGTACAATAGATCCTGCACCACCTGCGCCATTTCCAAACCAACCATCAAGAAGAAAGTCCTGTATACTCCTCTACCTACTCCTAGCCGACCTTGGAAGTCTATCTCCATGGATTACATGTTGGGCCTTCCTTCTACTAAGCATAACAATGATTGCATTTTTGTGGTCGTCGATAGTTTCTCTAAGATGTCTGTCATTGTGGCCTGTAAGATGAGTAGCATAGTAGATGCCACTGCTAAGCTCTTCTTTGAGCGAGTGTGGGTACACTTTGGGATCCCACAATCCATTGTCTCATATCAGGATAGCAAATTCCTAAGTGCATTTTGGTCAAATGTCTAGTCGATTCTGGATACAAAACTTACTAATTCCACGACTTTCCATCCGCAAACTTATGGCCAAACAGAGGTTGTCAACAAGATGATTGTACATATTCTGTGCATGTACAACTCAAAGAATCCACGGACATGGAATGAAAGTCTCCCCTATGTCCAACACAGCTACAACAGAGCTCTCTACACTTCAATGGGCCACAACCCCTTTCAGGTAGGGCTGGGATTTCATCCATCCACATTGATGTGGCCATATCATTTGCAGCCACTTAGGTATATTTGGATCACGTTCATTCTGAAGTTGAAAGGGCTAACAACTTCATTGATCACATTCAACACATCCGCCAATAGGTCCTTGATATATTGGACATAGCCAATGCTAAGTACAAGTAGCATCATGATTAGCATCGAGTGATGCACAAGTTCCTGGTTGGCGACAAAGTTTGGCTAAATTTGCAGAAGGAGTGCTTTGCTGGACCCTGCCACAAGCTTCACCTCCGATATGGGTCATACACCAACACCAAGGCCATTAGTGACAATTCCTTCGAGCTCAGTATCTCACAATTCCTTGGTCTGCACTGATTGTTCAATGTAGACCGCCTTTGGCCATACTTTCCACCATTGTTGGATAAATCTAACATTGTAAAACAACTCACACCAACAAACCTCAACCCTAACTGCAGGTAACACACCACAAATAATAAGATCAGGGACACATAGATCAAGAACACTTTCCAATAGAGGATACAATTATATCGAGTTGTCAAAGCAGGCCAATTCCTTCACCAGGGCAAGTGGCTCACTAGGGACCGGGTTCAACAGAAATTTCCTCACCTCATGGAGGATCTGCACGAAATGGGGGCCATTGCTTGCTAGGGGGGTGGAATGATCTAGGTGGATATTGGTGGCCACCCATCTATTCCACCTAGACCCCCTATTCAGTTTCATCGGTTTCCTTGATCATTTTAGCATTTACTATTTTTAACAGCTTTTCGAGTCCTAAATTTCCAGAGCACTTTTGACCACCTAAACGATGTTTTTGGGGGTCCACAATAAGCCTATGTCCTTTGGTATGGGCCTATAGCGAAACTTGTAGTACTCAGTGAGACCTTTCCAACAAGGTATCATACGCACCAAATAGAGATAATATGACCAAGTTATGACCCATAGAAGTTGGATGCCCAACTAACCCCAATGGGTCACACAAACTCTTGGTGTTACATCTCCTGGGGTTAGGGTTTTTGTTGTTTAGGATTTTCTCATGTTTTCCAATAATAAATAGGCCCTTGAGCCTCATTGTAACATAGTTCAGAGGCATGTAGCGACCACATCTCTTATAAGAGATAAGCTACCATCGCCTGAGCTATCCTATTTCCATTATGTTTGTAAACATAGTGTAGTATTTTTCTATTAATGAAATGAAGTGTTTTTCTATTTCATCTCTGTGTTTATGATTATATTTGTAATTTTTTTCATTCCTTTTTAAGTTTAGATCATTCAGGGCTCTAGAGTGTTTGTTCCAACCAAGGCTCCAAGACTAGTAACTCAACCCACAACTATTGTCGGGCTCCAGAGTGTTTGTCTAACCAAGGCTTTAGGACTAATAACTCAACCCAGCAAGGGCTCAAGCGAGTTTTTCCAACCAATCCTCTGAGACTAGCAACTCAAACTAGGTCATTACAGGGCTCCATAGTGTTTTTCGAACCAAGGCTCTAGGAGTTAGTAACTCAACCCAAGCTAAAGGAAACATGAGAACCAACTAGAAAACAAAGAAATGAACCCACACAACCATGGATATCTAGGAAATGGAAGGGCTATAAAAACCCACTATCAATCTAGGAAATCCTCCATATGAATGACAGATCATGACTAATAAGCCAAATGCATATTCCATGAATGCTAAAACTAGTGAGGGAAACATACAACAAATCGGTGCCTACAAGAAAAACCCATTGTAGATGGTGATCCTAATGTCTTCTTGCGCTTTCCTGCTCTTCCTTTTCCTTCTTGCTCCAAAACTCAAAGTATGCCACACTTCTCCAAGAGTTCTCCAAGAAAAATCTAAATGTCCAAGAGTATGAGGGAGAGAATAGAAAGAGAGCTCCAAAACTAAACTGACAAAATTTTGCGAACAGATCCCGAGAAGCCTTTTTATTAATGAGGCTTCTATTTTCTTCATTTTCCACTATTTTCCCTCAATTTCCTCCTCACTTGCAACATGTGACCTTTCACCTCCCTTTTCTTGTAATCACGGAAAATTTTAGGGGCTAATATTCGCCCAGTGGGCTAATTTTCCATGATTTTTCCACTGAGAAGATTCACCAATTTCCAATTTTTACAAAAGATGATTTGCCAAAATTTTATAATATAAAATTATTTTACCTTAAAAATCGCCAACATTATATATAGACTATATATAAAATCATTATAAATTTTAATAATTTTACAAATATATCAATAAAAATTTTATATTTTGCATCTTAGGGATTAGTGAGATTCGCCAATGTTTTTAAACTTCAACAAAATTTTCCATCCTTAAAATTTTCCTTGCTCTTAATTTCCATTATTTTCATAAATAAATGTGGTAAAAATTCCACTTTTCATTTCCAAATCCTTTGCCATTGCCTTTGCCAATTCCCTTAGCCATTAGTCAATCACCAACGATCCCCATAGTCAATCACCAATGATCCCCGTCACTATTCTTTTTTCCAACATTTAGCTTGGAATATGTGTCCCATCCTTTGTGGTTATTATTTTTCCTTTATTAACTTTTATTACATGGAATTTTCACCAAGGCTATTACAGAACCCACTCCCTTAGGGGAACACCATCCTCGGTGATTAACAACACCTACAACCAACAAGGATGTTGTAAGAAAAACATATTGCCCATGGAGCTTTATAACTTAGCTCATTGCAATATTTACAATTATCATGATGTTGAGAAGCAAACCAACATGATAAAATAACGAGTATAACATCATAATGACATGACACCCATACCACTTATTGGAGGTTTATAACATATCTCATGGTGATATATACATCCATATACATTTGTGAATATACCAAACATCACCAAAACATGTACCAAAACATATACCAAAGACATATATCAAAACATCCACTCAACTAGCGAATAAGGAAGGATACATAGCCCGCATATGATCCCCCATCTCCCATGTAGCTTTATCAGGCCCAAAGTGATTCCATTGCACTTTAACTTGCTCGATTGCTCGGTTCCATAGCATGGGCATCATTCTATGAAAAATACACTGTGGTTCCAGCTCAAATTCTCCTTCTTGATCCACCTACAATATAGACCATTCAATCACATGATCAACATCTTTAACATACTTCTTAAGCAATCATACATGGAAAAAAGCATGGAATTTCATTGTCAGAGGTAGTGCAATTCGATAGGCTATTGGTCCAATCCTCTCAATACTCTTGAAAGGTCCACAAAACTAGGGTGCATGTTTGGCACATGATCTAATCCGCAAGTAGCTCTTCCTCAGTTTAATGCACAAGTACACATGTACCCCAACTTAGAATTCCTTAAACAACATGTTTCAATATGTATAGCTCTTCTACCTATCCTGTCCTTCTTTCAAATTCTTCTTGATTACTTACATTTCCAACTCCATGTCTTCCAACATGTCAGTTCTAATCAACACCCTATTAACGAGATCACACCAACTGATGGAAGTATTACAACTCCATCTATACAATGCCTCAAATAGACTCATCCTCAGTGACACTTGGTGCCCATTGTTGTAAGTGAACTCTACCAGTGGAAGGTACTCTTCCCACCTCCTCTACTGATGCACCACATACATCCTCAACATGTCCTCCAATATCCCATTGACCCTCTCTGTCTGTCCATCATTCTGCAGATGATAAGTTGTGCTGAAGGCCAATTTTATGCCCAAACCTGCAAATAACTCCCTCCAAAACTTGGAAGTGAACTTCTCATCCCTCTCATACATATTATTCTTTGGAACTCCATGCAATTTTACCATGTCCCCCATCAAGAAATGTGCTACATCACTCACTGAGAATTTAGACTTCATTGGAATGAAGTGTGCTTGCTTTGTCAACATGTCCACCACTACCATGATGGAATCATGCTATCTCACTATCCTCAGAAAACATATGATAAATCCATGGAAACGACCTCCCATTTCCACTTTGGAATCAGAATTGGCTGTAGCAGTCCACCTAGATGCTTACACATTGCCTTCACCTACTCAAAATCCAATTACTTAGCCACAAACTCTACTATGTCTCTTTTCAAATTCGGCTAATAATAGAATTTCTTCACTGTTGTCATGCTATTTTGATAACCTGGGCGACTTGAATAATGTTTCGCATGAAACTCCCTCAATATCACCTTCTTGATCTCACTTCTATATGGAACATACATCCTGTCCCTAAATCTAACCAATCCATCTATCATGAGACGATAGTCCACATCTTGTGCACTTGCATATGTTCCTATACATGTACCACTACATGTACCTCTATCCATACCTATACTTATACCTATACCTTTACCACTACTTGTACCTTTACCTATATCACTACTTGTAGTCTACTGCAACGTGTGCACAATATCTATATATCTATCATCCAATTGACTTCCCTGTAAGATCTTATCTTGTAAATCTGTCCCATAGGAGCTCATAGCTGTTATGTGATTTTCCTTTATCCACCTACTAAGAGCATATTCCACCCCGTTCCCTTTACCTTTGATATACCTAGTCTCAAATTCGAACTCACTGATCGTGGCCAACCATCGAGCCTGCTTGCCATTCAAATTCAGTCGGTCAAATGGATACTGCAAACCATTGTGATCACTCATCAATACAAACCTTCTACCAAGAAGATAGTTCCTCCACATCTTTAATTCATGTATGATTGTTGCCAACTCAAGATCATGTCTCGCATAGTTTTCCTTGTGCTCATTTAGTTTATGTGATTCATAGCATACCACCTGTCCATCCTGCATAAGGGCTCCACCAAGTCTTCTCTTTCAAGAATCTATACATACTACAAACTCTTTGCCTGAATCTGCAATATTTAACATTGGTGCATGTGTCAAAAATTTCTTGAGTTGCTCGAACCTCGTCGCACACTCCTCTGTCCATTCAAACTTCTTGCCTTTTCTCTGCAATGATGTGATAGGGTAAGAAATTTGAGAGAAGCTCTTGATGAACCTCCTGTAATATCTGTTAACCCCATGAAATATCTAACCTCATCCACATTCCTGGGAGCTGCCCACTCCATGATATCTCTTACCTTTTCTGGGTCCACTTCTATGCCATCCTTGGAAACCACATGTCCCAAGTAGTGTACCTCAGTCTGAAAGGAATTGCACTTGTTGAGATTAGCATACAACTGATGCTATCTCAACAATCTAAACATTGTTGTTAAATGATCGACATGCTCTTATTCATTTTTTGAATATACCAATATATCATCAATGAATGCTATAACAATCTTGTCTAAATATGGATGCAACGCACTATTAATTAAGCACAAAAGGTATTTGGATCATTAGTTAAACCAAATGGAACTGTAACAAACTCATAATGCACATACTTGGTCCGGAAAGTTGTCTTGTAGATTTAATCTCCTTTAATGGATACATAATGATATCCGGATCTCAGATCAATCTTCAAGGACATTGTTTTTCCCTCCAATTAATCGAACAAGTCATCAATCCTTAATAATGTATACATGTTCTTGATTGTCACTTTATTTAACTACATGTAATCAATACATAACCTGAGAGTGCCATTTTTATTTTTCACAAACAATACCGTTGCACCCCGTGATGATACACTTGGGCTAATGTATCCCTTGTCCAAAATTTCCTTCAACTACAGCTTCACTCTACCAACTCAAGTGTACTCATCCTGTAAGATTCCTTTGATGCCGGAGCTGCCCCTGACACCAACTGAATAGAACAGTCTACTTTCCTATGGTGTGGAAACTCTGAAATATTAACAAGAAATACACCCTAAAACTAATGTAGAATTAGGTACCTGCTCAAAACATCTGCATCCTCAACTTTTTTTCCTTTGTCACTAGAAATGTGCAATGCAATTAACACACAACATTTCCTATGACTATGCTTGGCCTGCATAGCTGTCACCATTCTAACTAATGTTGCTTTCTTCTTAGCCCGCAAGGCTCTTTGTACTCCATTGTCATCCAAGTACTCAATGGATTAGTCATAAAAATCCACCTTGGTTCTATAAAGGTACAACCAATCCATGCCCAATAACATATTGTATGAACCCAACAGTAATACATTCAAATGTGTTGAGGTAGGCATACCATTCAAATCAAATGTACAAGCTCTTACCCAGTGATGAACTCTCTTCTTGGTACCTGTAACCAACTGCACTAACCAAGACTCTACATGCACTTCTTTATTCAAACCACACTTATCCATTAGGTCAGGATTAATATAACTATAATTAGATCCAGGGTCAACCAAAATAGAAAAAAATTGATCACAAATATTACCATCCATATCGATAACATATGCTTGATAATCTTCCTGCCTATTATCCAATGTTGCATAGACCCTAGTAATACCTTTTCCAACATCTCCCATTGTCTGTGCCTCCTAAGCACTGTAGATCTATGATCTACCACCCACCCTGATGTTATGGGCAATCTCTCCTACAATGCTCTTCTCCACAAGTCCAACAATGCATGTTCTCCCTATTTTCACTCTTATTTTGCTCCTTAAATCGAAGTCCCTGTCCTCTTCCATGTGTATTGAAATTCTTAGGTGGTTCAACATTCTCTTGGTTACCTGAATCCTAATGTCTTTCTTGCTTCTTGTCCCATTTCCCTTTGTTCTTATCATTTCCCTTCCAATCCTTCTTAGTCTTAGACCTGCGCTTTGATTTCTCATAACAATGCTTTAGCTTTCAGATGGCCTCCTCCAATGATTTAGGCTCACCAAACTCAATCTTGTCTTTGAATGCAATCGGTAATCCACTAATGAATCTCTGAATCTTTGCCTTCTCCTCCTCGAGGTAAGGCACATACCTCAACAGCTCTAGAAACATACTAGTGTACTCCTCATCTATCATTGATTCCATTTTCAGCTCATAGAATTATTTTCCTTGTCATCATAGTACCTCTCCGATATGTACTTAGTCCTAAATAGTCTCTCGAATTCACTCCAAGTCAACTCTTCCTCATAAATATCCCTGGCTTTCTTTACATCTTCCCACGAGATATTTTATTTACCTTTAAGATTGAATGTAGCTATTTTTCCTTTCATGTTCTCTGAATAATCATGCAACCTGAATAACTTCCTCATACCAAGTAACCATGCCTTTGCATCCATTGGATTATTCATCTCTTAATCAAATGTAGGTGGCTTTAATTTCTTAAACTCATCTGGAAAATATCCCTTGTCACTCCTCCTGTAAGTATGATAATGATGATGAACATAATGCATGTCAGAACTAGAAATAGAATAATACTTTTGTCTATCACCTTTCCTATCCAGAGTGTCTAAGAACCTTCCATATATGATCATGTCATCTCTATTCGACATGTGGTCACCATGAGACCTACTATCATATGGCCCATTAGTTATGTCCTCCTTCTCATAGCTGATCCAAAGTGGTCCCTGTCACTGCAATTTTGACAAACTCTAAAGTGTCATTGCATTTACCTCTACTTGTTTCTCTTATGTCTATATGATTATGTCATTGTCTACCTTACAACTCCTTATTTATGCCTTCAAGCTTCTCAATGTGTCTGCTAAGTTAGAAAAATTCCCAACACCATGCTTCTCATATGATCCATAGGGAGAGTCTCGAGAACTGTAGCCTACCATCTAGCTAGTTATCTTTGATATTTTTCCTGCAAGTTATATCATGTCAGCTAAACCAAATCACAATAAACCAATGTACCTTAGTGTAATTCGGCGAGGATACCTCGTCTATAGGATCAAAAAATTAGTGTAATACATGTAAAACATAATCATGACAACATATATACATATAATACACAAGTATATAACCATATAACCATCATTATATCTAGATTACAGTCATCAATGCATGACCATATCAACTACACATACCATGACCTCATGCATGACAACAACCACCACATCACTATACACTTGACCATATGTGAATTCTAATGTGCATAAACAATTTATAATCAACCATACAATCATGATGACACATTCCACAACAACACCATCAACTTCCCATGGCGAAATTACTACAACCCTAACCCATACCATACAAATGAAACAAGCACATGGTCTTGCGACATAAGAAACACATATAAAACCAACATGAATGCATGACCAACACATAGCCCATCTAGTCTGAGGGGTGAACCATGATTTGATACCACTCTACAACACCCTCCTCCAACATCTACCCAAGTAACCAACCGATCAGGGTAAACATGTGACGAGAAGTTACTATGATATGATTCAACTCCCTATGTGTCAGTTAAGGAAGTGGAACTGATGGAACACATCACATAGACCTTCCACATCAGCAACAAAACTCCCAGGAGCCATCCCAACCACTCAAGTAACCAACCCCTAAGACCAACTGAAGTTTTAATGCATCAAACCCGTGGAGGCTCCCATGACATGAACCAACATGCATCGAGGAGGCTCCAGACATTCCCACAACAAGGGAAAGCGAGCATCCGGGAGATTTTCTCCTCAAGCCTATGCCTGTGACTCTAGGATTTGTGCCACTTTTCTGGCTCAGAGCCCAGTTCAATGCCCATAACTCAATGATACCTTCATAAATGAAATTTCACAGTGGAACAAAGATACATTTTCAAAAAAATCGACAAGGAATAGACTGGACCCCTACTAGCCATGACACACATTTCGTCAAACATATCACAAATATGAAAGCTAGAGGTCTTAATAGCAGAACTGGGCATAGGGGTCTCATACTTATCTGAGAATCACTAAGAAGAGTTTATGTCTCAATACATTAGATGCAATTTCATCTATTAGGCCATAGATACATTGTTCATTCATTTATGAGTAAAAACATGATGAGATCCATACATAGCCACTATCATAAAACATGTTCATAACCATTATAATAACAATAGGAATACCAAGGAAACAAAAACCATATAATCCACATATAAACCAATATAATACTCATGAAATAAAAATGAGAAATAACCTCATATTAATTATGCATAGGACAACCAGGTGTGGGACTTCCATGAAACACCCAACCATAGACATGGCTAAGCCCAATCTCTCTTCAGGTAGTCGCCTGCATGCCATATTACAAGGATGAATGTGGTATCTCATAAAACACATCAAAACTGAACTAGGGCTTCCAGAGGCCAAACCACCTCAACCCATCAAACAATGGTTCCACCTCATGGTCGGACATCACAAACCATCACCATATTGGTTTGTACCCAAGTTGTCCAAGGCTCCAGATCATTTGTTCCAACCAAGGCTCGAGGACTAGTAACTGAATCCATAATTGTTGCCCGACTCTACGGCGTTTATCAAACCAAGGCTCCAGGCCTAGTAACTCAACCCAAGCTGCTATAGGGCTCCACAAGGTTTGTCCAACCAAGGTTCTACGAACTAGTAACTCAACCCATGCTAAAGGAAACATGAGAACCAATCAGAAAACAAAGAAATGAACCCACAACACCATGGCTATCCAGTAAATGGGAAGGCTAGGAAAATCCATTGTCAATCTAGGAATTCCTCCATGCCAATGAAATATCATGACCAATAAACCACATGCATATTGTTGAAGGAAGTGTAACTAGGTTCACTCTTCATAAATGTAAGTTTGGCTTTATTTATTCAAGAAAAGAGAAATTATTTTTAAGATATTTGTCAATGAGTTTATTGCTCATTGAATTAGGTCAATCACATACTTAAGTTCTTCTAGGAAGTCAAGAGTCAATGTATTTATGTAAGACCCTTTGAGGGCATGTTACACAAAGTATAAAATAGTATAAAGGTCAAAGGAATACCTCCAAGCAATGTCCAAGTCCTCTCCATGCAGCAACATCGTCAAAATGAATCAAAACAAAGAAAAGAGTGAAGATATACGTTGGAATAATGTAGAAATGATATGTCCACATAGAGTTGATGAGATGTGTTCTCGTAGTTAGTGTTTGAGTCTATCTATCATGAGTTGTGTCTTTGTAGTTTGTGTTGTTGGTGATCAGAATTTTTTGGATCTAGATTGTCGTAGAAGTTGTCTATGTGTGCTTATATAATGTATTGGTTGTCCAAATAGTTTGATAAATGAAATTTGCTTTCATTCTTGTGCATCTCTCTTATTTTCTAATATGGTATCACAACCAGAGAGGAGATATAGTATGGATTCAAATCTGAGAACAAGAAGACCTAGATCTGTGAGGGTAGTGAGATCCACAACCGTGAGAGCTTGTTGTTACATAGTTGCTCTCCATTGTTTTTTAGTTGGCTAAGACCATAGACAAATCCGATTAGTGTTGTCCATTGCTGTTGTAAGGGCACTACCTACACAAAAATTCATGACACAGGGTCATGGTTTATTTTTTCCAGTTATTGAATGTCATTGATCAGTGATTTGCAGAAATTTTAAAAGATCAAGGTCATTGGATGAAGAAGTGTGATTTGCAACATAAAATTGTGGACTGTTTGATCCATTTAGTTGAACTAGGGGTGGCATGAAATTTGTTTGTAAACCTCCTCCGTGAACGTTGCAGGAGATCTGAACAATAGTTTTGATATTTTTCTCTTTACGATGGTGAGTGGATTGTCTGATTTCATGTTTCCAAAATGATTTTAGGTTTACAAGACCAAGCCAATGATAAAGTGAATTTGTTTTTTATGAAGAGTATGGTGTGATACATTAAATGAGTTGTATGGAATTAGTTATTTTTTTTATGGTGAAAAATAATTTACCAGATATAAGGAGTTAAATATTTTCTTTTGGGTGAAAGTTAAAAATTGGGTGTATTGGATTAAAAAAGGGAAACTAAAGTTTTGGAAATAAGGTCGGTAAAAAAAGGAGAAATAAGAAGTATTTTTTTTGGCCTTTTTTTTATTGGAAGCAAGATTAAGTCTTATTTTTGTTTAGATACTGTGCATTTGGTTTTGGATTTGGTGAATTTTGATGCTGATCTGGTGAATTTGGGTGTAGATCTCATGGATTTGGGTGCATTTTGTTGACTGGGGACAATTTTTTTTTTGTCAATACATCAAATTTTTTGGTTGAAGCTTATTTGAATGAGTACACAAGGCTTGATGGAGGAAATTATGAAAATTGGAAATTCAAGGTATTAACATCTTTAGAGGGAAATAATTTGTGGCCCATAGTGAGTGGGGTAGAGCCCAAACCTGCTGTTGCTACAACTATTCCAAATTCGGAAAAAAGGGAAACAAAAGCAAAGGTGTTGCTATGAATGTCAGTTAAGGACAACATCATTCCTCATATTAGAGATTGTAAAACATCTAAAGAAACATGGGATGTCTCAAAAGCTTGTATGAAAGATCTAATACTAGCCAATTTTGTTCTTGAAGACCAAGATTTTGTCAGTTAAAATGGAGGCCAATGAAAGTATAAGCAATTTAATTTTGCATGTCAAAGAGCTAAGTGATAAGTTAGGAGACATTAGTAAAAAGGTGTCCAATAATGACTTCATCACCATCACATTAAATGGCTTAGTGCAAGGTTATCAAATTTTTGTTTCAAGTGTTTTAGCTAGAGAGAAGCCTCCTACTTTTGATGAACTAATAGGTATTCTTCTACAAGAGGAATGGAGGATGAAGAACTTCAATTTCAGCTCAAACAATTCAGATTTGGCATCGGTAGCCAAGGGAAAGAAGCCATACAAAGGCAAGCCATGGGACAAAAGCAAAGGAGGAAAGTTTCAGGCAAAGCATAATGGTATGACACAATCTAAATTTCCAGTTCATGATAAGAGAAATGATGGTTGTTATTATTATGGAAAACCTGGATATCATGCTAAAGATTGCTATAAAATAAAATATAATGAGTCTAAATAGAGAAACATAAGGCATAATGGGAATTTTTTGGACAAAGACACCTCAATCAATGATGGATTTAAAAATCTCAAATTGTTTGTTTATGATGTTGCATTGTCTGCTGAGACTGATGATGTGAATGCTTGGTTCATTGATTCTAGTGCATCACTCCATATGTCTTGTAATAAGGATTGGTTTGATGAATATCATGAGAACATTGATGGAACATGTGTTTATCTAGGAGATAATAGATCCCTTCAAGTTCAAGGATATTGAGTAATAGGTGCGATGTTTCCTAATGGAAAAGTGAGACAAATCCATGATGTGATGTATGTTCTTGGTATCATAAAGAATTTAATTTATGTTTCTACTATTGTTGATCAAGATCTAAAGGTGGAATTTGTCAAATCAGAGTGTGTTGTTAAAGATATCCAGGATCACTACAAGGTTATTGCCACAGGTACCAGAGTTGGAGGCTTGTATAAGATAAATATTACCAGGGTAGGGCATCAAGCATTGGCATCTGCAACAATGTCAACATAAAATTTACGACATCAAAGGTATGGTAATTTAAATCACAATGATTTAATGTTACTTCAAAGTAAAACAGTGGTTGAAGGTCTTCCTGTTATGAAGAATAATCATGTTGAATGTGAAGCATGTGCACTTGGAAAGAAACAAAGAGAGGAATTTCCTATACATGAAGGAAAAAGGAAAAGAGAAATAATTGAATTAATTCATATTGATGTATGTGGACCTATGCAAACTAGATCTCTTGGAGGAGAATTGTATTTTCTTATTTTTGTTGATGATAGATCTAGATACACTTAGGTCTATTTCATAAGAAATAAAAGTGATGTTTTTGAGTACTTTAAGGAATTCAAAATCATGGTGGAAAAATAAACTGGGAAATATATCAAAATTTTCAGATTTGATTAGGGGGGAGAATACAAATAAATAGATTTTAATCAATATTGCAAAAGTCATGGGATTCTACAACAATTTATGGTGCCCCATACACCTTAGCAAAATGGAGTTGCTAAGAGGAAAAATAGAACACTAGTGGAATGTGCATGAAGCATGCTTGAAGGTAAAATTATCTCTAATGGTTTTTGGGCTGAAGCCATTAATACCACTGTTCATATGAAAAATAGGAGTCCAACCAAAATTTTAGATCTAAAAACACCTTTTGAAGCATTTTATGGATATAAACCAAAATTAAGTCATTTAAGAGTTTTTGGATGCAAGGCATTTGCACATATTCCAAAAGATGAAAGAAGACAACTTTATGCAAAATTAATTAAGTCCACGTTCATTGGTTATTGTGATGATCAAAAGCCATACAAGTTGTTTGATCCTAGTTCACATATATTGCTTGCAAGAAGGGATGTGGTGTTTCATGAAAATGTAGATGAAGGTTATAAAATGAATAACCCAGGTCTATGGCATGATATTGATGATTATGTCAATATAGAAGCATGTTTTGAATAGGAACAGGAATAGGTACAACTACAAGTACAGGAATAGGTACATGTTCAAGAGCAGGAAGCATCTAGTAGTCATGACACTCTAAGAAGAGAACAAGAGACTCCACAAAGCAAAAATAAGGATGAAAGCAATAAAACTCTAAGGAGGTCATCACGCCAAATTCAACCACCTATAAGGTATAAATATTATGTATTAATGTCTCATGTAATTAATGTTGTAGAACCTTCAAGTTTGAAAAAGCTAAAGAATATAATGAATGGAGAGATGCAATGAATGAAGAATATGTTAGGCCCCTATATTACTAGTGTAACCCCTTATTGTTATTAGTACAACCCAGTTATTATATTGATGTACCCATGTAGTGCCCATATTGTTACTATTATGCCCCATAGAAGCCCACTATTGTTATTATTGTGCCCTTACATTATTATTGTTATGTCAGCTCTGATTATATTATAACCCCTTAGATTCCTATATATAGAAAGGAGGTCTTTTCATTTGTATCATCCAAGAATAGTTCATTTATGTAATGTAAAGGAGGTTTCCCCCTCGAAGAGGCTGAATTCTAAGGCGATGATCTATCCATTCTATCTTTTTTTGAGCTGGTTTCTTAACATTTGGTATTAGAGCTTTGGATTCTAGGGTTTCGTTGCTCCAAAAAGGTGATTGTGGCATTTTTTCTATAGCTTTTTTCCTGCAACGTTTCAGAAGCTAAAAAAAAACCCATTTGAGAAGAAGTCGCACTGAACCTCAGGCCCGAATGTCAGAGCTTTTCACGCTATATTTGTGGAGATATGATCTGAGGAAGTTGGTCTTTTTGCAGACTCCTGAATTACATTCCAAACAGGTGACTTGGGGAAAATCATCATAACTTTCTCTCTGAGCATTGGATTGAAATTTCGTAAGAAGGTACAGAAAGAGGACAGAATGTAGTTTCTTGTATATAATTTTTAGTGCCAAAGGTCGAAACAGTGACACGTGGCACGTCGTACAAGTTCGCTCTACTAAACTAGTGGCATTAGAAAGAGGACACAGAGGGCTACTACAGGTCACAATTTCAGAACTTAAAGATCTGAAAGTACAGAGTTATAGTTGTTTCAAGATCGAGCTCCTAAAATCAAGAAAAAGCAAGATGAGGAAGTTTGATGGCAAGGATCCGGTAAATTGGATACTATAGATGGAGAAATATTTTTATCTACATGGCGTACCACTGTTACAAAAGGTATGTTTTGCATCTAATTATTTAGAACCAAATCAATTTTTATGGTATAAAGGGCTTTGTTCTTGTAAACCACTTGTCACGTGGTCAATTTTCACGGAGGAAATGATAGCACATTATGAGGATACAAAGAGAAACTCCTTCTTTAGCCAATTGATAAATCTCAAACAAAAGGATTCAATGGAAGAGAACATTGAAGACTTTCAAAAATTGAGTAGAAGGGTAAATTATATTCCAGAGAAGCAAAGGATTGATGTCTTCATAGGGACGTTAAAGGATAACGTTCAACATGAGATTTGTTTTTGGGAGCCTGATTCATTGGAGGAGGCATTCGAGTTGGCAAGAAAAATTGAAAGAGAAATTATGGCAACAAGGAAGTCTACCCCTCAAAACTATAATAATGGAAGTGTTGTTTCTCCTAGCCCTCCACAACCTACAAGGGTTACACCACAACAATTGGATGAAAAAAGAGAAAAGGGGCTTTGTTACAATTGTGATAGAAAATGCACTAAAGGTCATAAGTGTGCTAAGAAGAAATTATTTTACATAGAATATGAAGAGGAGGAAGAAAAGGATCAAGAAACATCAAAAGAAGAGGATATACACCAGGACCCAACCCTAGAGAAAGAAGAAATGAATCTGACCATATCTTGTAAAGCATTGGCAAGAATTACCACTCAAACTCTCAAGATAGAAGGACATATCAAGAAGGAAAAGGTGCAAGAAGTGAAAGATCACATAGAGAAAGAAGAGATGAATCCAACCATATCTTGTAAAGGATTGGAAGAATTTACCACTCCTCAAACTCTAAAGATAGAAGGACATATCAAGAAGAAAAAGATTCACGCAGTGAAATATCACATCAAGCATCAACAACAAGTTCTCTAACTTCTAAAGGATAATGCCACTTTGGTTCAAAATCGAATGAAACAACAGGTAGATCAACATCGTAGTGAAAAAGGTTTTGATGTAGGTGATTGGATATTTTTACTGCTACATCTCAAGCAAGCTGTTTATGAGAAGGAAATGTGGCAATACTACATGCACTTAAAAAATGGCAACCTTACCGAATGGGAAGACACTTCAAGGTAAAAATGGATCATGATAGTCTTAAATACATTTTAGAACAACTATCATCTTTAGAATAATAGAAAGAATGTGTCACAAATATGTTGGGTTATGAATTTGACATCATCTATAGAAAATGGAAGCAAAATTTTGTTGCAGATGCACTCTCAAGAAAGGATGAGGATGTGGAAGAATTGTTTTGTGTTATTTCTATTATCCAACTAGATTGGATAAACGAAGCAATGGATGAATGGAAGAAGGATGAAGAAGTATGGCTACTTATTCAAAAGTTGCAAAAGATCCCAATTCAAACAATATTGCCAGAAATTGAAGACGAAGGAAAAATCATATTGGAACCTGGAGCAGTCACAGAAACAAGAGCCCGATAGCTACAAAATCATTCAATTTTAGAGTATCTCATCAAGTGGAAGAACTTACCTGCTGAAGATTCCACATGGGAGGACAAGAATTTTAAACAGAAGCATCAAGAACTATGCAATCGTTGAGGACAACACTTTTTGAAGGAGGGGCATGTTAGGCCCCTATATTACTAGTGTATCCCCTTATTGTTATTAGTACAACCCCCTTATTATATTGATGTACCCATGTAGTGCCCATATTGTTACTATTGTGCCCCATAGTGTTGGAAATAATACTGAGGGGGGGGGGGAATCAGTATTATCTAGCAATTTACCAAATCTTCCTTATTTGATCTTTTGAAATATTCTTGTATATCAGTACCATAAAACAATGAGCATGAATAAAGAAAATAGACAGTCACACCAAAGAACACAAGATGTAAGGTGGAAACCCAATGCGGGAGAAAAACCACCTGCTGCAATAATGTCTCTATCTTCTTTCAAGAAATTCTTTTTACAATGATTTTGTACTGGTGCAGTCCTTTACCAGCACGCAGGCTGCAACCTGCAAAGAGCTACAACTCTTTCTCGTTTTCCAGACTTCTCCTGGAAGGGAGCTACAACCCCCTACTTCTTTTCAAAAAGATCGACAAGTATACAACAGATACAGTCTACTACAGATATCAGATCAGTAATTACAGAAACAACCCAGAACACCTTATGAACAGAAATATACAGTTAACAGATCATCTTGAGACAGGGACGCATATTTTCTTTCTGTGGCCTGCGACTGGACGCAGTATACCTTATGTTGTTCTGCGTGCAGACGCACTGTTCCTTTTTCTTGTCTGCGACCGACGCACACATCAACACTATCGCGCCGCGTCTTTCGCTTCAGAGACGCACCCAATACCACAGTCGCGCCGCGTCCTTCGCTTCAGAGACGCACCTGATCCTTTACTGTACTGCGTCCCGGCGCACTTTCCCTTCACTGAATCTGCGTCCCTTTAGATATAGAAGATAAGAGGACTTCAGAAACAACCCAAACACTCAGATCCACAGATCTGATCATGCGCCATATAGATCGTAGTCCTTTAGAAGATTTACCCTTAAAGATATGGACTAGATCACACCAAGAGATGATCAACCAAGATGATGCTTAATCCAAATGAACTCCTTGGCTTTATATAGGCAAGCTTCTCCCCAAAGCGTGGAACAATACCACGAGCCGACACCATAGAAACACGCAACCGTCGGCTAGATACCACACAAGAAACCCCCCACGAGCTTTTTTCTACCTTGAAATGTGTGCACTGGGCGGACGCACCTTCTGAACGGCTGGCCGGCGTCCCTGGACGCGGGTTCTGTATGGAATACCTGCGGGGACGCACTTGCTGAACAAAATTTCCTGCGTCCTTCTTGATTTACCACCTGAAAGCGTTTGCCATCAAGTACAACACCTGAATCATAATGCCAACAAACTCCCCCTTTGGACTTGATGGCAACCACATAATCTTCAGCTTCATCATTCTCCCCCTTTGACATCAAGAGCAAAGGGTATGCTCCCCCTATGCTCATGCTTCTCCAGAATTGTAACCAGAAATCCATCATGAAGGAGACAGAGACATATTGCAGCTATTTCCAAGATCTCCTTCTCCATAATGCCAACAATGCATTATGTGCTCCCCCTGAGCCTATACCATCAATAGGAAGATGGTCAACAGTGAGATGATGCATCAACAACCCCCAGCTTTTGCCTGAGGTATTCAAAAGTGTCCCTGGGCAACGGTTTGGTGAAAATATCAGCAACTTGTTCCTTAGAAGGAACATACTCCAACTTGACCTTCTGTTCAAGTACTTGTTCCCGGAGAAAATGGTACTTGATTGGTATGTGCTTGGTTTTTGAATGCATAACCGGATTCTTTGAGATGCTGATTGCACTTGTGTTGTCACATAAGATAGGAATAGGAGGTGTACAAGTGATTTGATAATCCTGCAAAGTCTGCATCATCCAAAGAAGTTGGGTGCAACAAGATGCAGCCGCAACATATTCCGCTTCAGCTGTAGACAAGGCAACTGAACTCTGTTTCTTGCTGAACCAAGATACCAGTCTAGAACCCATAAAGAATGCACCACCACTTGTGCTTTTCCTGTCATCCACGCTTCCGGCCCAATCTGCATCTGTATAAGCATGAAGAGTGAGATCTGTATCTCTAGGATACCATAGGCCATAATTTTGAGTCCCTTGAAGATATTTGAAGATTCTCTTTACTGCTTGAAGATGAGTCTCCTTTGGATTTGCCTGAAACCTTCCAACTATTCCAACTGCATGCATGATGTCTGGTCGGGTGCCTGTCAGATATAGTAGACTTCCAATCATAGATCTGTAGGTTGGTTGATGAACTGCTGCAGATTCGTCATTTGCACTGAGACTACATCCTGTAACCATGGGTGTACATACTGGTTTTGCATCTTCCATGCCATATTTCTTCAAAATCTGCTTGAGATACTTGGTTTGAGATAAAAGGATTCCTCCTTTCTTTTGTTGGATTTGCAAACCAAGAAAGTATGTTAGTTCTCCTAGCAAGGACATCTCAAATTCTTTCTGCATGACTGAGGCAAAGCTTTGACTCATAGCTTCTTCATTACTGCCAAAAATAATGTCATCTACATACACAACAAGTATTAGTAATTTGTCATTTTCAACTTTTATATAAAGATTGCTATCTGCTGAACCTTTTGAAAAACCTTGTTGATGAAGATATTTGTCCAACCGGTAGTACCAAGCCCTTGGAGCTTGTTTGAGACCATAGAGAGCCTTTTTTAATCGGCATACAAGATTTGGATCGTTTCCAAGGATGAAACCATCTGGCTGTTCAATGTACACTTCTTCATCCAAGTCTCCGTTCAGAAAAGCTGATTTCACATCCATTTGAAATACTTTGAAGTTCTGACAACTTGAGAGAGCAAGAAACATTCGGATGGCCTCAAGTCTTGCAACAGGAGCAAAAGTTTCTTCAAAGTCTATTCCTTCTTGCTGTGCATATCCTTTACAAACAAGTCTGGCTTTGTTTCTAATTACTTCTCCATTTTCATTCAATTTATTTTTGAAAACCCATTTTGTTCCGATAACATTCTTATCCTTTGGTCTAGGAACCAGCTCCCAAGTATTGTTCTTTTCGATTTGCTCAAGTTCTTCATCCATTGCTTTCACCCAACATTCATCTTTGCATGCTTCTTTCACATTTTGTGGTTCAGTAGAGGAGAGTAATGCCAAATAACTTGAAGCTTCTGCAACTGTTCTTCTAGTTTGTATACCTGCTTCCTTTTGTCCCATGATCTGAGATTCTGGATGGTTCTTTTGAACATATCTGGATGGAGTCTTTTCTTCTATTCTTGTTCTTTCTTCTGCTTCTTCGTGAGGTCCGTCTTGAAATTGTTCTTGCGGTTCTTCTTCTTCATCATTCTGTCTTTGAGGGTAGCTTTCATCTTCTTCAATGTCTTCACGATGTATTTGCCTAGGAATGTATCCTTTCTCATCAACCACTACATCAATGCTTTCAACAATTCTGCCAAGTCTTTTATTGTAGCATTTGTATGCTTTGCTATGTGGAGAGTAGCCAAGAAGAATTCCTTCATCTGCTCTAGGATCAAGTTTGCCAAGCTGCTCCTCAGTATTTTTGATATAGCATTTGCTCCCAAAGATTTTGAAGTGCTTTACTGAAGGAGTTTTACCACTCCAGAGCTCATGAGGAGTTTGAGTGCTGTTCACTCGGACATTTGTCTTGTTGAGAATAATAACTGCCGCATGTGCAGCTTCACCCCAGAAGGTTGCAGGAGTTCCTGATTCATCAAGCATAGCACGAGCCATTTGCTGGACTGTTCTGTTCATTCTTTCCACTACTCCATTTTGCTGAGGAGTTCTAGCTGTAGAAAATTCTCTCCTTATTCCATGTTCATCACAGAAATCGAAAAATTCATTTGAAGTAAATTCTCCACCTCTGTCGGATCTGAGGCACTTAATTTTGTGACCTGATTCATTTTCAGCCAAGGCTTTGAAGGATTTGAATTTTTCGAAAGCTTCATCTTTGTGCTTCATAAGTCCCAACCAAACAAACCTGGAGAAATCGTCAATAAATAATATCAAGTATTCCTCTCCTCTAGGTGTTCTTTTTCTGAATGGTCCACATACATCTGTATGTACTAGCTCCAGAGGCATACTGGCTGATCCTTCTTTCTCTGGAAAGTTAGTTCTAGTCTGTTTTCCAAACTGACATGATCTGCACATGGTGTTGTCAGGAATTTTGATATCTGGGAGATCGCGAACTGCCTGATATTTGCAAGCTTTCCTTATTTGTGAGAAACTTAGATGTCCCAATCTTCGATGCCATAACCAGTGCTCTTCATCCTTGCTTAAATAGCATTGTTGTTGTTCTTCATCAAAAATGTATAGATTATTTGAAGTTCTTTTTCCTTTGAGAACTGTTTTACCTGTATCAAGATCACGAACAAGACATCCATTTGATCTGAATATAACCTCGGTTCTTTGATCACACATCTGGCTTACACTTAGAAGATTATGTTTTAGTCCATCAACAAACAAAACATTTCCAGCCTTAACATCTTCTTTTAAAGGAGCAATACCTTTTCCTTTTATAGTTGCAGGAGTATCATTTCCAAAAGAGACTTTCTTTCCCTTTTCTAAATTAGAATAAGATTCAAGTTTTTCTTTATCACCTGTCATGTGCTTTGAACATCCACTGTCAATGTACCATAGATTTTCTTGTCCTTCTGCATAGAATGCTATCCCACATCTTTCTGTTTGAGGTTCCTTTATTTTCCATGTTTTGGTGCCTGAGGTTTGTTCCCTTTTTTGTTCTTGTACCTTTCTTTCCGGAAACCTGCTTCTGCATTCAACATCTTCATGTCCAAAATTATTGCAAATAGAGCATTCAACTTCATTTTCAAGAGCTGAAAAATTGTTATAGGTCCTTTTTGTATTCTCTGTCATGCTTCTTTGTTTTTGAGCTTCCCTAGTCATGATTGTTTTATACGCAACACATTGGGCTGCTTTGTGACCAAAGTTATGGCAAGAAAAGCATTGTCCATTGAAGAAGTTTCTGCGATTATTGAATCTACCAGCCGACTGATTGTAATTTCTATTTTCATCTATTCTTGAACCAAATTGAGAAGGTTTTACCTGTGGCTGGTTGTGACTTTTGTTCACCCTTAAGCTGGATTGCCCCTGATAGTTTGAAGTTTGTCCCTGCTTTACCTGATGATCTTCCTTGTGTTCTTGCTCATTTCTTCTTGCGGCATCAAGATAACTTTTTGAAGTGGAAGCTTGAGAAGTTTCTCCATTGTAGCCCAGACCTGTCTTATTTAGAGGAGATCGCTGCACACTGATAATCTCATTCAACGTTTCAGATCCTTTGACAAACTTGAGATTAATAGTTTTTGTTTTCTCAATTTCTTTTCTAAGACCAACAATTTCACCTTCTAATTTTTCAAGATGTTTTTCCTTTTCATCAATCTGAAATTGTAGAGTATCAATAATCATGTTCTTTTCTTCTATACATCTCTTGAGTCTAGTAATTTCATCATAAAGGTTATCCACATCTATAGCATCCTCATAATTATCATCTTCAAATGCCATTAACAATCTATATTTGTTACCTTGTTCATCTTCATCACTGTTTGATAAGCCATCGCTATCTTCATGGGTGTAGTAGCTTTTCTTATTTGTACCCTGTTTCTTGTTCCATCTAACTGGTTCCTTTCCTTTATCCTTATAAGAGCATTTTGCAGCATAATGACCTACTCTTCCACAAGCAAAACATTTGAAAGGTAGCTTACCTCTGAACCTTCCAGAACCCCTTTGAAGATTTCTGACAAAGTTTGATTCTTCTTCCTCTTCTTCTGGAACATGACATGCTTCATAGTGATCTTCTTTGCCTGATGCTTTAAAAGCAGCTTCCCTTCTATCTGATGGACCTCCCTTTCTCATTTCATAAGCAGTTAGAATTCCATGCAGCTGAGACATAGTGAGAACACGGAGATTTTCCTTTTCTTCTACTGCAGATACTTTAGATTCAAACTTGGGAGATAAAGATCTTAGAATCTTTTGAACTACTATAGTCTCTTTTATTTCTTCACCCAAATTTTTCATACAATTAACAATCTCATCTACTCGAAGAAAATAATTAGCCACACTTTCATCATTATACATCTTGAGAGTCTCATATTGAATCCTGAGAGTTTGAAGTTTAGCTTCTTTTACCTGTTCATCTCCTTCATAGCTAGTGATCATTTTGTCCCATATCTCTTTTGCTGATTTGAAGTGCATGACCTTCATGAACTCTGTTTGAGATATACTTCCTAATAGAGTACTGACTGCTTTTGCATTTGTTTCATACTGCTTTTTCTCAGCTGGATCTGTAGGAGTAACTGAAGGAAAGGCATAGCCTGATTCTACAATGTTCCAAACTTCTGTACCAAGAGATTGAAGATATGCAGTAACTCTTACCTTCCAATAATTGAAGTTTGTTCCATCGAAGACGGGTGGCCTGATTGATGCTTCTCTCTCGTAGTTGCTCATGATGAACGATCTACCTTCAAGCGATCAAGCTGTTCTGAAGGACCTTGCTCTGATACCAATTGTTGGAAATAATACTGAGGGGGGGGGGGGAATCAGTATTATCTAGCAATTTACCAAATCTTCCTTATTTGATCTTTTGAAATATTCTTGTATATCAGTACCATAAAACAATGAGCATGAATAAAGAAAATAGACAGTCACACCAAAGAACACAAGATGTAAGGTGGAAACCCAATGCGGGAGAAAAACCACCTGCTGCAATAATGTCTCTATCTTCTTTCAAGAAATTCTTTTTACAATGATTTTGTACTGGTGCAGTCCTTTACCAGCACGCAGGCTGCAACCTGCAAAGAGCTACAACTCTTTCTCGTTTTCCAGACTTCTCCTGGAAGGGAGCTACAACCCCCTACTTCTTTTCAAAAAGATCGACAAGTATACAACAGATACAGTCTACTACAGATATCAGATCAGTAATTACAGAAACAACCCAGAACACCTTATGAACAGAAATATACAGTTAACAGATCATCTTGAGACAGGGACGCATATTTTCTTTCTGTGGCCTGCGACTGGACGCAGTATACCTTATGTTGTTCTGCGTGCAGACGCACTGTTCCTTTTTCTTGTCTGCGACCGACGCACACATCAACACTATCGCGCCGCGTCTTTCGCTTCAGAGACGCACCCAATACCACAGTCGCGCCGCGTCCTTCGCTTCAGAGACGCACCTGATCCTTTACTGTACTGCGTCCCGGCGCACTTTCCCTTCACTGAATCTGCGTCCCTTTAGATATAGAAGATAAGAGGACTTCAGAAACAACCCAAACACTCAGATCCACAGATCTGATCATGCGCCATATAGATCGTAGTCCTTTAGAAGATTTACCCTTAAAGATATGGACTAGATCACACCAAGAGATGATCAACCAAGATGATGCTTAATCCAAATGAACTCCTTGGCTTTATATAGGCAAGCTTCTCCCCAAAGCGTGGAACAATACCACGAGCTGACACCATAGAAACACGCAACCGTCGGCTAGATACCACACAAGAAACCCCCCACGAGCTTTTTTCTACCTTGAAATGTGTGCACTGGGCGGACGCACCTTCTGAACGGCTGGCCGGCGTCCCTGGACGCGGGTTCTGTATGGAATACCTGCGGGGACGCACTTGCTGAACAAAATTTCCTGCGTCCTTCTTGATTTACCACCTGAAAGCGTTTGCCATCAAGTACAACACCTGAATCATAATGCCAACACATAGAAGCCCACTATTGTTATTATTGTGCCCTTACATTATTATTGTTATGTCGGCTTTAATTATATTATAATCCCTTAGACTCCTATATATAGAAAGGAGGTCTTTTCATTTGTATCATCCAAGAATAGTTCATTTATGTAATGTAAAGGAGGTTTCCCCCTCGAAGAGGCTGAATTCTAAGGCGTTGATCTATCCATTCTATCTTTTTTTGAGCTGGTTTCATAATAGAATATGGCTCTATAATGAAGAATGACACATGGGAATTAAAATAATTTCCCAAAGATAAAGTTCCCATAGGATGCAAATGGTTGTTCAAACCAAAGTTTAATGTTGATGGTAGTATTGATAAGTATAAAGCTAGATTGGTTGCAAAATGCTATTCACAAAAAGAAGGAATTTATTATGAAGATATTGTTGCACCTGTAGCTAAACTGAATACAATTAGAATCTGTTGGGCATGGAACCCCCCCACAGCATGTTTTGGGGCTCAAAGCCCAAGTTTTGAGTATTATTGTTAAAAAAACTCCACGAATTGCAGGCGCGGAGCACAAATTGTATGTTAGAGTCATAGGGTTGTCCACCCTAAGTTTTGAATGTAGTGTCAGCCTACCCATGGTCCGCGAACCATGGGATTGTATAAATAGAGCGAGGCTCTAAGTTGTAAAGAAAAATGAGAGATAGATAGAGGAATGAATGGAGTCTAGAAGATAGCGAGCATAGAGTAAAGGTCTAAGTGCTTTGGGTCATAGTAGTAGGAAGAGGCTTTGTAGCTGAGTGTGTAGAGGCCTAGTAGAGTTCATAGCTGAGTGCACGGACCCCTGCAGCTGAGTGTGTAGGGCAGAGTCGAGTCTGTAACCAAGGAAGAAGAATAATAAAGAGAAGTTTTATTCCAAATCTTGTGTATCTATTTTGAGTTATTATATTGTTGATATCTTTTGCAATTATATTGTTTTATTTATTGCGCACACTAGTATGAATGGTGAACACTGTTAAGTATAACTAAACACATTCAGATAAGATAAGTGATCAAATAATATCAAGTTAATATTAAGGGATGCGGTACTAACATGGATCAAGCCTTGAGTAGGGCTGCGCGAAGACAACATCACCGGATGCGAGGTATTGATAGATTCACGTAGCGACGTGCGCGCAGGGTCAAACTGCGGACCACCGAAAATCATCAGACATCTATAGGGTGTAGAAACCTGGTTCTAGCACCCTCCCATAATACTTTGGGTGAGACCTCAATCCGCGCTCCACAGACTGTTGCCAAAAGGGTCAGTAGTACTATGATTTGTTTGGTTAAATCACCTCTAAACCTGGGTCAGGCCCCTACAAGCCCACAAATGGTTCCGTTGTCGGGATCGGGATCTGCATAAGAGATGTATGATGTCGTGTCACTGTAATCCAACCAAGAAAGAAATTGAAGGGTGGTTGGACAAGAAGATTCATGAGTTCGTGGAGCAAGAAAACAGGAATCTGCGAGTATTTAAGGAACAGTGGTTGGAGTGCTACATATATACGGAAATCCATGAAATTTTCTTTGCATCCTTTCCTTCTGAGTTGTATGAGTGGATCACAAAGCTAGCAGATAGTCATGGAAGGTGTAGGCTCGACAAACCAATTGTGTGGACTTCGGAATTAGTGTGCAGACTAGAAGCGTAAGGAGATAAGATCGTGTGGGCTGTGGACCATTGGCTCGATCGGATTATAGGAGGATTTATCACTGAGTTCACAGTAGATACGACCATTAGATATAGTGAGGCAGAATGACACTTCCTCAAAGGACTGCGAGGTAAGTATATTAAATCTTTGAATACCTAGATTAAGATGCTATTGTGTGAAAAGTGGGTTATGTGAATAAATTAATGTTTGGGACTACGCGAAGTGGGAATATCTATAGAAACGAAAGCAGTGAAGAGTTATAAACTAGTCCCTTAATTTCACCCTCTCAGGAAAGTGAGGAAGGGATCGAGAAAGTTTCTCTGAGAAGCACGATCAGTCTGATACAGCAGCGAATTCCATGCTTATTGTTAGCCCTGAGGTGCAGTGTTGCTATTTTGATAGAAATGTCCCCTATTTTAGCTCTGATGGTCCATGTCTCCTCTTGCTCTGCTTTGGCCATAAGCCTTTAAAAACTTGGGACCATACAATTATCACAATACAAAGGAAAACACGGGAAAACCCGCAGCCGAACCATATGCCGAACTTCAAAAATTATACACTCGCGCTCATAAATATCGGTGGGTCCGCTCTTGGTTCATCTCCTTTCCGCTGCGCTCTCCATTCTCCGATCTCTGATCAGATCGATCTCCGCTACCTGACCAACATCCCGACTGTCAATCCACACCATCCAACGGCCCCCGTACCCCACTTCCCACTAGTCACCCGGGGAGGAAATTTGTTGGCTTTGTCAGTGTTTTTGACAGTCGGACAATCGAACTGAAATAACAGAATGCATGGCCGAAAGGGGAAAAACAATAGCACAATGCAGTCAAATGAACACAAATGATCTTGGAACATCGCTGGCACAAGCGAACCACCTGACAGGGCAGCGAAATTACCATAATTTAATTACCATGTTTGTTAGAAATAGAGCTCTCTGAGCTCATGTTTGTCTAGTTATGGCATCAAGTAGTTAGAAGACAGAGGGGATAGATTAAGACATCTCGAGCCTCAGAGAGTTCGAGAGTATTGTAAAAATCCTATAAATGGCTGAAAGTTCGAAGTAAGATGGGTTCAACTTTTGGAGACTGTGGATACTCTGTTCCTCCCAGTGTCTCATCTTCATTCTAGTAATACAAGCTTCTTTTGTTGTTACATGTTCAATCGCCATCTTCTCCTCTGTTCTAAGCTTGCACTTGAATAGGTTATTCATGTTTTCTTCTGTGTCAAATGCCAGATAACTGTCATCTTATCTCTGCGTTGATAAATTAGATTTGTAAGCTTCATTTACTTTCTGTAGCTAGCCATTCATATGTGTTTATGTATGTATCTACTGGTACAGTTAGGATTCTCCATCTATTCATTGAATCTATAAACTATTGAGCATTAGTGGTCGAAAGCCTTGTCAAGCTGAGGGTGTTCATGCATGTCTTGAGTGAAAACATAGTTGAAACAGTCATCTGACTTGATCCAAACCCCAATCCATTCCAGTAGTTTAGAGAACGATATTGAAGATTTATATGTTTCTAGGCATCTCTGAACTACAACCTAGGAGAGTTTCCTGGAGTGCTAACATAATTGGCGTCGTTGCTGGGGAGAGGAGACTGAAGCTCAACTTCCCTAGGGAACGACACAGATCTAGCTTTGATGATAGACAAAGCCTAGACACTATTTGTGTTGTAGTCATCTATCTGGCGACTCTACTAGAGGACGAACCTCTTGGTGACTCCACTGCATAGTTCCGGCTCAGTTTGTGAGGCATACTCGGAGATATCCTTAGAAGCCATGAGCTGACCCAGTACCTGACCTTGAAAAAATCATGAAAGAAAGAAAAGCATTGAAGAAAGGAGCATTAGGTTCAGGTAGCTCTAAACAATATTCTATATCTCTTCAAGAAAATCCTGTAATAAAACAAATACATGTTGAGATTATAGCATCTAATACTAGCAGTGAAGAAAAAACCTCAGAGATTCATAGAGCTCCTTATTCTTTAGGTTCTCCTTTTGTTGTAAGCCCAAAGGAAGCCTCTCCTCCTATCCATCATACTCCTTTAGTCCTATCAGTCACTCCTCAACCCTCTCTCATTCAGACTTCCAGTACCCTTATAGCTACCACAGCTATGGCAGCACCTACCAAAATGGAAAGAATCATAGCTGCTAGGTATGGACCTCTAGTATTGCTCACTCCTTTAAATTCCATGCCTACTGGAGAATATTAGAAGTATATGCCTAAGTTCACTGGGATTGAAGGTGTTACAGTTGAGGAATATCTTGAATCATTCTATAGCTATGCTGATAACCTAGACATTAGTGAAGATGATGTATGGATGAGAGTCTTTATCCAAAGTCTAGATGGAGAGGCTAGAAAATGGTTCAGAGAATTGACCCCAAGGTCTATAGAAAATATTGAGGCTTTAGATGATGCATTCCTAAAGCATTGGAGGGATAAGAAGGATATACTCTACTACCACATCGAGTTTGGGAACTTAAAGAGGGAAAATGGTGAGTTGTTGTGTGATTTTAATAAGAGGTTTAATCACATGTATAGCAAGATACCAGCTGAAGTAAAACCCACCACTACCTCTGCTAAACTCACCTATGCTAGTGCCTTTGATTCTGACTTCTATCTACTGTTGAGGGAGAGACGATGTGCTACCCTGGCTGATATGTAGGATGTGGCCTTGGAACTAGAATCAAGCATCATGGCTGCAGAGAAGCTCAAGTGGGATGTTGATAGAAGGAGACAGAGGTGCAAATCTTCATCATCTTCAGATCCCAAGATAGATAAAATGACCAATATGATAGAGTTATTAGCCTCTGAAATCTCCAAATTAAAGGTTGAGCGGCACCCTGGGAAAGGAAGAGTTCCTAATACCTTTGCTCCTAGAAACCCAAATCCATATAGAAGAGTTAATGAGCAGTTGCAGATTCTGCAAAGAAGCAAAGATGCCAATGAAGACCAAAAGGTGAAGACCCCTTTCCAGAATGTAGTCATGGGAGAAGAGCAGTTTGAAGAAGATGATGAGATCCATTGTCTGGAAGACAAAGGTAGTGCCTCCTTTTTGACCTTAGCTGCCTCTGAAAATTCATTATTCAATGACCAGATCAGCCAAGAGTGGAATGGTGGAGTTGTTCTAGAAACTGATGATCAACATAGATATGATCTGAGGTCGAAGATGAATAATGCCAAGGAAACTCCTGTTCAAAGAGCTACTGTCCCTGCAATAAAGCAAGCTAATAAGTAGAAACGACCGGCAGTTGATCCCATCATCGTCAAAGCTCCAGCTCATGAGGTGAGAGGCCTTGACAAGTCTCCTTATCCTTTTAGTTTTGAATCAGAAATTGAGAAGCTAAGCATACCTATACCTCTAATTGAACTAGTGAAGAATGAGTCCTTCAAGAGATCTATCCTTGAGGCCCTTAAGCCTAAAGCCATCCAAGCCTCCATTGACTATGTAAATCTGCAAGATGACAAACCAACTATTGTTCTCAGCCCAATGATTGAAAATTGTGATGACAGCTCCCCATCATTCTATGTCTCTTTGACTATTCATGACAAAATCCTTCACAACTACCTTCTGGACATAGGAGCCAGCCATAATCTAATGCCCAAGGCTGTCATGGATGAGTTGGGTCTTGACATTACCAAGTATTATCATGACCTGTTTTCTTTTTACTCTAGAAAAGTGAAATGTTTGGGATTAATCAAAGACCTAGCCATCACCTTATCTCAGCTACCCATGAAGAGCATGATGATGGATATTATGGTAGCAGATGTACCCTCGAAGTTTGGCATGTTTCTTTCCAGAGGTTGGATAAAGAGATTAGGTGGAACATTGCAAATGATCTGTCCTATGCTACTGTCCTAGTTTTTGGAGGTGAGAGTAGGAGATTGTATAGAGAAGCTCAGTTGGCTTATATCATCAGTGATGAAAGGAATCCCACTAATCATCCCATCTATGCCGTTGACACTGATTTTGGAGCTGGTATTCTTCAGATTAAAGAATCCCAGTTGGCCTCCATGCAGTGTAGGAAACCGGTTTGCCAGATCATAGATAAGGAAGGCCCACAAATTTGGGATATGCTTTTTGATGGAGCTTGCTCTAAGGAAGCTGCAGGGGCAGGTGTAGTCCTTGTGTCCCCCACACAGGAATGCATTCATTTATCTTTCAAGTTACCTTTTCAGGTCACAAATAACATAGTAGAGTACGAAGCCTTGATATTGGGCTTAAACGTTGCTAAAGAAATGGGCATCAAAGGTCTGAAGGTGTTTGGATATGCAGACCTTATCATTCAGCAGGTGAACAAAAATTTCGAAGCAAAGCATCCAAGGATGAAAGCATACAGAGATGAGGTATGGAAGCTCACAGGTTCTTTTAATAGTTTTAGCATTTCTTACATCCCTAGAATGAAGAACCAACTTGCTGATTCTCTTGTTGTGTCTGCTAGCATGTTTATTCCTCCTTTGCCTCCTAAATTGACTTATGAAGTTTAGGTGAAATATAGACCATCTCTGCCTAACAATGTCAAATACTAGAAAGTTTTTGAAGATGATGATGAATTTACTAGGTTTTTACAAGTCATTGATGAATTTTCTAAAATGCACATTAACCAAGAAAACGAAACCATTGAAGAATGCAACCAGTCCAAGCTAAAGGACGAGATTGGTCAGGATAGCATTATTCAACTGCCTAGTAAACATATACCCAAAGGATTGGTGCCCCTAGAGAAGTTGTTTGATCATAATGACGTACCTTATAAACCTGCCAAAAAGGAAAATGAGTCTGCAGTTCATAGACATAATGTAGGGAGTCCAGCCCATCCAAAGTACATAAATCTGTCTACTCACTTGTCTTCTGCCCAAAGTTCTGAGTATTGCACCCTGATGAAAAAATTTGCTGATATTTTTTCTTGGGAGTATAGTGATCTTAAGACCTATGACACCAACATCATTCAGCATAAGATTCCACTGGAGAAGAACACCATCCCTTTTAAGCAGAAATTAAGACCTATCAGCCCTCTCTTATTTCCTTTGATTGAAAATGAAATTAAGAAGCTGTTGGATGCCAAGATCATAGTTCCCCTAAGGTATTCAAACTGGATAGCTAACCTTGTGGTAGTAAGAAAGAAGAATGGAGAAATCAGGCCTTGTGTTGACTTCAGGAATCTGAACAAATGCTCTAAAAAAGACAACTACCCCCTGCCTAAGATGGAACACTTGCTACAAAAAGTTTCAGGGGCTAGAGTCTTGTCTTTCTTAGATGGATTTTTAGGTTACAATTATATTGTTGTACATCCAAAAGATCAGGAAAATACCGCCTTCACTACTCCTTGGGGCACTTTCATGTACTGCAAGATGCCTTTTGGATTGATGAATGCTGGGGCTACTTTTCAGAGGGCCATGGACATGGCCTTTGTGGGAGAGAAGGACAAGTTTGTCCTTATTTACCTTGATGACATAATAGTCTTTTCCAGTAGTCAGAAGGACCATTTGAAACATTTGAAAAAGGTGTTTCTAAAGTGCAGACGTTTTGGGATTTTTGTGAACCCAAAGAAGTCACAGTTTTCTCTAGAAGAACACAAACTTTTGGGACATATTGTTTATATTGAAGGTGTGAAGATCATTCCAGCAAGAATTCAAGCAATTCAGAAATTGTCCATCCTAAGGTCAAAAAGGGACATTCAATCTTTCCTGGGTAAGATTAACTTTGTCAGGATGTTTATTTCGAACTTTGCAGAGCTAGTGAAGCACACCACTTCCATGCTAAAGAAAGGATCATAAATAAAATGGATAGATGGTGCAAGAAGCTATTTTGAAGCCATCAAACAAGCTATCATAGAAGCTCCCACTCTAATCAACCCAAATTATACCAGGGATTTTTATATCTTCTCTTTTGCCTCTTATGATATACTTGCAATAGTTCTATTGTAGAAAAATGAAGAAGGTGTAGAGCACCCTGTGACCTTTTTCAACAAAACTCTGAGGGATGCTGAACTAAGGTATGACCTTATTGAAAAACAAGTTTACGCTCTCATAAAATATTTAAAAGAATTAATAATTTATATCCTTCATTCCAAAGTGGTTGCGTATGTACCTTCAGCCCCAGTAAAAGATGTCCTAACTCAGCCAGATATGATACCATTTACAGGATCAACACATGGGTATGCGGACATCTCTTTCTTTATTAAATATGGATCATAAGATTATAGAAATAGAAACTTACAAGACTGAGTTTTCTTCCTCAGATTGACTGCAACAGCATTTAACAGATATGTCTTAGCTAAAGCTTAAGAGATCTGTAGGCTACCTAGCATGCATGCAAGCTGAGTCTCGAAAACCAACTTACAGACTAAGATTTGGCCACTTTAGGTTCACACCAGTGTCAAGCACTGATGCGCAGGATTCTCAAATCATCTAAGGACCCGAGTTCTTCTCGTGATGCAAGCAGTTCAGACAGAATGTCTGCAAATGCAGAGCAGGAGAGAAACTTGACTTAGACTTCTCAGATCTCTAGACTCTCCAACTCTCAATTCCCGAATGAGCCTTACCTTGTTGTTCAATTTCATTTATAGAACTCAAGGGGGACAAGCATCCATGAAATGTCAAATAAAAACTCATGACTCAAAAGTAAGATGCTGTAAGGACAAGACATCTAACTGAAAGCAAATGTACAAACAAGATTCGGGCATGGGAGGACTGTCCCATGTTATCTCGTCCCTTCTCCTTTCGGATAGCCATTTGGCATATGGGGACCGAATCTAGAGTACGAAAATATAATTGAAAGACACAAAGTAGAGATATGCAAATCTCATTATTGTACATAAAATTTTACACAGTGGAGATTCAAGGACAAGTGAATCCATGAAAGCTTGTCCAACACCAAAGTCGGTTGGAAAGACGAAATATTAAATTGTATAGTAGTCAACCTGGGGGTATGTGTAATGCTGATAGTTCCATCTCTCAATCAAATAATTAGAAAATTATTGGACCCTGATCTATTTTTCAGATTCCCATGCCTGTGAGCTATGTCTGTCTGGTGGTTCCAAAAAGTTGATGTTGAGAAAAGGATTCGTGCTAGGATCAACTTGATTATGAAAATCTTCGTAATTGGTACTGGTGGGGATTGGCCTGACCTTGTAATGGTTTGCGATGAACCATCGATTATGGCCACACCTTCGCATTCCTTGAAGAAAGGAAAGATCACCAATTTTTGCCAGACTTCTTACTGATTTATAGAGTATCCCGGTCACAAGAGTACTTGGTACACTAAAACAAGGAATCTTAAGCATAGTAAGGGAGTATGGTTTAATGAGAAGAGCTGATAAACCATATATTCTCCACCATTCAATAAACCACTTTGGGATAGGATCATCTTCTTCTACGTCTTCAAATGTCATTCCCTCAAAAAGGAAGGAAAACTGCATAGCATAGAAAAAGTTAGAAGAATAATTTTGGAGATTCATACCTGAGTAGAAAGCATCTTTCTGGCAATCTTCATCAAAATCCACCTAGTTGAGATGGTTATCAAAGCATCTGAAGGTTACATGGCAGCTTGTGATATGGTCATCATATTCATCATCTCTTTCAAGGACATATGCAATGCTTCCAATATGTCTCAGATATTCTAAGGCTTCAAGGGCTTCTTCATTCATTTCATTATGTAGGCTTTCTGTCCAGTAGTAGGGAATTCCCATTCTATGTCAAATTTCTTTGAGACGGAACCATTCTTCATCCAAATCTAGAAGTGAAGTCTCCAGTTCATATGTCACCCAACCGCTAGGGGTTTCAATTTCTACTATATCTTCATTTCTCCTTATGAAGTTGCAAGACAAAGCAAGAATAGAATGTTCTGACAAGAATTCCCTGCTTAGCATAACAACAAAGCTATTTTTGTGTCTAGAGACGAATTCTATATCAAAAGAGTACTGACTCAACTGCATGATCCATCTTACCATTACTGCATCTTCAAATTCACATTTTTGGATAGCATATTTTAATGCTTGGTAGTCAGTTCTAATTGTGAATTTTGTATAAATAATGAAGCCTTTAAACTTCACAATCCCTAGGCAAACGACTCTTAGTTCCTTCTTTAAACTAGACCAATTCAATTGATTTTTGGCCCAAAGACCTGATTCATATTGACAAATTTCAATTTCTTTCTTATTGTTGGATCCTTCAGGATTTTCTTGACACAGTATTGCTCCCCAACTAGCTTGACTAGCATCGGTTGAATTATTATTTTCTTCCAATTTTCTCTTATTGGAGATAGAGGCTGAATGTTTCTCACTCTATCTTTGATTCTTTTAACTGATTTTGTGCAATTTTCATCCCAGGGTATTGGGATATTTTGGAGCCTTTTATTTAACAATTTTATTTCCTGAGCACAATGACTTAAGAATTTAGAAATGTAATTCAGACTCCCAAGAAATCTCTGTTACTGATTTTTATCAGTTATTTCATCTGGGAAATGGTCCACAAAATTCAAGCTTCTTTGAATTACAGTGTACGAACCATACAGGATGTTATATCCCAAAAAATCTATCATTGTCTTGAAGAGCTTCATCTTTGATGCAGACAAAACAATACCCATTTCAATGATTCTCTTTAAGAAAATCTTCAGATGTTTAATATGCTCTGGAATATTATCAGAGTGTATTAACATATCATCAATGTATTTTTTCAAAAACTCATCCATACCTTCAAATGTCTCATCCATGATTCTTTGAAATGCTGAAGGTGCGTTGATCAGACCAAAAGGCATAATATTCCACTCATAGTGCCCTTGTGGAACCGAAAAAGTTGTTTTCCATTTATCAGCTTCTTTTATGCCAACCTGCCAAAAACCTGACTTTAAATCAAACTTAGAAAAGATCTTGGATTTTGATATTTGGGCCAGAATTGTGGATGGCTTTGGCAAAGGATAAGCATCATAGTCAAGAATGTTGTTTAGAGGTTTATAATTAACCACCAGCCTGGGCTTACCTCTAGCAATCTCTGCATGCTTATTTACATAAAATGCAAAGCAAGCAATAGGGCTCTTGCTTTTTCTTATTAATCCTTTCTTCAGAAGATCTTTGATTTCTTCTTTGCACATTTTCATCTGTTCTTCATTCATTGGAACTGCTTTGGACCTTCTGAGTTTACCACTGAAGTCTGCTTTTAATGGGAGTTCAACTTCATGTTTGTGAATGTGCCAAAATGCATTAGCATCATCTGAACAACATTCCTTAAACTTAGCAGTGAGATCTGTTACGTCTTTAGCATACTTCCCATTATCTAAAAGTTCATTTGTCTTTAGAGATTCTTTCTTTATTTCCATTTTAGCCAATAGACCTTCCAATATTTCTATCCTCCTTAGTCTATTTGGTGCATTTGAATTGATGAAAGGAAAGAATATATCTATATTATCCAAGCTGACAAAATATCCATACCTTTGAGTAGTAGTGTCAAGCTTGGCTCCATTCTTGTTGAAGTTTTGGAAGAACGGGGTTCCCAAATACATGGCAAAATCCATACTAGGAACTATTGGGCATACTACCCTTACTCCAACGTCTTTAGTCAGAAATACTTCAATTTCTGCTTCCATCTTTGTTTCTATATCACCACTGGCTGTGGTGACTCTAGGACATGCAGTAGGTCGTCGCAAATGTGCACTGACCACGGTATCACTTACAATGTTTAATCTCAAACCAGTATCCATTAAAACCTTCCAATCTTTGTACTGATTCCCAATCTTTACTCTCATCTTGATGCAATACATGACATCCCGATTCACAATATTACATCCAAGTGACAACCTATCATCCTCTTTTTCTTCTTCTGGTGGCTCTTGTCAATGCATCTGTTCAGAAATAGGATTAACAATATAGGTCCAATTTTCTGTTTTCCCTGAAAGAGGAGGATTATTTGATGTAGAGGCTTCTTGAGATCCCATCATCTTGATTGATAAATCTCTATGATTTTCAATGCATAATCTTTTATTTTCTTTCACCGTCTTAGTTCTTTTATAGCCTGATGGATAGAAGGAAGGGTCTGTGGAAGATCTTCTCCAAAATCTTCATTTTTGAATTGTCTTGTTAATGCTTCTACTGAAAATAATGTTGCAGGAGGAACGTACCCCTTAAGCAGTTGGTTCTTTGAACTTGCGGGTACTTTCTTTAGGTGATCCATTAACAATGTTTTATACATTTCTTTCAATTGTGGATCTATTGTGGCCATCATCTGTGTGAAGTTATTCCTGCTAGTCTCTTCATAATCTGTCTTCATCATCCTTACTCTATTACAACTGCAGACATCTGGATCACTGCATTCACAATCTCTACATTCAGTGCAGTGAGGATCTCTACATAATTCATCTTCTGATGATGAAGAATAATCTGCATAATTTAAGTCATTCTCCGACTCTGATTCAGAGCTGATCAGCTCATCACAACTGCTAGGAAGATCAAAGAAGTTGACTTTTCCTTTCTTATTTCTGTAGGTAATCTTCTTCATAGAAGATTCCTTTTTCTTTTCAGGACACTTATTTGCTATGTGCCCTTTCTTATTGCAGTTGTAGCAGATTATTTCTTTAGAGAACATTTCAGTATGATTGTATGGTTTCTTTTTGAAATGTCTCTTGGGTTTGATCTTGGGATGCTGGGAATTCTTCGTAGAATGGTACTTGTGCCTTATCTTTTGCCCCTCAAAATTGCCTTTCCCAAGATGCCATTGCTTGCAGAGCTACTGATAACATGAGGTTTCCTTGGATTTGTAGCAGCACGAGCAATTTTCATTTGTGAACAAAGCTCAACAATTACTGCTTTGACTGCTTGCCTGATTACCCCAAATTTGTAATCTCCATCTCTGCCTGGAAGCTTGCTGACAATTGTAGAAAATACCCATTGTGGAAGAGAGGAAACAAAAATATCCTTCCATTTTGGCTCAAGAATCAAATCAGGAGACAAAGTATGGAGTCTGTGAAGAAACTCATTAAAATATTCATCAAAATGTTGCATATTATGCAACTTCATAGAAAGCAGAGTGATATTAGTAATTTCCTTAGTAATCCGAGGAAAACCAATGAAATTTATAGTAATTCCATAAAGCAGACGCCCTATCATATTATTTACAGGCAAATGTGTGACAGGATCCATATATGTAGTTCCATCTTCATTCAACATTACTGACTGTTCCCAAGAAGGAAGAAGGTTAGGTTCTTTTAATGTTTCAGCTTTTAACCAAGCATCTAGAGTACCTTCAAAGCCACCAATTATCCTTCTACATGGATTAACAGGGCCAATGTCATCTGCAAGATATGTTCTGTAACATACCAACATTGAATGTAGAACTGACATTACTTCTGCTTCAGTACAATTATCAATATTCCACGAATATGTGGAATTTGCATACCAATCTTTATGATACTCAAATTTCATTAAATCACGGTGGTCTAGGGCTGGATTCCAAGTAGTGTTCCACTTGGATCTGAAAGAAGTGGAATTGATTTGATTTTCTGGATCTTCTTCAGGTTCTATAATGCCAAATTGTTCTTTATCTTGTGCAGAAAAATTACTAATACAAGCTTCAAGATCTTCAAGTTCTGGAGTTAATTCAATCATATGAATACTTGTATCTACATCATCCTTTTCTTGTGAAGACTCACCATATAAAAATTCAGAAACACTTCCTTTAAATTCAACAGTCTTTTCTTCAGGGAGATTTTCTGTAGAATAAGGAACTTTGCTAAAAACACCGGGATTAGCAAACAAAGAGTAAGGATGTGTAGATGTAGGTGGTGGAAATTTTATGGAGATGGGAGCTTTGATCAGACTTTCCACTGTAGGAGTTATAGAGTATGGGACTGATGTTTTAGGCTCAGAAAATAGAGTGGCTAATTTGTAAGCCTCTGCACTAGGCTTCTTTTCTAATGATTCTACTCCAGTAGAAACAATCCATACTTGATGTTTTACTATGTCAAGACTTTTGGTTACCTTGACAAGTTCTTTTCCATGAGCCACTGCTGCTTCATGGATCTTTTTGTCTATTTGGATAGAGAGTCTATCTAAACTCTGTGCTATAGTTTGATCATTCTCAGCCAGATTTTTTACACTATCATTTAAACAGACTGTATTATAATCTTATTTATGTAGAACTCTATTCAACATGATCTTCATTTCAGAGCAAGCAGTTTCTAGAGAATCAAATCTATTTCTGATAAACTTTTCCAAACTGGATATGGTTAAGTTTGTCCAGTTGGTTGCTGCAATTTCCTCTTTTGTAGACAAAGAAGGATCATCAGGATGAGAAGGAAGAAGTTTGTATAATTTTCCATCTTGTTATCGGATCACAAAATTTTTCCATGTTGGGAATTCAGTATCTATTTCTTGGATAGATCCATCAAGAAGCTCCCACTTATGCATCCCTGGAGTTCCTGATTTAATCATATTAACATGAAACTGGGAGCATACAGACTTTGTTAATTCTTCTCCTTTTTCTCTGACAACAATCAAATGTTTTGGCAAATTTGGCTTTGAAATCATATTTTGAAGTTTTGGAGAAAATTCAGGAGTGCGGAGAGGAGAAGGAATGACGACACAGATCTCCTCTAATTTCTTTTCTACATATTGTTCAGGCTCTTTGATTTTCTTCTGCCTGGCTTCATTTCTGAACTGTTTTATTAAGGATTCCTCTTCGTGACTCGCAGAGCGATAATACCATTCATAGAATGATATCCAAAGATATTGAGCTTTCATGTATTCTTTCCATCTCTCATTATTTTGCTGATTGAAAGCATTTCTATCCTTTTTCTCTAGAAGGAACATTTCTTGCATATAATGATGTTCCTTCTCATGAGTGTATATATCCCAATTAAACATTTTCTTTTTCCAGACATTATCGGGATTATATGGTCCAATCCCTTTAAAGATCTTCAGAAAAGCAACAATTTCTTCATCTGAGGGAATTTCTATTGAATTGGGAATTTTATCAATAGGATTTCTTCTATAGGTTGGGATAGCAGACTCTTGTACAAAACCTAGGGCCCTAGAAGGAGTAGGAGTAACTGAATTTACAAGGAGATCTTCTTGAATATTAAAGAAAGACGCTTTTTTGTAACTTTGTTTAGAAGAGTCTTCAGAAGGCAGAACAAATTTGATCATATTTACATGGTGGTTACTAGATGATTCTCCATGGGGAGTAGGAGGATCAGACGAGAATTGACAAAATGTTTTTGAGCAGTGTTGATGGTCACTGACTGAGCTAAAAGGCTAAGATGGGCCTCGCTGTGAGAAAAGTCTTTTGATTGACTCATACACTTCTTGATCAATTACAAACTGTTGTGGAGCTGGAGATTGAGAAAGATGTAATTGGTTGACAGGGACTGTGGTAGGGATTGCAGTGACAGTTGGTCCACCACGCTGAGCTGTCGAAACTCTGGGAAAACATGTGATAACTTTCCCATCTGTCTCCGTGATAATGGACTGGGCTGCAGCAATAGATTTTTGTGTAGGCTTTCCCCAGTTGGTAACCCAATCATCTGGAGGACAAATATCTTTGTGGGAAACATATACAAGAGCTACAAGATTACATGTAGAGTCATACTGTACAAGGGTTACTCTGCCAGAGTCTTTTCCAGGGGAATGTGATACTGTAGTAATAGTAGTATTATAGAAGCAGACACAAGTAATATAAAAAATGGTCAAATTTTTGGCTTTTGCATGGAAATTTTTGTAACCTTGGGTTTGAACCCCTAAGGTTAAACATTTGAGAATATGTGAATCATCGAGGGCAACAGAAAAATCAGGGAAACTGTCATATTGAATCGGACCATTAGAAAGACTAGTCTCGATTCCTCCTATCAAGGCTTGTGTAAAAGTTGTCCATCGATTGTCTAATAAGGCCGAGAAAACAAAGGCTTGCTGACCTTTTCTGTGGAGAGAATTCAGGCCTACTCTCAACATCCCCAGATGGACATACTGGTAGCCAGACTTTAAAAGTACTTGGATATGACGCTGTTCAAGGAGTGGGATTGTCATCATTACAATCCTACTGTTAATTGGAAACTTCCCCCTGTCTCACCTTCTAATGTATATAAGGGTATTACTCCTTTCAATTTCAGAGCACTTAGATAAAAATAAAGAAAAATCTGTTAAGACTGAATTAAACTTGGCATGCATGCAGGCTGAGTCTCGAAAACCAACTTACAGACTAAGATTTGGCCACTTTAGGTTCACACCAGCATCAAGAATGATGTGTAGGCTTCTCAAATTATCTAAGGACTTGAGTTCTTCTCATGATGCAAGTAGTTCAGACAGAATGTCCGCAGATGCAGAGCATGAGAGAAACTCGACTTAGACTTCTTAGACCTTTAGATTCTCAAACTCTAAATCCCCGAATGAGCCTTACCTTGTTGTTCAATTCATTTAAAGAACGTAATAGGGACAAGCATCCATGAAATGTCAAATACAAACTCGTGACTCAAATGTAAGATGCTGTAAGGACCAGAGATCTGACTGAAAGCAAATGTACAAACAAGATTCGGGCATGGGAGGACTGTCCCATGTTATCTTGTCCCTTGTCCTTTTGGATAGCCATTTGGCATATGGGGACCGAATCTAGAGTACGAAAATATAATTGAAAGACACAAAAGAGATTGCTCTGATACCATTTACAAGATCAACACATGGGTATGCGGAAATCTCTTTCTTTATTAAATATGGATCATAAGATTACAGAAATAGATTCTTACAAGACTGAGTTTTCTTCCTCAGATTGACCGTAGCAGCATTTAACAGATATGTCTTAGCTAAAAAGCTTAAGAGATCTGTAGGCTACCTGGCATGCATGTAGGCTGAGTCTCGAAAACCAACTTACAGACTAAGATTCGGCCACTTTAGGTTCACAACAGCATCAAGCACTGATGCACAGGCTTCTCAAATCACCTAAGGACTTGAGTTCTTCTCGTGATGCAAGCAGTTCAGATAGAATGTCCGCAGATGCAGAGCAGGAGAGAAACTCGACTTAGAATTCTCATACCTCTAGACTCTCAAACTCTCAATCCTCGAATGAGCCTTACCTTGTTGTTCAATTTCATTTATAGAACTCAAGGGGGACAAGCATCCGTAAAATGTCAAATACAAACTCGTGACTCAAAAGTAAGATGCTGTAAGGACCAGACATCTAACTGAAAGCAAATGTACAAACAAGATTCGGCCATGGGAGGACTGTCCCATGTTATCTTGTCCCTTCTCCTTTTGGATAGCCATTTGGCATATGGGGACTGAATCTAGAGTATGAAAATATAATTGAAAGACACAAAGTAGAGATATGAAAATCTCATTATTGTACATAAAATTTTACATAGTGGAGATTCAAGGACAAGTGAATCCATGAAAGCTTGTCCAACACCAAAGTCGGTTGGAAAGACAAAATATTAAATTGTATAGTAGTCAACCTGGGAGTATGTGTAATGTTGATAGTTTCATCTCTCCATCAAATAATTAGAAAAGTACTGGACCCTGATCTCGTTTTCAGATTCCCATGCCTGTGAGCTGTGTCTGTCTGGTGGTTCCAAAAAGTTGATGTTGAGAAAAGGATTCGTGGCAGGATCAACTTGATTATGAAAATCTTCGTAATTGGTACTGGTGGGGACTGGCCTGACCTTGTAATGGTTTGTGACGAACCATCGAATATGGCCACACCTTCGCATTCCTTGAAGAAAGGAAAGATCACCAATTTCTGCCAGACTTCTTACTGATTTATAGAGTATCCCGGTCACAAGAGTACTTGGTTCACTAAAACCAGGAATCTTAAGCATAGTAAGAGAGTATGGTTTAGTGAGAAGAGCTGATAAACCATATATTCTCCACCATTCAATAAACCACTCTGGGATAGGATCATATTCTTCTACGTCTTCAACTGTCATTCCCTCAAAAAGGAAGGAAAACTGCATAGCATAGAAAAAGTTAGAAGAATAATTTTGGAGATTCATACCTGAGTAGAAAGCATCTTTCTGGTGATCTTCATCAAAATCTGCCCGGTTGAGATGGTTATCAAAGCATCTAAAGGTTATATGGCAGCTTATGATACGGTCATCATATTCATCATCTCTTTCGAGGACATATGCAATGCTTCCAATATGTCTCAGATATTCTAAGGCTTCAAGGGCTTCTTCATTCATTTCATTCTGTAGGCTTTCTGTCTAGTAGTAGGGAATTCCCATTCTGTGTCAAATTTCTTTGAGAGGGAACCATTCTTCATCCAAATCTAGAAGTGAAGTCTCCAATTCATATGCCACCCAACCGCTAGGGGTTTCAATTTCTACTGTATCTTCATTTCTCCTTATGAGGTTGCAAGACAAAGCAAGAATAGAATGTTCTGACAAGAATTCCCTGCTTAGCATATCAGAAAATCTATTTTTGTGTCCAGAGACGAATTTTATATCAAAAGAGTACTAACTCAACTGGATGATCCATCTTACCATTGCTGCATCTTCAAATTTGCATTTGTGGATAGCATATTTTAATTATTGGCAGTCAGTTCTGACTATGAATTTTGTATAAA
Organism: Pinus tabuliformis; assembly: GCA_031772625.1. Lineage (NCBI taxonomy): Eukaryota > Viridiplantae > Streptophyta > Pinopsida > Pinales > Pinaceae > Pinus > Pinus tabuliformis. The sequence continues at coordinate 753,153,985 of CM062812.1, forward strand.
TAATGAAGTCTTTAAACTTCGCAATCCCTAGGAAAACTGCTCTTAGTTCCTTCTTTAAACTAGACCATTTCAATTGATTTTTGGCCCAAAGACCTCATGCATATTGAAAAATTTCAATTTCTTTCTTATTGTTGGATCCTTCAGGATTTTCTTGACGCGGTATTGCTCCCCAACTAGCTTGACTAGCATCAGTCATTATTATTTTCTTCCAATTTTCTCTTATTGGAGATAGGGGCTGAATGTTTCTCACTCTATCTTTGATTCTTTTAACTTCTTGTGTGCAGTTTTCATCCCAGGGTATTGGGATCTTTTGGAGCCTTTTATTTAACAATTTTCTTTCTTGAGCACAATGACTTAAGAATTTAGAAATGTAATTCAGACTCCCAAGAAATCTCTGTAACTGATTTTTATCCGTTATTTCATCTTGGAAATGGTCCACAAAATTCAAGCTTCTTTGAATGACAGTGTACGAACCATACTGGATGTTATATCCCAGAAAATCTATCATTGTCTTGAAGAGCTTCATCTTTGATGCAGATAGAACAATACCCATTTCCTTGATTCTCTTCAAGAAAATCTTCAGATGTTTAATATGCTCTGGAATATTATCAGAGTGTATTAACAGATCATTAATGTATTTTTTCAAAAACTCATCCATACCTTCAAATGTCTCATCCATGATTCTTTGAAATGCTGAAGGTGCGTTGGTCAGACCAAAAGGCATAATATTCCACTCATAGTGCCCTTGTGGAACCGAAAAAGCTATTTTCCATTTATCAGCTTCTTTTATGCCAACCTGTCAAAACCCTGACTTTAAATCAAACTTGGAAAAGATCTTTGATTTTGATATTTGGGCCAGAATTGTGGATGGCTTTGGAAAAGGATAAGCATCATAGTCAAGAATGTTGTTTAGAGGTTTATAATTAACCACCAGTATGGGCTTACCTCTAGCAATCTCTGCATGCTTATTTATATAAAATGCAAAGAAAGCAATAGGGCTCTTGCTTTTTCTTATTAATCCTTTCTTCAGAAGATCTTTGATTTCTTCTTTACACTTTTTCATCTGTTCTTCATTCATTGGAACTGCTTTGGACCTTCTGAGTTTACCACTGAAGTCTGCTTTTAATGGGAGTTCAACTTCATGTTTGTGAATGTGCCAGAATGCATTAGGATCATCTGAACAACATTCCTTAAACTTAGCAGTGAGATCTGTTACCTCTTTAGCATACTTCCCATTATCTAAAAGTTCATTTGCCTTTAGAGATTCTTTCTTTATTTCCATTTTAACCAATAGACCTTCCAACCTTTCTATCCTCCTTAGTCTATTTGGTGCATTTGAATTGATGAAAGGAAAGAATATCTCTTTATTATCCAAGCTGCCAAAATATCCATACCTTTGAGTAGCAGTGTCAAGCTTGGCTCCATGCTTGTTGAAGTTTTGGAAGAACGGGATTCCCAAATACATGGCACAATCCATACCAAGAACTATTGGGCATACTACCCTTACTCCAACGTCTTTAGTCAGAAATACTTCAATTTCTTCTTCCGTCTTTGTTTCTATATCACCACTGGCTGTGGTGACTCTGGGACATGCAGTAGGTCATTGAAAATGTGCATTGACTACGGTATCACTTACAATGTTTAATCTCGAACCAGTATCCATTAAAACCTTCCAATTTTCGTACTAGTTCCCAATCTTTACTCTCATCTTGATGCAATACATGACATCTCGATTCACAATATTACATCCAAGTGACAACCTGTCATCCTCTTTTTCTTCTTCTGGTGGCTCTTATCTATGCATCTATTCAGAAATAGGATTAACAATATAGGTCCAATTTTCTATTTTTCCTGAAAGAGGAGGATTCTTTGATGTAGAGGCTTCTTGAGATCCCATCATCTTGACTAATAAATCTCTGTGATTTTCAATGCATAATCTTTTATTTTCTTTCACTGTCTTCCTTAGTTCTTTTATAGCCTAATGGATAGCAGGAAGGGTCTGTGGAAGATCGTCTCCAAAATATTCATTTTTGAATGAACCCCTTAAGCGGATGGTTCTTTGAACTTGCAGGTACTTGCTTTGGGTGATCCATTAACAATGTTTTATACATTTCTTTCAATTGTGGATTTTTTGCCGCCATCATCTGTGTCAAGAGATTCCTGCTTGTCTCTTCATAATCTGTCTTCATCATCCTTACTGTATTACAGTTGCAGACATCTGGATCACTGCATTCACAATCTCTACATTCAGTGTAGTGAGGATCTCTACATAATTCATCTTCTGATGATGAAGAATAATCTGTATAATTTAAGTCATTCTCTGACTCTGATTCAGAGCTGATTAGCTCATCACAACTACTGGGAAGATCAAAGAAGTTGACCTTTCCTTTCTTTTTTCTGTAGTTAATATTCTTCTTAGAAGATTCCTTTTTCTTTTCAGGACACTTATTTGTTGTGTGCCCTTTCTTATTGCAGTTGTAGTAGATTATTTCTTTAGAAAACATTTCAGTATGTTTGTATGGTTTCCTTTTGAAATGTCTCTTGGGTTTGCTCTTTGGATGCTGAGAATTCTTATTAGAATGGTACTTGTGCCTTCTCTTTCTCCCCTCAGAATTACCTTTCCCAAGATGCCATTGCTTGCAGAGCTGTTGATAACCATGAGGTTTCCTTGGATTTGTAGTAGCACGAGCAATTTTCATCTGTGAACAAAGCTCAACAATTACGGCTTTGATTTCTTGCCTGATTACCCCAAATTTGTAATCTCCAACTCTGCCTGGAAGCTTGCTGACAATTGCAGAAGATACCCATTGTGGAAGAGAGGCAACAAAAATCTCCGTCCATTTTGGCTCAAGAATCAAATCAGGAGACAAAGTATGGAGTCTGTGAAGAAACTCTTTAAAATATTCATCAAAATGTTGGATATTATGCAACTTCATAGCAAGCAGAGTGATAGTAGTAATTTCATTATTAATCTGAGGAAAACCAATGAAATTTATAGTAATTCCATAAATTAGACGTCCTATCATATTATTTACAGGCAAATGTGTGACAGGATCCATATATGTAGTTCCATCTTCATTCAACATTACTGATTGTTCCCAAGAAGGAAGAAGGTTAAGTTCTTTTAATGTTTCAGCTTTTAACCAAGCGTCTAGAGTACCTTCAAAGCCACCAATTATCCTTCTACACGCATTAACAGGGCCAACATCACCTGCAAGATATGTTCTGTAACATACCAATATTGAATGTAGGACTGACATTACTTCTGCTTCAGTACAATTATCAATATTCCACGAATATGTGGAATTTGCAGACCAATATTTATGATACTTAGATTTCATTAAATCACGACGGTCTGGGGCTAGATTCCAAGTAGTGTTCCACTTGGATCTGGAAGAAGTGGCATTGATTTGATTTTCTGGATCTTCTTCAAGTTCTATAATGCCAAATTGTTCTTTATCTTATGCAGAAAAATTACTAATACAAGCTTCAAGATCTTCAAGTTCTGGAGTTAATTCAATCTTATGAAGACTTGTATCTACATCATCCTTTTCTTGTGAAGACTCACCATATAAAAATTCAGAAACACTTCCTTTAAATTCAACAGTCTTTTCTTCAGGGGGTTTTTCTGTAGAATAAGGAACTTTGCTAAAAACACCGGGATTAGCAAACAAAGAGTAAGGGATGTGTAGATGTAGGCGGTGGAAAGTTTATGGAGCTGGGAGCTTTGATCAGACTTTCCACTGTAGGAGTTATAGTGTATGGGACTGATGTTTTAGGCTCAAAAAATAGAGTGGCTGATTTGTAAGCCTCTGCACTAGGCTTCTTTTTTAATGATTCTACTCCAGTAGAAACAACCCATACTTGATGTTTTACTATGTTAAGACTTTTGGTTACCTTGACAAGTTCTTTTCCATGAGCCACTGCTGCTTCATGGATCTTTTTGTGTGTTTGGATAGAGAGTCTGTCTAAACTCTGTGCTATAGTTTGATCATTCTCAGCTAGAGTTTTTACACTATCATTTAAACAAACTGTATTATAATCTTGTTTCTATAGAACTCTATTCAACGTGATCTTCATTTCAGGGCAAGCAGTTTCTACAGAATCAAATCTATTTCTTATAAGCTTTTCCAAACTGGATATGGCTAAGTTTGTCCAGTTGGTTGCTACAATTGCCTCTTTTGGAAACAAAGAAGGATCATCAGGATGAGAAGGAAGAAGTTTGTATAATTTTCCATCCTGTTGTCGGATCACAAAATTTTTCCATGGTGGGAATTCAGTATCTGTTTCTTGGATAGATCCATCAAGAAGTTCCCACTTATGCTTCCCTGGAGTTCCTAATCTAATCATATTAACATGAAACTGGGAGCATACAGACTTTATTAATTCTTCTCCTTTTGCTCTGACAGCAATCAAATGTTTTGGCAAATTTGGCTTTGAAATCATATTTTGAATTTTTGGAGAAAATTCAGGAGTGCGGAGAGGAGAAGGAATGATGACACGGTTCTCCTCTAATTTCTTTTCTACATATTGTTCAGGCTCTTTGATTTTCTTCTGCCTGGCTTCATTTGTGAACTATTTTATTAAGGATTCCTCTACTTGACTCACAGAGGGATAATACCATTCATAGAATGATATCCGAAGATCTTGAGCTGTCATGTATTCTTTCCATCTCTCATTATTTTGCTGATTGAAAGCTTTTCTATCCTTTTTCTCTAGAAGGAGCTTTTCTTGCATATAAAGACGTTCCTTCTCATGAGTGTATATATCCCAATTAAACATTTTATTTTTCCAGACATCATCTGGATTATATGGTCCAATCCCTTTAAATATCTTCATAAAAACAACAATTTCTTCATCTGAGGGAATTTCTATTGAATTGGGAATTTTATCAATAGGATTTCTTCTATAGGTTGGGATAGCAGACTCTTGTACAAAACCCAGGGCCCTAGAAGGAGTAGGAGTAACTGAATTTACAAGGAGATCTTCTTGAATATTAAAGAAAGACACTTTTTTGTAACTTTGTTCATAAGAGTCTTCAAAAGGTGGAACAAATTTGATCATATTTACACGGTGGTTACTGGATGATTCTCCATGGGGAGTAGGAGGATCAGAGGAGAATTGAATTTTTTTTTTTTGAGCAGTGTGGATGGTCACAGACTGAGCTAAAAGGTTGAGATGGGTCTGGCTGTGAGAAAAGTCTTTTGATTGACTCATACACTTCTTGATCAATTACAAACTATTGTGGAGCTGGAGATTGAGCAGGATGTAATTGGTTGACAGGGACTGTGGTAGGGATTGCAGTGACAGTTGGTCCACCACGCTGAGCTGTCGAAACTCTAGGAAAATGTGTGATAACTTTCCCGTCTATCTCTGTGATAATGGACTAGGCTGCAGCAACAGATTTTCATGTATGCTTTCCCAATTGGTAACCCAATCATCCGGAGGACAAAGATCTTTGTGGGAAACATATACAGGAGCTATAGGATTACATGTAGATTCATACTGTACAAGGGTTACTCTGCTGGAGTCTTTGCCAGGGGAATGTAATACTGCAGGAATAGTAGTATTATAGAAGCGGACACAAGTAATATAAAAAATGGTCAAATTTTTAGCTTTTGCATGGAAATTTTCGTAACCTTGGGTTTGAATCCCTAAGTTTAAACATTTGAGAATATGCGGATCATCGAGGACAACAAAAAAATCAGGGAAATTGTCATATTGAATCGGACCATCAGAAAGACTAGTCTCGATTCCTCCTATCAAGGCTTGTGCAAAAGTTGTCCATCGATTGTCTAATAAGGCCGAGAAAACAAAGGCTTGCTGACCTTTTCTGTGGAGAGCATTCAGGCCTACTATCACCATCCCCAAATGTACATACTAGTAGCCAGACTTTAAGGCTGCTTGGATATGACACCGTTCAAGGAGCGGGATTGTCATCATGACATTCAGGTTTAATTCAGTCTTGACAGATTTTTCTTTTATTTTTATCTGACTAAGTGCTCTGAAATTGAAAGGAGTAAGACCCTTATATACATCAGAAGGTGAGACTGGGGGAAGTTTCCAATTAATAGAAGGATTGTCTTCTTCTTCATTTAAACATGCTTCATTACCAGAGGATTCTTCAGAATTACATAACCCATCTAAACCAGATCTTAATTCTTGTTCAGATTGCAGAGCATCAAAATACTTGGAGCCAAATCGTCCCATAGAACCGGAGGAGCTTGTAGAATCCATTTATATAGATTAAATAAAGATAAATACCCGATAATATTTTTGCAAGAGAGTAACAGGAAGAGATTACGGCTTCCTTTTGCAGGCTAAATTGCGGCTTCCTCTACTTGAATTCTCAGTCGAATGTCTTCAACACCCTTCCAACGCTACCACAGCAACAACGGGCTACAAACACTATTCACGACCTCAGGCAAATTCACGATCCACTCAAACAATATAGCACTAGTAAAATCCACTCAGATAATAACTTGGCTCTGATACCATTTACAGGATCAACACATGGGTATGCGGAAATCTCTTTCTTTATTAAATATGGATCATAAGATTACAGAAATAGATTCTTACAAGCCTGATTTTTCTTCCTCAGATTGACTGCAGTAGCATTTAACAGATATGTCTTAGCTAAAAATGTTAAGAGATCTGTAGGCTACTTGGCACGCATGTAGGTTGAGTCTCGAAAACCAACTTACAGACTAAGATTCAGCCACTTTAGGTTCACACCAGCGTCAAGCACTGATGCGCAGGCTTCTCAAATCACCTAAGGACTTGAGTTCTTCTCGTGATGCAAGCAGTTCAGACAGAATGTCTGCAGATGCAGAGCAGGAGAGAAACTCGACTTAGACTTCTCAGACCTCTAGACTCTCCAACTCTCAATCCCTGAATGAGCCTTACCTTGTTGTTCAATTTCATTTATAGAACTCAAGGGGGACAAGCATCCGTGAAATGTCAAATACAAACTCGTGACTCAAAAGTAAGATGCTATAAGGACCAGACATCTGACTGAAAGCAAATGTACAAACAAGATTCGGGCATGGGAGGACTGTCCCATGTTATCTCGTCCCTTCTCCTTTCGGATAGCCATTTGGCATATGGGGACCAAATCTAGAGTACGAAAATATAATTGAAAGACACAAAGTAGAGATATGAAAATCTCATTATTGTACATAAAATTTTACACAGTGGAGATTCAAGGACAAGTGAATCCACAAAAGCTTGTCTAACACCAAAGTCGGTTGGAAAGACGAACAAGGATAATTTTAGGGGCGAATGTTCGCCCTTTGGCGAAATTAAGGGGTTTTAAATTTTTAGTGGGCGAATATTTTGTATCATAGTACATTTTTACAAATCACCTCAAATAGCCCACCTTATTTTAAGGGAGAGGGTAAAAAAGGTAAATTTAGCCCTTGAGATTAGGAGTTACAACCTTCCATTCGCCCATTTTCAAGAATAGGTTTTATTTAAGTGAATCCTATGGGCCAAAGGCCCAAATACCATATTTATAAAAGAGGCATGTAAATTACTAAAAATATAAATAAATGAGAGGTATGGTAAATAAATAAAACATTTTTTATATTTACTCCATAAGTCACCTTATATACCTGCAAGGGTGTAAACAAATAAAAATATAAGTAAAGTGGAGGTAGGGTAAATAAATAAAACTTCTTTTTATACTTACTCAAAAGGTATGGTAAATAAATAAAAATATAAATAAACTAGACGTATGGTAAATAAATAAAACCTCTTTTTATATTTAGTCCATAACCCTCATTCTATTTATGAAGGTTCAAGAAAGAGATTTTATTTAAGTGAATCCTATGGGCCAAATACCATATTTGTAAAAGAGGTATGGTACTCCATAAATCACCTTATATTTACGAACATTTAAAAAATGCGTTATATTTAGGTGAAACCTATGGGAAAAATACTATGGGACAAATACCATGGACTAGATTGTTATTAATACCATGCAAAAAAACATTATTATTAATAAAAATAAAAACAACACATTGTATTGACCCATGGTATTCACCAAAATGGCACATGGTATTGACCCATGGTATTCACCTGGAATGCAGCCTATTTAAATGGGGGAATTAAACCAGCATAGATCCATCTTTACTCTGGATCTACTAACCCCCGAGAGGTATCAAATATCGTGATATGCAAACTAGCATAGAGTGAAAAAATATTTGATCCCTCTCGGGGCTTGGTTAAAATAAAAAATAAAATAAAAATCAACTATTAATTTTATTAATTTTTATAAATTACTAATAGTAATTTTTAAGCTCCAGGTTTATGATAACCCATGGTATTGACCCATGGTAATACCATGGTATTCATGTGAGCATAGACTATTTAAAGGGGAAATTCTATCATCTTAGATCCATCTTAATTCTGGGTCTACCAAGTGGGATAAATAGATTTCATCCCCCTAAGAGTGGTAGATGTGGAGTTAAGATGGATATAGGTTGGTTTTTATGATAATGAAGATATTAAATAGACTTAGGAAATTATATTGTAAAAACATCTTAAGGTGAATGGTTAAAGCATAGACATTGGACAAGTATAATTGTATACTTCTGTTTTAAAATGAAACAAATCCAGGGTTAAAAGGAATGGATTGATTGCACTAGTCATCCTTCTATAACTTTCCAACATATGCTGGAGTAAACAGATTGTAATTTGGGTAATTTTTCTAACTGCAAATAGGAACATACTTGTGTATTGGCAGGGTGGTTACGAGGTCCCTAGAAGTGATGAATTCGAATTTTTCTTGGTTTTATATATAGTATTAGGTTTTTCCTCATGCTTTCTGTGAATGACATGGGTGAATTTTATCCTACACCCACTAGGTTATCGATATGTAATTTCGGTAATTTTGACTTCAAAAGATATTTTAAAGAAATGCAATGATTTCATTTGTGTATTCAATAAACACAAGATTTTATAATTGAGTAAAATATTCGCCATGGCTGGTGAGAGATTCGCCAAAAAATTATATATACATATTATATTATTGATAAAATTGCCTTCCATTTTTCCTATATACCATGGAGATTCGCCCATTTATTATATATATAAATTTAGGGGGGGTTCTTAAAATTTTCCCTAAAGACGAAATATTAAATTGTATAGTAGTCGACCTGGGGGTATGTGTAATGCTGATAGTTCCATCTCTCAATCAAATAATTAGAAAAGTACTGGACCCTGATCTCTTTTTTAGATTCCCATGCCTGTGAGTTGTGTCTGTCTGGTGGTCCCAAAAAATTGTTGTTGAGAAAAGGATTCGTGGCAAGATCAACTTGATTATGAAAATCTTCATAATTGGTACTGGTGGGGATTAGACTGACCTTGTAATGGTTTGTGATGAACCACCGAATATGGCCACACCTTCACATTCCTTGAAGAAAGGAAAGATCTTCAATTTCTACCAGACTTCTTACTGATTTATAGAGTATCCCAGTCACAAGAGTACTTGGTTCGCTAAAACCAGGAATCTTAAGCATAGTAAGAGAGTATGGTTTAGTGAGAAGAGCTGATAAACCATAGATTCTCCACCATTCAATAAACCAATCTGGGATAGGATCATCTTCTTCTACGTCTTCAACTATCATTCCCTCAAAAAGGAAGGAAAACTGCATAGAATAGAAAAAGTTAGAAGAATAATTTTGGAGATTCATACCTGAGTAGAAAGCATCTTTCTGGCGTTCTTCATCAAAATCTGCCCGGTTGAGATGGTTATCAAAGCGTCTGAAGGTTATATGGCAGATTGTGATACGATCATCATATTCATCATCTCTTTCAAGGACATATGCAATGCTTCCAATATGTCTCAGATATTCTAAGGCTTCAAGGGCTTCTTCATTCATTTCATTGTATAGGCTTTCTGTCCAGTAGTAGGGAATTCCCATTCCATGTCGAATTTATTTGAGAGGGAACCATTCTTCATCCAAATCTATAAGTGAAGTCTCCAGTTCATATGTCACCCAACCGCTAGGGGTTTAAATTTCTACTATATCTTCATTTCTCCTTATGAAGTTGCAAGACAAAGCAAGAATAGAATGTTCTGACAAGAATTCTCTGCTTAGCATATCAGCAAAACTATTTTTGTGTCCAGAGACGAATTCTATATCAAAAGAGTACTGACTCAACTGCATGATCCATCTTACCATTGCTGCATCTTCAAATTCACATTTGTGGATAGCATATTTTAATGCTTGGTAGTCAGTTCTGACTGTGAATTTTGTATAAATAATGAAGTCTTTAAACTTCGCAATCCCTAGGCAGACTTATCTTAGTTCCTTCTTTAAACTAGACCAATTCAATTGATTTTTGGCCCAAAGACCTGATGCATATTGACAAATTTCAATTTCTTTCTTATTGCTGGATCCTCTAGGATTTTCTTGACACAGTATTGCTCCCTAACCAACTTGACTGGCATCAGTCATTATTATTTTCTTCCAATTTTCTCTTATTGGAGATAGAGGCTGAATGTTTCTCACTCTATCTTTGATTCTTTTAACTTCTTGTGTGCAATTTTCATCCCAGGGTATTGGGATCTTTTGGAGACTTTTATTTAACAATTTTCTTTCTTGAGCACAATGACTTAAGAATTTAGAAATGTAATTTAGACTCCCAAGAAATATCTGTAACTAATTTTTATCAGTTATTTCATCTGGGAAATGGTCCAAAAAATTCAAGCTTCTTCGAATTACAGTGTACGAACAATACTGGATGTTATATCCCAGAAAATCTATCATTGTCTTGAAGAGCTTCATCTTTGATGCAGACAGAACAATACCCATTTCCTTGATTCTCTTCAAGAAAATCTTCAGATGTGTAATATGCTCTGGAATATTATCAGAGTGTATTAACATATCATCAATGTATTTTTTCAAAAACTCATCCATACCTTCAAATGTCTCATCCATGATTCTTTGAAATGCTGAAGGTGCGTTGATCAGACCAAAATGCATAATATTCCACTCATAGTGCCCTTGTGGAACCGAAAAAGCTGTTTTCCATTTATCATCTTCTTTTATGCCAACCTGCCAAAACCATGACTTTAAATCAAACTTAGAAAAAATCTTGGATATTTATATTTGGGCTAGAATTGTGGATGGCTTTGGCAAAGGATAAGCATAATAGTCAAGAATGTTGTTTAGAGGTTTACAATTAACCACCAACCTGGGCTTACCTCTAGCAATCTTTGCATGCTTATTTACATAAAATGCAAAGCAAGCAATAGGGCTCTTGCTTTTTCTTATTAATCCTTTCTTCAGAAGATCTTTGATTTCTTCTTTGCACATTTTCATCTGTTCTTCATTCATTGGAACTGCTTTGGACCTTCTGAGTTTACCACTGAACTCTGCTCTTAATGGGAGTTCAACTTCATGTTTGTGAATGTGCCAGAATGCATTAGGATCATCTGAAAAACATTCCTTAAACTTAGCAGTGAGATCTGTTACCTCTTTAGCATACTTCCCATTATCTAAAAGTTCATTTGTCTTTAGAGATTCTTTCTTTATTTCCATTTTAGCCAATATTCCTTCCAATCTTTCTATCCTCCTTAGTCTATTTTGTGCATTTGAATTGACGAAAGGAAAGAATATCTCTCTATTATCCAAGTTGACAAAATATACATACCTTTGAGTAGAAGTGTCAAGCTTGGCTCCATGCTTGTTGAAGTTTTGGAAGAATGGGGTTCCCAAATACATGGCACAATCAATACCAGGAACTATTGGGCATACTACCCCTACTCCAACGTCTTTAGTCAGAAATAATTCAATTTCTGCTTCTGTATTTGTTTCTATATCACCACTGGCTGTGGTGACTCTGGGACATGCAGTAGGTTGTCGCAAATGTGCACTGACCACGGTATCACTTACAATGTTTAATCTCGAACCAGTATCCATTAAAACCTTCCAATATTTACTCTCATCTTGATGCAATTCATGACATCCCGATTCACAACATTACATCCAAGTGACAACCTGTCATCCTCTTTTTCTTCTTCTGGTGCTCTTGTCTATGCATCTATTCAAAAATAGGATTAACAATATAGGTCCAATTTTCTGTTTTTCCTGAAAGAGGAGGATTCTTTGATGTAGAGGCTTCTTGATATCCCATCATCTTGACTGAAAAATCTCTATGATTTTCAATGCATAATCTTTTATTTTCTTTCACTGTCTTCCTTAGTTCTTTTATAGCTTGATGGATAGCAGGAAGGGTTTGTGGAAGATCTTCTCCAAAATATTCATTTTTCAATTGTCTTGTTAATGCTTCTACTGAAAATAAAGTTGCAGGAGGAACATACCCCTTAAGCGGTTGTTCTTTGAACTTGCGGGTACTTGCTTTAGGTGATCCATTAACAATGTTTTATACATTTCTTTCAATTGTGGATCTGTTGCGGCCATCATCTGTGTGAAGAGATTCCTGCTAGTCTCTTCATAATCTATCTTCATCATCCTTACTGTATTACAGTTGCAGACATTTGGATCACTACATTCACAATCTCTACATTTAGTGCAGTGAGGATCTCTACATAATTCATCTTCTGATGATGAAGAATAATCTGCATAATTTAAGTCATTCTCTGACTCTGATTCAGAGCTGATTAGCTCATCACAACTACTGGGAAGATCAAAGAAGTTGACCTTTCCTTTCTTATTTCTGTAGGTAATCTTCTTCTTAGAAGATTACTTTTTCTTTTCAGGACACTTATTTGTTGTGTGCCCTTTCTTATTGCGGTTGTAGCAGATTATTTCTTTAGAGAACATTTTAGTATGTTTGTATGGTTTCTTTTTGAAATGTCTCTTGGGTTTGCTCTTGGGATGCTGGGAATTCTTCTTAGAATGGTACTTGTGCCTTCTCTTTTGCCCCTCAGAATTGCCAGCTTTCCCAAGATGCCATTGCTTGTAGAGCTACTGCTAACCATGAGGTTTCCTTGGATTTGTAGTAGCACGAGCAATTTTCATCTGTGAACAAAGCTCAACAATTACAGCTTTGACTGCTTGCCTGATTACCCCAAATTTGTAATCTCCAACTTTGCCTGGAAGCTTGCTGACAATTGCAGAAGATACCCATTGTGGAAGAGAGGCAACAAAAATCTCCTTCCATTTTGGCTCAAGAATCAAATCAGGAGACAAAGTATGGAGTCTGTGAAGAAACTCATTAAAATATTCATCAAAATGTTGCATATTATGCAACTTCATAGCAAGTAGAGTGATAGTAGTAATTTCATTAGTAATCTGAGGAAAACCAATGAAATTTACAGTAATTCCATAAAGAATACATCCTATCATATTATTTACAGGCAGATGTGTGATAGGATCCATATATGTAGTTCCATCTTCATTCAACATTACTCACTGTTCCTAAGAAGGAAGAAGGTTAGGTTCTTTTAATGCTTCAACTTTTAACCAAGCGTCTAGAGTACCTTCAAAGCCACCAATTATCCTTTTGCATGCATTAACAGGGCCAATGTCATCTACAAGATATGTTCTGTAACATACCAACATTGAATGTAGGATTGACATTACTTCTTCTTTAGTACAATTATCAATATTCCACGAATATGTGGAATTTGCATACCAATCTTTATGATACTCAAATTTCATTAAATCACGACAGTTTGGGGCTAGATTCCAAGTAGTGTTCCACTTGGATCTGGAAGAAGTGGCATTGATTTGATTTTATGGATCTTCTTTAGGTTCTATAATGCCAAATTGTTCTTTATCTTGTGCAGAAAAATTACTAATACAAGCTTCAAGATCTTCAAGTTCTGGAGTTAATTCAATCTTATGAAGACTTGTATCTACATCATCCTTTTCTTGTGAAGACTCACCATATAAAAATTCAGAAACACTTCCTTTAAATTCAACAGTCTTTTCTTCAGGGGGTTTTTCTGTAGAATAAGGAACTTTGCTAAAAACACTGGGATTAGCAAACAAAGAGTAAGGATGTGTAGATGTAGGCGGTGGAAAGTTTATGGAGCTGGGAGCTTTGATCAGACTTTCCACTGTAGGAGTTATAGAGTATGGGACTGATGTTTTAGGCTCAGAAAATAGAGTGGCTAATTTATAAGCCTCTGCACTAGGCTTCGTTTTTAATGATTCTCCTCCAGTAGAAACAAACCATACCTGACGTTTTACTATGTCAAGACTTTTGGTTACCTTGACAAGTTCTTTTCCATGAGCCACTGCTGCTTCATGGATCTTTTTGTCTGTTTGGATAGAGAGTCTGTCTAAACTCTGTGCTATAGTTTGATCATTCTCAGCCAGAGTTTTTACACTAATATTTAAACAAACTGTATTATAATCTTGTTTCTGTAGAACTCTATTCAACATGATCTTCATTTCAGAGCAAGCAATTTCTACAGAATCAAATCTATTTCTTATAAACTTTTCCAAACTGGATATGGCTAAGTTTGTCCAGTTGGTTGCTGCAATTGCCTCTTTTGCAGAAAAAGAAGGATCATCAAGATGAGATGGAAGAAGTTTGTATAATTTTCCATCCTGTTGTTGGATCACAAAATTTTTCCATGGTGGGAATTCAGTATCTGTTTCTTTGATAGATCCATCAAGAAGTTCCCACTTATTCGTCCCTAGAGTTCCTAATCTAATCATATTAACGTGGGAGCATACAGACTTTATTAACTCTTCTCCTTTTGCTCTGACAACAATCAAATGTTTTGGAAAATTTGGCTTTGAAATCATATTTTGAATTTTTGGAGAAAATTCAGGAGTGCAGAGAGGAGAAGGAATGATGACACGGTTCTCCTCTAATTTCTTTTCTACATATTGTTCATGTTCTTTGATTTTCTTCTGCTTGGCTTCATTTCTGAACTGTTTTATTAAGGATTCTTCTACCTGACTTGCAGAGGGATAATACCATTCATAGAATGATATCCAAAGATCTTGAGCTTTCATGTATTCTTTCCATCTCTCATTATTTTGCTGATTGAAAGCTTTTCTATCCTTTTTCTCTAGAAGGAGCATTTCTTGCATATAAAGATGTTCCTTCTCATGAGTGTATATATCCCAATTAAACATTTTCTTTTTCCAGACATCATCTGGATTATATGGTCCAATCCATTTAAAGATCTTCAGAAAAGCAACAATTTCTTCATCTGAGGGAATTTCTATTGAATTAGGAATTTTATCAATAGGATTTCTTCTATAGGTTGGGATAGCAGACTCTTGTACAAAACCCAGGGCCCTAGAGGAGTAGGAGTAACTGAATTTACAAGAAGATCTTCTTGAATATTAAAGAAAGACACTTTTTTGTAACTTTGTTCAGAAGATTCTTCAGAAGGCGGAACAAATTTGATCATATTTACATGGTGGTTACTGGATGATTCTCCATGGGGAGTAGGAGGATCAGATGAGAATTGACAAAATGTTTTTGAGCAGTGTGGATGGTCACAAACTGAGCTAAAAGGCTGAGATGGGCCTGGCTGTGAGAAAAGTCTTTTGATTGACTCATACACTTCTTAATCAATTACAAACTATTGTGGAGCTGGAGATTGAGCAGGATGTAATTAGTTGACAGGGACTGCGGTAGGGATTGCAGTGACAGTTGGTACACCACGCTGAGCTGTCGAAATTCTGGGAAAACGTGTGATAACTTTCTCGTCTGTGCCTGTGATAATGGACTGGGCTGCAGCAACAAATTTTCGTGTAGGCTTTCCCCAGTTGGTAACCCAATCATCTGGAGGACAAAGATCTTTGCGGGAAACATATATAGGAGCTACAGGATTACAAGCAGAGTCATACTATACAAGAGTTACTCTACCAGAGTCTTTGCCAGGGGAATGTAATACTGCAGGAATAGTAGTATTATAGAAGCAGACACAAGTAATATAAAAAATGGTCAATTTTTTGGCTTTTGCATGGAAATTTTTGTAACCTTGGGTTTTAACCCCTAAGGTTAAACATTTGAGAATATGCGGATCATCGAGGGCAACAAAAAATTAGGGAAAACGTCATATTGAATCGGACCATCAGAAAGACTAGTCTCGATTCCTCCTATCAAGGCTTGTGTAAAAGTTGTCCATCGATTGTCTAATAAGGCCGAGAAAAAAAAGGCTTGCTGACCTTTTCTGTGGAGAGCATTTAGGCCTACTCTCACCATGCCCCGATGGACATACTAGTAGCCAGAATTTAAGGCTGCTTGGATATGACGCTGTTCAAGGAGCGGGATTGTCATCATGACATTCAGGTTTAATTCAGTCTTGACACATTTTTCTTTTATTTTTATCTGACTAAGTGCTCTGAAATTGAAAGGAGTAAGACCCTTATATACATCAGAAGGTGAGACCGGGGGAAGTTTCCAATTAATAGAAGGATTGTCTTCTTCTTCATTTAAACATGCTTCATTACCAGAGGATTCTTCAGAATTACATAACCCATCTAAACCAAATATTAATTCTTGTTCAGATTGTAGAGCATTAAAATACTTGGAACCAAATCGTCCCATAGAACCAGAGGAGCTTGCAGAATCCATTTATATAGATTAAAGAAAGATAAATACCCGATATTTTTTTTGCAAGACAGTAACAGGAAGAGATTGCGACTTCCTTTCACAGGCTAAATTGTGGCTTCCTCAACTTGAATTCTCAGTCGAACGTCTTCAACACCCTTCCAAAGCTACCACAGCAACAACGGGCTACAAATGCTATTCACAACCTCAGGAAAATTCACGATCCACTCAAACAATATAGCACTAGCAAAATCCACTCAGACAACAACTTGGCTCTGATACCATTTACAGTATCAACACATGGGTATGCAGAAATCTCTTTCTTTATTAAATATGGATCATAATATTACAGAAATAGATTCTTACAAGACTAAGTTTTCTTCCTTAGATTGACTGTAGTAGCATTTAACAGATATGTCTTAGCTAAAACCAGTATCCATTAAAACCTTCCAATCTTTGTACTGGTTCCCAATCTTTACTCTCATCTAGAAAGAATACATGGAAGCTCAAGATCTTTGGATATCATTCTATGAATGGTATTATCCCTCTGCGAGTCAGGTAGAGGAATCCTTAATAAAATAGTTCAGAAATGAAGCTAGGCAGAAGAACATAAAAAATCCTGAACAATATGTAGAAAAGAAATTAGAGGAGAACCGTGTCATCATTCCTTCTCCTCTCTGCACTCCTAAATTTTCTCCAAAAATTCAAAATATGATTTCAAAGCCTAATTTGCCAAAACATTTGATTGCTGTCAGAGCAAAAGGAGAAGAATTAATAAAGTTTGTATGCTCCCAAATTCATGTTAATATGATTAGATCAGGAACTCTAGGGATGCATAAGTGGGAACTTTTTGATGGATCTATCCAAGAAACAGATACTGAATTCCCACCATGGAAAAATTTTGTGATCCGACAACAGGATGGAAAATTATACAAACTTCTTCCTTCTCATCCTGATGATCCTTCTTTTTCTGCAAAAGAGGCAATTACAGCAACCAATTGGACAAACTTAGCCATATCCAGTTTGGAAAAGTTTATAAGAAATAGATTTGATTCTGTAGAAACTTCTTGCTCTGAAATGAAGATCATGTTGAATAGAGTTCTACAGAAACAAGATTATAATACAGTCTATTTAAATGATAGTGTAAAAACTCTGGCTGAGAATGATCAAACTATAGAACAGAGTTTAGACAAACTCTCTATCCAAGCAGGCAAAAAGATCCATGAAGCAACAATGGCTCATGGAAAAGAACTTGTTAGGGTAACCAAAAGTCTTGACATAGTAAAACATTAAGTATGGGTTGTTTCTACTGGAGTAGAATCATTAAAAAAGAAGCCTAGTGCAGAGGCTTACAAATCAGCCACTCTATTTTCTGAGCCTAAAACATTAGTCCCATACTCTATAAATCCTACAGTGGAAAGTCTGATCAAAGCTCCTAGCTCCATAAAATTTCCACCACCTACATCTACACATCCTTACTCTTTGTTTTCTAATCCCAGTGTTTTTAGCAAAGTTCCTTATTCTACAGAAAAACCCCCTGAAGAAAAGATTGTTGAATTTAAAGGAAGTGTTTCTGAATTTTTATATGGTGAGTCTTCACAAGAAAAGGATGATGTAGATACAAGTCTTCATAAGATTGAATTAACTCCAGAACTTGAAGATCTTGAAGATTGTATTAGTAATTTTTCTGCACAAGATAAAGAACAATTTGGCATTATAGAACCTGAAGAAGATCCAGAAAATCAAATCAATGCCACTTCTTCCAGATCCAAGTGGAAAACTACTTGGAACCCAGCCCCAGACCGCCGTGATTTAATGAAATCTGAGTATCATAAAGATTGGTCTGCAAATTCCACATATTTGTGGAATATTGATAATTGTATTGAAGCAGAAGTATTGTCAGTCCTACATTCAATGTTGGTATGTTACAGACATATCTTGCAGATGACATTGGCCTTGTTAATGCATGTAGAAGGATAATTGGTGGCTTTGAAGGTACTCTAGACGCTTCGTTAAAAGCTGAAACATTAAAAGAACCTAACCTTCTTCCTTCTTGGGAACAGTCAGTAATGTTGAATGAAGATGGAACTACATATATGGATCCTGTCACACATCTCCCAGTAAATAATATGATAGGACATCTGCTTTATGGAATTACTGTAAATTTCATTGGTTTTCCTCAAATTACTAATGAAATTACTACTATCACTCTGCTTGCTATGAAGTTGCATAATATGCAGCATTTTGATGAATATTTTAATGAGTTTCTTCGTAGACTCCATACTTTGTCTCCTGATTTGATTCTTGAGCCAAAATGGAAGGAGATTTTTGTCGCCTCTCTTCCACAATGGGTATCTTTTGCAATTGTCACCAAGCTTCCAGGAAAAGTTGGATATTACAAATTTGGGGTAATCAGGCAAGCAGTCAAAGCTGTAATTGTTGAGCTTTGTTCACAAATGAAAATTGCTCGTGTTGCTACAAATCCAAGGAAACCTCATGGTTATCAGTAGCTCTGCAAGCAATGGCATCTTGGGAAAGGCAATTTTGAGGGGCAAAAGAAAAGGCACAAGTACCATTCTAAGGAGAATTCCCAGCATCCCAAGAGCAAACCCAAGAGACATTTCAAAAATAAACCATACAAACATACTAAAATGTTCTCTAAAGAAATAATCTACTACAACTGCAATAAGAAAGGGCACACAACAAATAAGTGTCATGAAAAGAAAAAGGAATCTTCTAAGAAGAAGATTACCTATAGAAATAAGAAAGGAAAGGTCAACTTCTTTGATCTTCCCAGTAGTTGTGATGAGGTAATCAGCTCTGAATCAGAGTCAGAGAATGACTTAAATTATGCAGATTATTCTTCATCATCAAAAGATGAATTATGTAGAGATCCTCACTACACTGAATGTAGAGATTATGAATGCAGTGATCCAGATGTCTGCAACTGTAATACAGTAAGGATGATGAAGACAGATTATGAAGAGACTAGCAGGAATCTCTTCACATAGATGATGGCCGCAACAGATCCACCTTTGAAAGAAATGTATAAAACATTGTTAATGGATCACCTAAAGCAAGTACCTGCAAGTTCAAAGAACTATCTGCTTAAGGGTTACGTTCCTCCTGCAACTTTATTTTCAGTAGAAGCATTAACAAGACAATTCAAAAATGAAGATTTTGGAGAAGATCTTCCACAGACCCTTCCTGCTATCCATTAGGCTATAAAAGAACTAAGGAAGATGGTGAAAGAAAATAAAAGATTATGCATTGAAAATCACAGAGATTTATCAGTCAAGATGATGGGATCTCAAGAAGCTTCTACATCAAAGAATCCTCCTCTTTCAGGAAAAACAGAAAATTGGACCTATATTGTTAATCCTATTTCTGAACAGATGCATAGACAAGAGCCACCAAAAGAAGAAAAAGAGGATGACAGGTTGTCACTTGGATGTAATATTGTGAATCAGGATGTCATGTATTGCATCAAGATGAGAGTAAAGAATGGGAACCGGTACGAAGATTGGAAGTTTTTAATGGATACTGGTTCCAGATTAAACATTGTAAGTGATACTATGGTCAGTGCACATTTGTGATGACCTACTGCATGTCCCAGAGTCACCACAGCCAGTGGTGATATAGAAACAAAGACGGAAGTAGAAATTGAAGTATTTCTGACTAAAGGCGTTGGAGTAAGGGTAGTATGCCCAATAGTTCCTGGTATGGATTGTGCCATGTATTTGGGAACCCCGTTCTTCCAAAACTTCAACAAGCATGGAGCCAAGCTTGACACTGCTACTCAAAGGTATGGCTATTTTTTCAGCTTGGATAATAGAGAGATATTCTTTCCTTTCATCAATTCAAATGCACCAAATAGACTATCGAGGATAGAAATATTGGAAGGTCTATTGGCTAAAATGGAAATAAAGAAAGAATCTCTAAAGACAATTGAAATTTTAGATAATGGGAAGTATGCTAAAGAGGTAACAGATCTCACTGCTAAGTTTAAGGAATGTTGTTCAGATGATCCTAATGCATTCTGGCACATTCACAAACATGAAGTTGAACTCCCATTAAAAGCAGACTTCAGTGGTAAACTCAGAAGGTCCAAAGCAGTTCCAATGAATGAAGAACAGATGAAAATGTGCAAATAAGAAATCAAAGATCTTCTAAAGAAAGGATTAATAAGAAAAAGAAAGAGCCCTATTGCTTGCTTTGCATTTTATGTATAAGCATGCAGAGATTGC
Source organism: Pinus tabuliformis (assembly GCA_031772625.1). Lineage (NCBI taxonomy): Eukaryota > Viridiplantae > Streptophyta > Pinopsida > Pinales > Pinaceae > Pinus > Pinus tabuliformis. The sequence continues at coordinate 753,174,729 of CM062812.1, forward strand.
TAGAGGTAAGCCCAGGCTGGTGGTTAATTATAAACCTCTAAACAACATTCTTGACTATGATGCTTATCCTTTGACAAAGCCATCCACAATTTTGGCCCAAATATCAAAATCCAAGATCTTTTCTAAGTTTGATTTAAAGTCAGGGTTTTTACAGGTTGGCATAAAAGAAGCTGATAAATGGAAAAAGATTTTTCAGTTCCATAAGGGCACTATGAGTGGAATATTATGCCTTTTGGTCTGATCAACGCACCTTCAGCATTTCAAAGAATCATGGATGAGACATTTGAAGGTATGGATGAGTTTTTGAAAAAATACATTGATGATCTGTTAATACACTCTAATAATATTCCAGAGCATATTAAACATCTGAAGATTTTCTTGAAGAGAATCAAGGAAATGGGTATTGTTCTGTTTGCATCAAAGATGAAGCTCTTCAAGACAATGATAGATTTTCTGGGATATAACATCCAGTATGGTTCGTACACTTTAATTCAAAGAAGCTTGAATTTTGTGGACCATTTCCCAAATGAAATAACTGATAAAAATCAGTTACAGATATTTCTTGGGAGTCTGAATTACATTTCTAAATTCTTAAGCCATTGTGCTCAAGAAAGAAAATTGTTAAATAAAAGGCTCCAAAAGATCCCAATACCCTGGGATGAAAACTGCACACAAGCAGTTAAAAGAATCAAAGATAGAGTGAGAAACATTCAGCCTCTATCTCGAATAAGAGAAAATTGGAAGAAAATAATAATGATCGATGCTAGTCAAGCTGGTTGGGGAGCAATATTGTGTCAAGAAAATCCTGAAGGATCCAACAATAAGAAAGAAATTGAATTTTGTCAATATGCATCAGGTCTTAGGGCCAAAAATCAATTGAATTGGTTTAGTTTAAAGAAGGAACTAAGAGCAGTTTGCCTAGGGATTGCGAAGTTTAAAGACTTTGTTATTTATACAAAATTCACAGTCAAAATTGACTGCCAAGAATTAAAATATTCTATCCACAAATGTGAATTTGAAGATGCAACAATGGTAAGATGGATCATGCAGTTGAGTTAGTACTCCTTTTATATAGAATTCGTCTCTGGACACAAAAATAGCTTTGTTGATATGCTAAGTAGGGAATTCTTGTCAGAACATTCTATTCTTGCTTTGTCTTGCAACTTCATAAGGAGAAATGAAGATACAGTAGAAATTGAAACCCCTAGCGATTGGGTGACATATGAACTGGAGACTTTACTTCTAGATTTGGATGAAGAATTGTTCCCTCTCAAAGAAATTTGACACAGAATGGGAATTCCCAACTACTGGATAGAAAGCCTATAGAATGAAATGAACGAAGAAGCCCTTGAAGCCTTAGAATATCTGAGACATATTGGAAGCATTGCATATGTCCTTGAAAGAGATGGTGAATATGATGACTGTATCACAAGCTTCCATATAACCTCTAGACGCTTTGATAACCATCTCAACCAGGCAGATTTTGATGAAGATCGCGAGAAAATTGCTGAGGAAAATTGCAGTTTGTTAGACATCAATTGCATGGGTTCAAATTCAGGTGGTGAGCGGACAGAGGAAACAGTAGAAGAGCAAAATCAGAATCAGTGTTTGGCTGAAAATCTAGCCAGTTGTGAATGGTATTCCAGTGTAGTTCATTTTTTGCAGAACCTAGAAGTCCCTCCACGGCATAGCTCAAGTCAAGCCCGGGCCATTAAGCTCAGATCAGCCGAATTTTGCATTAATAAAAACCTGCTCTATTGGAAAGACCCATCAGGGATCCTCTTGAGATGTCTAGACAAAGGACAATCTGTGGAAGTCATGCACCAGTTCCACTCTAACATCTGTGAGGGGCATCATTATTGGAAAACCACAGCCCACAAGATCCTGAGAGATGGGTATTATTGGCCTACTCTGTTCTCTGATGTGTTTTCTTCTTTGAAGTCTTGTGACAAATGTCAGAGGTTTGCAGGAAGACAACAACTAAAATCTCTGCCCTTGAAGCCAATACATGCCAATGGTCCCTTCCAACAGTGGGGCTTGGACTTCATAGGTGAGATCAATTGCCATTCCAATGGCCATCACAAATGGATCTTGGTAGCCACTGATTATTTCACCAAATGGATTGAGGCTATACCCACTAAAAATTCTAATCATCAGGTTATCATAAAGTTCTTGAATGAGAATATTTTCACTAGATTTGGTTGCCCAACCAAACTAGTCACTGATAATTTAGAAACTTTCAGGGCAGAAGAATTGGTGGACATGTGTGAATCCATGGGCATTCAATTGGTGCACTCAACCTCATATTATCCTCAAGGCAATGAATTAGTAGAATCATCTAACAGGAGTCTTTTAAGGATAATCAAAAAAATGTTGGAGGACAACAAAATGAACCTCCGCCACCACCAGAGTTCAATATGGCGAGTGCAATCAAAGTACCAGTATTCAGAGGAGTAGCGAATGAAGATTCGAACTAATTTTGGTTTGTGGTAAGGGCGGTATGGGAAGCACAAGGAGTTGTGGATGACAATATAAAGAAGGCTACGCTAGTAAGCGCATTGTAGTATCGCACATTAACATGGTACATTAAGCATTCTAATGACCATCCAAACAAAGGAATCGCAGAAATCCAGGCTGCGCTGAACAGGGAATTTAGCAGGCCAAAGTCGGAGACACAATCAATTATTAGGTTTAAGGATATCACGATGGTCCCGGGTGAGACCTCTTGGGATCTGGACCAGAGGTTGAAGAGTATGATTCGCAAAGCCAACATGACTTTGACAGATGGACAGTACCGCGCCCAGTTTGTAGTATCATTAACACCGCATTTAAGGACGATGCTGTCACAGCAAAAGTTTTCCACTCAGGATGAAGCCTTGGAGATGGCAATGAGATTGCATGAGACCCATATACAAGATCCTAGTCTGGGAGTCCAACAAATCCATTCGCAACTGCAAAATGTTTGTCTGGAAATGTACAGTTTGAAACAGCACAGGACACCTCGGCCAGAGGCGTGCGAGGAGGTATGGTGCATAAAATGTAAAGGTCAGGGGCATGACAAGGGCCACTGTCCAGTTTTCGCGAATTACTTGGCAGGAGGAGGGCCGATGCCATTAAGACCTGAGGCACAAGTAGGACCAAGCGTGGTGCCTACACTATGGGGCGCGATCTATTAGATAGGAGGAAAACCCACTACGAATAATTGTCATCTATTGCAAAAGTATAGACAGATGTCCCAACAATTGTTTTGTAATTTCTGTAGGTCGATAGGCCATGATGAATGCACCTATAGAAGCTACGAACTAATGATGGATTGGACTCCTGCCTACAAGGTACAGACCGAAACGCAAGCCCTCGACCTAAATACAGGAATGGTCCATGTTGGATTTCAAGGACACGGACGAGGTCGAGGAGGAATGGGACCAGGAGGGGGTCGCGGACAACTAATTTGTTACAATTACGTAGGGCTAGGACACTATGCCCATGATTGTACAAATCCGACGAGGACATCATGTTTGTACTATACTCAGTTCGATCATGAAGCAGAAGACTGCCCTACATTGATAGAGAGGCTACGCAAAAAAGGGGCACTCCAGCCTCCTCCAACTCAGAATTTGCAAATGATGAGGTCTGAGCCGCGCGAAGAAGACTTGAATGTAAACATAGTGCTCAGAAGCAGTATCACCACTCGTGATGATAAAGGTAGGCAGTCAGAATAAGGTGTGTGGGTTCGCAAGGCTCCTATAAAGGAACCTGAATTTGATTTAGAATGCAAAAAGGAGATGTTCATGGAAGCTAAGAAGAGCTTCATGGAGGCCTCCACTTCAGGTAGTAAGGATCAAGTAGAACCAGGGATGGATCCTTCAATGATCACTACCTTTCTAGAGACATGCATGAATCTGTTGCACAACAACAAGTCAATAAAAGGACTACAGGAACTTATCACTAGGTGTGCAGGATTAGGAGAACCGCGCGTGGTCCGAAAACTTGGAAAGCATGCATTGCACATAGGAAGTGAAATGAGGTTGACTGTGCAAATTGACGAGTATGAAATGGATTAGGTAATCCTGGATCTCGTATTGGACGCGAATGTACTGCCGAAACAAGCATGGGAACGCATGGGCAGACCCACACTACAATGGTCTCCTATTCAAGTGCGAATGGTGAACTAGCAGAAGATCCTTCCCATGGGGAGATTGCAAGGGGTAATGGTGGATATTGAAGGTGTGAGTGCATTGACAGATTTCGAAGTGATAGAGATTGTCGACGACAACAATCCCTATCTCACGCTACTAGGAATAGGCTGCACCACCAATATGAATGGAGTCATAAATCTAAAGAAGTGCAAAAATGATTTTTGAGAAAAAGTCACTACACGTAATAGTCTCGCTAGATCCAGCCGAAGGAGCGCGATACACTAAACCGTTGTGTGACGATGATAGTGATGATGATCTTGATTGTATCTACAAGATAATCATGCAAGAACAGGATTGGGTGAATCCAACAACAGATGGTAGGATTTCGTGGGAGCACGAAAGCTCCTGCACTTCAAATTCGAATGAGGAAACAAAACGATGGCAGAACCGGTTACACGAGATGACCACTCTTAATTGCAACATGATGGTTTTATCACTGTGTTGTGTGACAACAGAGCTAAGGGATTTGCCTATGTATGACGGGTTGATAGCGATGGATGAATTCCTAGACAAATTTGAAAGCGTGGTGCCAGAACAGCAACGGTTCGATGCTTTGAAATGGGCACTATGCGTGATGCCCGCAAGGTGGTGGGGTACACATCAGGGAAGTTTTGAGGATTGGCACAGATGTAGAAGGATGATCACCTATGATTTGGGAAACTGTAGATGCAGCTAGTAGACAAGTATGACGGATGGCATGATCCACGTACACACTTCGCGAAATGGATGAAGGTCTACGGGGAAGAGCCATAGCCTAAATGGGTACATTTATTTTATCATACCCTAGATGTGATACCCATGAATTGGTAGACTGAGACAGATATCTGCCATGGTACGAGTGAATGGGATATCTTACGTGAGGGATTTCTGTTAACTTTCACGTTTGAAGATCGTTGCTGGGATACTATTGACGATGCACTACAGGTAGTAAAAGCAGCTATTTTCAAAATACCCCAAGAGTCAATGAAGGTACTTCAGCTAGAATGGGTGACACAGCTGAGCTATGCACTAGAGTGTTATAATGTAACTATTGAGGAGGATGATGAGGACCCAAGAAATATTAAAATTCCAGAAACGGAAGGATATCGCGAGGTTCGCAGACCATCGATTGAGGACCCCGACATCACCGTGCCACTAAAAATAAATCAGGTAAACATTGGAATGGAGGCATAGCCAAAGTATGCAATGCCTAGGGGCTATTGGGATGATTCCATGGTGGATAAGGTCGCTGAGTTACTCCACGAATACCAAGACTTGTTCCCGACCAAAATTACGGAATTAAAATGGATCATTAGCGATTTAGGCATGATGAAGATCACCCTGAAACTCGATGCAAAGCCGGTTAAGTAGCAGCCCTACCACTTGAATCCGAAATATAAGAAAAAGGTCTGCGAAGAATTAGACAAAATGCTCACAGTCAGAATTATTGAGCCAGTGGAAGAATCTGACTGGGTGAGTCCTATGGTAGTACAAGAGAAAAAGAAGAAAGGAAAAATAAGAGTATGCGTGGACCCCAGGAAGCTGAACGATGCCTGTATACATGATCCATTCCTGACACCATTCATAGATGAAGCACTAGAGAATGTTGGCGGTCAGGACACATACTCATTCATGGATGGGTTTTCAGGGTACCATCTGATCAAGATTGCACCGGAAGACAGGAGAAAAACGACCTTCGCAGCAGAATGGGGCTACTTTCAATACACCATTATGCCGTTTGGATTGAAGAATGCGGCAGCCATATTTTCGTGCATCGTTGTGGCTGCATTTAAAGAATACATCCACACGTTCTTGGAGGTCTATTTGGATGATTGGACTGTCTTTGGATTAGTTAAGCACCATGTAGCAAGCTTACGCTTGATGCTGGATACTTGCCACCGACACCAGATTCCATTGAACCTTAAGAAGTGCACATTCCTCATTCCCTTTGGAAACGTGCTGGGACATGTCATCTACAAACAAGGACTGATGGTGGACCCTGCGAAGATTGTCGTTACTCTAAATTTGGAAGCACCGTGAAGTGTTAAACAATTGCACATTACTTTGGGACACACTGGATACTATAGGAAGTTCATCAAAAGTTATGCCCAAATAATAGCGTCGATGGAAAAGCTATTGAAAAAGGATGTTACATATTGCTGGAATGATGATTGCATGAAGAGTTTGGATGTCTTGAAGGGGAAACTGGCCTCCACTCTAATCCTGGTCTTCCTAAAGTGGGACATGGAATTTCATGTACATGTTGATGCGTCGTGTATTGCGCTGGGAGCAATACTCACACAGGAGGGTACAGAGGGTGTGGATCACTCGATTGTGTTTTCAAGTCGGAGATTGTCCAAAGCAGAAAAGAACTATTCCACCACCAAGAGTGAGTGGTTAGCGATGGTGTACGTGCTCCAAAACTACTGACACTACTTACTTGGAGGACATTTCAAGATGTATACCGACCATTACGCGTTGAAATACCTGGTCAATAAGCCTGTGTTGGGGGGGGCTGCATATGCAGATGGTTCTTACTATTCCAAGATATTATTTTGAGGTCATAGTAAAGTGGGATGCCTGAACGTAGGATCAGATCACTTGTCACAAATTGAGGTGGGCGAGGAACCCACGAATTTGGAGGAGGGACTACCTGATGCACAACTCTTTGTAGTGCGTGTCACGGATGGACACGTTGAAGATATAATCCATTTTCTGACAATAGGGATTGCGCCGAAGGAATACTCAGTCCAACAGAAAAAGAAATTGGTGGTGTGTGCGACAGACTTTTCTATCATCCCGGGGCATCTATACAAAATGGGAAATGATGAGATATTGCGAAGATACATACCTAAATTTGAATAAGGTTAGATCCTTGTGGAAGCACATGAGGGTGCTGCAGGAGGACAATATGTAGGATGCGCGAATGCACAAAAGATTCTTCGCACAGGGTTATGGTGGCTAACCCTACACCAGGATTTGAAAGTGCATTGTAAGGCCTGCGATATATGTCAAAGGATTGGAAAACCCTCGTGGAGGGACAAGATGTCATTAAATCCACAAATGAAACTGTAGCCATTTGAAAAATTGGCAATCGACTTTGTGGGACCAATCAAACCTCAGGGAAAGATGGGTGTGCACTACATCATCACCACGACAAAGTACCTGACACGATTGGCGGAAGCGCAGTTGGTCAAAAACTGCATGGTTGCTACGACTACGAAGTTTTTGTTTGAAAACGTGTTGAACTGATTTGGTTGTCCAAAAATATTAATGAGTGATCGCGAAACACATTTCCTGAATGAAACCATCAACGCACTCATAGAAGAGTTCGAGGTGTATCATCAAAAAAGTACATCGTACCACCCACTAGCTAATGAGACTATCATACCAGGAGGTAGCTCCTTAAAACAATTCGTGATATTCATTTAGGTTGGTCTTTATTATATACATGAGGGAGAGACTGTTCATTTCATCTCCTAGTGACTCTTCATATTTTCTATTATTTATTTACATCAATTTCAGTTATTCACCCAATCCTGATGATTAGGTGTCAACATGCCGCCGCCCCCCCCCCCCCCCCCCCCCCCCTTAATCTAAAGGGATGTTGGTGAGTCCAAGCATCGTTCTAAATCTTTCAAGCTTTTCTCTTCCAAGTGATTTGGTGAAGATGTCTGCAATTTGCTCATTAGTGGAACAATGGTGGAGATGGATTGTTTTGGCCTCAACATGATGTCAAATCAGATGATATTTAGTATTGATGTGCTTTGTTTGATCATGGAACTTTGGGTTCTTGGCCAACTTTATTGCCAAGGTATTGTCAATCATGAGTGGAGTCGATTGTACTTGTTTTACCTGCAAATCTTCAAGAATTTTCCTGAGCCACACAATTTCTTTTGTTGCCTCAGCTGCTGCCACATATTCTGCCTCTGTTGTGGAATTTGTTGGAACTGATTATTTGTGTGATCTGCAAGAGACAGCTCCTAATCCAAGACTCATAGCACAACCTGAAGTAGATACCCCAGTTTCTTTGTCTCCATCGAAGTCTGAATCATAGTATCCAATCAAGCTAAAGTCGTCCACCTGTGTATACTTGATTCCAAATTCTTGAGTTCCCTTCAAGTACCTTAGAACTCTTTTTGCAGCAGACCAATGTCCCTCACAAGGTTTTTGCATAAACCTGGAGAGGATTCCAATAGCAAACGAAATGTCTGGTCTGGTAGTAGTTAGGTAGTTGAGACTTCCTACAAGTTGTCTATACTTTGTTGCATCCTCAAATTCTTTTCCTTCAATGGATGTGAGCTTTATGTTTTGTTCCATTGGAGTAGTAAGAGGATTGCATTCTGTCATGCCAAACTTGTTCAACAGATCTCCAATGTACTTCTTTTGAGAAAGGAATATGGACTTCGGATGTTGAGTTACTTCAATACCAAGATAGTAATGAACATATCCCAAATCAGTCATTTCAAAACCTTTCCTCAATTCCCTCTTTATGGATGAAATGTAGCTTTCATTGTTCCCTGTCATCAAAAGATCATCTACATATACCACAAGATATACAACTGTTTTGCCAACCTTCTTGACAAACAAAGTTGCATCATCAAGATCATAATTTTTGAAATTGAGTTTCAGAAGATGCTCAGTTAGTTTTTCATACCAGGCTCGCGGTGCTTGTTTGAGGCCATACAAGGATTTCACAAGTTTGCATACTTTATGTTCATGTCCTTTCACAACAAATGCTTCAGGCTGGGACATAAAAACATTCTCTTTTATATCTCCATTCAAGAAATCAGTTTTTACATCCATTTGATGGACTTTCCAACCGTTCTGAGATACTAGGGAAAAGAGTGTCTGGATGGTAGCCCATTTTGTTGTGGGGGAAAAGTCTCCTCATAATCGACCCCTTCCTTCTGTGCAAAACCTTTTGCCACAAGCCTGGCTTTGTGCTTGTCAAGTGAGCCATCAGATTTATACTTGCTCATGTAGACCCACTTGTAGCCAATTGGGTTGGTTCCTAATGGAGGATCAACCAGCTTCCATGTGCCATTCTTTGTCAAGGCATCATACTCCTTTTGCATCGCTTCTTTCCATTCATCATGAGAAGCAGATTCTTTGAATGAAGTTGGTTCAAAATCTATAAACAAATTCAATTCATAATCCAAGTGATCAAGATGCCACTCAACAACATTGTCAGTTTTGGATGTTTCAAGAAAGATTACATCTCTAGATACAACAAAAATTTTATTGACTTCATCATAGAGACAGTATGATTTGGAGGTGTTTGAATACCCCAGGGAGATACACCTACGACTTCTTGCACCAAGTTTGTTTCTATGTATCTTTGGTATCAAGGCATAACAGGTGGAACCAAAGACCCTGAGATGCTTTACTGAAGGAATGTGCCCATACCACATTTCATAGGGAGTCTTGTTTCTAATAGCATTAGATGGACATCTATTCTTTATATATACATCACATAGAATTGCATTAGCCTAAAACATCAATTTTACATTTTTGAAAAACATCATGGAGCACACCATATTTAAGATTGTCTTATTCATTCTTTTAGCTACACCGTTCTGTTGAAGATTATAAGGCACAGTTGTTTGATGTTTGATCCCATGTTGGCAAAGATAGTTTTCAAATTCATTTGAAGTGTATTCTTTTCCATTATCAGTGTGAATAGAACCAATATGAGATTGTGCATCATTTTCAATCCATGTATGAAAGTTCTTGAATGTTTGAAAAGAATCAGATTTGTTCTTTAATAAATAAACCCAACACATTTTGGTGTAGTCATCAATAAATGTCATCATATATTTATTTCCATTTGCAAAAGGAACAGGCATTGGACCACGTAAATCTGAATGAATGAGTTCAAGTTTTCTATGTGCTCTTGAATGTGAATCATGGAAAGATTGTATGCTATGCTTTCCTAGAATGCAAGCATCACATTGCTTAAGCTTCCTAGGAATGGTAGGCAAACCAGTAACACCATTTTTCTTCAACAAGCGGATGCTGTCTTAGTTCAAATGTCCAAATCTAGCATGCCATAATAAACTTGATGGAAGTGTACCTTCTTCATAATAAGAATTGTATGAGAAATGTTGTGCATGAGCAGAGGCACCCTACAGCTTGAGAAGCCTTTCTTCTTCTATCCCCCTCATGACAAGTGAGTGGTCAGATGCTTTTCTCACCTCAAGCTTTCCATCAAACATATGAATGGAGTGACCTTGCTGGCAGATGTAGACCAAGGACAACAATTTTCTCTTCAGCTGTGGGAGATATAAAACATGATGCAGAAGAAAGTCTAGAAGACCAGGCAATTTAAGCCTGATTGTGCCAAGCCCTGATGGCTTGAGTTTTGATTGGTCTGCAAAGTATAATGATCCATCAACATTGTTACTAAATTCTTCAAAAAAATCTTTTCTATGAGTCATGTGGCAAGTTGCTCCTGAATCAAGCAACCAATCATTTTTCCAAGAAGCAAGTGAAGCATTAAATAAGTCTTCATTTACCCCAATATTACATTGTGCCACAACATAATGAGCAGATTCAGGTGCTTTACCTTTGTCTGTGTCATTAGTTTTACCTTTGGGTTGGTTTCTTTGATGCTCAATTTTGTCCCAAGGTAACTTGCATTTAGAGGCATCATGTGATCCATTTCTTTTGTAGCATATGCAGTTCAAATCTGACTTTTCTCCTTGAGAGTGTCTTCCCCCCTACCTCTGAAATATCTTCCTCTTACTCTTCGACCAACTCTTCCTCTAGAAGAATCTTGGGCAAGATTATTTTCTTTATGAGCAAGGCACACAACCTCTTTAGAAGATTCAGGAGCTCTCTTCTTTCCAAAAGCTTTCTCTCTTTCAACAATTTTTTTCACAAGAGAGTCAAAGGTAATATCTTTGAGATTTCCATTTGCTTGCAATGACTCAAGATAATTGGAATAAGTAGGATAAAGTGCCTTGAGAAAAGCTATCATAGGAATATTTAGTTCAACATTAGTGACTTTGATATCATGCATTATAGATTTTACTTCTGATGCAAGAGCAAGAGGATCATTATTTTGTAATTCAAGAGTGAAGAGTTTAATCATGAGTTGAACAACTTCAAGTGCAGAGTGTGAGTCATAGAGTTCCTTTAGTTTTTTTAAGGCTTCGAAAGCTTTTGAAAATGGAGAAATATGTTGACTCACCTCTTCACTTACAGATGATGCAATTAATGCATAAGCTTTGCTATTCTTATTTTCCCAAATGGCGAACTCCTTATCTGAGCTAGGTTGTTTTGGCTCTTTGTCTCCATCTCCATCACACACTCCTTTCCACAACTCATTGAAAATGAGGGTGTGTTTTATCTTCCGGGACCACTCAGGATAGTTCTCCTTGCCAATGAGAACTACTCCCACAATAGATATGATTGAATGCATTATAAAATATGAGTGCTGTAAAAATACTTTTGCTGCTAAAAAAAATTGATTATGATATATGGAGACAGAGGCATCGCTGTACAAAATGTAATACCATACACCACAAGGTAATAGCATTCACCATTCACCGATTCTAATATTCAATGCCATATAGAATGAAACAACTCACAGTGACTAAAAAATCATACCATTCGTGCAGGAGAGGAGACTCTCATGCATAGGCTCTAGACAAAAATAGTGCAGTGTGGGAGGAGAGGCTAACAACGTATCAATTTTAATGACATAATGCTATTAATCAATAAGAATGCATACAAGACTCTCACACATAGGCTCTGGATAGTAATAACACAATGTGGGAGGAGAGGCCAAAAGCGTATCAATTTTAATGAAAAAATGATATTAATCAACACAACAGCGTATCAATTGAAATAAACATCATGGAGAAGCTTTATTAATAATACTGTGAAAGGTTGAGCATTTTGTATGCAGGTGGAGTAGGGTAGCAGAGAATAATAGTTAGTTGCAGGGGAATAATGATGTGTTCAGGCTAGTGGAAGCGTTAGAGCTGCCAGGCTAGCCAGTCTGCATAGGATTCAAAATACCATAGAAAGGATAGGGAGTTACAAAGCAGAGGGAAGCCAAAAATGGCGTTGGCTCTGATACCATGTCAGACCAGGAGGTAACTCCTCAAAACAATTCATGATATTCATTCAGGTTGGTCTTTATTATATACATGAGGGAGAGACTGTTCATTTCATCTCCCAGTGACTTTTCATATTTTCTATTATTTATTTACATCAATTTCAATTATTCACCCAATCCTGATGATTAGGTGTCAACAGGGACAATAGAGGCATTCAACAAAATACTAGAGGCTATGCTGACAAAAGTGTGCAACGCGCAATGAAACGATTGGGACCTGCGCGTACCTACTGTACTATGGGCTTACGAGACAATGTGCAAGAAATTAACAGGACAGACACCTTTCCGGTTAGTTTATGGCGTGGAAGCTATCATGTTGATGGAATACATCGTACCTAGTTTGTGAATAGCTGTGCTCACCAGGATGAGGGACCACGAAGCTCTAGAGGAAAGGCTCGCGCAATTGGAAGAACTCGAGGAGGAATGGTTTTTGGCTAGATTTCATCACCAGGTACAAAAGTAGCGTGAAAAAGCCTGGCACGACCACCATATAAAGTTGTGCACCTTGAAGGTAAACGACTTAGCGCTGTTGTATGACAGTAAGTTTGAAAAAATTTCAGGAAAATTCAGAATGCACTGGCTGGGACCATACGTGGTTAAGGAGGTCACAGACAGAGGCGTGGTCCAGCTAGTCAAACTAAATGGAGAACCCTTCCTAGGCAAAGTAAATGACAGTCGTTTGAAGCCCTACACAGGTGGGCCGACCATCTGACTAACCGGCCAAAGCATGGTCTTCGCAACCCGAGGAGCTAGACAAGGGTGCAAGACTATAAACATATGCAGCAGATGTCAGTACAGATGTAAGGATCCAATTTAGACACAGAGGGTTCAGAAGCAAGAATGCAGTAGGTTTAGCAAGCAACAACTCAGTGCGCTGCCAACATTTAGGCTGTTCGGGACCAGCTGGTGGGACTCCACGCTAAGATCACCGCGTCGACAGAGTGACTCAAGGATGAGTCATGATGTTTGTGTTGGGGGCCTGTTGGGCATGTAATCCCCCCACAGCATGTTTTGGGGCTCAAAGCCCAAGGTTTGAACATTATTGTTGAAACAACTCTGCGAATTGCGAGCACAGAGCGCAAATTGTATGTTAGAGTCATAGGGTTGTTCGCCCTAAGTTTTGAATGTAGTGTCAGCCTACCCATGGTCTGGAGACCATGGGATTGTGTAAACAGAGAAAGGCACTAAGTTGTAAAGAGAAATGAGAGACAGATAGAGGAACGAATGGAGTTTAGAAGATACTGAGCATAGAGTAAAGGTCTAAGTGCTTTGGGTCGTAGTAGTAGGAAGAGGCTCTGCAGTTGAGTGCGCAGAGGCCTAGTAGAGTCCACAGCTGAGTGCGCGAACCCCTGCAGCTGAGTGCACAGGGCAGAGTCAAGTTTGTAACCAAGGAAGAAGAATAATAAAGAGAATTTTGATTCCAAATCTTGTGTATCTATTTTGAGTTATTATATGGTTGATATCTTTTGTAATTATACTGTTTTATTTATCACATGCACTGGTATGAATGGTGAACACTATTAAGTATAACTAAACACATGCAGATAAGCTAAGTGATCATCTAATATCGGGTTAATAGTAATGGATTGGGTACTAACATGGATCGAGCCTCGAGTAGGGCTGCGCAAAGATAGCATCACTAGCTGCGAGGTAATGATAGATGCGCATAGCGACGTGTGTACAGGGTCAAACTGTGGACCACCGAAAATCATTAAACATCTCTAGTGTGCGGAAACCTGGTTCTAGCACCCTCCCATACTACTTTGGGTGAGACCTCAATTCGCGCATCGTGGACTGTTGCCGAAAGGGCCACCAGTACCGTGATTTGTTTGGCTAAATCACCTCTGAACCTAGGTCAGGCCACTACAAGCCAACATAATCATGATTGCATTAGCTACAAAACAAAATTGGAAAATGTGCCAGTTAGATGTCAAATCATCTTTCTTGAATGGTGAATTAAAAAAAGAAGTTTATTTGGTTCAACCTGAAGGGTTTGTAAATTAGGGACATGAGAATATTGTTTGTAGGTTAAAGAAAGCTTTGTATGGTTTGAAACAAGAACCAAGATATCGGTATGTGAAAATTGATTCATTATTTTATGAAAAAGGCTTTGTGAGAAGAAAAAGTGATCCTAACATATACATCAAGAGAGATGAAGATGGGAACATTTCCTTCATATATTTGTATGTTGATGATCTCATCATAACAGGTAGTGCACTTAGGTTGATTGAATAAATTAAAATTCATTTCTAATAGGTATTTGAAATGAAGGATATTGGTGAATTGCATTATTTTTTGGGTCTTGAAATTTGGAGGGAATTTGGTAAGACAATCATCATACAAAGAAAATATGCAAAGACAATCCATGAAATATTTCATATCTTTGAATGCAAACCAATGTTTACTCCTTTGGAACAGGATATCAAGTTGTACAGTGATGATGGATCTAAAGAAGTGAATGGTGTTTTGTATCATCAATTGGTGGGAAGTTTGAACTACTTCACCACTACCAGGCCATATATAGCATATTCTATCAACACCCTTAGTCAATTTATGGCTAAGCCTTGTGAAAGCCATTGGAGAGCAGCAAAGAAAGTCCTTAGATATTTGAAAGAAACACTTTATTTTGGTATTTTGTATACTGAGGAATCAGATGTTGAGTTGGCAGGATTTTCTTATTCAGATTGGGCTGGAAATCTTGATGATAGAATATCAATCTCTGGATATGCATTCAATTTAGGATTTGGGGTCGTATCATTGAGTAGCAAGAAACAACCAGCTATTTATTTTTCATCCATAGAAGCTGAATACCAAAGTAACTTGTGAAGCTATTTGGTTAAGAATGATTCTTGAAGATGTTGGAGAAAAAAAAAGAGGACCAACATCGTTTTGCAAGAGAAAATATACAATCAAATGAGATTCATTTAGTCTATTGTAATAAAAGTGAGATTGTAACTGACATATTTACCAAGCCTCTTGGAAAGATGGACTTTGAAATATGTAGACAACAGCTAGGCATTGTAGAAAATCCATTTCTCCATTAAGGGGGGATGTTGGAATAATGTAGAAATGATATGTCCAAATAGATTTGATGAGTTGTGTTCTCGTAGTTAGTGTTTGAGTCTATATGTCATGAGTTGTGTCTTCCCAGTTTGTGTTGAGAGTTGGTGATCAGAACTATTTGGATCTGGATTGTCCTAGAAGCTGTCTATGTGTGCCTATATATTGTATTGTTTCTCTAAACAGTTTCATCAATGAGATATGATTTTATTCTTGTGCATCTATTTGATTTCCTAATAATATGGTCAAGTGGTCCTGAAGGTAGAATTCTAGCCTAATGTCAGCCTAGAGGAGGGAAAATCCTCTATATATAGAGGTTGTCCACTCCCTCATAAAGCATATAATGCAAGCTCTGAAATCAGCGAAGGTGGAAGTCGAGAAAGTGAAGGGAAAAGGAAAGTCTATGAGTCTCCAAGACAATTGAAGAAAGGAGAAAGAAGACCGAAGTATAGGGGATTATTTCTAGGGCTAGAAAAAGTCACACGTGTAATGAGAAGGAGGAAATATTACGGATATAACAGTAATAACATTTCAGTACAAGATTCATTAGTGTTTGGGCTAGATATTAGGCCTACAAGTCCTCCCAAGTCAAGCAAAGAAGTCTCTCTCTCTAGCCAAGGTGAAAGGACCCTAATTCACTAAGGGTACCCTCCACACATGAGAAAAATAGGGAAACAAAACAATAGTACAATCATACACACATATCTCAAGAAGGATCTTGTTTGGTCAACAAAAGAAGAATTCTACTTGAGAAAAGGATAGAAGAGGAACATCTCATTTAGAAGGCTCACTCAAGGAAGGTATATCTCTAGAGAAGAAATAAAGAAGTAGGACGAAGTGTTGGGCAACAAAGTGTTTAAAGGAGGAAGTCTATGTGCTGAGGAGAAAAGTGCAAGAGGAGAGGACTTGACTTGTTCTTGGTTGACATCATAGTCAATGGTCTAGGGTTTGGTAGTGATCAATAAGAAGCTTCAATAAGAGAAAATTACCAAAGAATTTTCCTCTCTAAGAGAGAGAGGTTCTAGCCTTGGCAGAGAGCCAACATTTGTGTTATTGTCTTTATGTTTTTGGTAGCATTTTGATGAAACGCACACAGTAATAATAAGAATAATATCATGCTAAGATAATTGTAAAAGTTCTTCACAAATTGTTATCAATTCAAGAAGAATCACACTACACTTGATTTCCCTAGATTCTTCAACATGGTATCAGAGCTAAGGTGACACATGAAGGAAAGGGAATCCCAAGAAGACTAATCAAGAAAGGACATCTACAAAGTTTGAAGCAACAAGCCAAATCTACTCAAAGAAAACAACGCTTACCATCTATCATTCATCAAGGAAGACTACATAGCAAGAAGAAGAGCCTTACCCAAACGCACCTACAAAGAAGAGCAAATCAAAAGGGGACCTACACCACAAGCCAAGCCATCAATAAGTCTACTTGAAGCAAGTCCACTTGGAGAAGGCAACTTGAATAACATCAAGATCCTAGGAAGGAAAGCGATCAAGTCTTCAAGGAGAAATCCAATCCACTACATCTAAAAAAGAAAAAACTATCAAGTAAGTCTATGTTCCTTTATGAATATACATAAATATATTTTTTCAAGGAGAGAAACAAATTGGTAGGTACCAATAACTTTCTTGCATGGAAGAAGAGGAATGATTTACTTCTCAAGGAGAATGAACTCCTAGAACATGTCAAAGGGAATATCGCTATTCTTGCTAAGGAGCAAACTCAAGCCTTAGCCAAGTATAATAAGGATGAGATAAGAGCTAAAAGTATTCTAATATAATCAATCAAATACTCTCTCATTCCTTATGCCTCCAAATTTGAAACATCAAAAGAAATTTATGATAAGCTAGTAGAGTTATTCTCGGTATCCATAGCCAAAGATGTGATATCTCTAAGAAATAAATTGTACAAAATGAAGATATAAAAGGAAGGAATAACTCCCTACTTCATGAAGATCTCTGAGATGGGGTATAAACTTCAAGAGCTTTGGTTATTCATGTCTGACAGATAAATGAAAACTGTAGTACTCAATGCTCTACTTGAGGATTGGGGCAATTTCACATCAGGCATATATACCAAGAAGGAAGCAACCATACTGAGTGAAATGTGGTCTCTATGCAAGATAGAGGAAACCATACTTAAAGAAAAGGAATATGTGGGATCAAAGGAGAAAGCATTTTCTACCATGGCTTAGAGAAAGGAAAAATTTGGCAAATTTGGTCCACGAAGAAAAAACAACAAAGACATGTCCAAAATCCAATGCTATGGATGCCAAGAATATGGACACTAAAAAAGGAATTGTCTTAAGCTTAAGAAGGAAAACAACAAAAAAATAAAGAGGGAAAAAGCTCACATGACTCAATAGGTGAAAGAAGAAGAAGGAAGATCCTCCAGATCTCTACTATGACTAAGTCAAACTCTTTACTTCAAGTCTTCTTTCAAGGTTTTGAGTAGGATAGGAGCATGTAGGAATAAAATAGAAATTGCATGGCTAGAAACATCTTCTAGAATCAAGAAGAATGAAGTACATAGAGTTCTAGATACTCATGAAGAAGTAACCTTTATAATGAGAACAAAATGCATGGTTAGAAACATCTTCTAGAATATAGAAGCATGGTAGACATAGCACAAGATATTCATGTAGAAGGAGCAGACCTAGTATAGGACCTCATTCATGATGAAAGAAGATTGATCATGATTAAGAATATTATAAAACCTCCATCATCAAAAGAAAATAAAAATTTGCAAGGCAAGGGTATTTAAGATCCTATGATGGCATATTCAAAAGAAGGTTCATGAACGAAAGTAGATGTCTCATTGGGAGTCCCATTCATGGGGTTCAAGAAAATTATAATATGTAGGGGAGCTAAGATGAAGCAAGAAGGAACACACCAAGGACAACCTAATGAAGCTAAGATGATCAAAGGAGAATCAAGATGAGGTATGTATGCATCAAATTTTAGTCATGTTATCATGTGTATATTATTGAGTCATGGGAATAGTTCTATAACATGATAAAATATAAAAGAATCTCTTTCACCAAGGACATGCTCGAAGGCATGTCCTAGATTGCAATGAAGGTCAACAAAAGGATATGCTCACATAAGGAGTATAAGATTCCTGACTAAGAAGCAAGAAGAAATGATGACTAGTCCAAGAAGCAAGAAATGAAGAAATACTCTCACAAGGGGCATAAGGTGGTTGACCAATCTATTTAAGAAGAATAAAATGAAGAAAGAGATCAAGCATGTGAAGAACACCATGATGAAAAATAATCACTATCTGACAAAGAACCATTGAATATATCTCCCAGAAAAAAGGCAAGACAACTCTAACAAAGGCAAGAAGGACCCTTGACACCTATGAAGGCCTTGGACATATGAAAGATGTATATAACTGATTCTACTTTATGAAGATGTCATGATGAAGAATCCGTCCATCAAAAGCACCATTTAATGTTGAAGAAATATCAATATGAAGTCATGATTGGCTACTAGGTCGAAGCATGTAAACAAGCAAGTACATTGAAGCATCCATGAGAAGAGTATTCTGAAGCATGGAAAAAGGAGTAGCCAAATGACAAGAAATACTGGTCTATGGCAAGAAAACCACTTTCCATGAAGAAAGAAATAACATGACAGACCAGGAAGGAAAGCGATTGATGGATGGTGCCCTACCTATAAGAAGTTCAAACAAATACTTCATGACATCAAAGAAAGGAAAGAGATCAAGCAGTTGAAGGACCCACAAAGAAAAAGTTGTTGATGAATGAAAGAGTCCCTAGTTAAGAGGGAGCTTTGACAAGTCCCTGATCAAGAGGGATTTTTGGATCACCACTTATTACAAAGAAGTGACAATTGTGTTTTTCCATTTCATGGGTCATGCACTAGACTAGGACTAATAGTTGTAATTCTAGATGAAGGCCATGAATGGAAATGTAGACACAAGATAAACACAACATTATTGTCTTCACTTGGCAAGAAATAATGGGAGGATTGGGTAATCATCTGGCATCTGATACTCTTTGAGGATGTGTAGGGCATCCAAGACAAGAGTAGGCAAGAGGACCCATATTCTTTGAGGGATAGGAACCCAAGATAAGAATAGTCCTAGAAGGTCATGCTCAGTGAACACTCGGGTGGGTATTTACCTTGAGAGATAATTACTAAGGTGTCTATAAGTCATTGGTCTCACTAACATTGTGCTCTAATCTATTGAGAGATAGAGTTGTCAGGCAAGGCCTTGATGTGGAAACAATGTTGGTTATTATGATGCTATAACAGATGGATTGCAAATCTGGTTTCTCTTATGTGAATTCTTCAAGATTGAAACATACCCAAACACCTTGTAATGTTGTATGAATACCTCCCTTGTTATGAGGGAGTGTTGAAGGAAGTGTAACTAGTTTCGGTCTTCATAAATGTAAATTTGACTTTTGTATTTATTGAAGAAAAGAGATTATTTTTATGATATTTGTGAATGATTTTCTTTCTCATTGAATTAGCTCAAGCACATATTTAAGTGCTTCTAGGATGTCAAGAGTCAATGTATTAATGTAAGACCCTTTGAGGGCATGTTAGACTAAGTATAAATTAGTATAAAGGTTAAAGGAATACCTCCAAGGAAAGCTCAAGTCCTCTCCATGCAGCAACGTCATCCAAATGAAGCAAAATGAAGGAAAGAGTAAAGATATGGTTAAGTCAGCTTGAAAACAAAATGTCAGCCTAATGTTAGCCTAGAGGAGGGACAGTCCTTTATATATAGAGGTTGTCCACTCCCTCATAAAGCATATAATGCAAGATCTGAAATCAACGAAGGTGGAAGTTGATAAAGTGAAGGGAAAATGAAAGTCTAAGGGTCTCCAAGACAAGCGAAGAAAGGAGGAAGAAGGCTGAAGTATAGGGGACTGTTTCTAGGGCTAGAAACAATCACATGTGCGAGGAGAAGGAGGATAGATTGTGGATATAATAGTAATAACATTTCAGTAAAAGATTTGTTGGTGTTTGGGCTAGATATTAGTCCTAAAAGGCCTCCTAATTCAAGTGAAGAAGTCTCCCTCTCTAGCGAAGGTGAAAGGACCCTAATTTACTAAGGGTACCCTCCACACGTGAGAAAACTAGGGAAGGAAAATAGTAGTACAGTCATACACCCATATCTCAAGAAGGATCTCATTTGGTCAGCAAAAGAAGAAGTCTACTTGAGCAAAGGATAGAAGAGGAACATCTCATCTAGAAGTCTCACTCAAGGAATCTATATCTCTAGAAAAGAAACAAATAAGGAGGATGAATTGTTGGGGTGCAAAGTGCCGAAAGGAGGAATTCTATGTGCTAGGGAACAAAGTGTAGAAAATAGGAGAGGGCTTGACGTGTTCTTGGAGGAAATCCTAGTCAAGGGTCTAGGGTTTGGCAGTGATCAATAAGAAGCTTCAATAAGATAAACTTACCAAAGGGTTTTCCTCTCTAAGAGAGAGAGATTTTGGCCCTGGAAGAGAGCCAACATTTGTGTTCTTATCTTTATGTTTTTGGTAGCAGTTTGATGAAACACACACACTAATAATAAGAAGAAGATCAAGATAAGATAGTTGTAAAAGTGCTTCACACATTGTTATAAAGTCTAGAATAATCACACTACACCTAATTTCCCTAGATTCTTCAACACATATTCCATGCATAACAAAACTAGTGAGGAAAACATACATGCAACTTAGTACCTGCAAGAAAAACTCATTGTAGTTGTTGATCCCAATGTCCTCTTGCGCTTTACTAATCTTAATTTTCCTTCTTGCTCGAAAACTCCAAGTATGCCACACTCCCCTAAGAGTGCTCCAAGAAAGTCTAAGTGTCCAAGAGTATGAGAGAGAGAGAATAGAGAGAGCTCCAAAACAGAACTGAAAAAGGTCTATGAATTGATCTCATAAGACTTTTTATTAATGAGGCCTCTATTTTCTCCATTTTCCATTATTTTCCTTCAATTTCCTCCTCACATGCAACATGTGAGCTTTCACCTCCCTTTTCTCCTAATTTCTATTAATTTAATAAATAAATGTGCCAAAAATTGCACTTTGCCTTTCAAAATCCTTTTCCATTGTCTTTGCCAATTTCATTAGCCATTAATCAATCACCAGTGATCCCCATCACTATGATTTTGCCTAACATTCAGCTTTGAATACATCCCATCCACCATGGTTATTATTTTTCCTTTATTAAATTTTATTACATGGAATTTTCACTAGGTTTGTTACATATTTATTCAGTCAACTAATGTGTATTCATGACATTTACTTTGTTAGCTCGTTTTTCTATCAACCAATTTTTTTTCTGCCAAAATAGAGTGAACTAAAGTTAGTATTGACATTTTTTTAATAAAAAGTGCATTAACTATTTCAAATTTGTCAATTGATCTCGTATTATCCAATATTAAATGAACTGTGTTTTCAATTCATGTGAGGAATAAGTGTTTTGCAGGAAAATAGATATATGGACCATACTACAGATAAATCAATTAAGTAGCATTTTGTGACATGAAAATCTTGGTTTATGTTTGCATCAGATCTGGAATAAGTATAGATGATTACCTGTGTATGCGAGGCAATATTGTTTTCTGCCATTTTACATTAAGAAAAAAACTAACATTTCAAAACTATTATCGTTACAAGAGGATTTTTATTACTCTTTAATATTAATGATTAAAATAATATACGTTATTAAAAAAGAATAAATTTGAAAACCAAATGTGAAAGTTTACTATTTTGAATGGATTAAACATTATCAGTTTCTGAAATTGAACATTCCAACTATAATTTGCATTCTAATTGACGTGTGTTTACTGAAGTATGAAAAGGTAACATGTGCTGAGCTATTTGT
This sequence comes from Pinus tabuliformis, assembly GCA_031772625.1. Classification (NCBI taxonomy): domain Eukaryota; kingdom Viridiplantae; phylum Streptophyta; class Pinopsida; order Pinales; family Pinaceae; genus Pinus; species Pinus tabuliformis. The sequence continues at coordinate 753,196,970 of CM062812.1, forward strand.
GTTCATTGCTTTGCACAAGAACTCTGCACACAAAGTTTCTGGTGCACTCCTGCACACAATTCCTATGACAATCTTTGCACAACATTACTCCATATACTGAAACAATTGTACAGGAAAACGACTACGTGGAGCAAGAAATAGAAAATTTACCCCACAATGCCTCGTATGTTTGTATAAATTTCCACACGTTGCATATTAATGAATTAATTAGAAGTTGTTTCATTTACTTAAATACTAAGTGCATTTGTGTTGATCCCTGGTATAACTTCACTAGAAATAACTACATAATTTTTGGTGCCAATATTCAAACTTGAGTCTTGATACAAAGTAAGTGCGGAGATGGAGATGCGGAAGTTCACACAACCAGAAAAGCTCCGCATAAAAGATATTATGCCACTCAGCACCACACAATACATAAAACATCACAAAAAATTTAATAAAAATCTTTAAAATCAAATTCTGCCTCCATACATTTCTTTTGCATACTGCAAATTGTCAACTTTTACGTTATTTGGTACACATATGTCCTCATCTGGCAATAATGTTTTTGTTGGTAAAACAAAACTGGAAATTTCTTTATCTTCGTAGATTACTCTCATAATTATGATTACATTATTTTAATAATAAAATTTTTATACTTGACATTTTAATTTGTTTAATGTGGATGTCCAAGAATGTAGACGAAGTAGAATAAAGGCTTCATTCGCAGATTGCATCTTTCGTTTAGATATTTTGTATTTTCCCAAAATTTAATAGTGCAATTCATCAAACTTTTTATTTCTTTAATTAAGTAAATTGATTTAAGATAGCTGAATAAACATGTTTTTAAAACTATATATCTATTCATTTTTTCATTTTAGCGTTAGTTTCAATCAACCAAAATGCAATGATTTTTCACTCAAACCCAGTCGCTTCACACTAGGAAAGATCTGCACAATGAAACATTGATTATGACCAATTCAAATTTAACTTTAACTTTATGACCAAATCAAATTTATTTAATAATCATTTTTATCAATTTCTAAAAACAATAAGAACTTATGATACAATAAATTATTTTCCTGAAGTTCAACGCAGTATCTCATAATACAATAAACTATGGGTTTTATTTTCTAAAGTGTTGTGAAAAAATATATATTTCATTTTGCAATCGTCAATGCTAAATTAGTGTTTGTAATTAATTTGCGGATAAAGGAGAAATACTATGGGGGAAGTGTGGCCGAAGGGGTGTGAGGAGAGATTGGGTGTGGGGGAGTTTGTTAAGGAGCAGGGACTATATCGAGTCATGCTTTCTTCCTTCATGGTGCACATAAAACTAGGCTAATTTTCTGAATGGTTATTTTGTGAGTGAGTGCTCTGATGCTGTTATGCCTGAGATTTCTATTAATCCCTAAGAAGCTATCATTTTAAACTTTTTTTCCATTTTAAACATTTGATCACGTTGCTGTTCAATATGATAAATAAAAAATATTTTTAATGCATCAAATAAATCACTAAAGATGAATAGAGCGTGAAGCATAATATATTAAAAAATAAAAATTAATTTGAGCCCAAGGGGATTGGATACGATGTCCCAATGAAATAAAATTATCATCTCATTGAATTTTAAACAAAAATAAATGCAAATAAGGAAAAACGAATGTGTGGATGACATAGCAAGGAAAGGGAAAGTTGGAATGATTGACAATGTTAGAATTGTTTGTAAATGAAACCAAGTATTAGTTTATGCAAGAAAAAAGGATTAGAGTGCCAATAATATCTTAACATAAAGTTTCTTCACTAGCAAAAAAAGAAAATAAACATAGATCTCGAAAACTTTTACGATTAATACATACCCAAAAGCTATTAACTATGAAGGGTAGTTTTGGAACAAGATTCTCTGTTTCAGAACCTGCTAATGACGGAAGATGAAATTCTAGTGTACATGTTTCTCCATATGAGCCAATATGCCTTCAAAGTGATTTAGTTTTTTTCATAAATGCTCATGACCTATCTGCAAATTTGCTAATTTGTCTTGCAGTTTCCACTGGTTACGTTAGAGATCATTCATGAATGAGATGACAATATTTTTGCCATCATGTATATTTATTACGAGTTGTTACAGAATTGTTTTGAGATATGAAAGCTCATTACAAAAATTGTGTGGATCAAATGCAGAGTCATTAAAATCATATCTATTAACAGAGCTAGGATCTATAGCCTCCCTCTAACCAATTCTCTGCAGGTGACCTCCACCTGACTCTGCTCATTCACCAATTCAACACCTCACTCTACCTTGTTCACATGGCATATTGTATTTTACCAAAAAACAAAAAAGACTTGAATACAATAATGTTATGGATGAGCTAAAATAATGAAATATTTTACATTAAATAGAACAACAAGTTAACTAATAAAATCAAAAACCAACATAGACTTACATTGCAATGAACTAGGACCTAGTCCCAAAAGAAATTGTTTAAATGAATAGTCATAAACTACAAAATAAAAGTTATAGAATAGAAGCTAATAATAACACAAAATATTGAAACCATAGCATAGAAATGTTCCACCTTAGTTCATTATTGAATTTGAAAATAATAAATAAAATATAATGAGATTTTTTTGAATAAGCAACATTTAATTTCCATGTGTGAAATTTATCTATATGCCTCTCTTTATTTCATTGACTATACCTATGTTAATAAAGATCAACGTTGATTTAGTCACTACTTGGTTTTGGGTATAAAATATTTTTCCCAATCCTTTTGCAAACCAAAAAATATTTCCCTAGTTTAAAAATATTTTCATAACTTAATTTTCATATTTCTCTATTTCTCTTTCTGGATATTGTAAGCATTTATTTGGTAAATTGACACATAATAAGGATATCATTTCACTGCTTAATAGGACTTACTCTAACACATTGTATAATGGTTATTTCTTTTTAACAAATTTATTAATATTATAAAATAATATTTTTAGAATTTATTCAATGAATGTATGCATAAACATTGCTCTGAAACTAGCTTCCATTCTAGCAGAGTGGAAGGATGTGCAGAAAGAAATACGTTACCCATTTGTTCATACCAGCATTCTCAAGTGTGGATTACTGAACATTAAAAACTTAACAAGGGATAATAATGAAATGGTTATGCCTCACATTGAAATTTGCAGAGTGCAGATATGCAAGATTAATTGATTAAAGAAATCATGCATTTGTGTTATGTCGTTAATAGAAAAATTAGTAAGTGGTAACTAGATTACATGCAATTAGAACAAAGTCCATTACTCATGCAATTTGGAAAAATAATAGTTGATGTTTTATTATATTCAATGTGATTGTTTCTAAGTAACTAGTATAGAAAATAGAGATCTATGCATGGTTACATTGTTTTAGAAATCTCATTTCATATGTAAATAACCTGACTAGTTGTATTTGTTACAATTTCTTCTTACTTTAAACAATGTAAAAATGTGACAGTTCTATAGAAATAATAAACAAGAATAAATAAATAGAAAACCATTAGCAAAATTCAATAGACTTTAATTCACATAAACTCTAAATATATAATGATTTTACCATTACTATACTATGAATGCTTATGATCTGAATAGTACCAACCATTAATATCTAAAAAGATATATGTTAATCATAGAAATAATCCTTAATTAGGTTTTTACGATGTCTTGATTGCATATCGATTATTCTTTTATATCCTATAATAGCCAAAACGTTATTGGAAAACAAGGCAATGTGTGCAAGAAGTGTGTGAAGCATATCATTTCAATATGCTATAAAAAATTCTTGTTAACAAGTGCGTTGATTATGTGTTGAATCATCAAATGAATGTTGAAAATGCTACTTTATAAGATCGATAAATGCATCCTGATTGATATGTTTATGATCAATAATCATTATACATGTGTGGAGTGTGAATATGCAGAGGAAGCCTCCCTTGTGCAAAATAAATGTGTGCATAGAAGTGTACAAAGGAGATCCACACATTGTTTCAATTTTCTATGATGCATACTGGCCGAAGAGACCCGCACATATTCTTGAATTGTTTACCAAAATTAAATGCTATTAAGAGCTCAAATGATGCGTTGATTAGCCGTCAATTCAATGAATAAATGCTGAAAATAGTATTTTACAATATCGATAGATATGATTTTACTAATATGTTTGTTGGGCCAATAATCATTACAGAATGAATTCGATTAAATTCTATTAAGAACTTGAATGATGACATGATTTCATATCGATTTGTTGAATATATATTAATAGTACTGCTAAGCATTAATTAATTCTTCAATTCTAAGTGCAGACTTATTTGCAACATAATCAATATCTCTCACTCCAAGTTCCATGCCCTGCACACTTATCCTTTCTTACACACTCTAGTATTAAATGATTTGAACAATTTCTACATTACATGTTATCATTAATATGATTACATAATATAATATCTTATAAACACTAATGCTTACCTGTAATCCTTGGTTCTATTAGTATATGGTTTGAATTGTACAAATGAAATGGACAAAATGCTTGCATTTGGCTACTCTAATACTGACATGTGTTGATCCGATAAACATATGCACTGATTCTGCAATTAATAAAGAGACATGGCCTTAAGAGCACACTGTGCAGAAGTATGATATCTAGTATTTAGTGCATTTGACAATATGAAGAGCTTTATACAAATGTGGAATGTGAAGGAAGATTCCTTCACACAATACTATAGTTATTTGTCTCAACAAACTTTGCTTTGAGAGATGCATTAATGTGTTTTGAACTAAGATGTCATTTCAGTGGCTTCAATCATTTAAAACTGGTATTGTGTGGAAGCTATGTGGGAGAACTATGTGGAGAATGCATGCAAAAGTACAAAACATGGTAAAAACAAAATTATAAATGCAAAGATATAGATCCAGATTTCATTGTGGAGGAAGGTGGCTTTCATTGTGTGGGATTGAGGTGTTATGTAAGAGCTAGAGTACATTTTCTATAAAGAAATTTTTGCACTAAACACAATGAAAGCCTCTTCTACTATCATTTTACTTGCCTCTTTGTGTGACAGGAAAGTATGCGGGAGAACTGTGTAGAGAGAGAATGCATGTGGAAGTGTGGAACATCATGACACACTTATGTTTGTTATTTTTCACACTTGTTCTCTCGCACAAATTACAAATTAAAAAAAAAATTCATTTAATGTTGGACAATAATTTTTCAATTCACAAATTATCAATGGAATCTAAGTTTTATGAAGCTTTCACATGAACATAAATGAAAATTAGTGTGGAGAACCTGATGGAATTTTAACAAGTAACATGTCCCTAGTTTCATGTTAGGTGTTCATCGTGCATTTGTTGACATGCACATTAGCAATGCATACTTTATTATATTTTGAGGGGCCTTGTTACGAATAGTTCTTTCCAAAGTGATTTTATACGTGCTTTGCTAACTTTTCATTTTTCTAGTTATAAAAAATGTGGACATTCGAAATGCAGAGATACGGATCAAGATTTTATGGTGGAGTGCACAAGTCCACAAAAACCTATGTGAGGATGACTTTCAGTATGTGAGATACATAAATGCAAAGGAAAGCTATGAAAAGGTGGCTTTCATTGTGTGGGATTGGCATACTATGTAAGAGCTAGACTACCACATCTATAACGAAAGCTTTGCACTCCGCACAATGAAAGCTTCATTCACTGTCATTTTACCTACCTCTTTTTACAGGATATTTACAAAGGAGGCATTTAGTTAGATATTTCATGATTAAAAGCATTCAAACATATCTGTTGGCATTATGATACAGGTGTTGTCCTTGATGGCAACTCACTTAGATGACAGATGATAGAGTAGGAGGTCAATAGTAAAGAATTAATGATTAGACTACAAATAATGAATAAAGAGAGGCATATTCAGGTTCACCTTGACAAAGGAGCATATACACACGGGTTAACAGACCAAAAGAAGCGTATAATTTACACACGCACTTTCACAGAAGGAAAAGCACGTATATCTTGGAAAACTAAGTTTTGGTCCAAGGTATTTGGTCCATGGTATTTTGATCCATGGTATTGGTCCAAAGTATTTGGTCCGAGGTATTGACCCTAGGTATTTGGTCCAAGGTATTGGTACTAAGTGGTTTTGGTCCATGGTATTGAGAAATGCCTAAAACTATAAAAGGAGGAGAAGATCATTAGGCCAAGGTGTGCAAGTATTGAATATCTGATGAAGTGTGAGATCCAGTATGCAGGTTATGGATTTGTGATGCTTTGCTTGATCTAAACTAAGGATGCACCTATGTGGATGATGATGGATGATGGATCGGGATCTTAAGGCTTGGAATGTATAATCATTATGTGGTTTGATCGTGGATATACTAGATCTGAATATTGACGCATGTTTTATTCTGCAAATGTTATGATCTGGGTATGACTGGATCCTGAAATAGCTGTGAAGTTTTTAAGTTAGTATTTGTGGATCTGTACGCGGGTTCTCTTTGGTAAAAACACATATACACTCTAGTTCGACTCATCAGAATAGCATATACATTATGAAATATGATATCTAAATTTGCAGATGGTTCTAGTGGTTGTTGCGGAATTCTGGGTTCTGCTATGTGTTCTGGTGACTGTGTTTTGATGACAGGGCTTTAGTAATTCAGTTGTTGGGTGATTCAGGGATTAATGATTGAGTATTTAATGATTGGTTAATGCAATGGTTGTATTGCAGTGGTGATTGATTTTGAGCTTCAATGTTGTTGATGGGTCTAGTATGAAAATTGGATGAAATGTGGCCTTCAAATTATGGTGTTCTGTTCCAGGAGTATCCAGTCTGAAAATTTATGAAACATGGTCCCTAGAGGAAGAGAGAAGGTCGTAGCCTTCTGTAGGCTAATGCCTACGTATTGGTAAACATATCGGTTGGTACAAGAGCCAGGGGGTTGGAGCTCCCTTACAGTAGTAGCTGGAAAATGAGTGAAGGTTGGAGCCTTCAGTAGGTTGGCGCCTACGTACTAGTAAATATATCAACTAGTACAAGAGCCAGGGGGTTGTAGCTCCCTTTCAGTAGAAGTTGGAGAACGAGAGAAGGTTGTAGCCTTCTGCAGGTGAGTGCCTGCGTGCTGGTATGAGTCTGTGCCAGTACAAGATTGTAAACACTTTTTTCTTATATTAAAAGAAGACAACAGCAGGTGATTTTTGTCCCGCATTGGGTTTCAACCTTAAATCTTGGTGTTCATGTGTGTTTCTTATGTGTGATGATCTATTCTATTTTTACTGCACCTGGTTAATGTGTATATGGATAATGAAGTACTGATGCATTGATTAAATATCAACATATGATGAATTAACTGAATCATAAGTTTGTTTGATATACACTAGTTGCCTTAAACACAATTGCGTGTATATGCGAGCTCCCTTAACTAAAGTAGTGTATATAAATCTGATTATGGAAATGAAAAATTATTGATTTACTAATACTGATTCACCCCCCCCCCCCCAAGTATTATTTCCAATAATTGGTATCAGAGCAGGTCCTTTGGTAGAAGCTTGATCGCTTGAAGGAGATCCGTAGAAACAATGGGAAAGAAGCTAAAGAAGAAAGAACCTTAGAAGAAGAACATAGCTCAAAGGAACGGTGATAGTAGGAGAGACAATTGGCTATTAGATGGAAGCAAGGATTCAAATTCCAAATCACCTCAAGATGAACAAGAAAATGAAGCATCAGATAAAGTCATAGATCAACAAGATCTGTTTAACAAAAGGGAGTGTGCCCTCAAAGAAGAAGTTACCAGATTAAAAGCTCAGCTGGAGTGTGCTTTTAAAGTACATCAAATACTGCAGGATGAAGTGATATCATTAAAAAATAAGCAGAATGAAGAACTACCTCAAGCAAATAAAGAACAAGAAAATGAGATTCTCAAATTAAGGGAACAAGTGGAAGAAGGAAGAAAGGCTAAAGAAATCTTGAAGAAGAAACATCTGGAAAAGGAAGAACAACATCAGGTTGAGGTAAATATCTTAAAAAGTAAATTAGAAGAAAAAGATAAATTGTTACGATTTCAAGACAGTACTAAGATTCTGGATGATATTCTTAGTAGTCAAAGATCTCCTGCTATCAAAACTGGTCTTGGTATTTATGAATCTATTGAAGGTGAATCTAGCTCACAGGGTGAGGCAAGGAACTCTAATGCAAAACCGGAAATGCTCAACAAGGAGATAAGAGGTCAACCCCATCAACAACCAAGGAAGGAAATTCTTCAAAGAAAATCTTTTAATCCTAACTGTGGAAGTGATAGATGGTTATTTCCCCCGATGAATAATGATGAATGTTTCATATGTCATAATTTTGGACATGTTGCAGCCAGATGCAAAAGTAGAATGGTTCAAGACCATCACATAGAAAGATCATCATGTCCCAGGTACTTTAAGGGATATTGTTTTTCTTGCAATATGTTTGGTCACAAAGCCATTGACTGTCATAGAAGGAATATGAAACATGTAAGATGTTATGCATGTAACAAGCTTGGACATATAGCAAAGGAATGTAGGAGAAGATTTTGGGCACCATATGAAAAGGAGAAAACATAATCATAGTCGAAGATATGGAAGAAGAAGGAAGTACAGTAAGAAAATGTGGCATGGCACACTGTACAGACATAACAGACTCAAGGGGAGCTGAAAGTGTGAAACCTCATTGTTCTAAATATCATATGCAAGTTTCATGAATAAAAGTCACATATATACGCGAGTTCGAAGCTGCACAGTTGCATATATGTTAGTTTGAGGAAAAGCACTAGGACAGACTCAGGAAAAGGGGTTTGATATGGTTCAGTAAATTATCTGCTTTGTTTGATGATTGTTACAATCTATTGATGATGTGTGGAAATGTGTTGGTACTCATAAGATGTTATTTAGAAGTGCTTTTGATCCTCACAAGTTAACTTGATATATATCTGATTGATGATGATGCCTTGATACTTCTTGCTAATATATGCATGATTAGATCTGATAGTGAACAGATGGAACAGGTTCAGGGGGAGCATATGCTTCGAATAATGCATTGTTGGAATTATGGTCAGAAGTTTTTGGTGATGATGCTTATGTGGCTAAATGATACATCTTGCTATCTCAGATGATACTTGGGGTCACATTGTTGGTATTCAGATCAGATTCATGGATGATCATTTAAGTGGCATATTATTGTTGGTCGGCCAAGAGAATGGTATTGCAGGTTACAGGTCTGGATGTTGTTGACAGATTCTTATGGTTCAGATCATATATGGTGTGTGATAGTTGCTGATGGCTATCATGGTCTTGTTTAGATCAGTTGTCCTTGTTATAAATGTCATGTATATCATTTGATGTAAAGGTCATGAAAAGACCTAATCTGTAACCCCACTATGCATGAGAAGGATGATGTAATATTTTCTATGTCAGTCATGTATAAACATTTGGTATATCCCCACTTGGTTGGGAGATTGATGTATGAGTCATTGGTGATAGGAAAGTCATACTCACTTAGTTGAGTTATAGAGTCATATTATTCTTTTGAAAAAATATTTTTGCAGACTCTGCATGTGCTCAGGGGGAGCATGGATGGATTGGTACATCTTAGCATGTACAAAGGGGGAGCTCAATTAGAGATTTCAGCATGTACTCAGGGGGAGTATGGACAGCATAATGTATATCAAAGGGAGAGAATATCTTGGTCCACCCTTTACCCTTGATGTCAAAGGGGGAGAGTGTCTTGGTGTTGTTGTTGCCATCAAGTCCAAAGGGGGAGATTGTTGGCATTATGATACAGGTGTTGTCCTTGATGGCAACTCACTCATATGATAGATCATAGTGCAGCAAGTCAATAGCAAAGAATTAATGATCAGACTACAAAGAATGAATAAAGAGAGGTATACGCAAGTTCACCTTGACAAAGGAGTGTATACACACGGGTTAACATACCAAAAGGAGCGTATAACATACACATGCACTTTCACAGAAGGAAAAGTGCATATATCTTGGAAAACTATGTTTTGGTCCAAGGTATTTGGTCCATGGTATTTTGATGCATGGTATTGGTCCAAGGTATCTGGTCCGAGGTATTGAACCTAGGTATTTGGTCCAAGGTATTGGTACTAAGTGGTTTTGGTCCATGGTATTGAGAAAGGCCTAAAACTATAAAAGGAGGAGATCATTAGGTTAAGTTGTGTAATTATTGAATATCTGATGAAGTGTGAGATCCAGTATGTAGGTTATGGGTTTATGATGCTTTGCTTGATCTGAACTAAGGATGCACCTATGTGGATGATGATGGATGATGGATCGGGATCTTAAGGCTTGGAATGTATTATCATGATGTGGTTTGATCATGGATAACTAGATCTAAATACTAACGCATGTTTTATTCTACAAATGTTATGATTTGGGTATGACTAAATTCTGAAATAGCTGTGAATTTTTTAAGTTAGTATTTGTAGATTTGTACGCGGTTTCACTTTGGTAAAAGTGCCTATACACGCTGGTTCGCTCATCAGAGTAGTGTATACATTATGAAATATGACATCTAAGTTTGCAGATGGTTCTAGTGGTTGTTCCAGAGTTCTGGGTTCTGCTTTGTGTTCTGGTGACTGTGTTTTGATGATAGGGCTTCAGTGGTTCAGTTGTTGGGTGATTCAAGGATTAATGATTGAGTATTTAATGATTGGTTAATGCAATGGTTGTATTGCAGTGGTGATTGATTTTTAGCTTCAATGTTGTTGATGGGTCTAGTGTGAAAATTGGATGAAATGTGGCGTTCAGATTATGGTGTTGTGTCCCAGGGGTATCCAGTCTGAAAATTTATGAAACGTGGTCCCTGGAGGAAGAGAGAAGGTCGTAGCCTTCTGTAGGCTAGCGCCTACGTACTGGTAAACATATCAGCCAGTACAAGAGCCAGGGGGTTGGAGCTCCCTTCTAGTAGTAGCTGGAAAATGAGTGAAGGTTGGAGCCTTCAGTAGCCCGGCACCTACGTACTAGTAAATATATTGACGAGTACAAGAGCCAGGGGGTTGTAGCTCCCTTTTAGTAGAAGCTAGAGAATGAGAGAAGGTTGTAGCCTTCTACAGGTGGGTGCCTACGTACTGGTATGAATCTGTGCCAGTACAAGATTGTAAATAGGTTTTTCTTATATTAAAAGAAGACAGCAGCAGGTGGTTTTTGTCTCGCATTGGATTTCCACCTTAAATCTTGGTGTTCATGTATGTTTCTTATGTGTGATGATCTGTTCTGCTTTTATTGCACCTGGTTAATGTTTATATGGATAATGAAGTATTGATGCACTGATTAAAGATCAACATATGATGAATTAACTGAATCATAAGTTTGTTGGATATACGCTAGTTGCCTTGAACACAATTGCGTGTACACGTGAGTTCCCTTAACTGAAGTAGCGTATATAAATATAATTATGGAAATGAAAAGTTATTGACTTTCTAATACTGATTCACACCCCCCCCCCCTCTCAGTATTCACAAATTATCAATGAAATCTAAGTTTTATGAAGCTTTCACATGAACATAAATGAAAATTAGTGTGGAGAACCTAATTGAAGTTTAACAAGTAACATCTCCCTAGTTTCATGTTAGGTGGTCATCGTGCATTTGTTGACATGCACGTTAGAAATGCATAATTTATTAGATTTTGAGGGGCCTTGTTACAAATAGTTCTTTCCAAAGTGTTTTTCTACATGCTCTGCTAAGTTGTCATTTTTCTAGTTATAAAAAATGTGGAACTTCGAAATGCAGAGATACGAATTAAGATTTCATTATGGAGTGCACAAGTCCACAAAAAACCTATGTGAGGATGACTTTCATTATGTGAGATACATAAATGCAAAGGAAAGCTATGAAAAGGTGGCTTTCATTGTGTGGGATTGGCATACTATGTAAGAGCTAGAATACCACATCTATAATGAAAGCTTCACACTCCGCACAATGAAAGCTTCATTCATTGTCATTTTACCTACCTCTTTTTACAGGATATTTACAAGGGAGGTATTCAATTAGATATTTTAGGATTAAAAGGATTCAAACATGTCTAAATTCAAAGATGAACTCATAAAAGTGAGACAAAATTCTAAGTAAATACCCTACAAGGCAAAATGAGTAGTGGTAATTCTAATTCTTTTGTAGGAAATAAAATCCAAAAGCATCAATGCATCCAATTATTTATTTATTTTTATGTGAGGATTCCTTTCATTATGTGAGATATGGAAATGTAGAGGAAATCAATGCAAAGGTGGCTTCCATTGTGCGTGATTGACATGCTATGTAAGAGCTAGAGTACCACATCTATAAGGAAAGCTTCGCACTTTGCACAATGAAAGATTCTTCCACTATCATTTTCCCTACTTGTTTGTACAGGATCCTTACAAAGGGACAAGTTCAGTTCAAGATTTGAGGATCAAAAGGATTTAGCAATATCTAAATTAATATATGAACTTAGAAAAGTGAGACAAAAGCCTAAGTAAATAACCTGCAAGGTAAAATGAGATGTGGCCATTCTAATTGTTTTGTAGGAAATAACATATAAAAGCATCAAAGAATCGAATTATTTATTTATTTTTATACCCCGCAATCAAAGTATGTTGAGTATTGATTAGTTTCAGGACATTTCTTCAGCCAATAATGCCAAAATTGAGGGTTGGGGGATGGGGGGAGGAGCTAACTGCTACTATTTTGTTGTCCTGAAAATGGGTGTATGGGAAGTACTGCAGAAGAAAGGGTGTGCAAATAAATAGTTAATATTAGGGACTATATCGAGTCAATATTTCTTCCTACACACTCCACCTAATGCTAATTTAGTATGTGGAGTCGACACATAAAAAAAGGCTAATTTTGTGATATGTGGAGGAAAGAAAGGGTGTGTGGAGAAATTAAGTGTGGAGGAGTGTATTAAGGAGTAGGGACTATATCGAGTCAAGGTTTATTCCTCTGCAGTGTATATAAAGCTAAATTAGTATGTGGAGTCAAAACATGGACAAAAAGGGATAATTTTGTAACTGGTGATTTCATCAATAAGTGCTCTAGCATTGTTATGCCTGATATTGCTACTGCTCTTTTCAGTGATGCCAAAGCTGATGGGGATTCCAAATATGCGAAAGTAGCTTTGAAATGGTGTATTGTGTGCAGAGATAAGGGAGCACAGAGAGCCACTTCACACAATAAGAACTTTGACTCTAGCTCCACACTCCACAATAATGACAAATTGCGTAAATGTGAGCATTCTTGAATAACAAGAAAATGTGGGCCCCACAGAAATAAGCATGGCATTTATAAATTAATTAGCAGTAGAGGTAGGGACTATGTTGCATTGCAGCTATTACCCTTGTTAAACATTCTTAAATTCCACAACAATATCATTACTTGTTGGGAGAACCTTCTCCTGTGATTGTTAGAAACACACATAAACATTCTGCCCTTTTCTAATTGTACGAAGTGCATTCGGGGTAGTGTGAAATTTTGTATTTTGTATCTATAGTTTATGTGATGTGTATATGTGTGAAATGCAATATTGTAAAATTTATATACATGTGAGGTGAGATATTGTAAAAATTATATATGTGTGAGGTGAGATATTGTAAAATTTATTTTTTTACGAGTGGAACAAGTAGCCTTTTTGGGATAATGTGACATTTTTTTTTATATGTAGTTAATATCATTTATATATGTGAGATGAGGTATTTAAAAATTTAAATATTTACGAACAAAATTATATAACTAAAATAATAATAATCATCATCATAAATATATAGTATATATATTTATCTTGGAAATTTTAAATTAGGAAAATTAACACAATATAATAATTTTCCAAATAATATAATATATTAATATAATAATACATAGTTTATGGCATCCAAAATCCTAGTATATTAAGTTAGATTAAATTACAACCCTAATATCTTAACCAACATTATATTAAATAAAGATGAAAATCCTTTGTTAATTTAAAGAAGCACAAAATAAACCAATTAAAAACCTAAAAAAAAATTTTGAATGCTCCACCACCAAGCTACCGATGAGGGGCCCACTAACCCCCATGCTCCAGTGACAAGGAATGATCGTACCAAACTTACTTTGTAATGGAATGAGACTAAGCCTGTTTACAAAGAATCTATTTATAAAGAATCAACACATGCTTTACATGTATGTCTTATAAGTATTTATTTTGATAATTTAAAGATCATGTCCATAATGAATTACATAAAGGATTATGGGAGATAAATTAATTAGATGCGAAATTCTCCATATGGTGTTGTACAATATATGATGGAGGTGGTGAGTGGGAGGAAGCATGTGATTTCCCATCCTAGAACTCATAAGAGGGGACATGCCAAGGGACCCCTCCCATGGTGAACTAATTCCACTAAGTGGTGAAGAGTTCTTCACAACAAACCATTATTATTGTGTTCCTATTTTCATCTTTTTTTGGTTTCATAGTGACGTGGAATTGGTTGTTTCCCTTGATCAACTCACTCTTGTGATTTTCCTTGGTCCATTTCAACTGCACTTGCTTTTTCCAGTGATATTCTCCTAGTTAGAATGAGTGACCTCAACAACACAACCTATAAGACATGTTGATTAGGTAGCCACTTCATCTTACTATTTCCTTGTGATCCATTCTAAAACTTGGGTGGTTATTTCTCCTTATTGGTGATTCTTTTTCTGCTTCCCTCTCCCTTATGTGCAAAATTCAATGGTTTGGTCTCTAGTTCAATTTCTACATCTTAATATATAAGATTTTGTTTCTTCGTATCCCACACCACATACATTCACTCTCTCTCTCTCTTTATTTTTTTTTCCCTTTTTGTCCTCTCCTCTAATTTGTTGTCCCATTCCTTTTCTACCATGTTGAGAATGTCATGGAAAAAGAGAAATATTCTTCATGGGTATTTCCTACTATGAACCTTCCACGAGTTCTTAGGTGCAACAATGAGCCAAATTATCTACCAAACTATCTGAATGGCTCATGTTACCTAATATATGAGCTAAGCGTGAGGAAGTAGAAAGGGAGATTGTGTTATCGCTTAGAGAAAACCCTAGATGTGGGAAAAAACTCTAAGGTAACCTCAAATCGTTTTGAGGTTGAAAGATGGCCCTTCAACCTGGAGAGGGATCTCTCCCTAAACTCAACTACCCAAGGTCACAATGGTAGAAGGTTTGTAATATGTTTTATGACTAGATTAATTGAGAAAGAAACTAAGGTTGGTTGGTATGTAGGAAAACTTCACCATTGGGCATGGAGTCTAACCCAATCAGTTTTATATAAACCACAGGTTCAGTGAGAAAATATCACAAAAGCAAGATAGTAACAACTCCTTTGACAAGTTTGGGAAATCAGAGAATAGTAAAGAAATTAGTGTGATATTTAGGTGAAAAAAAAGTAATAAATATCTGAATAAAAGAATTTGGAGCACAGAGATATGAATTCCAATTCAACAACCTAGTATTCAAATATTGAAGAAGATATGAAACTTAGAAACAGATAGGGAATTGCAAACACAAGAATTTATACAAATTGCTCACATAAACTGTTGTAATATTAGCTTAGTGCATACACATGTAGTACATAAAAAGTTTTTTTTTTTCAAAATATTCAAACCCTTCTTCATTCTTCAGATCTTGTCTTTATAGAAAAGATTACAACTTACAACAGGTTTCTAGAATCTACTTAATTACAATCTTCTAAAAATAAAAGTGTATATGTCAAATACATGTACATAATACATTTCTTCAAACCTATCTGTATCTAAAAATGAAAGAGTTCTATAAAATGGCTATAAAACTGGGTCAAAACCTGATGAATGATCCTCTGCCTAATTTGTTGGAACTTGTGCCATGTCATCCTTCCAAAAATATCTTCTTTTGCGCACCTCCTCCCTTCGGGCTTCCTAATTTGATTGCACTAACAATCTTGCTATTATCCTTTTGAAGCATGAATATAAAGAGTATCGCTGACGGGGTAGTTGTCAATTCTTTTATAGAATCGATTGCCAAAAATGTGCTAATAATAAAAAGTCAGCTCTCTTCCACTTTCAACAGTGTGAAACGTTGATAGACATGTTATCGGTGGATCAAAATTCCATTTTGACAGTCGACGATTAAAATTGTGTGGTAAAAAATCAACTAGCTAACTATGCTAGTTTCGTCTAGCAAGATGTCAACATTTGTCCTCCTCTATCTCTTACTCCTCTGAACCTCGACAGTGACCCCTTTCTTTGAATCTTTGGTTTTATTTGGTCTATTTGAGCTTGTGGCCTTCTCTTGATTTATGATTAGGTCCTTTTGAGGAGTTTTATCTACATCTATGACCTCCTTTTCTAACCTAGGATTATATTTTAATTTGACATTCATTTTCAGCTTATTCCATATCCTGGTGTGGGGTATTTTTCCACCCTTAAACATATCTACCAAGGTGGTTTCCTTATATACTGGGGTATGCTCTACTTCGAGCTCAATCATTTTTCCATTAAATTTCTTTGTTTTCTTACTAACTTATTTTTCTGCAGGTTGGGGGGGGGGGGCAGTGAGAGGAGGAGCATCCTGTGTTTTTCTTAGCATAGCACTTCTCCTGGTGTAGATGCTAGGTTATTCAAGAACCAAAGGGGGAATTGTTTCCGCCTTTTTCTTTCTCTTTGTTTGTACATATGATGTCCCCTGAGATGAGGTCCCCTGTTCAGGTTTTTCTGGCTATTTAATTTTCCTTTTAATACCCTTATTCCTACCCCTTTTTTGTTTTGTAGGTTGAAGTTCAAACCCTCCCCAAAACAAAATGTGTTCCCAAGTCCTTCCAACTCTTCTTAACTGGATTTGAATTAACAATTTTATCAGACCCTTATGATATTTAAAGTGGGAGGATGAATTTTTTCTTGCTATGAATCTAGTAGACATATGTTTTAGGCTTTCCAAAAACAAATAGGGAGTATTGATTCTCAACTGGCTTGCTATGTGAGCCAAAAACCGGAAATGATAAAGATTGACATGATTGTAGCGTCCTTCACATGTGAAGTATGATTGAGTAATCCACAGGAGATAGTGCCACTCGTCCTTTAACCAAGACTTGTGAAACCATGAATGCTAATTCATCTCCTTAAATTCATCTTTCATAAAAAAGGGTACATCAGTGGCATCCAAAATATGGCTCCTGAAAGCTCTTTCTCTGTCTGCAGGAAAACTTGTGAATTCAATGATTAGCTACTTTGTGACCTGAAATGTAATTCCTCTAACAGTCACCTATTGACCATCGAAACCTTCAGAAAACGCTCTAGAAACTTCATCATGGTAACCTGCACAATGATTGAAAAATTGTTCTCAGCCTGCTTCCCGAAACTGCTGCTGAATTTATGGATAAACCTTGAGCAGCTCAAGTTCTTTAGGTTCGCTCCTGTTCAATTTTATGCCCTTTCCCATGTTTCTCACCACCAAGAAAAGTCACAGGAAACGGTATTGTGATTCGATCATTGGTTTCTGGGGACAATTTAACAACCCATCCTCCTTTAGCATAGTAAATCTAACAACTCAATCATGGGTTATACGAGTCTTACCATATGAGGTAAATTACTCCAGGATGTGTCAAACAATACATAATTATAAAGAATTGATAATTGATTTTAAAAATTTTACACGCAATCATGATCTTTTAACCCACATTACCTCTTAGCGGTGGAATTTAGTGATGGATCATGTAACCTCACCATATAACTCATCAACACTCGTTTGATAATTATTATTCATCTACTGGCATGTGCTCTATCGGCGTAATTTGGATATAAGACAAAAATTCTTTTTTATCCTTTTGACGTTAATGTCCTGAATGTGAGGGCATTTTTAAATTTTCAAAAATACAATAATGCTAACACTCTCGTTTTTAGCGCTTTAACCCTATTTATTAGATATTCACATTGATGCTCCCATTGCCAGCGCTTTAAAAATTAAAGACTAAAACTGTGATAACAAATTGTAGGAGTAAGAAAGTGATAATACAACACAAATATAACAAGGGGAGTGGATGTTTGGGTACTTAAAACATGTCATACTTTATGGAGGCATAAATAATTCATACAAATGGTCAACCTATATTAGTAGATGAAGACATTTTTGGGATGAGTTTTTTTGGACCACAATAATGCCAAGGAGGAAATTTCCCTTGTGTTAGATGAGATTCAATTGTTTATCAAATCAATATACAAGTGTCTCCAATCAATTAAAGACTATCTTGGCTTCACTCTTGAGAATGGAAGTTCTTCAGTCAATAGAAAAATCAGTATTGAAGTAATCCTATTAGTCTTGAATCCGTCATCATGACTGGGTGCAATTTCTATTTTTCTCACTCTCGGTATTTCATTTTTGTGTACATCCCAGTTGATAGGTTAAAATATGGAGGTATATAGAACAAACACTAAGAATTTTTTGGTCTATTTTTGGATCTTCATGTATAGTTATGTTAGGACTCAAGGTTTTTCCATTGGTATGGTTTCCCTTAGAGTAGCCTAAGGAAAAACTACGATTATGTTTTGTTATTTTGATTAATCAATAGAATACTTAATTTACAAAAACAAATTAGATGAGGAAGAACAATAACTCAAAAATTTAGGAAAAGGTGTCATGTTAGTACATTTATTCATATAGACTACTAAATTTAACTTTTTTTTTTTAATGATTATCACAAAAAAGAAAAGAGAGAGACATATGTTAGAAACCATGTTAATTAAAATTTTCATTGTTAGTGTTTAATATTTTAACTATATGAATATTTCATTCAACATTCTTTCACATGAAATAAAGGAATTTCGTATCTTTCGCCTAAACACTACAAGGTGAACATCTTGTAGTGGAGGTTCTTACAGAACCTTCCCAAAAGTATTATCAAATCCTTTGCTTATACTGGAGGTTTGTGGTAGAGGTAGGTAGATGGATGTTTTCATGGATGGTCTTTAATTAGTGAACATAAATTGTAACAATGCCCCCAATGATCTTGAAAAATTGATGCCTAGGTGCTTATATAATAAGGCATATCAATGATGGTTATTATTATAGGATACTAAAACATCTTTTTTTAATGCACAATGATGCTCCAAAGTAATCTAAGAGGACTTGTGTGTGTGAGAAGAATGCATTAGATTAGGGTAGAACATTTTATTTTTAATATTCGTTCCTCGCATCCTTCCAATATCTATTCCAATAACCGATGGTAAATCTCTTTAAATAATTGCCTTATTTGTAGTGCTCTACAATGTTGCTTCCTTAGTTCAATAACTTCATTAGTTGATTCAATACATTTTCAAATTTTCAAAAATAGTATACATTTTCATTTTTTCTCTATGGGGTAAGCTTTACTCCTCACAAGGAACATTGTTTGTTACCTCCATACTTTCAATTTCACCCGATTAAATATAGTTGTCTTTAAATTTGCCTTTTTTTTTTCTTTTTCTAAAGAAAATCGGAGCAATACACTTCGCTAGTTGGCTTACATCGAACCGATTGATATTGAGTTCTATAAACATTTATCCTGGGGTCATTTACAATACATTTTTCAAACATAATACACCACCTTGGGTTAGGTTTTAAATCATCAAATACAAATTGGTGTGCTCCATGGAGCACTGAAATTTCTAGTGCATTATAAAGATTATATTACATTGATTCATTGAATGAATCTTTTTATGTGTCATCATTGCATTACCTGTAGCGCACCAAACAACATGGAGCACTACAATAATGATGGTGTTTGTTGTTTGATATAATTCCCCAACGTTGGTGCACATGACCTCTTTGAGGAACCCCACGTTGAAGATTTAAGGCCAAACACAAATTTTTGAAATTTTTATTTAAAAATTTCAATTGTCACTAAATGAGAACTAATGCACAAAATAACACGAAGCATTGTGACAATCCCTGTGCTAGTTATTTAAAATAGGGCACCATACACACAAGGCTTATGTAACATATTGAAGCATTCACACACACCAAATGTTTTAGTCTATATAATTTTTTTGAATTTTATATTTAAAAAATCATCATGTTGGTGCATTAATGAGTAAGTTAGCATGAGTGTGCCACATATCATAGAACAATGTAATTATATCAACTACCACATACCATGGAGCGCCATAACTATATTTGTGTGCCACATATAATGGAGCACCATAACTACTTTGGTGCACCGACTAACATAAATCACGATGGATAAGGTAGTTCTTTTGGTTTGGTATAGAAAACCATATATGATACATATGAACAATTAAAAGCAGATAAATTACTTTATCACATTATTTTTGCAAACATGAATTATTTTCAATTTTTTATAAATATGAAATCGTTATGTATGTGTCTAATTTCAATTCGTGATATATATATATATATATATATATATATATATATATATATATATATATATATATATATAATTGTATGTGAATTAGTGACCAGAACAAGTAGCAAGTTGAAACATAACACATTGTTTGAGAATGGGGTTTAGAGAGAGGATCCCTCACCTTACCTCATCTGAGACACATTTCCTTTTTATAAATGTTGGCCTCCTCAATTTTTATGAGGCTATATCCTTTATGGGGAACTGCCATTTTTATGACAATTGATCCATCGTTAAAATCATGCCATGAAAGAATTTAGGTTCGATCATGATTTGTGGTATCATTTCATCATCCCATGAAGGAGAAAATTTCTTTTATCACTAGGTTTTCTAGGAGGGGGAGTTTTGGCTTTAATTCCCTAATCTACCACCTAGAGTTGTAGGAGAGAACTAGGTAACATATGTGCAAAAAATGTTTAGCTTGGACATTGTTCTTGCTATAGACTTCTAGGTCATCAATGGCTAGTTATGAGTAGATTCATTTAGTATAGAGGATGTTAGCTTCTTATCTATTATTGTCACGAAATTGGAATTCCTTACCTATGATGGGAAATCAATTAGTTTCCCTATGATGTACTATGTAGATAGCTTGGTTGTCAAAGATATTTTTGCACTAATTCTTTTTTTTTAGATAATTTTCACACTATTTTTTATATAAGGCCATTATTCCTATTTTTTTTAGATATATTTCCATTTTTTTTATAGATTCCATGCCAACCAATAGTAACCCACTTCCCTACTAAGCATATTATTAATGCATATATTTCCATATTGGGGGTCGTTCTCCAAGAGGACACGATAGATCGAGTGGATATGTAATCCAATTGGTAGAGGTATTTGTGAACCTTTTAGCTAGAGAGGATATTCATATCCTTGATCTTGTACAATAATCATATGTTGTGATTGATTGGAGAGGAAAAGATCCTAATGGTCTATGATGTTATCTCTAGACCTCATAAGACTTTCCAAAGATTTCATAGAGGGTGGTGACCATACTGGAATTAAAAGAAATAAGCTCATTGGGAGGGATTTCGAGGACTAACCTCTCTTGGCGCTGATCCACTGCATAGCGAGCCAGAAATATGAGTTTAAATAAGGTGCAGGGTAAATAAGAGGATCCATAAATGTTTTCAAGAGTGGAGTAAATGGCATGTTCCTTTCACCCACATCGCCATCCATCAACACCCCCAAGACCCTTAAAACCATCTCTGGTGGCTAAAGTGGATGAAGGTTAATCTAGTGAACAATGCTGACGTTGAAATGTCAATGAGCGAATGGGCAGCCCTGATTGGTTTCAAGGGCTAATAGAGAACCTATTCCACCTGAGGTACTCCCTAACATAACATGGTGGCGCCAACATCCACATGGGCTCCTCCCATTGGCTCCTCATGATCTAAGGTCCAACAGTTCGAAGGTAAGGATGAAGTATACCCGCCCACTCTCGTCTCCGATCTCTACTTTTCGACTCGTCAACTAACCCCCCACCTCCACGTATCCTCTACTTTGACTTCTAAAACCACCACGTGGCCAATCATTCCCTTTAACTATATAATAGTCAGTCGCTCCATATTTCTTCCCCCCCGACAGATATTATACAGTCCTAGTGAAAATGTTTCCGCTTGGTTGCCTGCGCAAGGTCTACTGCATTATGTCCCTAAAACATAAAAGGAACACTCCCCAACATCGCTTCGAGTCATTCATGCAGGATCCAGGTAACCTGACATGTCGACCACTTGTAATTTTCTTTTATTCACTCTATAAAATGAAGCAGACATCGCCCACAACCCCCAAAATCTGTGAGGCCAAATCCACTGGTGTCAAACCCTTGGTGGATGTAGAGAGTCAAATTGCAGATCCCGCTTGTCCTTATTCACTTTCCAACCTCCGTTGTGAGTTGTTTGCTAACGATGTGAGGAAAGAAGACCATTTTAGGGTTGTCAATGTTAGTCTTTATTTTCAAATTGTGCCTCCTATTCATCATTTCGCTGAGTACATATCCTAGCTAGCCATAGTATGCCAAGAGGATAATAATTGATTTATTTTTTCCTTAGGGAGTAAAATCCTGGAAATTACTCCCACCTTGATCTAAAGGGCCTTAATTTTCCCTGTTTCTTTCATAGTTCAGCCTTTTACCGACGCTACCCTGGTCCATCACTTTGTTACACTCCCCCATGATGAGTAGAAGTCCTTCTTAGACGAAATCCTAGTCCCTGGAATTAAATCCACCCCTCCAAAAGAGTGGTTCCCAATAACTCTCTTCCAAAAACCCATTCAACACATCCTGACTACAATCACCTACTTAATGGGCAAAGATGCCTCACAAACAAAAGAAAGCCACCATGGGGTTTTTGCATAAGATGAGGCAACCAAATTGTTTACTTAACATCAAACTCTACCTATCTATTGAAATATGCCTTCAACTCTAATTATTCCCTCCTTCTTCTTATTTTCGCCACTGCTCCCTTCTATTTTACATGTTCCTGTACACCCATATTGAGGAATTGCAGTGTCTAGATCTTCAAGTGTTTTCTCCCAACAAGAAGCAAATTTTTGTCTTTCATTGGAATCTCTCAGTGAGAAAATGGCTTGGCTTGGGTGGGTATTCATGCATATGAGAATTTTCGCCCTTTAATTCATTCAACATATCCTTAGTGTAGATCTGCTCCATTTTGTACCAATAAAGATGGGATACATATTAAAAATTGGATAACCAGTAGGTCCTTTTTGGTAAACACAAGGCAGGCCTTTAAAATAGCTTAGGCCCTTCTTGAATCCATGGAGCTAGAAAAGGGAGACACTTGGCATTATGTTCCCCATGACATCATTGCCCGAAGGAGAGAAAGTATTAAAGCATCAACATACATGCATGACTCAAAGCCCGAAATTGAATGGAAAGTTAACCTTCATTCATGGCCTCTTAATATAGAGATGGAGACCAAATCCCCAATGAGCATAGGAAAAGCATCAAATAGGATTGCTGACTCAGCAGTGGATACTGACTCCCAGGAGGGAAGAAGAGGAAGAGGAAGCGGGAATACAACTAGAAGCACTGGTTCCAAATCATCCAGGCTTCAGATCAACTTGGAAAATCCACTAGAAACCACAACTTCTCCCATAGTTGAAGTAGCTATTCCCAATCTTGTAGACATTGATGTTGCTACAGGATCTAGTTGGCCTATAGGAATAGATATTAATGAAAGAAACACAAAGGTAAAAGAGAGAATGCATAGATCAATGGCTTCCCAATCAACTCCTAGAAACACTAGAACACTAGACTACTGGTAGTTATGGACCTTGAGAAGATTGAAATGAGAATTTCACTACAACACCCATCAGTGTAGGTCTTGCCTACAAGACCTTAGTTCAAGACCTTGGACGTCTCCCTAAACCTAACAACTGTCCCTTTGTGAGATAAGATCAACCTACACAAGCAGATTGGAGAAATGTTATATAATGATTTGGGTAAAAACCTCATGATTATTCGATAGAGCTGAGAAGTATATAGGAAAGGTCTCCAACAAAATTAAAATAGAGAAGGCAAACTCTAGAGCTCTGTATCTCGAGAAAGAATCATACAAGGAGTTGATAATTAAACTAGGTATCAACCTAGATGATAGATCAACAGTAGAAGTCATTCTGCAGTCAATTCAAAAGGAAAATCAGGAGCTAAGGCATAGGCTAAAGATGCATGTTGATGAACATATTCATACAAAGGAGCTAGCACAAGTATAGATGGAGAAATAAAGGTTGATGAAGGAGTTGGCAGATAGTAAAGATAAAGTATCCGCTTTAGAGAAAACTGTGATTGATTTGCCAAAGAAGATTGATTCCCATGTACGTATAATAGTATTGCTAAGATCCACAAAACCCCACTAATCATCTCACTTAGGCTCTAACCGAGCTTCAACTTTCTAAAGGTGAACTAAAAAATACACAAAGGGACTTGGACACTACCAAAGCCCAGCTAGCCTAGAAAGAGAAACAATTGCAAAAATCAATTATTAATGCTACACAGTTCACTAAAAACCTATAGGTTGCCACTCAAGAGATATATGAACTGAAGGCCAAACTGATGGGGAACATGTCACTCCTTTAAGCCAGGTAATTGGTGTAGGACGAGATCATTGAGGAAATGAATCACAGTTGGGAACGTGTGACTTTGATACATGATCACAATTCCTTAGTTCAAAGTGTGGATCACAAATAACAAAGGCTAAAGAGGTGAGTATAAGGAACTCCCAGTTTTCTCTGAATTTCATTCATTTCTTAAATGAGAGACGAATCAAAGAGATAAGGCCAATAGATATGGAAGATAGAGTTAGTGTAGTGGAGGAGTTCTCTAAGGTGATTCCGAAAGAGGAAGCCCAAGCTAGGTTAAAGCAGAGCTTAGTCAGAGTACAAAATGCCATGGCTTCCTTCAGTGAAATCTTTGATGAGATCATATAGGATGGGTTACCTAACCTATGGCATCCCTGAGGGGAACTACTATCTCAGGAGAAATATAATCAAAAAATGATAGAGACAAAGAGCAGGGCAGGATCAACTCACGAGAAAACATCCACGCTTAAGGGTATAAGTATGGTAAATTTACTGAAGAAGGAATTTCAGTTACTTGGGATGGTTAGGAGTATTTTTCATCTCAAGATGGACTACTGTGGGGTGATTTATCTAAATATTAGCCACAAGTAGTTCAAATCTGCTCCTTAGCCCCCTCCAGCCTTGAGGCAACATGTTGAGCAGTTTTTGAATCCACCACTCCTACAATCGGTCCCTCCTCATGCTCCACATGCTCCTCATTAGGCTTCATCATCTCGTCGTTCATGAAGATCATCCAAATTATGTCAGCCTTGGAATTTTATTTACTTTAGTATTATTTTTACTCATGTTTTTCACTTTATTTTGTTATATCAATACATTATGGTTAAAGCAGTTGTGCATTCGCACACGCTAGAATTTTGAGTATTATTTTGGCATAATGAACCAAATCAAGAAGGAATATCTCTCTAATGGCCTCAATCTATCCAAAGAGGCCTATATATAGAAATTTTGATAAATAAAGAAGGGTTCATGATTTTAAAAAGAAACGTTGTGTTGTTTTGAGAATGTTTTGGTTCTTTTAATGTATGTGTTATTCATAATATTAATGCATATCAATGGTGATTCCTTCATTTTGGGATTATAGTATGTCTCCTCTCTTTTGTAATTTCATAAATGTTCATGTTCTTCTTAGATTTTGTGTTAAGTAGCTGCTAGACATGTTTCCTTTCTTACACAAATTCATTTGAATTAAGATGTTAATGAAAATGTTTGTATGAATTTTGGAAGCTAGACCTTTAAATGCGGTCTGTGATTCTTCTCATCCATTATTATTCCATAGCTTTCATTTCTTTCTGAATCTAGATAAGTGTATAATACTTGGTATATCGAGATCTATATGATAGTTTTCTTATTTTATTTCTTCTGCTATCACATTCACA
Organism: Pinus tabuliformis; assembly: GCA_031772625.1. Lineage (NCBI taxonomy): Eukaryota > Viridiplantae > Streptophyta > Pinopsida > Pinales > Pinaceae > Pinus > Pinus tabuliformis. Next base: position 753,222,847 of record CM062812.1, read on the forward strand.
TTAAAGCAAATGAGTTGTTAGTCCTTGGATGATTTTGGCCTCCGTTGATTGATACTTTATATCAATGTATACCTCTTATGTATAAAGAACTCATGGACTATTTATTTCCAAATCTGTTTGAACCAAGTAAGTTAGTTTTGTAATAAATATCACAAATGGTGTTTTCGATCCTTCGAAGAATTATCAGAGATACACCAGATTCATATGTATTAGGCACTAGTATCTTCACAATCTAAGGGTTGTCTATAGAATCAACACAACTGTGATTGATTAGAGAGGATGTGTGAACATGATATTTACACTAGATGAATAACTACATGGTTGAAGTAATATTATTTTTATGTTTTGATATATCTATTTTCATATTTTCTTCTCTTATTTAATGTATATGTAATTTACTGCAACATTTTTTTTTAATTATCTTATTATTATTATCTACTACTTTGTAGATTTCGACACCATATGTTTGGGATGAGACTCCCCAAAAGGATAAGGATATGGCTAAGGTAGATGAAAAACTCTACTACATAGACCTTAATACGTCACACAAGCCATACCATAGATTTTATACATAGGTGGTGGATCACATATGTAGTTTGATTACTAGGAAGGGAGTAGTAACTATACATGTGAGATATCATACATGAACCAAATATATTTGACATATGGGAAACCCTTCCTCATGACATGACACCATTAATACATCATGCTTTTGGTGCCTTCAACCCCATACATAGGTTCATGGATAGTTGTCATTCTGATTTGTCTTGGTCATATTCTAAGGATGATGCTCTCAATCCTCCATTGCATGATTCTCCATCACATTAATCTACACTAGACTTACTATCAGCCCCTCATCCTCCTCTACCACTTAATTCCCCACCAAATATTCCTACACTAAACTGATGGACATCCCCTTATCCTCCACTACATGATTCCCCACCACCTGATCCTCCACCAAAATAGCTTATATCTAATCATGCTTCTCTGCATGCATCACAAGCTAGACCATTCATTAATCCACGTCCTCATCCTCCCCTACCTTGTAATGCATCACTAAGTGGAAAATGCACAAAGCCACCTTCTACTCTTCCTCCACATGTGTCACTAGCATGACCATCAATTGATCCACCTCCTCCCACTCCATATGTGTCAAAAACTGCACTAGATTCATTAATCCATCCACTTCTCTCCCCTTCTCCTTCACGTCTACTACACCTTCAATATTAGATATTCATGTTGTCTAGGTTATGATCACATCAAGTGATATACCTCTTGATGGAGACATATATTCTACTATACTTTCATCATTATTATTTTACATGGGTATTGGTAGATCTTATACCTCTAGTAGAAGAGGTATTAATATTCCTTTGGCTTTGGTAGAAAACCTAGCTAGTAGTGGTATTTTAAATATATATTTATTGTTATATATTTGGCCTAAGATTCACATATGACATATTTATTGATATTGATGAGATGTATATTTAGCATGCATATTGATATGTATATTGCTCATGTATATTGTGTTTTTTCATATCATGTTGATTTTGTTTGATTTATATAATCTATTATGAGTAGGAGATGATTACCGTTATTAATGATTTATTTGTTTTTGAATTTGAGATGTCGAAGGATCTTAGCTCGATTGGTTTCATGAAATGCATTTCCCTAGTTGTGTGGTTTGATGACTTTGGAGACATGTTGTCACTAGCCCATTTGTGGCATTTATGATGTAACCACCTCCCTGATACCACCCTATAAGTATTTTCAGTTTTAGTAAGGTGTTACCTATTTGACCCAATCCCCAAGGTTTGTTATGGAGATGAAGTTAGAAAAACTTCATTTTTGCAAGTCTATAGAAATTAATTTTGATATGAACAAGCTTGTCGAGATATTTCTGACAAATATAAAATTTACCTCAATCTGAGTTATAGTTCAAAAGTTATGCCCATTAGCAGCTTTCACCTATTAACAGAGGAAATCTCATCACATGGATACCACACAACCTTTTCCCTACTCATGTGGAACAACCACACCATCTGTGTGTGGGTTTTTGGTTACCATGCCATGAATCCCATAATACCATCCTCTGCACCGTGCATCCAAGGTGGAGACCATTGGTCCATGTCATCTTGAGAACTCTTGGCAACAGGGATTTCCTCCTTAAATCCCTCTATTTCAACCTCAAGACGAGGTCTGAGGTCCGAGATCCAAGTTCCAATGGGGTCTTTCCATTGCAATGCCTTGCCTCATTATATTCCAACCATAATTTGAGGCCTGCGGTCTAAGATCCAATGGAAACATTTTGGTACTCATAGCTCCACCTCGGTCCCACTCTCTTCCTTATCACACACATTTACCATGTTTTCACCTCAAGCCAAAACAAATGGTAATGTAGACACTGCAAACAATGGTTAATATTTTTGGAAGGGTGATGAGTCCCATCAATAGGTACATTTTGAAGAGCAATATGCCATCCTCTAGCCTTAAAACTATCCTTATGTTACATTAATTCACACTTTTTGTTATATTATGCTTAGTAAGAGGAATACAAGGTGTTTGTTATAGTATGTGGTCTAATTTGGTTTAATTGAAGGAAAATGTAGCATATTTTAGGTTATTACTATTTAGGGGATTAATGGAGACAATTAGGAGACAATATAGGGTGTTTTTCCACCTCCTTAACTCCCTAAACTCGGCTTGGGATCACCATATCCTCTCTCACCAGTTTGAGTTCATTGGTAGCCAAGTGACTCGTAGTCCAAGTGAAGGTCAAGAGGGTCAAGATCCACCATTTTCGAGATTAAGGATGGAACCATTCCTACTTTCAATGGTTTGGTTCAAATTCCCTTTTGTATGTATAAAATAGAAGAATATCTCATTAGGATTCGAAGTTTTTGTTCAACTAGGTGTGGCTATTGAGTTTTAACCTTGACATTGTTGTTTTCAACTTTTATGTGATGTATTATACTTGCACTTTCTGATAATGACAAGTTGGATTTTAGGTTTCATTTGAGTTAGTTTTAGAGGGATGAGACCCTTGGGTTTGGGCCCAACCTAGAGGCTTTGGTCCATCTTCTTTTACTTCTGTTTCTTCTCGATTCCAAACAATTCATAGTTTCTCGCATTTCAGTAGAGATTAATCTATAAAATCCTGTGATTTTAACCTCTACATCACCTCTCTTGTGGGAGAATGAGTGGAAGGATTCCCAACCACAACCCAAAATGATTGTGTTTATGATTTCTTGGAAATAGATTAGTGTTATTTGTCCTTTTTTACATTTTATGTCTATAGATTAGAAGTCATCTTAGTGATTAGATCAATGATATTGTATAAATTACATGTTATTTAAATTCAACACATCTTTTACATCATAAGTTATGTCATTTTGTTAATGATAAATGGATGCATGCATCTAATTGATTGAGGGCTAGTTGATCTATAGGGAAGTGTGGCTTCACCACTTCCATCCTAATCTCCTTCATCTTCTCCTTCCACTTCCAAACTTTGTCCCAAAAACCTATTTTATAAGCAATATTTCCTAGTACGCCTAAAGCACTCATCCTAGTGCAAGATTGATCTCCGAGAGGTACTGAGCTTGGATAGGGGCTCAAACCAACCTTCGTCCATTTTCTTCAACTTCCAACCACCTCTCCATACCCTCAAGAGAACATTTTCACCTTCAAAACAACTTGAATGCCCTCTTGTATCATTACAGGCTTCCTATTGCATTCACCTACAGAAAACTTGTAGCAACATTTTCCTTCATCAGTTTTGATCCCCACTGCAACTTTGACTTAGCATAGATGCATAATGACCCCCAACTATTATTTTATGGTCAGCGAAATCTCCTAGGCCACTCCAACCCTTACTTTTCCTCACCGTAAAAATAGAGTAGAGTTAGTTTATTTATCATGCAAGTAGGTTACTGATTTATGACCAAGTGTGAAGAAGGTAGATGGTACATGAAACTCTTATTGGTATTATGGAAGATAAATTATCTTCCTTTCTGCAAGTAGTTGAGGTAATTTGATGAATTATGCAAGATAACATAGATTTATTTCTACAAGTAGATTAGCCTTTGTCCTTTCATGAATTGATTAGTTAGTATTTACTGTTAAGAAATGGCAACAAGAAATTCCATTTTAATTTCTGCTTGAATTAAACTATGAATTAAAATAGAATTATTTTCTCATAGAAATTTGAAAATAATTACTTAAGTTTAATTAACTTAATTAATTTAGGAAATTTGAATTGGAAGTCTTTTAGAATACATGTATATGCTCTCCCTAACTTATAGGAGTTCAGGATGAGTTATGAATGAGTTGTAATTAGTTAACTCAGTTTATTGAGTTAAGTCTAGTTAAATTAGTTCCAATCAATTTCAGGAAATAATAGTGAGTAAACAATCAGCTGGAACACTAGTGACCTAATTAGTGCTACTCTAGTTAACTAAATATTCCACCATCAAAAACTCATGCATGTTGATTCTGAGAAAGACACAGTTGAGACTAGAGTGTAGATACAATGTACTATTTGTTTTAGATTTTTCTGAGTTGCACTGACAGTGCATGCAATTAGGAACTAATCCTTGAGGGATTGGGCTATTTTTAGAGGATTTATTTCCCTTTAAATACAAGCTATCCTTCATAGGAATTAGACATTAGAATAAAGACATGGAGAGCTTGTGAATTGGCTAATATTTGGCCTTGATCTTGCTTATGAGTTGGAGATTGAATTTTCTGAGTGCTGGGATTGTTCTAGAGAGAAAAAGCATTGTAATTTCATCTTGATTTTCTAAATTAATACAAAACAGATAGTGAGGTTTTGAGTTGTGGCTTTCCCCAGATATTTATTGTGTTATGTGCCTTTGATTCTCTTCCTCTATTGATTATTGTTTGCTCAATGTTTATGGGCTTCTGCTATAAAGAGTAGAATTAGATTCTTGTCTCTTGTTTTAGTAGATTAAATGAACTTGTGAATCTACAGGATTTTCTACATGGTATCAGAGAAAGATTATTTTTTGGGTCAATAGTTTGTACAGAAGTTCTGAGAATTCATGTGCAAATTTTTTAGAAAAAAATTGCATATTTGGATTCCTTGGGAAAAGATACCCAAATTCAAAATGAAAATCGGCTGAATCAGAGTTCGTATGAGGGAGATGTCGTTGATTTAAAACCAACTCTCTATAGGAGATTTCGAAGTTTTGAGTTTCTAGGTTACAAGCAAAAGCGGAATTTACATACATACTTTAGGATCAGCAGATGGCATTCCATGGGTTGAGGCTTGTGTATGCCTTTTGTTGGGCGTAGGATCCCCCAAGGGCAGTTTTGGGGCTTAAAGCCTAGATTTTGGCCCAATTTTGTAATCCAAATGTAAAGATTCTGCATTTTGTGGTCTCGGATTGTGTAGCTATTAAAGATTCATAGGGTTGTCCGCCCTTATTTTGGAAATGTAATGTCGGCTATAGAAGATCTACCCATGGTCTGCAGCCCATGGGATTGTATAAATAGAGCTAAGCTTTAGGTAGTTAGGGGATGATAAGATTAATGGAATTATGGAATAAGATATGAGGTATGAGAGATAGCTCTGAGTAGAAGGCTAAGCTTTGGGTCGTAGCATAGGTAGAGGCTCTGCAGTTGAGTGCACAGAGGCCTGGAAGTCTGTAGCTGAGCGCGTGGACCCCTGCAGCTGAGTGCGAAGGGCGGGCGAGTTTGCAATCATTCAGAATTATCAATAAAGAGAAGTATTCTACAATATCTGCATCTTTATTTCCTGTTTATGCATCTATTATATTGCATATAAATTTCACTTATAATGCTTATATGATGCGCTAATGTATGTAATTGTGTTGGAAAGTGACTGCAAGTAGGAACATCTGTTTACACGAAGCTAACTAAGATCTGATAATAAAACACTTAGCCTAGTTAGGAAGATATCGTAGTTCGCTACACTAGCAGTGCAAAAGGACTTCAGACCCTGGTTAGCGCTACACGGAAGACGATTGTACCCTTTCGCGAAGGTACTCTGGGTTGGAACAGAGGGTTAAGAAACCTACGCAAAGGCAGGTACGGCTGGAATAAAATGATATTACATCCATATCAAGGGTGTAGAAACTTGGTTCTAGCATCCCCCCATACTGCTTCGGGTGAGACTTCATTCTGCGCTCTATGGGTTGATGTCGAAAGGGCCAGTAGTGTAGGGATTTGTTTAGCTAACTAACGTTGAATCTAGGTTAGGCCCCCACAAGCCAACAAATGGTTCCGTTTCTGAGACTGAAATCTACATAGAGATGTGTGATGTCATGTCACTGGAATCCAAATAAGAAAGAAATCGAAGGCTGGTTGGACAGAAGTATTCACGAGTTCGCGGTGCAGGAGAACAGAAACCCGTGATTGTCAAAAGAACAGTAGTTGGACTGATACCTATATATGGAGATCCATGAAATATTTTTCGCATCCTTTCCTACTAAGCTATATGAGTGGATCACGAAGCTAGAAGATAGCAAAGGGAGGTGGAAACTTGACAGTCCTATTGTGTGGACCCCAGATCTAGTGCGAAGGTTGGAAGCATTAGGGGATAAGATCATGGGCATTGTCAATCATTGGCTCGATCACATCATAGGAGGATTTGTTACTAAATTCACAGTCGACACTTTAGTCAACCATAGTGAGGCGGAGCGATGATTTTTCAAAGGACTGCGAGGTAAGTACGTAAAATATTTGAATGCTTGGATTAAAATGTTGTTGTGTGAAAAACGGGTTATGCAGCTACCTTGATGTTTAGGACTACGCGAAGCAGAGAAAGTTATAGAAACGAAGGAAATAAGGGTCTGGAGTATATCCCTTTGATTTCACCTCCGCGAGGGGATGAAGAAGGGATAGAGAAGGTATCTCCGTGAAGTGTTATTCAGTTGATAAGACAGGGATTTCCGTGAATACCACCTATGCCCACACCACCTTCGTCTTCACCGCCATTACCTCCAACCTCACCTGTACCACCTCCACCACCACCATGATTCAGTATGTCAAACACAATGAAGTTGCCTTTGTTCAAAGGTTTTGGAAATGAGGATTAGGACCAATTCTAGTTCATTGTAAGGGTTGTATGGGAAGCTCAAGGTGTTACAAATGACCACATAAAGAAAGCAACATTGGTTAGCACTCTGCAGGATTGCGCGCTGACTTGGTATATTAATTACTCCAACAATAACCTGAATGCAAAAGTAGCGGACATTCAGGTAGCACTAAATAGGGAATTTAGTAGGCCTAAGTCTGAGTCACAGTCGATTGTGGGATTCAAAGAAATCACGATGTGACTAGGCGAGACACCATGGGAATTGGATCAAAGATTGAAGTGTCAAGTCCGCGAAGCCAATATGAATTTGATAGATGGATGGCATAGTGAGTGGTTTGTGGCTTCGCTACTACCCCACTTAAGGAGTGTGTTGTCGCAATAGAAGCTAACAACTCAGGCAGAGGCCTTGGAGATTGCCATGAGACTACATGAGACTCTGATGCAAGATCCTAATATAGGAGTTCAGTATATCCATGTGTGGCTATAGAATCTATGCTTTGAGATGAAAAGCTTGAAGCAAGATAAGATGGTTCGACCCGAAGTGTGCAAGGAGGTATGGTGTTTCAAATGTAAGAGTTAGGGTCATGAAAAAGACCATTGCCTGGTTTTTACAAATTAACTTGTAGGAGGAGGATCGATGCCTTTAAGGCCAAAAGCTCACATAGGACCTAGTGCGGTGCTTGCTTTATGGTGCGCTATCTGTTAGGTAGCCGAAAAACATGCCACAAATTATTGTCACTTGCTGCAAAAGTATGTGAAAATGCCGCAACAGTTGTTCTGCAATTTTTGTAGATCGGTAGGACATGATGAACGTACTTGTAGGAGCTATGAATTGATGATGTATAGAAATCCCACCAATAGGGTTCAGGCCGAAACGCGACCCCTTAACCAGAATGCAGGGATGGCATGGACATTATTTGAGGGGCACAGACGAGGTCGAGGTAGAGGAGGACCTGGTAGAGGTCGCGGACAGTTGATTTTCTACAATTGCGGAGGGCCAGGACACTATGCCTTAAATTACACTAATCCAACATGCCTACCGTGAAAGTGTTTCACACTGTTTGATCATGAAATAGAAGATTGTCCTATGCTGATAGCTAGGATACGTGACAAAGGGGTGCTACCACCTCCCCTGACTCAAATTCTGTAGATGATGAGGTCTGAGCCGCGCAAGGAAGACCCAAATGTAAATATAGTGCTCTGGAGTGGAATTGCAACAAGGGATGACGAGGGGAAACAACCGAAAGACAATACATGGATTCGCAAAGCCCTGGTGAAAGAGGCTGAGTTCAATTTGGAGTACGCTTGTGAAGCATTAATGGAAGCTACGAAGAGCTTTGCTGAGGCCTCCACTTATGGAAGCAAGGATAAGCTTGAGTCGCAGATGAACCCCTCTATGCTCATAACTTTCCTTGAAACCTGTGTGAAGTTACTGCATGATAGTAAGGCTATGAAAGGGTTACATGAACTTATCAATAAATGTGTTGGGACTGCACCAGGTGAACTATGCATAGTTCGCAAGATCGGAAAGAATAAAACAAGGACAGGACATGAAATGAGACTCACTGCGCAAATCAGAGAATACGAAATGGATCAAGTCATTATGGATTTGGGATCAGATGCAAATTTTTTACCAAAGAAAACATGGGAGTGAATGGGGAGACCTACGCTACAATGGTCTCCAATTCAGCTAAGGATGGTGAATCAACAAAAAATAATACCCATGGGGTGGCTGCAGGGAGTAACTGTTGATATTGAGGGAGTGAGTGCGCTGACGATTTTGAAGTAATAGAGATTGTTGATGACAGCAATCCCTACCCTGTGCTCTTAGGAATTGACTGGGCTAATAATATGAATGGGGTAATCAATTTGAAGAAGTGAAACATGATCTTTGAGAGGAAATAATTACGCGTAATAATACCCCTAGATCCTGCTGAAGGATCGCGCTACACAGAACCAGTCCGCGATTATGAGAGTGATGATGATCTAGACTACATCTATAAGATAATGTTATGAGAACAAGACTGGGTGAATCCCACCACGGATGGATGAATCACATGCAATCGCGAGAGTTCCTGCACTTTGGACTCCAACGAAGAAATAAAATGTTGGCAGAATCAGTTACATGAGGTAACTATGCTAAATTGCAACATAATGACCCGGTCGTTGTGTTGTGTATCGTCATAGGTAAGAAATCTGCCTACTTATGATGGACTGAATGAGGTAGATATCTTTTTGGATGCATTCGAAAGGGAAGTGCTAGAAAAACAACGCTTCTAGGCCTTGGACTGGGCACTGTGCACTATGCCCGCAAGATGGTGGGGTATGCATAAGGGGAGTTTTGATAATTGGTGCGAATGTAGGAAAATGATGCACACACGATTTGGGAATCCTAATATGCGACTGAAAAACAAGTACGATGGGTAGAATGATCCGCGTGTACATCTAGCCAAATGGATGCAGTGTTATGGAGAAAAGCCACAACCTGAGTGGGTTCACCTATTCTGTCATACCTTGGATGTTATCCCAATGAATTGGTATGTAGAAATAGAGCTTCACCATGGGATAGGTGAATGGGATATCCTGCATGAAGGATCCATGATGAAATTTGGTTTTGAGGATGGGTTTGACGGTATTGATGAAGCACTATAAGAGGTGAAAGTAGCCATCTTTAGGATATCGTGGGATCATTTAGACCTGACGCAACCTGAATGGGCTACTCAGATGAGTCACACACTAGAATTTTATAATGTAACCGTTGAAGAAGAGGACAAGGATCTATGGAAGATTACCATTCCAGAGACAGAAGGCCACCATGAGGTTCAAGGATCACAGATTGAGAACTCTGATATAACCACGTGAGTGATGAAGATAACACTAAAGCTTGACACAGAGCCAGTTAAGCAGAGGCCTTACCACCTAATCTGAAATACAAGGAGAAGGCCTGCTTAGAGCTAGACAAAATGCTAGCAGCAAGCATCATTGAGCCTGTGGAAGAATCCGATTGGGTAAGCCCTATGGTTTTGCAAGAGAAGAATCAAAAGGATGAAATAAGGATATGTGTGGATCTCAGAAAACTGAATGATGCTTGTGTGCATGATCCTTTCCCAACTCCATTCATGGATGAAGTGTTCGACAATGTAGGTGGCCAAGAAGCATACTCCTTCATTGATGTGTTCTCGGGGTACCAACAAATCAAAATCATACCAGAGGATAGGAGCAAGACAACCTTCGCAACTAAGTGGGGTTTCTTTCAATATACTGTAATCTTGTTTGGGTTTAAGAATGCGCCTGCTATCTTTTCACACATGGTTGTTGCGACATTCAAGGAATTTATTCATAAGTTCCTAGAGGTATACTTTTATGACTGGACTGTATTTGGGATAGTTAAGCGCCATGTAGTGAGCTTGCACTTGATTTTGGATACCTGTCGAAGATACCAGATCGTGCTCAACCTCAAGAAGTTTCTATTTTCCGTTCCTTTTTGGAACCTATTGGGGCATGTGGTTTGCAAACAAGGGCTAATGGTAGACCTCGCAAAGATCGCAGTGATTCTGAACTTGGAAGCACCGCAGAGTGTGAAACAGTTGCATGCTACCTTCGGACATATGGGATATTACAAAAAAATTATCAAAGGCTATGTCGAGATCACCACGCTGATGGAAAAATTGTGGAAAAAGGATCTCTCGTTCTGCTGGAACGATGACTGTAAGAAAATCCTGGATATATTGAAAGAAAAGATGGTTACCGTGCTGATTCTAGTCTTCTCGGACTAGAAGAAATAATTTCATGTACATGTTGATGCGTCATGTATAGTGTTGGGAGTAGTACTAACACAGGATGGAAGAGAAGGCTTGGATCACCCTATTGTGTTTTCAATCCACAAATTATCGAAAGTAGAGAAGAACTATTCCACCACTGAACACAAGGGGCTAGCTATGGTGTATGCGCTCTAGAAGTATCAACACTACTTGCTAGGGGGTCACCTTAAGATGTATACGGATCACTCCACACTGAATTACATGGTCAATAAGCCTGTGTTGGGGGGGCGCATCTGCAGATGGCTATTATTGTTCCAAGAGTATGATTTTGAAGTTGTTTTGAAGCCTGGACGATTGAACGTCGTACCTGACCACTTGTCGCGCATCGATACAGGGGAGGAACCTACTAATTTGTAGGAAGGATTACCTGACACGTAGCTCTTTGCTATGTTGGGTTGTGTTATATTCCTTCCATGACTAACCTACGTAGTAAACTGGGGGGTTAGAGGGGGGGCGGAGCCGCCCCTTCGTTGTGCCAATTGTGCAGCAGGGGGGTTTGAGGGGAGCGGGTAGCCCCCCTCTATGGGGTCCGGGGCAGCGCCCCGAGAAATTTTTTTTTGGACCCCATATTAGGTTGGGTGAACCTACCTATGGTTTTCAGTCCATGGTTTTGGACACGATGGTTTTTGGTCCATGGTATTGGATGCTTCAGCATGTATAAATATGTATTGTAACATTTAAAGGAATATAATGAAAAATCAAGCTGGTAGTCTCGATTTTGGGATCCAGGGGAAAATCTCTGTGTATATGTGTTTTATGTGTTATGCTCTTGTATTGTTTATTTTCTGTGTTTTAGAATTCATATGCAGGTAATTTCTGTATAGTGTTAAAAACTACATTTGGTATCAGAGTTGTTTTGGCTTCAAGGGGACGCCTTTGTTGCTGAGGGTTTTTGCTCGGGCCTGTGGTAGACCCTGTTCAGTGGGAGATCTGTGAGATCAATTCTGGTGGTAAAAGAAGATGGCGAGCAGTGGAAAGATAGAGATCGAGAAATTTAATGGTTAGAGTTTTGAGTTGTGGAAACTCAAGATGGAGGATCTGTTGGTGGATAAAGATTAGTGGATCGCAGTAGATCCAGGTACTAAACCAACGGGAGTGTTCGATGAAGAATGGAAGAAGTTGGATCGGAAGGAAAAAAGCACAATACAATTGTGTGTCTCAGATTCATTATTGTTAAATGTATTAGGGGAAGCTATGGCGAAGGCTTTGTGGGACAAGTTAGGGACTTTTACCAATCTAAGTCTCTGGTGAATAAATTGTTCTTGTGGAAAAAACTGTATAACTTGAGGATGAAAGATGGAGACTCAATGACAGAGCATCTGAACACATTTAATACTATGGTAAGTTAGTTAGCATATGCTGATATTAAAATTTCAGATGAAGATAAGTGCATCAGTTTGTTGTGTTCTCTACCATATTTGTGGGATAGTCTGGTTATTGCAATAGGTAGCAATGCAACTGCCTTGCAGTTTGATGAAATAGTCTCAGCCTTGCTGATAGAGGAGATGAGACAGAAAAATATGGAGAGCCAAAATGGTGATGCCTTGTCTATACGAGGATGGTCCCAGAACAGAAACAAAAATAAGTTATTGAGTGGGAGATCTAAATCTCCAGGAAAACCTGTAAAGGTGGTGTGCTGGAAATGTGGAAAGGAAGGGCAATTCAAAAGGGACTATAAATCTAAAGCTCCTGTTAAAGGAAAGGGATCTGATGATGCTCCTTTTGTAGAGGTGAAAACCACCTCAGATGTAGGTGGGGATGTGTACTTGGCTTCTTCAAGTAGACATGTAGATCATGAGGCATGGTTGATTGACTCAGGTGCATCCTTTCACTTCACTCCCCATAGATAGTGGTTCTGCGAGTATGAGAAATACGATGGTGGTAATGTCTTCTTGGGGGATGATAGGAAGGCCAAAATCATTGGTCACTGAAAAGTAAAGTTGAAGTTGTAAGGTGGAAGGGTTAGAACACTTCCGGGTGTTCTACATATTCCTGCATTGGCTAGAAATCTGATTTCTGTAAGCAAGCTGGATGATGCAGGTGTAAAGACAGTGTTCGAGAAAGATACCTACAAGATGGTTTGGGGAGCACTGGTATTGATGCGGGGAGTTCGGATTGGATGTACAAGCTGCAAGGTAGCACTGTTGTTGATGGGTGCAACAGTTATGTGGTACCTGAAAGTGGAGCTGAAAATCTAGTGGTCTCTGGAGAGAAGACCATGCTGTGGCATCAAAGGCTTGGATATATTGGAGAGAAGGGGCTTCAAATACTTCATGGTATAGGTATGGTAGAAGGTATGAGTAATAGCTCTCTGGATTTTGATTTCTATGAAAATTGTGTATACAGGAAGCTGAATCGTGTGAGTTTCCCCTCTAGTGGTAAGAAGGCGAAACATATATTAGAGCTTCTGCACAGTGATGTGTTTGGACCTGTGAAGGTTCCATCACTGGGTAAGTCTATGTACTACGTATCATTTATAGATGACTTCTCAAGGAATACATGGATATATTTCCTTAAGAAGAAATATGAAGTCTTTGACATGTTTAAAGAATTTAAGGCTCTAGTGGAAAACTAGACAGAGAAGAAGATAAAGGTGTTGAGGACAGATAACGGTGGAGAGTTTTGCAATAAGGAATTTGAAGAATTCTGTAAGAAGTGTGGTATAGCACGGAAGAAGACTACTCCATATACACCTCAGCAAAATGGAGTTGCAGAAAGAATGAACAAGACATTGATGGAAAGGGCAAGAAGCATGCTTAGTGGTGTCGGGTTAGGACAGGAATTCTGGGTAGAGGCAGTGGAGACAACATGTTACCTGGTCAACAGATCACCTTCATCAGCGTTGGAGGATAAGACTCCACAAGAGGTATGGACTAGTAAGAAACCCTCTCTTTCACATCTGATGGTATTTGGATGTGATGCATATGTACATGTTCCAATGGAGAAACAAACCAAGTTGGATAGTAAATATGAAAAGTGCATCTTTATTGAGTATAAGGATGGTTTAAGGGGTTATAAGCTTTCGAACCCAACAACAAGGAAGGTTGTGTACAACTGAGATGTAGTGTTCAAAGAGGTGAAATATGTTATTAAACATGAAGTCCAACCAAACGAGCCTAAAAAGATAGAGTTGGAGCTAAAGAAGGAAGAATCAGACTCTACAGCAGAGGAGAAATCAGAAGATGAAGAGCCACAAAATCTGGGCGTAAGAAGATCAGTTCAAGAAAGAAGGCAACCAGAAAGGTATAGTCCATCTGCTTTTTGTTCAAATTTTGCTTTATCTATTACTGATGATGATCCTAGAACTGTGAAGGAAGCAGTAGATGCTGAGGATGGACAAATCTAGAAAGAGGCCATGGTTCATGAAATGGCTTCTTTACACAAAAATGATGCTTGGGATCTGGTGGAGTTGCCAACTAGAAGGAAACCCATTGGCAGAAAATGGGTGTTCAAGAAGAAGACATATGCAGAAGGAAAGGTGGAGAATTACAAAGCTTGGTTGGTAGCAAAAGGTTATTCCCAGGTGCCAGGAATTGATTTTGGTGATATTTTTTCTCCTATTGCCAAGGTAACTTCTATTAGGTTACTTTTATCTGTTGTTGCTGCTTTTGATTTTGAGGTAGAACAGATGGATGTGAAGATAGCATTTCTTCACAGGGATCTAGAATAGGAGATCTACATGAAGCAAACTGAAGGCTTTGCAGTGAAGGGTAAGAAAGAAATGGTATGCAAGTTAAAGAAGTCTCTGTATGGGTTAAAACAATCACCAAGGATGTGGTATCAGAAATTTGATACATTTATACGGGGACTTGGCTTCACCAGAAGCAAAGTAGATCACTATGTGTATTTTAAATCAATTCGCGACCATGTTATTTATCTGGTCTTGTATGTGGATGATATGTTGCTAGTTGGAAATGACAAATAAATTATCCAGGATTTGAAGACCCAATTGTCCTCCAAATTCGACATGAAAGATCTTGGTGCAGCAAACTATATTTTGGGCATGGAAATTAAAAGAGATCAGGCAAAGTGGAAGCTCTGGTTAAGCCAGAGGAAGTATGTCGAGACAATACTACAGAGGTTTAATATGCATGATAGTAAAATGGTGAAGGTTCCTATTCTTGTAGGTGTAAAGTTATCTACTGAACAATGTCCCATGACACAAGAAGAGGAAGAGGATATGTCCCGTGTTCCATATGCAAGTTCAAATGGTAGCCTGATGTCTGCAATGGTTTGTACTAGACTAGACATTGCACATGCAGTGGGAGTATTGAGCAGATTTATGTCAAAACCAGGGAAGGAGCATTGGACAGCAGTGAAGCGGGTTTTCAGGTATTTGTGTGGCACTAGTGATTATGGTTTGTGCTACCAAGGAAGACCAGGATTGGACAGAGTTTTGGATATTCGTGGCTTTGTTGATGCAGATTGGGCTGGAGATTTGGATCAGAGAAGATCTACAAGTGGGTATGTGTTTAACCTATTTGGAGGCGCAATCAGTTGGATGAGTAAGAAGCAATCTGTAGTGGCACTATCAACTACAGAGGCAGAATACATGGCAGCCACTCATGCAAACAAGGAAGCAGTTTGGTTGCAGAGATTGTGTTCAAGTATGGAGTTAGTACAGGGCGCTGTAAGGATAGATCGTGACAGCCAAAGTGCAATTTTCTTGGCAAAGAACCTTGCTTATCATTCAAAGACAAAGCACATTGATGTTCAGTATCACCTTGTGAGGGATATGATAGAAGACAAAAAGGTGTTGCTAGTAAAGGTGGACACTTTGAAGAATACTGCAGATGCATTGAAAAAATCTGTGAGCTCTGAGAAGTTCTCTTTGTGTAGATAAACAATGGGCGTTTCAGGGCTAGAAAAATGACTAAACTCTCATATGGCCCCCTGCGGGGGGGTGACAGGGGGGGCGGCAACCCCCCCTATACGAGGGGTTTGATGGGGGTAGGTAGCCCCCCTCTATGGGGTCCAGGGCAGTGCCCCAGGAAAAATATTTTTGGACCCTATATTAGGATGGGTGAACCTACTTATGGTTTTTAGTCCATGGTTTTGGACGTGATGGTTTTCGGTCCATGGTATTGGATGCTTCAGTATGTATAAATATGTATTGTAACATTGAAAGGAATATAATGAAAATTCAAGCTGGTAGTCCCGGTTTTGGGATCCAGGGAAAGATCTCTGTGTATATGTGTTTTATGTGTTATGCTCTCACATTGTTTATTTTCTGGTTTTTAGAATTCGTATGCAGGTAATTTCTGTACAAGGTTAAAACCTACATGTTGTGCACATCACGGATGGACATTTTGAAGTGGTGATGCCTATGGAATACATCGTGCCTAGTAAGCGCATAGAAGTGCTCATAGGTATGACAGATCGTAGATCCCTGGAAGAGAGGCTCGCGTAGTTGGATGAGCTTGAAGAAGAGAGATTTTTTGTTGAATTCACCAGCAGATCCAAAAGTCGCGGGAAAAGGCATGGCATGACCGACATATTAAGTTGCACACATTTAAGGTGAATGAAGTGGTGCTATTGCATGACAGTAAGTTTGATAAATCTCCAAGGAAATTCAGAATGCATTGGTTGGGGCCCTATGTTATTAAGGAGATTACCGACAGTGGCACAGTTCAATTGGTTAAGTTGAATGGAGATCCCTTCCTAGGAAAAGTGAATGGAAGTCATTTGAAGTCATACACAGGTGGCCCGACCATCTGACTAGCCGATAGTGGCATAGTCTTAGCGCTCTAGGCAGCTGAAAGGAGGCATGGGACTATAAACTACACTGCCCGGTTTGGAGAGCTACACGATTTCAGGACTGCGTGAAGCAGCGAAGTGTCACAGGGTCCGCGACAGCACCAAGATAGTTGCGCTAGCACACAAGTCCCCTGGAAAGTGACCATTAAAGTCACTATTCATGATTTGATGGTCGGTATGAGGGAAAATGGAGTGGGCGGCAGGCATTTAAGGCAATATTTATGGGTTAGATTCTTGAAAATCTGCTGCCAATCTAACATTAATGGACCAAATGTGGGGGGAGCAGTTGAATTTGAATTCAAAAGACCCTATAAATTACGAGTGGCTGTCCAGTGGAAAACACTTGTCATTTTGAGATCTGAGTTGTTGCACACTCAAGTATACATGAACCGAGACCTATTCGAGACTCTGAAAGCGAATTCATTATTTGAGAAACTACCAGAGACACTGCAAGAACTGTGGAATAGCGCTATGTCAGCACCCGTAGAAGCCATGGACACAGGAGTAGTGATAGCCGAATAAGCCGCGTAGGAAATTGCGGTAGTAGAAGCCCCAAAGAGCATCGGAATAATAGTTGAGGTCCCTAAATCACCCAGAACACTGAGCCCTAAAAATGATAAGCAAGTTATGATCCTGGTGTGCGTCTCACCACGAAACTCACAAAGGAACAAGCTTGTAGGTTTTAACCTCATACAGAAATTACCTACATACGAATTCTAAAACACTTAAAATAAACAATGTGAGAGCATAACACATAAAACACATATACACAGAGATTTTCCCCTGGATCCCAAAACCGCACTACTAGCTTGATTTTTCATTATGTTCCTTTCAATGTTATAATACATATTTATACATGCCGAAGCATCCAATACCATGGACCGAAAACCATCGTGTCCAAAATCATGGACCGAAAACCATCGCATCCAAAACCATGTGCGAAATTCATGCAAAAAACCATAGGTATGTCCACCCAACCTAATATAGGGTCCAAAAACAAAATTTTCCAAGGCATAGGGGGGGGGGTTACCTGCACCCTTCGAACCCCCTATGAACCCCCTGCTACGCAATCGGCGCAACGAAGGGGGGGCTCCGCCCCCCCTCTAACCCCCCGGTTAACTACGTGGGCTAGTCATGGAATGAATATAACACAACCCAACAAAGCTCACCTTGCATGAAAAGGGGAAGGGCATTAATCTAGAGGCCGACGAGGAGGAATTTGAAGAAATCCTTGTTGAGGAGGAGGATGAAGAAATGGAAGTTGAAACTGAGGGTGTGGACTCTATTACCAGGTTTCCATAATATGTTCCTCCACGCAAGGGAAAAGCCAAAGTGCCAAAGGACATCGATGAGAGAAAGAGTTCTCTACAAACTCCGTTTCTCCCTGATGGTATTGTTTTTGAGGGATTGCACTTAGGGTGAGTTCTTGTACTGAAGTTTGAAGATTGGGACCTCGCGGTTCATGATAAATTCCCGTGTTTAGCAACTGAGAAGCTAATGCACCGACGGATTGATGTGATGGCTGAAATGATTGAATTGGAGCTGTGTAAATGGCTCAGTGGTGTAGAGAAAGTTGGGTTGCTAAACCTGGTATGGGTGTCGCATTACCACCATGCCCTAGTGACTGTCTTTGTCATCAGGCAGCTGCTCTGTTTGGTGCATGATGGGTGTTTGTGGCTGGAGGAGCCCATTCCCATCACAGACCACTTGATTCATCGAATCACACGGCTGCCTTACTTAGGGGAGGATCCAATCAATATTTTAGAAGGAAAAGGTGGCGAGTTGGCCCTTATGGAAGTGATGAAGAAGAAGTTCAAGTTGGAGAAGAAGAATCTAGGATATGCCATCTCTAGAATTAACAACCCCGCAGTCAAGGTCGTGACACAAATACTAATAGGGAAAGTGATGCAGAAGTTTTGCGAAGATGAGGTGATCTCACCTGTGATTGCACTAGCAGCCCAATGTGCGGAAGGAGTCCAGTTCAACTGGGTGAACTACCTATGTGACAAGTTCGTTGTGAACAGTCTTAAAAGCACGCCTACAGCCATGGATAGATGAGGCTTACGCATTCACAACCTCCATTGAAGGGAAGCTCGTGAAACTGCAGGCAGCTGAGGAGAAGATTTAGAGCAGCAGTTCAGCAGTTGTCACTAAACAGCGAGCGGAAGAAGTCCAGCAGGTGACCGCTCAGTGCGCTGCCGACATTGTGGTGATCCAAGTAGAGTTGGGAGGTCTTTGCGCTAAGATCTCCACACCTGCAGAGTGACTTGGGGGCGAGTCACGATGTTCATGTTGGGGGCCTGTTGGGCGCAGGATCCCCCAAGGGTAGTTTTGGGGCTTAAAGCCTAGATTTTGGTCCAATTTTGTAATCCAAATGTAAAGACTTCGCATTTTGTGGTCGCGGAGCGCGTAGTTGTTAAAGAGTCATAGGGTTGTTCGCCCTTATTTTGAAAATGTAATTTTAGCTGTAGAATATCTACTCATGGTCCGTGGACCATGGGATTGTATAAATAGAGATAAGCTCTAAGTAGTTAGGGGATGATAAGATTAATGGAATTATGGAATAAGATATGAGGTATGAGAGATAACTCTGAGTAGAAGTCTAAGTTTTGGGTCGTAGCATAGGTAGAGGCTCTACAGTTAAGTGCGCAGAGGCCTAGAAGTCCGCAACTAAGTGCGTCGACCCCTGTAGCTGAGTGCACAAGGCGGGTCGAGTTTGTAATCATTAGGAATTATTAATAAAGAGAAGTATTCTACAATTTGTGCGCCTTTATTTCCTATTTACGCATCTGTTATATTGGGTATAAATTTCACTTATAATGCTTATATGATGCATGAATGTTTGTATTTGTGTTGGATAAGTGACCGCAAATAGGAACATCTATTTATGTGAAGCTAACTAAGATCTGATAATAAAACATGTAGCCTAGTTAGGAAGATATCGTAGTTCACTACCCTAGCAGCATGAAAGGACTTCAACCCCTGGTTAAGGCTGCGGAAGACAATTGTACCCTTTCACGAAGGTACTGTAGGGTGTAACAGATGGTTAAGCAACCTACACAAAGGGAGGTATAGTTGGAATAAAACGACATCACATCCATCTCAAGGGTGTGGAAACTTGGTTCCAGCATCCGCCCATACTGCTTCGGGTGAGACTTCAGTCCGCGCTCCGTGGGCTGATGCCAAAAGGGCCAATAGTGTAGTGATTTGTTTGGCTAAGTAACATTGAACCTGCGTCAAACCCCCACAAGCCAACACCTTGGAAGAAATCTCAAATTTTGTAGCCTGGAGGGATAGGATGGAGGTTGTTCTAGAAGATATTGGCTTGAAGGAATTCATTGAGAACGAAGTCCCCAAGCCAACAGCTATGGATGCACAAAAATTGGCTAAATGGAAAAATTGTGCGGTGAAGGCAAGGTGGATAATCATTGAGGGAGTTCGAGACCACATTGTCTCGAGTCTCCATAGCAAGGAAACTCCGCATGCTATGTGGAAAATATTGACGGACTTGTATCAGAATAGAAGTGATCAAAGGAAGTTGGAACTGAAAGATAAACTTCGTAAAATCAAGATGGAAAAAGGCGATATGATTCCAAAGTACTTTACCAAGTTAACTCAATGTCGGGATGAACTTGGAAGTGTTGGAATCAACGTTGCCAAGGAGGATATGTTGAGCCTTTGTCTTCTTGGACTCCCAAAGGGTTGGCATAGTTATCAGGACTTTGTCAATGGTTAGGAGAAGCTGCCAAATTGGGAACGACTATTGTTGGATTTGATGCAGGATGAGGATAGGAGGAACACCAAGGATGGCTCTTCATAAAATACTAATGATGAAGAGAAATGTGCCTTAGTCATTAAGGCAAGGAAGGGGAAAGGTAAAATTTCTCGTTCCAAATCATATTCTTATCATGGAGGTAAGAAGAAGGACACAACAAAAGTTAAATTCTTTCATTGTCACAAGATGGGTCACTTTGCTACAAATTGTCCATTGAAGAAGTCCAAGGAGAAGTCCTCAGGAGGAGCGGTGCGTGAGGTTTTGGCCTCCCAATTTGAATTTGAATTTTCGCTCATTGCATGCATGGTGTCTTCAATGATGGTAAGCATATGGTTCATAGACAATGGAGCTTCTTTCCACATTACTGGAAACAAGGAGTTATTCAGTGACCTAGACGAGAAGGATCTCCATATGCATATCGAGATGGGCGATGATGGGAAGCATAGTGTTATCGGTATTGGCACTATATCCTTTGAGATGGAGCATGGGGCTCCTTTCACCTTGAAGAATGTTATGCATGTACCTAGTTTGATGAAGAACTTGGTATCTATCGCCATGCTTGAGGATAGAGGCTATGATGTGATCTTCTCGAAAGGAAAGGCATTCCTTTGACACATAGCCATGGGTCAAGTAAAGAAGATAGGGATTCGAGTGAAGAATATCTATAAGCTAGAGGTAGAGGAGTGTGCTGCTTTGAGTTCAAAAGCAGAAAAGATGCAGAGCCAAGATGTTGGCGAGTTGTGGCATAGGCGTTGGGGCCACTTGCATCATGGGGATTTGAAGATATTGTAGCAAATCTCTATCGGTCTTCCCAAAGGTATGCTTGAGCAGGTTGATACATGCAAGGGTTGTACTTTGGGAAAATACACCAAGTATTCCTTTGGAGATAGATACAATTGAGCAGAGTCTATTCTAGAGAGAGTGTTATAGACATTTTTGGGCACTGCAACCCCAATCATAAATGTCCATAAACCAAGGGCTCCTAAGTCCCTAAAAGCATTGTTCCAACCCCTAAAAGAATAAGGTCATCTGATTACATCATCTCCCAGAAGTTCTCCATGAAAAACTACTCAGAATTGGTCAAAACTAGACCATCTCACCTGCTCCATGGTCAAAGTGCGTTGCATCCCACCTAAATGCACACGGGAGGTGTGATGCATACTGAAAATCCCTTCTATGGGGAGCGATGGGAAAGAGTGGACAAATGGCAGAGTCAATTTGCGAGGTGGAGGATCATGGAATCTTCCAGAAACTTCTCCTGTGACACTTGCCTCTCTGCATTCGCCCAGGGATGAGTAAGAGATCATCAATCTCCAAGTGGAATCAAGAACTATCAGAGAAAGGACACTAATCAAATCTCAAAAGCTGACTCACCCCCTTGCAAATATCTATATATGGATCCCTCCTCCCAGAGATCCAGGGGCTGGAATTTTGTATCTTGTAAGGAAGTGTTGTTGTTTTCTTGGTGTAACATCATAGTGTTGGGTGATCTAAGCTTTTCATGAGGTGAAGAAGGGCTTTCTTGCTGAGAGGATGACACTGGGTCAGAACAATTGGTTTTAATCCTCTTTGCTATTCTTGATATTAATAAAGCTATTCAAGTTTTCCTCCACATTCTTGTATGATTGATGATATATGCTTTTGTGTGGTCAATATATATCTGGTCTTATATTGTTTATGATAGTAGATCTCTGTTCTTGGATAGTGTTATGCTACTTTGATTCCATAGGTGCTCTTTGAAGCTGGGTAGATGAGGAAGCGAGTGGCAAAGATCTATCAGAAAGGAGAGGAATCAAGCAAGGAACCAAGCGCAAGACAGAGGTTGGTCTCCTTTGTACCCCTCTTATCTACTTCTCATAAAGGAAAACAAAAGTAGTTTTAGTTTGTTTGTTTCTAAGATAGCTACCAGTCTTAGTGGGACTAGCAGCTTTGCATAGACACTAGATTTCCCGATAAAAAAATGGCGACTCCGCTGGGGAGCGAATAGATTGTTTGTTTGTCTATATTTTTTTTGCTTTATAAACTTATAGACGGAGCCTCAAGTCAAGCCAGCTAGCCTTCGAACTGCATTTGCTATGCAAGTGCGAAGTAGATCAATGTTGCTTCAGTCTATCTCCGGGTTTTGTTTATAAACTGAACAAGCGATTTACAAACTCTCTAATTGCCCTTGTGGTGGCTCTAGTAACCTCCTTAGATCTACCCCTCTGATTGATTTACTGATTATCACTTGCTCGACCCAAATCCCTGAACTGTGCTGCAAATTGTGATCAAGAACTAAATCAAAAGTCTCGCACTGTACCATCACACCCCCTCTTCAAGGATATCAGTATGCATCGCAATTCCCTTGTGCTGTAGGTGGGATGCATACTGGAATCCCTGTGTAACAGGTGCGCTGATCAGAAAAGGCTAATTTTGCCTCCAGACTTTGGTTTTTCTTCACTCTTTTCAGCTCTATTCAGGAGTTTTGCTGTCTGTAGTCAGTATACCTCTCTTGGAAACCCTCTTCCTTGCCATTATTCCACCTCCATTGTGCAAAGAACTGTAAATGTTTTTATGTATTGTGAACCATTTTTCAGTTCTCTTTTACAAAGAAGTAGCGTAATTGAACTGTCGTTTCTTGATTTGGAAGTGTCACAAGTATCGTTTTCAGTCATAGAAGAGAATCCGATTGTTCTTGATAGTCGATTACACTATTACTCTGGTATTTGATTTGAATTAGTAGTTTTTCAAGTGTCAAAAGCAAGTTTTCAATTCCGAATCACAAAGTGTCATCATTGTCTTCATTTTGTCTTGAAAAGAAGCTTGTTAGTAATGTCGCTTTGAAAAATAATTCAGATTTGCGCTTAGCTTTCTTTTTATCATTCACACATTAAGAAGGCTGAAAAAAAATACATGCATGTGCATTTGGATTTAGACTGTTTGTTGGTTTGATTTAGGACAATGCATATAGTGTGTGCTCTCTGCTCTATGTTGAAAGAATATCATCTCTCTTTCTTTAGTAGCTAGGATTTTCATTGCGAAAAGAAGATTAAATGATTGTTTATCATCTTAGATTGCATTTTAGGAATTGTATATCTACATCACGCGGTGAACCTGAAAGGCAAATTTCTTAAGCAAGATCAACTGTAAAATAAATTTAATGAATCTAAAAACACTTTGGAACCTAACGCACAACATTTAGAAGTCTAGGCTAGAGACATATTCCAGCATCGTAAAGCCTGGTAACTGTTGTTTTCATTGCTGGTTGGGTGATTCCTCCACTTTGAGACGATAAGTGCCAGTATGGACTTGTGCTCCCATGTACCGTCAAGTATATATTGGGAGACCACAATAGGCTATATCCTTTATCCATAGGAAGCCGTGTCCGCCACCCTATCGATCGCAATGCACTGAACACAGCATTTGGGAAGATTGACTGCCGTATCGTAAAAAGTATTCTGCAGTTTTGCGATTAGTTTGGTAATCCCTCTATCTAGATTTCCAGAGTAGTCTCTTTCGTTCCTTTTCAGACTCCTTAAAGGAAAAGGTCCATCTGAGCACTTGTCACTTCAAGCTCATTAAAAATCAAAGGCAGCTAGAGTCATCTTTTGTTTTTTCTCGACTCTTAAAAATTGAAAAAACAAGTTGTGTCAAAGCGTCTAAAATTTATTTTAATCGGAATAAACATCACCTTTCCTACGTTGGTCTTAGGTTGAGAAAAATGGAATCCACCAACCAAGGATTTACCCTTGGAGGAAATCCTAGTCCTTTCTCCTCTTGGGGAGATGTTGGTGCACCCCATATGGCCACATTGTCACTTCCAAGATTGACAATCAGCCTGCCCGTATGGCTCTTCTTGACCTCTGTCGTTCAGAACACCGTGATTCCTAAGCAATCAAGTAAGCAGCTAGACGATACCAAAGCTACCCCCCCAGCCTTCTACTTCGTCTGATTCTCCCTCTCCTCCTTCCTCTTTGCTTGATGGAGCTGGTAAAGCCCAAAATCAAGTAACTAAGAAGAAGAAGGAGAAGAAGAAGAAAGAGAAGAAGAAGAAGGAACCAAAGACGACAGGGGGCAACCAGGCATCATCTAGTGAAAATCCACACACTACACTATTGAATCCTAAATCTCCATGTGTCATTTGCAAAGGAGATCACTATCATCGAGATTGTCCCTGCATCCCTCAGATCTTGAGGGACTGGTCTCCCCGTTTGCACAATCCGGTGTTAAAAACCTCTGATGATCATGTTGAAAGCACACCATCAACTAGTGAAAGCGAAATGTTGGGACAGAAAAGGAAAAGTAAATTCCCTTGTAAACTGTGTAAAGGCGATCACGTCGTCCACCATTGTCCCTTCCTAGACGAAGCTAAAAGAGTTTTGGACGACTGTCCGGTTTCACCGTTACGGCTTCCTCCTGGATATAAGAAACTCTTGCCAAGTCCATCACTAGTTGAAAATCCGACTGACACGCCATTGTGGTCAGTCGAAGCGTCTATCATTGAAGATAAACCATCTGAATCCACACCAGACGAAATTCAAAAGGTCGAGGCGGAAGTTGACCCGGTCTTGCCTTCAGAAGGTCCATCTTCAGAAGATACAGTCACTAGAGGGAACAAGAACGACACCATTCAAATTCTCTTCGTAAACACAGACGCCGATGAACATGGGGGTAATCTACTCATTCCTTTACCGCAGGAAGGAAGTTCGTTAGAGTCATATGCGGCCATCTATTCGATCCCACCTCCAAGCAACCTAGTTGTTTCCTTCAATTGGAATCTACTAGGTAGACCCTGTTTACCGGCTAGTGTACCATTTCGAATCATTGCTCAAATATATAGAATAGTCATGGCCGGTACCATCATAAATGAAGGGACTTCTGTGAGTATCCTTTCCTCAACTACTTTGAAAGCGCTTGGTTCGCCATCGCTTTTGCCTGAGATGAGAAATCTAACAGGATTTGACAAAGAAACCAGTCAACCATTAGGGATCCTTCCTAATGTGCCGATAACATTGAGAAGGAAAATTGTTCACATGAACGTAATGGTAGTCCAAGTACCCCCGGATTATAATCTACTCCTTGGATGCGACTATATTTATTGCATGGGAGCCATTGTCTCCTCGCTCTTTAGAGTAATGTGTTTTCCACATGAAGGAAGAGTGGTCAAGCTCGTAGACCAGCTTTCATTCCCCGGTTCACACATAGAAAATAGTCAAATACCATCCCTGAATGGTATTTTCACACAAGGAATGTCTCATCAATCCCCAGTTCGTCCACCTGATGAGCACAAGTGATTCGGGAGGACATGACTGAAACCTAGGGGGCATGCACCATGGTCTGTTTCGGCAAGAAAACCTTGGGTATAGGGTAGGTTTCCGCAAAGGATATATGACTAGTTTATGAGATTAGATTGGAATAATATTCCTCCGTTAAAGTTATGTGAGTGGAGGCAGGTTGTGCCACTCACCTTTGTCTATTTCGGTAGACATCGCCGAGGAAGTGTTTTGTCTGCAGTGCGGATAGAACAATCTTTGGTAACTTGGAAATTTTTCGCTATACCTGGGGGCATGCAAACCTTTTGGCATGCAAGCGAAGAGCAACCATTTATTTTTTTAAATTTGTAGGTCCTCTAACCCTTTAAAATCGTAGGATTGGTCGTTTCCTAACTTGCATAAAGAAAGGATGCGGGGCAAAGCTTTGAAAAAATGCCATCTTAGATGAGACATCCTTATTATACGACTAGATCGAGCAGTTTTTATGTGGAGTTAAAGCTCGTTAAAATTTAAACATAAGTAGTGAGCAAATGTTTCCCCCGGAGTTTAAGCTCATTCATTAAAAAATGAACCAATTTCCAGTAAATAACCATCGTGAATGAATTATCATCAGCCTTTGAAGCCTTGGTCGTGTTCACATCATCACCTCCACTCTGTATTGGCCGATCATTCACCTCCATTTGATTGTTTACCCTTTTTGAGGAACAACTGTGAAGAGTGATCCTGTTAGCCATCCTTGTGACATTGCCATGATTGGAAAATTCCAAACCTTACCTGGAATTAGTTGCTACCCGAATTTATCACTCGTTCCTCAAAAAACGAGTCTCCTTTAAGCTCTTTTCATCTGACTCGTAAAATATGAAAATATTTCCGAGTAATTGGCCTCTCCAGCTCGTTAAAGTGATCGGAAGTGCTATCCCTCCTTTAGATTTTAATCTTTTTTGACCTGAGGGATTATTACACAAAAAGATCGAGCGCTTGTTTTGTTCGGCTCGTTAAAATTACCGAAAATTCATCCCTTTTGTATTATTTTATACTTTTTTGGACTTAAGGGATTATATGACGAAAAAGGATGGTTGTAGTTTTCTTTATGTCCCTTTCAGACTCTCTAAAATTGAAAAGGACCGAGTTATCTTTGTCATTAAACTCGTTAAAACCAAATAGCGACAAACTTGTCCATACAGACAAGAACGAGTTTCACTATCGCTAGGCTTGTTAAAACATAGTGATGGGTTTGCCTGAAGGGAAAATTATAGAACAAGCATATGTTATCCTCCTCAAGCTTGACAAAAATAAAGAGGTACTGGTCAGCAATTACTGGGGAAAAATTGGGAAGAAAACTTGAAGAAACTTTATTGGTAGCAAGTCGCTCTTGAACATGACACTTTCACTCCGCATCCGAGTCGGGTTGGGTTGTTCCGTTCACTGGCCATATCACCATTGGTCCATCACACCATCCATATTTAGGGTTAACGCTACCAATCCATCGTATCAGTGTCACCGATATGTTCAAGAGAAGTCGCTCAGAGAATTCACCTGTGTCTCATCCACTGCAATACATTTACGCTCCATTCTTTCATGACCGCCACCATGAACCTTATATCATCAGATCATTTTCACCTCCATTAAAATCATTTGCTCCGTTCCGTGTCATAGAGGTGGGATTCACTAAGGCCCTCTTATGATAGATCGCTTCTTGTCGACATCAGCTCATTATCCAGGAAGTCGATCTAGGAACAACCCTTTCAGTACTTTGAAGCTTCCATGCCTCAATGGCAAGTTTCTCACTTCCGGCGACAGGTTTACATCAATGGCCTTCGACCGAAAGATTTTGCGTGGTGTTCGATGCCAAGTCCCTTATTCACGCCACGTGAATTGTACTATAGTACCTTGAGGGTCATCCTCATTATCGGTGATTCCTCTCGCGCCTGTTAACAACTTACATCATTGGTTGGTAATCAGGCGATGTCTTTCAATGTTAGACTCCTGAACATCTCTCACATGGATTGACTTGTACTTTGAGTGAAGATCGAATGAGATTGAAGACCCCGGATCTAGTTTCATCCATCTGGGCTGCGATATATATTCAGGAAAATAAAGACATCAAATGTACATCATTGCTGCACAGATAATCATCCAATCAAAGGGATGATGGCTCTACCAGAAACATCAGTTTGCACTCAGACGATTGTCTGTCTTATGTACATGAAAATGAATTTATAAAGCTGAGCATGGGAATGACCGCCTTAGCTAGATCATGAAAATATTATGAAGATAATGTATTGTATTGTATCTTATTATAGGTCGCCTTTCAGCTCGAAAAAACTTCGGATCCTCATGATAAAGCATTTCACCCGACATCAAAAGATTAACGACCTCATGCTTTAGGGGCCAACTGTTATAGACATTTTTGGGCACTGCAACCCCAATCATAAGTGTCCATAAACCAAGGGCTCCTAAGTCCCTAAAAGTGTTGTTCCAACCCCTAAAAAAACAAGGTCAACTGATTACATCATCTCCCAGAAGTTCTCCATGAAAAACTACTCAGAACTGGTCAAAACTGGACCATCTCACTTGCTCCATGGTCAAAGTGCACTGCATCCCACCTAAATGCACACGGGAGGTGCAATGCATACTAAAAAGCCCTTCTATGGGGTGCAATGGGTGAGAGTGGACAAATGGCAGAGTCAATTTGCGAGGTGGAGGATCATGGAATCTTCCAGAAACTTCTCCTGTGACACTTGCCTCTCTGCATTCGCCCAGGGATGAGTAAGAGATCATCAATCTCCAAGTGGAATCAAGAACTATTAGAGAGAGGACACTAATCAAATCTCAGAAGCTGACTCACCCCCCTTGCAAATATCTATATATGGATCCCTCATCCCAGAGATCCAGGGGCTGGAATTTTGTATCTTGTAAGGAAGTGCTGCTGGTTTCTTGGTGTAACATCATAGTGTTGGGTGATCTAAGCTTTTCATGAGGTGAAGAAGGGCTTTCTTGCTGAGAGGATGACGTTGGGTCAGAACAATTGGTTGTAATCCTCTTTGCTATTCTTGATATTAATAAAGCTATTCAAGTTTTCCTCCACATTCTTGTATGATTGATGATATATGCTTTTGTGTGGTCAATATATATCTAGTCTTATATTGTTTATGATAGTAGATCTCTATTCTTGGATAGTGTTATGTTGCTTTGATTCTACAGGTTCTCTTTGAAGCTGGGTAGACGAGGAAGCGAGTGGCAAAGATCTATCAGAAAGGAGAGGAATCAAGCAAGGAACCAAGCGCAAGACAGAGGTTGGTCTCCTTTGTTCCCCTCTTATCTACTTCTCATAAAGGAAAATGAAAGTAGTCTTAGTTTGTTTGTTTCTAAGATAGCTACCAGTCTTAGTGGGACTAGCAGCTCTGCATAGACACTAGATTTCCCGATAACAGAGAGTCCATTCAAATGTGTATGGACCATTCTCGACAGTATCCACCGCCAAAAACAAGTATTATGTTATATTTGTAGATGACTATTCTCATAAATGCTAGATATTTTTCTTGTAGGGAAAGGATCAGACATTCACAAAGTTTTGTGAATTCCAAGCATTGGTCGAGAAAGAGTTAGGCAAGAAGGTTAAAGCTATATGGAGTTATAATGGTGGAGAATATGTCTCCAATGAGTTTTAGAATTTCTGTGTAGTGGAAGGGATTAAACGAGAGTTGACGACACCTCATAAACCTCAATAGAATGGGGTTGTTGAGAGGAAGAACATGAGCATTGTAGGGGCAGCAAGGGCGATGTTGCATGATTAGGGCATACCATTACATTTGTGGGTTGAGGCATGCAACACAGTGGTTTATGTTCAAAACCATAGCCCACATCAAATACTTGAGAGTAAAACACCAAAGGAAGCTTATTCCGATAAGAGGCTAGATGTTGGTCACTTCAGGATTTTTAGGTCATCGGTTTATTTCCATACGACGATAGATGCACAGAAGAAGCTTGAGCCAGCAACAGAGTTGGGGATCTTTCTGGGGTACACTGATACTCCCCACAACTATCGGGTGTACATGCAAACCAGTCCGATGACTGTGGTTCGTAGGGATTTCAAGTTTGATGAGGAGAATGTCATGCAAGTATCCATTGATAGGGAGATTGAGCTACATGTGGAGGAGGAACTTTTAGTTCCTAAGGTTGAGGAGCCTCAGATTGATGTGGAGTAGCCACATGCAGAGGTTCTGGGAGTGCAGACATCCACTCAAGCAAAGCCTTCTTGAGAGGGAAGAAAACACACTAGAGACATTGACAGATTGTTGGATGGTGCACTGGAGAATGTGGGAGCACCCTCTTCTTAGCGCAAACAGAGGAGGTCGCTAGAGAGGTACACTCGATACATGGAACTTATGGGTGCATGTGTTGTGATAGAGCCATCTTCCTTTCAGGAAGAAGTGCAGCAGCCAGTTTGGGTTGATGCGATGGTGGAGGAGCATGACTCCATAGTTCAAAATAGTGTTTGGGATGTGGTCCCGAGACCGGAGGACAAGTTAGCTGTGAGCTCCCGTTGGATTTACAAGGTAAAGCAAGCTACAGATGATAGTGTTGAGAAGCATAAGGCCAGATTTGTGGCCCGTGGATTTTCACAGGTAGAGGGGTGTCTAGTCAATTTAGTGTCCTAAATTGCTCTACATAAATTATCAATCTGGATATCGTAAACTGATGAAGTGTGGTGCACTATATGTGCTTAGTTAATGTTTTTTTTAATTCGTTGTTTTATAGTTTATGTTGTTTTTGGGGGATTTGTTTTTCATGCTTAAGGAAATTAATCTAAGAAAGAAAATTTATGCTTCTAGATGAAATCTCTAAATGTTAATGGACAACTAAATCTAATGACTTTTAATGTTAAAATCTAATTTCTAAAGAAGGGAGAAAAGAAAATGAACATTAGATAAAAACAATTCAAAAATTTGAATAGTTAGATTAATCTAGGCCGCCAAAATGTCTATGAAATGAAAGCAAAAATGATAATGCAAGTTTAAAACAATACAAAAACAACTATGATCTACTGTAGGTTCAAATACCATTGGGAACATTCAATATACTAAGATGTCGAAATCATCTTCTTGAAATGACTTAAGCAATTGAGTATACAATAGATGTGATCTTAAGAAAGCATGGGAAATGAATCTATCACTGCTGCATGAACAAACACCCAAATTCAGTCCCATTTGGAAAATGGTAGAGCCACCTTCTTGAAACGATTTAGCGAGCATAGGAAACACAGTCAGTTATGCTAGTTTGAAATGGAAATCAAATACAAACATGTAAAGGAAAACTAATCTACTGTGTGCTCTAATGCTCCAAGTGCTAATTTGGAAAATAGGACTACTTTCTTGGACTATTTTGCTAAGCATATATTACACAGTTAGATAAATCTACAATCAATCGGTTGAACACACTTGCATGAATTAAACTTGCATGAATGAAAAATCTAAACTATTAAACTTCAAAACAATCATAAATATAAAATGACATACTTGAATGAAATCAAAGCAAAACTACAAAATAAAATCTACTCTATCTTACATTCTAATATGCTCCATGACATCTCCTACTTCACATCTCCTTCCATGTTGGGAACTTCAAAGCTTTATTCAAATTCTTCAAAATTACAAAGTACAACAAGTTGAGATAACAAAGTTTACCAAAGCTTCCTTTTGATCTACACATGTCAACAATCTCATCCCACTTGTTAGGTATAAGCATATGCACATTATTTTCTAATTTTTAACCACAAATTCACTTAAAAATGCTAAGAATTAATAAAGTTTGGAAAAACATAAATGTGACCCAATGATAATGAAAGTGATATGAATGTAGTGACATGGTAGTGAAATGAAGGTGAAATGGAGGTGATATAGTGGACATGACAGTGAAAGTGTAACGGAAGTGAATGACAATTTCAAGACCTAACAAGGGGATTGACTATGATGAGACCTTTTCTCCTGTTCCAAGGTACTCATCAATCAGATCTATTTTGGCACTATCATCACAGATGGGTTGGAATATCCATCAGATGGATGTGAATATTGCCTTCCTCAATGGCATGATTGAGCAAGAGGCATACATAGAGAATCCTGAAGGTTTTGAAACCTTGGACCATGAGTCGCATGTGTGCCGACTCAAGAGAGAGTTCTATCAGTTGAAGCAAGCACCCTGCGCTTGGTACACTAGGATAGATAGCTACTTCACTGGGTTGGGCTTCACGAAGAGTGAAGCAAATGTGAACATGTATCACATAGTGGTGGAAGGTAAGATTTTAATCATTGTACTTTATGTCGATGATCTCATATGGACAGGTGATGAGAAGCTCATCAAATCTTGCAAGGATGACCTTGCAAGAGAGTTTGAGATGAAGGACATGGGGCTCATGCATTACTTTCTTAGCATGGAGGTATGGCAGGGAGATAGGGAGTTGTTTATTTCTCAAGGAAAGTATGCCAATGAGATACTTGTTGGGTGCTAAAAGGTGTCTTTTCAAACTCCTAATTGCCTCACATTAATTATCAACTTGGGTAAGTTTTTCTGTTTCAAGAGTGTACACAATATGTGCAAGCTATAAATCTAGAGAGTAATGATTTAAGATAATATATTAAATTCAATACAAGAGTAAACAGATCAAACCATAAATCTCAAGCTTGTAACTTTTAAGGGAAATAATACATCTAAGCATTAGGACTTAATCTCAAGCAAAACCATAATCCAATCTTAAGCAAGAAATTCAAATGGGAATAACATCAACCGAGAGAACTATAGCAGTAACTGAGCTCTTTCAGCTGGATCTATATTAATCACACTCTGTTCTACTTTAAGCCATACGAATGGAAATAACATCAACCGAGAGTTTAGTAGCATTAACCAATCTCTTTCAGCTGATTCTATACTAATCATACTCTTATCGTAATCAACGGGAATCAATGTCTTAATTGATAATTAATTCAATTTGCAGTGAGAATAAATGAAATCAAATGACAAAGTTGCGAAGTACATGAGATCAGAATAAAGGAAAGTAAACTAACTGCAATGTAAACTCACAGGAAATCAGAAGATATCAAACAAAATAAACTTGCAGGAAATGCAAAGATATAAAATAGAATAACCTTATAGGAAATGGAGAAGTATCAAACAAGGAATATCAGTAAGATTCGCCAGAGACCGGGCCCTAGCCACCAGCGAATACTACCGAGCTACTTCAGAATATCTGAATGACCAGCAACAAAAATTATATATTAATCATTAAATTCACTCCTCATTACAATACGATCTGTCCTTCAAAATAACATTATGTATATTGAAATTACAATTGAGGTCCCAAGAGAAAAGTTAAATCTCTCCATTATCCCCTCTCCTCCTATCCTATCCTATCCTATCTATCTCTAATTATCTATATCCCTCTTTGATCTCTGTTCTCATTTAAATACATAGAGAGAAAAGAGAAGTTACAACTGAGATGATTACAATATGATTCCCATTACAAAATTGGATTGTTCACAACAAATTGATCAGCAAGATCATATTAGAAATATCTCTCTATCAACATTCAACAGGAACAGGGAAAATTTGGTATTGCAACTGAGATAATTTGGAAAATGGACGCAACAACTAATATGAGAAAATCATCTTCAGAGAACCTTCTGTTTCTCTTAATACGGACCAAATTTGGGAAAACTACTACCTATAAAACTAACTCGATCTGTTCTAGACAAAACCCATGTTTCAGATTTTCTAGATTCTTCTCCATTTGCCTGAAACATCCAATGCAAAACTGTCACTTCTTATTCCAACGAATTTTTGAGTTGGAATATTTAATGATGAGCTGGAGATCAAATCTGCAATCTGGAAAATATCTTGGAGGCTAAAATGGTGAGTGATGTTACAACAAATTTATTAATAAACCATCATTGGTAAAATTATGAATAATAATCATCAATTTATTAAAAATAAAGGAGAAGAAATAATATTTATCCATAAGAGTATAAATAATTATAAAATGGAATTATATGATAAAGTATGATAAATGACGTGATAAATAATGGTAGAAATGGATGAAATAGGCATTAAAGAGTGATAATAATAATGAAAAACTAGAGGCCCAACAATACTCAGGATATTCTGCATGGAGAGAAGCAAACCTATGGAGACTCCTCTGGCTGGTAACTAGAGGAAGGAGGATGCTACTTTAGGAGAAGTAGTGGAAGCTACTGTTTATAAGAAGCTTGTGGGTTCACTTATTTATTTGGTGAACATATGACCAGATATGTGTTATGCAGTTAACCAGCTTAGTCAAGCGATGGTTAGGCTTACCAAGATGTAATGGAAGGAAGCAAAGCATGTATTGAGATACCTCATAGGAACCACTTAGTTTGGGTTTTGGTACAGACAGATAGAGGGAGTGAAGCTTCAAGGCTTCACCGATGCATATTAGGCAGGGAGTCCACCTGACAGGAATATCACATTAGGAGGAATCTTTAGTATTGGCTCAACTGCAATTTATTGGTACAGTAGGAAACAAAGATTGGTTGCACTCAGTTCCACAGAGTCAGAGTACATGGCTGCAAGTCAAGTAGCGTGTAAGGCTATTTGGATGAGGAAGATCTTGTTGGTTTGTTTGGTGAGCAGATGGATTTGACAACAATTTATTGTGATAATCAGAGTTGTATCAAACTCTCTGAAAATCCAGTTTTTCATGATCAATCATAGCATATAGATATCCAGTATCATTATCTCAGAGATTGTGTATTGAAGTGGATCATGTTGTTACATTACATTCCCACAGAGGAGCAAGATGTTGACATCTTGACAAAGGCATTGGTAAGATGTAAATTCCAGTTTCATAGAGACAAGATCGTGTAGTGGATAATCCCTTTCTTGTTAAGAGGGAGTGTTGAGAAATGGCAACAAGAAATTCCAGTTTAATTTGTCGTTGAATTTTACTCTGAATTAAAATAGAATTCTTTTCTCATAGAAATTTGAAAACAATTAATTAATTTTAATTAACTTAATTAATTTAGGAAATTCGAATTGGAAGTCTTTTATAAGACATGTATATGTTCTCCCTAACTTATAGGAGTTTAGGATGAGTTATGAATGATTTGTAATTAGTTAACTCAGTTTATTGATTTAAGTCCAGTTAAATTAGTTCCAATCAGTCTCAGGAACTAATAGTGAGTAAACAATCAGTTGGGAACTAGTGACCTAATTAGTGCTACTCTAGTTAACTAAAGATTCCACCATCAGAAACTTATGCATGTTGATTCTGAGAAAGACCCAGTTGAGACTAGAGTGTAGGGATAGTGTACTATTTGTTTTAGATTTTTCTGAGTTGCACTAATAGTGCATGCAATTAGGAACTAATCCTTGAGGGATTACACTATTTTTAGAGGCTTTGTTTCCCTTTAAATACAAGCTATCCTTTATAGGAATTACACATTGGAATAGAGACTTGCAGAGCTTGTCAATTGGCTAAGCTTCAGCCTTGAGCTTTCTTATGAGTTGGAGATTGAATTTGATGAGTCTTGGGATTGTTCTAGAGAGAACAAGCATTGTAATTTCCTCTTGATTTTATGGATTAATACAAAATAGATAGTGGGGTTTTGAGCTGTGGTTTTCCCCGTAGTTATGTTCCTTTGGTTCTCTTCCTCTATTGATTATTATTTTCTCGATGTTTATGGGCTTCTGCTGTAAGGAGTAGAAGTAGATTCTTATCTCTTGTTTTAGTAGATTATATGAGCTTGTGAATCTACAAGATTTTCTACATTTACAAGTTGAGTCAATGGAATTTCTATTTTCATAGCTAGAAGCAATTTCCAATTATACCTTTATCAGTAAAATTTTCATTCTAATTCAGTAGGAGGAAGGGTCTCTGAGCATCTTTTGATCTAATGTCATAACTGAGGGTGACATGAGTGGAATCCTATATGTTGTGCATATAGCACTGTCACCTCGAGGTTTGTACAAATGTTGGGTTGATAATTTGAGTTGAGGATCCCTTGGGAGTTATAACATTCTTGTTTAAATACCAGGGCTCACCACTTTTTGGTGTCATTGTCAGGGAAGTGTCTAAGTAGATGTTGTTTTTTCTTAAGCATTGTTTTCAATTTTGTGTATAGATTTGAAAAAGTTAAAAAAAAAAAAAAAAAAAAAAAACTTTCATGCCTCATAGGAGTAGGGATAATCAAGGAAAATTCTTACCAAAAACCCCCACACCCTCAAATAGTCAACAATCACTCTTGTTCGGTGACTGTGAACTTCCCTCTCTAACTATAGGGGAGTTACAAGACCCTGTAGGTGGGAAACTTGGAATTTTTGAAGAACCTATTGGGGGATAAGAAGATACCACTTTACCTACCTAAGATATGGTTGAAAACAAGGACAATGAAGTTTTTTATATCAGAGATACGAATGGAGAGGCTAGAATGAAGAACATAAGACCTACTTCCCTTCTCCACTTCCATTTATTAACCTTTGAGGATCGTGATACCTTCATGTTTTAATTTTTTGTTGTCTGTAGGACCTATGACTATGCATGTGATGAGAAGAAGCTGAAGTTATTCCACTCTAGCCTTAAAGATGCAGCCTTGCATTGGCTTATGGGTCTACTTGGGGGTAACATCACTACCTGGACCCAAATGCAACAGGCCTTCAATAGAAAGTACAAAAATTGTTATAGGTCCAAAGAAACTAAGGAATAAATCTTTAGGATGAATCTTAGACTTGATGAATCCCTAGAAGACTATGAGGAGAGATTTAAACTCAGTTATAGGAGCACTATTTGCACCCTTGATCCTGAATAACTCAAGCTAGTTCTTCTCCGAGAGATCAAGGAAGATATGTTGGAAGCCCTCAACATGTTGTATGGAGAAGATATTTATCAGTTATCCTATGATGACATTAAAACCATGTTCAAGAATCACTCTAAGGTTTCCAAGAAGAAGTGTAGGGCTAGTCAAGGCTTGGTCAATCCCTCTCCCTCCACAACATCCATTAGGAATGAGATAGGTTACATGTTGGAGGAGTTGAGGAGTGAAAATTTTCATACCTTTGCAATGCAAATGGTGCCATGAAAATCAAAAGAAATCAAGAGGAGGCATAAAAGGAACTAGCTATTTCCTACCCTATATTCACCAAAACAAATCCTAAGAATGAGTGCCCATTGAATGTCATAAAGATCTACCTAGTCTGTGAGGAAAATCATGCAACAGACAAGTGCCCTTCTTTTCCAGGACTAAAATTTGTATTCTAGGGAGCAGGAGGGGTGTTAGAGAAACTTTGTTTCATTAATCAAAGAAGACCTCAAGGCACTCTACTATATCAACAAGGCATGTAAGGTGCACACTACTCTTATTATAATCCAAATCAGAATGCACCCTTGCAACCTTGGTACTCTTCCACTCACCCATCCTGGTCCACACCTCCTTCCTAGCCTTATGGTCCTCAATATCATCCTCAATCTCTCAACCACCCTTTTCATCCATATCCACCCCAACCTTCTTAATGGGGCAACCCATCACAATGGTGGAGTCCTCAAGTTAACCAACCTCCTGCTTTACTACCACCACCCCAACCTCAACCATAGCTCACTCATCCTACTCAACTTAAGCAACCTCAAATTCCTACTCAACCAAATATGAACCTAAACAACAAGCAAGCACAATAGGTCTACAATGGAGAGATATCTTATCCTATATATGTTGTGGAAATCTAGGAGATCAACCTTTTCTCTGGGAGAGTGCTTCTAGATAACCACCCACCTTCTCCACCTTAAGAGTTTTAGGAAGAGAGTGTTCCTCAAATCAATCCATCTCCTTTTCCTGAGAGACTGATCCACCCTAGCTAGCACATCCTAGAATAAGTTAAACTTGAGGGAGAATTGAATATTTTGTGTGTTAAAATACCCCTTCTCCAGGATATTAAAGATGTTCCCATCTATAATAATATCATCAAGGATAAATGTTTCAAAAATCCTAGAAGAATAAAAGGAGACACCCCCACCATAAATGTTGTTGGGAAATATTCCTAAAATATATAAACCCAGGAAGCCCTATAGTAGATGTGCACATTGATGGCCTTATATTCCCTAACACCCTTATTGATCTTGGGGCTACAATCAATGTGATGACTAAGGAAACCATGTTAAAGCTAAACCTCCAAGGGGCTTTGTGAAATACCACCACAGTGTTGTAGCTTGTAGACAGATCCATAGTAGCTCTTGAGGGAGATGTTGAAGATGTTATGGTGTCCATTGACTCTTGGGATTATCCTACTGATTTCCTGGTTCTCCAACCTGAAACCAAGATTAATGGCTATCCTCTCATCCTGGGAAGGCCATGGTTAGCCATTGTTGATGCTTGCATTAGTT
The DNA here is from genome assembly GCA_031772625.1 of Pinus tabuliformis. Taxonomy (NCBI): domain Eukaryota; kingdom Viridiplantae; phylum Streptophyta; class Pinopsida; order Pinales; family Pinaceae; genus Pinus; species Pinus tabuliformis. The sequence continues at coordinate 753,260,933 of CM062812.1, forward strand.
GTAGGGTTCAAAACATGACCATTAAGAGTGGACATTGTCTAAATAGTTGGTATTATATCCTTCTGGCTAGCCTTCTATTGAGCATGAATTAGCCTTGTGGCTACAATAGGAGGAAGAATATGAATTGTATTACACCACCCTCCACCCAATATTGACTTTCACATTCTTACAGGAAGGGGGCGAAGGGGGCAACCTGGTGAAGATGATCTCATTAACCATATCCTTCATAATCAACCTCTCTCTCCCATACCAATTGATGTGTTGATGAAAGAATATGGGAGTAGTCCATGAGATGACTTATGCCCTATTGACTCAAGTCCATACCATGTCAAGATTGTATATGTTGGCCCATCCAAAACCTTAAATATCAACCCTTCTCTCTCGACCAAACAAGAAGAAAAATTGTGCAAAGTGCTAAGGCAACACCTGGATGCTTTGGCTTGGGACTATAAGGAAATGAAAGGTGTGCACCCAAAGATTTGTACTCACCATATTTACATCGAGGAGGGATGTAGGCTTGTGTGACAACCCCTGAGGAGGATGAACCCAACTCTTTAGGACACTGTGAAAGAAGAAATGCAAAACATATTAGATGCATGGTTCATATACCCAATTTCAGATAGTGAGTGGATGTCACTTCTTGTATTAGTTCCTAAGAAGAATGGAAAGTGGAGAATCTGTGTGGATTATTGGGAACTCAACAAGCATACAAAGAAGGACCATTTTCCCTTGCCCTTAATTAACCAAGTCCTAGATGGCCTTGCAGGGAAGAAATTTTTCTCCTTCCTGGATGGATTTAGTGGATACAATCAAATCCAGATCAGACCTGAAGTCCAATATAAGAACACATTCATATGTCCTTGGGGTACCTTTTCTTATATAGTTCTTCCATTTGTTTGTGCAATGCCCCTGCTACTTTGCAGAGGGTAGTTTTGAGTATTTTTGTTGAATTGGTTCATGACTCTACTAAAATATACTTGGATGATTTCACTCCTTATGGATGTGACTTCCAATAAGCTTTCTCCAATCTATGCAAGGTTTTAAAGAAATGCAATGAAATGAATCTCTCTCTAAACCATGGGAAATGTGAGTTATTGTTGAATGAGGGGACTTTCCTTGGCCATTTCATATCCAAGGAAGGGATATAGGTAGACCCAAACAAAATTTCCATCATCAAAAGGGTCTCTACCCCTCAAAAGAAAAAATATGTCAAGAGATTTATCCAAGACTTTAGTAAAGTTGCTTCACCTTTGTTTGGTTTACTCGCCAAAGATTGATATTTTTGTTGGACCAACAGTTGTCAAGAGGCCCTTAATGTGTTGAAAAAAAAGTTGACCACTACACCCATCCTAGGAGGTCTCAACTATGCATGCGTTTCCATATCCATATTGATGCATCAGATAAAGTTGTGGGGGGGGGAGCCTTAGGACAAGTAGAACATAAGTTCATTAATAATTTTTTTTTTTTAAGTTGAGCTGAATTACACTGTCACTAAGAAAAATCTCTTAGTTGTAGTACATTCTTTAAACAAATTTAGGCACTATATCGCTACGTACCAAAATTTTGTTCATACTGATCATGAAACCATTAAATATTTGATCAACAAGCATGATGTTAAAGCTAGGATAATTAGGTGGTTGTTATTGTTACAATAGTTTGATTTTACTATTATTGACAAATGGAGAAAAGAAAACATGGTTGTAGATTTTTTCTCTGGGTTAACATTTCCTATAGGTAATGAAGAGATGGTGGATGATCAACTGCTATATGAGCACCTATTTTCCATATCAGTGTTTTCTCCTTGTTTTTCTGACATAGCAAACTACTTGGTTGCTATGAGATTCACTCCTCATTTATCATCCATGGAGAAAAGAAATATTGTAAGGAAAAGCTCTCCTTTCACTTGGATTGGGGGCAATATTTTTAGATTGGGACCAGATAAAAGCTTGAGGAGATGTGTAAGAGAGGAGGAGTTCTTTGGCATCCTCTCATCTTGTCATGATGGTCGTTGTGGAGGTCATTTCGCTGAAAAAAGAATAACCTTTAAAGTTTTACAGGTTGGTTACTATTGTCCCACATTACATCAAGATGCAAGGCAATATACCACTAGAAGTGATCAGTTCCAAAGGATGATAAAACCCACACCCAGGGATGAAATTCCCCTACAACCTCAAGTGGCCTTATATCCATTTGAAAAGTGGGGAATGGATTTAATTGGGCCAATTGATCCACCATCAAAAGAGAAAATGTTATTGTGTTTTCTTCTTGAATGTGTACAAAAAGAAATCACTTAAGGCTATGGATGACCAACAACCCTAACAATCAAAATGGTTGCTAAACATTGTAGATTTGTAGAAAATGTAAGAAACAAAACCTGCCAAAACCTTGATCTACACCACAATGATAGTTAAACAACAAAATGTAATAGTAAAATAAGCGCAAGTAACTCCAATAATCCAATGGAAACCAGATATATAAAGAATATATTTTATTAAACAACACCTGTGAAGGGAACAAATAATGTTAGTAGTCCTCTTCTATGGGATGGGTTATTGGATATCCTCAAATGTCTTTAACTTTTATAGAGTCTCTCTCTTCTATAATGTGTAAATCCCGCAAATAAAATGTTTGAGCTCAATGAGAACTCAAATGGAAAAGAAAAATGGTGCGCGACAGTGATAATAATCAGAGATGCAACAGTGAGTGCAACAACAAAAATAATTGAAAGTGAATAATGAATGGAAAACCCTTCTATTTATAATAAAATATTAGGTTATCCTCGAATAATGAGCAATAATAAAATATTATTAACCCCTATTCTAGAAATAACCATTTAGAATATTTTATTATATTTGGTTTGGAGGGAGAAAGTATTTTAACTTTTATTTAGAAATAAATAATTTATTTATCATCTCAAGAAATACAGTTAAGGAATAATAAACAAATAATGATGATTTTAATTATTCTTCATGGGTTTAATTATAAATGACTTAAAAAATGTGGTTTATTAAGTAATTTATCACAGTGAAAGCAATTTTACTATGGTAAAATTGGTCCTACATGGTGTACTTCAATCCATGTAGTACAATATGGCTAGATGATCAATTTTTTGTGATAATAGAAAAAGTACATCATTGTGTGCATTGATTACTTGACGAAGTAGGCTAAGACAAAGGAAATCAAAGAAGCAATTGAGCATAAAGTGGTAGAATTTTAAACAAAAAACATCTTCTACAAGTTTGGGTATCTATTGAAGGCTCGAAAATCTCGTCCTCAACATCAAGGAAAACCACTCTGTTAGGAACTTAGAGAATATCCTTTTCCGATTAGGATGGTGGTTCCGACTGGGTTCATGGGAACAATTTCCCTTAAAAATATATATAAAAAATGGATGAAAGATATATAGGTGTGAAGATTGATGAATCTAGATAAAATAGAGAAATAAATATAATTAAAAGCCTTACAATATCTATCCCGAGACAATGTATCTTCTATATATGTTACTTAAAAAGATTTCACTTATAATATCATAATGTAGATCATCATATCATTCATGAATATAAAACGAGTAATGATAACTAATTTAATTAAATAGTTAATTAAATTAGTTGATATAATTCACTACACATATAGTATATCATTGTTCATCTATATACTTAAAATATTTCGATTAAAAAACATCAATAGTGATAATTGTTCAATCACATACAACAACATATATGACAAACTTGAAATAAAATAGTAATTCAACTCATAAACTTAGCATCATCATACAGATAGTAGTGCCCGATACACATTAACTATGATGATAAGTAAAATCAGAGTTGTTCTTATTTTTATTAAGATTTCTTTTCAGCTATAGTAGTGCAAACCAAAAGGCTTCTCGCAAAAATTCAGAACCCCTTCTTCATAAAAATGAAGGCAATTTATAGTTTGAAATCAAAACTCAAATATAAAAAAGTTACATAAAATGTTGGGGTGGTTTAAAAAAGCAACACTTAAAATAAAATACAAGATAACAATAGCGTGTTCTTATAAGAACTTGATCATGACTAGGAGGAGGACTGCTCTGCCATTCACTATCAAAGCTCGCATATATCTATCATCAGTTTCAATTTAGGTGGATGTTGAGGACTAATGCGCATCTAAGAAATGACTAACACATCGTTGAGTGCCGAAAGAAGATGACTGGTTGCATTTGCAAGACACCTCAACATCAACCACTAACTATGATGTTTGACTTGGAAATTCCAATGGAATTCCAAGTCAATATTTGACAGGGCCTTTATTCCCTCAGCCTTCTTCTTTGTTGGGTCATGTTGGGTCCCTATAATACTAGTGATTGCCCCATTACTATTGTAGTTGTATCCCTTGATGAGTCCCGGAAATGGGTAACTATATGGGCTCATTTTGCCTAATATTCTCATTTAATCCACCATTCTCCATAGTTTTATGCATGCTTTTGAATATATTTATGTTAATTGTGTGAATGGGAATAGTCACTTTACCACAAGGTCTAACACGTGCTTATTGCAGATTTTTGGACATTTTTGGGACCAAGATCAGGCATTTATGAGTAGATTGGTAGCCAAATACGAGGAAACAAGGCTGAGGAGTTGTAGGAGGGATGTCTACTACACTAAATGATCCCTTCCTTGAGTTCTCCACCATCAGCCCGAAGTTCTACAGCCCACCAAAGATGATTTCAAGGGCAACCGAGCAGGTCTAGTGAAGTGGTTGATTAACTAGAGTTTTGGGCAGCCAAGCTCCTCAAGTTAAGGAGGACTGTTGGGGGTCCTTGTATGCATAAGTAGGAAGGCTTCAAGCCTTGGTAGTTTAGTCATTTTGTTAGTCCATTTTCGCACTTTAGTGTAGCTCTGTATCAGCACATTTTCGAGCTTCTTCTTGTAGACAGTTTGTGGGATGTAACTATTATTTTTTGATGAATGAAGATGAATCTTGCTTTGCACCAGCTCTGATCTTTCTAGGAGGCTGTAGCTCTTGGGGTTTGCCCCAACCCAAGTGCCAGTGCCTCCTTCGTGTACTTTTATGTGTTTTTATTGCATTCCTAGAATAATTTTTGTTACATAGGGTAGAATCTTGCTTCATTACTTAGGTTTTTTTTTTATGATTCGTATAGCTGTTCATGCTTAAGGTTGAAATGAAAGTTTGGTAATAGAAAAGATCCACAAAAATGCCACCAAGAAATCCTTGATCTCATTTCTCCCTCCTTGGGATCATGAATTGAGACCAAGGTACACTTGCTGCCACAAAAACATTGTTTTTGCCTTTTAATGCAATTGCTAGCGTTAGATTTTGAATTGGAAAAGTTGATATCAGTTGTGTCTTCATGTTCATATCTGTTCTTGCTTAGTTTCCGTAGCTCTCTTGCATAATTTTCTGTTTATACACTGCTGTTCATCATATTTCTAGTTTTTAAGAGTAGATTAGGTCAATGTAAATAGATCTCTGTTTTTTTTTGTCTTTGTTTGGATCAGTTTTTAGAAAGTAATGTGTAGAACACCTGTAATACATCCCTACCTATCCTTCCTCCATCATGCAACCTGTTCCAACCCCTAGCTCAAGATTCCTTCCCTTCATTCACCACACTTTCCCAACTATCCCTAATTTCTATATTTTTGTGCAACATTGCTTTCTTCATCCTTGAACAAATCCAACCATATTCATCACTCCTTAGCTTAATTTACCAGGTTCTACACCTCTTAACAACCTTATCCATCCTTCATTCCCACTTCCCCACTGTTTTTCCTCCATCAATCTTCAAAAAACCACTTTTGGCCTGTTCCTGTAGAATTTCCTGTAGATCCCCTGCAGCCTCCTGTAGAAGATAACACGAGCAGTTTTCCGAGATCTGAGTGTGGTGGAAATCTCTAGAAGGGTTCTAGGGACCCCTTAGATCCTCTCCATACCTTCCTAACCCCCTGTAATCACCCACTTTATTTTCTTTTGCCGATAAACCCTTGCACAGACAAAAATAGTTAAAACACATGCATAATAATTTTTGCATAAAATTGCTCAAAAATACAAAAAGATGATTTTTCCATATTTTCTTTCAGAAGTAGCTTAAACACATGTATTTTACCTCTGCAATAGTCTATGGCATCCATTTCAGTAGTTGTACATCTCTTTTCTTGCACAAGTAGGGTTAGTTTGTAAAACTAGGGTTTGCTAGGGTTTGCATTTCCTTTCAGCTTTCATCTTCTTTCTGCAAGTAGACTAGCCTCTTTTGAGTTAGCCTTCATCCATCACAATTAAAAGCTTATTCTAAGAACTCATAGAAGTTGGCTTAAGCTCCTAGCGAACTTGTGCCAGCTGATCAAGTGACAGCCTGCAGTAAGAGCTAGTACTTGTGCATATAGCACCGTCGCTTCCAAGTTTGTTACGAACTACCGGGTTGATAAAAGTAAAGTAGGGAGTCCCCCAAGTTGTAGCATCATTTCTGCAATACTGGAGCTCACCATATTTTTGGCGTCGTTGCCGGGGAAGTGTCAGATTATTTTGTGATTACTACTTTTCTTCTATTTTCTACTGCAGGCATTCTGCTAAGTAGTTTATTTCAGCAAGAGTAGAGTAGTTGTTTCCTTTCAATTCTGCAATTTCAATTTAGTAAGCGTAGATTGGACATTTCCTGCTTCCATTTCAATTCCACAATTTCAGTTCAGCAAATGTAGATTAGACATTTCCTGCTTTCATTTCAATTCCGCAAGTTCACTTCAGCAAAATAGATTACTCCTTTCCTGCTTTCATTTCAATTCTGCATTTTCATTTCAGCAAGATAGATTTCAGTTAGTTGCAATTTTCTGTTCAATCTATTTTAGTTTTTGCAAGTACAAGCAGAAAAAAACAAAAAAAATCACCAAAAAAAAGAAGAGATTTCATTTCATGCCTCATAGGAACAGGGACAATTCAGGAAAATTCCTACCCAACACCCCACCACATCACTGAGTCACCCTTCTCTCTTCTTTGGTGGCAGTGATCCTAAAGAACCTATAGGTGAACCTCCAGAGATATATGAAGATCTTATAACAGAAGAAGAGCAAGAAACCATTCCTCCTGAGACCATGGTTGAAAACAGAAATGGTAGAGGAAATGGGGAGAGAGTAGAAGGTACCTTTCCCATCTAAGAAACCAATGGGGACATAAAAATGAAAAACATCAGTCCCTCAGCCTTACCTCACTTCCATGGATTGACTACTGAAGACCCTGATACCTTCTTGTTTGAGTTTGTTGTCCTTTGTTGAACTTATGACTATGCAGAAGATGAGAAAAAGTTGAAACTCTTTCCTTCTACCCTCAAGGATGCAACACTCTGCTGGTTCATGGGGCTACCCGGAAACAGTATCACAACTTGGGCTCAAATGTAGCAAGCCTTTAACAACAAATATCGGGACTACTGTAGGTCAAAGGATACAAAAGAAGAAATCTTTCGAATGACCATGGGAAGTGATGAATCTTTAGAAGACTATGAAGAGAGATTTCAACTCAGTTATAAAAGGGCCAGGTGCACACTTGACCCCGAATCTCTGAAGTTGGTTCTGCTCAGAGGAGTCCCTGAAGACCTTCTAGATACCCTCCATTTGTTGGCCAGGGGAGACATCTACCAGCTACCTTATGATGACATAAAGATTGTATTTAGAAACCATTCTAGGGCAGCCAAAAAGAGAAGTAGGGGAAGTCAACTCTTAGCCAATACCCCCTTATCTAGTTCATTCCTCAAAAACAAGTTTGCAAATCAGATGGAAGATTTCAAGAGCAAGATGAGACAAACCATTGCCATGCAAATGGATACCTTGCGAATCCAAAAAAAGCAAGAGGAAGCCGAGAGGGCTTTGGCCATCTTTTGTCCCAGGTGCACCAGAAAGCATCCTAGGAATGAATGTCCATTGCACTTTGTAGAAGTGTGTTTTGTTTGTGAAGAAGACCATCCTACAAATCAGTGCCCTTCCTTGCCTAGATTTAAAGCTATGTACCAAGGGGCTAAAGGAGCCACTGAACCACTCTACTTCATGAACCACAGGAGACCACATGGACCCAGACCTTACCAGTAGGGAATGTAAGGGACATCCCAGACTTATTACAACCCCAATCAAGCCACTTCCATGCCTTCTTGGTGTCCCCCTGCTCATCCTTCCTGGTCCACACCCCCTCCTTGGTCATATCCTCCTCAATACCATACTCAACCAGCTGCTCACTCGTTTCATTCTCACACTCAGTCACAACCTTAGTGGAATGCACCTCATCAGTGGTGGAGGCCCCAATACAACTCTCCTCATGCTCTTTTGCTTCCACCACCTGCTCAACCACAACCATTACCTCCTGCTCCTCCAAGACAACCCCGGATACCTGCTCAACCGAACCTGAACCCCAATAAAAAACAGGCCCAGCAGGTATATACTGGAGAAACTACATGCCCTACCTATGCCGTGGAGATTCAGGAGATCAACCTATGATCTGGGAAGGTCCTCTTAGATAGCCAACCTCCTCCTTAGGAGGACGAGGAAGAGAAACAGGAAAGTGAGCCCAAAGCCATTCCACCCTTTCCTGAGAGATTAATGGGAACCACGCAACCAAACCCAGAAGAAACTGAACTTCTAGGAGAACTTAAACAGTTATGTGTGAAAATACCACTTCTCCAGGCCATAAAAGATGTACCAATCTACAATAAGTTGATCAAAGAGAAGTGTTTTAGGCACACAGGCAGGAGCAAGAGAGATGCCCCAACCATCAATGTCATAGGACAACTGTCTGACTTGATGTTAGGACAAGTAATCTGTCCAAAATATCTGGACCCTGGGAGTCCCGTAGTCGATGTCCACATAAATGGCACCATAACCCCCCACACTTTGATTGATCTAAGGGCTGCCATTAACGTAATGACCAGGGACACTATGCTTAAACTCAACCTTCAGAGTTCCCTAAGAAAGACCTCAACAGTACTGCAGTTGGCAGACCGCTCCACTGTGACTCCTGAGGGGATTGTGGAAGATGTCATGGTCTCCATTGATTCCTGGGAGTACCCTGCTGACTTCTTGGTCCTTCAGCCAAAGGAAAAACTCACGGGGTATCCCCTCATCTTGGGAAGGCCTTGGTTAGATACTACAGATGCTTACATCAGTTGTCGAGCTAGGAGCATGACCATCAAGAATGGCATATGTCCAAACAGCTAGTCTTATATCCTCCTACCCAACCTCTACTAGAACATGACTTACCTCTCTGGTTGGAGGAGGAAGATGAAGGTGAAGTCTACTCTGCCCCCTTGTGCACAGTGGAAGCCACCAGGGGAGGTCCTCAAACCGAGGATGATCTTATTGAGAATTTGATTTAAAATCCACCCCCCAGTGTGCTGCCATTAGAAGAGTTGGTGGAAGAAACCTAAGCCATTGCTTTAGTTGATCTCTGTGTGGCTGATCTGACCTCTCTCCGAGTTAAGAATGTGGAATTTGGCCCTGAAAGAACCTTGAAGATCAACTCATCCCTATCCAACTCTCAGGAGAAAGAGCTGTATAGCCTATTGAACAACCATTTGGATGCTTTTTCTTGGAGATATAAGGAGATGAAAGGAATCCATCCTTTGGTCTGTACCCATCACATCTACATTAAAGAGGATTGTAAACCAGTCAGGTAGCTTCATAGGAGGATGAATCTAACCCTTAAGGATATTGTCAAAGAAGAACTGTAAAAGCTGCTAGATGCAGGATTCATCTACCCCATCTTTGACAGTGAGTGGGTTTCTCCTTTGGTGCTTGTGCCCAAGAAAAATGGGAAGTGGAGAATCTGTGTAGATTATTGAGAACTTAACAAAGCCACCAAGAAGGACCATTTCCCTTTGCCTTTCATAGATCAAGTGTTAGATGGCCTGGCAGGGAAGAAGTTCTTTTCCTTCCTAGATGGGTTTAGTGGGTACAATCAGATCCAAATCAGCCCAGAAGACCAAGATAAGACCACTTTCACTTGTCCATGGGGTACCTTTGCCTACCGAGTCCTTCCCTTTGGGTTATGCAATGCTCCTGCCACTTTCCAGAGAGTAGTACTGAGTATATTCACTGAGCTGGTTCATGATTCAGTGGAAATCTATATGGATGACTTTACCCCTTATGGTTCTAACTTCCAAGAAGCTCTGACTAACCTGAGGAAAGTTTTAGCCAAGTGTATTGAGATGAACCTGTCCCTCAGTCCTGATAAATGTGAATTCCTAATGACTGAAGGGACCGTGCTAGGTCATACAATTTCTCAGCAAGGTTTACAGGTGGACCCTAACAAGATTGTTATCATCCAAAGGGTCCCACCTCCTCAAAAGGTAAGAGATGTTCAGAGTTTTCTAGGCTTAGCAAGATATTATAGAAGATTCATTAAAGATTTTAGTAAGCTGGCCTCTCCATTGTTTGGTCTTTTGGGAAAAGATGCTGAGTTCATATGGACTAAGAACTATCAAGAGGCTCTGGATGCTTTGAAAGGTAAGCTAATAACTGCCCCAATCTTGAGAGGCCCAAACTGGGCCCTACCTTTCCACATTCACACAGATGCCTCGAACAAAGCCATAGGAGCAGCCTTAGGACAAGTTGAGGAGAAGCTACCGTATGCTATATATTTTATTAGTAAAAACTTGTCCAAGGCAGAATTAAACTATACTGTAATCGAGAAAGAGCTCCTGGCTATAGTCCATTCCCTAAACAAGTTCAGACACTACATCACTGGCTATCAAACATTCGTGCATACTGATCATGCTACAATTAGGTATTCGATGAACAAACCTGATGTAAATGATCGTATCATTAGATGGTTACTTTTATTGCAGCAGTTTGATTTGACCATTGTTGATAAGCCAAGTAAGGAAAATGTTGTTGCTGATTTTCTGTCTAGACTAGATTTGCCTATAGGTGAAGAAGGGATGGTGGACGATCAAATGCCAGATGAACACTTGTTTTCTATTTCAGTACTCTCTCCATGGTTTGATAATATAGCAAATTATTTGGTTTCAGTATAATTTCCACCATACCTCTCCTCAAAAGAGAAGAGCAAGATTGTGAGGAAAAGTGCCCCATTCACTTGGATTGGGGGCAATCTTTTTAAGCTTGGCCCAAATCAAATTTTGAGGTGATGTGTCAGGGAGGAGGAATTTTTTGACATCCTCCTAACTTTTCATGATGGGCCCTGTGGAGGCCACTTTGCAGCAAAGAGAACCACCTTAAAAATTCTATAGGCAGGATACTATTGGCCCACTCTTCATCAAGATGTCAGGAGATACATCAGCTAATGTGATAGATGTCAAAGGATGGGGAAACCTACTCCAAAGGATGAAATTCCCTTGTAGCCTCAGGTGACTTTCGAGCCATTTGAGAAGTGGGGCATGGACTTTGTGGGTCCTATCAACCCTCCTTCAAAACAGAGGTCCTACATCATTGTGTGCACGGATTACCTGACAAAGTGGGCAGAAACAAAGGCAATCAAAGCAGCAACAGAAGAAAAGGTAGCTGAGTTTTTGAGGGAAAATATCTTCTACAAGTTTGGCTACCCAAGAGAATTAGTCACAGATCAAGGAAGTCAGTTTACCTCTAACCTGATTGAAGACTTGCTCACTCATCACAATATTAAGCACAGAACTTCCACCCCTTATCATCCGCAAGCAAATGGATAGGTGGAAGTTACTAACAGAGCTTTGGAAGGGATTTTGACTAAGGTAGTGAGCAGCAGCAGAAAAGATTGGGCAGATCACTTGGTTGAGGCCACCTAGGCCTATAACACTACTTGGAAAACTACAACAGGTTTCACACCCTATGAGCTGGTCTATGGGAAGAAGGCTTTGTTGTCCATAGAATTTGAATATAACACATTGAGGTTGGTAGCTCAGCTGGACCTAGATCTCAGCCATGCACAATAAGAAAGATTGCTTCAGCTGAATGGATTAGATGAACAGAGAATGTAGGTCCTTCTCCACTCAGAGGTAATCCAACTTTAGAGAAAGATATGGCATGACCGACACCTCAAAGAAAAGCAATTTCAGCCAGGGGATTGGGTGCTATTATATGATTCAAGGTACAAGGATTTCAATGGCAAGCTAAGGACAAGATGGTTGGGGCCATATATAGTGGAAACATGCAATGAAAATGGTTCAGTCCTTATTTGGACCATTGATGAAGAAGCCATCCCCATGCTTATCAATGGCCATAGATTGAAAATCTACAAGAAGCCCCTTTCTAAGCAGGAGTTCATTGAGACTTTTGGCAAATCAGTATTGGTAATGGAGCAGGACCCTATCTCCACTCTACCTACATCATGAAGAAAAAACACACAAAAAAAGAAAAAAACAGAAAAAAAACACAGAAAAAAGAAAAAGAATAAAAGATCCTTGGGTGAAAACCTCTTGGAGGCACCCAGGGCAGACAGTGAGGGTGAAAACCTCCTGGAGGTGCCCCAGCTATCTCAAAAAAAAGAAAAAAAGAAAAAAGAAAAATAAATCTGATTTCTGTTGAATAAATTGCAGGTTGCAGGAAGGTCATTACAGGTTTTGGGAGAATCGCGCAAGTCAAAGATAGAGGACAGGACCAAGATGCATGCATCCCTCACAATCCATTCCTCCATCATCATTAGCTTTTCCCAAGATCTGGTCTCATTTGGCCCGAAATTCCACATCCTACAGGAAGCTTTGTATCTTCTACAGGAGGATCCTGTAGAAACTACAAACAAGCCAAAATCGGTCTGAGAAGAGGACCTGAGGGTTTGAGATCTGTCTATGAGGCTTATAAACCTCCCTGCCTCCATCCCTCACCATATCTCATCCTTTTCCATCTCTGTACACCTCCATTCCACTCATTTTCATGTCCCTGCACAATCACACACATAAATCCTGTTTTTCATGCTACAAACAAAAATTTAATGAAAAATGAAAACAATAGTTTTTTTCACTCACCATACCTGATACCCTCCATCTGAATATTCCTTGCCAGCTGAGACCGTCTTCAGCAGTCGTAGCCCTACTCATTTTAGCTTGAATCTCAGAAGGAGAAACAACTACAGGAAATTCTACAGGATTCCTGTAGCAGCTGATCCCTTTGAAACACATACTACGGAGCCAAGGACAGCAAAGTATAGCCTATGACACATGCATGAGATCTGTTTGAACGTATAAACATCAGCAACAGTCCGAGGTCGAGCTTGCAGAATGCAACCAGTAACAACAATGAGGAAATGGGTTCCAGCATCCAAAATGTGCATAACACGACCACGTCTGCACAGGTAAGTGCCTAAACCTATTCTGCAATTACATGAATCATATTTCGAGGCTGCGTGACTATGGGAATGGTTTCGCTTGAATGGAATTAGTGGCCAGTTAACTGGCCACCCTCAGTCAGTTACATGTCCTTGTGGATTCCAAACGAGCCCCATTAAATTCAAAACTACTGATAAGATATGCAACCAACATGTGTGGAATGTCCATTCATGAAGAAATAATTGGGACTGGTAGTGGTGGTAGTGGATAAACGAGAGTAAGGGAGGTGATGGTGATCAGATGGCATGCAGAAACATTATGGCCATGACGTAGGATCAACGGTCTGGCCTGGCCACCTCATCACCTCACCAAGAATCACGCCCATAGATAAAACACAACTCAGTTAAGCCATTCATCACCTTTTGTTCATTCTACACTCATGATGTTTTCAACTAGAGTACGCATCTACCACTTCCAGAGCAGCTAACCAGTCGTCCTTCGTCAGATTTCTACCTGTTTTTCGAAAATCTCCCACCTATCGGACTCTATAGGAAGCACATTTTCATTCTACAGGAGCTGGGTGACTTCTACAGGAAGGGTTCTACAGGAAAAATAGAGAATGGATCTATAGAAAGAAAACCCAGGACTTTCATCAAATTCCAAGCTCAAAACGAGGTAGCCTCGGGAAAACTTCTCTGTGCATTATTTGTTGGTGCAAGGTGGTGAATTGAACATGGCATTAGGTTGAGAAACAAGAATAAAAGTCTGCCTGTGCATTAAGAAAAAAGTGAAAGTCTGCCTGCATATTTCACTAAGTTTACCAAGTTTTTTCCTCTGCATCTCCTCATCATCATCTTTTTTTTTTTAATTCTCCTGTAAGGGAGATACACAGCAGTAGAGGCCAACCTATGTGTGTGAAAAAACCCGAATTTACATATCTATCTATGTGCTGAAAAAACTCTGTGTCCTTATGCTCTGTTCTGTAAAAAAATTTCTTTCATAAACAGACAGACCAATTCTGGGTGACAGTAGTTTTCAAACAAGGGAATTATTGCCATTTGATATTGTAAGGAGCACACGAGAAATTCCTTCTTTGATCTCAGAAAACAAAACTGAATTCAACTATCCTCTGTCTCAGTGATTGACTGTGTTTTTTTTCCCACCTGAGCATTTTCTTTTCTGGTTAAAGCCCACACTCAACACCATGCCAGGAGGATTCATGAGGAAAGAACCCTTAAACTCTAGCAAATTGTATGAGAACCCTGAGGTGGTGGACCTTTTCACCAGGGAAAATTGGATATCCTTCTTTGATAGAATTCAGGGTTATGATGAGGAGGTGACTGAAGAGTTTTTGATGTCCCTGAGACCACATTCGAAGACACATGCCATAGTTAGTTTTATGGGTTTGACCCTAGAACTTACCCCTAATTTCATCAATAGAATTACCAATTTACCGTTAGGGCTCCCTTGGAGCAAAGAGGAGAAGTCATTGGGAAAAGTGGCTAAGAAAACATTTTTTTTGCTTAAGGAGCATCCTGTAGAAGACAAAAACAGGTTCAAAAGGACAAGCTTGCCTCCTTTCTGGAGTAAAGTCAGTTATCAAATCATGAAGTATATCACATGTGAAGGGAGGTTTAGCATCATTTATGGTTATCATTTTAGGTTGCTACAAGAATTGAGGTATGGGATGGACTTACCTCCAGCTAATAAACTGAACATCCCATATTTCCTCCTTCAATCTTTGATTGAATGTGGTACAAAGCTAAATGCAGGAGTCCCATATTAGTTATCCCACCATGGACTCATCAAACTGTTGGTGGAAGATGCTTTACACACCTATACTATCCCCATAGCTTGGGAAATCTTCAGAAATATGTCTAGGGGTGATAACATCAAGACTTTGACTGAAAACAACAGCCCATCCAACAGTATTGAGGGAGAGAAAACTGAAGAAAGTGAGAAGAACATTGATGAGGGAGCATAGGACATCCCAGCAGAGGGCAAAACAGAGGAAGAACAGAAGGAAAAAGAGGAATTTGACAAGACTGCTAAACCTAAGATAGCAAAGGAGAAAACAACAAAAACAAAGAAAGGAAAAAAGACAAAGTTTGGAAAGAAAAAGGCCAAGAAGGCCCAAAAGAAGGCTGCCATAGCCAAGACAAGCACCCAGCAAGAGAAAGAAGAGACACACCCTGAGATATCACGGACACAAGCAAAAACAGGGGGCATAGAGATTTCTACAGGAAGTGAAGAAAAAGAATAGCAGGAAGAGAAATCCCCTGAAATGCTGGCAAGAGAGGCAGCAACTGTGCTTGCTGCATTAAGCACACCTACAAAACAAAGAGGAAAAAGAAAAAGGACCTCCATGTACTTTAAAGCTAGAAAAAGCACAAGGATCAAAGTAGGAAAACCTCAGCCACCGTCCAAGGAACCGATTGTCATTGAGGACTCACCCACTAAAAAGAAGGAAGAGTCTCCTTCCAAGATATCCATCACCTATGAAAGAGGAAGCCCAAAAACCTCTACATGGAAAGAGAAAATTAAGTTGATGGACTCAAAGGCAGTTCTACAGGAAGCTGCAACATCTCTACAGGAAACTCTAGCCAAGTTAAAAGAGACTGAGAAATTGGAGGAGAAGGTAGCTAAACAATCACAAGGGGAGAGAAAAACTGAAGAAATACCTGAACCTACTCCTCAACCTGATTTGGGCTCATATTACAATTTGTTAGAGGGTGGAAAAATCACCCCACAGAAATTTGTTGTACCATTATTTTTTGAATTAGAGAAAGAGAAGATCAGAACACACACATGGATGAAAATTGCAAAATCTAAGGGAGTTGAGGACATAGGCCACATGGAGGATAAGTTGAAAGAATTAGGGGGAGAATTGGCCATGGCAAGGCATGTAGAACGCTGCAAGAGAGCCTAGCTACAGGAGGATAATGAGCTACTGAGAAAACAATTACAGCTACAGGAAGTCCACAAGGAAGATAGGCTATCCATTTTGGGAGGGCAACAGTAGCAAGAAGGACCTCCAGCAGACAAGGACACAACTAAGAAACAGTAGAAAGAGGAAGAGCTACAAGCTAATGTGGAGATGCTAACAAAACTACTGCAAGAACAGGAATCCCAGGCAGCAAAAGAAATACAAGCTTTGAAACAGCAGTTGCAAGAGAAAGAGGCCCAATTGGCCTGCATGGCTAGTTGGACAATAGAAGCCTTACAATGTAGGCAACCTGCCAAATCTTATACATTATACCTTAAAGACCAATGGTTGCAATTTCAAATTAACACACTGGCCCAAAGGGGCACCATTCCATTTCAGAATTACAATCAGTTTTTGCAATTGTGTGATAGTAGCTCAGCAGAAGATAAGGCCAAGATGGCAGAATTCTATTTACATGAATTGGTGCTACCTAACATGAATCTATGGGACCCAAACACTGTATTACAATATCTACAACTAATGGCCATGACTTCTTGGTTAAGCCATGAGGAAAAAAGAGGAGTAGAGATTCAAAAGATTATGGCCAGGGAACTAAATGAGCCACTTATGATCAGGGCAGAACCAGAAGATCCATCAACCCTTATATATTCCCATTAGTAACTTGCAGACAACCCTCACATTGTGCTTGGCTATGTTGAAACACAAGCTCAGGCCATTGCTCACTTTGAGGACATGGAAAGACTGTTTGATGATAATTGCATTCATGCTTGCACAAGGAGATGGAACATCTTGTCCCATAGTCTGAAAATAAGAGAGTACCACTCCCCAACTAGGATGAGAGAGGCTATGAGAAGAGTACCCCTATACAAAAAATCAATGCAGAACTTGAAAGCCAATTGGATTGGCCTTAAGTTTAGCCCTCCACTACTGCTGGGGTTGCTAGATGGGGTCAAGGAAGAAGAGGAGCAAAGGAAATGGGAGGAGGTAGATAGAAAGGCAGGATTTCATGATAGGGAAGAAGACATCACCTCAGAGGCCTGGGATTGCAAAGAGGCAGTCAAAGCAATCAAGGATGATGAATTGGATAAGTTGCTCAGAGGATGAGCAACACATTCAATAGGGGGTGATGATGAGCCCCGGAAATGGGTAACTATATGGGCTCATTTTGCCTAATATTCTCATTTAATCCACCATTCTCCATAGTTTTATGCATGCTTTTGAATATATTTATGTTAATTGTGTGAATGGAAATAGTCACTTTACCACAAGGTTTAACACGTGCTTATTGCAGATTTTTGGACATTTTTGGGACCATGATCAGGCATTTATGAGTAGATTGGCAGCCAAATACGAGGAAACAAGGCTGAGGATTTGTAGGAGGGATGCCTACTGCACTAAATGACCCCTTCCTCGAGTTCTCCACCATCAGCTCGGAGTTCTACAGCCCACCAAATATGATTTCAAGGAGAGACGAGTAGGTGTAAACACATATTTCATTAAATTTGGAATTGAATGATGAATCTAGAATTTCAAAATAACCAAAAACCTTAATTCTATTGATAACATTGTAATAAAAAAAATTCCAAATTTAATGAAATATGTGTTTCTAGTGAAGTGGCTGATTAACTGCAGTTTTGGGCAGCCAAGCTCCTCAAGTTAAGGAGGACTGTTGGGTGTCCTTGTATGTATAAGTAGGAAGGCTTCAAGCCTTGGTAGTTTAGTCATTTTGTTAGTCCATTTTCACACTTTAGTGCAGCTCTGTATCAGCACATTTTCGAGCTTCTTCTTGTAGACAATTTGTGGGATGTAACTATTATTTTTTTATGAATGAAGATGAATCTTGCTTTGCACCAACTCTGATCTTTCTAGGAGGTTGTAGTTCTTGGGGTTGGGCCCAACCCAAGTGCTAGTAGCTCCTTTGTGTACTTTTGTGTGTTTTTATTGCATTCCTAGAATAATTTCTGTTATTTAGGGTAGAATCTTGTTTCATTACTTAGGTTGTTTTTCATAATTCAGATAGTTGTTCATGCTTCAGGTTGATTTAATAGTTTGGTAATAGAAAATATCCACAAAAATGCCACCAAGAAGTCCTTGATCTCATTTCTCCCTCCTTGGGATCATGAATTGAGACCAAGGTACTCTTGCTGCCATAAAAACACTATTTTTGCCTTTTAATGCAATTGCTAGTGTTAGATTTTGAATTGGAAAAGTTGATATCAGTTGTGTCTTCATGTTCAGATCTGTTCTTGCTTAGTTTCCATAGCTCTCTTGCATAATTTTCTGTTTATACACTATTGTTCATCATATTTCTGGTTTTTAAGAGTAGATTAGGTCAACGTAGATAGATCTCTGTTTTTTTTGTCTTTGTTTGGATCAGTTTTCGGAAAGTAATGTGCAGAACACCTGTAATACATCCCTACCTATCCTTCCTCCATCATGCAACCTGTTCCAACCCCTCACTCAAGATTCCTTCCCTTCATTCGCCACACTTTCCCAACTAACCCTAATTTCTATATTTTTGTGCAACATTGCTTTCTTCATCCTTGAACAAATCCAACCATCTTCATCACTCCTTAGCTTCATTTACTAGGTCCTACACCTCTTAACAACCTTATCCATCCTTCATTCCCACTTCCCCACTGTTTTTCCTCCATCAATCTTCAAAAAACCACTTTCGGACTGTTCTTGTAGATCCCCTGCAGCCTCTTGTAGAAGATAACACGAGCAGTTTTTCGAGATCTGAGCGCGGTGGAAATCTCCAGAAGGGTGCTAGGGACCCCTTAGGTCCTCTCCATACCTTCCTAACCCCCTGCAATCACCCACTCCATTTTCTTTCGCCGATAAACCCCTGCACAGTCAAAAATAGTTAAAACACATGCATAATAATTTTTGCATAAAATTGCTCAAAAATGCAAAAAGATGATTTTTCCATATTTCCTTTTAGAAGTAGCTTAAACACATGTATTTTACCTCTGCAATATTCTGTGGCATCCATTTCAGTGGTTGTACATCTCTTTTCTTGCACAAGTAGGGTTAGTCTGTAAAACTAGGGTTTGCTAGGGTTTGCATTCCCTTTCAGCTTTCATCTTCTTTTTGCAAGTAGACTAGCCTCTTTTGAGTAAGCCTTCATCCATCACAGTTAAAAGCTTCTTCTAAGAACTCATAGAAGTTGGCTTAAGCTCCTAGTGAACTTGTACCAGCTGATCAAGTGATAGCCTGCAGTAAGAGCTAGTACTTGTGCATATAACATCATCGTTTCCAAGTTTGTTACGAACTACCGGGTTGATAAAAGTAAAGTAGGGAGTCCCAGGAGTTGCAGCATTATTGTTGCAATACTGGAGATCACCATCCCTGATTAATATTGTTGTGCCCCTATTGTCCCCATACTGTTATTACTGTGCCCCATAGAATCCCTCTATTGTTATTTTTGTGCCTTTATATTATTATTGTTAGGTCGGCTTGGTTATATTGTGACCCCTTAGACTCTTATATATAGAAATGAGGTTTTGTCATTTGCATCATCCAAGAATTGTTCATTTGTGTAATATACAGGAGGTTGCCCCCTCGAAGAGGCTGAATTCTAAGGCATTGACCTATCTTTTCTATCTTTTTGTGAGCTGGTTTCATAACATTTGGTATCAGAGCTTTCGATTCTAGGGTTTCACTGCTCCAAACAGGTCATTGTCAAATTTGTGCTATAACCTTTTTTTCTGAGACATTTCAGATGCTAAAAATAAAACCCATTTGGGCAGAAATCATTCTAAACCTTGGGTCCAAATTGCAGAGCTTTTCGCGCTATATTTGCTGAGATATGATCTGAGGAAGTTGGTCTTTTTGGAGACTCCTAAATTACATTCCAAATAGGTGACCTTTGGAAAATAGTCATAACATTTGTTTTGAGCATCAGATTGCAATTTCATCAAAAGTTATAGAAAGAGAACAGACTGTAGTTTCTTGTATATATTTTTTAGACCCGAAGGTCAAAACAGTGACACATGGCACTTCATACAATTTCGCTCTTCTGAAAAGGTATATAATCAGGTCATGTTGGGAGATTGCGCATAACTCTTTCTTGGAGAATCTAAATTCGATTAGACTAGTGGCATTGGAGAAAGGACGCAGAGGGCTACTGCAGGTCGCAATTTCCAAACTGGATGATCTGAAATTACAGAGATACATTAGATTCAATATCGAGCTCTTACAAAGTGAAACAAGGTGTGTAATTGTTTTAATTTTGCATAAGATTGGTTTGAAAAATTAGTTTGAAGGAATTCAAAGGGAATAGTGAAGAATTATTAGCATTAATTAATGCCCATCGATTCACGGGTCAAGAACCTATTTTCTCTTAAGGTTCAAGATGCATGCAAAGCCTTGAGGAGCAAGGAAAAGTGTTAGATACTTTGTGGTTGAGAGGGAGAGTAAATTACCTCTAAACATGCAGCCCCAGAAGAAGCCTCTGAAGCAGCTTCAGGAAGTTGTGTGTAGGTTTTAACCCTGTACAAAAATTACCTGCATATGAATTCTAATACATAGAAAATAAATTTTGCGAAAGCATAACACATAAAACACATATACACAGAGATTTTCCCCTGGATCCCAAAACCGAGACTACCAGTTTGATTTTTTGTTATATTCTTTTCAATGGTACAATACATACATGCTGAAGCATCCAATACCACAGACCGAAAACCATCGCGTCCAAAATCATGGACCAAAAACCATAGGTAGGTTCGCCCAACCTAATATAGGGTCCAAAAAAACTTTTCCCCGAGGACCCCGTAGAGGGGGGCTACCCGCCCCCCCTCAACCCCCCCAGACAAGGGGGCTTACCACCCCCCGCTGCACAATCAATGCAACGAAGGGGGGCCTCCAGCCCCCCTCTAACCCCCCAGTTCACTATGTAGGTTAGTCATGGAAAGAATATAACACAAGCCAACATTCTCCCACTTGTTGTTTTCTTTCCACAGGGGGCCACAGGAGAGTTTAGTCATTTTTCCAGCCCTGAAACGCCCATTGTTTCTCTACACCAGGAGAACTTCTCAGAGCTCATAGATTTTTTCAATGCATCTCCAATATTCTTCAAAGTTTCCACCTTTACCAGCAACACCATTTTGTCTTCTATCATATCCCTCACAAAGTGATACTGAACATCAATGTGCTTTGTCTTTGAATGATAAGCAGGGTTCTTTGCCAACAAGATTACACTTTGGTTGTCACAGTCTATCCTTATAGCTCCCTGTACTAACCACATACTTGAACACAATCTCTACAACCAAACTACTTCCTTGCTTGCATGAGTGGCTGCCATGTATTCTGCCTCTGTAGTTGATAGTACCACTATAGATAGCTTCTTACTCATCCAACTGACTGCACCTCCAAATAGGTTACACATACCCACTTGTATATCTTCTCTGATCCAAATCTCCAGCCCAGTCTGCATCAACAAAGCCACGAATATCCAAAAATATGTCCAATCCTGGTCTTCCTTAGTAGCATAAACCATAATCACTAGTGCCACGCAAATACCTGAAAACCTGCTTCACTGCTGTCCAATGCTCCTTCGTTGGTTTTGACATAAACCTGCTTAATACTCCCAATGCATGTGTAATTTCTAGTCTAGTACAGACCATTGCATACATCAGGCTACCAACTGCACTTGCATATGGAATACGGGACATATCCTCTTCCTCTTCTTGTGTCTTGGGACACTGTTCAGTGGATAACTTTACACCTATAGGAATAGGAACCTTCACCAGTTTACTATCCTGCATATTAAACCTCTGCAGTATTGTCTTGACATACTTCCTCTGGTTTAAACAGAGCTTCCTATTTTCTTGATCTCTTTTAATTTCCATGCCCAAAATATAGTTTGCAGCACCAAGATCTTTCATGTCGAATTTGGAGGACAATTGGGTCTTCAAATCCTGGATAATTTCTTTGTCATTTCCAACCAGCAACATATCATCCACATACATGACTAGATAAATAACATGGTCACCAATTAATTTAAAATACACACAGTGATCTACTTTTCTTTTGGTGAAGCCAAGTCCCCGTACAAATGTATCAAATTTCTGATACCACATCATTGGTGACTGTTTTAACCCATACAGAGACTTCTTTAACTTGCATACCAGTTCTTTCTTACCCTTCACCGCAAAGCCCTTAAGTTGCTTCATGTAGATCTCCTCTTCCAGATCCCTGTGAAGAAATGTTGTCTTGACATCCATCTGTTCTACCTCAAAATCAAAAGCAGCAGCAACAAACAAAAGTTACTTGATAGAAGTTACCTTGGAAATAGGAGAAAAAATATCACCAAAATCAATTACCGGCACCTGGGAATAACCTTTTGCTACCAACTGAGCTTTGTATTTCTCCACCTTTCCTTTTTCATTTGTCTTCTTCTTGAATAGCCATTCGCTGCCAATGTGTTTCCTTCCACTGGAAAATCCACTAGATCCCAAGCCTCATTTTTGTGCAAAGATGCCATTTCATCAACCATGGCCTCTTTCCAGAGTTTTCCATCCTCTGAATCTACTGCTTCCTTCATAGTTCTGGGATCATCATCAGTAATAGATAAAGCAAAATTTGAACAGAAAGCAGATGGACTATACCTTTCTAGCTGCCTTCTTTCTCAAACTGATCTTCTTACACCCGAAGTTTGTGGCTCTTCATCTTCTGATTCCTCCTCTGCTGTAGAGTCTAATTCTTCCTCCTTTAGCTCAAACTCTATCTTCTCATGTTCCTTTCATTGGACTTCATGTTTAATAAAATCTTTCACCTCTCTGAACACCACATCTCGGTTGTACACAACCTTCCTTGTTGTTGGGTTCCAAAGCTTATAACCCTTTAAACCATCCTTATACCCAATCAAGATGCACCTTTTAGATTTACTATCAAACTTGGTTCGTTTCTCCTTTGGAACATGTACATATGCATCACATCCAAATACCCTCAGATGTGAAAGAGAGGGTTTCTTACCAGTCCATACCTCTTGTGGAGTCTTATCATCCAATGTTGATAAAGGTGATTTGTTGACCAGGTAACATGCTGTCTCAACTGCCTCTGCCCAGAATTCATGTCCTAACTCGGCACCACTGATCATGCTTCTTTCCCTTTCCATCAACGTCTTGATCATTCTTCCTGCAATTCCATTTAGCTGAGGTGTATATGGAGTAGTCTTCTATCGTGCTATACCACACTTCTTATAGCATTCTTCAAATTCCTTACTGAAAAACTCTCCACCATTATCTGTCCTCAACACCTTTATCTTCTTCTCTGTCTAGTTTTCCACCAGAGCCTTAAATTCTTTAAACCTGTCAAAGACTTCAGATTTATTCTTAGGAAATATATCAATGTATTCCTTGAGAAGTCATCTATAAATGATACATAGTACATAGACTTACACAGTGATGGAACCTTCACAAGTCCAAACACATCACTGTGCACAAGTTGTAATATCTGTTTCACCCTCTTACCACCAGAGGGGAAACTCACACGATTCTGCTTCCCGTATACACAATTTTCACAGCAATCAAAATCCAGAGAGCCATTACTCATACCTTCTACCATACCTTTACCATGAAGTATTCGAAGGCCCTTCTCTCCAATATGTCCAAGCCTTTGATGCCACAGCATGGTCTTCTCTCCAGAGACCACTAGATTTTCAGCTCCACTTTCAAGAACCACAGAACTGTTGCACCCATCAACAACAGTGCTACTTTGCAGCTTGTACAGAGTTCCAATCCAAAATCTCCGCATCAATACCAGTGCTCCCCAAACCATCTTGCAGGTATCTTTCTCGAACACTGTCTTTACACTTGCATCATCCAGCTTGCTTACAGAAATCAGATTTCTAGCCAATGCAGGAATATGTAGAACACCTGGAAGTGTTCTAACCCTTCCACCTTGCAACTTCAACTTTATTTTTTCGTGACTAATGATTCTAGCCTTCCTATCATCCCCCAAGAAGACATCACCACCATCGTATTTCTCATACTCACAGAACCACTCTCTATGGGGAGTGAAGTGAAAGGATGCACCTGAGTCAATCAACCATGCCTCATGATCTACATGTGTACTTGAAGAAGCCAAGTACACATCCCCACCTTCATCTGAGGTGGTTTTTGCCTCTACAGAAGGAGCGTCATAAGATCCCTTTCCTTTATTAGAAGCTTTAGATTTACAGTCTCTTTTGAAGTGCCCTTCCCTTCTGCATTTCCAGCAAACCACTTTTATAGGATTTCCTGGAGATTTAGATCTTCCTCAAGATTTA
The DNA here is from genome assembly GCA_031772625.1 of Pinus tabuliformis. Lineage (NCBI taxonomy): Eukaryota > Viridiplantae > Streptophyta > Pinopsida > Pinales > Pinaceae > Pinus > Pinus tabuliformis. The sequence continues at coordinate 753,285,383 of CM062812.1, forward strand.
GATCTCTGACTTGATGACTTATTTTTGTTTATGTTCTAGGACCATCCTTGTACATACAAGGCATCACCATTCCGGCTCTCCATATTTTTCTATCTCGTCCCCTCTATCAGCAAGACTGAGACTATTTCATCAAACTGTGAGGCAATTGCATTGCTACCTATTGCAATAACCAGACTATCCCACGAATCTGGTAGAGAACACAACAAACTGATGCACTTATCTTCATTTGAAATTTTAATATCAACAGATGCTAACTAACTTACCACAGTATTAAATGCATTCAGATGCTATGTCACCAAGTCTCCATCTTTCATCCTCAGGTTATACAGCTTTTTCCACACGAACAGTTTATTCACCAGAGACTTAGATTGGTACAAAGTCCCTAACTTGTCCCATAAAGCCTTCGTTGTAGCTCCCCTTGATACATTTAGCAATATTGAATCTGAGACACACAATCGTATTGTGCTTTTTGCCTTTCGATCCAACTTCTTCCATTCTTCATTGAACACTCCCGTTGGTTTAGTACCTGGATCTACCGCGATCCACTGATCTTTATCCACCAACAGATCCTCCATCTTGAGTTTCCACAACTCAAAACTCTGACCATTAAATTTCTCGATCTCTATCTTTCCACTACTCGCCATCTTCTTTCACCACCAGAATCGATGTCACAGATCTCCCACTCAACAAGGCCTACCACAGGCCTGAGTGAAACCCCTGAGGAACAAAGGCGTCCATTTGAAGCCAAAACAACTCTGATACCAAATGTAGGTTTTAACCCTGTACAGAAATTACTTGCATACGAATTCTAAAACACAGAAAATAAATAATGTGAGAGCATAACACATAAAACACATATACATAGAGATTTTCCCCTGGATCCCAAAATCGAGACTACTAGCTTGATTTTTCGTTATATTCCTTTCAATGTTACAATAAATACATGCCGAAGCAGCCAATACCATGGACAGAAAACCATAGGTAGGTTTCACCCAACCTAGTATTGTCTCGACATACTTCCTCTGGTTTAACCAGAGCTTCCTCTTTGCCCGATCTCTTTTAATTTCCATGCCCAAAATATAGTTTGCAACACCAAGATCTTTCTTGTCAAATTTGGAGGACAATTGGGTCTTCAAATCTTGGATAATTTCTTTTTCATTTCCAACCAGTAACATATCATCCACATACAGGACCAGATAAATAACACGGTCAGCAATTAATTTAAAATACACACAGTGATCTGCTTTGCTTCTGGTGAATCTAAGTCCCCGTATAAATGTATCAAATTTCTGATACCACATCCTTGGTGACTGTTTTAACCCATACAGAGCCTTCTTTAACTTGCATACCAGTTCTTTCTTACCCTTCACTGCAAATCCTTCAGGTTGCTTCATGTAGATCTCCTCTTCTAGATCCCCGTGAAGAAATGTTGTCTTCACATCCATATGTTCTACCTCAAAATCAAAAGCAACAGCAATAGATAAAAGTAACCTAATAGAAGTTACCTTGGCAACGGGAGAAAAAATATCACCAAAATCAATTCCCAGCACCTAGGAATAACCTTTTGCTACCAACCAAGCTTTGTATTTCTCCACCTTTCTTTTTGCATTTGTCTTCTTCTTGAACACCCATTTGCTGCCAATGGGTTTCCTTCTAGCCGGCAAATCCACTAGATCCAAAACCTCATTTTTGTGCAAAGATGCCATTTCATTAACCATGGCCTTTTTCCAGAGTTTTCCATCCTCTGAATATAATTCTTCCTTCACAGTTCTGGGATCATCATTAGTAATAGATAAAGCGAACTTTGAACAAAAAGCAGATGGACTATACCTTTCTGGCTGCCTTCTTTCTCGCACTGATCTTCTTACACTTGAAGTTTGTGGCTCTTCATCTTCTGATTCCTCCTCTGCTGTAGAGTCTGATTCTTCCTCCTTTAGCTCAAACTCTATCTTCTCATGTTCCTTTCGTTGGACTTCATGCTTAATAACATCTTTCACCTCTCTGAACACCACATCTCGGTTTTACAAAACCTTCCTTGTTGCTGGGTTCCAAAGCTTATAACCCTTTAAACCATCCTTATACCCAATAAAGATGCACTTTTCATATTTACTATCCAACTTGGTTCGTTTCTCCTTTGGAACATGTACATATCAATCACATCCAAATACCCTAAGATGTGAAAGAGAGGGTTTCTTACCAGTCCATACCTCTTATGGAGTCTTATCCTCTAAAGCTGATGAAGGTGATTTGTTGACGAGGTAACATGTTGTCTCCACTGCCTCTGCCCAGAATTCATGTCCTAACCCAACACCACTGAGCATGCTTCTTGCCCTTTCCATCAACGTCTTGTTCATTCTTTTTGCAGCTCCATTTTGCTGAGGTGTATATGGAGTAGTCTTCTACCATGCTATACCACACTTCTTACAGAATTCTTCAAATTCCTTACTGCAAAACTCTCCACCATTATCTGTCCTCAGCACCTTTATCTTCTTCTCTGTCTAGTTTTCCACCATACCCTTAAATTCTTAAAACCTGTCAAAGACTTCAGATTTATTCTTAGGAAATATATCAATGTATTCCTTGAGAAGTCATCTATAAATGATACATAATACATAGACTTACACATTGATGGAACCTTCACAAGTCCAAACACATCACTGTGCACAAGCTCTAATATCTGTTTTGCCCTCTTACCACCAGTGGGGAAACTCACACGATTCTGCTTCCCGTATACACAATTTTCACAGAAATAAAAATCCAGAGAGCTATTACTCATACCTTCTACCATACCTTTACCATGAAGTATTCAAAGGCCCTTCTCTCCAATATGTCCAATCCTTTGATGCCACAGCATGGTCTTCTCTCCAGAGAGCACTAGATTTTCAGCTCCACTTTCAAGAACCACAAAACTATAGCACCCATCAACAACAGTGCTACTTTGCATCTTGTACAGAGTTCCAATCCAAACTCCCTGCATCAATACCAGTGCTCCCCGAACCATCTTGCAGGTATCTTTCCCAAGCACTGTCTTTACACCTGCATCATCTAGCTTGCTTACAAAAATCAGATTTCTAGCCAATGCAGGAATATGTAGAACACTCAAAAGTTTTCTAACCCTTCCAACTTGCAACTTCAACTTTACTTTTCCATGACCAATGATTCTAGCCTTGCTATCATCCCCCAAGAAGACATCACCACCATCATATTTCTCATACTCGCAAAACCACTCTCTATGGGGAGTGAAGTGAAAAGATGCACTTGAGTCAATCAACCATGCCTCATGATCTACATGTGTACTTGAAGAAGCCAAGTACACATCCCCACCTTCATCTAAGGTGGTTTTCGCCTCTATAGAAGGAGCATCATCAGATCCCTTTCCTTTATCAGAAGCCTTAGATTTACAGTCCCTTTTGAAGTGCCTTTCCTTTCTGCATTTCTAGCACACCACCTTTACAGGTTTTCCTGGAGATTTAGATCTCCCACTCGATGACTTATTTTTGTTTCTATTTTGGGGTCGTCCTCGTATAGACAAGGCATCATGATTTTGGCTCTCCATATTTTTTCGTCTCATCTCCTCCATCTGCAAGTCTGAGACTATTTCATCAAACTGCAAGGCAGTGGCATTGCTACCTATTGCAATAACCATACTATCCCACGAATCTGGTAGAGAACACAACAAATTGATGCACTTATCTTCATCTGAAATTTTAATATCAACAGATGCTAACTGACTTACCACAGTATTAAATGCGTTTAGATGCTCTGTCACCGAGTCTCCATCTTTCATCCTCATGTTATACATTTTTTTCCTCAATAACAGTTTATTCACCAGAGACTTAGATTGGTACAAAGTCCCTAACTTGTCCCACAAAGCCTTCACCATAGCTTCCCCTGATACATTCAGCAATACTGAATCTGAGACACACAATCGTATTGTACTTTTTGCCTTTCGATCCAACTTTTTCCATTCTTTATCGAACACTCCCATTGGTTTAGTACCTGGATCTATCGTGATCCATTAATCTTTATCCACCAACAGATCCTCCATATTAAGTTTCCACAACTCAAAACTTTGACCATTAAATTTCTCGATCTCTATCTTTCCACTGCTCGCCATCTTCTTTCACCACCAAAATCGATCTCGTAGATCTCCCACTGAACAAGGTCTACCACAGGCATGAGCAAAACCCCTCAGCAACAAAGGCGTCCCCTTGAAGCCAAAACAGCTCTGATACCAAATGTAGGTTTTAACCATGTACAGAAATTACTTGCATACGAATTCTAAAACACAGAAAATAAACAATGCGAAAGCATAACACATAAAACACATATACACATAGATTTCCCCTTGGATCCCAAAACCGAGACTACCAACTTGATTTTTTGTTATATTCCTTTCAATGTTACAATACATACATGCCGAAGCATCCAATACCATGGACCGAAATCCATCGCATCCAAAACCATGGACCGAAAACCATAGGTAGGTTTGCCCAACCTAACGTAGCTTAGTTGTGGAAAGAATATAACATAACCCAACATTTTGGAGCAACCACAATTGGAGAAGCAGAGAGGAGACTAAGTGGAGGTATCCACTCATACAGAGACCTCTACTAGGGGGGAATTTTGAGCCAAGTGGGAAGAGGGATCACTTGCAACCATGCCTCTAGGTGTGAGGTGGGGCAATGTGAAGTGATAGTCCCAAAAGGGATAAATTTGGGTAGGGTCCATTGAGTGGTTTTATCTCATGGATCGTACCTTGCTACGGAAGCCCAAAGTACATAGTAGCAGGAGGAATCAGCGGGATTGATGTATTCAGAGATCAAACTGATAGAGGCTAGAGTAGTTAAATACTAAATAAGTGTAGAGAAGGGTTGACAACAGTGCAGAAAGACAGAGTCAACAGAAGCATAGAGTTTTCAGTCGACAGAGACTTTGATGACAGAGGCATCATTCTAATTCGGGTTGGATGTTATGTTTGTTTTTGGAGTTGCTGGAGCAACAACACTAGAGAGAAGGGTTGCATGCAGAACATTCCAAAGGTTCAAGATGGGGATCAAGTTGAATTCTTGTCTTGTTTAGAGGGAGTGTTGAAAATAGCAACAAGAAACAATAAAAATAGAATCCAAAAATTCCAGTTTAATTTGTCCTTGAGTTAAACTGAGAATTAAAGTCGAATTCTACTCTCATAGCAACTTGTAAATAGTTAATTAAGTTTAATTAAATTAATTATCTTAGCAATTTTGAGTTGGAAGTCTTTCTGAAGTCGTGTATATGTTCTCCCTATATTATAGGGGTCCAAGATGAGCTAAGTATGAGTTGTAATTAGTTAACTCAGTTTACTGAGTTAGGTCCAGTGAAATTAGTTGCAAACTTTTTGAGGAACTAATAGTGAGTTAACAGTAAGTTGGTGCACTAGTGCTACTCGAGTTAACTGAAGATTCCCTCATCAGAAACTCATGCGTGTCGATTCTGAGAAAGACCCAGTTGAGATTAGAGTGTAGGGACAATGTACTATTTGTCGTATAATTTTATTAGTTGTACAAATGGTGAATGTAATCAGGAACTGAACATAGAATGTATTGTGCATTATTGGATGCATTGGTTTCCCTTTAATATGGGCTAATAAGCAATAGGAATTGAACAAGGAAATAGGGACTTGGAGAGCTGCAGAATTGTCTAAGTGTTGGAAAAGCGTTTGCTTGTGAGTTGGAGATTGATTTTACTAAGTGCTGGGATTGTTCTTGTGATAACAAGTATTATAATCTCATCTTGATTTTCTAATTTAATGCAATATAGAAAGTGGGGTTTTGAGTTGTGTCTTTCCCTGGATGTTCTTCCTCTTGTGGATTATTCTTTTGCTCAATATTTTTGTTCTTCCAATGTAAAGAGTAGCATTAGATTCTCATCTCTTTTTTTAGTAGATTAAATGAGCTTGTGAATCTACCAGAAATTCTACATATCATCCCATTAATACATTATTCCATTAGGTACCTCCCTCTATACTCCATAATATCCCTCCTAGGTATACTACATCCTTGATGGTTTCCAATCCCTGTTTCCAAATATCTAATGGGATTTTATTGGAAATTTTCCTACTTAAATAATTAGCACCAATATCATGTTTCCTTTTCCTTTATAGATATGATAATCTCTACAAAATCACTGCATTCACCTCTACTTTCCTTTCTTTCTCTTTGAGAATATTTTCATTTTCTTCCTTATAGTTTCTCAATTCAACTATCAAACTCCTAAGCGTATCCATTCAATTTGGTGGACTTTCCTCTGACGTATTCCCAATTGAGTCCTCCTCCTAATTATGATGGGATCTATTTGTGTTTTATTATACCATTATATTTCTCATTCCTCTATCTCTTGCTATAATTTGTGCCTTTTCCTGTGTTGTCATACACACACATTTGTTAGTTAAATCCGGCATAAGTATATCAATTCATCACCTTGGCATTTCATCACTAAGCATGTTGATTTAAAGTTGTTCAAAAAATCAAAACCCATGTTATTTATACATAGTAGAGAAAAAAGGAATGTCAAAATTTTATCAAGGTTAGCAACCATATCAACTATAAATCAAAATTCAACATATGCAATAATTAAATTGTCATATTTAAATTTTGTAGTTTGTGTGTGATCATATTCACATTTACCATTGAACCTTAGCTCTAATGGCACTCTATAACCACTTCCGTAATACCACTCTATAAGTATTATTGGTCTGAGGAAGGTGTTACATGTTTAAACTAATCCCCAAGGCCTGTTATGGAGATTGTGTTAGAAAAAAAATTCATTTTTCCAAGCCTGTGAAAATTAATTAGGATATTACAACTATGACTAGCTCGTCAAGAACTTTCTAGCAATATACATTTACCTCATTCCAAACTTTGGGTCTAAATTTATGCCCATTATAAGTTGTTTCCTGATAATAGAGGTCATATCATCCTAAGGGCATCACATGGAATTGACGTGGCCTCCACCCTACTCACATGGAACTGCCACACCATCCTTTGGTGGGTTTTAGGTTACCATGCAATGAGGCTAACACTACCATCCTTTTCACATGTCTGATGTGGAGCCCATTACTCCACATCATCCTGGGAGCTCTTGGCATCAGGGGTTTCCTCCTTGACTCCCTCTCTTCCAAGAACACTCTGAGTTATGAGGTCCAAGATCTTAGATCTAATGGGATCTCGACATTAAGGTTCATTTCCTCATTTTTTTCCAACCTCAAACCAAGGACTAAGGTACCAAGTCTGATGGCAATGTTTTGATACTCATAGTTCCACCCTTGTCCCACTCTCTTCTTTCTCGCACACATTCATTATGTTTTCTTCCTCAACCCAAAATAGTTGGTAAAGACACCCCCCCCCCCCCCCAAAAAAAAAAAAAATGGTGGTTTTGAATTTGGGGAAGGGGCCTCACAATTATTCTTAGCTTTTGATTGGAGACTGGAACTTTAGCACTAATCCCAACCATTGATGTTGGTCATGCATATATTTTTCTTGGTTAACCTACATGGAATTTAACACAAACTCCACAGGTAAAAAGGGGTACTACTCTCCATGTGTATGAGCTAATCAAAGTGATTCTTTCCCATTTGAAGGGAGTTCTAACCCACTTTAAGTATGGGGTGAAATTATTAGAGTGATTCTTCTACCACATCATTGCCACATCACCTACCACATAATAACCACGTCACTTGCCATACCATTGCCACATAAATATTATTGCTACCATATGGAGTCCACGCATTCCCTTCTTGGCTCCCATGGCACTTCCATGCCAACACTATGTGGGTTCCATAGAACCCTCCAATACATCATGAGTATATATGGCCTTAGCTAGATCTAGGCCTACACATTTGTGCAATCACTTGCTAACCTAGGATCACTATACAATCAAATAGCTTATGAAAAGGATTTTCCATGACAAAGTTCCACCAATGGGCCAACCCTCCAACACTAAGATGGATATTTATCTCTATTTTTATTTGGATCATCAAAAGTTGTGCACCCTTTTCCAACCCTAGATTTTTGAATTCCTAAATTAGCTTGAGAGAAATCTGGCCTGCTAGTAATCTAGACATTCAAAAAAGTGTTGGCCCTTACCAACCCTGGATACCCTATATTCTCATATACAAAACAAATTGAGAGAAATGTGGCATTAGAGAAATATTCCTGCTCACAAAAGTGTTGTCCCTTTCCAAGCCTGGATTCTCATATCCTTGTATTTCGATGATGCATGAAAGAAAAGGAAGAAGGGAGATTTTTCAAGGAAAAGAGGTGATAACTTGAACACCGAATTTCCTTGCTTCTAAGGAACAAGGTTTGAAGTCACGAACCTAAAATTATACTTGATATCCAATACAAGGAATTGGTTCCAATGAGACCCATTATGTAGTTCTAGAAAAAAGAAGGGGCAGAGCCCCAACAATGAACTTCAAAATTTTTCAACAAAACTGCACAAGAATATTATCCTGGATCAATTGAACCCTACAAACTCTTACAAGCTAGTTGAATTCATTTATAATAATGTATTTATAATAAACTATTTCTAGAATACATGTTTCAATATCATTACAAGAGGAGATGCAATGTCTCTAATGAACAACATAAGTCCTCTGAGAAACTAGACTATCACATTTCTTAGCTATAGTGTTCAAGTGAATGAGAAAAAATACATAAATTATATTATCAACCATGGACAAGTTATTAGACAACAAAGTACAGACTTTCATTAAGTACATAACATAGAAGATAATATGTAAGTCATGAACTTAGCGATGATCTTCACCTTTCAGGAATTCATTAATATTCATGGATATACAATAACTCATAAAGACATATGTAATTCATGGAACACCACAATTGATAACTCAATATATCAATGCATTTCACTTATATAAGTGTGTAAATATGGTTGGAAGCTGAAGGAGGGACTACATCCTCCACCCAACCATAGGCCAACTACACTTCAACTATCTTACAACTGACCATCCCCGAGCTACATCCAAAGTTTGAGGGGATTCTTGCTAAGGGAATTCACACCAAAAGCTTGGTAGACACTCAATAGATGAATTCCATCATTCGGGTGGTTCCTCAACTACCCTCTAGTAGTAAACACCACAGTGAATCACTTACTCCTCTAATTTCAATCATAGGGATTGTAACATACCCCCTACTAACCCCATCCCTAACTAAGGTTAGAAGGAGGCAGTTACTATGTTGACCCAATCTCCAAGGTCCAGTTAGGGAAATTAGGTGTAATTGTTTGACCCCTTTAAACTTATTCAAGACTTAAAATGGATAACGAAAATGCATCTTTCTTGTCGAGACCTTTACTACAATATAATTTTTTCCTTGATCTAACATTTGTTGGATTGTGTTATATTCTTTCCACAACTAGCCCACATAGTTAACCAGGGGTTTAGAAGGGGGGTGGAGCCCCCACTTCGTTGCGCTGATTGTGTAGCAGGGGGGGGGGGGGGGTGGGGTCACAGGGGGTTTAAGGGGTGTAGGTAACCCCACTCTATGGGGTCTGGTGCAACACCTCGGAAAATTATGGTTTTGGACCCTATGTTAGGTTGGTCAGACACACCTATGGTTTTGTGCATGTTTTTCGGTCCATGGTTTTGGACGCAATAGTTTTTGGTTCATGGTATTGGATGCTTCGGGGTGTATAAATATGTATTGTAACATTGAAAGGAACATAATGAAAAATCAAGCTGGTAGTCCCGGTTTTGGGATCCAGGGGAAAATCTCTGTGTATATGTGTTATGCTCTTGCATTGTTTATTTTCTGTGTTTTAGAATTCATATGCATGTAATTTCTGTACGGGGCTAAAACCTACATTCGGTATCAGAGCTGTTTTGGCTTCAAGGGGATGCCTTTGTTACTGAGGGGTTTTGCTCAGGCTTATTGTAGACCCTATTCAATGGGAGATCTATGAGATCGATTCTGGTGGTGAAAGAAGATGGCGAGCAGTGGAAAGATAGAGATCGAGAAATTTAATGGCCAAAGTTTTGAGTTGTGGAAACTCAAAATGAAGGATCTGTTGGTGGATAAAGATCAGTGGATCACGATAGATCTGGGTACTAAACCAACGGGAGTGTTCGATGAAGAATGGAAGAAGTTTGATCGAAAGGCAAAGAGCATACTATGATTGTGTCTTAGATTCAGTATTGCTGAATGTATCAGGGGAATCTACGGTGAAGGCTTTGTGGGACAAGTTAGGGACTTTGTACCAATCTAAGTCTCTGGTGAATAAACTGTTCCTACAGAAAAAGCTGTATAACCTGAGGATGAAAGATGGAGACTCAGTGACAGAGCATCTAAATGCATTTGATACTATGGTAAGTCAGTTATCATCTGTTGATATCAAAATTTCAAATGAAGATAAGTGCATTAGTTTGTTGTGTTCTCTACTAGATTCATGGGATAGTCTGGTTATTGCAATAGGTAGCAATGCAACTACCTTGCAATTTGATGTAATAGTCTCATCCTTGCTGACGGAGGATATGAGACAGAAAAATATGGAAAGCCAAAATGGTGATGCCTTGTCTGTACAAGGACGGTCCCTGAACAGAAACAAAAATAAGTCATCAAGTGGGAGATCTAAATCTAGAGGGAGATCTAAATCTCCAGGAAAACTTGTAAAGGTGGTGTGCTGGAAATGCAGAAAGAAAGGGCACTACAAAAGGGATTATAAATCTAAAGCTCCTGATAAAGGAAAGGGATCTGATGACGCTCCTTCTGCAGAGGTGAAAACCACCTCAGATGAAGGTGGGGATGTGTACTTGGCTTCTTCAAGTACACATGTAGATCATGAGGCATGGTTGATTGACTCAGGTGCATCCTTTCACTTCACTCCCCACAGAGAGTGGTTCTGTCAGTATGAGAAATATGATGGTGGTGATGTTTTCTTGGGGGATGAAAGGAAGGCTAGAATCATTGGTCATGGAAAAGTACAGTTGAAGTTGCAAGGTGGAAGGGTTAGAACACTTTTGAGTGTTCTGCATATTCCTACATTGGCTAGAAATCTGATTTTTGTAAGAAAGCTGGATGATGCAGGTGCAAAAACAGTGTTCGAGAAGGATACCTGCAAGATGGTTTGGGGAGCACTAGTATTGATGTGGGGAGTTCGGATTGGAACTATGTAGAAGCTACAAGGTAGCACTATTGTTGATGGGTGCAACAGTTCTGTGGTTCCTGAAAGTGGAGCATAAAACCTATTCAAGAAGATGAGAATTTCCAGAGCTAGAAACCTATTCAATTAACTATTAATAGCTCCATAATTTCACGCTCTCTCCTCTCAAAATAAAAATCACATTGCCCTGATGATGGACTCACTAAGCTACTCTAAAACGTTGGTTTCAAAAACTGTTCACAGGTTTTTCCACAAACATAAAAATTCTACCAACCTGTATGGACTCTCTCTTTAACACCATTAAGTCCCACCATGGAAGGGACATAATGAACAATGCTCTAAATTTTGAGAAGATGAGAATTTCTAGAGCTAGAAACCTATTCAATTAACTATTAATAGCTCCATAATTTCATGCTCTCTCTTCTCAAAATACAAATCACATTGCCCTGATGATGGACTCACTAAGCTAGTCCGAAAAGTTGGTTTCAAAAACTGTTCATAGGTTTTTCCACAAACATAAAAATTCTACCAACCTATATGGACTCTCTCTTTAACACCATTAAGTCCCACCATGGAAGGGACATAATGAACAATGCTCTAAATTTTGAGAAGATGATAATTTCCAGAGCTAGAAACCTATTCAATTAACTATTAATAGCTTCATAAATTCATGCTCTCTCATCTCAAAATACAAATTACATTTCCCTGATGATGGACTCACTAAGCTATTCTGAAACGTTGGTTTCAAAAACTGTTCACAGGTTTTTCCACAAACATAAAAATTCTACCAACCTGTATGGACTCTCTCTTTAACTACTATACCTTTCATCAAGAATCATATTCAGAGAAAACATTACCTCAATGGAAACACAACATTAATTTTATAGTTATTACTATTATAGAAAGTTTGTTAGCAGAAGAGAATTCAGAGCAAATTCAAGAGACTGATGAACCTACCTCCACAGAGGAAAAATAAAATGTTGGTGATTCAATTTTCACATTCGATCTTATATCCAATAGTGATCGTCAAGGTGTTGGTCAGCCCCCAGCAGGTGATGCTCCTCCTTAAAAACCTACTAAGAAATATAATTCCAGGAGCAAAGGACGAATTTCTTAGTAAGATGTGAGAAAGAAATTATTAAGAAATATCTTTCCTCCTAGTAATCATTATTGGGGAACTCAGAACAAATCCAAAAGTACCCAACCTCTGATAAAATATTCCAGGATTAATAAGAACTAGTTGGTCACCCTTGAGGTATCAAACAAACACACATCACCTACCACTTCAGCACACCCTTCTAAAGATGAACATATTGATTACAATATTCTTAAAGACATGAAGAAGGCTAGTGAAAATATTTCCATATTTGAGCTAGCTAAGATTGAAGGGCAACGTGAGTTGATCATCCAAGCATTTGCAACTTAGCCTCATTCAGATAGAATGGTTTCTTCTTCTCAAGAATCATCTAGTAAGTCTCATACCATTCTCGAAATGGTCATTAATGTAACTAACATATATGCTATATCCACTTTCCCCCATTTTCTTTTAACTTTTGAAATTTTTAATTATAATTTCCATAGTTGCCTAGTTGATTCTGGTGCCTCTATGAATTTCATTCCTTTATTACTTGCAATGAAGATCAATTCCAATTGGGAAAAGCTTTATGCCAAAATCATTCAATTAGATATATATTTAGTATAGGAAATTGGTGAGCTTAATAATGTTATAATATGTTTATCATCAGACCAAAGAGTTCACCAATGTATTGATATAGTCATTGTGGACATTCTGGAAGGATATGACTTGCTTTTGAGTAGGGATTGGTCTAGCAAGTTTCAAGGATACTTTGCTAAAATCTAATCACATTTATGGATTTTGTACAAGGGTAAGAATAATCAAATCTCAGTAGATACTGAACCTTTTATGAAATATACCATCATGGAGCTTGAAGCTTCTAATGAGCCTATTAATTATTCGCAAATGATTTTTGGAAATTATTTTCTAAAATTTGATCATGGATGTTATCTTGCATAGCCATCCCCTATACCACCAAATACATAGTTGGAACTCCTTCCTTGCAATCCAATTTATGGTTATGATTTTTGTAACATAGATGTAAATAGTACTAGTGTAGGAACTAACCCTGTGTTGTGGCAAAAAACAACCCCCCCCCCCCTTCCCCATTTTATACCTAGTCATAATAAAATGGGGACACATTTATTTTAATTTTTTATTTAAATTAATAAATTGATTATAATAAATCCTTTTGATTTTATTTTTATTATAAATATGACAAATAAATTCCTTTGTAGAAATTTAATAACCATCATAACCGAGAGTTTTTTTACTTTGTTCTCTTTTGGCTTGTTTTCATATGTTATCATTGGCTTTTATGTATTTCATTTTTTCACTTTAAAAACCTTCATGCTCATGCTTTTATTATTTAAGCATGCATATTGGTGCATACATCCTAGCCCTTCTCTTCATGCTTTCTTTCATTTCCATCGAGCTTCTCTTAGTGGGATGACACAACCAGACCCCACATAAATATCCTCCTCCAAAATGCTTATTTGTCATGACTACTAGATATTAGCTTTTGCTATCCTATGGATTATAACTTGGGATACTTCATTTACACTTCTTCTAAATCTACTAAGCTTCCCTCAATGGGATGATGTGACTTAGGCTTGCTTGAATGGCACATATTTTAAAAACATCGATTGGTCGCAATCACCATATCACTTTACAACTCATCCCACTTGTTATAACCCATATTTTTTACTTCAAATCCTTCTAAATTGGTGGGACAAGCATAGTGGGACAATTCATCATATGTGGGTCTTTTTTCCTCATGTGTGATTGGTATATTCCAGCACAAGCGCTATATAATCCAGCTGGCCGTCATCTCGCTCATTTGTAAAAGAATAATATAAGAGTTAAATCATTACATTCTGGGCTTTCAACCTAGTGGGATGACGTAGGAACAACACACCACCCGCCAAGCTGTTAATTAACCCTATATCTTTATGCCACCTATCTCAATTGTTCATCATCGTTACGAATTATTAAATTGAAAGTTGCACCTTTAGTTTTAATGTAATCGTTGTATATGGTCAATTGTAATAATGAACACATTTAATGCCAAATTCTAACTTAAAGATTGATTTAAGCCATTCTTACACCTACTTATGATCTATATGTGTTAAGAAATGACAACAAGGAATTCTAGTTGAATTTGTTCTTGAATTAAATTGAGAATTAAAATCGAATTCCATTCTCATAACAACTTGTAAATAGTTATTATGTTTAATTAACTTAATTAGCTTAGGAATTTCAAGTTGGAAGTCTTTCTGTAGTCATGTATATGTTCTCCCTAATTTTTAGGGGTCTATTATGAGTTTAAATTGAGCTGGAAATTACATCACTTAGTTTATTGAGTTAAGTTTAGTTAAATTAGTTCTAAACTGTTTGTGGAACTAATAGAGAGTTAACAGTCAGTTGGTGCACTAGTGCATCCATAAGTTTCACTCTAGTTAACTGAAGATTACATCATTAGAAAATCATTCATGTCAATTATGAGAAAGACCTAGTTGAGACTAGAGTGCAGTGATAGTGTAATATCAGTTGTACTATTTACAGGAGTGTAAATATCACGCATGTATTAGACATTGATCCTATTTTTGGATTGTGCATTTTAGGAAGCATGAATTCCCTTTAAATATGGGCTATTCATCCTAGGAATTACAGAAGATATTAGGGGCTTGGATAGCTATAGATATGGCTAAGTGTTGGCCAAGAGCTAGCTTGTGAGCTAAGAGAGTTGAGCATACTTGCACAAAATTGTTCTAGTGAGAACAAGCTTTGTATCTTCACTCATATTTATGATATATGTAATACAGATAACAGGGTTTTGAGCAGTGGATTTCCATAGATACATATTGTGTTATGTGCCATTGATTTATCTTCTTCTTGTTCATATTGTTTTCATCGATCTATTGGCTTCCGCTAGTTGAAAGTAGAAGTAGATTCTTGTATTGTGCTTTCATAAATTGCATGAGCTTGTGAATCTATATAATTTTCTAGATGGTATGAGAGCTGAGAATATTATACTAGAGGACGTTTCAAATTTTTGAGTTTTGGGTTACAAGTGAAATTCGAATTTTCAATACATACTTCAGGATTGGCAGATGGCATTCTATGGTTTGTGGCTTGAGTATGCCTTGGAAGGAAGCTCAGATTTTATAGCCTGGAGGGACAAAATGGAAGTTGTGCTAGAGGATAATGGATTGAAGGAATTCATTGATCAAGAAATTCATAAGCCAGTGACATTGGATGCATAGAATTTTGCCAAATGGAAGAAGTGTGTGGCAAAGGAGAGGAGGATAATCCTTGAGGGAGTTCGAGACCACATTGTCTCGAGTCTCCATGGCATGGAAACTCAGTATGCTATGTGGAAAACATTGATGGAATTTTATTAGAACAATAGTGACTAAAGTAAAATGGCACTGAAGGACAAACTTCAAAAAATAAAAATTAAGAAAGGCGAGACTATTCCAAAATACTTGACCAAGTTCACTCATTGTTGTGATGAACTTGGCAGTGTTAGAATCAGATTGCCAAGGATGATATGATGAGTCTTTATCTTCTAGGACTCCCAAAGAGTTGGAAGAGTTGTCAAGACTCTGTCAATGGTTAGGAGAAGCTGCCAGATTTGGAATGACTGTGGTCAAATTTGATGCAGGAGGAGATCAGGAGGAACACCAGTGATGGATCTTCATCAAAGACTAATGATCAAGAGAATTGTGCCTTAGCAATTAAGGCGAAGAAGGAGAAATGGAATGCTTCCCATTACAAATCGGATTCCTATCATGGAGGTAGGAAGAAAGACATGAAGAAATTTAAGTGCTTTCATTGTCATGAGCTAGGCCATTTTGCTACAAATTATCCTGTCAAAAAGTCCAAGAAGAAGTCCTTAGGAGGAGCGGCGAGTGAGGATTTCACCTCTCAACTCGAATTGGAATTTTCTCTCATTACAAGCATGGTTTCATCAATTATGGGAAGTGTATGGTACTTATACAATGGAGCTTCATTCCACATCATTGGCGACAAAGAATTATTCAGTGACCTGGAGGAGAAAGATCTCGAGATGTATATCGAGATGGGTGACGACGGGAAGTATAATGTTACTAGATTGGGCACGATTACTTTTCAAAGGGAGCATGGGGCTCCACTCAACTTGAAGAATGTTATGTATGTTCTCGGGCTAAAGAAGAACTTAATATCTATTGCCATGCTTGAGGATAGAGGCTATGATGTGATCTTCTCAAAAGGAAAGGTGTTCCTTCGACACATAGGCACGGTTCAAGTAAAGAAGATAGGGATTGAGGTGAAGAATCTATAAAGCTGGAGGTAGAGAAGTGTGTTGCTTTGAGCACAAAATAAGAAAGGGCACAGAGCTGAGATGTTGGCGAGTTGTGGAACGAGCGATTGGGCCACTTGAATCATGGGGTTTTGAAGATATTGCAGCAGATCTCTACCGATCTTCCCAAAGGTACACTTGAGAAAGTTGATACATGCAAGGGGTGTACTTTGGGAAAATACACAAATTATTCCTTTCACGACAGGGAAAATTTAGTAGAGGTTATTCTCGAGCGAGTCCATTCAGATGTGTGTGGACTATTCTCGACAGTATCCACGGCCAAACACAGATATTATGTTATATTTTTTATGACTATTCTCATAAACGCTAGTTATTTAGTTCAAATCATTGGTGGAGAAAGAGTGAGGAAATAAGGTTAAAGCTCTATAGAGTGCTAATGGTGATGAGTATGTCTCAAACGAGTTTAAGAACTTATGTGCAGTGGAAGGGATTAAATGGGAGTTGACGACACCCCATAACCATCAGTAGGATTGGGTGGCCAAAGCATAGTAGGGGAAGCAAGGGCGATGTTTCATGATCAAGGCCTACCACTACACTTGTGAGATGAGGTATGCAACACAATGGTTTATGTTCATAACCATAGCCCACATTAGATACTTGAGATGAAGACACTAAAGGAGGCTTATTCTGGGAAGAGGCCAAATGTTGGTCACTTCAGGATTTTTGTATCATCGGTATATTTCCATGTGACCAAATATGAACAAAAGAATATTGAGCCTACATTAGAGTTGGGGATATTTTTGGGGTACCATGATACACCTCAAAAATATCGGTGTACTTTTTGACCTATAGGATGATAGTGTCTCGCAAGGATGTCAGATTCAATGAGGAGGAGATGTTAGTTTCCCTTGAGAGGGAGCTTGAGCTACATGTGGATGAGGATATTTTATCTCCTAAGGTTGAATATCCTTAGAATGATGTGGAACAACCACATGCAGAGGATCTGAGAGTGGAGACATCTACTCAGGTAGAGTCTTCCAGAGAGGGAAGAAAGCATGCTAGAGAGGTTGACAAATTATTGGATGATGCACGAGAGAATGTGGGAGAACCCACTTCTCAGCACAGGCAGAGGAGGTCACCTGAGAGGTACACTGGATACATGGATCTTATGGGTGAATGTGTTGTGACAGAGCAATCTTCCTTTAAGGCAGTAGTGCAACAACCATTTTGGGTTGATGCCATGGTGGAGGAGTATGACTCCATAATTTGTAACAGTGTTTGGGATGTGGTCTCAAGACCGGAGGACAATTCAATGGTGAACTCCCATTGGCTTTACAAGGTAAAAAAAGCTATAGATGGTAGTGTGGAGAAGCATAAGGCTAGATTTGTGGCTGGTGGCTTTTCATAGGTAAAGGGGATTAACTATGATGAGATCTTTGCTCTTGTTGCAAGGTACTCTTCGATCATATCTATATTGGCACTATCAACATAGATGGGTTGGAATATACATTAGATGGATGTGAAGATAGCCTTCCTTAATGACATGATTGAGGAAGAGGTGTACATAAAGTAGCTTGAATGTTTTGAGACCTTTGATAGTGAGTCACATGTCTGCCGGCTCAAGAGAGAATTGTATGGGCTGAAGTAAGCACCTCATGCTTAGTACACCAGGAGAGATATCTACTTGACTAGGTTGGGCTTCACGAAGAGTGAAGCAGATGAGAACATGTACCACATAGTGGTGGAAGGTAAATTTTTTATCATTGTACTTTATGTTGATGATCTCATACTCACAAGTGATGATCAGTTGATCAAATCTTGAAAGGAGTAGCGTGCAAGAGAGTTTGAGATGAAGGTCATGGGGCTCATGCATTAGTTTCTTGGCATGGAGGTATGCCAGGGAGATGGGGAATTGTTTGTGTCTCGGGGAAAGTATGCTAATGAGATACTCAGGAGATTCTGCATGGAGAGCAACAAATCCATGAAGACTCCTCTAGAAGGTAGTTGGATGAAGGAGGATGCTACCTCAGGGGAAGTAGTGGAAGTTATTGTTTACAAGAAGCTTGTGGGTTCACTCATGTACTTGGTGAACACACAACCAAATATGTGCTATGCAGTTAACCAACTTAGTCAAGTGATGGTTAGGCCTACCAAGATGTATTGGAAGGCAGCAAAGCATGTGGTAAGATACCTCAAGGGAAATTCTCAGTATGGATTATGGTACAAATGGATAGAGGGAGTGAGACTTCAAGCATTCACCAATGTAGATTGGGAAGGGAGTCCATCCAATAGGAAGAGAACATCGGGAGGGATCTTCAATATTAGTTCAACAATAGTTTCTTGGTATAGTAGGAAACAGAGATCGGTTGCACTCAGTTCGGCAGAGACAAAGTTCATGGCTACAAGTTAGGCAAAATGTGAGGCCATTTGGATGAGGAAGATCCTGTTTTGTTTTTTTGGTCAACATATGGATCTAATTGTGATTTATTGCGATAATTAGAGTTGTATCAAACTCTCTAAAAATCCAACTTTTCATGATCGGTCCAAGCGTATTGATATCAGATATCACCATCTGAGAGATTATGTATTGAGGTGGATTATGTTGTTAGAGTACATTCCCACGAAGCAAAAAGATGCTGACATTTTTACAAAGGCATTGTCAATATGTAAATTCGAGTTTCACAGAGCTAGGATCAGGGTAGCTAATAATCCCTTTCTTGTTGAGAGGGAGTGTTGAGAAATGGCAACAAGAAATTCTAGTTTAATTTGTCCTTGAATTAAATAGAGAATTAAAATTGAATTCTATTCTCATACCAACTTGTAAATAGTTAATTAAGTTTAATTATGTTAATTAGCTTAAGAATTTTGATTTGGAAGTCTTTTTGCTATCATGTACATGTTCTCCCTAAGTTTTAGGGATCCAGTATGAGTTTAAATTGAGTTAGAAATTAGATCACTCAGTTTAGTGAGTTAAGTTTAGTTAAATTAGTTCCAAACTATGTGTGGAACTAATAGAGATTTAACAGTCAATTGGTGCACTAGTGAATCCACAAGTGTCACTCTAGTTAACTGAAGATTCCCTCGTCAGAAACTCATGCATGTCAATTCTGAGAAAGGCCCAGTTGAGACTAGTGTGTAGGGACAATGTACTATTAGTTGTATTATTTACTGGAGTGTAAATATCATGCATGCGTCAAAGATTGATCCTATGTTTGGATTGTGTAGTTTTGGAAGCATGAATTCCCTATAAATACGAGCTATTCATCCTAGGAATTACACGAGATATTAGGGGCTTAGGGAGCTAGAGAATTGGTTAAGTGTTGTCCAAGAGCCAGCTTGTGAGCAGAGAGATTTGAGCATACTTGTGTGGATTTTTTCTATTGAGAACAAGTTATGTATCTTCACTCATATTTTTGATATATGCAATAGAGATAGAGGGGTTTTGAGCAATGGATTTCCCTAGATATAGCCTGTGTTATGTGCCATTGATTTGTCTTATTCTTGTTCATATTATTTTCATCGATCTATTGGCTTCCTTTGGTTGAAAGTAGAAGTAGATGAGCTTGTGAATCTACAGGATTTTCTACAATATGTAGTAATTATCCTTACCCTTGGATTTTTCCATTATAAGTCAATTTCAAGCACAAAACCCACCACCAAGATAACATGACAAAAGGGAAAAATAAAGCTTCCACTTCGGCATCAATCGACCCCTTATCGGATTTTCAGTTGGGATGACCTAGGTTTGATCTTTTACTACGCACTAACAAAACCCTAAATCAGTGGCCCTTTCAGTAATTACCTACAAGATCACATTCTCACCCAAAGTGACTATGGGAGGATGTAGAACAAGTTTTTGCAGCCTTGAGGGATGATGCAATGTGGTATTTTTATGTTCTTTCATCCTTAACATACATAGATTACTTCAAATTCATATATTGCTTTGCCACATTACATTCATCACTTAAAACATATCATATAAACCCTTAATCATTATTGCATTGTAATAAGATGCAACTGTAATAAAACTACTATGCTACAATAGAAAATAAGAAAAGATACACATGAAGTCCACAAGAACTATTGCTTATAATAGAAAATTTGCACAACAAATAGTTCTTGGCCTGGGCACTCAGCTACAGGTAGTCCGCGCACTCAGCTGCAGGATGTTCGTGCACTGAGTTGCGGACTTAGGCCTTTGCGCACTTAGCTGCAGAGCCTCGCCTTCCTTTCAAAGAACAAATCAATAAGATACACCCATAACACAGAGTTGTATCATAAGATGATGATTCTTCTCTTTATTATTTGACCCTATTATATACTATCACATCGAGGGTCCATCATTACAATACCACAGTCCATATACTATGGACTCCCATAACACAAGCTACTATGGTCCCAAAACATTCATCATATACAAAATAGTATTCTTTTACTAAAAGGGAGGGGCTTTGACCCACACTAAAGCCCATATACGGTGCAGTATATCTACTACGCGATCCACTACGGTGCTTCACTACTCTACTACACGGTCCACTTGGCGTTCCACTGCATCATTTAATTTGCACTCTACTCCCCAAAATGTGGAGTCTTCATAACAATCTAGGCCAAGTTGGGTTGCGCACAAGAGGCCCGCAACACTCATATGTGACTCATCCTGAGTCACTCATTTAATTTTCCTCTGATTTTTGTTGCAATTTTGTTGTAGGCCTAGTTGAACTATTGCAAAGTTTTTGTCACCTACTTGTCCTCACTATTTGCTTCCTCCAACAGTGCCTCTGTAACATGCTCTACAACCTTTTGTACAAATATTGTTTACCTTTGTCTAATCCCTTGAAGCTTCTCATCCACTTCTTGTGATAACTAGAGGGCCTCATCTGACCAATGTTGAGTCCTCTCTTTCAAAACCTACTCCTTATTCTTTAGTTCCTTAATGTTCTTCTAGAGGAATTTACTCTCATTGATATTTACAAGCCTCTATGAGATTTGTAAGGTCTTCGCAGAGTCCCAAATATATTCTAACTATTGTTTCTTCTGATGTATCTCTTCCTGTAGTTTCTAGACATTTGGATCTTCATGTAGCAAAGTCCAAATCTACAAACTTTCATCTAACAATTACCCATATTGTGCCAATAATGTCAAAATGATGACCATTAAAGTTTTAAGGTCAGTTTCCCTTTGATCTTGTACTTCCTGTGGTGTAGATGGTTGCAGCTTCATTTGTAGCTCAGTAATATACATTTCATACTTGAATTTCATTGCAGAAATTATGTCCTTATACCCTTTCACTACAAGGTCAAGCTTCGCGACCTATTCTTTGCACGTTTCCTCCACTATCGCATTGAGATTCTAGTGTTGTTGTGTTATTTGATCCCTTTCGTGCATCGTATGTTCAAGCTTCTGCCACATCGCAACTCGCTCTTTTTCCACTTGTATATTCAATTTCATTATATTCTATTTGGGTAACTTTAGTTCTTCAATTATCTCCATGTGTAGTTTGTGTAGTCTTGGTACTGACACTGCTGCAATGTTCATATTAATAGGCTTCCATTCTTTGGCCTGTCGCTGTAGTTAATAAGATTCAAATTGTAAGGCTCCTGCAGGTATCTATGCTAGCCTCACTGCAAGTGTAAGCTTTATCTTCCTTTCTGCTCCAATCCTTCCCTCTATTTGCACTAGTTTTTTTACCATCTACACCACTATCTTCAATTCTTTGTTGTGCTCTGTGACCCTAGTTAGAAGTGCATCGTAGCGATCTTCAACTCTACTCCTGTTGGGACAAGGTCCCCTAGGTCCAATTTTGACTAAGTTTTGTAAACTTCTCCTCATTTTAAGGAGCGGAGCATGCAACGCGTAGGTCATTAGGAGTCAATGGGTTTAGGAAGGTCAAAGCCCCTTATCTTTGTATTATTTTGTGCTCCACCCATGGTTTACATACCATGGTATTGTAAAAGAAAAAAGTATATAAAGGGATGTCTTAGCTTTTATAATGGGACATATGTGATGTTACGAGTGATACTTGACTTTAGAGTCTGTAATCATATGTATTCGGGTGAAGGGGAAGGCTCCTGCTACTTTGTGCATGGAGACCTTAGTAAGTCTGCAGTTGTGTGCGCAGGACCCTGCAGCTAAGTGCATAGGGTCATAAGGTTGTGTTATTGAAGAATTAAAGTAATAAAAGAGAATTTTGAAGCATATTTATGTTCTTCTATACTGTTTATGTATTTATGCCTACTTATATTTCATTATAGCTTACCTTATCTATAATTCCATCACGAAGATCTGAATGTGTTTCTTACATTGAATAAAGCATGTTGAAGTAGTTAAGCGCAGCTTATAGATTTGTTAAGTAAGGGAAATGTTTACGACTGTGTCTATAAAATTTTCTGGTTTGTGAAGGTTGGATTGTGCCCTATATCAGGAGAAACCCTACAGCCACACTCATACCCCTCAGGTTACAGAAACCTAGTTCTAGCAACTCCCCATATTACCTTAGGTGAGACTATGAACTGCCTGGTGCAAGTCATTTCTGAAAGGGCCATTAATATAGTGTTTTGTTTGTTAGTGCAGCCTAACTTCGAACTTGGGTCTAAGCCCCCGAAGCCAGTAAAATATTCCAGCGTGAATACTGTTGTGCAGTTCATGTTTGAGTACATTTTGTCAAGATTCAGTTGTCCGAAGATCCTAATGAGTGACAGAGGATCACATTTTTTACATGACACGATTGAAGAATTAATGACTGAGTTCCAGTTACACCATCATAAAAGTACACCTTATCATCCACAGGTAAATGGCACCATGGAAGCTTTAAAAAAAATTTGGAAAATTCTCTGATGAAGGTCTGTAATGTCAATAGAAATGACTGGGATGTGTGCATACCAGTAGTGCTCTGGGCTTACAGGATAACCTGTAAGAAATTGATGGGACAAACTCCATTCAGATTAGTTTATAAGCAGGAAGTTGTGATTCTTATGGAATACATAGTGCCAAGTTTGAGAATGTTTGCAATAAAAAACATGGCAGACAGTGACATTATGGAGGAACGATTGGAATAACTTATCGCGCTTGTAGAAGATCGCTTCATCGCAGGGTTCCAACAACATGTACAGAAGACTAGGGAAAAATCATGGCATGATTGAAATATCAAGCAACGAACCTTTAAGAATAGTGACTTGGTTTTATTATATGATAGTAAGTTCACAAAGTTCCCAGGTAAGTTCAAAATGCATTGGTTGGGACCCGACATTGTTAAGAATATCTTTGATGGTGCCACAGTTCAACTTGCGAAGATGAATACAGAAATATTCCCTGGACGAGTGAATGGAATTCACTTGAAGATATATAGGTATGATTTTGTCCCTAAGACTATGCAATGACTATATGGATGTAGAAAAGTCTTAGTTCTACAGGCAATTCAAAGAAAGCATGGGAGTTTTAAAAACTCTGCAAAAAGACAGTTGTGTCGAAGTCTAGAAGCTATGCGATATTTGAAAGCCTAGAATAGCTGAAGGAGGCCGGGATGTAGAGTGGGTGGCTGCGTAGCAAAGATGGGTCTGGAGTAGCCTATCCAAAGTATGATCGTTGGTAGTGATACAATAGATTTGACATGGAATTTTCTGTTAAAAGGAGCAAGGGAAATAAATTTAAGGCACAAATCTAGGAAAATATGCCGCCAAATTCGCATTTATGAGAAATATCTAACTTGGAACGGACAATTTGAATTTTAAATTGGCTATAAATATCACACCCCACTCCACATTTGGACACTTTGCTTCTTGAGAGTTCGTTGTGTGCTTTTGTGCTTAAAGAGCTGAGTGTGTTGCTGCATGTCTAGTTATCTGAGTTGGGAGGAAGTTAAGAAAGAGAATTTGAAAAGAGGAGTAAGGAACATCATGATTGCAACACCACTAGCCCACACTACATCATCTAGGTCATCGAGCCCAAAGCCTGTTACCTCTGTGGCAGGAGATAAAAAGTAGAAGAAACTGTAGAAGGCACTGGTAAGATAGTCACTACAAAAAATCCCCGCAAAACTAAGA
The DNA here is from genome assembly GCA_031772625.1 of Pinus tabuliformis. Taxonomy (NCBI): domain Eukaryota; kingdom Viridiplantae; phylum Streptophyta; class Pinopsida; order Pinales; family Pinaceae; genus Pinus; species Pinus tabuliformis. The sequence continues at coordinate 753,309,963 of CM062812.1, forward strand.
ATGAAAGAGAAAATGGACAAAGAGAAATAGCTAATGGAACTTGTTATCACCTAGATTGAACCTCAAGCTGAAGGAAGGCAATGCGAGGGTAACCACAAACCACGCTTAGCCAAGTAGCTAGCCCTATTAGGCCGGGAGAGGGCTCTCTCCATAAATATCTCAGCCAAGATGATTGGATCAAGAAAAGGATTTTAGGCTAGGTATAGTAGCACAAAGTTTTGATTGGATTTTGAAGGGGTTTTGCTGGATCAGGAGGAGCTGGATAGTTTAGGGCTAGGAAATTAGGTCAAAATTGCAGGGTGTTCAATGGGACAAGGTAGGAATAAGGATTAGCACTCTAAGGCTTGATGGGTGAGATTTTTTAAGACTATTGAGAGGCTAGGAAGAGCATGTGATTACCATGGATCCTTCCCAAACTGTAGAAAACATGAAAGGGTGAATGTTTTTCCAAAGCAGAGTAGTGATGTAATGAATTCTGCCTATCAAACTTGAAAGCATTCACTTAGAAGCAATGAAATGATTAATGGAATACACAAAACATAATAACAGATGATCACAAGGGAAGAAACTTTATTAAAACTCCATACCACATGGATCCCATAAAAATAGCTGCAATTCTTATTAATCTCCTCCTAAAATGCTACAAAATGATGTACAATCAAGGTTTGAGCATCCAGCTGAGTCCAACCCTTTACAATGAGAAAGAAGAAGAAGATATAGGAATTGTTTCAACCTCCTCCCATCCTCAGGGGTCGAATCCCTAAGATGAGGAGCTAATCTAACCAACACTAAACAAGAAACAAGAATATAGGCATCTTAACAACTTGCCTCTAAAAGTGAAAAACTGATTCATTTGAGCTCAAATTGACTTTTAATGCAATGAATCTACCCTCTACTACTAATTATCTATCATATTTACAAGCCAAATCAACATTTACATTATTAAAGCATCCTCCATGGGAGAAAATCCACAAACATAGTCAAAACATAGAAAATTAGCCACCTTGTGCAAAATTAGCCCTACGCACACTGCCACTGGCCCAACGCGCAGTGCCACTTTCAGGTCCTTTTTGGAAGCCTTCCCAGCATCCAAATTGAGCGATAGCGCATTAGAAAGGCCTTCAAGTGTACATTCCAAAAAACCTGGAATTTCATCATTTGAAGCTCATTTGACCCCTCAAAAGTTGATTCTCCCAATACCTCTTCTGTGTGTCCAAAAAGTGGCAGAAAGGTCATTTTTAGGGTGTTGTTTGACCTTTTGGTGGACTAGTTCTACCCCAAATACTTAGAAAATCCATAGGGTGCATGTACTCATCACTCTGAATCCAAAAATGCAATCCATTCATGCATTGGGTGCCCCTAGGAAAAGCACAGCGCCAGTGGCTTTGTGCGTTGAGCCTGATTTTCTATGTTTAAAATTTCAAAATTTTGCAAATGACAAAAACTCTTCCAAACTTGACAAAAATTGGTGAGAAGCACCATCATCAAGTTTCTTGATGTGCCAAGGAAGATTTATCAAGCAACCTAAGCCTATCCTCCTCCTTTTTTCCTTTTAGAGCCCGCCTTAGCCTAGCTTTCATCGTTTTGACCCTCATGTTGCAAATTTTGTTTCGGGTCTTGTAAATTTTGTTTCGGTTCTTGTAATGGTAGGTCATGTGCCTGATCATATGATTATCCCTATTGGCCTTCTGTAACAGCTTCTCTAAGTGAAAATTGACTCTCTCAAGCCAAGTCTCTCTATAATCCTCAATTTCCTTGTCAATAGGGGACAAAGTGACCGGTGCTTCCTTGTCATCTTGTCATTTTACCTTGAGAAGTTCCAGCTCCATGAGGACCTGCTTGTCACTCAACTACTTGTTCTCTTGTTCCAAATATGTGATGACATACTTGGCCCTCTCCAAATTGTCCATCAAATCTTGGACTTCAGCCTCCTTTTCCTGTATGATGATGTCCTTTATTGTTTCTTCATCCTGAGCCTCTATGTCAATTATTTCCATTCCATGATGAGTATAATGCTTCTCCAGCTCATCATGCTCTATCAAATCAAAGTCCCTCTCTTTCTCATCATCATCAAAACTTTCCTCTGGTATATTTTCTTTCCCTTTGTGCAGTTGTTGCACCTATACCTGCTGTGTTGATGAAGAAGGCAAAGCCCCTTCCACATCCTGTGGAGCAAGCATTTTCCTATGGGTTGATGAAGAAGGCAAGGTCCCTTCCACATCCCGTGGAGAAAACACTTGCCTATCAACTACAAACAATCTCCTTGTGCCCCTCTGATATGTCATGTAAGTCCTGGGCACCTCAGTAGCTCTAGTCTCTTTGGCCTCCTCATCTGTTTTCACCTGAGCACTACTAGAAGGTCCTCCTAATTCTTGAGACACTGGTGGAGGAATTTGAGGACCCCTGAAGATGTCATGAGTGATAAATGTCTCCCAAGAGATGTTGAGGAGGCTAAGATGATGAAGCACAATCATCTTGATCAGGGAATAATGATAGAGACTGCTCATCTGCTAAGGGTATGGCTTTTTCAACACAAAATGGGCCATCTTCTCAATATTTTTGAACAAGAAATAAGGGAGGTTTAACATCCTCACCTTGGTAAAATGCATGAGAAGCCTGATGTGATAGGTGTACAGTCTGGAAAATCTTCCATCATAAGTGAAATATTTCATGATGATTTTCATCATGGGAGCATACTTGTCTTCATGGAATCTGAAAGGAAAAATCCTTCTTGCCTCGTTTCTGTACTTGGGTTCGATATAAGGCTCATAATAGTGTTCATCCAGGTCTTGTGCCTTGTACGACTACCCCATACATTTGGAATCTTGGTTGCATCTGCAATGATGGAAGGTGAAACTGTAAATGTCACCCCAACAAGAGTCACCTTGTTGCCCTGAAGATGGGCTACAAAAATTCTGGTGAGCTCAGGGTGGTGTTGAACTCTCTCTACCTACTCAAAGAACTCATAGCACCCTAATGTCTGAAACAAGTAACAACTAATTAAGAGGCCTGCAATTCTTTGAGGTTTGATGGCTCCTCCCTAATAATTCTACCTCCCTTGTGTGGTTTTCTCTGATGCCGAGGTCTATCTATCGAACTTTCACTGCCTATATTTTCCTCCTCATCATATTCTCGGTCTTCTCTGTGCATGTTTGTAAGGTTTGAGGTTGTACACTCCATGAAAAGGGATAAAGGGAATGATTAAGAGTGATTTAGGAGTGAGGGGATGGGAGATGACCTTATGAGGTGTCTTGGTAGACTAGAAAAGGAAGGGAAGGATATCAATTATGAAAGTGAACTGGAGGTCTTGGTTTGTTTGAGATATTGTTGTTTGGGAAGAGGGATAAAGGGATGTGTATGTTATGGAATGATATAGGGAAAGACTTTATAGTTTTAGTGATAGGTGATAGGAGGAATAATTGGGGTTTAGGGTTTAGGCATAACAAAGGGAGAATTTAGGGTTTAGGTATAACCAAGGGAGAATTTAGGGTTTCACATTTGCCATGGGGAATTATGTTTAAAAGTTTAATTGCAAACCAACAATGTAGTGTGGGAAGGAAAATTACTTGTATGAAGGAAAGGAGGGCAATCTTGAAGTTTTTTGAGGTGGTAGAACGTATTTTGGCATTTTTTGCCCAACGCGTAGTACCTCCTACAGGTGCACAGCGCCACCTCTCAACGCGCAGCGCAGTGTAAAATTGGAATGTGAAAACCTCCAGACGTGCAATGTTGGGCCCAGACGCGCTGCACCAACCTCTCAACGTACAACGCCAACCCTCCTTCCTGAAACGTGCAGTGCCAGACTGTTGAAGTGTAGCACCACTTCACCACTGCTCCAAATGCGCAACACCAACCTCCAAAAGCATAGCGCCACTTCTCCTTTTCCCAAAAATCACTCAACCTTTCCTCTTTTCCTTACTTTTTGACTCCTTGCTTGCCAAATGAGAATGATCAACTTGAAAATGAAATGTGAGACCTTATATAGAAGTAGATTTTGATTTTTCACTTGTAAAACCCACTTTCTAATGTTTCTTGACCTTTTTCAAAACTCTGTTTTTAATGCCTTATCTTCTTTGTTTCTTTTCAGGTGGATAATGCTCAACTTGAACTGATTTTTTGCAGGGTTTCATTGTCTTGCAACAAGGAGAGATGCTTTGATGCAGCTAGGATCATTTATTACATAAAGTGACTAAAATTACATAAGAAATACAAATTAACTCAAAATACTCTTTTTTCACCTCAGAAACATGTTTTTGAGGTGAAAATTACATTAGTTTAAAAGATAATTATATAGTGGCTATGACTTACTAGCCATCATACTTGACTTATTTATCATCCTCATAGCCTTGCTGACCTTTATTTACACTTTTAAATCATGCTCTTGACCTTGGAAATGAAACCCTAAAACCTAATGAAAAACGCCCTATGACCTAATGAAAGCATGATTGCAAATTGACCACGAAACCATAACTGAAGACAACCTAAAGAAGGGTCAGCAAGTATACTCTATGAGGGAGAAATTAGATTTTCTGAAGAGAAGACAACCATCAGTGGATCAGTTTGACATGACCTAATGAGATGATGTAAGAATTTTCAGTATGAGACCCCTAAAATGAAAATGCAAAGAGAAAATTTTATCCCTGATGGAAGTATGCAGATACTTACACTAACATTGGCCTTATTGGGGATGGCAGCTCCTTGGAGGTGTCAAGAACACTGTAGACCAAGTGCCTCATCCATTGGGCAATACGGTCAAACAAACAAAAAAGTGAAAAATGACTCAATACACACTGAAAACTGACTCACAACTGACTCTAAACTTGACTATAAACCAAATCAACCAAACTTGACACAAATCATTCAAAATTTATAGCCTTCACTTCGAGTCCCAAGCTCAGATGACAGTGTACTTGAAACCTTGCAAGGAAAAGAAAACTAGTATATACAATGAAGGTGAAGTAACTTCACGGAACAACCTCAAAAGTAGTAGTGCTTTAGGAGCCTACCATTCACTGGCCCTCCTGAACATCCCTGACCATCCATTTCATTTAACAAAAATGCATTTTGTCCTTGATAAGTTGAGATTTTATATGGTCCTTTCCTTAAATTTTCAAACTTACTATGCTTTCCCTTTTCCCCATTCCGTGCATCCCACCGCAGCAATACATCTTCCAGTTGAAACTTTTCTGCTTTGGTTTTGCAATCATAAATTTTCTTTATCTTCTCTTGCAAACAGAAAGTGTTTTGGGAAACCTCTTCTCTTGTTTGCTGAAGGTGAATCATTTGATTAATTCTACACTAAATTTCATCCTCTTTACTGCTAGCTTCTTGTAATAATCTCATGACCGGGACTGCAAGTGATGTAGGAAATATTGTATTAGTACCATAAACCAACTCAAAGGGTGACATGCCTATTGATTTCTTTCTGTGCACTCTGTCAGTCCACAAGGCATTAACAAGCTTTAGATGAGAATTCTTCTTGTTTTCCTCCAACATTTTCTTGATAATCTTCACCAAGGATTTATTTGATGACTTAGCCAATCCATTGCCCTGCGGGTAGTATGCCATGGAATGACCCAATGTAATATTGTACTTGATGCAAAACTCAACCATCCTCTTGGACTTAAATGCTACTGCATTATCTATTATAATCTTGTGAGGGAAACCAAAATGAGACAAGATATTATATTCTAAAAATTGGATAATTACCGTGTCTATGGCTTGCCATGTCGAAATGGCCTCAATCCACTTAGTGAAGTAATCGGTAGCTATCAAAATCCATCTGTGTTGTGTTGATGATGTGGGATGAAGCTCTCCTATGAAATCAAGTCCCCACTGCTGGAAAGGTGCATTTATTTCAACTAGCTTCAAAGGAAGAGGAAGCAACTTCCTTTTTCCTTGAAAAACTTGGCATTCATGGCAGCCCATAACTGTCTTATATAAATCTGAAAACAAAGTTGACCAATAATATCCTGCTCTCAACACTTTGTTAGCTGTTGTTTTCCAAAACAAATGACCGCCACAATCACCTCTATGAAAATCATTCATAACATGCTAAGCTTCATCTTCAACCAAACAATTAAGAAGAATTCATCCCGGATCTTTCCAATAGAGAGCACTATTTAAAATGCAGAATTTTGCAGACTTTAGTTTTAGTGATCTACCTTTACTTCTTGACATTCCAGGAGGTGGTGAAAGATGTTGAAGAACATAAACTATATCAGAATACCAAGGTGATTTGAGAAACATTTCTAATACTTGAATGAGTGAGCCACCATCTTTGTCATCTGACATTGCTGCAATGAGATTTATGTCTAGAGCATGCAAATTTGATTCAGCCATCAATTTTTCCAAGCCTTGTCCTTTGATCAATTTGGTAGGCTTAATCTCAAGATCATACTCCAACATTGCTACTATCCACTTACCTCTTCTCCCCTCTGGGTCAATTTTCATGATAACATCCTTGATGGTTGCGCTAGGAACATATGTTATAGTATGTGAACGCAGAATGTATATTCTAAAATCCTTCAATGATTTTATAAGAGCTAGTGCTTGTTTTTCAATGATATTGTAACACAAGGCAACATCTTGAATAGTCCTACCAAAAAAAGCAATAGGTTGCTCCACTTGATCCCTCTTTTACATCAACACTTCAGCCATGGTGTGCTCGGACGCAAATGAAAATATAATAAAATCATGAGTATAATTAGGACTAATCAAGACTAGGGCTGTGGTCAAGGAAAACTTTACCAAGTTGAATAATTTCATGGAATCCTTGGTCCATTTCATAGTGCTGTCCTTTTTCAACATATTAGTTATTTCACATAAATTCTCAGTCAAATTTGGTATAAATTTGTGCAAGAAATTGATCTTACCATTGAAAGCCTAAATCTCCTTTTTGTTGAGTGGAAAGTCTATATGTTGGATTGCCTCCACCCTTGAAGGATCAATGCAAATACCATTTTTAGAAATTATACGACCAAGGAGTTTACCCTCATCCATGGAAAAAAGACTGTTTTTTAGGTTTAGAGAAATCACAAACTTCCTACATGTTAGGTAGTGGAGGGCATGTGTAACGGCTTTTGGACTCAAAGCCCAAAGTTTTGGGTAAAAATATGGTAAAGACTCCATGAAGTGCGCAAAGCGCGAATTGTAACAAGTCAAGTCAAAGGGTTGTCCACCCGAGAATAATGTAAAATAATAGGAAGTGAGTCGACCTGCCCATGGTCTGCAGACCATGGGAATGTATAAATAAAGTGAGGCCCTAAGGGTAGAAGGCAATTAAGTTTCTAATTTGGATCTTGAATGTTATGGGTTTATGAAGGCAATATTTGCTCAGCGTCCGTAAGTCCGAGTCAAGGGTGTTGGTAGAGAGTTAGAGGCTCTGTAGTTGTGTGCACAGAGGCCGGGTAGAGTCCGCAGTTGTGTGCGTGGACCCCTGCAACTGAGTGCGCGCGGCGGATCTGGTTGTATTGACGGAAGAGATTAATAAAGATAAGTTGTTTCTGAAATATGACAAACCTATTGTGTTCTGGTTTATGCATCTACTATATGAGTTTATATCTTTAAATAATTATGATTGCACGCACTGGGTTTTATTGTTAAATGTTTGCTTAAAGACTATAACAAGAAGATCAAATCTGTAAAAGGATACCCTGGTGAGTGCACTACAAGATCGTGCACTGACTTTGTATATTAAGCACTCTAGCGATTACCTCAATGCCGAAATAGTAGAGATACGGGATGCGCTAAAAAAAGATTTTAGTCAGCCGAATTAAAAGACGTAGTCGATCATAGGATTCAAGGAGATCATGATGCTGCTAAGAGAAACCCCTTGGGATTTGGATCAGAGACTGAAGAGTATGATCCGAGAGGCTAACATGACACTAACGGATGCGCAACACTGCGCGTGGTTTGTGGCATATTTAACGCCACACCTGGGGACAACGATGTCACAGCAGAAGACCTCGACCCAGGCTGAAGCATTAGAAATAACAATGAGGTTGCATGAGACTCCAATACAGGATCCTGGGTTGGGAGTTCAGCAGATCCACGTGCAAATGCAAAATCTATGCTTGGAAATGTAGAGTTTGAAACCTGAGAAGGCACCCACGCTGGAAGTGTGCAAGGAGGTGTGGTGTGTAAGCTGTAAAGGCCAAGGCCACGATAAGGATCATTGTCCGATATTTACAAACTACTTAACAGCGAGGGGGCCAATGCCGTTGCGACCAGAGGCACAAGCGGGGCCAAGCGCAATGCCCTCGCTCTGGTGCACAATCTGTCAGGTGGGAGGAAAGCACAGGACAGACAACTATCACCTACTACAAAAGTTTACCCACACCCCCCAGCAGTTGTTTTGCAATTTTTTCAGATCAGTGGGGCACGATGAACGAGACTGTCATAGTTATGAATTATTGATGGATCAAACACCGGCCTACAGGATGCAGACTGAGGCGCAAGTTCATGATCCAGCCATGGCGATAGCGCGAGGTGGGTTCCAGGGGCGAGGACGAGGACGGGGAGGAATGGGGCTAGGAAGGGGCTATGGGCAACTAATCTTTTACAACTATGGAGGACCAGGAAACTGCGCATGATATTGTAGCAATCTGACCAGAATATCGTGCCCCTAGTACGCGAAATTCGATCATGAAATGATAGATTTCCCCACACTGATAGCGCAAATCCGTGCGAAAGGGGCAGCACAACCCACGGTGATGCAGAACGTCCAAATAATGAGGTCCAAACCATGCGAAGAAGACCCCAACATGAACATGATTCTCAAAAGTGTCATGGCCACAGGGGAGGATAAAGGGAAACTGACCAAGGAAGACGCAATGGTTCGCAAGGAAGCATGTCTGGAAGCTAGGAAGAGCTTCGCAGAGTTATCTACCCCAGGTAGTAGGGATCAACCCAAGCCAGAAAGGGATCCCTCGATGCTAACTACCTTTTTAGAGACATGTATTAAATTGCTTCATGACAATAGGGCAGTTAAAGGCTTACAAGAGTTGATAACTAGGTTTGTAGGATCGGGTGAACCACGTGTGGTCTGAAAATTGGGAAAACATGCTTCGCGTACTAGATAGGAAATGCGATTAATGGCGCAGATTGGCGACTGTGAGATGTATCATATCATTTTGGACTTAGGCTCGGATGCAAACGTGCTACCTAAACAGACTTGGGAGCACATGAGCTAGCCCACACTACAATGGTCTCCTATCCAATTACGGATGGCAAACCAACAAAAGATCTTGCCTATGGGGAGACTACAAGGAGTCACAGTGGACATCGAAGGTGCAAGCACACAGACCGATTTTGAGGTAATAGAAATTGTGGATGATAGTAATCCTTACCCCGCATTATTAGGGATAGATTGGGCCATGGACATGAATGGGGTCATCAACCTGAAAAGATGAAAAATGATATTCGAGAAAAAGTCTCTCCGCGTAGTGGTCCCGCTGGATCCAGCTGAAGGGGCATGCTACATTGAGCCTGTGCGCGATGAGGACAGTGAAGAGGAATTGGACTGCATCTACCAGATCACAACACAAGATCAGGATCAGGTGAACCCGATAGTGGATGGGAGAATCTCATGGGAATGTGACAGTTCCTGCACATCAAACTCTGATGAAGAGATCGAGCGATGGCAGAACCGATTACATGAGGTCACAATGCTAAATTGTAATATGATGGTTAGATCATTACGCCGCGTAACCATATAAGCAAGGGAGTTACCAACAGACACAACACACATGGAGGAACTGGTAGACCACTGCGAAATGGAAATTCTGGAGCAAAAGCAGCCAGGTGCGCATCTGGGGCCACTGAGCGAATCAACTGCACAAAGGTGGAGGACATGTCAACAGCCTAGGAGAATGTGGCACGGACGAAGAAGGCAGGTGTGTGTACGCGTTGGAAGACAAAGCAGGGGGAGCATCCGCTAACGGCGTAGAATACAGGTGTATAGGGTGCACGTGCCGAGCCAGCTAAGAATCAAGAAATTGAAGATGCCACAGCGAGGTATTCTGCCAGCTAATCGTGAAAATCGAAGTACAAAAACCAGGGGATGTAGGACTAGCGTCCATCTGATAAGACCACCCAATAAGAATCTGTGGATACCAGGGGTTTGATGGGCCTCTAAACTCAGCAGCAAAAGGAGAGGTACGAAGGTAATAGAAGTAACTCCTTAGACCACAAAACCCACAGTTCACGAGGTCCTGGGCAAATAAATTCGGCAGTTGCAGGAAGCTATACAACATGACACTAGCAGGCTTCATGAAATTGAGGAAGAACGGGCATGACTGAGGAGGAAAAACATGATGCGGGAGGAAGATATCAGCAAAATAAAAGTTGGCGTCACACAAGCGGGTAGCACGAATCTGGAAATAAGGGAATCAGGTCTAGCTAGGTCTAGCCTGGCATTAGAAAGAGCAACAGCCCTACTATCATGGCTACGACCACACCAATGAAGAAGTGTACCATCTATAGCGGTGCCAGATGGGATAACAGAGACGAAGGCACGCAAAAGGTGCTCACAGCTTGGGCTAGCAGGGATGGAGAAATCTCGCACCTGGAGTGCGACCACCTGACTAGCTGTGGAACACAGTCTCAACACCCTAAGCAACTGAAAGGAGGCACGGGACTATAAACAAGTCTACAGGAGGCCTGGGCAAAAATATGGTTACATGCAGGGCTAGTCGATCTGCAAGATCACGGTCGTGTCGAAAGTACTACGCTACTGCGTGGAAAGGCTGGAAGGTGACCGTTGACATCACTATTCATGAAAAGAGGTTTGGGTTATGGCGGAGAGGAGTGAGTGGCAGGTCATTAAGACAACAACCCTGAGCTAGATATGGAAAAATTTTCCGCTCAGAAGATATGAATAAATTGAAATAGGAGGGAAGGGTTCCATTCAAATATAGCATTCATCTAAAAAGCCTTGCACAACATTAGGAGATTTGAGATTTGAGCCGGTACAGAACAACAATCTTCCCATGAGTACCATGGCTAGGAAATGAAGAAGGTTCACGGAAGAATTGCATCTGACCCAGAAGGACACCGTAGAAGCAGCTGCTACCCCCAAGGTTCCAAAGTCCCCCCGCATGCCGCAACCCTGGAAAGACAAGCAGATGATGGGGCCAGTCAGGGTATCACCAAGATTCAACCAATTGTTAGTAGCCGAAAAGGGCAAAGAAATCACCACTGAACCTAAGGAGGACAAAGAAGATTTGCAAGCCCTGATCGCTCAAATTGAAGCACATGATGAGGAAGAAGAGGATGCGTTCCAAATACCATTACTACCCCTGGAAGTTCGCGAATAGCACCGTAGTGAAATTTAACCAAGATTGGAAGTCATAAAGTGCGCGGTCCAAGATTGCTCAGGATTGTTGGATTAGTCCCTCCTTATGCTCACATCCCTACAAGATGACCCAATGCTACAACAGGTAGAAGTTGAAGCACAAGAGTTCCAGCAGGTGTATTACAAAGTCTGGGGGATTGTGCAAATGGTCGCGGGAGGCCCAAGTTCTAAGGGCACAAGTTGACGATGCTCGGTAGAAGGAGGCATTACTTAAAGAACTCATCCATCCTTGGCTTGATGAGGCCTTCGCAGTCTCCACTGACATCGAGGGAAAGTTAGCACACATGTAGGCAGCATCGAAACCCAGGCAAGCAACAGAATCTGATAATGATGCATTGGTGGCTCGCATAGAATGGATAAAGCATATGGTGGAAGATTTTGTTGCGAGGGTAAGCAAAGCATAGAATTTGCTAAATGACCTCCACACAAAGATTGTTAAACTAGCCGAGTAACTTGGTACAAGTAACATTGATTGTGTTGGGGGCCTACTGGGTAGCAGAGGGCCCGCATAACAGTTTTTGGGCTCAAAGCCCACAGTTTTGGGTAAAAATATGGTAAAGACTTCACGAAGTGTGCGGAGCGCGAATTCTAATGAGTCAAGTTAAAGGGTTGCCTGCTCGAGAATAATGTAAAATAATAGAAAATGAGTCAACCTGTCCATGGTATGCGAACCATGGGAATGTATAAATAAAGTGAGGCCCTAAGGGTAGAAGGCAGTTAAATGTCTAATTTGGATCTTGAATGTTATGGGTTTCTGAAGGTGATATTTGCTCAGTGTTTGTAAGTCCGTGTTAGGCCCCTATACTACTAGTGTAACCCCTTATTGTTATTAGTACAACCCACTTATTATATTGATGTACCCATGTAGTGCCCATATTGTTACTCTTGTGCCCCATAGAAGCCCACTATTGTTATTATTGTGCCCTTACATTATTATTGTTATGTTGGCTCTGATTATGTTATGACCCCTTAGACTCCTATATATAGAAAGGAGGCATTTTCATTTGTATCATCGAAGAATTTTTCATTTATGTAATGTAAAGGAGGTTTCCCCCTCGAAGAGGCTGAATTCTAAGGCGTTGATCTATCTTTTCTATCTTTTCTTGAGCTGGTTTCATAACATTTGGTATCAGAGCTTTGGATTCTAGGGTTTCGCTGCTCCAAACAGGCCATCGTGGCATTTTCGCTATAACTTTTTTTATGTGATGTTTCAGAAGTTACAAAAAAAACCCATTTGAGAATAAATCATGCTGAATCTTGGGTATGAATTTCAAAGCTTTTCGCACGATATTTGGGGAGATATGATCTGAGGAAGTTGGTCTTTTTGCAGACTCCTGAATTACATTCCAAACAGGTGACCTGGGGAAAATCGTCATAACTTTCTCTCTGGGGATCGGATTGAAATTTCATAAGAAGGTACAAAAAGAGGATAGACTTTAGTTTCTTGTATGCATTTTTCAGATCCAAAGGTCGAAACAGTGACTCGTGGCACGTCGTACAAGTTCGCTCTACTGAACTAGTCTATAATCAAGTCACTGTGGGAGATTTCGCATAACTCTTCCTTGGAGAATCCAAATTGGGTCAGACTTGTGGCATTGGAAAGAGGACATAGAGGGCTACTACAGGTCACAATTTCAGAACTTAAAGATCCGAAAGTACAGAGTTAGAGTCATTTCAAGATCGAGCTCCTAAAATCAAGAAAAAACAAGATGAGGAAGTTTGATGGCAAGGATCCAGTAAATTGGATACTTCAGATGGAGCAATATTTTGATCTACATGGTGTACAACTGTTACAAAAGGTATGTATTGCATCTTCATATTTAGAACCAGATCAATTTTTATGGTATGAAGGGCTTTGTTCTCGTAAACAACTTGTTACGTGGTCAATTTTCACGGAGGAAATGATAGCACATTATGAGGATACAAAGAGAAACACCTTCTTTAGAGCAACACCACAACAATTGGAAAGAGTAAAAGGGCTTTGTGACATATTGGAAAGAAAAATTATGGAAACCGGGAAGCATACCCCTCACAACTATAAATATGGAAGTGTTGTTTCTCCTAGCCTTCCACAACCTACAAGGGTTACACCACAACAATTGGAAGAAAAAAGAGAAAAATGGTTTTGTTACAATTGTGATAACAAATGCACTAAAGGTCATAAGTGTGCTAAGAAGAAATTATTTGACATAGAATATGAAGAGGAGGAAGAAAAGGATCAAGAAACATCAAAAGAAGAAGATATACGCCAGGACCCCACCCGAGAGAAAGAAGAAATGAATCAGACCATATCTTGTAAAGCATTGGAAAGAATTACCACTCCTCAAACTCTCAACATAGAAGGACATATCAAGAAGAAAAAGGTGAAAGAAGTGAAAGATCACATCGATAAAGAAGAAATGAATCCAACCATATCTTGTAATTCATTGGTCGAAATTACCACTCCTCAAACTATCAAGATAGAAGGACATATCAAGAAGAAAAATGTTCAAGAAGTGAAAGATCACAATGAGCATCAAGAAATGAATCTGACCATATCTTGTAAAGGATTGGAAGGAATTACCACTCCTCAAACTCCAGAGATAGAAGGACATATCAAGAAGAAAAAGGTTCAAGCAGTGAAAGATCACATTGAGCATCAACAACAAGTTCTCCAAATTTTAAAGGATAATGCCACTTCGGTGCAAAATCAAACGAAACAACAAGTAGATCAACATCGTAGTGAAAAATGTTTTGATGTAGGTGATTTGGTATTTTTACTGCTACATCTCAAGCAAGCTATTGATGAGAAGGAAATGTTGGCAATACTACATGCACTTAAAAAATGGCGACCTTACCGAATGGGAAGACTCTTCAAGGATGAGGATGTGAAAGCATTGTTTTGTGCTATTTCTATTATCCAACCAGATTGGATAAATGAAGCAAGGGATGAATGGAAGAAGGACGAAGAAGTATGGCCACTTATTCAAAAGTTGCAAAAGATCCCAATTCAAACAATATTGCCAGAAATTGAAGAGGAAGGAAAAATCATATTGGAACCTGGAGCAGTCATAGAAACAAGAACCTGACAACTACGAAATCGATCAATTTCAGAGTATCTCATCAAGTGGAAGAACTTACCCACTGAAGATTCCACATGGGAGGACAATAATTTTATATAGAAGCATCAAGAACTACTCAAGCGTTGAGGACAATGCTTTTTGAAGGAGAGGGGCATGTTAGGCCCCTATACTACTAGTGTAACCCCTTATTGTTATTAGTACAACCCACTTATTATATTGATGTACCCATGTAGTGCCCATATTGTTACTATTGTGCCCCATAGAAGCCCACTATTGTTATTATTGTGCCCTTACATTATTATTGTTAGGTCGGCTCTGATTATGTTATAACCCCTTGGACTCCTATATATAGAAAGGAGGTCTTTTCATTTGTATCATCCAAGAATTGTTCATTTATGTAATGTAAAGGAGGTTACCCCCTCGAAGAGGCTGAATTCTAAGGCATTGATCTATCTTTTCTTGAGATGCTTTCATAACAGTCCGAGTCAAGGGTGTTGGTAGAGACTTAGAGGCTCTGTGGCTGTGTGCTCATAGGCTGGGTAGAGTCCGTAGCTGTCTGCATGGACACCTGTAGCTGAGTGCATAGGGCAGATCTGGTTGTATTGACAGAAGAGATTAATAAAGGTAAGTTGTTTCTGAAATATCATGGACCTATTGTGTTCTGGTTTATGCATCTATTATATGAGTTTATATCTTTAAAGAATTATGATTGTGTGCACTGGGTTTTATTGTTAAATGTTTGCTTAAAGATTGTAACAAGAAGATTAGATCTGTAATAATTTCCTTAATAAGAAATTACACTTGCGCGGATTTACGCGAAGGTCCAATTGTAGTACAGAGTGGCGCGAGGCCAGAGAACAGTTTTCGACCCCTACATACCACATCAAGACATCCTAAGGGTGTGGAAACTTGGTTCCAGCACCCTCCCCTGCTACCTCGGGTGAGAGCTCAATCCACGCTTCGCGGGCTGTTACCGAAAGGGCCTGTAGCTGCAAGATTTGTTTGGCTAATAACTCTTCTGACCTAGGTCAGGGCCCAATAAGCCAACACTACATTTCTGAAAGACAATCCTTAAGTGGTGCAAATGCTCATCGTGAGAACCAGAAAATACCGTCAGATCATCTAAATAAACTACCAAGAAAACATCCTACTCATTAGCAAAAGCTATGTCCATCGCCCACTGAAAAGTGGCTACGACATTCTTCAATCCAAATGGCATTTTGGCATAATGAAAAATTCCCCATGGTGTTGTGAAGGTAGTTCTTTCTTGGTCTCTTTCATGCACCAAGATCTGATTATAGCCTAAGTAGCCATCTAGTAGTGACATGTGTGATGCTTCAGCTACTCTTTACAGAATATGGTCCATCTTAGGAAGAGGGTAATTATCCTTTAAGGACACTTTGTTGAGGTTCTGGAAATATATGTATAACCTTATTTCTCCGGTCTTCTTTCGTACTAGGACAAAATTTGAAATCCAATCAAAAGATCTAATTGGAACAATGATGCCAGCTTTAAACAATCTATTTACCTCTTTCTCGATGGATGGTAGCAACTTTGGATTGATTCTTCTCAACTTTTGTCTAAAAGGTTTTTGATCTGGCTTGATAGGAATAGTATGCTGAACGATATCCTTGTCATACACTTTCAAATCTGAATAATCCCATGCAAAAACATTAGAAAAATAAGAAAGTAATCTAACATACTTAGCCTTTACTTCAGGAGACAATGCTTTTGATAACTTTACAAGCTTGGGCTAGTCAATTGTTCCAAGATTTACATCTTCAACTCCTTTTTCGGTAGGAACCAAGGTCGGTTTTCTTGCCACATCATCCTGATTAAAAAGCTCCTCTAAAGGTATGAGACCGCTAGGAACAATATTATCCTTCAGTTGTAAAACCTCCATCTAATTTACCTCAATATCTTTTTCATCAGAATCACAAACATCATCAATGGAAGCATTCTTAAAATTTCCTTCATTCTGCAAAAAGGCATTAATTTCATTGTCATCCCAAAAAACTTGCCAATACCTCAAATTAATAGGAACAGGAGGCCTATGTTTGACATGAATTTCAAATATGTTGCTAGAATTCATTGGAATCTTCAAATTGTTGGCCGCAATGAGGAGTGAATCTGCAATGATTTTTTGAGTCTCAGGTACTGCTATCAAGGTATATTCCAGAAACATCCTCAAAATATCCAAAACTGCATTTCTGTAGGCTCTCATCTGCGGATGTTTTGCTTGATATTCTCCTTTTACTTGTTTAATCACTAGCTCTAAATCACCATAAACAGAAATCCTTTTCGCATCCAGTTTCATCAAAATTTTAAGACTTGTAATCAAAGCCTCATACTCCACTTCATTATTAGAGCAATCAAAAGCTAACTTGTAGGAACATACTCTAACATTACTTGGGACTTTGGCAGGCTGGAAAGTAGGGCTTTGAATCCAAATTCCAATACCAGCACCGTCCTTACCCACAGCGCCATCGAAGTCCATGCTCCAAAGGTCGGCTTCATCTTCTAGATGTTGGAATTCTATTTCTTTATCAACCTTAATTTTGCTGATTGCTTCATTTTTCTGCTCTTCACTGACCTTTTGCTGTTGTGTAGGTTGCTCAGAAGAAATTGCTATTTTTTCTTTTTCTTGATTAAGAACTGCTCTAAAATTCTCAAAAATTTCTGGTACATCATCTACTTCTACAAGCTAAATATCTACATCATTCAATCCACTATCAGAGTACAAAACAAAGGACTCTAAATCAGTATGTACATCATTTATCGGATGATTCACATGCTTCTCTTTACTAGTGATCATATACTTCATTTTCTTTTCCTGGTACAACTTCCTCAATTGACCGAAAATAGGGATGGTAGCATAAGAGAAGTCAAGTTGTAAAGTGCCTTTGAGTTTAGCACCCCACGATCTAGATAAGAGCATACCAAATCGAGGCGGTATATCAGCAACTACCACATCCATCAAGACATTTTTGGCTGGGATTTGATCTAAAGAAACCACCAAATCTTTGATGATACCAATGCAACGAACTCTACCAGAGTCGAAGGAGTATAAATCATGATATTTCCGGGTGATATCCAGGGCCAACTTTCCCATAATGAATTTGGGCATCAAATTGTGGGAAGCTTCGGAATCTAACATAGCATTATGGAGAATGTATTCATAGAGTCTAAGACTCAGATAAAAGGGAGGGACTTTGCTATCTTCAGGTTGACCTTCTATGGCCGGACCAAAAATGAGTTCAAGATGATCATCCTCGACATTCACCATGTCTGACAAAGGATATATTTGCAGTATTCTAGATACATGGTGTTTATAATTGCAATTCTTAACAAGCTCAGTCAAAGGAATGGACACTTTTAATTTAGCAATTTCACTTTCTATATTAAAGGATGAAACTTTTTCTACCTCTTTGACACCAATGTCCTTCTTATCCATTTTATCTTTCGTTGCACTATATTTTTGTTGATTGTTCTTCTCGTTTGCAGTGATACTTGTTGATGGTACCTTGTTGGGATTCAGATCAACAAGCTCTTTCCCTTTCTTCTGAGTGTTTGAGGAATCGTTCTTGGATTGTAGATCCTTTCTTTTCTGAATGGGATTGATCGGTACACCTATGCTCCTTAAAGAGTACTACCTCTACTATGCAGTCAAAGAATTCATATAACCACGCTAATAATCATCAAATTCAGCCTACAAAACCACATAATTTTCTAAGATGTAATCTTCATCCCTTTGAATGTTTGGAACTTCTACGTATCCTTCATCTTCGGTCAAAAATATGGGCATACCATCAACAATGAAAAAGTGATTTGTTTCAATTACCGGATCTTCCTCATCTTCTTCTTCCATTCCTTGAACATAATTCTACTGTAAGGGAGTTCTGATCTACTGTTGTTACGCTGGTTGCTCTGGTGCTTTTTGTTCTCTCTGTTTGATTTGGAATTGGGGCTGCTGCTGTCCTCTAAAATTTGGATTTCTAATTGGTGTTTCATGTCTATCTGTGATGGATAACTGGTCAACCATCCTCTCCACTGTTCAAATCAATGTATCCATCTTTACATCTGAAGTAGATGCTTCTTCTTTCATGGTCACTCTTTTCTCAGATCTCATTCTTGCTCTTTTGGCTAGCAAGTTTGCTTCTACACTCACAACATTCTTTTGCATGTCTTCTAGTGTGGTAGGATCATGTTCCCACAACTGATATGCCATATCAGCATTGAAAAGTCCGGAAACTTGAGCAAAGCCAATCCCTCCAGTGGTTTAATGTTGGTAGGAATAGTGTTGTATACTGCATTAAACCTCACACAATAGTCTTGCACACTCTCGCCGACATTTCTTTTGATGTTCTCATACTCGGACAAAATCTGAAGTGGATTCTTCTTCACCTCCCATCGATCCAGGAACTGCCTATGGAGGATTGGTAAAGTGGTGATAGAAGCTGTTGGTAAAGCTCTGAACCATTTTTGAACTTCACCTCCAAAGCTTTGTACAAACAATCTCATCATCACATCTTCAATCTCTACTTCATGGAGGTCAAAGAAATCATTCATTTTATCTACATGTTGCTGAGTTGTAATGGTTTGAGTGGCATCAAAGAAAGGTATCTTGGTTTGATAATCAGCAGGCATGGCACCAATATTCTGAGGTAAAACAAGGGGTGCATACCAGGCAGCCATAACTCGAGGTGGGGGAGGTGGATTTAAAGCAAGGATTGGGGTACTAGGAGATGATGCAGTAGTTGATGGAGAACTGGGAGTAATAGGTTATTGATGGGGAATGATAGGTTGATAGGGAAGTGAAGGTATAAATGGAGGCGGGGAATGAACTTCAGAGGTTGAAGGGAATAATGGTGAACTAAGGGTAGGGGACACTAGTTCAAAAAGCTCGGGGATCTTAGCAGTAGTAAGGGATGATTGAGGGGAATTTAGAATATACTCATTAATTGGCTAGTTTGCCTTTTGGACTTCAAGATCTGAAATAAAATATGGATCTAGAAATATGTCGTCAAGTGCATTTTCAGACCTGGTTCTAAATAGGGAAAGGTCAAATGACAGATCAAAGGGAAGGTCTTCTAAAAACAACCACTCATCAGGGCAGGAATTTGCTTTTATTGAAGGTGTTGGACTAACTGAACTTTCTTATCTTTTGAGTCTTCTCAAAATCAGGTTGGGATTATCCACTACTGGGGTAGGGTTTGGATCTGGATTGGCCCTAGTGTACTTTCTCGAAGCTAGTGTGCTCAAATTTCAAAGTTTTATATATTGCTTTACAACTTTCCAATTCAGCCTAGTAAATTCTAAAACTCATCATCCATAAGCTTAAGAATTTAAATGAAAGATACTACTGGGGTGATTAGCCTTTCGTTCCCCATTATGGTTGCCAGTATGTTATCACCTGGATTGAACCTCAAGCTGAAGGAAGGCAATGCCAGGGTAACCACAAACCGCACTTAGCCAAGTAGCTAGCCCTACTAGGCCGAGAGAGGGCTATCTCCGTAAAGATCTCAGCCAAGATGACTAGATCAAGAAAAGGATTTTAGGGTAGGTATAGTAGCAGAAAGTTTTGATTGGATTTTGAAGGGGTTTTGCTGGATTAGGAGGAGCTAGACAGTTTAGGGCTAGGAAATTAGGTCAAAATTGCAGGGTGTTTAATGGGGCAAGGTAGGCATAACGTTTAGCACCATAGGGCTTGATGGGTGAGATATTTTAATACTAGTGATAGGCTAGGAAGAGCATGTGATTACCATGGATCCTTCCCAAACTGTAGAAAACATGAAATGGTGAATGTTTCCCAAAGCAGAGCAATGATGTAATGAATTCTGCCTATCAAACTTGAAAGAATTCACTTAGAAGCAATGAAATGATTAACAGAATACACAAAACATAATAACATATGATCATAAGAGAAGAAATTGTACGAAAACTCCATACTACATGGATCCCATAAAAATAGCTGCAATTTTTATTAATCTCCTGCTAAAGTGCTATGAAATGATGGACAACCAAGGTCTGAGCATCCAACTGAGTCCAACCCTTTACAATGAGAAAGAAGAAGAAGATATAGGCATTGTTTCAACCTCCTCCCATCCTTAGGGCTCGAATCCCTAAGATGAGTAGCTAATCTAACCAACATTGAACAAGAAACATGAATATAGGCATCTTAACAACTTGCCTCTAAAAGTGAAAACTGATTCATTTGAGCTCAAATTGACTTTTAATGCAATGAATCTACCCTCTACTACTAATTATCTATCATATTTACAAGCCAAGTCATCATTTACATTAATAAAACATCCTCCATGGTAGAAAATCCATGAAAACAGTCAAAACATAGAAAATTAGCCACGTTGTGCAAAATTTGCCTTACGCGCACCGCCACTGGCCCAATGCACAGCACCACTTTCAAGTCCTTTTTGGAAGCCTTCCCAACATCCAAATTGCGCTCATGAGAGATAATTGGAAAGGTGTTCATGTCTAATTTCCAAAACACCTAGAATTGCTTCATTTGATCCCTTAGAAATTGATTCTCCCAAGACTGCTTTTGTTTGTCCAAAAAGTGGCAGAAAGGTCATTTTTAGGGTGTTTTTTGACCTTTTGGTGGACCAGTTCTGCCCCCAAAAACTTAGAAAATCCATAGTGTGCATGTACTCATTACTCTAAATCCAAAAATCCAAGCCATTCATGCATTGGGTGCCCCTAGGAAAAGCGCAGTGCCAGTGGCGCTGCGCGTTGAGCTTGATTTTCTGTGTTTAAAAATTCAAAATTTGCAAATGAAAAAAACTCTTCCAAACTTGACCAAAATTGGTGAGTAGCACCATCATCAAGTATCATGATGTTCCAAGTAATCTTCAGCAAGCAACCTAAGCCTATCCTCCTCCTTTTTGCCTTTGAGAGCCCGCCTTAGCCTAACTTTCATCTTTTTGACCCTTATGTTGCAAATTTTGTTTTGGGTCATGTAATGGTAGGCCATGTGCCTGATCATCTGATTATCCCTATTGGCCTTCTGCAATAGCTTCTCTAAGTGCAAATTGACCCTCTCAAGCCAAGTCTCTCTATCATCCTCAATTTCCTTCTCAATAGGGGACAAAGTGATCGGTGCTTCCTTGTCACCTTGTCGTTTTACCTTGAGAAGTTCCAGCTCCATGAGGACGCGCTTGTCACTCAACTGCTTGTTCTCTTCTTCCATATATGTGATGACATACTTGGCCCTCCCCAAATTGTCCATCAAATCTTGGACTTGAGCCTTTTTTCCTATATGATGATGTCCTTTATTGTTTCTTCATCCTGAGCCTCTAAGTCAATTATTTCCATGCCATGATGAGTATAGCGCTGCTTCAGCTCATCATGCTCTGTCAAATCAAAGTCCCTCTCTTTCTCCTCATCATCAAAACTTTCCTCCGGCATCTTTTCTTTCCCTTTGTGCAGCTGCTACACCTTTACCTGTTGTGTTGATGAAGAAGGCAAAGCCCCTTCTGTTAGTGTCAGTCTTTGAAGCCTTCCACCAGTGATCAAATATGCTCTTACAAAGTGGTCTTAGGGTGTCAAAGTCAAATTTTGTCCTTTCAGTAAGTCTTCAAGTAAAATTTGGTCATTAGGTATTAGGTTTAGGATTTGTTTTCACTTCTTTCAAAGTTGTCCAAATGTTGGTCCAAGTCACCATTCAGCTAAGTGTACCATCATTTAGATAGTTTTCATCATCATTTCAGGTTCCAATGGGTCATTTTACACCTTGTTCATGTTTCAGTTGTGCTTGGGTAACACTCATTTCCTCTCCTAGGGTTTTGAAGGTAATTTCTCTTGTATGGTCAGATCATCAAAAAAACTTGTGTCCTGATGTTGAGACACCTTCCCCTATCCTTAATATACCTTATTAAACACTTCCCATCACTGATATCCCTCAAATTCCTCATTTTCCCATAAACCCTAGTTTCTTGCTACAATTTGACAATTTTCTAGGCTAAGCCTGTGTTTTTCCCTTTTGGAACCCTTCCCCTCACTCAATATTTGATATTCTACTTTCCCTATCTTCCTAACATCCCTTCCTACTTCCCAAAAGTTTCTCAAGAATTTAGAATCCCCTTATCCCCTTCATTTCCCTTCATTTCTACAAATCCCCAGTTCCACACATCGGGATAGGTTTTACTCAAATGATGTTTCTGAGCAAGAAAAGATGAATTTGGAAAACTTGAGAGAGGTTTTTGTCCCTCAGTGACCCAAGAAGAAAAGCCTCTTTCAGTTTTTATACAGCTATCATGGTTTTATAGAAATGTCAAAAAATAAAGTTGCCTCAGGAGGGTTGCTACACCTCTGGAGTGGCCTTCGGAAAATCAAGATTTATCCTAGCTTGGTTGGCCAAATGATTTACTTGATGATTTACATGATATCTAGACAGAGATAGCTTTCTAATGAGCTATCATGAGATCAATTTGGAGTTGAGTAAGACCTTCAAAAGTTGACTGCAACAGCACTCTGCATTTAGGCAGCCTCATTTTGCACATTTTGACCAGTATTGGGAGATTAGACTTTGGATAGGGAAAATGACCTCCAAATTAGAAAATTCAAGATGTTCTGGAAATTAGACTCGATAAGATTTCCAACGAGCCATCAAGATCCCAGTTTGCACTCCAATAAGGCCTCCAAAATTGGTCTGAAAAAAAGGCATTGCGCATAGAATAGACGTTGCACACCTATGGCAGGTTTCCAGTGTAAAATTACACTGGCGTTGCACATACAATTGGCGTTGCGCACCTGTTGAAAACACATCAAAATTTCTATCAAAACACATCAAAATCTATTTAATGCTAGTGCCAAGTAAGTTTACCATTCCTCCTTGCTAAGAAAGAAGTGTGCTTGATTTCTTGAGTGTGTTTGGCATCATTTCATAGCAAACCCTATTGGCATTGAGATTTCTCTCATAAACCCTAAATAAGCTAACCTACCTCTCATAAGCCACTAAGGGTCATTGGCTGCCTTTCTCCTCCATTTACACTTGTTTTATCAACTCTTCCTCACTATCCATCACTCATCAAACTTCATTCCATTAAACCCTAATTTCTACATCAAACCCTAGCCCTAATTCCCTATTCCCAAACCCTAACTCCCAAATCCTACATATTCATTACACCTACTTCATTAACAAACCCTAATCTCACATTTGAAAACCCTACTCCCTCCCTCATTTCCCCCATTCCTTCATAAATCCTTTACCCTAATTCCTTCAAACATTCACCCTCACCTTACATTTCACTTACTTTATATTTCAAAATCTCTTCATACTCATCTGTTTTCACTACAAACTTCATCACCCATCATATTACCAAAAGCATGGAGAAAGATTCAGATTATGAGAGGAAAGAGGAAACTCTCAGTGATTCTTCCAGAGAAGCTCATGTACCAAGAAAGCCACACAAAGGGGGAAAGATCATCCGGGAGGAAACTATCAGTCTCACAGAGTTGCTTGCTTGTCCTCTTGCTATATCTTGTTTTAGACATCATTCTTGCTATGAGCTTGCCCGGTTGTTTGTCACCCATCTACATAATGGCCAAGTGAACCTTGCTGGTGTTTCCTTCACCTTGTCACCTACCACTATCTCAGAAACGACATTCCAAATGTTGGTGAACAGTGGAACAAAGGATAGTATGTTGACAATATAATGAAGAGGCTTAAGGCTAAGTTGAAAAAGGGCCTTAAGAAAGAAAAAAGAGCATGATAAACTAAAATATCTTGGCTAAAGCATCATTGGCCCATCAAAGCACCTAACAAGGATCACTCATGCCAAATTTCAAGAAATTTGGAGCAATTTTTTGTCATTTGCAAAAAAGTTTATATTTTTGGAATCAGTAGGGAAAATATGCATGCTCAGAAATGGCTGAGAATTTTGGACAAGTTCTAGGTCTCCAAAAGGGCAAAAAACACCCAAAAAGTGCACTCTCTGCCACTTTTTTGCCACACACGAAGCAGTCTTGGGAGAATCATTTTTTGGAGGGGTAAATGAACTCCAAATTCAGAAATTCAAATTGTTCCAGAAGGTAGACTCACAAAGCTTTCCAACAAGCTATCCTGCACCTAATTTGGACTTCAATAATCCTTCAAAAAGTGGCCTAGAAAAATAATTTCGCATAGGATCAGTGGTGCTGCGCATAGGAGGAAATTTGCTAGTTTTCCCTGATTTTCCAGATTTTCGCCCAATTTGACTATTAGTTGACTTTTTCTTTTCTCCTTGGTAAATTTGTGATGGTAAATGATGTAATATGATGTAAATTTTATGAAAAAATGACTTGAGGGGGTAGATACATCAGTTAGAGGTAGTTTGAGGATGAATGAATCAGTTTCCATAGTTTTAGAGGCAAGCTGTTCCACTACCTATTTTCTAGTTCCTAGTTTAGATGTTGTTGAAACAAATCCTTGACTCATGGATTTGACCTCTGATGGCTAGCATAGGTGGTTTGATGCCTATATTATGTACTTTCAGAGTCATTTGTCAAGGTTGGACTCTTGTGGATGCATTGAGCTTCATTGTAAATCACTTCTGCAGTTTGGCAAGGAAATGAACCAGGGTTTTGCAGCATTTTGTGGGATTCTTGTGGTAATGTGTCTTGGCATTGTTTCTTCCTTTGTTATTTAGTTTCTCTTATGTGTATATGTGCTAGCATCTACTTCTTTCTTCATAACTAAATGAATCAAGATAAATAAGTGGAATCCATTGATATTCAGTGCTTTGCTTTGAGGATACATTTAGTTTTTAATGTTTTCTGTTGTTTGAAGAGGACTCATGAACCTTGCATGCCCTTTCCAACTCCTCACTAGTCTTAGACTTACCATCACATCCAATTCAAAGTGCCAAACACTTGCCTACCTCGCCCCACGGAAATTCCTACAAATCTAAGTTGATTTCCCGAACCCAAAACTGCCTTCTGCTTTTGATCTAGCAACCAACCATCAAAATCAAATAAAATCCTTTGATCTAATATACCTAGCCTAAAATCAGTAATTATTTCCAGTCATCTCAAGCCCTAGTTTCCATATTCTAATTGAGATTGATAAGGAGAGAGCCCTTTCCCAACCTGGTAGGGCTAGCTACCAGGTTAAGCGTGGTTTGATGTTACCCTAGACCTACCTTCCTTTAGCTTGAGGTAGATTTAGGCACTAACACCTTCAACATCCTATGGAGAAAGCATTTTCCTATGGCTTGATGAAGAAGGCAAGGTCCCTTCCACATCCTGTGGAGCAAACACTTGCCTATTAGCTGCAAACAATCTCCTTGTGCCCCTCTAATATGTCATGTAAGTCCCAGGCACCTCAGTAGCTCTAGTCTCTTTGGCCTCCTCATCTGTTTTCACCTAAGCACTGCTAGAAGGTCCTCCTAATTCTTGAGACACTGGTGGAGGAATTTGAGGACCCCTAAAGATGTCATGAGCGATAAATGTCTCCCAAGAGATGTTGAGGAGGCTAAGATGATGAAGCACAATCATCTTGATCAGGGAATAATGATAGAGACTGCTCATCTACTGAGGGTATGGCTTTTTCTACACAAAATGGGCCATATTCTCAATATTCCTGAACAAGAAATAAGGGAGGTTTAACATCCTCACCTTGGTAAAATGCATGAGAAGCTTGATGTGATAGGTGTATAGTCTAGAAAATCTGCCCACACAAGTGAAATATTTCATGATGATTTTCATCATGGGAGCATACTTGTCTTCAAGGAATTTGAAAGAAAAAATCCTTTTTGCCTCGTTTTTGTACCTGGGTTTGATATAAGGCTCATAATAGTGTTAATCCAAGTCCTGTGCCTTGTACCACTTCTCCCCTACATTTGGAATGTTGGTTGCATCTACAATGATGGAAGGTGAAACTATAAATTTCACCCCAGCAAGAGTCACCTTGTTGTCTTAAAGATGGGCTACAAAAAGTCTGGTGAGCTCAGGGTGGTGTTGAACTCTCTCTACCTACTCACAGAACTCATAGCACCCTATCTGTATGAAACAAGTGACAGCTAACTGAGAGGCCTGCAATTCTCTGAGGTTTGATGGATCCTCCCTAATAATTTTGCCTCCCTTGTGTGGTTTTCTCTGATGCCAAGGTCTATTTGTCGAACTGTCACTGCCTGTGTTTTCCTCCTCCTCATAGTCTCAGTATTCACTGTCCATGTCTGCAAGGTTTGATGTTGTACACTCCAGGAAAATGGATAAGGGAATGAGTAAGAGTGATTTAGGAGTGAGGGGATGGGAGATGACCTTATGAGGTGTCTTGGTAGACTAGAAAAGGAAGGGAAGGATATGAATTATGAAAGTGAGAGGGAGGGTTTGGTTTGTTTGAGATATTGTTGTTTGGGAAGAGGGATAAAGGGATGTGGATGTTATGGAATGATATAGGGAAAGTCTTTATAGTTTTAGTGATAGGTGATAGGAGGAATAATTGGGGTTTAGGGTTTAGGCATAACCAAGGGAGAATTTAGGGTTTAGGTATAACCAAGGGAGAATTTAGGGTTTCACATTTTCCATGGGGAATTATCTTTAAAAGTTTGATTGCAAATCAACAATGTAGTATGGGAGGAAAAATTACCTGTATGAAGGAAAGGAGGGAAATCTTGAAGTTTTTTGAGGTGGTAGAAGGTCTTTTAGCATTTTTTTCCCACAGTGCAGCGCCTCCTACAGGTGCGCATCGTCACCTCTCAACACACAGTTCAGTGTAATATTACACTGTGAAAACCTCCAGATGTGCAGCGCCAGGCCCAGACGCACAGCGCCGGACTGTAGAAGCACAACGCCACTTCACCACTACTCCAAACACGCAACGCCAACCTCCAAAAGCATAGCGCCAGTTCTCCTTTGCCCAAAACTCACTCAACCTTTCCTCTTTTCCTCACTTTTTGACTCCTTGCTTTCCAAATGAGAATGATGAACTTGAAAATGAAATGTGAGACCTTATATAGGAGTATATTTTGATTTTTCACTTGAAAAACCCACTTTCTAATGTTTCTTGACCTTTTGTAAAACTCTGTTTTTAATGCCTTTCCTTCTTTGTTTCTTTTTAGGTGGATAATGCTCAACTTGAATTGATTTTTTACAAGGTTTCTTTGTCTTGCAGCAAGGAGAGATGCTTTGATGCAACCAGGATCATTTATTACATAAAGTGACTAAAATTATATAAGAAATACAAATTAACTCAAAATACTCTATTTTCACCTTAAAAACATGTTTTTGAGGTGAAAATTACATTAGTTTAAAATATAATTATATTGTGGCTGTGACTTACTAGCCATCTTACTTGACTTATTTATCATCCTCATACCCTTGCCGCGCTTTATTTACACTTTTAATCATGCTTTTGACCTTGGAAATGAAACCCTAAGACCTAATGAAAAATGCCCTATGACCTAATGAAAGCATGATTGCAAATTGACCATGAAACCATAACTGAAGACAACCTGAAGAAGGGTCAGCAAGTATACTCTATGATGGAGAAATTAGATTTTCTAAAGAGAAGACAACCATTAGTGGATTAGTTTGACATGACCTAATGAGATGATGTAAGAATTTTTAGTATGAGATCCCTAAAATGAAAATGCAAAGAGAAAATCTGATCCCTGATGGAAGTATGTAGGAACTTACACTAACAGAACTACTGAACTTGGAAGAAGAAGAGTTGAATGATGGAATTGAATATATCAACGTAGAAGCAGTGGAACCAATTTTTCATTTGCCACCATATATGCCACCATGGAAACCAACCTAAAAAGTGGCTAAAGATCCAGACTCTACCAAATTTAAGATATTCACAACATTGCTACTAGAGGAAGTGCCCATTGAAGGTGAATTTTTGGCAAGGGTACCCAAGCTCCACATAGAAGATTGCAATTTGAGCGACCATGAGAAATTTCCGCAGCTGAAACCCAACAAGTATCAGAAGGCAGTGTACTATGAGGAGGTGGGCATCGTAAGAGTTGAACCAATGAAATGGGTGGCAAGTATTCAGAAATAAGGATTTACAAATATGTTGTACATCCCACAATTTGGCTGAAACAACATCAACACTATTTGCGTGCATCAGTTGTTGGCATTGGTCCATGATGGGTGCCTCTGGCTACAACATCCCATCTTGATTGATGACATGTTCATATGGAGAATCACAATGTTGCCCTATCAAGGATAAAACCCCATAGATGCTTTTGTGATGAAGTCACTTGAGAAAAAGTTGGCATACCAAATGAAGAGTGACTTCGGGTTGATCAAGAAGTCTAGGGGATATGTAATTAGTTCAATCACATAAGAAGTTGTACAGTTTGATTCACACATCTTGCTAGAAAAAATCATGAGCAAGTGTCATGCAGATGAAGTGTGGACACCAGTGACATCCTTGGCTACACAGTGCAGCAAGGGGGTTTAATTCATTTGGGCAGGCTATCTATGCTAATAATTCCTTGAATATTGTTGCAAAGTGCATGATGAGGGAAAAGCATTCTACTAAGTGTGGCCCTTATTGTTGATCATGTTGATATCTTGGACGACGTTGGATGATTCACAGTTCCCCACTACATATTTGGAGTTGTGCGAGGCTACCTAATTTGCCTCGCTGTGGCCAAAAAAGGACCATTCCCGCATGATAGAAAATAAGATGTTCTAGGTGCTATTCAAAATGGATCTACGAATGGTGATCAACCAGAAGCCAAGGTTGTCACTGAGTCTATTGAAGGAATATCGATGCATCGCTGACTTCAAGGATGATTTCCACCATGTGTATATATGCGCGAGGAGTGATTTGACAAACACATAGACGGTGTTTCCATTTTTGGTGACTGAATAGGATATTGCCCATATAGTCCATCAGTAGCCGACTAACTGGATAATTCTGACAGAAGTTGCAGAAGGTGCAATAGCGACAAGTAAAGATGTGTCGAAGGAAAAGAAAAATGTGACCATCGATGTAGAAAATAATACCACATAGGAACCAAAGCGGGAGGAAGAAGAAGAGAAGCACACAAAAGAATTTGATCAGGTTGGAGAAGACCCTTATGTAGATCTGCAGGACGTTGATTCTCCATTTATTCTAAAGCAGCGAAAGAAGACAGGTGTGGAAGGTGAATGTAAAAAGTAGAAATCTAATAATTCTATCGGTGTGGAGGTTGCGGTCCTCGCTAAGGGGGACCTCCATAAAATTGGAGACACCATCTCAGTTGTGACGAAGGCGATTTTGGGAAACATCGAGGATCAATACAAAGTCATGTTGACATAGATCCAAAAGGGCCTCAAAGAATTGTAGGTTTAGGAGAGCCAGGTTCAAGCGAGCCGGTCTGAAGAGAGCATGGTACCAATGACACTGGGTAGTGTACAGTCAGTAATCACTTCATATCTTCACGCTATACCCATTCCTGATTGTTCTTTACACCTAAATAATTTCGAAGGTAGGGAGAACATGCAGCCACTTAAGAATGTGAGTATTAACCTTTTGACACTCCCTCTGTACACATTTCATGAGCTACACAAGGGTGTAGTAGATGAACTTAAGGTGTGAGAGAAATGAGCTCTCATGGTGTTCAAAGATGTGAATATCACTAGTCAGCAAATGTCCAATGAAAAACAAAATCCTCTTTAGGATCGCGATGAGGCAGCTGTGTGAAGGAATCAGTTGGAGTAGGCCATTTCCAGAGTATGGAGTGAGTTTCCAGAGCTCCAAATTCAGTCTGAGGCCGCTTCAAAAGACAAAGTGTAGCATCTGGCAGATGCATTCAGAGAGTCGAAGACGCAAGTGGACAAGGTTCATTTTTCTGCATATGGAAGTCACTGAGCTTCAATTGAAGCTACAACCCACCATGCCATCTGAGATCTATGAGTAGCATGAGGCTTCCATTAGAACAAACATGGAAAATATTGACGCTACAGTCAAGGACCGTAGCCAACTTTTCAAAAAAATGCTAGAACTATGGGCCTTACTACAAGAGGACCCACAGGTGAAAAATATTGAAGTAGAAATAAGTGATAAGAAACTGCAGTACGATGAGATCAAGGCAAAACATGCACCTGAGCCCCTATGCAATGTTTCACCCAGTTAAAATAAGGGACATCCCTGCAAGCACAGATCGAGGAGCTGCGAAAGAAGATGCAGATTATCACTACGTGGGTGCACCTTGGGAAGAAGAGGCAGGGCGACTCTCATAGAATGTGGGAGGCACACTCAAAAGTATGCAGCAAACATAGTGGACAATTATCTTAGCAGCACAAGGATCGACTACAGAAAAGTTGGCCGAAGAAGCTCGAGAAGTAGCAACACAATGCAGGGAGGCACTTCACCCAGTGAAGTCTTCGTTCAACAACCTGAAAGAGAAGATACAAAGCATACCGGCAAAGTGACGCAAGGATGAGTCAAATATTTGTGTTGGGGGCCTATTGGGATGGGGTCCCCCAGGTCCAATTTTGACTAAGTTTTGTTAAAGCCTTCGCATTTTAAGTAGCAGAGCGTGTAGGTCATTAGGAGTCAAGGGGTTATAGGAAGGTCAAATCCCCTTAATTTTGTATTGTTTTGAGCTCTGCCAACGGTTTGCAGACCATGGTATTTTAATAGGAAAAAGTATATAAAGGGATATCTTAGCTTGTCTAAGGGGATATATGTGATATTATGAGTGATAATTGAATTTAGAGTCTGTAATAATTTTTTTTTGGGTGAAGGGGAAGGCTCATGATTTTGTGTGCACGGAGAACTTGGCAAGTCTACAATTATGTGTGCAGGCCCTTGCAGCTAAGTGTCCAGGGTCAGAATATTGTATTATTGAAGAATTGAAGTAATAAAAGATAATTTTGAAGCATATTTGTGTTATGCTATCTACTTTTCATTTTATGTATTTATGTATGCTTATGTTTCGCTATAGCTTATCTTATCCATACTTGCATCAAGAAGATCTGAATGTATTTCTTATATATTTGTTAAGTAAGGGAACTATTTATATAAAAGTTACTCATTCATGAAGGTCAGATTGAGCCCTAGATTAGGAGAAACCCTATAGCCACACTCATACCCCTCTGGGTGTAGAAACCTGGTTCTAGCATCCCCCCTTATTACCTCGGGTGGGACTGCGATCTTCCCTGCGCAGGTTGTTGTCAAAAGGACTAGTAATATAGGGTTTTGCTAGTTAGTGTAGCCTGACTTTGAACCTAAGTCTAAGCCCCCGAAGCCAACAGTTCGAGGATTTTCTTTTCACCTCCTAAATCCTCTCTTTGATCTGCTTGAGGTATCCATCAGTAAGGGCCATTGGTGTAATTTCTTTCATATTATCCACTTCCTTCTTCTTTTTTATCTTTGTGGAAGCCTCGACCTAAGCCTTCCTCTTCCCTCTGGCAGTTGTTTCTGTTTCAATTGTGCACTAGATGTCAAAGCTCCAGCATCCATAAATATTCACTTTGCTTCAATAAAGACCTCTTTTTCCTTTTGAATATCAAAGACAAGAGTTTTTTTAGCAGTGTTTCTTACCCATGCAATTTTAGATTCCTTCTTTTCATTTATTTTGTCATCACCCATCGCACCTCCACTTTTAGTAACAATATTGATTCGAAGATCATCGGTTCTCCTTTCGACCTTCATCATCTCGATATTCTATGTCGACTGTTGGTTTCTCTTTTCTTTCATTTTTCCATAAGTACTAGACATTCTCCAATTACATCATCAAAGGATTTACAATACATAGATGTCGTAGTGGGATTCTAACAACCTCTCGCAAAGTGTCCTGGCTAGCGCAATTATAGAAAATAATCTATCGACGTCCTCGACCAGCTCTGCTACCTCAACCTCTTCCTTGATAACCACCTCGACTATTGAACTATCAATTATCCTCATGTCCATGTTCTTCCGCTTGCATTCTATAAGTGTCAACACTGCGCTCCATCATTAGTTCATAATCTTGACAATGGTTCTCAGCATGTCCTACTGATTTACAGAACTTGCAATACAAGTTCTTGGGATTCTACGCATATATTTGCAATAAATAACAATCTTTTGATCTATGTTCACCTTTAGTTTTTCATATTTCACACCATAGCTTGTGTTGGGCGCGGGAACCCCCAAGGATAGTTTTGGGGCTAAAAGCCCATATTTTGAGCGAATTTTGTAATCCAAGTGTAAAGACTCTGCATTTTGTGGTTGTAGAGTGCATATATGTTAAAGAGTCATTGGGTTGTCCACCCTTATTTTGAAATGTAATGTCAGCTATAAAAGATCCACCCATGGTCCACGAACCATGGGAATTTTATAAATAGAGTGAAGCTCTAACTAGTTAAAAGGAGAGACATCTAACATGTAAGAAAGTCATAGCTTAGGGCAGGAAGTCTAAGTCTTGGGTCATAGTGTAGGTAGAGGCACTATACTGAGTGCGCAAAGGCCTAGAGTAGAAGTCACAGCTAAGTGCGCAGGGTGGGTCGAGTCTGTAATTATCCAAAATGATCAATAAAGAGAAGTATTCTACAATTCCTACGTCTTTACTTCCTGTTTATGCATCTTGTTATATTGGGTATGAATTTCTCGTATAATGCTTATATGATGCATGAATATATGTAAATGTGTTGGTTAAGTGAACGCAAGAAAGAACATCTGTTTACGCGAAGTCAACTAAGATCGGTTAATAAGATAAGTGAAACACTTAGGATAATTAAGGAATCTGTTACTCGCTTCCATAGCAGTGTGGAGGTACATAAGCACCAGATTAGGGCTACACGAAGGTTGGTCATATACTTTCGCGAAGGTATTAAATGTTGGAACAAAGGGTTTGCCCGACAAGCCCTAGAGCAATATCACTTGCACGAAGGC
The DNA here is from genome assembly GCA_031772625.1 of Pinus tabuliformis. Taxonomy (NCBI): domain Eukaryota; kingdom Viridiplantae; phylum Streptophyta; class Pinopsida; order Pinales; family Pinaceae; genus Pinus; species Pinus tabuliformis. The sequence goes on from CM062812.1 coordinate 753,343,192, forward strand.
AGGGATAGAAGAGATCAATGACATCACAACCATCTCAAGGGTGCGGAAACTTGGTTCCATCATCCCCCCATACTGCTTCGAGTGAGACTTCAGTCTGTGCTCTATGGGGTGATGCTGAAAGGGCCAGTAGTGTAGGGATTTTTTTGGCTAATTAACACTAAACGTGGGTCAGGCCCCCTCAAGCCAAAAAATGGTTCTGTTGCTGGAACCGAAATATGCATAAGAGATGTGTGATGTCGTATTGCTGGAATCCAACTAAGAAAGAAATCGGAGGCTAGTTGGACAGAAGGATCCACGAGTTCACGGCGCAAGAAAAAAAAAATCCGTGACTAACAAAAGAACAGTGGTTAGACAGGTACCTGTATACACATAACAATGTAAACTTTGAAACGGGAACTATAAACTCAAAACGGGAACTTTGGCCAAAAAACCCCAAAAGAACATCAAAAACAGTGCTAAAAACGAAAAGTGTGTATACTGGAACGATGTTTTTTTTTTTTAGGTGTGAATTTTGAATGTGTTTTAAAAATGGCGGTGACTACAAAATTTACTACGAAATTTTCGTGCAAAATATAGCTTCAAAACGAAAGTGATGCTACTGGAATAACGTTTTTTTTTTTTAGGGTCAATTTTCAAACTTTTTAAAAAATGCTAATAAAACCAATTTTTTATGTCTCAAACAAAGTTAATTTTTAAGGAAAAAACACATTAATGTTTCTGGTAGAATATCATTTTTCTTTCCTAAGTATAAATTTAACATGTTTTCAACCACACCATGCTAGATACAAAAGAAATTGAAATTTTTTCAACTATAAAATTAAAAAACCATGACATTATGAACAAAGTATATCACTGAATGAAATCAAAAGTCTTTATTTGTATATTGAATAAAACAGACATTATATCTCTAATTTGATATTGCATTGTAGATATTTAAACAATAAAATTTATCATACTTAAGACATAATCCAACAACATAAAAATGCTTCATTAAATATGGTTAAGGATGAACACATCTAAAGCTTTCGAAATCAGAACCCTCACAACTCTGTTCCATATACATTTCAATTCTTAAACCCTAGTCAAATAAATGCATGTCGAATATGCATAATAACTACGAAAATTACCACATATTCACACAAAGAGTAACATGGAAGCTTAAGCTTTAGGATTAAAATATATTATAGGAAACCATGACTTCTGGAGGTTACAAAAGACTACAACCTCAGCCAAAGATACTGAGAATTAGATTTCTGAGCATAAATAGAGAAAAACAACACTCATTTTAGCTAAATATCAACCAGAGAGAAAAAGCTGATCTGCGAAGGCTCAATACTTTTGAATTGACAGCTCAAACATGTATTAAAATATGTTCTGAGGTTCAACGCAATAAACAAACAAAACAATCATAAGTTCATCACCTCTGGACATAAAAAGTCTAAGTAAAATTATACGCTCTTTAGAAATAAGAGTCTATAGTAGTCAACCATAGATCTTACATGTAAATAAATGTTACATAAAGTTCAAACTATGCCTCTATTTCGAAACCCCTATTACACAGAGCAATGGCCTAAATACGCCCAAATTTACAAAGCGATGGGTCGAAGCCACATAAGGCAACCCTAGATATAGATGTTTAAGCTATAAAAATTGCTTCACCATAGCTCCAAACGATAGACAAACCCTACAAGAAATTAATCTCTACAATTTAGAAACTCTAACACTTTGGCTGCAAAACCTTCTTTAGAACTAAAAGCAAAAGGAGTAAGTACTCGGTGCAAGGTAGGTTCAGCCACAATCGAAGCCGGATTGAGAGTTTCTCCACAGCGCAGCAGAAACCCCTGAACCTGTAAAGGAAATCTACCACGGAGGATGGAAACAACATTAGAAACCCTCGTACGAACAAAATTGTAGTCATTTGTAAGAATAGAAAGACCAAAAATGATTTCAGAAGTACTTATCCTCACAAAGCATGGTGAGAACCCCATTGCTGAGGAATGGAACTCTGACAACATTAAGAAGAATCAAATGCTTTATGTCCGACCAACCCAGACAAAACCATAGCGATGGAAGACGAAGAGGATAAGCAAACATAATACATCCATGGTCGAACAAACCAGAAGGCACTGAGCACTACCATGAAACCCTGAATAGAGTTGGTCTCGCTCTGGAATGACACAAAGACTTGACAGAGATGCTATTCCCAGGAAATGTAGAAACAACTTCACCAGCAGCCGCCCGATGCAGCAAGTAGCCAAGAGTCGTTGATGAGAATACAGATCCCGAGGGCAGTGCAGGAAGTGACAACCTGGAGCACGAAGAACTGGAACCTAAGCCAAAAGGCCAGAATCATTAAATTTGGTGCTGGTTTTCAAGACTAAGGTCGAGCTTCTCATTAAATATAAAGTCCAACATAGGACTGGCATATAAATGTAAATTTTTTAAAAGAAATTCAAAGTAAATTTTGAGAACACATATAATCGATGTGGATATCAATCAAATCCCAGTTGTTATGAATTATTAAGGCACTTACTGTCGCTTGTGTTAATAATAAACTCATTATTTTGATTTATAATCATCAATGATATAAGTATGCCAAAAGGAGTTAAAGAGACAAAATTAGGATTGGAGATGTAAACAAATTTTTATTTTATTTATATAATGTTGTGTTTAATATATGGACATGTGACACCATTCAACTCTTAACACATCGTAAGTTGGGGGGCTTTAACAATAGGTACACTGAGTCCAAATTTTTCTCACCAAAATCGAGGTAATGATTACGAGGACCAACCTGCCGATATAGACGACATTGAGTTTTTGAACGGTTCAAGAAGCATGATTGGACATGTGTCTATTAGAATTTGGAGGCTGTATTTATAATTTAATTTATAGTTAAAAGGTTTATTTATAGTCTTAAAAAAATAAAAAATAAAAAGAAATAAATCAAATTAGTTTTATGATGTGAACGAAAATGAAAGGAAAATTACCTTGACTAAGCATAGGATAACTTTATCCCTAGCTAAAAGGTAAAGTGTTTCAAATTGGAAGGGAGAAGAAATGTGTTTGATCTTAGGATGAAGGTTCACTCACAAATCCCAAAGCAATTTGCAGATCTATGAATGTCTTTTAGCATAAACATAAACAAAATAACCCTAATAGAAATCTATCAGGATGACGTTACTTACATACCTAAGATCAAACTTACATACCTAAGATCAAATTTATAATAAGTTAATTATAAACTTTATAGGAGCAAAGAGAATAATCTTCTCTTCCAATCGGAGTTTTGTTACAACAACTTTTGTTTGGCATCCGAGGGCATCTTCCCCGTGTGAAACAATTGGTGGTTCAATGAGTGACCAAGCCTCACTTTTCAGAATCATGAATTAAAACAGCGGGTTTGTTGGAAATGTATGACTCGGTTACGATTTTAAATGCTTCTCTGCTGAGTATTATAAAAAAGATCACTTCAACGATTTCACACTAATTGATTCTATCCTTATTTTTTCTTAGATTTGGGTCACTAATGACTTTCATAGCTCTTTCTATCTTTCACCATATTTCTATTAATGAGTTGCCTGGTTTCTTACTTTTCTACATATTTGTTTCAGCGTTTGGGTAAAAATTTCGCTGCGAACGTTAACTTATTATTGTAGCTGCACTGGTTCCAAACTTTAATACGTTTTATATCTGTTGTTCATTTTGCTGTAATTATATTGTTCTTGCACATTGTTTACAATGCATTTTTTTTTTATGGTTCATAATTTACTTATATGAATCTGCTTGTTAATTTAATTATTCCCATTTTTTTTAATCGGAATAATATTCCCAGAATAATTTTCACTATTTAAATTCATTCTTTATATTAAATATATCACGCTCATACATGTTCTTGGAGCTAAACTAATTCAGTGCGAAATACACTTTGCACTAGTCTACACAACCACTTTGCCGTGGTTTTTAAAACAAGCCATTCGTTTATGTGGAAACTATCTGTAAGATGCCAATTAATCGAGCCATCTATTTATGTGCAGTGGAATTCCTTGTTGCCAGCTCAAAATATTAGCGAATAGAACAATCTTGAATGCTTCTTATCATACAAGATCACAGATGGCCGGAAAATACCTCCCAAAACGACTTCCACCAGATTAGTAACAACTTCTTTTCTGTTGAAACAATATAGTTGATGGTGTAGGAGAATTCTCTTCACTATTAATTAATGATTAAACCATTATGGGCCACCGTGGAAGCATGGTTATGATTCTCCCTGAAGTATGTTGCACATAATTTCCACTCTAGAAACTAAATACAGCTAAGGTATCGAGATCCTGTCAAAACCGATATGATTTCCAATTTGCAGCACGCCATCAAACTATAATTGGCACGTCCTCAATCATTGGCATACACCATCAAACTATAATTGGCACGTCATCAATCATTGGCATACACCTGCATGGTATGCAAAAATTTTCGTTATGCAATAACTCCAGGAATCTCAAAATACAAAAACAAAAATCAACTAACCACCCCGCCGCCCCTCCCCCTCCGCCTCCCCCGCCCCTCCCCGGCCCCCTCCACCTCCCCCTCCGCCCGCACAGGACCACCCCCGGGTCGCCCCGCCCCGCCCGACTGGCGGTGGGTCGATTCCGGGCATCAACCTGCCGCCGGTCGGGCGGGGCGGGGCGGCCCGGGGGTGGCCCTGCGCACGCAAAGTGAGGTCCCACCTGGACCATAGTAAAAAATAAGAACCCACTACAGATTAACCAGCGGCAGAGCTAGTTCCGAATCCATAAAAAGTTGACCACCTAGTAGTGGAGGTATGAGGTTCAACAGGCGGGTGCATTTGACTTGGTTGAATCCATTGATCCGGAACCGGGCAAACTCAATATCGGAATCGACCCGCCGCCGGTCGGGCGGGGCGGGGCGGCCCGGGGGTGACCCTGCGCGCGCAAAGCGAGGTCCCACCTGGACCATAGTAAAAAATAAGAACCCACTACAGATTAACCAGCGGCAGAGCTAGTTCCGAATCCATAAGAAGTTGACCACCTAGTAGCGGAGGTATGAGGTTCAAAAGGCGGGTGCATTTGACTTGGTTGAATCCATTGATCCGGAACCGGGCAAACTCAATATCGAACCTTGGCATTTGCGGGGGAAACTAGGTCCCCTTCGACTGCGGGCGGAACTCGAGAAATTGGATTTGCCACAGCTAGCTCTGCTCGATCTCCAACTGGCGGCAGCGCCACCCCCGGGCCGCCCCGCCCCGCCCGACCGGCGGCAGGTCGATTCCGGGAATCGACCTGCCGCCGGTCGGGCGGGGCGGGGCGGCCCGGGGGTGGTGTTGCCGCGCGCAGCGCCACCCCCAGGCCGCCCCGCCCCGCCCGGCCAGCGGCGGGTCGATTCCCGGAATCGACCCGCCGCCGGTCGGGCGGGGCGGGGCGGCCCAGGGGTGGCGCTGCGTAAGTGACTACCTAATGTTAGGAAGGTTGGAAAGCATTTCTTCGTTGGTCCCATATAGAAGAGGAACTTTTTGACATTTTGTCCTTGTGATCCTTGTACACCATTAAATCTCAACATATCAAGAACTTTTTTTGGGTTTTACTTGTTGTTTCCTCATCTTAGTATTGAATATCCACCTAACATATGTAGTTGCAGAGCTTCATAGGGCTAAGAAAAAGGGTGAATGTTATTTTTAGGAGATAAAGAAGAAGTGACAATGTAAAGGGTGAATGTGATTGTTATGAGATAAAGAAAAAGTGGTGATGTAGGTTTTGAATATCAGAGCCTCCAATTATGGCAAAGGCAGGTTCGTAAGGGATAGATAAATGGGATTGTAGGGGCCACTAAAGTGATGGAGGATGCAATGATTCTAATTGGCAAAAAGGGCACTCTCCATCGAATGAAAACAAATGAAAACAACATTGATGGAGAACAAACATGTTTATCCAAAAGTTTATTTTACTTACTCTAATCATAATCATTAATTAAAGATAAGGTATTTAAATGATTGGATTGCATAACTAATTATGTTATTTTTAATGACAACTAATTACAATGTCTTTATATAAACAAATTCAAGGTTAATAATGTGGTTAAAATTAACGTAATATATGTGAAGGAAAATTAATTACAGATCACATGCAAGGTATTACTAAAGTGTTTGTCCTTATCATTTCCAAGTCTTCTCCTAAATTCCTTAGAGGCAATTACAAAGATTTGACTACAATAGTGAAGATGATAAGAGAATGAATTCAATGCCATATATAGAAAAAGGGAAAATAACTTTTAAGTTCTCTCAATTTTTCAAAATATCATTGCAAAAACTCTATATGTTTGGTTGAAACATTAATGAAGAAGAAAATACATTATATGTCTGGTTGAAACATTAATGAAGAAGAATTTTTGATATGTGACTATTGTTAAGATTATTCTAAAATATTCAATGAAGGTTAACTCACTATCATTCATTCATCTAATAATTGTTGATAGTTAAATTAAAATTATAGAAATCCTAGTATAAAATAGACAACTCTATATATATTATAACAATCTTATTTTAATTAAAATTAACATGAAAGTTATATACATTTTCTAGTTTTCCTTATAAAACAATGACATTAATGTTATTGTCTTGTTCTTTTTATTAAAAATCTATGCAATCTCCTTTAAGGAAGTTGGAAGAAATTGTATAAATGATAAGGACTCCAAATTTTAGAAATGATAAGGACCACTTATCATCTCTTTTTCTTATAAGATAATGATATCAATGACATTGCCTTATCATTAATGTTATTGTCTTGTTATTTTTATTAAAAATCTTTGCAATCTCCTTTAAGGAATTTGGAAGAAATTGTATAAATGATAAGGACTCCAAATTTTAGAAATGATAAAGATCACTTATCATCTCTTTTTCTTATAAGATAATGATATCAATGACATTGCCTTATCTTCTTCATTAATGTTTCAATTGGACATATAATGTTTTTCTTCTTCATTAATGTTTCAACCAGACATATAATGTATTTTCTTCTTCATTAATGTTTCAACCAAACATATAGAGTTTTTGCAATCATATTTTGAAAAATTGAGAGAAATTTCAAAGTTGATAAAGGTTATTTTCCCTTTTTCTATATATGGCATTGAAGTCATTCTCTTATCATCTTCACTATTGTAGTCAAATCTTTGTAATTGCCTCTAAGGAATTTAGGAGAAGACTTGGAAATGATAAGGACAAACACTTTAGTAATACCTTGCATGTGATTTGTAATTAATTTTCCTTCACATATATTACGTTAATTTTAACCACATTATTAACCTTGACTTTGTTTATATAAAGACATTGTAATTAGTTGTCATTCAAAAATAACATAATTAGTTATGCAATCCAATCATTTAAATACCTTATCTTTAATTAATGATTATGATTAGAGTAAGTAAAATAAACTTTTGGATAAACATGTTTGTTCTCCATCAATGTTGTTTTCATTCGATGGAGGGTGCCCTTTTTGCCAATTAGAATCATTGCATCCTCCATCACTTTAGTGGCCCCTACAATCCCATTTATCTATCCCTTACGAACCTGTCTTTGCCATAATTGGAGGCTCTGATATTCAAAACCTACATCACCACTTTTTCTTTATCTCATAACAATAACATTCACCCTTTACATTGTCACTTCTTCTTTATCTCCTAAAAATAACATTCACCCTTTTTCTTAGCCCTATGAAGCTCTGCAACTACATATGTTAGGTGGATATTCAATACTAAGATGAGGAAACAACAAGTAAAACCCAAAAAAAGTTCTTGATATGTTGAGATTTAATGGTGTACAAGGATCATAAGGACAAAATGTCAAAAAGTTCCTCTTCTATATGGGACCAACGAAGAAATGCTTTCCAACCTTCCTAACATTAGGTAGTCACTTACTCCTGCTTGAATTAGCATGAAACTAAGATGTCCTCATCACTTTCAAAATTGTATGTTAGTTTGCAGGCATATAAGGAATAAACAAAACAATGAAGGAAGGATTCTTTTTGAACCAACCAACAAGATTGCTATTAAAGCATTTCCCATTTAAACCTCATATACCAATAATAGAGGGCGTGGGGGGGGAATGGGGGGGGGTAGGGCGGGGGGAATGGGGGGGGTAGGGGGCGGAGGGGGGGGGAGGAATGGGGTAGGGCGCGGGTGGGGAATAGGGGGGGTGGGTGGGGGGGGTAAGGGTAGGGCGCGGGTAGGGTGTGGGTGGAGGGGGGATAAGGGTAGGGTGTGGGGGGAGGGGGGATAAGGGTAGGGCGCGGGTAGGGTGTGGAGGGGGGGGGGGATAAGGGTTGGGGCGCAGAGATGGGGGGGGGAGGGGGAGGGTGGGGGGGCGATGGGGTAGGGGGGGCCGTGGTGTGGGGAGTGGTGGGCGCAGTGGGGAGGGGCGGCCGCAGGGAGGTGTTGGGGGGTGTAGGGGGTTTGGGGGCGGGGGATAGGGGGGGAGGGGGTTTTGGGGGCGGGGGTGTGGGGGGACGGTAGGGGGTAGGGTGAGGGAAGGGGAGGGGGGGCAGGGAGGGGGGTTGTGGGGGGCGCGTGGGTAGGGGCTCGCCCATACTTTCCTAAATGTCTACTTAGCCTCATTATCCCTCACCTGACCTCCCGCCAAATGAAGGAGATTGGGTTCTGGATTTATTTTCTGGCTCAGGTAGGTTTTGCCACATGGAATTGAATTTCAATATGTTCTTTTTTTTAATTAATATGTCATTGTACTAATTTACTTCATTATTTTTTTGTGCTTGATAATTAGGTACAACACTAGCATGCTGCCTTCAAAAAGGAAGAAATTGCATTGCAATTGAGAAAGATCCATTACAATGCAATTTCATTCAGCAAAGAATTAATGCTCTTCAATTTATTCCAGATGAAATGCAAGAAATTGGGTTGAGGAAAGGGGACTTTAGTGAATCACGTGTGGCAAAAAAGGCAAAGGAACCCCAACCACCATTACATGGAATGTTTGGAAAGACATATATTGGGAGATTTGCAGACATCAAAGACCCATTAGAAGAGGAAATTGCGCAAAAGGAAGCAGAAAATATTGTGGAAGATGACAATGATGAAACTCTAGAGGACGAAGAGTTTGGATTATGTGACATTGTTGATTAAATTTAAGTTATACCTGGAAATCGAACTTTGCAATGTTTTGACTCTGACATTTCATGAAAAGAATAATCAATGAATTAAAGTTGTTATGTGTTCAATATTTGTAATTTGTGATTTTCGCATTGATTTTTAAGTTAATTATTATTTTTTGAAAAAAAAGTTGTTATTATTATTTTTTTGACATGAAATTCATAAAAAAAAACTATTATTTGACCATTTTTAGTTAATATTTTTGTATAAAAATTGTGATTTTGACATGTTAATTCTAGCAAAAAATTATCAAAACGTTTAGTTTTTTTGTTATATTTATGTTAAAAATGGTTATTTTTATGTCCATTGTTAAAAAATGTTATTTTTTAGAAAAAATTATTTCATGTGGATTGAAAAATTAATTAAGGATGTATAAATATGTAGATTATCTAAAATTCAAACTATCGACTTTCTAATTTAAAAACGCAAAACAATAAAAACCCCCCTAAAAAAAAAAAAAAAAAATTAAGATAGAGAACAAGAAAATATGAATAAAATGACGACTTCAAAAACTATCAAATTTAGAAAATAATTTTTTACATTTCACACACTAGAAAATTAAAAGTCAAAAAATAGGTCTTTTAAAAAAAGGGTGTGATGCAAAATACTCACTTTTTAAAATCAGCATGAAAATCACTACCATTCTAAAACTTGATTTCATCCTTGAACATGAAAAAAAATTAAAGTTCCAAAAACCATGTTCTAAAAAAAACATGTGTATTCTGCATCACCACTTTTGAAAATCGGGTCATTTTTTTGCTATCTCTACGAAACGGGTAACAGTATCAGTTCCCGTTTCAAAGTTTACATTGTTACATATCCACGAAATATTTTTCGCCTCCTTTCCAGTTGAGATATATGAGTGGATCGCAAAGCTAGTAGATAGCCAAGGGAGGTGGAAACTTGACGGTCCTATTGTGTGGACCCCAAAGCTAATGTGAAGTTTGGAAGCATCGAAGGATAAGATCACGCATGCTATCAATCATTGGCTTGATCGTGTCATAGGAGGATTTATTACTGAATTCGCGATCGACACCTTAGTCAGCTATAGCGAGGCAGAGCAACGCTTTTTCAAAGGACTGTGAGGTAAATACGTAAAATATTTAAATACTTGGATTAAAATTTTGTTGTGTGAAAAATGGGTTATGCAACTACCTTGATGTTTGGGACTATGCGAAGCAGGAAAAGTTATAGAAACGAAGAAAATAAGGGTCCAAAGTATAGCCCCTTGATTTCACCTTTGTGAAGGGACGAAGAAGCGATAGCAAAGGTCTCTCCATGAAGCTCTATTCAGTTAATAAGACAAGGATTCCCGCAAATACCACCTCCGCCCACTCCACCTCCGACTTCATCACCATCACCTTCAACTTAAATTGTACCACCTCCACCTGCACTGCGGTTCAGTATGGAAAATACAGTGAAGTTGCCTTTGTTCAAAGGCTTGGGAAATGAGGACCCAAACCAATTCTGGTTCGTTGTGAGGGATGTATGGGAAGCTCAAGGTGTTACAGATGATCACATAAAGAAGGAGACACTGGTTAGTGCTCTGGAAGATCGCGTGCTAACCTGGTATATTAAGTACTCTAACGATAACCTGAATGTTGGAGTAGTAGACATCCAAACAACACTAATTAATGAATTTAGCAAGCCTATATCTGAGGTGCAGTCGATTGTGGGATTCAAAGAGATCATGATGTGACCAGGAAAGACACCTTAGGAATTGGATCAAAGATTGAAGTGTCAAATCCGTGAAGCCAATATGAATTTGACAGATGGACAACATCACGAGTGGTTTGTGGCTTGGCTACTACTCCACTTAAGGAGCACATTGTCACAGCAAAAGATAACAACTTAGGCCGAGACCTTGGAGATTGCCATGAGAATACATGAGACTCCGAAGCAAGATCCTAATCTAGGAGTTCAACAGATCCACGCGTAGCTATAGAGTCTATGCCTAGATATGCAAAGTCTGAAGCAGGACAGGATGGTTCGACTAGAGGTACGCGAGGAGGTATGGTGCTTGAAATGCAAGAGTCAGGGTCATGACAAAAACCATTGCTCGGTCTTTGCAAATTAGCTTACAGGGGGAGGACCAATGCCTTTAAAGCCAAAACCTCAAACAGGACCTAGCACAGGGCCTACATTATGGTGCGCTATCTATTAGGTAGCCAAAAAAAATGCCACGATAATTGTCACCTGCTACAGAAGTATGTACAAGCACCGCAACAACTATTCTACAACTTTTGTAGGTCGGTAGGGCATGATGAGCATACTTGCAGGAGCTATTAATTGATGATGGATAGAACTCCCGCCTACAGGGTTCAAGCCGAAACGCGGCCCCTTGACCAGAATACAAGAATGACATGAACAAGATTTCAGAGGCGCAGACAAGGCTGAGGTGGAGGAGGACCTGGTAGAGGTTGCGGACAATTGATTTGCTACAATTGCGGAGGACCGAGATACTATGCCTGTGATTGCACTAATCCAATGCACCTGTCGTGCAAATATTACACACTGTTTGATCATGAAACAGAAGACTATCCTACGCTGATAGCTAGGATACGAGACAAAGGGGCTATACCACCTCCACCAACTTAGAACCTTCAGTTGATGAGGTCTAAGCCATGCAAGGAAGATCCGAACATAAATATAGTGCTCAGGAGTGGGATCACTATAGGGGATGATAAGGGAAAACAACTAGAAGACAATACATGGGTTCACAAATATCCAACTAAAGAGGCTTAGTTTGATTTGGATTGCACTCATGAAACCTTCATGGAAGCTATGAAGAGCTTCGCTGAGGCCTCCACCTCAGGAAGCAAGGATAAGCCTAAGCCAAAAATGGACCCTTCTGTGCTCACAACTTTCCTGGAAACCTGTATGAATTTACTGCACGACAATAAGGTTGTAAAAGGGTTACAAGAACTCATCAATAGATTTTTTGGGACCATGCCAAATGAACCATGCATAGTTCGAAAGATCGGTAAACATAAGACAAGGACAGGATGTGAAATGAGACTCACTGCGCAGATCCGAGAATACGTAATGGATCAAGTCATTCTAGATTTGGGGTCGAATGCAAATGTCATACCAAAACAAACATGGAAGTGAATGGGGATACTTGCACTGCAATAGTCCCTGATCTAGCTAAGGATGGCGAATCAACAAAAAATCATCCCCATGGGGTGGCTGCAGGGGGTGGCTGTGGACATTGAGGGAGCAAGCGCGCTGGAGGATTTTGAAGTAATAGAGATAGTGGATGATAGCAATCACTACCCTGCTCTCCTGGGAATTGACTAAGCTACTGATATGAATGGGGTAATCAACCTGAAGAAGAACAAAATGATATTTGAGAAGAAATCACCGCGCGTAATAATACCCCTGGATCCTGCTGAGGGATTGCGCTATACGGAACTAGTCCACAATTATGAGAGTGATGATGATATGGAATGCATATATAAGATAACAACGAAATACCAAGGCTGGGTGAATCCCACCATGGATCGACGGATTACATGGGATCACGAGACTTCCCACACTTCGGATTCCGACGAAGAAATAGAACACTAGCAAAATCGGTTACATGAAGTAACTACGTTGAATTGCAACATGATGACCCAGTCACTGTGCTCTGTGTCATCAGAGGTAAGAACTCTGCCTAATTATGATGGACTGAATGAGTTAAATATCTTTTTGGAAGCATTTGAAAGAGAGGTACCAGAAAAGCAATGCTTCCAAGCCTTGGACTAGGCACTGTGTGCTATGCCCACAAGATCGTGGGGTATGCACAAGGCAATCTTTGAGGATTTTTGCGAATGTAGGAGGATGATGAGAACACAATTTGGGAAGCCTTAGATGCAATTGACAGACAAGTACCATGGGCAGAATGATCTGTGTGTGCATCTAGGCAATTGGACATAGGCTTATGGAGAAAATCCCCAACCTGAGTGGGTGCGCCTATACTCTGTACTGAAGTACCTGGTCAATAAGCTTGTGTTGGGGGGGAAAATCTGTAGATGGATTTTATTGTTCCAAGAGTATGATGTTGAAGTTGTTGTCAAGCCTAAATGATTGAATGTGGGACCTGACCACCTGATGCGCATCGAGACAGGGGAGGAACCCACTTATTTGGAGGAAGGATTACCTAACACGCAGCTCTTTGCTGTGTGCATCGTGGGTGCACATTTTGAGGATATAATACACTTCATAACAATAGGACCTGCATCGGAAGGCTACTCTATCCAGCAAAATAAGGAATTAGTGGTGCGCGCAGCATATTTCTCTATCATTGTTGGGCATCTATACAAAACGGGGACTAATGAGATATTGCGAAGATATGTACTGGAGTTTGAGAGAAGCAGCATCCTCACAAACGCTCATGGGGTGCCGCGGGAGGACATTATGCAGGGAGAGAAACCACGCAGAAGATTCTACGTGCAAGGTTGTGGTGGCCAACCCTTCATTAGGATTCAAAAGCATATTGCAGGGCATATGATGTATGTCAGTGAACAGGAAAGCCATCACAGAGGGATGAAATGCCTTTGAATCCATAAATGGCGTTGCAACCTTTTGAGAAGTGGGCAATATATTTTGTAGGACCCATTCAGCCACAAGGGAAGACAGGGGCAAGATATATAAACCTCGATGGATTATTTGACATGATGGGCAGAGGCATAGCCTGTGAAGGATTGCACAGGCACAATGGCTGCAAAATTCCTATTTGAGCATGTATTGACATGATTTGGATGTCCAAAGATTTTGATGAGTGATCAGGGTATGCACTTTCTGAATAAAAGGATATGCACGCTGATGGAAGAATTTCGAGTATATCACCAGAAGAGCACTCCTTATCACCCACAAGCTAACAGGAAAGTGGAGGCATTCAACAAAGTGCTTGAAAATGCGCTGACCAAGGTTTGAAATATTGAGCTAAGTGATTGGGACCTACACATACATGCAGTACTATGGGCTTATCGAACGATGTGCAAGAAGTTAACCAAACAGACACCCTTTAGGTTGGTATACAGTGTTCTACGCATAACGACGCTCAAGGGTATGAAAGATTGCAGAACCCTGGAAGAGAGGCTTGTGCAGTTGGATGAACTTGAAGAAGATAGATTTTTGGCTGGATTTCATCAACAGGTCCAAAAGCAGCGTGAAAAAGCATGGCATGACTGACATATTAAGTTGCGCACCTTTAAAGTGAATGACTTGGTGTTGTTGTATGACAGTAAATTTGATAAATTTCTAGGGAAATTTAGAATGCATTGGCTGGGGCCCTATGTTATTAAGGAGATTACCAATGGTGGCATGGTCCAGTGGGTTAAGTTGAATGAAGATCCCTTCCTAGGAAGGGTGAATGGCAGTGGATTGAAGCCATACACAGGTGGCCCCGCCATCTAACTAAAGGAAAGAAACACAGTCCTAGCACTCTAGGTAGTTGAAAGGAGGCACTAGACTATAAACTACACTATCCAAGTTGGGGAGCTGCACGATTTCGAGACTACGCGAAGCAGGGAAGTGTCACAAGGTCTGTGACAGCACGAACGTAGTTGCGCTACTCATGGAAATAGCGCACAAGTCCAATGGAAAGTGACCATTAAATTCACTATTCATGATTTGATGGTTGGATTGAGGCTAAATGGAGTGGGCGCACAAATTTAAGGAGAAATTTATGGGTTAGATTCTTGAAAATCTACTGCCAATCTAGCATTAATGGGCCGAGTTTGGGGGAACTATCGGATTTGAATTCAAAAGGCCCTATAAATTACAAGTGGTTGTCTAGCAAAAACAATTGGCATTTTGAAAATTTAGTTGTTGGGCTATCAGGTGTGTATGGACCTTACGAAGTTTGAGGCTTTGAGAGCAAGTTCAGTGTTTGAGAGATTGCCAAATGAGATGCAGGACCTCCTAACTAGAATGATGTCGACACTTGAGGAAGCTGCACAGGAATTGAGGTAGTATAAGCTACCCTAGAGAGTGCTGGAGTGGTAGTTGACGTCCCTAAATCACCCAGACACCGAGACCAAAGAAGGATAAGTAGAAGTAGCCTATGCTATCGATGCGCATCTCATCAAGAAATCCATAGAGGACCAAGCTCACTTTGCAAGAAAATGTGAAGGCCATTAATCTGGAGGCTAACATGGAAGAATCTTAAGAAATCCTGGTGGATGAGGAGGACATGGAAATGGAAGTTGAAACCCAGGGTGTGGACCCTATTACCAGGTTACCAGAATATGTTCCACCATGCAAGGGCAAAGCCAAGGTGCCCAAGGACATAGATGAAAGCAAGACCTCCCTGCAAACTCTGTTCCTCCTAGACGACATTATTTTTGAGGGGCCGCACTTAGGGCTAGCTCCTGTACTAAAATTTGAAGATTAGGACCTCGCAGATCAGAAGAATTTCCATCATTTAGTGACTGAGCAGTTAATGCGCCAAAGGATTGATACGACTACTAGAACGATCAAATTATATCCGAGGAGATGGCTCAGGGGTGTAGAGAAAGCTAGGTTACTCAACCTTCTCTAGGTACCGCATTACCACTGCGCCCCAATGACAATCTTCATCATCAAGCAACTACTCTACTTGGTGCATGATGGGTGTTTGTGGTTAGAGGAGCCCATTCCCATCATAGACCACTTGATTCATCGTATCACACTGCTATCATACTCAGAGGAGAATCCAGCCAATATATCAAAAGGAAAAGGTGGTGAGTTGGCCCTCGCGGAGGCTATGAAGACGAAATTGAGGTTGGAGAAGAAGAAGCAGGGATATTCTATCTCCGACATTAACAACCCTGCAGTCAAGGTAGCGACACAAATATTAGCAGGGAAGGTGATGCAGAAGTGCTGTGCGGATGAGGTGCCCACACCTGTGATTGCATTAGCAACCCAATGCACTGGGGGATTCTAGTTCAACTAGGTGAATTATCTATGCGACAAGTTCCTTGCGAACTGTCGTGAGTCACAGGAGCAGGGCAAGGAGTTCCACTATGCGTGGCTCCTGCTCTCAATTGTATTGGTGGCATGGGAGCTGCCAGAAGACAACCAATTCCTTTCAGTCGCGTCAAACCTTCCAGAGGTAGTGAAGTACGCTTCGTTGCAGGTGGCGAAGGATGCACAATGCATAAAAGAAAGCAAGATATTTTGGGTCTTGATGAAGATGAGTATCCGGATGGGAATCAATCGCAAGCCATGGTTGTTGCCCATAGTCTACGCCAGTTTGCAAAGATTTGCCTAGTTCAAAGCGAATTTCCACCGTGTATTTATCAGGGTGTGGAAGGACCCTACGAAGACATGGCATAACTTACCATATCTAGTGACTGATGATGTTATTTTTGCAATCCTCAAGACTTGGCCGCCGGAGTGGCACGCTGCAACAGGCTTCATGGTGGAAATGGACAAGTCCACCGCACAGTGCAAGAAGAAAAGAAACTCTAAATGGCGCAGCTGGCTGAGAAGCGCAGAAAAGAGGAAGTGGAGGTTAAGGCCCAGGCAATGCGTGATGCTGCGAAACTGGAAAAACAATAGAAATCAGGGGGAGAAGAGTGCAAAGGACAGAAGTCACCTTCACCCGGGACTGAAGCAGAAACAACGGATCCAACAGAACAAGGTGGCACAGACCACTAGAGGACGTCCACCCAACTCAAGTGTCAGCGCCCATAAGAGAAGGTAGCTTCATGGAAGAAAATCAAGGCTTCAAAGACATCCTTGGACCCAATCACCCTCACTGAGGGGTATTTGCATGATATTGGAGAAAAGGTGAGGGATGTCACTGTGGAGGGTCTCCAATAGTTCGAAGAACAGCAACAGTTGGTATTGGGGGCTCTTCAGACAGAGTTGCAAGTTCATACTCCATAGGCTAGGATAGTGTCCACCAGCCTCATGATTAGCACTTCAGCTGTCGAGGAGATGTTGCGCGCAAGGGTGACCAATGTTGTACTGCTACTAGGTGGGGCACTTACTATAGACAAGGAGGCCAACATGCCCACTGTTAGTAGTATGAAAGGGGTGGGATTGAGTATGGCTACGCTCCCTCGAGAGACACTCCACCTCTTGTAGGATGGAGTCACCATGGAACTTAGGGTCAGGGAGAGTCGCGCTCTACAGGTGATTTGCGAGCAGCGCATCAACATCGAGCAGTTGGGTTTGCAGCGTAATGATGTAGTGGAGAAGAACAAGCAAATCATGCAGGTAGTGGGGGAGGCCTGCCGAATGGTCCTGAAGTTGGACATTCAGGTGGAAGACCCAGTTTAGGTGCACATTTTCAAGTTAGCCACAAGGATGCTTGACACTTGAGCAGAGATGGCCAACATTCAGTTGGAGCTTAATCTACAGATCGCAGAATCGTAGTTGAGGGCTCAGCCTTCAACCTCGCCGGAAGTTAGGGAACAATGTGCCACCACTGTTGCAACAAAAATAGTGGTGGTCGATAGTGCAGTAGTAGAATGCATGCAGCTTTTCGAATAGTCATTCGAGGTCTTTACCACCCTGCAGGAGGACCCAAATGTGGAGCACCTAGAAATAGAGGTGAGTGAGCTACAAAAAATCTACGATGAGGTCAAAGGGACCACATAGAAAGGTTCCCTTACATAGAGGCTTGCACGGATGCAGGAGGCAAAGGCGCTTAAGGAACAGGAGGATGTCGCTCAGCACAAGAAGCAGTCTTAAAAGCACGCCTAGAGCCATGGATAGATGAGGCATATGCGATCACCATCTCCATTGAAGGAAAGCTTGAAACACTACAGGCAATGTCGCAGCAGATTCAGGGTGGCATTTCAGTGGCAGTCACCAAGCAGAGAGTGGAAGAAGTCCAACAGGCAGCCGCTCAGTGCACTGCTGAGGTTGTGGCCATCCAAATGGAGCTGGGAGGTCTTTGCGCTAAGATCTCCATGCCTGCAGAGTGACTCGAGGGTGAGTCACGATGTTTGTGTTGGGGGTTTGTTGGGCGCGGGATCCGCCAAGGATAGTTTTGGGGCTAAAAGCCCATATTTTGAGCAAATTTTGTAATCCAAGTGTAAAGACTCTGCATTTTGTGGTCGCGGAGCGCGTAGATGTTAAAGAGTCATAGGGTTCTCCGCCCTTATTTTGAATTGTAATTTCAGCTGTAAAAGATCCAACCATGGTCTATAGACCATGGGAATTGTATAAATAGAGCGAAGCTCTAAGTAGTTAAAAGGAGATACATCGAACATGTAAGAAAGTCATAGCTTAGGGAAGGAAGTATAAGTCTTGGGTCATAGTGTAGGTAGAGGCTCTGCAGCTGAGTGCGCAGAGGCCTAAAGTAGAAGTCCGCAGCTAAGTGCGCAGACCCCTGTAGATGAGTGCGCAGGGTGGGTCGAATCTGTAATTATCCAGAATGATCAATAAAAAGAAGTATTCTACAATTCCTGCATCTTTACTTCCTATTTATGCATCTTGTTATATTGGGTATCAATTTCACATATAATTCTTATATGACGCGCGAATATATGTAAATGTGTTGGTTAAGTGAACGCAAGTAAGAACATATGTTTACGTGAAGCTAACTAAGATCGGTTAATAAGATAAGTGAAACACTTAGGATAATTAAGGAATCTGCGTGACTCGCTGCCATAGCAGTGCGAAAGTACCTAAGCCCCAGATTAGGGTTGCGCGAAGGTTGATCGTATACTTTCACAAAGGTATTAAGGGTTGGAATAGAGGGTTTTCTTGACAAGCCCTAGAGTGAGATCACCTGCGAGAAGGTAGGGATAGAAGACATGAACGACATCATAACCATCTCAAGGGTGTAGAAACTTGGTTCCAGCATCCCCCCATACTGCTTCAAGTGAGACTTTAATCTATGCTCCATGGGCTGATGTTGAAAGGGCCAGTAGCATAGGGATTTGTTTGGCTAATTAACGTTGAACCTGGGTCAGGCCCCCTCAAGCCAACAGCTTGGATCTGGCAATCAAAGGATTTCGTGCTCCACTAGCCATGTATTTTCTAAAGAGAGGGCATTGTTCTTTAAAGTGGCCTATTGATTTTCACTTCGTACACCACACTTCTTCTCTAACTTCTTTATTTGTCTTCCTATCTTGTGACTGTAGAGTCAAATTTTCTATCTAACTCTAAATCCGTTGCATTCCTGCATTGGTATCTCATATAGGAAAAGCTTCTAATTCCATCGCTAGTTCTAGAGCTTCGACTTGAGTTTCTAGCTTATGTTGCATCAAAGGAAATCTGATATGTGGCAGTAGCAGAACTATGAACCATTCCTTATGTTCCTGCAAAGCTATGTGGAAGCTCACCTAATCCAATAATACTTTGAAGCTCTAATCAAATTCCCAAACAGACTTAGTAGGCCTTTGTTTGATCTGCTTTAACTCTGTGATACATCGTGATTAATACTTCAGCTCCTTAAATTATTTTAGAAGCGTTGTTTTAATATCTGTGAATGATATAATTTGATTTCTTGAATACTTCATGTACCATGTAAATGCTCAATCTCATAACATCGTGAAAAGTTTTGCCTTCTTTATATTTTCAACATAGACCTACTTCACTGTCCATACTACTTCTCATAAAAATCAAAATTGTTTTGGATCTTCCAATCCAGTTCCTTTAAAAATAGGTAGCTTAATATCATCAGCCATATTTGTTCTGAGACGAGGTCGGGGGGAGCAGGGGGACTGGGAAAACCAAAAGCAGCATGATTATTACTCGATTCTAGCTTCGGTCAACTTTCATGCTAGAAGGGTGAATATTGCGGGGTTACTTCAGGGTTTTTAGGGAGGCTTTCTTCACTTTCAGATTCACTCAAAAGAGGGCTATAGTCAAATTCTATGAAAGTTTTCAGATCTTGGCCATGAAATCTCTTTCTAGTGCATTTTCTATATCTATTACCACTTTGCGTTATTCCAGTTTCTTCTTCATATCTTCCCCCGAACATAAGTAATCTAATAATCTGATTACATTCATAGAACTCCTTTTATCAAAGAAAAGCATCTTAATATATATTTTCAGAGATCTCAAGTACTTACCTCACAATCCTTTGAAAATTTGTCATTCTGATTCACTATAGGACACAGTCGAGTCTACCACGAACTCAGTGATGAATCCTCCCAATATGCTATCAATCTAGAAATCAACATCTCTTGAGATCCTATTTTCATTGTTCTTGAGACATTTTATTAATTTGAGAGTCAACTCCTTAGGTTTGTCTCCTTTAAAATAGTTATTTCTCTCAATCGACCATGATATCCTCTCATATAGCTCAACATGAAACGAGACGAAGAAAATTTCATACCGATCTCCAAAAATATACTTTTGTAACCAGCTTTCAGATGATAGATGAGGGCTTTTATTCTTATGATCTACAAATTTGTGTTCCTTCTATTTTACCAAATCTTGAATTTCTTTCTTCAATGGATGACACATAAACATATCCCTCAAACAATTCTTAGTCTTGGAAAAGGAAACATCTGTTGGCTTTTCGGTTGGGCTAACCTAGGTTCGATATTTTACTACGCACCAAAAAAACCCTAAATCACTGGCCCTTTCAGCAACACCCTACAAGAAGATTGCAGTCTCACCTGAAGTGACTATGGTAGGATGCATAACTAGGTTTCTATAGCCTTGAGGGATCATGCGATGTGGTATTTTTATGCTTTTTTATCCTTAACATACATTGACTACTTCACATTCATATATTACTTTGCCACATTACATTCATCACTGAAAACATATCATATAAACCCTTAATCATTACTACGTTGTAATAATATGCAATTGTAATAAAACTACTACACTACAACATATAACAAGAAAAGATACACATGAAGACACAAATTCTATCATGACTCATCCAAATGTGGGACTACGTCCACAAGAACTATTGCTTATAATAGAGAATTTGTACAACAAACAGTTATTGGCCTGCGCACTCAGCTGTAGGTAGTCTGTGCACTTAGCTATAGACTTAGGCCTCTGTGCACTTAAATGCAAAGACTCGCCTGCCTTTCAAAGTACATATCAACACGATACACCCATAACATAGATCTGGATCATAAGATGATTATTCTTCTCTTTATTATTTGACCCTATTATATACTATTACATTGACGGTCCATCATTACAAAACCACAATCCATATACTATGGACTCCCCTAATACAAGCTACTATGGTCTGAAAACCATTCATCATATATAAAATAACATTATTTTACTAAAAGGGAGGGGCTTCAACTTTCTCCAAAGCCCATATATTACGCGGTCCACTTTGGTGTTCCATTTCTCTACTGCACAGTCCACTTTGTGCTCCGTACCATCCCATAATTTGCACTCTGCTCCCCAAAATACAGAGTCTCCATAAAAATCTAGGCCAAGTTGGGTTGTGCCAAGAAGGCCCCCAACTTTCACATGTGACTTGTCTCAAGTCACTAAGCTACTTTGCCTCTGATTTTTGCTTTGATGTTGTTGTAGGTCCAGTTGAAATGTTGCATAGTTTTTGTCACCTGCTTGTCCTCATTGCGTGCTTCTTCCAATAGTGCCATTGTAGCATGCTCTGCAGCCTTCTATACCAGTATTGTTTCCCTTTGTCGAATCTCCTTAAAAATTTTATCCATTGCCAGCGATAACTGGAGGGCCTAATCCTACTAAGGCTTAGTCCTCTCTATAAAAATATGCTCCTTCTTATTTAGTTTCTCAATGTTATTTTGGAGGAGTTTACTCTCATTGATCTTTACGAGCCTCTACGAGACTGGTAAGGTATTTGTAGAATCTCGAATCTCTTCTAACTATTTTTGCTTCTGTTGCAGCTCTTCCTCCAATTTCTAAACATTTGGATATTCCTGCAGCAATGTCCAAATATTCAAACTTTCATCTAACAATTCCTCATAGTCTGCCAATGATGCAGAGATTATGGTCAGTACAATTTTAAGGTCAATCTCCTTCCGATCTCGTACATCCTATGGCATAGCTGGATGCAGCTTCATTTGCATCTCACTAATCTACATTTCATCCTTGAATTTCACTACGGCAATTATGTCCTTATTCCCTTTCACTGCAAGGCCAAGCTTCACAACCTTTTCTTCTATTGGCTCTTCTTCATGGACATCAAGTTCTAGGATTTCTTTGCACAATGCCTCCACTATCTCCTTGAGCTTCTGGTGTTTCTGCGTTATTTTATCCCTTTCTTGCATCTCCTATTAGAACTTCTTCCACATCGCAACTCACTCTTTTTCCACTTGTATATTTAACTATGTTGTATGCTATTTGCGTAGCTTCAGTTCTCCAATTATCTCCATGTGTAGTTTGTGTAGTCTTGGCAATTGCACTATTGCAATTTTCATGTTGACATGTTTCCATTCTTTAGCCTATTGTTGTCATTCGACAGATTCAAATTGTAAGGCTCCTGCAGGTATCTGTGCTAGACTCACTTCAAGCTTAGGCTCTGTCTGCCTTTCTGATCCAATCCTTTTGTCTATATTCGCTAGTTGTCTGATCGTCTATGCCATTATCTCCAATTTTGTGATTTTTTGTGTGGCAATGGTTAGAAGTGCATCATAGATATCTTCTACTCTACTCCCGGATTCTTCTGTCACCTCCTGAATCCTCTCTTCGATCTGCTCGAGGTCTGTATCAGTAACGACCATTGGTGTAATGTCTTTCATCTTATCTGCTTTATGCTTCTTTTTATCTTTGTGGAAACCTCACCCTGGGAATTCCTCTTCAATGCGATAGTTGTTTATGTTTCATCTGTGCATTATATGTCGAAGCTCCAACATCCATAAAGCTTCCCTTTACTTCCATAAACACTTTTTTTGCTTCTCAATATCAAAGACAAGAGTTTTTTAAGCAGTCCTTCTTACCCATGCAATTTAATATTAGTTCTTTTCTTTTATTTTATCATCATCGGTCGCAACCCCACTTCTAGTAACAATATTGATTCGAGGATCATCGGTTCTCCTTTTAGTAGTCATCATCTGGGTATTTTGTGTCAGTTGTTGGTTTCTCTTTTCTTGCATTTTTCCATAAGTACCGTACATTATTCAATTACATGATCAAAGTCTTTACAATGCTTACATGTCATCATGGGATTCTGACAATCTCCTGCAAAGTGTCCTAGCTGGCCGTAGTTATAGAAAATAATTTTTCCATGTCCTTGACCAACTCCACCACCTCGACCTCTTCCTTGATAACCACCTCAACTATTGTGTTATCCATTATCCTTATGTCCATGTTCTTCCACTTTCATTGTATAAGTGTCAGTAATGTGCTCCTTCATTAGTTCATAATCTCAACAATGGTTCTCATCATGTCCTACTGAATTACAAAACTCACAATACAAGTTCTTGGGAGTCTGCACATATTTTTAAAATAAATAGCAATCTTTTGATCTATGTTTGCCTCTAGTTTTTCATATTTAGCACCATAGGTTGGATCTGGCATTCAAAGGATTTGGTGCTCCACTAGCCATGTAATTTATGAAGAGACGACATTATTCTTTAGAGTGGCCTTCTGATTTGCACTTCATACACCACACTTCTGCTCTGAACTCTTTTCTTTTCTTCATATCTTGTAATTCACCTTTCCCAAAATATTGTGTCCCTATTGATGAGAATGCCTCTCATAGTTATGTCTTTGACTGGGCTAAAATTTTATCAAATAACTTAGCTACACATATTATGTATTTTCGGTCCAAAATTATTGTTGATCATGTGCCACCATTTTATATGTTGGGATATGTTAAGGATGCCATTATTTCTCACTTGATCTCCCTTGCATGGGCTAGAAATGGACATGCATTGATACCCTTCCCATCCACGTATACCACAATATTATCTTGGAAGACAACTATTTCACCCATCTTCACCACATTTTCCATTTGGTTATGATTCCTATCCATAGGGCCCTTTTCAATTTCAAAACCCCAAGGATGTCCACTATTTCACATGATGACTTATTGAGAATTGGAGCCTGTTTTGTCAAAAAACTATTCACATATGTTAAAATTTTGGGAAGCAATGGAAGTCCTCATTTTCTTCCTCTTTGTATCCCCAACAAACTTCTATCCAAGGATATTTCCTACCAAACTATGGGGACGAGGATTACCCTTGAGCTAAAAAAAGTTTCTAAAATGTTTTGGCCTCAATTCTTGCTACAGGTTGAAATTTTTTCCCTAGCCATTTATCAGCATGAAAAAAAGGATATTTTGGCCCTAAATGAGATAAAATTCACCACCATTCATTTCAGAGATTTTTACCCCTCTAATGTGGCTTGATATATAGCCAACAAGACACGCATAAAAAAAATTGTCCATGTTGAAAACAAGTATGATGATTTTTTTTATCAGGCCCTAACTTATGAATCAGTTTGTTATAAGGCTAAGTAATTGTCACCAGGATAATTCTAGCACCTTATGTCTTAAAGAGATGCTAGAAGGGCCTCATTTCCTATGAATTTTCTTAAGCTTTTGGAAGGAGATGACTTTGTTGAGAATACCATCAATTCCACATCACAAACAACACCATAAATTTCTACACCAATGCAGGTCTCTTCAACTAAGAAATCTACTTTAGCCAATCCTATGCTCATTGATATGATGAAAGAGTGGGAGGAATATTTAAATAATATAGCTACTCAAGATAAAATCCACAAGGATAAATAATCTCTTGGTGGAAATTCTTCAAATGTGTCCACTCCACAAACAATTCTTGTTATGCCTGAATCTACAAATACTTCTCTTGCAAACTTTTCCCTCTTTGCTAAAACTCCACTCAACACTTGGGTCAATGTGGAAATCATCCATGCTCATCCTATTACAAAAACTAAACTAAACATTGAGGAAATTCCTCCTACAGAAATATTTTATAATCCTCAATAGAAAGTAGTATTAAAGAGAGTCAAGAATAAAGTGAAGCATTCCCCCCTAACTCTACTTCCTTGAAAAGAGTTTGGAGAGGCTCTTCTATAGCTCCACCTGAAGAGTTTCAGGAATTGGCTCAATACACAGGGGGCATGGGCATTGACTACCATTGATAAAGCATCCTATGTCAAAAAATTAGTTCGAAAAAAGGATGATATCATACAATAGTTGAAACAATAGGTGTCACAAACGCAAATAAAGTTGCATATGAAAATTGAGTTACTCAAGGGATAACATTCTTCATAACTCAAGTAGTGTTATGTTTAGATAAAGAAATTGCAACAAATCTTAGAATAGGAAGAGGATAGAACCTTCAATCCCAATGAGTTCAAACATGAAACCCTTGAAATCCACACACAACTTGTCAAATAGTAGAAAATATTTTGTGACAAGTTAGGCTCGATACATGTACACCAAAAGCTAATTCTTACATTGATTGATAAGTTGATTGACATAGAAAGTCAATATGATGAGGCTAAGTGTAATCGCAATGATCTCCATCAGTGGTAGCCGGATAAGAAAAGAATGTAGTCAAAACTACCCAAAATTGGTGAGGTGCATAAGTCCCTAGTTATTGGAAATTGGAAGGATAGAATTCTCTTAGCCAAGAATTTGGTACATGAAACTCATGATATTTCATGCTCTATTGTGAAATCTATCACCCGAACTATTTTGGAGGCAAATACACTTTTAAATTATGAAGAGGACGTGTTTCCAAATGTCAAATCATTGCAACAAAGTTGGATGGATGAAAGTACATAATTTGTTAAAAGAGTTGAATTGTTACCCAAGGTTAATCTCGAGTTGAACTAGCAACTATTAATCAAGCCTCATGGTCATTAGTGAGTTCTTAAGACTCTCACTTACTTAGAAACTTAGATGCAGCTACCTATTCAAGCATTTGTTTTCCATTGTCAGCCAAATATGCAGCTAAATTCCCCTCAAGAGCTAGCACCACTTCTAGAAATCTATCAATAATGGCAACAAGCTACTAGCTCGACCTCAGCTTGAATTTTCTCATCGGATTTTTATTTGTTAATTGTAACTCTTTTACTATTTTATGCATAGTTTGTTTTGAGTTTAGTTGAGAGAATATCAAAGGCTCAGTTTCTCCATTTGGGTTGTAAAAACATTAATAATAGAGCTCTCAAACTCATGAAAAGGGTTTTGAAATTTCTACTAAAAAAACTTATGTTGCACTATTTTACTCAAGTCATTTTATTAATATATATAAACCTTTTTTTATTCGAGTATGCAAAGAACAAAAGTAGAATTGGTACTTCAATCTACTATGTTTTCTATTTATTTTTATGAGAATGAATATATATATATATATATATCGAGAGAGAGGGAGAGAGAGTTCATTTGTGCTCTTCTTTCATTGATTGAAACATAATCACTTTTAATGTGTGTAGATCTATTTATTTACAATATATTGAACGATTTAGTGCATTATCATTTGTGACTATGTTAAACATTAATTTGATTAACTATTTAATCATATTAATATCTTTTAATTGTGATTATCAACATTATATTGTGGAAATATTTATTTTCATTCTTATAGTATTATATTTGTACACATATGCATTGATAAAACCTGGGTAATATAGATATAGGTTAGATATTATATTAGTTAATTTTATTACTTTTTGTTATAGTAATCATACCAACTTCACCCATGTTAGGTCCCTATACTACTAGTGTAACCCCTATTGTTATTAGTGCAACCCCTTTATTATATTGTTGTGCGCATGTAGTCTCCATATTGTTATTATTGTGCCCCATAGAAGCCCACTATTGTTATTGTTGTACCCTTATATTATTATTGTTATGTCGGCTTTGATTATACTATGACTCCTTAGACTCATATATATAGAAAGGAGGTCTTGTCATTTGTATCATCCAATTATTGTTCATTTGTGTAATGTAAAGGAGGTTGCCCCCTCAAAGAGGTTGAATTCTAAGGAATTTATTTTTCTTTTCTATATTTTTGTGAGCTAGTTTCATAACATTTGGTATCAGAGCTTTGGATTCTATGGTTTTGCTGCTCCAAACAGGTCATCGTGGAATTTTTGCTATAACATTTTTGCTACGAAGTTTCAGAAGCTAAAAAAAACCCATTTGAGAAGAAATCAGTTTGAACCTTGGGTCTGAATTTCAAATCTTGTCTCGCTATATTTTCAGACGTATGATCTAAGTAAATTAGGGTTTTTGAAAGCTCCAGAATTTCATCTCAAACAGGTCATTGTGGAATTCTCACTATAATTTTTTTCTACGAAGGGTTAGACTGTGAAATTAAAACCTATATGAGCCGAAATCTTGGTGAAGCTCGAATCTGAATTTCAGATCTTGTTTCGCTATATTTTCGGATATATAATCTAAAGAAGTTAGGGGTTTTGCAGAATCTTGAATTACATTCTAAATAGGTGACCTCGGGAAAATCGTCATAACTTTCTCTCTGAGCATCAAATTGAATTTCGTAAGAAATTATAGAAAGAGGACGGACTGTATTTTTCAGTGTATATTTTTTAGATCTGAAGGTAGAAATAGTAACACGTGGCACGTCATACAAGTTCTCTCTACTGAAACACTATATAAGCAAGTCATCTTAGGAGATCGAGAATAAATCTTTCTTGGAGAATCCAATTTTGAGCAGACTGGTAGCATTGGAAAGGGGACTCAGAGGATTACAATAGGAAGTAATTTCAGATCCTAGATAGCTGCAATTAGAGAGATACAACATATTAAATATTGAGATCTTACAAAGTGAAAAAAGGTGTGTAGTTTTTTTATTTTTATTTTGCATAAGATTGCTTTGAAAAATTAGTTTTAAGGAATTCAAAGGGCATAGTGAAGCATTATTAGCATTAATTGATGCCCTGAGGAAAGAAAATGGAAACACCTAGTAAGAAACCTGAAATCTCTAACATGACTCATGATGAAGAGGAAGAAATGCAACATGATATATCAAAATTATGAGACCAAGTGCAACAAAATTCACTCTCACAAAAAGTAGCAGAAGCTAAGATGGATGGTTTAAAGAAAGACGTGGAAGATAAAATGGATGGTTTAAAGAATGACATGGAAGCTAATATGAATGTCATGGAAGCTAAGATGAATTTTGTGGAAGCTAATATGGATGGTTTGGAAGCTAAGATGGAAGGAAAAATGGATGATTTGAAGACATATGTGACAAAGTTTCTACAAGAAATGTTTACGAACAGAAAAAAAGGTAGCAAAGGAAACTCATGATGAGAACAAAATAAATGTTAATCATGATTTCATGGACTCTAACGTTGGGTTGAAGACCCACCATGTTCCAATGATCGATATGAGGAAGTTTGAGGGAAAGGATCCCAGAACATGGATACTACTGATGGAGCAATTTTTCGATCTCCATAATGTGCAAAAAACACAAAAGGTATGTATTGCAACTTTATATTTGGAACCAAATCAATTTGTATGGTATCAATGGCTTTGCTCTCGTAAACAAATTGTCACTTGGGCAATTTTTACAGAAGAAATGATAGCACATTATGAGGATACAAAAAGAAACACCTTTTTTAGGCAATTGATAATTCTCAAACAAAAGGGTTCAATGATGGAGCGCATTGAGGACTTCCAAAAATTGAACATAAGGGTAAATGATATTCCAAAGGAGCATAGGATTGATGTGTTCATAGGGACATTAAAGGATAACATCCAACATGAGGTTTTCCTTTGGGAACCTGAATACGGTGGGCAGTCATTTTTAGATCCCGACCCGTCGCCCTTTAACCTCCGGGGAGAGGGTGGTATTGGGGGCCGTACCCAGGACGCGTGGCAAGCGGCGGGGTTGTTCGGAGCCCCCTCCCCGATACCGCCTTTGCCCAAAGGTGGTGCGGGGAGACCGCTTACCACCCTCCCCGATACCACCCCTCCACTGTCACGTCAGCCCCCACGTCACCATGACGTAATGCCACTCCCCGCGCCCCCGCACCCCGTGGCCCTCCACGTAGCCCTGCCACCGCCTCCGCCCGCCACCGTGTCCATCCACGCTGGCCTCCACCTCAGCGCCCACGACACCCTCCATACCTCGGGCCTGCCATGACGTCATGCTGACGTCATTGCGGAAAAAGAGCCAATGACCCTTTTTGTCCAAATTCGTCATTAAAAACGCCCAAACTAGCCGTTTATCGTCATTTTCACGCGAAAAGGACGCAGCCACTGTTAACCTGTTCACCGCGAAATTGCCTCCGAACTATTAAATTCAAAGTTGCGGCTGCCATAACTTGTCAATCCAGCTGCAGTGAGCTCCCCCTGTTCGGCCCGAAGGCGTTCTGTGCTATTTTTCCAGGTATTCACCACAAGTTCCTTGTTTCGCCCCTATGCATGCCATTTCTATGCGAATTCTCCAATAAGAATTGGTCAAATCCTAAATTGCACGCTGTCTACTACTTAATTTGCAATTAAATCAACCCACATTGCCCCAGCTCCATGAATTTGATATTCAGACGATAATTCGCGGCTTGAAAATCACAAGTTTAGCCCCGAGCTGCCCGGCATTGTTCCCTTTTGCCGGGTGGAGGCCCAAGTCTGCATGTCACCAAGTTGAAGCCCGCACACCCTCTGCAATCATTCTCATCAATTCACAATCCCTGTGAATTTACCAAAAAACAGCAGAGTCAAGTCTGCCAAGCCTGCTTATTCCACTTTGAAGAAAATTTCAAGCATTATCTACAGTAAGCCTGTCACTTAAGCCTTGAGGAACTTTGCAAACCATTACACTTACCTTGTTCCATTCACAAACTGCATAAATGGCTGCTCCTGCACCCACAGCCCTCAGTGTTGCTCCTTTAAATGCACCAAATAAAGACCTGGAGTCCTTGCCTCTTGCAGACAGGGACTACCTTATCCAAGACTGTGTGACTGATAGGGACCATTTGCAGACCTTCAGGGAATTGAGAGATGACTACCTGAATGGCAGGGATACATATGGGATATGGGAGTCAAATCTGCCACACTACTGTCTCCCCTCTGTCAATATTTTTCCAGAGATTATTCGCCTATGTGCTGAAAATTATGATGTGCAACACAGAGATGTAAAGTCTCCATCTGGGAGCATCCTATTTTACATTAATGCTGAGTCCATTAACCAGATGCTTAACTTCAATCAGACTGAGCTGCTGTTCCCTTTCTCCATGAATTATCTGCTGGACACTGGTGCCAAGATGTCCAGTGAGGATATTCAGAAAATCACCAAGACATTTATGAGGCCTGACCGCCAGCCTACAGGGCCACCTCCCTACTTGGATGTCTATTTTACTGAGGTAGGCAGACTTTTGTTGGACATGATTGCCTACGTGCTGGGATACAGAACCAATGAGCATGTGGATGAAACAATGCTGGTATTTTTAGCTGCTTACAGCCCAGGCCAACCCCCTGCCCGCAAATATAATTTTGCCAAGTTTATAGCTAACAAGATTCATGATCAGTTGTGCAAAGTGGACAGACAGGGTGTCTTCAAGTATTCATCTTATATCTATCACCTTTTCATGTACTATCAGTCTGAGGCCTTTCCATGCTACATTAAAAAGCTGGATTCTAGAGGGGAAAGAAGATCTGTTATCTTCTGGACATCTGTCTTCCATCAAGTGCAAAAGTCACCATATTCGTATTGTGAATTTATTGATCAGTTTGTTTACCCAGTCTCTTGTTTATTAATGAAGTCCCCTCCCCCCAGAATATCATTTGATATGCAGAAAGTCCTGCAACTTTCCAAGAATTACAAAATAGGTGATTGGTACCTATATGAAGATCATACAGTCATCAGAATCTATGGCTGTGAGCTCTGTCCATACAGGCTCCCAAAATATGTGCCCATGAGGATATTTGCCTTGGAGTATTATAGACAGTTCATTCACTCTGATCTCACTCACTTTCACAGCTCCAAAAAGAAAGCCCATCTCAAGTTCAAACACCACCTGGGCCCCTTCATCATGAATAAAAAGGAGGGTTGGCAAGATGCTGAACTAATCCTCAAAGACAAGTACATCCTCTCAAAAAGCTTCCGGTGGGTCCCCTATGACCCTGAAGGCTTCATCACTGCTAGGAGAGTCAAATACAGACTGCTAGGTTATGAGCACTACAAATACCCTCACACTGAAAAATATGCTAATCAGCAAGAGTGGCTACCAGATACATTAGTTGAAAAATTGACTGAGGAAGAGTTAATGCAAAAGAATGTAAAGGATTTGGAAAAGACTCTTGACCTAGATTTTGTGCAGCAGGTACCCTTCAAGCGACCGCAGCCAGGAGGAGAAGGTACCTCGGCCTCAGCAGCTGCACCAACCACACAGACATCTTCCACAGCAGCACCAGGCACAGACAAAGGTAAAGGAATAATGGGTGCTGAAAAAGAAACCGTGAAAGAAAAGCCTGCCCCTTCAAGTGAGCAGCAACAAGAGCAGACTCCCCCTCCACAAACTGAGACACCAACAGCTCCAATTTTGCAGACCCCAGCACATGAGGAGAGGGGTATGAAAAGAGATAGAGAAGAGTCCACTCCTGCTAGTGGATCCTCCCAACAACCCCAGACCAAAAGGCAAAGAGTTGACTCCCCAGAGGTAGAAGACATCACTGAAGAAGTTCTTGACAGTTCAAGGAAAGACAGGGAGGGCAGCCAACATACAGGTACAAGCTCCTTTCAACAGGAGCAAGGATTACAACTTGGTTTGGAGGTGTCCTCCTCCTCTCAGCAGAGCAAGAAGCCCAAAAGCGCTAAGGCTTCTTTCAAACAAATAAAGGCACATAATGACTTGCTGAGGGTGGAAGTCTATAAACAATTTCTAAATGCAACACCAGCCCAGAAAGAAAGGCTAATGTCTGTATATGACATTCAAGAGGAGAAAATGATCCTCAGTCATTTCAAACCTACAGTGCCCCATCCAAAATCAGCTGCAGATTATGTGAAGACAAGGGTGGAGGTCATGGCCAAAGACATCCATCCCATGGACCAAATTGAACTCCAAAAAAAACTGGAGAGATGGTCTATGCAACCTTGGTGGACAGGGCAACCATGGCCCATGAATTAAAAGAGTCACTGAAAAATACCAACATTCAGTTGGATTTTGAAAGAATGTCCTCCCTAGCCAAAGACAACAGAATAAAATCACTTGAGGACATCATTATCGACCTAGGACATGATCCTAAGGATCCAAAGGGTGTAAGGGCCCTTATGAAGAAAAAGGAGGATGACCTCAATGCACTAAAGAAGAGGTTGAAGCTGCTGCCCACAGAGCACCCTCAGACAGCAGAATTACAGAAGGAAAAGCAGGCCGATGAGCAGCTGGACCTTATAATGCAGCTCAACCAAAAGGTCCTTGATTTGGAGAAAGAGCTTGAAGGCTTACTACAAGATAAGCAGGGGGAATCCACATCCCAAGCTCCTCCAACCACTTCAACTACTGCAACAACTACAGAGGCAGCAGTGGCCCCTGTAACAGCAACAGCAACAACAGAAGCAGCAAAGACAACCGCTCCGGACTCCAGTGCAAGCATGGAAGAGCTGACCAAGGCCATTAAAGATATGGAGATCCAGGCCAATGAGTTGAAGGAGGCCAAGGAAAAATTGGCAGAATTAGATGCCAAGTATGATAAATCTAAAATAACTGTGGTAGAACAAGGCAGAGAAATAAAGGCCTTGAAAGAAAAAATAAAGATTTTGGAGAAGGAGCTCAAGCTAGAGACTACTATAGCATAAATCAAAAGAATTTTGTGGGCCCGCATTGACCAAACCATCACCAAGCAATGGAAATCAATTAAGACTGTACATGAGCAGATGGATTTGATTGGCCAGGCACAGACAGAGATTCAAAAGGCCAGAATAGTGTTGGGAAACAGGCCAGAGCTGGCCAACAGATTGATAGATTTTTTGAACAGACAGACAAAGGAAGAACTGGCAGCCATCAATATTGTCAACTGAACAGAGGCTGTCCTTACAGTTAAAAAGGTACTCACTCTCAGAAATTATGTACAAACTGTGGAGAGGAAGTGCTATGAAATCCAGGCTGAGGTGGATGAGTATAAGGCCAAGATGGGAGCATTGCAAGCCAAGGGACTGCCCAGCCTACTAGACGGTGCAGGAAGACTGATCTCTCGAGAACAATATGCCACCAGAATGTCAAATTATATTGAAAACCAAATTACTACATCTGGCAGTACCTCTGAAGAGGTAGGGCCTCCAACAGGGCAGAGCCTTCTGAAAAAACTTGAAAATATATTTTTTATTGAAAATG
This sequence comes from Pinus tabuliformis, assembly GCA_031772625.1. NCBI lineage: Eukaryota > Viridiplantae > Streptophyta > Pinopsida > Pinales > Pinaceae > Pinus > Pinus tabuliformis. The sequence continues at coordinate 753,376,534 of CM062812.1, forward strand.
AAATCCACCACCTTTTTGAGACTCCTCCTAATTTCTACAGATATACTGAAGCAGATGAGACTTTGGTGAGGATCAGAAGACACCAAATGCCCAGGGAGGATTGGTGGCAAGAAATGCTCCAAATTTTGCCACATTAACTTCAGATGTTCCATCCCAGTTAGCTACAGCTCAGCAAAAAGTCAAACATCATTAAAGACAGCTGAAAAGTGACTCAGCAAAAGACAACGGCAGCAAGCAAAGGATAAGATATACGCACCTTTTTGACAACGTACCTTCAGCCGACTCAGTGGCCTCCAAAGGTCAAAAAGACTTCTGACAGTATTAAAGAGCATTCATTTTGTATTTAGATCTGTAATAACTTTCTTATCTGTTGTTCTGTAATAGTTGGTGAACGTATTTATTTCTGAGATGACTCAACGGTTCAGATATTTTGTATGACCAATTGTATATATTCCCCCTCGCATAAGCTTGCAGGGGTTGTTGTTGATTTCTCTTCTAGAGTTCTTATGCTGTAAACTTTCAGAGTTTAATACAAATGGCTGATGGAATTTCCAAAGTTTGTGTTGTCTGAGGCGTTGTAATGTGATTGCTGAATACTACAGGATTCCTGCGTGTTTTCATGGCTCAATAAGTTTCTTTCACCTGTTCCTTATGTTTGTTGTTTTCTTCATAAGCCATTCATGTTCTGCTTCACAGTTTTATAGCAAAGAAAAAGAATAGTTTCAGGACTTATCTCATAGAATACCCGGAACTCAATCTGAGCTATTATGTATGTTTTCCTCAGTTATAGTTATAAGAGTGTAATTCTTAATTGCTGCACTTTCACACTATATCTTTCACAGTGATTATTGTTTCAGGAATTCAAGTTTGCTCCTGTGCAATATATCGCTTTCTCACACCCCCAGCTTAGTGGAAAATTCTTAATTGCTTTTCACTGGTTAAGCACACTTCATCATCATAATTTCAAGTTTGTTTCATGAGATATTCAAATGGCCTTACATTTTCAGCAACTCAACTCAATATTTCAAACAACCTGTAGCCACAGACTCCATAGCCCAATGGATTAGAAATATCTGAAGATTTCCACCTTAGGTACAGAGAGACATCCCTCAACCAAAACATAAAACCAAACCCTGAACTCATAACTAGCCTAAAATTTTCACAAAACAGAGACAAACCTTAAAGAGAGAGCCCTCTCTGATTACAGTTGGGCTAGAAACTGTAATCCAAAGATTGGTTAGTGGTTACCCCGGTCGTATTCCCTTGGGAGTCAAAGGGAACAACCTGGGTGTTAACATAAATGGCGACTCCACTGGGGATGAGCATATTTTTCAACTGCTGTCTGTCTTTAGATATTGGTCCTAAAACAGCTTGAGCAGTCCCTTGATATAGTTCTAAAAAATATCCTAAAAATACCAAAAAGAAGTTCAGAAGCTGGCTCCCAAAAGGAAGACCAGGCACACAAGGTCAAATCCTGACCCAAGTCCTCCTCCTGTTTTTGAAAACCCCAATTTGATCCATAAAACTCATAAGAGCCAAAAGGGACCAGCGCAATCTCCTGAATCTAGCCCTGAGGTAGTTCAGCATACCTTTATTCCCACCCCTTCTAAGCCAACCTTTCACCTCCATACAACTCATTCCTCCCCTTCTTCATCATCCACTTCACAAAATATATTGGCAACACCTAACGCACAAACTGCTATCGTTGTTCCTATTGTTCCAGTTGTCCCACTTATCCCACCAAATATGGCAAATCATTATGCACCCCTCCAGCTGCCTAACAACCCTGGGGCCATGCCTCAGGATTACCAAGGAAAAATCACTTATTTTGATGGAACCAGTACATACACTGCCTCACAACATACCAAGAAAATGCAAGATTACTTCGAAAACTATGAAATAGATGATGATGATGTAAGGATGAAAATCTTTGTACAAAGTCTGACAGGTGAAGTGAGAACATGGTTCAGAGCACTGGCTGCAAATTCTATAGCTAATTCAGGTGCCCTTTATCAGTCCTTCCTAAACAGATGGGAAAAGAAAAAAGACCCTCTACACATTTTATCTGAATATGACACTATAAAGAGAGGTCCACAAGAAACTGTCTCGGACTATTGCACTAGATTCAATTCTGTCTATAGTGCCATTCCTCAAAACCTCAGACCACCACCTGATTTAGCATTAATTAAGTTCCCTGATGGATTTGATGCTGATATGGCATACCAATTAAGAGAAAGAGCCCCTGCAACTTTGGCAGACATGCAAGACATAGCAGTAAGTGTAGAGGCAAATCTGATTGCTAAGAGAAATAGGGCGAGAACTGAAAGAAGAACTACCTTTAAGGAAGAACCTTCAGCATTTGAGCAGAAGTTAGATGCAATCATCAAAGGCATGGATAGACTTGGGGATAGAGTGGAAACCATAGAAAGAAAGTCATCATGGGAAGGGCAAACAAGTAATATAAGGAACCAAAACTTCAGAAAGACTTAAAATCCCAATGTTGGAAGGACTGATCCTGACCAACATGTCAGACCTCCTTTCCAAGAGAATTATGCTGAGGCTTCTACATCTAATGAACCTAATGAAGACCCTCACATTAATCTAATGGGTTTGGATGGTGAAAATCAAGTCTTTTTAACACAAGAAGATCATAAGGATGATGACATCAAACAATTCCAAACCAAATCAGGTGAGTCATTTGATTTCAAACAAGGCTATGATACAGCTGTTTTCGAAGTTCATAAGAAATACAGATTGAGGAGTAGAACAATAAATGTGACACAGCCTGAGAAAACAAAGGAAACTCCTCTGCCTAAGAAAGCTATTGTCACAGAACCAAGTGACAAAACTGGTCCAATTACAAATGAGGTAACAGTTGAGGAAATAACTGAAGTATCTCCCTCAAAACAACAACCAGTAGATACAACACCCCTGCAGCATAATCCAAGCAATATTTCTCAAAAGACAAGTAAAAATGACAGGCCCCAAGATAAAAATGAGAATCAGGAGGAAGGCATTAAGGATTCCATTGAAAAAGAAAGGGTGGTTAACCAAAACACTAAGACCCAACCTGAAAAACCTTTTGATTTGGAAGCTGAAATTGGAAAATTGAAAATAGCCATTCCTCTCTCAGAGTTGGCCAAACATGACATCTATAAACAGCAAATCAAGAGATCCCTTCAACTTACTCATAACAAAGATGATGTTAATGTGTTAGATGATACCCCAGAACTACTTTTCGGCCCAGAGGTTGATGGAAAGACAGCAGTTACAGGAATCTTACCTTTTTATGTCAGCCTGCATGTTCATGATAAGATATTACACAATGCAATGTTTGACTCGGGTGCCTCTCATAACCTGATTCCCAAATCAGTCATGGAAAGATTAAATCTAGACATTACAAGACCGTATAAGGACCTATTCTCATTTGACTCCAGCCAAGTTAAGTGTTTAGGCTTGATAAAAGATCTATGTGTGTCACTTGTCCAATACCCCAATAAGACAATCTTGATGGATGTTGTAGTTGCTGATATCCCACCCAAGTATGGAATGTTGTTATCTAGATCATGGGGGGCTAAACTTCAAGGTTCCCTACAGTTAGACATATCATATGCCACCATCTCTGTATTTGGGCAACCAAAAAGACTATACCGAGAAACACTCATGAAGTACATGGTCAGCAGTGAAGAAAAACCTCAAAACTTTCCCATATATGTTGTCCATTCTGACATAGACTCATATATTCTCTTCAATGACAATACAGGTCCTAAAAATGATGAAACCAAGACACTCAAACCAGATCAGCATATAAATGAACAAACTGCTGCTCTAGAAATCAAGCTGGTGCAATCAAGTGATGAAACTGTCCTAGAAGACAAACCAGGTAAAAAACTAGAACTTCAACTCACAATTCCATGTTATAGAAAAGCTATTAAGCCTCCCCTAAAACAAGAGATCCTATGGTTTCTTGAATTTGATGGGTCAGTCAACAAATTAGGGGCAGGAGCAGGAGTTTGGATACATAATGAACTAAACAGTCATGCAGAAGGTCGAGCTTATAGACTAAATTTCAGATGCACTAATAACACGGCAGAATATGAAGCTCTTTTACTAGGCCTCAAATTGGTAAAATCCTTACAAGCCACAAAGGTTTCAATCATGGGAGATTCAGACTTGATTATCCAACAAGTAAAGGGAAACTTTGTCACTAATGACAAAAGGTTGAGATCTTATAGGTCTGCTGCTGCTGAAATACTAAACTCCTTCACTGAATTTCAAATCACCAAAATCTCTAGAAACCATAATCTTCATGCTCATAGTTTGGCCACATTTTCAAGTACCTGTAAACTACCTTTTGAACCTAGGCATTGTTTTACAGCTGAGATAAAACACAGACCTTCTGTCCCAAACAATGTTAAAGACTGGCAAGTGTTCGAAGATGATATACAAATAAATAATTTCTTGACCTTGCAACAAGAATTTACAGGACTAAACATTGACACTGAGGGAGCAAGTCAATCACAAATACTGAGTGAACAGAACCATAAGGCAATATCACCCAAAACAGCTAACCAAATGCTACATCCAACCATTTTTAACACAGACAACATACAAGAAATTCAACAAATCAGTTGTGAAGAAGCAGCTGGTACAGAGGCTGAAATCATAGAGCTGAAGGACAATTTTCTACCAACAGGCCTAACTCCACCAGAGGATATTTTTGACTCAAATGATGTCCCTAGAAAACCAAAAATGCAGCCCCTTAATGCGGCCATTGAAGAATGCAACATTGGAACTATTGAGAAGCCCAAGATAATAAAATTGTCTGCATCCTTACCTCCTGATCAAAAGCCTAAATACATTGACCTCTTCAAAGAGTTTCAAGATGTCTTTGCATGGGGTTATGAGGATTTAAAATCCTATGACACCTCTGTTATCCAGCATACAATCCCTCTCAAGCCTAATCAAAAGCCATTTAAGCAGAAATTGAGAAGGATCAATCCCATGCTTCTCCCTTCAATTGAAAAAGAGCTACAAAAAATGTTTAAAACTGGCATCATAGCACCAATCAGGTTTTCAGACTGGATCTCAAATTTGGTGCCCACTAGAAAGAAAACTGGTGAGATAAGACTGTGTGTTGATCTTAGAAATCTAAACCAAGTATCCCTCAAAGACAATTATCCCTTACCCAAGATGGATCACATCTTGCAAAGAGTGGTAGGGGCTTCAAGAATTTCTTTAATTGATGGGTTCTCAGGTTTCAACCAGATCTTGGTTCATCCTGATGATCAGGACAAAACCGCATTCACAACCCCATGGGGAACTTTCAAATATGTGAAAATGCCTTTTGGATTGAAAAATGCAGGGGCTACATTTCAAAGAGCAATGGATATTGCTTTTGCCAAAGAGATTCATGACTTCCTTGTCATTTATTTAGATGACCTCACACCTTTCTCAAAATCTGACCAAGAACACTTGAAACATTTGAGACAAATATTCTTAACATGTAGGAAATATGGCATTTCCTTGAATCCTAAGAAGTCTCTATTTGGTTTAGAAGAAGGTAAGCTGTTAGGTCATATCATTTCAAAGGATGGCATTAAAATTGACCCAGACATGATACAAGCTATCTTACAAATGCCCCACCCAAGAAACATCAAAGAATTACAAGCCTTCTTGGGTAAGATCAACTTTTTAAGGAGGTTTATCCCAAACTTAGCAGAATTGATCAGATTACTAAACAACATGCTAAAGAAGGATTCAAAGGTGAAATGGACAGTAGAAGAAAATCAAGCTTTTGAAGGTATAAAATTGGCCCTTACCCAAACACCAGTCCTAACAAATCCTCAATTTGATAGAGAATTTATCATTTTCTCTTTTGCCTCCCAGCATACCATTGCTGCTGTCTTATTATAGAAAGATGACCAAGGAAATGAAAAACCCATTGCTTTCTTTAGTAGAGCTCTTAGAGATGCACCCCTGAAATATCAGATCATGGAGAAGCAAGCTTATGCTTTGGTCAAGGCCATTAAAGACTTTAGGATTTACATCCTATACTCCCATGTCATAGCTTATGTGCCAAGTCCCATTGTGAAAGACATACTCACCCAAGAAAACTTAGAGGGCAGAAGAGGAAAATGGATTGCCAACATCTTGGAATTTGATATTGAGATAAAGCCTACAAAACTGATAAAAGGGCAAGGTTTGGCCAAATTAATGACAGAAGCAAACTTCCAAGCCTTAGACATAAACCAACTGGACAATGAACCGGAGCTGGCGACTCCAAAGATCAATGTAGCCTTTGAACAATCCCCTTGGTATTCTGATATATGTTTTGTGTTGCAAAACCTGTGTGCTCCCCCAGGATTGTCCAGAACTAAGTGTAGGTTCCTAAAAATGAAAGCTTCAAGATTTTGTGTCATGGATGGCAATTTGTTTTGGAAAAACCATGAAGGTATATTGTTAAACTGCCTAATTGAGAATGAGACTAACAATGTCATGAAAGAATTTCATGCAGGTGATTGCGGTGGGCACTTGTATTGGAAGTCCACTGTGGATAAGATACTGAGGGCTGGTTATTATTGGCCCACTGTTTTCTCTGATGTCAAGAAATTTACCACTTCATGTCATAAATGCCAAGTGTTTGAGGGAAAGAGAAAGTTACTGCCACTTCCTTTGAGGCCTATTGCAACAGAGAGACCTTTTCAACAATGGGGCTTGGATTTCATTGGGGAAATTCATCCCTCATCTTCAGGCCAACATAGATGGATTCTAACAGCTACAGACTACTTTACTAAATGGATTGAAGTTGTTCCATGTAGACAAGCAAATGATACTACTATCATTCAGTTCCTTGAGACAAATATCCTTGCTAGATTTGGTTGTCCTGATAAGATAATAACAGACAATGCTGCTGCTTTCAGATCTAAGAAGATGGTAAACTTCTGCCACAAATTCCACATTACCTTGGGCCATTCTACTGCATACTATCCCCAAGGAAATCGCCTAGCTGAATCATCAAATAAAAGCCTTGTAAACATCATAAAGAAAGTGTTGGAAGAAAATAAGAAGAATTGGCATAAGAAGCTTGTGAATGCCTTATGGGCAGATAGACTAACAACCAAGAGATCAATTGGGGTCAGCCCATATGAGTTAGTCTATGGATTAGAAGCCAAATTCCCTTCATCACTAGGGGTTCCTGTCATGAAACTTCTTCAAGAAAGTCAAGCTGAGCCCAATGACATGCAAAGAAGGATCAATCAAATAATATGTCTACAACAAACTAGAGACCAAGTTTTCAGCAGAGTTCAAGTTTTACAAGAAAAATTAAAGAAAGCTTTTGATAGAAGGACCAAGGCAGAAGATTTCAACATTGGTGACAAAGTCCTCAAGTGGGATTCAAGAAGGGAAGATAAAGGAAAACATGGAAAATTTGATTCCCTTTGGAGAGGACCATTTGCTGTTCAAGCAGTACAAGGAAACAATACTTATTTCCTTAAAAGTCTTGATGAAGCTGATTTAGATGAAGGTCCTGTGAATGGCAGGATGTTGAAGCACTATTTTGACTACTATCCATGAGTGCAGCCTAAGTATCCCTTGTACATATTCAGCTGTATATATTACTTTCTGTTAACATGTGAAAATGTAGTTTTTTCAAGTTTTGTCAGTTATCAGCAAAAGGCAAGTAAGTTCAGAGACCTACTAAGATGGGAAGAGCACAATTTTGAGGTTTCAAGGAAGAAAAGCTCCAAGTTTTGGTAAAGAGAAGTCAAAAGGCCAAGGCATTCTAACCTGCTGTTCTTGGTCTTTCAAGGAGAAAAACCATCCCCATGTGGAGCCACTGTTAGATACCTATACCAATAGGTTTCATATTTCATAATTGGCAAATAGAAGTGCCAAATATGCTCTACTTTGGTGATGCAAAGATCCCATATTTCCAAAGGAAGACAATGTATGTACATAGCTTGATAATGACTCAATTTTGATGGATGGTCCAACAGCCTAATCTGGATCATGCCATGTTTCAATTTTCTGTTGTAGAATAGAGAAAAGAAGTCTGTCCAAACTGCTTAATCTTGGCAGACCAATAGCTAGGTAGAGAATTAAGGTTCCCAACTGTTTAATCTGGGGCCTTGGAAGCAATAAGGGTAGTTCTAGATAGAAAATCAAAAGAAAAAGCCAATGGAAAAGAAAAGGCACATAAGGGTCTGCAAGTCCAAGTGCACCCTCCAAGAAGAAACAAAAAATGCTAGGCAAATAGACGGGTAGGTAGATGGGGTTGCAGAAATGTCATTCCTTTCAACTGAATCTTGCTAGGCAAAATAAAGAAAGCATCAATGGATAGGGAAGGTCCTCTTCTCCATCACTTGGCAGCAGTACAAAGGAGCATGTCTAACTTCCTTTTCTCCCCTTTTCACATTCATCACTAACATCCCTACACCAGTTGTGTTCATGAAAGAATTCAAGGTTTTATGTTGGTTCTTGTCTCTTTAAGAGCCACATTTCTTGTCTAAAAATCTTTTCATTTTGATCTACTTCCTAAACTAAGTTGATTCCATATAAAACTTAGTGTTTTTCCCCTTCATTCACCTTTTCCACTCATATTAACCCCTAACTTCTTATTATCTAAATCCCCTATGTTCCCTTTTTTTTTCCCTACTATTATAAACACTATGGTGTATAAACCCCAAGCAATGTATAGATATCCCCTCTAGCACTATAGCTAAATAAGTTTGTCTAAGGGAGACATTAGTCCACCAGGGACTATGGTCAACCCTGTCACGGGATTACTCTAACCTCTGGTTAGGGTAATAACCTCCCCCTAATCCATCATTTCCCCCCTTTTCCTAAAGAATTTCATCGAAAACCCCTTTCCCTCTGCTTAAACCCACTTTTAATCCTTTTCCCCCCCACAGATTAACTCATACCACGAAAAAACCCACAAAAACCCCAAAACCTATAGTCCCGCGCCACAAATATTAAATTGAATATTTTAATAGTCGGGCGGGACCCAACCCAAAACTGCGCGATTGATCAATAGCGCCCGCCAACCGTCGATCGTCCGCCGCCCCCGATCCAACGGTGGGCGGTCATTTTTAGATCTCGACCCGTCGCCCTTTAACCTCCGGGGAGAGGGTGGTATTGGGGGTCGTACCCAGGATGCGTGGCAAGCGGCGGGGTTGTTCAGAGCCCCCTCCCTGATACCGCCTTTGCCCAAAGGTGGTGCGGGGAGACCGCTTACCACCCTCCCCGATACCACCCCTCCACTGTCACGTCAGCCCCCACGTCACCATGACGTAATGCCACTCCCCGCGCCCCCGCGCCCCATGGCCCTCCACGTAGCCCTGCCACCGCCTCCGCCCGCCACCGTGTCCATCCACGCTGGCCTCCACCTCAGCGCCCATGACACCCTCCGTACCTCGGGCCCGCCATGATGTCATGCTGACGTCATTGGCGGAAAAAGCACCAATGACCCTTTTTGTCCAAATTCGTCGTTAAAAACGCCCAAACTAGCCATTTATTGTCATTTTCACACGAAAAGGACGCAGCCACTGTTAACATGTTCACCGTGAAATTGCCTCCGAACTATCAAATTCAAAGTTGCGGCTGCCATAACTTGTCAATCCAGCTGCAGTGAGCTCCCCCTGTTCGGCCCGAAGGAGTTCTGTGCTATTTTTCCAGGTATTCACCACAAGTTCCTTGTTTCGCCCCTATGCATGCCATTTCTATGCGAATTCTCCAATAAGCATCGGTCAAATCCTAAATTGCACGCTGTCTACTACTTAATTTGCAATTAAATCAACCCACATTGCCCCAGCTCCATGAATTTGATATTCAAACGATAATTCGCGGCTTGAAAATCACAAGTTTAGCCCCGAGTTGCCCGGCATTGTTCCCTTTTGCCGGGTGGAGGCCCAAGTCTGCATGTCACCAAGTTGAAGCCCGCACACCCTCTGCAATCATTCTCATCAATTCACAATCCCTGTGAATTTACCAAAAAACAGCAGAGACAAGTCTGCCAAGCCTGCTTATTCCACTTTGAAGAAAATTTCAAGCATTATCTACAGTAAGCCTGTCACTTAAGCCTTGAGGAACTTTGCAAACCATTACACTTACCTTGTTCCATTCACAAACTGCATAAATGGCTGCTCCTGCACCCACAGCCCTCAGTGTTGCTCCTTTAAATGCACCAAATAAAGACCTAGAGTCCTTGCCTCTTACAGACAGGGACTACCTTATCCAAGACTGTGTGACTGATAGGGACCATTTGCAGACCTTCAAGGAATTGAGAGATGACTACCTGAATGGCAGGGATACATATGGGATATGGGAGTCAAATCTGCCACACTACTGTCTCCCCTCTGTCAATATTTTTCCAGAGATTATTCGCCTATGTGCTGAAAATTATGATGTGCAACACAGAGCTGTAAAGTCTCCATCTGGGAGCATCCTATTTTACATTAATGCTGAGTCCATTAACCAGATGCTTAACTTCAATCAGACTGAGCTGCTATTCCCTTTCTCCATGAATTATCTGCTGGACACTGGTGCCAAGATGTCCAGTGACGATATTCAGAAAATCACCAAGACATTTATGAGGCCTGACCGCCAGCCTACAGGGCCACCTCCCTACTTGGATGTCTATTTTACTGAGGTAGGTAGACTTTTGTTGGACATGATTGCCTACGTGCTGGGATACAGAACCAGTGAGCATGTGGATGAAACAATGCTGGTATTTTTAGCTGCTTACAGCCCAGGCCAACCCCCTGCCTGCAAATATAATTTTGCCAAGTTTATAGCTAACAAGATTCATGATCAGTTGTGCAAAGTGGACAGACAGGGTGTCTTCAAGTATTCATCTTATATCTATCACCTTTTCATGTACTATCAGTCTGAGGCCTTTCCATGCTACATTAAAAAGCTGGATTCTAGAGGGGAAAGAAGATCTGTTATCTTCTGGACATCTGTCTTCCATCAAGTGCAAAAGTCACCATATTCGTATTGTGAATTTATTGATCAGTTTGTTTACCCAGTCTCTTGTTTATTAATGAAGTCCCCTCCTCCCAGAATATCATTTGATATGCAGAAAGTCCTGCAGCTTTCCAAGAATTACAAAATAGGTGATTGGTACCTATATGAAGATCATACAGTCATCAGAATCTATGGCTGTGAGCTCTGTCCATACAGGCTCCCAAAATATGTGCCCATGAGGATATTTTCCTTGGAGTATTATAGACAGCTCATTCACTCTGATCTCACTCACTTTCACAGCTCCAAAAAGAAAGCCCATCTCAAGTTCAAACACCACCTGGGCCCCTTCATCATGAATAAAAAGGAGGGTTGGCAAGATGCTGAACTAATCCTCAAAGACAAGTACATCCTCTCAAAAAGCTTCCGGTGGGTCCCCTATGACCCTGAAGGCTTCATCACTGCTAGGAGAGTCAAATAGAGACTGCTAGGTTATGAGCACTGCAAATACCCTCACATTGAAAAATATGCTAATCAGCAAGAGTGGCTGCCAGATACATTAGTTGAAAAATTGACTGAGGAAGAGTTAATGCAAAATAATGTAAAGGATTTGGAAAAGACTTTTGACCTAGATTCTGTGCAGCAGGTACCCTTCAAGCGACCGCAGCCAGTAGGAGAAGGTACCTCGGCCTCAGCAGCTGCACCAACCACACAGACATCTTCCACAGCAGCACCAGGCACAGACAAAGGTAAAGGAATAATGGGTTCTGAAAAAGAAACCGTGAAAGAAAAGCCTGCCCCTTCAAGTGAGCAGCAACCAGAGCAGCAACCAGAGCAGCAACAAGAGCACACTCCCCCTCCACAAACTGAGCCACCAAGAGCTCCAATTTTGCAGACCCCAGCACATGAGGAGAGGGGTATGAAAAGAGATAGAGAAGAGTCCACTCCTGCTAGTGGATCCTCCCAACAACCCCAAACCAAAAGGCAAAGAGTTGACTCCCCAGAGGTAGAAGACATCACTGAAGAAGTCCTTGACAGTTCAAGGAAAGACAGGGAGGGCAGCCAACATACAGGTACAAGCTCCTTTCAGCAGGAGCAAGGATTACAACTTGGTTTGGAGGTGTCCTCCTCCTCTCAGCAGAGCAAGAAGCCCAAAAGCGCTAAGGCTTCTTTCAAACAAATAAAGGCACAGAATGACTTGCTGAGGGTGGAAGTCTATAAACAATTTCTAAATGCAACACCAGCCCAGAAAGAAAGGCTAATGTCTGTATATGACATTCAAGAGGAGAAAATGATCCTCAGTCATTTCAAACCTACAGTGCCCCATCCAAAATCAGCTGTAGATTATGTGAAGACAAGGGTGGAGGTCATGGCCAAAGACATCCATCCCATGGACCAAATTGAACTCCACAAACAAACTGGAGAGATGGTCTAATTAACCTTGGTGGACAGGGCAACCATGGCCCATGAATTAAAAGAGTCTCTGAAAAATACCAACATTCAGTTGGATTTTGAAAGAATGTCCTCCCTAGCCAAAGACAACAGAATAAAATAACTTGAGGACATCATTATCGACCTAGGACATGATCCTAAGGATCCAAAGGGTGTAAGGGCCCTTATGAAGAAAAAGGAGGATGACCTCAATGCACTAAAGAAGAGGTTGAAGCTGCTGCCCACAGAGCACCCTCAGACAGCAGAATTACAGAAGGAAAAGCAGGTCGATGAGCAGCTGGACCTTATAATGCAGCTCAACCAAAAGGTCCTTGATTTGGAGAAAGAGCTTGAGGGCTTACTACAAGATAAGCAGGGGGAATCCACATCCCAAGCTCCTCCAACCACTTCAACTACTGCAACAACTACAGAGGCAGCAATGGCTCCTGTAACAGCAACAACAACAACAGAAGCAGCAAAGACAACCGCTCCGGACTCCAGTGCAAGCATGGAAGAGCTGACCAAGGCCATTAAAGATATGGAGATCCAGGCCAATGAGTTAAAGGAGGCCAAGGAAAAATTGGCAGAATTAGATGCCAAGTATGATAAATCTAAAATAACTGTGGCAGAACAAGGCAGAGAAATAAAGGCCTTGAAAGAAAAAATAAAGATTTTGGAGAAGGAGCTCAAGCTAGAGACTGCTATAGCAGAAATCAAAAGAATTTTGTGGGCCCGCATTGACCAAACCATCACCAAGCAATGGAAATCAATTAAGACTGTACATGAGCAGATGGATTTGATTGGCCAGGCACAGACAGAGATTCAAAAGGCCATAATAGTGTTGGGAAACAGGCCGGAGCTGGCCAACAGATTGATAGATTTTTTGAACAGACAGACAATGGAAGAACTGGCAGCCATCAATATTGTCAACAGAACAGAGGCTGTCCTTACAGTTAAAAAGGTACTCGCTCTCAGAAATTATGTACAAACTGTGGAGAGGAAGTGCTATGAAATCCAGGCTGAGGTGGATGAGTATAAGGCCAAGATGGGAGCATTGCAAGCCAAGGGACTGCCCAGCCTACTAGACGGTGCAGGAAGACTGATCTCTCGAGAACAATATGCCACCAGAATGTCAAATTATATTGAAAACCAAATTACTGCATCTGGCAGTACTTCTGAAGAGGCAGGGCCTCCAGCAGGGCAGAGCCTTCTGAAAAAACTTGAAAATATATTTTTTATTGAAAATGAAATCCACCACCTTTTTGAGACTCCTCCTAATTTCTACAGATATACTGAAGCAGATGAGACTTTGGTGAAGATCAGAAGACACCAAATGCCCAGGGAGGATTGGTGGCAAGTAATGCTCCAAATTTTGCCACATTAACTTCAGATGTTCCATCCCAGTCAGCTACAGCTCAGCAAAAGTCAAACATCATTAAAGACAGCTGAAAAGTGACTCAGCAAAAGACAGCGGCAGCAAGCAAAGGATAAGATATACGCACCTTTTTGACAGCGTACCTTCAGCCGACTCAGTGGCCTCCAAAGGTCAAAAAGACTTCTGACAGTATTAAAGAGCATTCATTTTGTATTTAGAGCTGTAATAACTTTCTTATCTGCTGTTCTGTAATAGTTGGTGAACGTATTTATTTCTGAGATGACTCAATGGTTCAGATATTTTGTATGACCAATTGTATATATTCCCCCTCGCATAAGCTTGCAGGGGTTGTTGTTGATTTCTCTTCTAGAGTTCTTATGTTGTAAACTTTCAGAGTTTAATACAAATGGCTGATGGAATTTCCAAAGTTTGTGTTGTCTGAGGCGTTGTAATGCGATTGCTGAATACTACAGGATTCCTGCGTGTTTTCATGGCTCAATAAGTTTCTTTCACCTGTTCCTTATGTTTGTTGTTTTCTTCATAATCCATTCATGTTCTGTTTCACAGTTTTATAGCAAAGAAAAAGAATAGTTTCAGGACTTATCTCATAGAATACCCTGAACTCAATCTGAGCTATTATGTATGTTTTCCTCAGTTATAGTTATAAGAGTGTAATTCTTAATTGCTGCACCTTCACACTATATCTTTCACAGTGATTATTGTTTCAGGAATTCAAGTTTGCTCCTGTGCAATATATCTCTTTCTCACACCCCCAGCTTAGTGGAAAATTCTTAATTGCTTTTCACTGGTTAAACACACTTCATCATCATAATTTCAAGTTTGTTTCATGAGATATTCAAATGGCCCTGCAGTTTCAGCAACTCAACTCAATATTTCAAACAACCTGTAGCCACAGACTCCATAGCCCAATGGATTAGAAATATCTGAAGATTTCCACCTTAGGTACAGAGAGACATCCCTCAACCAAAACATAAAACCAAACCCTGAACTCATAACTAGCCTAAAATTTTCAAAAAACAGAGACAAACCTTAAAGAGAGAGCCCTCTCTGATTACAGTTGGGCTAGAAACTGTAATCCAAAGATTGGTTAGTGGTTACCCTGGCCGTATTCCCTTGGGAGTCAAAGGGAGCAACCTGGGTGTTAACAATGGCAACAAGGAAGCCTACCACTCAACTATGGAAGTGTTGTTTCCCCTAGCCTTCCACAACCTATAAGGTTGACACCAAAACAATTGGAAGAAAAAAGAGAAAAATGGATTTGTTACAGTTGTGATAGAAAACACACTAAAGGTCATAAGTGTGCTGAGAAGAAATTAATTTACATAGATTGTGAAGAGAAGGAAGTAAAGGAACAAGAAACGTCAAAAGAAGAGGATATACACCAGGAACAAACCCTAGAGAAAGAAGAAATGAATCTGACCATATCTTGTAATGCATTGGCTAGAATTACCACTCCTCAAACTGTCAAGATAGAAGGACATATCAAGAAGAAAAAGGTAATATTGTTGATTAATTCAGGTAGTACCCATAATCTTATTCATTGTAAGATAGCCAAGGAATTGAATTGCTTCCTATATCCAGCACCAGATTGTCAAGTGATGGTTGCAAGTGGAGGAACCATAAATTGGTCTAGAAATTGCCATAATATCAAGCTATCCATGGGCGAATATGTATTGAATAGCCCAATTCTTTCCATTCCAATAGGGGGTGTTGATGTTGTACTAGAAGTCCAATGGCTACAATCCTTGGGTACAATAGCTTTTAACTTTCAAGAACTTTTCATGAAATTTTCTTCAGAAGGAAAGGAAGTTGAATTAAGGGGTATCACAGGGAAACTAAAAAATATAATCAGCTCTAATGGAATGACAAAGATTCTAAAGAAAGAACAAAGAAGTGTAATTGCACAATTATGTTTGCTAGAGGTTCCTACATGGAAATCATTTATTTCTCTAGATATCCAAAAAGTCTTGGACAATCATTCCAATGTATTTGAGACTCCCAAAGGCCTCCACCTATTCATGATCATGATCATGCTATTCATTTGATTCCAGGAAGTGTTCCTCCAAAAATCAAGCCTTACAGATATCCATATGCCCAAAAAAGTGAAATTGAACATATGGTTGTAGAAATGCTAGAGGTTGGAATAATTATCCAACCAAATTCGATAAACGAAAAAAGGGATCAATGGAAGAATGACGAAGTAGGGTGGGAACTCATTCAAAATTTGCAGAAGATCCCAGTTTAAATAATACTTCTAGAACTTGACAAGGAAGGAAAAATCATATTGGAACCTGAAGCAGTCACACAACCGAGAAATCAACAGCTACGAAATCGATCAATTTCAGAGTATCTCATCAAGTGGAATAACTTACCCACTGAAGATTCCACATGGATGGATGATAACTTTATACATAAGAATCCATAACTACTCAAGCATTGAGGACAACACTTTTTGAAGGAGAGGGGCATGTTAGGTCCATATACTACTAGCGTAACCCCTATTGTTATTAGTGCAACCCCCTTATTATATTGTTGTGCCCATGTAGTATCCATATTGTTATTATTGTGCCCCATAGAAGCCCACTATTGTTATTGTTGTGCCCTTATATTATTATTGTTATGTCGGCTCGGATTATATTATGACCCCTTAGACTCCTATATATAGAAATGAGGTCTTGTCATTTGTATCATCCAAGAATTGTTCATTTGTTTAATGTAAAGGAGGTTTCACCCTCAAAGAGGTTGAATTCTAAGATGTTTATATTTCTTTTCTATCCTTTTATGAGCTGGTTAATAACAACCCATCCCTTTTCCATCTCCATTTAGGACGTTTATTATGGGTAACTGGACCCATACAAACTAGTTAGAACCACCATTTGCAATGGAAAATAGTCTGACTTGGGACTCTGACCGAGTGGTATCCCAAATGTTGATGAGGTCATTTTTGGCCATCAATACCCTATTATTGTTAACATTTGGACTCTGTATTTTGATGGTTCGAAGACTCAGGAGGGTTCTGGAGCTAGTTGTATTTTGATAGAACCAAAAATGCCAAATATTTGATTTCATGCTGATTGTAATTTGGGTCCACAAATGTTGTCAAATACGAAGTGCTAGTTTTTGGTTTAAAGAAATCAATAGACCTCAAGGTGGAAGTGCTTAAGGTAAAAGATGACTCATAAATTGTTAAATGTTAGGCACATAATATTATTCATTGTGTGTCACTTAATCATAGAAACTACCAACAAGAGGTATGTCGTCTCATTTCATATTTCCAAGCTTTTAATACTAATTTTGTTCCTAAAATACATAATGGAGTCGCAGACATATCACCTAATGTTGTTTATAGGTTATCACCATTAAGAGATGGTTTTTGAGTTGAAATTATTTTTAAGCCGTTTGTGCCTAATACTATTACTAACTTCCAGTTTTTAATGATGATCAAAAGATATTGTATTTCATGAAAAATGTTGATGTCTTTAAGGATGTGACAATTGATGAAGATGAACATGAAAAGGCTTTGCAGGGATCATCTCAGGCAAGTAAAGGGAACCTCATGGCAAAAGGTGTGCTATCTTTGAAAAAGCATTATGATCTACAAAACCAATTGTGGAGCTGTAACAAGGGTCTTTTTCACCTCTAGTTATCTCACATTACAAGTCAATCCGGGAGCGTTTTGTTATTGTAAAGGACATCTTAATTTGAGGCTATTTGTCAGGATAATGCTTCGTAGTATAGATCTAAAGAATACAAGAGTAAACGGATGCTAATGCTAAATTACTTTTGCATAAAGAAATCACACACGCAGCAACTTCGTCGGTCGAGGGTATGGAATTAGTAACCTATCCCCCTAGAAACTGATGAAGGAGTATGGATCATGATCTGGGAGCATTATAGCGTCTGCTGTATCTCACAACAGTCTTGAACCTCCTCTCATGCCACTTCAATAAACGCAAGCGAAAGGAACAGCAATAAAACAGAATGAAACAGCAACTTCAGAAATGGAACAGCAATAAAAGGAACGGCAGTAAATGGAACGACAGTAAATGGAACTAAGTCTCGCGAGGTCAACACTTCCAATCCTTGGCACACACTTACATACAAAAAGGAAAGCAATCATTTATACAGGTTTGCAGCTTAATCAAATGGAACAGCAAATTATTAAAGACAGGAAACGTCAATCATATATATATCAAATGGAATCATTAAAGACAGGAAACGTCAATCATATGTACATGATCTGCAATGGTCGCCAACAATCCATTAACCCCAATCACCTGTAGCTGAAATATTCTACTTATGAATTCTGTAATTGATGCAAACAATTCGGATCAACAGTATGCGAAGAATCTTGAAAGTATGATATGAACTTGTTACAGAGATTTATAACAGGAAAGCTACAGATGAATAAATATGAAACAACATGCAACCATAACAGATTATGAGAAACAAACCACACAAAGCAGAATTGTAATGGTACAATCAGCCAGTGTCCGTTGGAGCCGGGCCCAAAGCTTCCAATGGCGCACTGCCGTAAACTACTTCAGACGCACGGAGAAATTAACACCAAGATATTATATTAACGCATCAATGAGAGTACAAAACTAGGTCTCAGAGAGACTCAATAGTCTGAGTTCAACTGACAATAAAATTCATGACAGAAAGTTAAAGATACCAAAAGTAATCCCCTAGTTTCCAATGCTACCCTCCTTTTATACAATTAACGGCGGAGTTCACCGGTCGACAAAACGATTGATCGCAGCGATCCCTCAGGATCGAAGATCCTGAGGGATCCGCTAAACTGTTAACGCTTTCCTTTACTCGACCTGTATTTCCGAACTGGCAGTCCTTCATCTCGTTCCGGACTGATCTTCCTTGATTTACTCGACCTGGTCTGAACCTTATTTAGAATTGGAGGGACAGCCGTTATCTTCTCATCAAATCCTCGTTTTGCATTGCGCCTTCCTGCTTTTACCTTTTCCTGCGTAGAGAAGACAACTGTTAGTGATTGGATCATTTTAGACTCGTTCTCGTTGCATTTTCCCTACTTTATAATAAAGAAAAGATTACAACTATTGCTTAAAACATCACTAAATTATTTATTAAAACATACCTTCCCAATGCTCTACACACCCCCCGACTTACTCTGTTTCATGGCCTCATGAAAACGTTATAATTAACATGGAGAGCAGTAAGAGAATAGGCTGGAGAGGGTACTTCATGAGGGGGTCTGCAACCATGATAGGAAACCAGATTATCAAAGAAATAATGCAACTGATCTGCAGGCATATCATACAAGGCCTGGTACCCCGGTGCAGGGTGCCAGATAATTGGGCTACGGAACCGATATCCTAACCATGATGGTCCATCTTGCAGAATGCACTGGCCATAAAAAGGCAATCGTTCAGCAGCCAGCTCAAAGTTCTCATATCTGAAGGGCTCCTTGAGCTGGATGCTTGGGGTGGAAATCCGATAACGGAATTTGGCAGCCTCCAAGGCGGAATCTTTAATAACCAGGAAGTATTCTAAGCTATTTCGGATCAACTCCTCATGCATGGGTCCTAGTATTTTTATAACGCCAGGGTTTCTCATAAGGCTTTTATGTGATTGCCATAGGCGAACTGGATCTTGAGGCTCAGCCCTGACCCATAGATCTAGGCTGTGCTCCTGCCTTTGAAAGGCATTGTAAGCCCTGAGCCATTTTAACTGGTTGACCCCGAATGAAACAAAGGCTTGCAGCTGTATATCCCCCACAAAGGGGCCAGGGTTTAGATCAGTTTCCTGCTCAAGCACCATATTGTGCAAATAAAATTCGCATAATAATCGTTGGACCTTAACCCCATAATGTTTGCAACAATCAATAAAATCATTAACAGTGTTAATCTGAATGGGGGCACCTGCCCTGACATCTTTTATTTTCAATCTTAGGTATCTTTCAAGGAGGAATAAAGCATAATTCTTCGCGGGGGCCCTGCAAGTCAAAACATCATCATACAACGAACATACAGTGTCCAATTGTTTAATAACAGCATCTAGTCGACGTGTTACCTTAGCAACCTTTTCCTGTTCCTTCTGCCATCCTTCAAAAGCCTGACTCTCCGATTCACTCATGTTTCGCAGCTGCTGTTGCAGTTCTTCATGTTTTTCCAGAGGGATCCTTTGTTCCTCTAACTGCTCAGCCCTCTGCTGCAATTCTTCGTATTTTTCTCGAGGAATCCTCTGCTCAACTTCCTGCTGCAGCTCCTCATATTTCTCTCGAGGGATCATTTGTTCCCGTAGCTGTTCAGCCTCCTGTTGGGCCTGTCGTATCTCGCGGCGCAAGGCCTTGGTTTTTGGATCCCTTTCCCATGATTCCCTGGAGGCAGGAAGTTGTGCCTGAACCTTTACATTTCGTCGCTTAATTCTCCCTGAAGGTGGTGTCTCAGTGTGAACTGCTCTATTTTCCCCTTCCTTCTTGACATGTATAAAGGGGTACGGTGGTCCCTCTGTAACTGGGATGTCGTCTTGTGGCTCAGTTTTAATTGGAACGGCAGTTGGTTCTAATGGGCTGTTTGGAATATCAGCCTGCTCCTCTATGTCAATAGGAACGGCATTCTGGTGCTCTGTTCCAGATGGAACATCATTTTGTTCCTCAGTATTAATTGGAACAGCTGCAGGTTTGCTAGCAGAGTATCGACCTACTAGATGTCTATAGGTGCTCTGTCTTCCTCTCTGAGATAACCCAGCTGTATTTGTCCTTCTTTTTCTTCTCACAATCCTCTTTATTCTCAAACTGGCTTTCAGACTCCGAATTTTCTGCCGAAGCTGGGCTATAATATTCAGCAATTTCTGCTGTTTTCTTCTCAATTTCTTAATTTCTTTTGCCTCGGCTGTGGGCACATGGGCGGCCCTCAGTTCTGCTCCTCTTTCATCGAGGGTTTCTTCTATTATTCGGGGAACGTCCTGTTCCCGACAAACATTTTCACCCCCCCCGCCATCAGCGGGTGGATTTCCTTTTGGTGTTTTGGGAACGGCTTGCTCCTGATTGGTATTCAGATTTTCTTTGTCAATGACAGGGGGGTTTTCTTCCCCTGCCATCCCATCATGCAATTCTTCACGCGTCTCTTCCTCAGAAGGTCCTTCGGGAGGCTCTGCCGGACTGGAGGGTGAAGGATAACCTCTAAGGCTGGCCAAGATGGTGGCCAACTCTTCTTCCTCCACAGGGTTTTGTGGATGGCTACCCCCCAATTGTTCCATCTCCTTCTCCCGAATTGGTTGCTCAGTAGCTGCCTCTGGATAGCTGGTCTCGGCCGCAGAGTCGTCATCCCTATCTCCTTCTTCAGCTCCTACTTCATTCTCTGTTTGTTCCAGGTTTTCCCCAGGTATTTGTTCTGGCGCTGGAGGGTCCTCTATTATTTCAATTGGCTGGCCTATGTTTGGCTGGATTTTTTCCAGCCTACCTCTTATCTTTGCCAACCGTACTGACTTTCTAGGCCTCCTGGGCTGTTCGGGTGTGCTGACCACCTGTTCTTCCACCTCCACCTTTCTGCGTTTTTCAACCTGTTCTTCTGTGCCAGAGGAATACCTTCGCTTTAAGGTAGCACGTCTTTCTGCGGCCAATTCCTTATGTTTTTATGCATGTCTAGTTGCTTCAGGGGTGCATTTTTGTTTCCCTAGCTTTATGCGTTTCTTCGCTTGCTCAGTTGTGCCCGAGGGTTGCTTAGGTTTTGGCGATTCTCTGGGTTTTTTAGGTGTTTCGGAGGTGCTAACGGGGTGCTTCGTCTTTGGGGATGGTGATGCTACTTCCCCTCCAATTGCTGTAATAAGTTCCCGCCAGCTAGTCTACTGCCGAGCGAGACTGTATGTCACTATCAGGCGGATCAGCCCGTGGTGGCTAACCACTGCGTCTTCATGGTGTGCCTTTTTCAGGCTCCGAGAGGTATCATGCAACAATGAATTTAACAATGCAGGGAGATTCACAGCACATTTTCCTTTTAACACAGCTAAGAGCTTAAGGTGACGCGGCCTTACCACATCTTTTCGTCCTTCGTAGGTGATGTAGCTCTGTACTACCTTTGCCAGTTCGCTCCAAGGTTCTCCCAGTGTTGCCGGCAGCACTCCTTTTCCCTTTACTGTCAGCTCCTGCCCTTCATCTTGGAAGAGTTCTACGATCTTTTGCAGTCTTTCTTTCTTTGTCGTCCATATTGGACCTAAGTCTGGTAATCCGGTTACTTCCGCGATTATTTCCTTCGTGACTGCTATTTGCTTCCCACCTACCACTGAGTGTTCTTCCTGCAAATTCTGCAGGAATTCCATGGCCACTATTTCGTTTGATTTGCGCAGGCGGCCAAAATAAGTTAACCACCCTGCTTTTTCTAAGATCTTCCGAGCGGCTTCGGAGACTATGAGCTCACTCGGCTCGCTTCTGATAGATTTTCCCCCCATGGTTCTGTTTCAGGGTCTAGATGGAACAGCAATGCAAAGAACGTAATTGCGGCAAAAAGAAAAGACACAGAGCATGCATGAATAATTGATCATAAATAACAACTTTTTCGAAAAATAGCATTGTCATGCCGTTAACGCATATCGTACCTCCGTATCATATCATTTCCGAATGATGTGTTAACACGTGGCCGGCGGAGTAATGAAGTCACCTCCCCCCCGCGCGAAATGATAGGCTGCCTCAGCCGTCAAATAGAAGAAGGTGGTCATCCCATCACCGAGTCATAATGGAACAACTTATAAAGTTTTGCCATGTGTCAGATTAGACAAAGAAATACCGAGATCGATGCGACAGATAGATCGCGTTTAACATAAGCCTTGGTGATGTGATGCAGAACATAAGGATAGGACGTCTAGCACTCATGGAAAGTCTGAGATTGTCATAGTCAATACCTTTGCCATAATTGGTAATGATAAATGTTCATGTGACGTATCCATTAAGGTGTAAGATATAATTATTACGAGGATAGAAAGAAATATTTAATAAGATCCAAATTGGTGTATATGTTTTGACTCTGATACCATTAACAGAGCTCTGCTGCCGACCGGTGTTTATAACCGTGGCAGAGTTGTTTATTTCACCCCGGAACCATAGTCCTTTGTGTAGTTTTGAAGAGCAATTCTTGTCAACATGCAGGCCATCATGCTGGCTTGGTAACCAGATAACCATGACGCCATTCACCAGAGAGGCGCGAAACGTGGGCAGGCTGGCTCGTGATGAGACCCCCTGTTCCAAGGTTTGTTTATATAATGAACCTGTTGGACCATATCCCTGGTGTGGTGGCCATGATGGGAATGCCACTTCGCTTCCAATCTTATGATCATAGTAGGCTGGTTCTTTAATGAAACCCCCTATCCTGCATTTGACAAATAATTTCTTTTGGTTCTGCTGTTGCTTTTTTCTTTTGAGATGGACTTTTGCTCTTGTATAGTTACACATAAGGGTGGTTCAGCCCTCCTTAAGAGTGGGAATGGCGGAAGAAGTCTTGTTATCCCAATAGGAAAATATAAATTTTCTATTCTTATTTCCAAGTAATAATAAAGAAAATTGTAGGAACGTAACATGATGAAGTTTTCCAACAGGGCAAAGGAGGTGAGACTTATGGCTGAAAGAATGATGAGTGTATGGTTCCCTCCTTTGTTGCATCAATACTAGGGCTGTTATAGATAGCGATTTATGATGTGCTGATCTTGATATATCATGCCTTTTATATTTGTTGCATAAATATATAGCTGCTACTTATGGCCTCGAGACAATGTTTTCTTCTTATAGAAAGGACGAGGGCATACTATTTCTTTCTTACAAGGGAGGGTGGGAGGGTTCTTTTGATGTAATGTCCTAAGATAACAAAAACACTTAAATGCTGCTTGCTAAAAAAAAGAATTGAAAAAAACACACAAATGTTGCTCCTTCTAAAAAAGGATAAAAAAATTCAACAGTGCTGTTCCTTTTGAAAAGGAACAGCAAAAATTCAAAAGTGTTGTTCCTTTTGGAAAGGAACAGCAAAAATTCAAAAAGTGCTGTTCTTTTTGGAAAGGAACAGCAAAACTCAAGGGTGCCGTTCCTTTTGAAAAGGAACAGCAAAACACACAAGTGTTGTTCCTTTTGAAAAGGAACAGCAAAACACGCAAGTGCTGTTCCTTTTGAAAAGGAACAGCAAAACACACAAGTGATGTTCCTTTTGAAAAGGAACAGCAAAACACACAAGTGCTGTTCCTTTTGAAAAGGAACAGCAAAACACACAAGTGCTGTTCCTTTTGAAAAGGAACAGCAAAACTCACAAGTGCTGTTCCTTTTGAAAAGGAACAGCAAAACACACACTCGCAACATATATACAAAATCTACAATCTTATATAGAAAATGTGGTAATAAAGAATGAACTTCTTACCAATCTATAGGGGAGGAAGTTTTTGCTTCCTCTCCCATAATCTTGATGTTAGTATCTTGGCGTAACTGCTGGCAAAATGATTCCCGAGTGAGCGGTTTACGATACAGACGAACTCGGTGGCCGTTTACCTTAAATGTATATCCAGATCCATCAATTGTAATCAAAGTAAGGGTCCCATTGTCATGGACTTTTTGAATCTCGTATGGTCCCAACCATCGAGTCTGAAGCTTCCCCGGGAAATCCTGAAATCTAGAATCATATAACAGAGCCCAGTCTCCTTCGTGAAATATCTTGTTTTTGATGAGCGCATCATGCCATTTGGCTCGCTGCTGCTGGATGAGTGCTGTATTCTGTAATGCAGCGAGCCTTGTTTCGTCCAACTCATTAATTTGCTGTAATCGATTTTTTTGTGCTTCACTTAAATCCAATCCGACTTCTTGGGCAGTTCGCAGGGTTTGAATCTCAAATTCTATAGGAAAAATGGGTTGCTTTCCAAACACTAAATGATATGGTGAATAGCCAGTGGTACTTCTCCATGTGGTTCGATAAGCCCACAGTGCCCCCGGTAGTCGGGTGGCCCAATCGCGGCGGTGTGAGGTAACAGTTTTTGTCAAAATTGACTCTATTATCTTATTACTGTTTTCGACTTGCCCATTTGCCTGCGGATGGTATGGGGTAGTAATTTTGTGATGGATGTGATGGTTATTGAGTGTTGCAGCTAATTTATGTCCCACAAATTGTGGTCCTCCATCTGTAACCACTTCCCTTGGAAGACCATAACGTACAAACAAATGGAACAAGAACTGAATTACCGACTCCTCTGTAGCTCTGGGTAATGCCTCCGCCTCAACCCATTTGGTAACATATTCAATTGCCACCAAAATGTAGGTTTTTTGGTTTGATGGGGGGTTGATGGGTCCGACAAAGTCCAGAGCCCAGCGTTCGAAAGGTTCGATCACCAATTGAGGCCGCAAAGGCATTTCGTCTGCTGGGCCAGGTCGTCCTACACGCTGACAACTATCACAGGCCTGGACAAATTTTTTGGCATCTTTGAAGATTGTAGGCCAGTAATATCCCGTTTGTAATACTTTGTGTGCTGTCCTTCGTTCAGCGAAATGTCCTCCACATGGCCCGTCATGGCAGGCTTTCAAGATATCAAAGATTTCGTCTTCTCGAATACATCTTCTGATTTCCATATCTGCGCCTGTGTGAAACAGATAGCCCCCAACCCACGAAAATCGATTGCTTTTCGCAACGATTTGTTTCCGTTCATTGGGAGTTAAATGTTTTGGAAGCTTACCTACTGCAAGATAATTAGCCACATCAGCGTACCAGGGAGTCTGAACAGTGACTGCAAATAAGTGTTCATCTGGGAATTGGTCCTCAACTGCTGCTGTTTCAACTGATTTTGGTATTCGTGAAAGAAAATCAGCTACAGGGTTCTCCTTCCCTGGTCGGTCTCTGATTGTAATGTCGAATTCCTGCAACAAGATCAACCACCTGGTTATTCTTCCATTTGTAACAGGCTTATTTGCTAAATACCTAATAGCAGAATGGTCTGTGTACAAAATAACGGGATAGCCTGTAATATAGTGTCTAAATTTATTAATAGCATGTATCACGGCTAAAAATTCTTTTTCGGTGACAGTGTAATTTAATTCAGCTGGAGCCAAATTTTTGCTGATGTAATAGATAGCGTATGGTCTTTTCTCTTCTTCTTGGCCCAACACTGCACCGATTGCTGTGTCTGAGGCGTCGGTTGAAATTTGGAATGGTAAGTTCCAATTAGGTCCTCTGAGAACTGGAGCTGTAGATAGCAACTTCTTTAATTCTGTGAAGGCTCGATCACATTTTTCTGTCCACAAAAAATCAACATTTCCAGTTAATGCATGTAGAGGTGAGGCAATACGTGAGTAATGTTGTATAAATCGTCTATAATACCCAGAAAAACCAAGAAAACTGCGTACCTCTGTTTGATTAGTGGGGGTTGGGATAAGCATGAGTATTTGAATTTTAGCCGGGTCTACCTGAATGCCAGCTGCTGAGATGTAATGTCCCAGAATGAGTCCTTCTGTCATCATCATGTAACATTTTTTGTGACTCAAGCAAAGTCTGGTAGCGATGCAACGCTCTAGGACTTTTTCGAGAGTGTCCAGGGCTGGATCAAAGTCATCTCCATATGGTGTGAAATCATCCATATAGACTTCCAATCCATCATTAATTAAATCTGCGAAGATGCTAAGAACAGCCCGTTGGAATGTGGCCGGAGCATTACATAATCCAAAGGGTAAGACTCGGTAGGCGAACATTCCCCAGGGGCAAGTAAAGGTAGTCTTGTCCTGGTCTTCAGGGGCAATCTGAATCTGGTTATATCCGCTGAAGCCATCCAAGAAAGAAAAAAATTTCTTGCCTGCTAAGGTGTCCAATACCTGATCTATGAAAGGGAGAGGGAAGTGATCTTTTTGTGTAGCTTTGTTTAATTCTCTGTAATCGACACAGATCCTCCATTTCCCGTTCTTTTTAGGTACTACCACAAGTGGGGAGACCCATTTGCTGTCAGAAATAGGATAAATAAAATTAACGTCTAATAATTTCTGCAGCTCATCTTTTACAACATCTTTTAAATGGGGATTGAGTCTTCTCTGTGGTTGGCGAACCGGTCTTGCATCTTTCTCGATATAGATATGATGTGTACATAGCTGGGGATCAATCCCCTTCATATCGGGATAGTCCCAAGCAAATGCCTCCTGATACTTTCGTAGGAGCTGGATGAGTTTGGTCTCTTGCTCAGGTGTCAGATTAGCGTTAATGTTTAAAGTTTTGCCCGGTTCAATTTGTATTACTTTGCTGTTAGCAACAGAGGTTACAGGTATATTTGGGTCATTGTCATCTTTTAGAGGATCTTCCTCTAATTCGTTATCAAATGCCGCTTTTATCATAAAGCATTGTGTATACGATGTGGAATCTGTTTGATTAATGAATTTATTGATGGCATCATCTTCTGTTTGATCTTTAAAATCTAGCACTTCCTGAACTGTTAATGGTGGTCTAATATTATCAGTAATATATGAGGCAGGGCGCAGATTGGTCAGCGATATATGAGGTGTGATGCTTGGCTGGGCTGGCGGGTACAAGATTAAATTTTTGATATCCGGTCCTCTGGTTATGGTCATGTTTCCCTGCCGGCATCCAATGTAGGCATCAGCAGTAGCGAACCATGGTCTACCTAGAATTAGCGGATGTCCATCTAGTCGGGTTTTTGGATTAATCACCAGAAAATCGGTCAGGTATTCCCAAGAGTCCACTGAAACCATGACATCATACAAGGTGCCTTTTGGTCTTATTACTGATCGGTCAGCTAGCTCTAGTAAAGTGGAAGTAGGCTCTACCGATGTGATTCCAAGCTTCTGGCAGGTTGATGTTGTCAGGATATTAATCGCAGCCCCTAGATCTACTAAAACGTTGGTCAGGGTCTGCCCACGGACTTGAACAGTGACAATTGGGTTTCCAGGATCCTCATATTTAATTGGTGTTTCTTTCCCTGATAAGAGGTCGGATAAGGTGCCGACTACCTGGACTCTAGGGTTAGGGGTTATATTTCTTTTTGTTTTTCTGCTACACAGGTCTTTTATGGTTTTTGCATATATGGGGATATCCTGTATAGCCTGAAGGAATGGAATTCTTATATACAAGTTTTGAAGTTCTCCCAGAATATCAAAATCCGGATATTGCATTTGTCTCGGAATGGCCAGTCGTTCTGGGAAAGGTGGAGAAGATGTAATTACTTGCTGATGAACCTGATCTTTACTTACTTCTTCTTGTTGTCACGGTTGTTCTATCGGTAACTGGTTTTCAATATGAGCGGTTCTATGTCCCTCAGTTTCTATTATTCGCCCAGATCTCAACTGAAGATCATTGCACTCCTGCAGAGCAGATTCAATCTCGGAAGATTCTATAATTTGAAGAGATTGAACTGGTCGATTATTTGGGTTCGGGTTGGGTTGGGCTGGGAGCTGCGGTCTTAGGTTGGGCTGGGGATTTTGTTGCAAGGCTGGCAGAGTTGGTTGAGGGAGCGGAATTGATCCTGGTGTTTGATATGTCGATCTTGGCCAGTTGCTCTGCCAGGGTGAACTTTGCGAAGTGGAAGGGGTCCACTGCGGAGGATATGAATTATTTGGCCAATATGGCGGAGGATAAGGAAAGTTTGGCCAACCAGCTTGGTTCATCCAAGAGTTCGGAGTAGGAAACATTTGAGGCGGCCAATTTGAAAACGGGTGCTGAGACTGATTTTGCCACATATTCTGTTGCTGAGCATTAAATTGCGGAGATTGAAAAGAAGAGGAGGGATCTTGAAACATACCAGGTTGCCTAGGTTGCCATTGACGACGCTGGTTAATAAAGTATGCTGATTCTGGTTCCTCTTCTGCTTCTTTGTACACCGCTTTCAAACCAGGGAGCGAGGGACAGCTTTCAGTCGGATGGTCCTTGGTACAAATAGCACATATTTGAACTGTATCGAGCGGGCATTCTTTCTGGCTATGTTTCTTCCTGCACCGCGGGCAGAAAATTGCCAGATTCTGTTCCGCCTCTGCTTGCTTCTGTTTAGCCTGCACAATATCAAGCTGTGTAGTTAATGTCCCCATGATATCAATTTTAAAATTCTCTAACAGATTTCCAAGTTCCACTCGTGATACTCCTTCTGTTGATGTTCGATTGTCTCTAGTGAAGCGATCATATTCTGCTGGTTTTATCCTTGTGCTGCCTCTTGAGCTCCTGATACAAAGATCAATGATGTCAGCAAAATTTTCCTGATAAATGTCTCCTTTTCCCATAATATTCAACGTTTCAATCCATTGCTCCTTCATACCTCTAATCAATGCAGTTTTCAACACGTTATCGGGCAGAGGTAACGATGCATATGGAGATCTCTGCAAGTTATATTGGAAACGTTCTACATATTCTTCTAAAGTTTCATTTGGTCTGGCTGACATTTGAAAGATTTCATCCTTTAGTTCTCTTGATCTACAGTAATCCTGATATTTTTTTAAGAAGGCCGCTTTCATTTCTTCCCAATTGTTTATGACTCCACCACCTAAACCCATGAACCATCTCAGAGCTGCTCCCTTCAAAGTAGAGGGAAACAGTTTTAGCTTCTGGGGATCAGTGGTGTAATCGTATCCCCTGCATAACACATCAAATTCGAATAGAAACGCATCAGGGTCTTCTGATGTGAGTCCATGAAACGTCGGGATATGTTGAAGCGGAATTGCCTTCATTGGTGCATTCGCAGCGGAATCTACTATGGGATATTGCAAAGTAGAGGTTTGGGTATTTGGCTGATTCTGCGCCATGGAATCAAATATATGCCAGTAATCTTCAGGAATTTCCAAGAGAGTATTCCTTGGTTGAGGAGGGGTAATCTTAGCAGGAACTGTTTTTACAGCACTCCCTTTATCAGGGATAATGATGGCCCCTACGGTCTGAGGTGAATGAATTCCCTCAACGAGGATTTTTGCAGCGCTTCCTTTATCTGGACTATTTAAAGGCTGGTTTGGTTCAATAGGAGATCTAGGTTCCTCGATTTCCCCTGTTTCTCCTTCTCCTTCGCAAAGGTTGCTAAAATTTCCTTCGTGCACTGGTCCAGGAGTTGAATTGTCAAATTCTTGAAAGTCCTGCTCCTCTGTCTGACTGTGCACCTCCGCAAAGGCTTCAGATGGTGATTCTGAGGCCTGAAAGGAACTAGCAGGTTGTTTAGAGTTTACTTTCCTATAACCTACTGATGGCGGAGATCCGGCTTTCTTGTAAATTTCGTCTATAAAGGTCTTTCGTCCAAGGGTCGTCGACCCCTTGGCTTTTTCGGTTTTGGATGGAGGCTTTTGATTCTTTTCTGGCTTTTTCTGCTTAGTCATGCACTCCAATTAAATTACTAAATCAATTCTGCTAGGAAAGCGGACGGTGGAGCAGGGCTTTTACATGCTCCGCACGCAGGTTCTTACCTTCCGTTTTTAAAATCCAGTTCTCCCCTAACAGATTCACACACTGCCCTGTTAAAAAAACAAATGGCTATGCCCCTTCCCCGGCAACGGCGCCAAAATGTGGAGCTGTAACAAGGGTCTTTTCAACCTCTAGTTATCTCACATTACAAGTCAATCCGGGAGCGTTTTGTTATTGTAAAGGGCATCTTAATTTGAGGGTATTTGTCAGGATAATGCTTCGTAGTATAGATCTAAAGAATACAAGAGTAAACGGATGCTAATGCTAAATTACTTTTGCATAAATAAATCACACACGCAGCAACTTCGTCAGTCGAGGGTATGGAATTAGTAACCTATCCCCCTAGAAACTGATGAAGGAGTATGGATCATGATCTGGGAGCATTATAGCGTCTGCTGTATCTCACAACAGTCTTGAACCTCCTCTCATGCCACTTCAATAAACGCAAGCGAAAGGAACAGCAATAAAACAGAATGAAACAGCAACTTCAGAAATGGAACAGCAATAAAAGGAACGGCAGTAAATGGAACTAAGTCTCGCGAGGTCAACACTTCCAATCCTTGGCACACACTTACATACAAAAAGGAAAGCAATCATTTATACAGGTTTGCAGCTTAATCAAATGGAACAGCAAATTATTAAAGACAGGAAACGTCAATCATATATATATCAAATGGAATCATTAAAGACAGGAAACGTCAATCATATGTACATGATCTGCAATGGTCACCAACAATCCATTAACCCCAATCACCTGTAGCTGAAATATTCTACTTATGAATTCTGTAATTGATGCAAACAATTCGGATCAACAGTATGCGAAGAATCCTGAAAGTATGATATGAACTTGTTACAGAGATTTATAACAGGAAAGCTACAGATGAATAAATATGAAACAACATGCAACCATAACAGATTATGAGAAACAAACCACACAAAGAAAAATTGTAATGGTACAATCAGCCAGTGTCCGTTGGAGCCGGGCCCAAAGCTTCCAATGGCGCACTGCCGTAAACTACTTCAGACGCACGGAGAAATTAACACCAAGATATTATATTAACGCATCAATGAGAGTACAAAACTAGGTCTCAGAGAGACTCAATAGTCTGAGTTCAACTGACAATAAAATTCATGACAGAAAGTTAAAGATACCAAAAGTAATCCCCTAGTTTCCAATGCTACCCTCCTTTTATACAATTAACGGCGGAGTTCACCGGTCGACAAAACGATTGATCGCAGCGATCCCTCAGGATCGAAGATCCTGAGGGATCCGCTAAACTGTTAACGCTTTCCTTTACTCAACCTGTATTTCCGAACTGGCAGTCCTTCATCTCGTTCCGGACTGATCTTCCTTGATTTACTCGACCTGGTCTGAACCTTATTTAGAATTGGAGGGACAGCCGTTATCTTCTCATCAAATCCTCGTTTTTCATTGCGCCTTCCTGCTTTTACCTTTTCCTGCGTAGAGAAGACAACTGTTAGTGATTGGATCATTTTAGACTCGTTCTCGTTGCATTTTCCCTACTTTATAATAAAGAAAAGATTACAACTATTGCTTAAAACATCACTAAATTATTTATTAAAACATACCTTCCCAATGCTCTACACCAATTTAAGGGGCCAATCAATGCAAAGACCCACAATTCTTCATTGTTGCATGAACAAGTAAATTTGGGCATGAAAGAAGATCCAAAATATGTGAATCTGAGTACATGTTGTACACCTCAAGAGTGGAAAGCCTTTATTCAAATTTTTAAGCAATGTCAAGATGTGTTTACATGGATGTATGATGAATTTAAAACTGATGATACATGAATTATCTATCATGTGATACCCATCAAGGAAGGGGTAAAGCCTTTTCAACAGAAGTTAAGAAAAGTTCATCCTATGCTTGAACCCCTTATTTGGAAAGAACTAATAAAATTGTTGAATGGTCAGATCATGTTCAAAGTTCGTCATTGTACCCAGCCCTCTAATTTGGTTCCCATAAGAAAGAAGTTTGAAGAGATACACTTAGTGTTGATTTCAGCAACCTAAATTGCACTTCAGATAAGGATAATTATCCCATGCCATCCATGGAGAATATACTTCAAACAATATCTAAGTCAAAAATGTTCTTGATATTAGATGGATTTTCTGGATACAACCAAGTTCTAGTAGCAGAACCCGACATATATAAAACCACATTCAAGACTAAGTAGGGTACAT
The DNA here is from genome assembly GCA_031772625.1 of Pinus tabuliformis. Taxonomy (NCBI): domain Eukaryota; kingdom Viridiplantae; phylum Streptophyta; class Pinopsida; order Pinales; family Pinaceae; genus Pinus; species Pinus tabuliformis. The sequence goes on from CM062812.1 coordinate 753,408,901, forward strand.
TCATATTTAAGCGGATGCCTTTTGGGCTCATCAATGTGGGTTCTACCTTTCAGTAGGCTATAGACATCACATTCTGTGATTTGATTGGACAAAGTGTAGTGGTGTACTTGGATGATGTTACGATATTTTCAAAGAAAATATCCCATCACTTTCGTCATCTCAAGTAGATATTTTAGCAATGTTGAAGATATTTCATATCTTTAAATCCTAATGAGAGAATATTTGGAGTGGCATATGTCAACCTCTTAGGATACATTATATGTAAGAGCGAGATTAATGTGGACCCAGAACGGGTCAAGACTATTGCTTAGATTCCCTTTCGAATGAATAAGAAAGACATGCAATCCTTCCTGGGGAAAATTAAATTTCTTCAAAAGTTCATCTCTAATTATGCACAAATTTTGAAGGCATTACAAAATATAATTAAGAAGGATGTAGTTTACAAGTGGGATCAAAGGGAGAAATATACCTTCACCTAAATTAAGCAAGCAATTTTCGATGCCCCAACATTATATAGTCCATATTTTCGCAAACATTTCTTGTTACATACTTTTACTTCTGACACATATTTTACAATTGTTCTTACTCAGAAGGATGATTGAGGAAATGAGCATCCTATATTATTTATGAGTGTTGGATTACAATGATTCAATTTGAATTATCCTACCATTGATAAGAAAGCTTATGTAGTATACAAGGTAGTAAAGCACTTTAGGCCTTACCTTCTAAAAAGTCATGTTATCATCTTTGTGCCTCACCCAATAGTTAGATCACTTTTTGTGCAACAAGAGTTGGGTGAGAGGAGAGCGAACTAGATGACAAGACTTCAAGAATATGATCTATAATTTAAGCTAGTTCACATGATAAAAGGCCATGGTCTTTTTCAGATTGCAATAGAAGCAATTAATTTTCTAGAGGAGGATTCTTATGGATGGGAAAAGGAGATCTAAATGTACAATATTAAACAAGTTACCCCTATAGACACAACCATATCTTGGTAAAGTCACATTCATCAATATCTAGAACACGACACTTTGTCATTACACTTATCAGCCAGACAAAAGGGGTATATTCGACTTGAATCCTTATCATATCATCTTTTACATGGTGTGATTTTTCGAAAGCATCACAATGGTGTCCTACTCAGATGCCTGGAAGCATAAGATTTTGAAACGGGGTTGAAATACCTTCATGATGGGCCAGCATGTGTGCACTATGTGGACGATAATATAGCACATAAATTCATGTAGGCTGGTTATTACTGATCCTAGTTGACTCAACTCCCGGATTTAACCAAGATCTTTTACTTTCATTGTGTGATTAGAATTTCATTTAAAAGAGCATAAAGGAACATATATGCATGATGTAAGAATAAGGAGCATGGCAAAAATAAGCAACATAAAACAAAAGATGTTGATAATGGAGTTCGTCCAAGAGGGACTACATCTCTGGGCCCCAATGTCAAGATGGTGTAGGCCGCTGCATTAAGTGCTAGAAAGAGTTATGATGTGAATGCATGTGTTTTCTCTATCATACAAGGAATATTCCCTCACGCAGGAGTGGCTCCAAGAGATGTTCCACTACGGGAACTCTCATTCAAAAAATGACTCCTAACAACATGACATAATTTTGCGTATGTTAATAATGAGCATCCCACCCACATGACATCAAAGGGATCTCAATTCAAACATACATGGCGACACATGAGTATCCTGTCAACATGACGATAAATGGATCTTAATCAAAATATGACAATAATTACATCTCACATCGAGAACAAAACAAGATCCCATATAAAACATCAAATAGGGATCTATGCAGCACAATGCATCTCAAGAAAAGAGATAAGAAGTACATATCACACTGCATATACCTCACATAAAGGATTTATCTGAAGATGAGGATGTTAAACTATTGGATCTAGCTCCACCATTGATCTCGTGGTGTCGAATCTCATGGAAATGACTACTCGCATAGTGAATGCTGACACCTACACTCCACTTTGAAAAGTGGCCGAAAAATGGAATTATCACATGGAAAATTTTATTACACCATTAGATTTGTGGCATCGAATAGTATAAAATTGACTGTCAATTTTTTGGATTTTAACAAGGTGGAAATCTGGGGCTACAGGAATCTTTTAGATTCCCACTAGTTTCCTCAAAGATTCCCTCCTCTGGGTCATCTAAAGATCTGCTACTCGGATCAAAATTCTATCTACGCCATTAGGTATGTGTCACTGAGAGGTGTAGGATTGACATAAAGTTTGTCCAATTTGGACACTAGAAAAATTTCGCCCTCCTGAAAATTGGGCTCAATCATGGTTCCTCCTACATATTTTCCTCTCTCATGGTTCCACCTGCAAATTAATAAAAAATTATGTCTCAGACTCTGTTCCAGGTTCTTCCTCCGTCACGCTATGTAAGAGTGTTTATATATAAAAAAATCGGTGGATGTCCCAAGAACGACAATGACACGCTGGTTAAAAATAAATGTGGTTAAGGAGGGGTCGGGGGATCAAATCCTACCCCTCCATTTTTATTACCCTTTCGTTGTAATGGGTCCGGGTCCACCGGTCCGGTGGCCCGCTCCCCCCCATCTCCATCGAAAAATTCGTTCCACCATTTAGCGTGCTTGTTACATACGTATCCCACGCAATTTGTTCTTTTTGTTGTTGTACTAAATGGTTGTCATTTCGAAGGTTTGTCACATGGGGCCACCCGGTGGGGGCCGGCCCACGTGGGTAGGGCATGTTCAATCCCTGTTGGCTCCACATTAAACATGATGGCATATTATAGTAAAGTGGTTTGGTGGTTAGGGTGTGGGCCAGGTCCACTGGAGGTGGCCCGCCCACCCCATATACAATATAGTTGGAGTGTTGGTTGGGGGCCAATGGGGGTCATGGCCCATCGACCATATTTAATTAAAAAAAAATAAAAAATTATAATATGATATGGTTTTGGTCCAATGGGGGTGGCGAGGGTCATGGCCCACCACCTAAATTAATATTTTTATAACAATAGTCATATTTTTTTTAATTTATCTAATATAAGGGATATTAGACAAATTAAAGAGGCAACAATTTCTCCCTCATAAGTGCTAGGATTTGAGTGTCATTCACACCACTGGAGTCAGGGCGACGAGCACTTTGATCTGGTGCTAGTTTGGGAGAAATCTGACAGCTTTGAATTTTGACCCTTTCTGAGTCATTTGGGACTTTTGCCTGTGTCTAGAGCCACCTGGAACAATCCTCCTCACTGAGGAGATTTTGGTCCTCCAAAAGCATGAAAATTTATCTGCAACTTCTTTGTACCCTATCTGCACTTACAAGTATCTGATATGTTACCCTTCCTTCTCCTTCACCTTTGTCCTTCAGAGCCATAAGCGATGAGCCAACACTTGCAACCTCTACAAACCTGTAGTACAATTCTATAAATTACATGTTGAATTTACATGACCCACTGATGACCCAAGCATCCCATACTTGGCACGAGTTTATAACACATACTCGATGGTCAAGTTTACATCAAAATGGAAATGCTACCCCAGCTATGAAAACAATGTCAAAATATCATTGTTGCTTCAACAGGTGATGGAAAACGCATCATCACTGCAACACATGATTTACAAAAATAAGGCCAAACACTATTGTTGATTTGACAAGTGATGGAAACACAAGATCACTTTCACAGTTTAAAATGCATCATAAAATAAGACCAAACATCATTGTTGCTTAACAAGTGAATGAAAACACATCATCAATTTTACATTTTAAAATGCAACACATGATTGGAAAAATATAAGACCATGAAATTCCATCACGCCTAGAAGAACCATTTCTCACTTATCAATGTGAATGGGTCATTTCCTTGTGGCGCATCCACTGGTCCAACAACCATTTCATCTGGTTCATGCAATGACACTTTGCCTTTAAGGTGCTGCTCTGGATGGAGCCTCCAACAATTGGCTCATTAATGGCCACCTCGATTGCAATAAATGCAATACATCTTCTTCTTCCAGATCTTCTTAACATGTTTCTTTACCTACTATTGAGAGGGTCATTCATGCCTCACCCTTTTTCATGCTGCCATTCTTTTCTAGCACTCAAAAAATGTATGGTTATGTAATCCACAAAAGGTACATGTTTTTCAATGCCTTGATTTACGTCCATCATTAACAACATGATTATAATAGAAATGAGAATTTTCATATTGAGATTGGTTATACCTTTACTTTCCATCTCTTGTGTCATTATGGCAATGAGATATTTCCTCGGCTCTTTCCCTGCAATGGGCACTGCCATGGGATGATGGGGATGTGTTCCCATCATTCTCTTTCCTCAACAATTTCGAATGTCTCGGAGGCATCTCACACCTTCGAACATTCTCATTTGATGTATCCCAAGCCTGCAAATTGAGGTCTTTGCACAATCTCCAATGGTTGAGTTATGCCTTTGTTATTAACACCAAGTTCCTTTTCCTCCTTGTACCTCATCCTCGTAAGGAGCCTCATGTTTTTCCCTGTAATTGCGATCTCCAAATCTCCAAAAGAAATCATACTATGTCAAGATGAAACTAAAATGAAATCAACATCTTTTACCTCCATGGTCGAGTTGGAAAGAACTGATGAGGGCCTTTCATCATCTGTTGTTGGTGGTTCACTCATTGTCTTGGTGGATTCCCCAACTTCTTTCCTGACATACCCAAGTCCTGCCTAATGGGGTAATTCTTCTACTTTGATGGGGTTGACAATGCCTTAGCCATTAATTCCCAAGCCTGTTCCTTCATACCCTATTTTCTTCAATAATTTGGAGCCAATTCCTGTGGTATGATTTTCAGAAACATGGAAATCATCATCAAGGAACATATATGAAGATGGAGAATTATGTTTTACCCCACATTTGTCACGCTGCAGCTTTTCCAAGGCCTCGTCCTTAGCTTGCAACTGTTGTAGAAAACTTTGTTTCTTCTCTTTCTCTTTATATAGAAGCATATTCAATTCAATGTTCTCTTCTTGAAGACTCTAGCTATTGTGCTTCAGTTCTTCTAGGGCATCTTATGTGGCTCGCAACTGAAGTTGCAATCACTCCTTTTCCTCTGTCTCTTTTTGTAGAGATTCATACATTATTTCCACCTTTTTTGAAATTCTGATCATGGTCATGTACATCGCTTTGTCATCCTTCATTGTTGCACATTCCATTGTTCACGCTCGCAATTCACATCCACGCAAAGACCGCTATGATACCAAACTTGATCTAAGTTGACTCAACTCCCAGATTTAACAAAGATCTCTTACTTTCATGATGTGATTAGAACTGCATTTAAAAGACCATAAAGGAACATATATGCATGTTGTAAGAAGAAGGAACATGGAAAAAATCAGCAACATAAAACATAAGACGTTGATAACAGAGTTCATCTAGGAAGGACTATGTCTCCGGGCCTCGATTTCAAGATGGTGTAGGCTACTGCATTAAGTGTTGGAAAGAGTGATGATGTACATGCATGTGTTTTCTCTATCATACAAGGAATATGCCCTCACACAGGAGTGGCTCCAAGAGATGTTCCGCTGTGGGAACTCTCATTCCAAAAATGACTCCTATCAACATGACATAATTTCACGTATGTTAATAATGAGCATCCGGCCAACATGGCATCAAAGGGATCTCAATTCAAAACATACATGGCGACACATGAGTATCCCGTCAACATGATGACAAAGGGATCTCAATCAAAACATTACAATAAGTACATATCACATCAAGAACAAAACAAGATCCCACATCAAACATCAAACAGGAATCTACGCAGCACAATTCATCTCAAGCAAAGAGATAAAGAAGTACATGATCACACTGCATATACGTCACATCAAGGAGTTATCGAAGAAGAAGATAATAAATTGTTGGATCTGGCTGCACCATCAATCTCGTGGCGCCGAATCTCACGGAAATGACTACTCGCATAGTGAATGCTAACACCTGCACTCCATTTTGAAAGGTGGCCGAAAAATGGAATGATCACATTGAAAATCTGATTACACCATCAGATTTGTGGCATCGAATAGTATAAAATCGACTGTCAAATTTTTGGATTCTGACAAAGTGGAAATCTGGGGCTACAAGAATCTTTTAGATTCCCCCTAGATTCCTCAAAGATTCCCTCCTCTGGATCATCTGAATATCTACTACTCAGATCAAAATTATATCTATGCCATCAGGTTCGTGTCGCTGAGAGGTGTAGGATCGACATAAAGTTTGTCCAATTTGGACACTGGAAAAATTTCGCCCTCTTGAAAATTGGGGTCAATCATGGTTCTCCCTGCCTCTTTTCCTCACTCATGGTTCCACCTACAAATTAATAAAAAATTATGTCTCGGACTTCACATCGGGTCCATCCTCCATCCTCCATGGCACTATGTAAGAGTGTTTAGATATTTTGTTTTTTGCAGATGTCCCAAGAAGGATAGCTGGTGTGCTGGTTAAAATTAAGGGTGGTTAAGGAGGGGTCAGGCGATCAAATCCTGCCCCTCCATTTTTATTACCCTTTCATTGAAATGGGGGCAGGTCCCCCAGTCCGATGGCCCACTCCCCCAATTTCCTCCAGTAAATTCATTCCTCCATTGGCATGCCCATTACATACGTATGTTGGAAATAATACTGAGAGGGGGGGGGGTGAATCAGTATTATCAAGTTCTTTTAATAAATCTTCCTTATTTATTCTTTGAATTATTTTTGCATGTCAGTACCATAAAATAATGAGCATGAACAAAGAAAACAGATAGTCACACCAAAGAACACAAGATGTAAGGTGGAAACCCAATGTGGGTGAAAACCACCTGCTGCAATATGTCTCTATCTTCTTTCAAATTAGAAACTCTTTTTACAATGGTTTTGTACTGGTGCAGTCTTTTACCAGTACGCAGGTTGCAACCTGCAGAGAGCTACAACTCTCTCTCGTTTTCCAGTCTCTCCTGGAAGGGAGCTACAACCCCCTACTTCTTTTCTTTCAAGGACCACTTTTCATAAATTTTCAAACTGGATCAAAAACCCATCAACTACACTTGCATCATCAATCTCTGATTTCACCATAGCCAACCCGCATACAGATCTGCAAATATTTCCTTATAACTTTGCAGTTGTTACATCAGACATACCCAGATCATAACATGTGTAAAATAAAACATGGATCAATAATTCAGACCCAGATTATTAGATTTATAGACCAAGCGTATGCCACATATCACAGATCAAAATCATATAGAGATACCACTATTCCAGCCTTAAGATTTTGACCCATCAATAGAACTTATCCTTCTCCTTACGCTCAGGTTCCTTCTTCATTCAGATCCAGATCTGCACCAAAACCCAATCACAATATTCCAGATCTAGCACTTTATCAGATATTCGATAATTCAGAAGATGCTTTGCCAAATGATCTCCTTCCTCTTTTATAGTCTTAGGCCTTTCACAATACCACGGGCCAAAACCATAGGATCAAAAACTGTTGGACTAATACCATGAACCAACCATGAAAGTACGTGAGATCAACACTTTTGGATGCAATACCACGGGCCAAAACCATAGGATCAAAAACTGTCGGACTAATACCATGAACCAACCATGAAATTGCGTGAGATCAACACTTTTGACGAGGTACCATGGTCCAAAACCATAGGTTCAAATACCAAGGACTAACTACCATGGACCAAAGGTAAGTTCTCCAACATATACGCGCTTTTCCTTGCATGAAAGTGCGTACCAAGGTCCAAAACCATAGGTTCAAATACCAAGGACTAACTACCATGGACCAAAGGTAAGTTCTCCAACATATACGCGCTTTTCCTTGCATGAAAGTGCGTGAACTTTTTCTCTACATGAAATCAACTTTTCTCTGCATAAAAGTGCGTGAACTTTTCTCTACATGAAATAAACTTTTCTCTACATAAAAGTGCGTGAACTTTTCTCTACATGAAATAAACTTTTCTCTGCATAAAAGTGCGTGAACGTTTCTCTACACTATAATTTATTATCTGAGATGAGTGGGTTGCCATCAAGTACAACATATGTATCATAATGCCAACAATCTCCCCCTTTGGACTTGATGGCAACAACAACCAATCACTCTCCCCCTTTGACATCAAGGGCAAAGGGTTATGCTCCCCCTAAGAACATGCTCCCCCTGACTATAAACCAGATCTGCAAAGAAGAACCATAATCCATGACCATGAAAGAGATAGAGACGTATTGCAGCAATATTTAGACTAGCATCCATGATCTCCTTTTGTACTTCCTCCATAATGCCAACAATGCATGATATGCTCCCCCTGAACCTGTGCCATTCGATCTTTGACCAATCCGCAACCCAGAACATGTACACATATACTTCAGATGAACCTTGCGTACAACCAACAATCAGAAGAGATTCAACAACAAGATGATGCATCAACAACCCCCAGCTTTTGCTTGAGGTATTCAAAGGTCTCCCTAGGCAATGGTTTGGTGAGTATATCAGGAACCTGTTCCTTAGAAGGAACATACTCCAACTTGACCTTTTGTTCAAGCACTTGTTCCCGGAGAAAGTGATACTTGATTGGTATGTGCTTGGTTTTTGAATGCATGACTGGGTTCTTTGAAATGTTGATTGCACTTGTATTATCACATAAGATGGAGATGGGTGGTGTACAAGTGATTTGAAAATCCTGCAAGGTCTGCATCATCCAAAGGAGTTGAGTGCAGCAAGATGCAGCAGCAACATATTCTGCTTCGGCTGTAGACAAGGCAATCGAACTCTGTTTCTTGCTGAACCAAGATACTAATCTGGAACCCATAAAGAATGCACCACCACTTGTGCTTTTCCTGTCATCCACGCTTCCGGCCCAGTTTGCATCTGTATAAGCATGAAGTGTGAGATCTGTATCTCTAGGATACCATAAGCCATAGTTTTGAGTCCCTTGAAGATATTTGAAGATTCTCTTTACTGCCTGAAGATGAGTTTCCTTTGGATTTGCCTGAAATCTTCCAACTATTCCCACTGCATGCATGATGTCTGGTCGGGTACCTGTCAAATAAAGTAGACTTCCAATCATAGATCTGTAAGTTGGTTGATGCACTGCTGCTAATTCATCATTTGCACTGAGGTTACATCCTGTGACCATGGGTGTACATACTGGTTTTGCTTCTTCCATACCATATTTCTTCAAAATCTGCTTGAGATACTTGGTTTGAGACAAGAAGATCCCTCCTTCATTTTGTTGGATTTTCAAACCAAGAAAATATGTCAGTTCTCCCAGCAAGGACATTTCAAATTCTTTCTGCATCACCAAGGCAAAGCTTTGACTCATAGCTTCTTCATTGCTGCCAAAGATAATGTCATCTACATACACAACAAGTATCAGCAATTTGTCATTTTCAACTTTTATATAAAGATTGCTGTCTGCTGATCCTTTTGAAAAACCTTGTTGATGAAGATATTTGTCCAAACGATAGTACCAAGCCCTTGGAGCTTGTTTGAGGCCATAGAGAGCCTTTTTCAATCTGCATACAAGATTTGGATCATTTCCAAGAATGAAACCATCTGGCTGCTCAATGTATACTTCTTCTTCCAAGTCTCCATTCAGAAAGGCTGATTTCACGTCCATTTGAAATACTTTGAAGTTTTGAAAGCTTGAGAGAGCAAGAAACATTAGGATGGCCTCAAGTCTTGCAACAGGAGCAAAAGTTTCTTCAAAATCTATTCCTTCTTGCTACGCATACCCTTTACAAACAAGTCTGGCCTTGTTTCTAATTACTTCTCCATTTTCATTCAATTTATTTTTGAAGACCCATTTTGTTCCTATAACATTCTTATCCTTTGGTCTAGGAACCAGCTCCCAAGTGTTGTTCTTTTCGATCTGCTCAAGTTCTTCATCCATTGCTTTGACCCAACATTCATCTTTGCATGCCTCTTTCACATTTTGTGGTTCAGTGGAAGAGAGTAATGCCAAATAGCTTGAAGCTTCTGCAATTGTTCTTCTTGTTTGTACACCTGCTTCTTTCTGTCCCAAAATCTGAGATTCTGGATGATTCTTCTGAACATATCTGGATGGAGTCTTCTCTTCTATCCTTATCTGCTCCTCTGGTTCTTCTTCTTCATCATTCTGTCTTTGAGGATGGCCTTCATCTTCTTCAATATCTTCATGATTTACTTGCCTAGGAATGTATCCCTTCTCATCAACCACTACATCAATGCTGTCAACAATTCTTCCAAGTCTTTTATTATAGCACTTGTATGCTTTGCTGTGTGGAGAATAACCAAGAAGGATGCCTTCATCTGCTCTAGGTTCAAGTTTGCCAAGTTTCTCATCAATATTTTTAATATAGCATTTGCTCCCAAAGATTTTGAAGTGCTTTACCGAAGGAGTCTCACCATACCAGAGCTCATGAGGGGTTTGAGTGCTGTTCACTCGGACATTTGTTTTGTTGAGAATAATAACCGCAGCATGTGCTGCTTCACCCCAGAAAGTTGTGGGAGTTCCAGATTCATCAAGCATAGCACGAGCCATTTGTTGGACAGTTCTGTTCATTCTTTCCACCACTCCATTTTGCTGAGGAGTTCTAGCTATAGAGAATTCTCTTCTTATCCCATGTTCTTCACAGAAATCGAAAAATTCATTTGAGGTAAACTCCCCACCTCTGTCGGATCTAAGACACTTAATTTTGTATCCTGATTCATTTTCAACCAAGGCTTTAAAGGATTTGAATTTTTCGAATGCTTCATCTTTGTGCTTCATAAGTCCTAACCAGACAAACCTGGAGAAATCCTCAATGAATAATATAAAGTATTCTTCTCCTCGAGGTGTCCTTTTCCTCAATGGACCACATGTATCTGTATGTACTAGCTCAAGAGGCATGCTAGCTGATCCTTCCTTTTCCTGAAAGGTAGTTCTAGTTTGCTTTCCAAACTGACATGATTTGCATATGGTGTTGTCTGGAACTTTGATATCTGGAAGATCACGAACTGCCTGATATTTGCATGCTTTCCTTATTTGTGAAAAGCTTAGATGCCCCAACCTCCGGTGCCATAACCAGTGCTCATCATCCTTGCTCAGATAGCATTGTTGTTGTCCTTCTTCAAATATGTATAGATTATTTGGAGTTCTTTTACCTTTGATCACTGTTTTACCTGTATCAAGATCATGAACAAGACATCCATTTGATCTGAATATCACCTCGGTTCTTTGATCACACATCTGGCTGACACTTAGAAGATTATGTTTCAATCCATCAACATACAAAACATTTCCAGCTTTGACCTTTTCTTTTAACTGAGTAGTGCCTTTTCCTTTTATAGTTGCAGGAGTATCATTTCCAAAAGAAACTTTCTTTCCTTTTTCTAGAGCAGAATATGATTCAAGTTTTTCTTTATCACCTGTCATATGCTTTGAACATCCACTGTCAATGTACCATAGATTTTCCTGTCCCTCTGCATAAAATGCTATCCCACATCTTTCTGTTTGTGGTTCCTTTATTCTCCATGTTTTGGTGCTTGAGGCTTGTTCCTTTGTCTGCTAAAACCTGCTCCTGCATTCAGAATCTTCATGACCAAAGTTATTGCAAATAGAACATTCAACTTCATTTTCAAGAACCGAAAAGTTGTTATAGGTCCTTTTTGTAATCCCGGTCATACTTCTTTGTTTTGAGCTTCTCTAGTCATGATCGTTTTATATGCAACACATTGAGCTGCTTTGTGACCAAAGTTATGGCAAGAAAAGCATTGTCCATTGAAGAAATTTATGCGGTTATCAAATCTTCCAGCCAAACGATTGTAATTTCTATTGTCATTCATTCTTGAAGCAAATTGAGAGGATTTTACCTGTGGCTGGTTGTAGCTTTTGTTCATCCTAAAGACAGATTGCCCCTGATTTGCCTGATAGTCTTTGTTTGTAATTGGTCCATGCTTTACTTGGTGATCTCCATTGTGCTTTTGCTCATTCCTTCTTGCTGCATCAAGATAACTCTTTGAGGTGGATGCTTGAGAAGTTTCTCCATTATAGCCCAGACCTGTCTTGTTTAGAGGAGAGCGCTGTACATTGATGATCTCATCCAGAGTTTCAGATCCTTTGACAAACTTAAGATTGATAGCCTTTGTTTTCTCAATCTCTTTTCTAAGACCAACAATTTCGCCTTCTAACTTTTAAAGATATTTTTCTTTTCCATCAATTTGAAGTTGTAGAGTATCAATGATCCTATTCTTTTCTTCTATACATGTCTTGAGTCTAGAAATTTCTTCACAAAAGCTATCCACATCTATAGCATCCATGTAATCATCATCTTCAAATGCCATTAAGAGTTTATAGTCATTACCTCGTTCATATTCGTCACTATTTGATAGACCATCACTATCTTCATGAGTGTAGTAGCTTTTCTTATTTGCAATCTGTTTCTTGTTCCATCTAGAAGGTTCCTTTCCTTTATCCTTATGAGGACATTTTGCAGCATAATGACCTACTCTTCCACAAGCAAAGCATTTAAAAGGTAACTTACCTCTGAACCTTCCAGTTCCCCTTTGAAGATTTCTGACAAAATTTGATTCTTCTTCTTCTTCTTCTGGCACGTGACTTGCTTCATAATAGTCTCCTTTGCCTGAAGCCTTGAAAGCAGCTTCTCTTCTATCTGATGGACCTCCCTTTCTCATTTCATAAGCAGTTAGAATTCCGTGTAGCTGAGACATAGTAAGAATTCATAGATTTTCCTTTTCTTCTATTGCAGACACTTTAGATTCAAACTTGGGGGACAATGATCTTAGAACATTTTCAACCACAATAGCCTCTTTTATTTCTTCACCCAAGTTTTTCATGCAATTAACAATCTCATCTACCCGAAGGAAATAGTTAGCCACACTTTCATCATTATACATTCTAAGATTCTCATACTGAATCCTGAGGGTTTGAAGTTTAGCACGCTTTACCTGTTCATCTCCTTCGTAGCTCAAGACAATCTTTTCCCATATTTCTTTTGCGGATTTATATTGCATAACCTTCACGAATTCTGTTTGAGATAAGCATCCCAGCAGAGTATTGACTGCTTTAGCATTTGTTTCATATTTCTTCTTTTCGGCCGTATCTGTAGGAGTAGCTGAAGGAAAAGTGTAGCCTGTATCTATGATATCCCAAACTTTTGTACCAAGAGATTGAAGATAGGCAGTAACTCTTACCTTCCAATAATTGAAGTTTGTCCCATCAAAAATTGGTGGCCTGATTGATGCTTCCCTCTCGTAGTTGCTCATGATGAATGATCTTCCTTCAAGCGATCAAGCTTCTCTGAAGGACCTGCTCTGATACCAATTGTTGGAAATAATACTGAGAGGGGGGGTGAATCAGTATTATCAAGTTCTTTTAATAAATCTTCCTTATTTATTCTTTGAATTATTTTTGCATGTCAGTACCATAAAATAATGAGCATGAACAAAGAAAACAGATAGTCACACCAAAGAACACAAGATGTAAGGTGGAAACCCAATGTGGGTGAAAACCACCTGCTGCAATATGTCTCTATCTTCTTTCAAATTGGAAACTCTTTTTACAATGGTTTTGTACTGGTGCAGTCCTTTACCAGTACGCAGACTGCAACCTGCAGAGAGCTACAACTCTCTCTCATTTTCCAGTCTCTCCTGGAAGGGAGCTACAGCCCCCTACTTCTTTTCTTTCAAGGACCACTTTTCATAAATTTTCAAACTGGATCAAAAACCCATCAACTACACTTGCATCATCAATCTCTGATTTCACCAAAGCCAACCCGCATACAGATCTGCAAATATTTCCTTATAACTTTGCAGTTGTTACATCAGACATACCCAGATCATAACATGTGTAAAATAAAACATGCATCAATAATTCAGACCCAGATTATTAGATTTATAGATCAAGCGTATGCCACATATCACATATCAAAATCATATAGAGATACCACTATTCCAGCCTTAAGATTTTGACCCATCAATAGAACTTATCCTTCTCCTTACGCTCAGGTTCCTTCTTCATTCAGATCCAGATCTGCACCAAAACCCAATCACAATATTCCAGATCTAGCACTTTATCAGATATTCGATAATTCAGAAGATGCTTTGCCAAATGATCTCCTTCCTCTTTTATAGTCTTAGGCCTTTCACAATACCACGGGCCAAAACCATAGGATCAAAAATTGTTGGACTAATACCATGAACCAACCATGAAAGTACGTGAGATCAACACTTTTGGATGCAATACCACGGGCCAAAACCATAGGATCAAAAACTGTCGGACTAATACCATGAACCAACCATGAAATTGCGTGAGATCAACACTTTTGACAAGGTACCATGGTCCAAAACCATAGGTTCAAATACCAAGGACTAACTACCATGGACCAAAGGTAAGTTCTCCAACATATACGCGCTTTTCCTTGCATGAAAGTGCGTACCAAGGTCCAAAACCATAGGTTCAAATACCAAGGACTAACTACCATGGACCAAAGGTAAGTTCTCCAACATATACGCGCTTTTCCTTGCATGAAAGTGCGTGAAATTTTTCTCTACATGAAATAAACTTTTCTCTGCATAAAAGTGCGTGAACTTTTCTCTACATGAAATAAACTTTTCTCTGCATAAAAGTGCGTGAACGTTTCTCTACACTATAATTTATTATCTGAGATGAGTGGGTTGCCATCAAGTACAACATATGTATCATAATGCCAACAACGTATCCCACGCGATTTGTTTTTTTTTTGTTGTATTAAATGGTTGTCGTTTGGGAGGTGTGACACATCGGGCTTCCCTGTGGGGGTTGGCCCATGTGGGTCAAGCGGGTTCAATCCTTGCCGACTCCACATTAAATGCAATGGCATATTATAGTAAAGTGGTTAGGTGGTTGGGGGTGTGGGTCAGGTCCACGGAGGTGGCCCGCATACCCCATATACAATATAGTTGGAGTTTTGGTTGGGGGCCGATGAAAGTCATGGCCCGTGAGCCATATTTAATTTAAAAATTCTGTTTTATAATATGATATGGTTTTGCATCTGATGGGGGTGGCGGGGGTCATGGCCCGCCACCTAAATTAATCTTTGTATTTTATTTTTATAACAGTAGTCATATTTTTGAATTTGTCTAATATAAGGGATATTGGACAAATTAAAGAGGCAACAATTTATCCCCTCGGGAGCTAGGTTTCATGCCCTGGGGTTGGTCAAATTGTCGGACACTTAAACCTGGCCCACAACCCAACTTTGACCAAAAATTTGACTGGCTCTTTCTCCCTGATACGAGCTCAGATTTGGGTGTTGTTCACACCACTGGAATTAGGGCGACGAGCACTTCGATCTGGTGCTAGTTTGGGAGCACTCTAACCACTTTGAATTTTAACCATTTTTGAGTCCTCTATGACTTCTACCTGTGTCTAGAGCCAGCTAGATCAATTATTGTCCCACATTCTTTAAGGATGCTCATTCCTATGCCCGTAAGTGTCCCTTTTTTCAAAACTATGTTGGTCATGATAGGAAGTTAGTTGCCCCATTGCAGTGCATTATCATTGAAGAACCTTTTCAACAATGGGGATAGGATGTTATTGGTGAACTTTTTCCACATTCATCATAGCAGCACCAATATATCTTAACCACCACATACTATTTTACTGGACGGGTTGAAGTAATTCCATTGAAACAAGCGAACAAGCAATAAGTCATTAATTTCCTTAAACAAAATATCATCACCAGGTTTGGCTTTCCTATGTCACTTATTTTCAATAATGAAACTTACTTCTCATTGTTAAATCTTTATGATTTTGCATTCGAAAATGGTATTTTCTTAAAGAAATCATCTAATTACTACCCTCAAGGAAATGGTTTATTTGAGTCTACCAACAAGAATTTTATTTGTATCATCAAGAAAACTATTTACTCTGAGCAAAGGAACTGGCATAATGCATTGGTCAATTCTATGTGGGTTGATCATGTCACAACAAAACCCTCTCTAAATACTTCCCCACACTTCCTAATGTATGGAAAAGAAGTTATCATTCCTGTGAACATATACCCCTGACCCTTCAAATTTATCAAGAATCCCAAGGTAATCCATGTCTTTTTGTTTAGAGAAGGATACACACCCTTTTGATATTAGAGGAAGAAATGAGAAAAACAAAAGAAAAGTTGATTGTTCATCAGAGTCGTATTGAGCGTTGGCTTGAAAAGAAATATGTTGGGAACAATTAATTCGATGTGGGAGACTTAGTATTGATGTGGGACAAGGCGCATAAAGAGAAATGTAAACACTCTAAATTCCAATCCTTGTGGATTGGACCCTTTGTTGTACATGAAAAGCATGGCCACCATACCAATTGTATTCAATCCTTAAATGGGAAGATAGTCTCTCTTCTTATCAATGGCCAATATCTCAAACATTATATCCAATAGAAGTTGAGGGTTATGTCCCTACTTATGTATGTATTTATTTCCTTGTCCTTTTGTTTATTTATCCGTTCATGTCATGTTGTGTCCTTTATATCATATTTTGTTTTGTTTGTCTTGTGAATAAAACCTTGTGTGAGAGTGTTTTTCCTTGTTCTAATGGATGTGGCGAAAGTTTTAAAGGACTTTATGACATACAACAACACTTCGTTAATTTTAGGTCCTTATTATTTGTCTTGGTCTAACACCTTTAAGGTCAATGATGTCTGAATGGAAAATGTGATCAATTCAAATGAAACACTTTCAACAAAACCATGGCATTTGTATCTATTTTAGGATATTCATTCCTTGACTTGGTATTATAATTAAATGGTGTTTTGAATTCTGATACAATCAAGTAGAGAAGGGAAGAGGGAAAAATAATGGTGATATGATTAATTTCAGACGTATATAACAGTCTCTCAATTAACAACCTCTCTTTCTCTTACTAAGTCAGGATCCCTTTTCCACCTTGCTGATATAAACACTGATAAAATTGCCAATGAGCATATTAAAATAAAATAACTGATGAAAGAAGAGAAAGTCTTCCTGGATAGGGAGGTGAAGCAAGTAACTTTGTCGAGGTATTGAACAAGAATAGTGGAAGTGAATTAATTCGTGTGTTCCTATAGTGACTCCATCGAGGCACTAAACAGGCCTAATTCCAGAATAGAAACATTGGTGATGAAGCTAAAAATTTTATCATTTCAAAATCCCAAGTACAATCATGCTCCTCCCAAATCAAAACATATATGACATGGAAATCTCTGTAAA
This sequence comes from Pinus tabuliformis, assembly GCA_031772625.1. NCBI lineage: Eukaryota > Viridiplantae > Streptophyta > Pinopsida > Pinales > Pinaceae > Pinus > Pinus tabuliformis. Next base: position 753,426,128 of record CM062812.1, read on the forward strand.
TGTGTTTAACAAATAAAAAGGAATAGGAGATACTAAATCTATAACTAGGTTGAACGGGGAAGCTAAAGTGATCTGGACAATGAATCAATACTTCCTGAAATACTAGACCTTGTGCTTAAAGCTAAACTAGAACAAAGAAGCTGGAATTATACCAATGTGTGGCGAAGTGTTGTTGTTGCTACAACACCCTCCAAATTTTTTCCTATGTTCAAAATTTGGAGCCTCCCTTTAACCATATGAACTATCATTTCTAGTTATTAAAGTCACTCCATACTTTTTCTCTAAGTTTCCAAGTCCCTTTGTGAAGAAAATCCAAGTGTCAGATTTTGGTTAAGGGAAGTGTCACTCTTTGTCAAAAGGAGTTATATCACATATTTAAGAGGTATATTTGGTATTTTATCTTGTACTAATGGGTTCTATCTATCACAAATATTTTCATTAGACTTATTCCCAAAGTATTGTGCCTTGTTGTAATCGACATTAGTGTCGCATGATGTATCTTAAGTGTTGCACTTGGAGGTATGCATCATTTTTATATCATTTCAATTTTTTATTTTGGGTGCTACGTGTATTATTTTCATGTGGTTGATCATTTCTAACTGTGTAATCATGTTCAAGTCTTGTTACATGTTTTATTGATCCCTCACTTAGTCAATTTCTGAAGCTTTCTTGTCTTCCTAACTTGTCCAACCAAACACCCCTCATCTTTCCCTCTTGAAATATGCACTATGTAATCTCATACCCCAGTCATCAATCCTTGCCTCCTGGAACTGTGAACTGCACATTCACTACCTTCTAGAACTGTGCATTACGTAATCCTAGTGCCTAGTCCCTACCTCTTGCACTTGCAAATTGCTCAATCCTTTCCCAATTAGGCCTCAAATGCACACTACACATTCTCAATCAACAGTCAGGCTCTATCTCAATTCTTGACTTGCTCAACTACACAATCCATTGTATCAGTCCTTCTAAAAATACACATTGTGTAATCATAGTGAGAAAGTATGCCTCACTGCATCATTGTTTCCCTCAACTGCACAATATTTCCTTCTTGAACCTCTTCCACTATGCCCTATACAGTCCTAGTGACTAGACCCTCATCACTGCCCATTGGAACTACACACTGGGAAATCCCTAAGCCTCCTCCTCAATATTTCCCATTGTCCTAACTCAATCAACATGTTGCATCAGGAACAAGATAGAGTAGGATATTTTGCGACTGACATTGTCTTGTCATGAGTGAATTTCATTTGCAGGTGTTGTTATATTGACATGACAAGATTATGCTCAGGGAGGATGCCAAGGAGATCATATAAGAAGACACTTATGAATATGGGGATACAAAGAGATCATCAAGCCAAGAGATGAAAGGACACTATATCACGACTGAAGTTTGAAGATAAAGATAACAAGAAAAACTACTTGTCAACTATCCTGTTAGAGGATGAAGAAAAGGTACTTGCAAGATATATCATGAAGATAGAAAGAAAGCAGTAACAAGAGGAAATATTGACATTGACACATCAAAATGAAGTTTGATGTCATCATTGCCAAGTCATGGCTTGTCCAAGTTCACTCGAAGAGTCTTAAGTGTCATTGTATTCAGCTAACTCATTTGTGGATGCATTATGTAATTTCAAAAAAATGAGAGAATGTAAAATCTGTGGAATCCCAAGGGTCACATAAAGAATGTGAATAGTCATATATAAGCACAAGGGTCTCATAGGAATTTGAAAAATCATATAGGATCTCAAGGGTCAGGAGGGAAGCTCAAGAGTCACAAGGGAGGTGGAGATTCACCTCATTTGTTATGTATACACCCTGATAGCTCAAGCAAAGGAATTTTAACCTTGGCTTCTCAAGCTAGGCATAGGAGAGAAGCTTAGGCTTTTGATAAGAAAGTAGTTGCTTAATGTCTCACTATTGGAACTAGTGTTGTATCATTGTAATGGTGTATCTTGGGAATTCCACTTAATAATTTGAAGCTCATGGAGCATGCACACTTTTTCATGCATATGTCGTGGATGATTATAAGACTATTATTTCATTGTTTGCAATGTATGTTTATGTAAAAATATACTAATGAAAATGAACTATTTCATTGGATTTAGTATGCATCTTTGAATCATGTGTATCTTGCTTTCTATTTCTTTGTGAAATATTTCAAGAGATTATTAACGATTCTTTCATATTTGTATGTGTGTCTTTAATAGGATGATATTATCAATTTTATCTTAAGGACTCGCTTTCTCTTCCTTTCCATGAAATAACCATTATACACTTTGCAATCGAATACATCACAAGAATAACTAACTTGTTTATCTTGAAAGTACATGTATTTCTTTTTTGTTATTTATTGTGGCCAACGAAAATCTTTAATATTGTGGAAACCAACCTAATTTTCATTTTAGGGCTCCTAGTTCAAATGGTGTGAGGTCTAATTGGGACTTCATATTAGGGAGACCCCCTTACTATTGGTGCCATCTAACACCATCAATAGGTCATTTAAAGCTAACCTATCAAACAGTGGCATGTTATATAATCTACCATGTGGTGCTCACATGGCTACCCCAATTATTCACCATGTCACCACCCAAGTGGTAAATGCAAACAAATTTTGACCCACACAATTTGGTCATGTAATACCCACTAAAATGCAGGCATGACCAAACTCACAAGTCTTACACATTATAAGAAAATTATTATGGGTATGCCACCCTCCCCTCCCCCTACCTTTAAAAGCCATGTCATAAATACTGGCCCTTTATGCCAAGTAATCCCAGGTCATAGGTCCCAGCAGTTATATCATGCCCTTCATCCAATTCTTCTGAGGTTCAGGGCCTAGGGTCCTCCATCACTCTTCTTACATTGATGAGGTCCCACGAAACCATCAAACACCAACCATTCATGGCATTTCCTGTCATGAGCGATTTGGATGGTTTCTCTTCATTATGCACTATCATTTTCCCCACTTCCATCTTATCCTAGGAACTCAAGCCTGGGAGTTCCTCTTGGCACTCCCTCTTGATCTTATGGGGAAAGTCTTCGAGCCTACGTGTGGAGCTGGGATTTATCTAATCTTCGAAAATCCCAAATTAATAGCAAACCTCACCCTCCTCCTAGTGACGTCACCAAGAGGATGGATCTACATTCATGGTTCTGTGACTAGTTCCACACGATTAATATAATGACCCTGTCTCATTTCCACCCGACCAATGGTATGTGGGTGCTCGACCTCATTTGGTACATAGATGGGGGGGTCTGATATTAGATCCCTATCATCTGATCGCATTTTCAATCTGCTATTCGATTTATGTTAGTGTCGATGTGCTCTGGCACCAAACCATATTGCCATATTATTTACACCCCTTGGCTTATACACTACAAAGCTAAGCCCCTTTCAACCAAGGTCGCTCTCGCTCAGTCACGTATGATTGTTATGAACAATGGCTTGAATCTGGTGCTTTTCAAGGGACTGGGAAATTAATTCAAGTCTTTCCTATAATGGTTCTATTCCCAAATTGAACGGGCATACATATATTTTTATAACACCCCCTCAGCCTACAACCTACATAGAATATATATATATATATATATAACCAATTCTCTCTCTCTCTCTGTTGAGCTTATGGGAAAAAAACTACCCAATATCCAGGACATTTGTAAAGCATACATTCATGTGACAAGAAGAGATTGATCCATCTCTGCATACACAAGTCAATCAAACCAATTTGCAGACTCAGACAACTACAGGAATTAATCCATTCCTAAAGAAATATTTATGGAACACTCATGCACATGAAATCACTTTCCTTACTATAAACATGTGTCAGTCAATATCACAGAGACCAAATATACCAATAGGTCCACACAAATAAATTACTCATTTGCAGGGATTCCAATCCCTTCATGTCTATGTCAGCTTAATTTATTTCAAGATTAGCACATTCATGAATAATAATCCATTTCATAGGAAAAAGAAGCATTCCATACATCATGTACATAAAAAAGTGTCACTCTTGTTCATATAAGAAACAACACCCCCGTCATTAACCTTGTATTGTTTCAACATAATAAATAAAGACATAAGAGGCACAAACATAGAACATGGGTATATACTTATCTTGTAAAGGATCTAGAAACTAAGAGTTTTTTTTGGGAATAATACAAAGATGGGGGTGGGGTAAATTGGTATTTTTCAAATCAATAACTTTTCTTTTCATACTCAAATTTATATACGCTACTTCAATGAAGGGAACTCGCGCGTGCACACAACTATCTATAAGGAAACCAACATATATCTAGTGAACTTATGATTCAGTTAATTCATCATATGTTGATCTTTAATCAGTGCATCAGTACTTTATTAACCATTTAAATAATAACCATGTGTAGTAATAATAGAGTAAACCATCACACATAAGCAACACACATGAACATCAAGATTTAAGGTGGAAACCAAACGTGGGACAAAAACCACTTGCTGTTGTCCTCTCTGTATTCTTTTAATATAATAAAAACATGTTTACAATCTTGTATTGGTGTAGACTCATACCAGTATGTAGGAGCCCACCTGCAGAAGGCTACAACCTTCTCTCATTCTCTAGCTTCTACTGGAAGGGAGCTACAACCCCCTAGCTCTTGTACTAGCTGATATGTTTACTAGTAGGTAGGCGTCGACCTACAGAAGGCTCCAACCTTCATTCATTCTCCAGCTGCTACTAGAAGGGAGCTCCGACACCCTAGCTCTTGTACTGCCCGACATGTTTACCAGTACGTAGGCGCTGGCCTACGGAAGGCTACGACCTTCTCTCTTCCTCCAGGGACCACGTTTCATATATTTTCAGACTAGGTACTCCTGGTACACAACAACACAATATGAAGGCCACGGCTCATCCAATTTTCATACTAGACCCATCGGCAACATTGAATCTCAAAATCAATCACCATTGAAATACAACCAATCACTGAAAACCCATCATCACTGAAGCAAATCACAATCAATCAATCTGAACATTCAGAACACCGTCACCAAAACACAGGGAAGAACCCAGAAATCTACATCAACAACCAAAACCAGCTGCAACTTCAGACCTCATATCTCATAATGTATACACTACTTCAAAGTACTGAACCAGTGTTTATATGCGCCTTCACCAAGGTGAACTAGCATATAGATATGCAAATACTAACTTAAGACTTCACAGCTATTCCAAACTTTAGTCATACCCAAATCATAACATTTATAGAATAAAACATGCATAAACAATCAAATCTAGACTATGCATGATCAAACCACATAATGATAATTCATTTTAGGTCTTATGATCCTGATCCATCATTAGATCTCATCCATCATCAACCACTTAGGTTCATCCTTAGTTCAGATCAAGCAAAGCACTAGAAACCAATTACATGCATATTTTCTTTTGATCTAACTCTTCATAAGATATTCATTACTTGCACACTTGGCCCTTTGATATTCTCCTCCTTATATACTTATATCCTTTGTCATTACCTCGGACCAAAACCGTGGACCAATACCTTGAACCAAAAACCTCTGACGAAAAACCTGGGACCAAATACCTCGAACCAAAAACCTCGGACAAACGCCTTGTTTTTCCATCCCATACAGGCTTTTCCTTCTATGAAAGTGCGTGCATATGTATACACTCTTTTTTTTCTATGAACCTATGTGTATACGCTCCTTTGACAAAGTGGACCTGCGTATACATCTTAAACTACTTTCTTTCTTCAATCTCTGGAGTCTGATCAGTAATCCTTTGTTGTTAACCTATTACACTATGAACTGTTATCTATCTGAGTTGCCATCAAGGACAAAACCTATATCATAATGCCAACAATATCCCCCTTTGGACTTGATGGCAACCACAACACCAAGATACTCTCCCCATTTGACATCAAGGGAAAAGGGTGGATCAAGATATTCTCCCCCTTAGAGATGCACTATGATGTCCATGCTCCCCTGTTGCACTAAAAATTGTCACCTTGGCTTTTTGCAATCTGTGTGAGTCCATTATCACTAATACTTTCCTCCTTTGCAAGTCTTAAGCCTCAGTTCCTCATATCAAGCCTTGAAAATAAGAGAAAGCCCTCAAAAGTCTCTAAAACTTTGGTTTCACATTTTCTCTTTGCATTACCTGTGGTCCCACACCTAATGGTCATGTTTCCTGTGCCCCTGACCGAGCTATCTTTTTGTTATGGGTGCGGACCCCTGTAAAAGTTAAAAGGCGTGAGTATATTCTAAAAAACTCACTTTCAGTCATTTCTAGAAGCTTCTGGAAGGAATCTTGAGGTGGCAAGTTCGCTCTCTTAAGGTTCATGCATCCCATACCTTAAGGAGCTAAACCCTTGATGTGAGGAGCTTATCCCTTTGAAGGAGGACTCTATCCCTTCATAGGTGGACCTGTAACCTCCTCCTCTTCGCTATAAAATCAATCATTGGGCTGGTTACTTGGGAGGTTGAAAGTTGAATATTTTTGAGGTGAAATGCTACTGGAACTTAGTCTTCTTTAGTTGAGCTTTTATGAGGAGAGATTACATACCTCTAAGATCTCATTTGGAAGAGTGCAAGGCTTTTCAAAGTAAAGGAAATTCCTGTTTTGGACCCCAGGAAGAGCTTGTTGAACATCAAGGTTGAAAAGGTTGTAAGGTTCTTCTACTTCAAAGTTAATACAAATAAGTTTGTTTTTCTCAATAAGCTTTTCATTTATGGTTTATTTTATGGATTCCTTGATCACCATAATAGACATCATTTATGATATTTGCTATGCAGGTGCTATTTGATGTTTGCTTGTTTGTGATTGTAGGTCTTTAAAGGATAACTCTTTCGAACGATCGAGGGATGACTACAATGAACAAGAGTTGGATCTAAGGTAGGATCGTAACACCTCTATAGTCTTTATTTGTAAATTGCATATGTCTAGAGAAAGATAGATTTATTTGTCTATTTGTTGCTAGATTATCTTGTGATACTAGGGAGATCGGTCTTGTCCGCAAGAATGATTTATCCGACTAACAAATTGGCGACTCCACTGGGGAACCAAATTTGGTTTTTGGTTTTCCTTTGTCTTTGACTTGAGAAACTTGTTTTCATTTATGGTTTTTGATTAATGTATGTTGGCCTGGGTAGTTTTTAGAATCTAGATTATTTTTTATTTTTTTTCAAATTTTTCAGGGAACCACACTTTCTCTTTACAGATAGTGCCGACATCTCCGCACTTTCGGTACCACACCTGGTTCTACTGGAAGCCTGTGGACCCTGTAATTTTTTTTGAAAAACCTAAAATATTTTCTTCTAGTTAAGTTTAGGTTTCATTTAAGGTCTTTAGTGTCTACCCAGATTTGCATTTTGTCCTGTCAAAAATCTCTTGTGAGTGAGTTCCGATGGTATTTTTGTTTTAAATGATTTTCTAGAAGTTTTGCATGCCTGGAGTGGTTTTCACTTGGTCTCTGTAGTGACTCAAAGATCAGAAGCTTGAGAAACCTTAGATTTCCCTGGTGTCTTTTCATCTTCTTGATGAGTCTGACTTGGTTGTGAAATCTATCCTTTGTGAGAAATAGATTTAGTTTTCTCCTTGCAAATCTTTGAACAAGCTTTGTTATAAGTTTTGAATTTCATTTTTATAAAAGAAAACATATTTGGATGTTTTTTGATTGATTTGTTATTCTGAATGAATGAATCCTTAGTTTACTGAACAACTAAGTAAAACGTCCTCAAAAATATTTGAAGCTTTTATTCAATTAGGTTTTAAAAGTTTTTAGATCTCAAGATTAGTTTTTGTAGTTTTGAGTGTTTTTTAGAACTTGTAGATCTCTTTTGAAGAAAATTGTTTTTTGTAGTTTCGAGTTTTGAAAAAGGAAAGGGATTTATTGTGAGCATTAATTAGTAGTCTCATTTTGAGTTTTTATTAAAAAAGACAAAAAGATTTTATTTTCATTTACATGTTGAAAGAAAGAATTGTTTTTCAAAGAAATGCATTCTCAAACTCTTTCTTTTAGCTAGATTTTCATTGAAATAAAAATGAATTGCTTATCATTTTAGGTGCATTTTTTAGTGTTTTTGGAGTCGAGTCTTCACACCATCAAAGTTTCATTTCCATACCTATTGACTTAAAGAACAACCCATAAAAGCAACGCTTAATTAAAATTGATCTAGTAATCTTTTTTATTTTTAGGGCTCTTATCACCAATATAGCTTAGACTAGTATGTTGGAGTAGGGAGTAATTAACTCTCCAAGATAGTTAAAACAAACAAGCAGCTATATCTTGTGGTAGGAAATAAATCAAATTGTAATTGATACATTCTGGGAAGCTTCTCTTAAAGGAGTCAATCACGAGATCATGTCTGAACCTTTGAGACAATCAAGTCTGTTTCATTGGGAAAGATAGAAGATTTGTGCGTATTAAAAACGGTAAACCTCGGATTAACCATTGTCAAGGAGCCTAGGGTCACTTATTGGTAAACCTCGGATTGATCATGTCGAGAAGCCTTCAAGGGGATTGAGCTTTTTTACTTTGCCCTTGCGCATAGATCAGATCGTAGACTGTTCCCCTAGTTGTATTTGTTGTTGATGGTAACCTTAGTGTCCATAAACTTAAGATTATTTCCTAAGGTGACAGTGAAGGACGGCTCTCACTGTACCTGGAGCAGACGTCGACTAGACTCACTTGGACTCTCTAGGGGATTCTCTTCACTCGAGATGGTTTTGTGAAGAAACTTATGCTAGTCTGTTTCATTACGCAGGTTGTTGGGGTAACTGTTCCAACTGCCCTTTCTGTATTAAAATTCTACAATGTTGGATTTCATCACCAACTAGTGTTTTTAGTACAAGAAGTTACTGTTTGTGTGTGGTTTGAACTCTTAGATTTTTTAGGTGTGTGATTTAGATTGTTTGTTTCTTTAGAGACTTTAGGTGGATTTATTGAAATTTTCTTTGTTTGCATGTGATTAATTAAATATTTAATCGTGGCTGAATTACCGAGACAATCTCGTAGACTTCAAGGGAAACCTCCTGAGTACACACCAAGTCAGCTTGAAGGGCTACGAGCTCTTGTATCACCTAGTGACAGTAGAGTTGGATCACCAGAAGCCAGAGAGTCATCTTTAATTGTTCACCCTAATTATCAAATACAAACAACAGAGTACATTCAAGAGCCAATTTCATTTTCCAAAGTTACTGGTAGTATTTCTCCTACCAGTGAATTAGCTGAAGAACCTGAAATTTCTGAGCCTGAAACTGAACCTGCTACTCCAACTTCAGGATTCACTTCTCCAACTTCTAGTGGTCCTGGTTCACCCAGGGTAGGAAATATCATTACCCAAAATCTTCCTTCTGGCCTCATTTCTATTGAAGAACTTGTTAGTCTGGACGAAGACATAATTCTTCCCGAAAATCAACCAACTTTAGAACTTAGGGAGCATGAATCAATATTCTACAGTCCTTTTAGGAGTGACGCTTGGTACGTATCATTGACAATTTTTTTAGAAAACCCGGGTCTTAGTTTTTCACCACCTCGAATTCCTTTTCATCCTACACCAAGAGGTTATTATCCTCCATTGAATATGTCAAGACAGTCATCTATGTTTTCCCAAACACCAGAAACATTTTTATATGGCAGTCCTTCTGTTCCTTCGGGGTACCAGTCACTCACTGGTACTTTTTCAGGAGCATCTCCTCAACCAATCGAACATGAGTTATCAACTGGTAATAATGGAACTCGAGTGTTGAATGCAGAAGAAATCCTTATGATGTCTAGTAGTATTCCAAATCCTCAACCTCAAGGTAGTCAGTTACCGCCTAGGGGGCAACCCCAAGGTAGTCAGTTACCACCTGGAGGGAAACCTCAAGGTAGTCAGTTACCGCCTAGGGGGCAACCTCAAGGTAGTCAGTTACTGCTTGGTTGACAACCTCAAGGTAGTTAGTTACCGCCTGGGGGGAAACCTAAAGGACAATACATACCATCGGGACAGTACATACCTCAAGGTCAACCCCAGACTTAGTACATACCTCAAGGTCAACCCCAGTTTCAATATATACCTCAAGGTCAACCCCAGTTTCAGTACGTGCCTCAAGGTTATCAACCTCAAAGTCAGTACCCAACTCAAGGTTTCCAACCACCTTCTGGTCAATCACTTTTATAAGGAGCTGGAAATGTACCACTTAATTATCAGCCCTACATTCAACCAAGTTATGGTCCTCCATATGCACAACCTTTTATGGGTCCATACCCTGGAATGAATATGGTGTGGGATCCATCTCAAACTCAACAGACTATGAAACCTAATGTGTAGTTATCAAGTCAACCTGGACAACCTTTGGTTTTTGGCCCAACCCAGCAACCTGTCCAGCGTATTATTCAAACCCCTGCATTTGGTACAGTTCAACAGCCTAGGCCTAGTTCACCTCGAACTTCGCCTCAAACTACTGCAACTACTGCAGCTTCTGTTCAACCTACCACACCTATTTCTGGAGTATCTGTAGCTTTGGTTTCTATTGTTAATGCATCAGTGCAAACTCCTCAAGCCTCTTTACCACAGTCAGGACCTACAGTTTAGACTTCGGGCCAGATGCCTGCAGGAAAATATGGTCCAAGTACGATTGTCACAAGTCAACCACAATTTACTTATCAACCGTACCAGGGACAGTATTAGTTCTGTCCTACTGTATAAAATCCAGTTTATCAGTATCAACCGTATCCTGGCTATACTTATCAACAACCTCAGCAACCCCAGTTTGGTCCGGTTAATCTTGGCTTCCAAGGAGGCTATAACATTCCTAATGCAAATCCAATTCTAGGTTATCCTGGATATCCTCCTCCTAGGGTTGGTCTTGTTACCCAAGGTTTTCGTGACCCTAACCATCAGTTACCATTTATTGCAACTTTGGATTTACCTAATTTGTCGCACCTTACGAATGATTTGATTTACTATCTTCCGTATTGGCCGCCAATGCCTAGTAAGTTGCCTAGTGATATCTCGAAATTCGAGGGTAAATCAAGAGAGGATCCATCAAATCATGTTATGACTTATCACTTCTGGTGTGCATCTAATTCCATCATTGATGGTTCAATTCGATTACGTCTTTTTCAACGAACTCTGATTGGTCTTGCCGCCAAATGGTACATTGAGTTACCACGAGGCTCTTTTTATAATTTTAGTCAGTTAGCCACTTCTTTCTTAACTCATTTTCAGTTGCCTGTCAGATATGACAATGGAACAAAACTATTAACTTCACTGAAACAATCCACGTCCACATATATTTCTGATCATATTCATGAATGGCGACGTAGAAGGCATTTGGTGAAAGTTTTTATTCCGGATCAAATTTTAGCGGAATGGTTCGTTAAATAATTGTTACCTAAAATAAATGAAGATGTAGCTAAGGCAGGAGTTGTTACTGAAGAACAAGTCATTGCTCAAGCTCAGTACCTTGACCTTGTCTATACGCAGTCAAGTACTTTACATGAAAAAAATCCCTGATCTTCCAAAACATGGTCAAATAACTGTAGCTCCTTCAGGGTCTCATGCCGCTGACGGTATGATTGGTTCAGTTAGTACTAAAAGTAAGAAGAAATATTCAACTAATTCTTCTCCTATTATAACTTTACCTGATTACCCCACAGGAGATTCTTCTGCTTAAATTCCTGCCGATATTCATGTCGTAGAATCATTTACGACCAAATCAAAAACCGGTAATAAGAAGAAAGGGAAGAAGAAAAATAAACAAAAATCAAAGGAGAAAATAGATAAAAATGAATCTACTGACGAAAAACGTAAACCTCGCTACTCTTGTTTCATTTGTGACGAGGATCATTTTACCAAAGATTGCCCACATCGAGCAAAGGTTTCGAAAATTGTTAAAGGTTCTCAAATGCCTGCTATATTGAAGGATCCCTTTCCTAAACAAGATAGTAAGATGATTGGTTCTTCCTCGAATGCCTCAGAAGAACCCATTATGATGATGTCTCATGTCAGGATTGCGACGTGATCGTAAGATTATGGTAGTAAAAATCATGTTGGTGGTAAAGAAGCAGAATCTTCTAATTCAAACACATCAACTACAGATCTGCCTGGTTCCGGTCCACTACAAATTGAGAAACCCAACCCTAATTTAGTAATCAAACCACCTGCTAAAGGTATACTTTGGAAATCAGCTTTCAATCCACATGCGAGAGCTGCTCAGAATTATAACAGTGTTGAAGACTTAGCTATTTCCCCTTCAGCAATGTTGGCTTTGGAAGTGTTGCAATCATGCCCAACACATTGTAAATTACTATTGTCTGCTATAGGAGCTGTCAATATTCAGGATACGAACCTAATAATATTCAATTTAGAGAATAGTACACCCTGCCTCCCTCGTCAAATGGCTTTCCAGATTCCAGTGTTAGTCAAAAACAGACCTTGCTTTCAGACTATGATTGATGAAGGAGCTTCTACGTGTATTATGTCGATCCAGTGTTGGAGATCACTTGGTTCTCCCACACTCAATCAGTCTCCGACAATTATAAAGGCTTTTGATGGCTGAGGGTTCCATCCTTTTGGTGTTTTGCAGGATTTACCTCTAGGGGTTGAAGGCAAAACCGTAAATCTAGATGTGGAAGTGGTTGATGCCCCTCTAGATTAAAACCTTCTCCTAGGTCGCAGTTGATCTTATGCTATGACTGCTATTATTTCATCGGTCTTTCAGCTTATCAAGTTTCCTCATAATGGAAAGATCGTTACAATAGACCAGCTGACTTATTTCTCATCCGACCCAACCTCTACAGATAGTATTCAACACGTCGGTAAAACAACTATCCCTTACAAGGATGTTGGAGTAGGTTTGATTAAAGATTCTGGTTTACTAGGAACTTTTTCCTTCCCTCCTCCTAACATATCACCTTCTATTACAACTATTCATATGATTTCATCAAACACTATTTCTTTTGATGATCCTTGGATCATACCTTCTGATTCTAAGGTGGATTCATTTGGTGACGTGATGCCTTTGAGTCCCTTTGAAATTGCATATCAGGCTGTACAGTCGTTTTCTGACTCTTATTCAACCAAAACTAATCCAATGAATGTGGTCCATGGGGAATCACTTTTGATATCAACCTTAGCTTCAACAACATTTTCTGATCCTATTCATACTGATGAGAAGATTCGTGAACTTTTGTCTATTGATGATTTACCATGGGAAGATCTTCATCATCGATCTTTGTTTTTACTTGAGCTTGATCATTTTGAAAATGATTTTTCATCTATTTTTACTACTGACTATGTCAAAGAACCACAGAATCCATTGCAACATCCCGATTCTGATTTAAATTTGGGAAATATCTCTTGAATGGTTCCTATTGACATTTCAGTTAAACCCGGAATTATTGAAAACATTCATATAGGTGCTTCCTGCATGGATGATGAAATCCAAACTTATAAATCCCTATTTCAAGAATTTTGCGATGTGTTTGCCTGGTCATATGAATAAATGCCAAGAATCGATCCATCAATAGTTGTTCATGAAATTAAAACTTACCCGGATGCTAAACCTGTCCAGCAGCGTTTGCGTCAGATACATCCAAGAAAAGCCACTGCTATCAAAGCTGAAGTTGAGAAATTACTTCATGCAAGTTTTATTTATCCAATTCCTTTAACCGATTGGGTATCAAATATTGTTCTTGTCAACAAAAGCAAGGAACGATAAGAGTATGTATCTACTATAGGGATATTAATCGAGCTTGTCCTAAAGAAAATTATCCAACCCCCTATATCGATCAAATTATTGATGATTGTGCCAGTAGTGAAATGTTCTCCTTTATGGATGGTTTTTTTGGTTACAATCAATTCAACATACTCCCTGCTGATCAATCTAAAACAGCTTTCATTTGTCCATGGGGGACATTTGCTTATTGCAAATTACCTTTTGTATTGAAGAACGCTGGAGCAAATTTTCAAAGGGCTATGTCTTATGAATTTCATGACATCACGCACATTGTGCAGCCTTATCTCAATGATTTACTTACCCATTCATTGCGTAGAGCCGATCATCTCACTCATTTATGAGCTATCTTTATGAGATGTAGGCATTATTGAATTAGGCTGAATCCACACAAATGTGTATTTTGTGTAGAAACGGGTCGTTTACTGGGATGTTTTGTTTCAAAATCTGGCATTCGTGTCGATCCCTCGAAGGTTGAAACTATCGTTAATCTACCTCCTCCTTTGACTCTTTGCCAACTCCAAAGTTTGCAAGGGAAAGCAATTTTTTTACGTCATTTCATTCCTAACTACGCCAAGAAAACAAAAGGTTTCATCAGGTTGTTAAAACAGAACATTTCATTCTTTTGGGATGAGATCGTTGATCGATCCTTTGATGCACTCAAACATGCGTTGACCCATGCACCGTTACTGTATCTTCCCAATTACAACCAGGATTACTTTTTGTACCTCGTCGCTTCTCATTCCACCATTCAGATGGTTTTAGTTTAGGAAGATGAATTCAACAATGAACATGTGATTTACTATCTTAGTCAAACTCTGCATCTAACTGAGATTACATATTCGCATGTGGAGAAATTGGCCTTGGCAGTTGTTCAAGTTGTCCAAATATTTCATCGCTACATCTTATTACGCAAAACCATGGTAATTTCTGACTGTAAACCTATGATGTATATCTTGACCAAACAATTGCTAGGGGGAAAGTATTCCAAATGGATAGTTATCTTGCAAGAATTTGACTTGGAATTTGAAAAATCCAAGGCAAAGAAATATTTGGTTTTTTTCGAACTGATGTGTGATTTCCCGCGTACTGATACTGAAACTGTGGTGGAGGATCCCATTGCGGATGAATCCTTGTTTCTTATCAGTACTTTTGATCCATGGTATGGAGATATTATTGTTTATCTCCAAAACTAATATTTTCGGCTTGAAATCTCATGATCTCAGCAATGGAAAGTACGTTTCCAATCCCAACAATACAATATTATTGGTGATACACTCTATCGTCGTGGGGAAGATTCTATTTTCCAACATTGTCTAACTCATGAAGAAGCTGAAAAGGTTCTGAATGACTATCACTCTGAAGCATGTGGCGGTCATATGTCTGGGTATGCCATAGCCCAAAAGATATTGTGCACTGGTTATTTCTGGCCATCCTTATTCAAAGATTGTATCTATGCAGTCAAGAAATGCCACAATTGTCAAATTTTTTATCGTAAGATGCATGCTCCACCCGCTCCCCTCCACCCTATAATTGTTGTTGGTCCTTTCGCAAAGTGGGGTATTAACTTTATTACATGTAACCCTCACTCGGTCGGGGGGCATGCGTATATTATCCTAGCGGTAGATTATTTTACTAAGTGGGCCGAGGCAATGCCTACATTTTCGGATAACGACAAGACTGCTACAACTTTCATATTCAATCATATAATTGCTAGATTCAGTGTTCCTCAAGCTATTATTACTGATCATCGAAGTCATTTTCGAAACATCATGATCACTGAACTGACAGATCAACTTGGCTTGCGTCACGATATTTCTACTCCGTATTACCCATAGGCTAATGGTTTGGTTGAAGCTATCAATAACGTTTTAGTCACTATGATCCAACGAATCATTGGTATTCATAAATAGAATTGGCATAACATGTTATTTTCAGTGCTTTGGGCATATCAGAACTCAGTAGAAACATCAACTTGTTTCACTTCTTTTCAACTGGTCTATGGTTTAGAAGCAGTGTTACCTATTGAATGCAAAATTCCGTCATTGTAATTAGCCATAGAATTACTCCCAACCACTTCTGAAGAGGAGAAATGTTTCTTGTACTTAGTTCAGCTAGATGAGAATCGACGCACTGTTGCAATAGCAAACAATACTCATGCAAAACAAATAAAAGCTCAGTATGACCGAAATGTTACACCTCGTAATTTTTCAGAAGGAGGCCTAGTTTTACTATATGATCAAGAAAACGATAAGCTAGGGGCTGGAAAATTTGTACCTATGTGGCATGGTCCTTATATTGTTAAGCAAAAGCTGGCAAAAGGGGCCTATGAATTGGTAGATTTTGATGGTGTCTCTTTGGGTAAACCCAGAAATGGGCTTTATCTAAAGAAATATTATGCTTAAATTTAGGTGTGGAGATTTTTGTTAGATTAGATTCTTTATAGTTGGTGTGTCTTAGATTAGAAAAGTGTGCCTAGTTTAGAAAGTGCTCTTATCATTATTCCTGCCTATCTTGATTTTACTCTTGATATTGCAGATGTCGACGTCTCTTCAAACATACATTGGTTTTGCTGATGGTGCTTGTCGTAATACACGGAACATTTCTTCCACAGCTTGGGTTATCTATTCACCCTCTGATGAGTTAGTATCTATGCATGGGGTAAGCCTCGGTCAAACAATGAATAACATTGCATAGTATAGTGTAGTGATTGAGTTATTATCTGAATCCATCTCATTTGGGATTTAGAGTTTGATTGTTAGGTTAGATTCTAAACTCATTGTATTACAGCTTAATAGGGTTTATGCCATTAGAAATCCAATGTTATTAAGATTATTTTTGAGAGTTCATCTCTTGGAACGTGAATTTGATTACATTGAATATCAACATATTCCAAGACATTTAAATACTTTAGCAAATGCAGTTGCTTCTCATATGATAAATAGACATTTGCAATAATCAAAACAGTAAATTTAAAAACATTCAATAACATGTTACACAAGATAAGCCGGTAATAATTATTTATCATAGCATAGAAGAAGTGTGTGAAAATATACATCGTCTTTGATCATAGGTTGAAAAACACCTTATGATCGACAAAAATGATAATACAAAAAGACAAAAATGTCATGTGAGTCTACAAAAGCGATCATCCTATCCCTGGTGATGATCACGATAAGAAACCACTGCTCGGGCCACCCTACAAAGGAACCTCCTAAAAGGTCCTGGGACCCCAATCACATATCGTTGTAACCTAAGTGGAATATCATCTATGCCAGTCTCTGGAATATCTACTGTCAAGCGCTCTAGAGGATTCTCCAAGTTGGACAGGATCTCTGGTGAATGGTCCTATGGGGCTGGTGCTGCTGTAGTTGGGTGTCTCCCTCTTAAGGTTGGAGAGAGGCTGGTTGTCATGGACCCACATCTGCATTTAAAACTTTTAATTGTTAGTTTTGGATGATTTAAAAAAAAAAACGAAAAAATTAATTAAAATTTAGAAAGTGTTGAAAATGATTTTACCTCAATCATCCCACTGCTCTCCTGGTGGAAGAATCATGTCTGGGTCACCGCGATAATCCATCCCGGCATATGGAAAATCCTGAATCACAAAAAGTTGGTTGTTCAACCAACGAAAATACTCAGGCAGAAATCGAACAACCTCTGAACCCTCCTCAGGGTGATGGGCCATCAAAGCAACCCAACGCATTATCCTAGGCTCTCAAGGAGCACCAGCATCAACAGGAAGATGTTGCAGGGCTAGCATAGGGATCCTCTTTAAAGCAAAGCTGACAATGAGAAAACCATATCCAAAATTTTTCAGTTGTCCGTTCTTTGCTCTGGTAAGTTGGCCTTTCACATTTGCCAACACAGCCTCGCACTAGTTGAATATGGTGCCTCGATAACAGTTTACAACTGTCTGCATCTAGGATCTATTAGCCACATGCAATGATGCACTCCCGCATAGCCTAGTAACATTGAATGCAATAACCGTAAGTTCAGGACGATCATCGTTTTAATATCAATCCGTTTGTCCTTTGTTTGATCATTGCAAAACTCCAATCAAAGACTAGCGATAGACTGGCCACCTGGCCTAGTCCCGAAAAGAGATAATCATTCACCTCTCTTGGGCAAACCAGCCAAAAAATATATGTCCTCTAGCTTGATTTTGAGCCGGTGGCCACCAATCACGAAACACTGGTCCTGTATGTTCCACCTGTCTACCAGCCATTGCAAGAAGTCTACTTGGGCCCTCATACCTGGTATGGCCCAGAACATAAACAGTCCACATGCTCTCAATGCATTCAATGTGGGCAAATGATTTATTGCAGAAACATCCACATCCTTATGCTCGCGTTCCCGCCAAATAAGCATTTTGAGTGTCCTATAATGCAAAAAAGACATACTAGAACAATTTTGTTTGGAAAATTTTGGGAAAATATGGAGAAAAATCAGATTTAAAATTCATATTTGCAGGGTCCGCACCCGCCAGTTACAGATAGTGCATAGATCCGTACGGGCTGTAAGCAACAGGTGCAAACCCACGACTTTTTTCTTTGTAGACAAAAGTCGAGGTCCGCAGGGGCCGCATGTTGCACCTGCGGACCCCCGTGAGCGAATTTCTAATCTAATTTTTCCCTTAAAAAATAAATCTAAAGCCTAAAATTAAAATGTAAATGGATGAAATACAAGTTAAGGAGGATGTGGATTACCTGGAGCTGACGGTTTTTGATTCCAACGGACGGATTTTCCAGAATCTTCACAGGAACGTTTTTACCCAAAAGCTCTCACTTCTCACTCTGAAATCAAATGGTAAAAATGAACTTAGAAAAGCCCTTTTTATAAGATTTTTTGAATAAATGAATTTTTAATTTATTTATTTTTCACTTTAAAAAGGTAACTTTTTAAATACATTTTTATTTATCTTAAACATGTATGAATAATGTTTTGAGTTTTTGTGCAGAATATTCGATTTTTCAGGGAAAATGAATCATTTTTCAACAAAGAGTATATTTTTATCACTTTTTCAGACTCTTTCAAAAATTTACGAAAAAGCGAAACATTGGAGTCCTCTTTAAGCTCTTTTCTGACTCGTAAAATATGAAAATAGTGCCGAGTTTTTCCCCTTTTAACTCGTTAAATGGAATTAAAAGAGCAATCCACTTACAGTTCTTTTCTGACCTTATAAACATGAAAAGATCACAGGACTTTTGTCGTTTCAAGTTCAATACTAGTTATGAAATGACATGTCTTTGTTCACTTTTTTACTTTTTTCGGATCAGAGTCACTAATTATGAAAAGTACTCCTTGATTGTAATTGTCAAGCGGTTCTCTCAAGTATTATTTTATACTTTTTTGGGCTTGAGGGACACAAATTTATGAAAAAGGACACCCATGGAGTTTTCTTAAGTTTTTCTTCTAACTCCCTAAAATTGAAAAACACTGAGTTTTTCCTATACTAGACTCATTAAAATTTAACAGTAAAGGACCTGTTCAATTTTAAACAGAAACAAGCCACTCCTTCTTAGGGTTCAAATTTTAAACTAAGTTGGACTCATCCAAAGGATGAGATTATAAACAAGCAAATGTTATCCTCCTCAAGCTTGTCAAAAATAAAGAGGTACTTGCTAGAAATGGTGGGGGAAAAGAGAGAAAAATGAACCTGTTTGTTACACTTTGTGTTTTAGAAAAGCCGTTAACCACTCTCGAACACGACATTTCTATTCACCTGGGTTGGGAAATCCTTTGCCTAACAGTTAATCAAACCATATTGAAAGTCTTCAGCCGGTTTCTGGATATTAGCTTTGGGTCAATTGTCACCAAACCATCTGCAGTGTCGTTATGTGTTCAAGAGGTCAGTTCAAATAAACCATTCATTTGCAAAATATCTGTCATCCATTTTTGACCATCCCTGAGTTAGTCCTTGCTAATATATTTCTTCAAAACTTGATCTATGATTTCGTGTTGTGGCTTGCCTATGACGAATCACTTTCTATTGACATCATCTCATTATCTAGGAAGTTGATCTAGAAATCGTTAGTACCTTGAAAATTGCATGCCCTAATGGCAATTTTCTCAGCTTCGATGATAGGTTTCACCATTGACCTTCGATCGAATGATTCCATGACATGTTTGACTTCCACTCATTTATTCACATTTCATGGATTGTACTAGGTACTTTGAGGGCCATTGACATTACTGGTGGTTTCTCTCACACTTGTTAACAGTTCACGTCATTGACTGGTAATCAAGTGGTTTCTACCATGTTCAACTTCAACACATTCATTCACATGGATAGAATCGTACTAGTTCGAGAAGCAGAAATCAAGACCCTGGATCTAGTTTCTACCATCCAGGCCGCGAGGAATTTTGTTATTCATTATACAGTGGACTATTCATAAATAGATGGCTGCATCCATACTGTGTCTACACATGTCTATACCTTGATGTATTACAAAATCATTCGTGTATCATAACAGTTTAGTTAGTTTTCTAGTCAGTTTTGATCTGAGTATGGGAATGCCTACCTTAGCAATGATATTTCTACATATGTATATTTTGCATTAAATGTTTTTATAGGTTCCGACTGGGGTGTCCACAGGATGATCCTTGAAATGATAAAGTACTTCACTCTTCATACATCAGAGACTTCATCTTCATCTATTACAGACTTCGCACTTTAGGGGGAAATCTATTGCACTAAAAATTGTCACCTTGGCATTCTGCAATCTATGTGAGTCCATTATCACTCATACTTTCCTCCTTTGCAAGTCTTAAGCCTCAGTTCCTCATATCAAGCCTTGAAAATAAGAGAAAGCCCTCAAAAGTCTCTAAAACTCTGGTTCCGCACTTTCTCTTTGCATTACCTACGGTCCCGCACCTAATGGTCATGTCTCCTATGCACCTGACCGCTCTGTCTCTGTGTTATGGGTGCGGACCCCTGTAAAAGTTAAAAGGCGCGAGTATATTCTAAAAACTCAATTTCAGTCATTTCTAGAAGCATCTGGAAGGAATCTTGAGGTGGCAAGTTCACTCTCTTAAGGTTCATGCGTCCCATATCTTAAGGATCTAACCCCTTGATGTGAGGAGCTTATCCCTTTGAAGGAGGACTCTATCCCTTCATAGGTGGACCTATAACCTCCTCCTCTACACTATAAAATCAAGCATTGGGCTGGTTATTTGGGAGGTTGAAAGCTGAATATTTTTGAGGTGAAATGCTGCTGGAACTTAGTCTTCTTTAGTCAAGCTTTTATGAGGAGAGATTACATACCTCTAAGATCTCATTCAGAAGAGTGCAAGGCCTGTCAAAGTAAAGGAAATTCCTGTTTCGGACCCTAGGAAGAGCTTGTTCAACATCAAGGCTGAAAAGTTTGTAAGGTTCTTCTACTTCAAAGTTAATACAAATAAGTTTGTTTTTCTCAATAAGCTGTTCATTTATGGTTTATTTTATGGATTCCTTGATCACCATAATAGACATGATTTATGATATTTGCTATGCAGGTGCTATTTGATGTTTGCTTGTTTGTGATTGTAGGTCTTTAAAAGATAACTCTTTCTGAAGATCGAGGGATG
This sequence comes from Pinus tabuliformis, assembly GCA_031772625.1. Taxonomy (NCBI): domain Eukaryota; kingdom Viridiplantae; phylum Streptophyta; class Pinopsida; order Pinales; family Pinaceae; genus Pinus; species Pinus tabuliformis. The sequence continues at coordinate 753,447,421 of CM062812.1, forward strand.
ACTACAACAAACAAGCGTTGGATCTAAGGTAGGATCGCAACACCTCTATATTCTTTATTTGTAAATTGTATATGTCTAGAGAAAGATAGATTTATTTGTCTGTTTGTTGGTAGATTATCTTGTGATACTAGGGAGATTGGTCTTGTCCACAAGAACGATTTATCCGGCCAACATCCCCCTGAGCACATGCAGAGTCTGAAAATATATTTTTCAAAAGAATAAAATGACTCTATAACTCAACTAAGTGAGTATGACTTCCCTAATACTAATGACTCATAGATACATTAGTCACCTAACCAAGTGGGGATACACCAAATTTGACTCATCCACCCAACAAAGTGGGGATATACCAAGTGTTTATACATGACTAAAATAGCAATTATTACATCATCCTTCCCATGCATAGTGGGGCTACAAATTAGGTATTTTCATGACCTTTACATAAAATTATATACATGACATTTATAACAAGGACCAACGATCTAAAAAAGACCATGATAGTCATCAGCAACTATCATACACCATATATGATCTGCACTATAAGTATCTGCCAGCAACATCAAGATCAACAACCTTTATATGTCCATCATCAAGAGAGTCACCTGAATCAAACAACTATGTGGATCAAGCAAATATAAGTATCATCATATACCAAGGTCTTCTAATATAATTCCAACAATGCATTATTAGAAACATATGCTCCCCATGAACCTGTGCGAACTATTCACTGTTAGATCTTATCATTGCAAATATCAGTAAGAATCATCAAGGCATAATCATCAACCAGTTGTTCATCAAATTATTAACAGCTTATGAGGGCCAAAACACTTCCACATATCATCAACAGACTGTAATCATGATCACTCAAAACATAACAGATAAATGATAATTTATCGAACCATATCAAACCCCTTTTTCTAAGTCTGTCCAGATGCTTTTTCCTCAAACCAACATATACGCGACTGTGCAGATTCAAACTCGCGTATATACGCAACTTGTCTTCATGATAACTGCATATGAGATTTATAACACTGAATTTTCACACTTTTATCTCCCCTTGAGTTTGTTATGTCGGTATACTGTGCTATGCCACATCTTTCTGGCTATACTTCCTTATTCTTCCATACCTTGGAGTGTGATGATGTTTTCTCCTTTTGGTATGTTGGACAAAATTTGCTCTTGCATTCTTTTTTTATATTCCTAAACTTGTTACAAGCATAACATCTTATATGTTTCATATTCCCTCTATAGCAGTCAATGGATTTGTGACCAACCATAATGGAAGAAAAACAATATCCCTTAAAGTACTTAGAAGATGATGATCTTTCTGTGTGATGGTTATTATATTGACCCATTCTACTTCGGCATCTATCTACAATATGTCCAAAATTATGACATACAAAACATTCAACATTATTCATCGGAGGAAATAACTAACTATCACTTCCATAGTTAGGAGTAAATGATTTTCTTTGAAGACATTGTTTCCTTGGTCGTTGATGGGGTTGACCTCTTATCTCCTTGTTGAGCATTTCAGATTTTGCATTAGAGTTTCTTTCCTCATCTTGTGAGCTAGATTCACCTTCAATAGTTTCATGAAAACCAAGACCAGTTTTGATGGTAGGAGACCTTTGACTACTAAGAATATTATCCAAAATCTTAGTACTATCTTGAAATTGTAACAATTTATCCTTTTCTTCTAATTTAACTTTTAAGATATTTACCTCAACCGGATATTTCTCTTCCTTTTCCAGATATTGCTTCTTCATGATTTCTTTAGCCTTTCTTCCTTCTTCCATTTGTTTCCTTAGTTTGAGAATCTCATTTTCTTGTTCTTCATCTGTTTGAGGTATTTCTTCATTCTGCTTATTTCAATTTTCAAGATCTTCTTTTAGAAAGAGGAACTTATCTTCAATACTTTCATAGTAACTGGATCTATATTTAAGTCTCTTGATTGTTGTACTCTTTTCATTTAATTCATTTCTTAATGTTATCACTTCATCCTGCAACTTTTGGCATTGATCTTCCTTTTCCTTGTACTACTTCCTTACTTTGTTTCCTTCCTCCAACTGAGATTTTAATATGTTATTCTTCTTTGAAGGCACACTCCATTTTGTTAAATAGATCTTGCTGATCTCTAATTTTATCTGTGAGTCTTTTAACTTCTGCCTCTATATTTGTTTCACTATCACTTTCAATATCAACAACATTGCATGAATAGAGAAAAGTATCACCAGGAGACCAAAAATTTGTACCTGATACTTCTTTTGCTTTTTCATCTTCAATCTGAGGTGATTCTAAATCTGATTACTTGCCTCCACCTGATGGCCAAGTGTCTCTCCTATTGTCACTATTCCTTTGAGATGTCTTCTTCTTTTGAGGTGCTTTCTTATTTAGCTTCTTTCCCATTGTTTCTACGGATCTCCTTCAAGAGATCAAGCTTCTTCCAAAGGACCTGCTCTAATACCAATAGTTGGAAATAATACTGGTGGGGGGGGGGGGGGTGAATCAGTATTTATCAAATCAATAAATTTTTCTTTTCATACTCAAATTTAGATACACTATTTCAATGAAGGGAACACACGTGTGCACGCATCTTTAAGGAAACCAGTGTATATCTAGTGAACTTATGATTCAATTAATTCATCATATGTTGATCTTTAATTAGTGCATTAGTACTTTATTAACCATTTAAACATTAACCATCTGCACTAATAACATAATAAAGCATCACACATAAGAAACACACATGAACACCAAGATTTAAGGTGGAAACCCAATGCAGGACAAAAACCACCTGCTGATGTCATCTTTGTCTTCTTTTAATATAAGAAAAACACTTTTACAATCTTGTACTGGTGCATACTCATACCAGTATGTAGGCACCCCCCTGCGGAAGGCTACAACCTTCTCTCATTCTCTAGCTTCTACTGGAAGGGAGCTACAACCCCCTAGCTCTTTTACTAGCCAATATGTTTACTATTACATAGGTGCCGACCTACAAAAGGCTCCAACCTTCCCTCGTTCTCCAACTACCACTAGAACGGAGCTGCAAACCCCTGGATCTTGTACTCGCCGATATGTCTAGCAATACGTAGGCACCACCCTACGAAAGGCTACAACATTCTCTCTTGCTCCAGGGACCACGTTTCATAAAATTTCATACTGGGTACTCCTGGTACACATCAACACAATATGAAGGCCATGTTTCATCCAATTTTCATACTGGACCCATCAACAACATTGAAGCTCAAAATCAATCACCATTGAAATACAACCAATCATTAAAAACCCATCATCACTAAAGAAAATCACAATCAATCAATCTAAACATTCAAAACAATGTCACTAGAACACAATCACCAAAACACAGAGCAAAACCCAAAACGCTGCATCAATAGCCAAAACCAGCTGCAACTTCAGACCTCATATCTCATAAGTATACACTACCTCGAAGTACTGAACGAGTGTGTATACACACCTTCACCAAGGCGAACTAGTGTATAGATCTGCAAATACTAACTTAAGACTTCATAGCTATTCCAGAATTCAGTCATACCCAGATCATAACATTTATAAAATAAAACATGTGTAAACAATCAGATCTAGACTATCCATGATCAGACCACATAATAATAATTCATTACAAGTCTTATGATCCTGATCCATCATCAACCACTTAGGCTCATCCTTAGTTCAAATCAAGAAAAGCACCAAAAACCCATTACATGCATATTTTCTTTTGATCTAACTCTTCATAAGATATTCATTACTTATAAAGTTAGCCCTTTCATCTTCTCCTCCTTATATATTTAGATCCTTTGTCAATACCTCGGACAAAAACCTTGGACCAATACCTCGGACCAAAAACCTTGGACCAAATACCTTGAACCAAAAAACTCAGACCAAAACCTCGGACCAATACCTCGAACCAAAACCTTGATTTTCCATCCCATACGTGATTTCCCTTCTGTGAAAGTGTGTGCATATGTATACTCTCTTTTTGTTCTGTGAACCTACGTGTATATGATCCTTTGACAAATTGGACATGTGTATACATCTTAAACTATTTTCTTTCTTCAATCTCTAGAGTCTGATCTGTAATCCTGTGTTGTTAACCTGTTGCACTATGAACTATCATCTATGTGAGTTTCCATTAAGGACAACACTTGTATCATAATTCCAACAACTCTAACTATCCACCCAACCACAGATAAGCTACAACCACTGTTACTTGTAGCTATCACCTCCAATCTAGATTCCAGTGCTTGAGATGGAGTTCCTTTTAGAGGAAACATTAACCAATATGGACAATAGAAATAGGATGCCATAATTCCATTATGCGTTCATCCACTAGCTAAACAAGCTTCCACTCAGTCTCCTTAGATTGTTTAGACAAAATCATCATTCATGTCAGTATATCATAGTACAGAGAGTCTCGTCTCAGTTTTAGGAGAAGATATCCCACATCAAGGAAAGGTTCATCATTGGACAAGCTATTAATGAGTAAGAAATCACCTCTCTAGGTGGTCCATCAGAGATTTAAGCACTAGAGCTTCATCCCCATGGAAACTCTTGGTGGTTCAAAAATCCTCACAAGCTCCTTAGTGACTCTTCCCAAACCTATAGGTTCTTGAATCCACAAGCTTCTAGTGGGTTCTTCAACCTTACAAGCAAGCCACTGCTCTTTGTAGTGTTTTTGACCCAGAGAGCCTCTTTGAGGATTTCTTAACTGGTTCACTTTATTCAGAGCTCAATCCCTATTATTTTTTATCGCTGCTCTACTAATTTCTCATATGTGTGAGAGTGAAGTCTCTCTTTACACGTCCAACACTTAGAGGAGTTTCTTCAATGCTCACCACTATTTATTTCCACTACTCATGCATGAATGAATTCCCTTCCCTCGTAGACTTGTTTTGTGCTCTCCCCAACACAACAATCATTTGTTGTTTTTTTAGGCCCACAGATGTCAGCTTCCTTGGATAGTGTAACCCATGTTTTCCTTAATATTTTTTCCTATTCTTACTTATTTTTTGAGCTTAAAGGACACCTAGACCTATATTCTTCTTTCCAGTTAAACTTATTTCTTAGTCAACCGAATTAAAACCACTCAACCAACTAGGACTAATATTTAAAAAACAACATTTCTCAAGAAATTGGAATCAGTGCCCCTTATCTCAACCTTTAACCAATTACAATTTATTTACAAAGGGGAAAATATTGACCAACGGATGTCACAGTCACCTCCCCCTTGGAGCGTAGCACCATCCTCGGTGTTCAATAACCACACACAACAAAACATGCTGTAGACCAAGCATTATTAATTGTGGATATTTATATACATAGCTTTATAGATCATTTACATTGTATTTACATTGCCTTACTTAACAAATAAGAAAGGATGTGTTACCACCATCTGGTCAATCATTTCCCACATGACTTCCTCATGCCCAAAGTGCCTCCACTGTACTTTGACTTACTCTATTTCTCAATTCTGAAGCGTGAGCTACCTCTGATCCAGGGTACATAGATTAGGTTCTAGTTGGAAGTCTCCCTTTGGTTCTACCTCTAACACATACCAATCACTCACGTGATAAGAATAATGCACATATGTTTTCAACAATGAAATGTGGAAAACATCATGCACTCTAACTGATGGAGGCAAGGCCATCCTATAGGCCATTGGCTATATCCCCTCAAACACTTCAAATAGCCCACAAAACTGTGGTTCTAGCTTGGTGTAAGACCCACATTTCAAGGAGCTCTTCTTGGGTCTAACTCACAGGAACACATGTTCCCCTACTTGAAACTCTTTGTGCACTTTATGCTAGTCTGCATAGCTTCTCTGACTATCTTGTTCCACTTTTAAATTCCTTTTGATCATTTTCATTTCCTGCTTAATTTCTTTCAACATATCAGGACCAATAAGGACTCTATTCACTAGATTACTCTAGTTGATAGGAGAATTACAAATCCTCCCATAAAGCACTTCAAATGGGCTCATTCTTAGTGACTCTTCATACCCATTGTTGTATGCAAATTCTACATGTGGAAGGTACTCTTACCACTTCTTGGGCTAGTGCATTACATACATTCTTATCATGTCTTCAATAATTTTGTTTGTTTTCTCTATTTTCCCATCGATTTAAGGATGGCATGTGGTGCTAAATGCTAACTTTGTTCCCAAGCTTACAAATAATTCTCTCCAAAATTTTGAAGTGAATTTGAAATCTCTATCCGAGATAATTTTCTTGGGAACTCCATGCAGTCTCACAATCTCCTTTATGAAAACTTGAGCCACCTCAATAACTAAATTTGTAGATTTAACAACCACGAAGTGAGCCACCTTGATCAACTTGTCGGTGACTACCATGATTGCATCATGTTGTTTTGAAGTTTTTGGAAACCATGTAATGAAGTCCATCAAAATAGCTTCCCACTTCAATTCCAAAATGGGAATAAGATACAACAAGTCATTTGGGTGCTTGAACTAAACCTTAATTTGTTGGCGCTCTATGCATTTGGAGATAAAATCAACCACCTCCCTTTTTAATTCAGGCCAGAAATAAAATTTCTTGATGGTTGTCAACATCTTTTGGTACCTGGGTGGCCAAAGTACAACTTGGCATGAAACTCCTTTAATATGAGTTTCTTAAAGTTGTTGTTATTTGGCACATAAATTTTATTTTGAATTTAATCAACCCTTTTTCTATAAGGAAATAGTTCTGATCTTCATTTCATTGGGAGCCTTATTGTAGCTTCTCCTTTAATTATTATTACTTTTTGTCTTGATGCCCAACATTTTTTTATCTTTCTTTCAAGATTAGTTTTGTAGGAACTTATAGCTGATATAGTTTTGAAGTCTCGTGCTAAGTGCATCAACCAATTTGTTCTCCTTCCCTTTCATATATTTTTTTTTCGATGTAAAATTTGTTGAGCATGGCCAACCATATGAATTTCCTTGCATTTAACCTATTGTTGAAATAAATACTTCAACCATCCATGAGAAATTATTAGAGTGTATTTTCTACCAAGAAGGTAGTGTGTCCACATCTTCAATGCATGGATGATGGAAGCCAATTCCAAGTCATGAGTTATATAGTATTGTTTAAGATCATTTAATTTTCGAGATTCATAGCAGATAACTTGGCCTTCCTACATCAGGACTCCACCAAGTCCATCCTTTTAGGAATTTCTACATACAATCAAATCATTTTCAGGATCTATTATTCTTAACACTGGTGCATTGGTCAACAACTACACAAGCTAATTGAAACTTGCAACAAAATCAACTGTCCATTCGAAACTCTTTCATTTCTTTTGCAAAGTAGTAATTGAACAACCAATCTTGGAGAAATTCTTAATAAATATCCTATTATATTTTGCCAGTCCCATGGAGGACCTAACTTCAGCAACATTTGTAGGTGTTGGCCATTCCATGATAGCCTTTTCCTTTTCAATATCAACTTCTACTCCCTCTCTTGAGACAATGTGTCCAAAGTAATGAATCTGTGACTAAAACATATTACACTTACAAAGTTTTGCATAAATCTTATTATCTATTAGAAATTGTACTAATGCATCCAATCACTCTTCATTCTCCTCCTTGGTCTTCGAATAGACCAAAATGTCATCAACAAAGACTATGTTGAACTTATCCAAGTATGGGTGCAACACATTGTTCATCAGGCACATAAAGTTTCAGGCACATTGGTAAGCCCAGAGGGCACTACCACAAATTCCTAATTCCCATACCTCATTCTGAAGGTTTTTTTTACGAATGTAATCATTATTTATACACATCTGATGATAGCCTCACTTGAAATCAATTTTAGAGAATATTGTTGCTCCTATCAACTGATCAAATAAATCATCAATTTGCAGTAATGGATACTTGTTACTGATGGTTACTTTATTCAACTATTAATTACCAATACACAACTTGATTGTGCCATCCTTCTTCCTAAAAAACATAATTAGTTCTCCCCATAGGGAGACACTTAGCCATATGTAGCCCTTGTTTAGAATCTCCTTGAGATGTAGCTTCAGCTCACATAATTTTGGAGTGCTCATTCTATACGAAGCATTGGATGTCAGAGCTTCCCCTGATGCTAATTTGATGGAAAATTCTATTTGTTGATGATGATGTAAACCAAGAATCTTTTCAAGAAACACCTTTTAAAACTACTATAAAATAGGGTAATTCCTCACGATGTCATTTTCATCATTCTCAGTGCCACGATTAAATTCAGTACTATCGGATATTTACACAACAAATAAAAGGCATCCTTTTTTGCAGCTTATTTTGGCTTGCATAGATGAAATTAATCTCATTGAATTGGTTTTTTTATTTACACAAAATATTATTTTCTTTCAACTTTATCTAGGCATTCAATGGTCTTCTCAAAGAAGTCAACCTTCGTTCGGTGCACATAAAACTAGTCCCTGTGCAATAATACACTATATGCTACCAATGGAAATATGTTCAGGTTTGTAACTATCGGCATCCTATTTAATTTGATTAGGCAAGAATTCACCCAATACTCAACCCTTATTCTCATCCCTCTAGCTAGTTGAACTAGCCAAGACTCATCGTGTGCTTCCTTCTTTAGTGTGCAATTATAAACAATAACAAGACTGATGTGACAAAAAATTGAACCAAGGTCAATCAAAATTTAAATGTTTTGGTCATGGAGCATACCTTCCATCTGTATAATCATTCCTTGATCACCATCTTGGCGATTATCCACCATTGCGTAAATTTTGGGTATGCCTTGAGCTACATCATTAACTGTCCGTGCCTCCTACACATTGCACAATATCAGGCGAGTATGCTTGTGTCATGGGAAATCTTTCCTTAGGTTATTTTCTCCACAAGTTCATCACTTCTATGAACCCTTCCCATAATTTTTCGCTTCATCTTGAGTAGAATAGCCTTTCTTGGAAGTGTTGGAATTTTGATGTTTGCCTTGGTTAACAGGGGCTTCACTTTATCCCTTGGTTGTTTTTTTCTTTTTCCCTTTGAACTTGATATTGCCCTTGTATTTCCAATCTAATTTATATTTAGGCCTACACCTAAACTACTCATAACATTGCTTCAATTTTTGAATTGTACCTTATAATGTCTTGGGCTCATCAAACTCGATTCTATCCATAAAATATTGTGGCAGTACACTGACATACCTTAAAATCTTTACTTTCTCCTCGTTAAGGTAGGGAACTATTGGCTTAAGGTGGGCTAACCTAGGTTCAGGGTTGTTCACGCCAACCAACAAAACCCTCAATTGCTAGCCCTTTTGGAAAAAACCTGCGTAGCGCAGGTTGCAGTCTCACCCGAAGAAGTATTGGGGGATGCTAAAACCATTTTTTTGCATCCAGGGATATGTGATAAGCAGCTTCTAATTCTGCACAGCTTCAGACCCGCCTTCGCGCATATCGGTATCTTCATAGGGATCTTCACTATAACTAAGTTAAAATGGCTTCTATACCTTCGCGAAATTCTACAATTAGTCTTTGCAGACCTTATCCAGATGATCTATGTATTTTCGCGCATTAATAAACAACCTTGGATCTAAGTTCACTCAGATCTATCCAATTCATCAGAAAAGATAGCAAAATTAACTATTATCTTCACAAAACAAGATAACTAATTAAATTATGCATTAATAAGATAGATCCAGTGACTTTGTGCAGCATCAATTCATTATTTCATAAAACATATCATTAAGCGACAAAATATAACATAAATAGATTCAACCAAATTGCACAATAATTCTCCAAAATCGGTCTTTATTATCTTCAGTATTCAGATTATAGACTCTTCTACACTATGCACTCAACTGCAGGGTCAGCACACTCAACTATGGACTTAGCAAGGCCTCCTATGCACTCATCTGCAGGAGCCTTTCCCTTCTCGCCTAAGTACAGGAAGCATAGCCTTATTGCCTTAGCACTTTCCCAAATAGTTTATTCTTCTTTATCTGCTACTTAACCTCCCCTTTGACTCATTATGACTCAAATATATATAGAATTTTCAATACAATACCATGGTCCGCAGACCATGGGTGATTCTCAAAACTAACTTAACTATCTATCCAAACAAGGGGCTAAGACCCCTTTGACACTTATCCATATGCACACTCTGCATCCACATATCATGGAGACTTTACATCTTTTAAAAAAACATATACAAAATTTGGGTTAACTAACCCCAAAACTAACCGTAGGGACCTTATCCTAATAGGCTCCCAACACAAAGATCATGACTTGCCCTCTAGTCTCGTAGTTAGAGCTGCGATTTTGCTGCAAAGACCACCCAACTCAACCTACATCACTGCAACTTCAGCAACACTCTGTGCCACTGCCTGTTGTACCTCTTCAACCAATTTCTCTATTTTTGTCCCTTCCACTTGTAGGCGCATTGTCCTCTACGTCTACTGTAGCCCCTTGAGCTTCTCCTGAAGTGATAGAGTAAGCTGACAACCTTCCTCTAGCCATGGATGCAATCTTCCCTTCAGCAAGGCCTCTTTCTGTTGCAAGTCCTCCACCTGTGTTAGCAGATGCTTTCCCTCTTGTAACTTCACTAAGCATTGTGCTAGCACCAAAGTGCATGCAGTCACTCAGACCTCATCATATTGCTGATGTGTCTCTCGAACATTTGTGTTCATCTTCTGCAGGTTTGGGTCCTCCCATAGATTCGTCCATAATTCCATCTTTACATCAAACATCAACGAGCAGTCATTGACTATGGTATCCAATGTATTCATTCCCTCCTTGATTTCTGCTCTGTGATGCTCCGAACCTCTGGCAGAGTCATTGGCTACAACTTCAACTACAACTCTGATATTTTCATCTACAAATCGAAAGTCACCCTACTAACTTCCTCGTTTGATGCCCATACTATAGCATCCAATTTCCTCACTTTGGTTGAGGCCTCTACATCCTCTAGTATGTTCACTTCAGGTACTAACTTGCAGGTCCGCTCGATCGTTGTTTCTAGGCTCTAACGTCATGTCTACAACTCCTCCTTTTCCTTCAGTGCAAGAGTTTTCTTTGTGAACAACTATTCATTGTTGACCTTAAATTCACTGACGACAGTGAGGGCGTGCTATTATCTGATCCTCAACTCATCTAACACCCTTGATGTAATGCATGGAGGGTCTGGAGTGGTAGCGCGACCAAATTCAGGCCCATATATTTCACTGTTTTGATCATAGCACGATCCTTATCTGATTCTACATGGACTAACCCCTCTGGCAATGGAATGACTCTTAGGTCCAGAGTCTGTTCTAGCTCTACCACTATGCTACTTCCCTGTGTCAAGCTTGCTTGCTCTCCACTCGCTTGCCCAATTCCTGCCTAGATCCTATCCACCTAGGTATGGAACTCATGTAGATGCTTTTGGACGCTCGCCAACATTTGCATATATCACTGCTCAAATTGTTGCAGCACCTCTATCATCGTATCTCTAACTTTATCATTATTCTCATCGAGATAACTTTCTGTCACGACCATTGGGTTAAGATGCGTCTGCTTTTCCGACTTGTTCTTTTTGTGTTGTCCATCAATCTTCTTGTGATCGCGCCTCTTGAAGAGGAAAGGAGTGCTCTGATCCTCACCGCCGCATCCTCCCTGTTCTGACAACTCTTGCTCATCAGTGCGATGCGAAGTTAATTTTCCACCTTCCTCTGTATCGTGTCATTCCTTTTCTACCTACTCTTTAGCAGCGTGCTCTTTCTCGATTCATTCCTTCTTGTTTTTCTTAACCAAGGTGCGCATGGCCTTCTAAGATGCATCCTTTCGCTTTTGCGCAACAAAACTCTCGATGCCTTTGCTTGTTCCCACATCTAACATCATGGATTCAAGCCACTCTGCTAACCAATACCCCACAACTTCTTGCACATCTATTGCGGATACCAAATAAGGCAAAAATTTCCATGTTTTCTCTGGGTCCTTCCGCGCTATGATTGATACGTTGTGGAAGTCGGCCTTAAACCCTGCGTAGGCCTTTGATTGTTCAAACAAGGTTGGGGACAACCTTGGTCTTTGATTAATCACCATTCGAAGGTCCATTTCCATCAGGATCTAGAAAATCTTCATCTCCCTTACTAATCAGGGATACTTTGTAGACCACAGCGAGGTGAACCACGTTGCCTCGGGTAAATTGTCCTTGTGCGTGGAAACTGGTTGTCCTCCACCAACCTCCAAGTAGCACAATAGACACTAATATCCATGCATAGTGGAATCACTTGCTTTCTTCTTGGGCTTCTCAGCAATTCATGAGAAACTCTTGGCAAAGATAATTGGCCCAATTATAATGAAATACCTTCATGCATTGTGCTGCAAGTGATACTACGGGCGCTGGAACTTCATCCGTGTGACACTTTCTCATGATCTTGCCCACGAGAATCTGGGCAGCAAACTATACTGCCTAGTCTTGAATTGAAAGGATAGAGTATCTGCATGACTTTTTCACAATACCACACTCTTTCTTCATTTTGTCAGCTAATTATTTCTCCTAGGTTTTCCCTTCAAACTCCTTGGTACGGTCAGCTCCTTTGTGAGGAAAATTCATCATCCTATGGATCAACACGTCAGTTATTGGGATGGGCTACCCAAGCCACAAACACCCATCATGCACCAGCACAAGGAGCTGGCGCACACACAATGTATTGATCGCAGAGCAATGATAGTGCGACACTAAGAGCATGTTCAACAGCCCCGCGTGCTCAACTCCACGAACCCACTTCATGGGCCCCAACTTCATAACCCCCATTTCTTCAACATATATCTTTGTTAGATATTTGTGGGTTGCTAATTGTGACAACTTCTCACGGTCCGCAAGGTCTCAGTCCTCCATTTCAGTACTGGAATGCGCACTAACCTAGGACCTTCAAATTTGACCTACTCAGGTAGTAGGGGTGTCGCCACTGTGAATTTCTCGCAATTGGGATCCTTGGGTACTTTGGTTCTTCCCTTCCGTGAAGGGATATACTCAAGAAGCCTTGAGATAGGCTCGATCTCTTTGACATCGACTTCTTCGACACCTTGGTATTCCTCCTCTTCTAAATCCACCACTTTTTCCAATTGTTTGTCATTTTTCTCCTTCTACACACCTTCAGATTCTTCCTCAATGACATTCTCACCAGCACCAACTTCTTTTGCTTCTCCTTTAAGATGGGTTCTTTCTCTTTTTCGAAGGATTTTTGTGGCCTTGGCAACCTTGGGGCGGTAGGCACAGTGGTTGAAGCTTCCATGCTAAAAATTTCAAGGCTCGGCGTGTTAGACACAAAAACTTCAGAACTTATGGCTTCAACAAGGTTGGTGGTAATCGTTTTCTAAAGAATAACCTTCTAATTCCAAGTAGGTAAGGCAACAAATGCTAGGCTTGACATGAAATCCTCCCAAAATTGATGGCTCATAAATGTCCGACAACAAATCACCCAGACAAGTCTCAGAATGTAAAGTGTTCTTTAGTGGTCAAACACGCAATATTTATAGGAATTTTTTAATCCAAATCTGACCGTTCCCCCCAAAATCTGATAATAAATGCCTCTTTTGTGGCAGATCTTCAAATATTTTCTCCATAAATAGTGCCTACCCGCTCCTCTTAACTGATTTTTGGCCATCAAATCATGAATATTAACCTCAACGGCTACATTTGGACCCATCTGTGAAACACCATCCTTCATGGCACAACTCATCTAGTGCATCTTCTCCTGTCACACCCCTGTCATCCATCACGCAGCCCTCCTACCATGTTCACCACATCAGGAAGCATAGTTTATAGTCCCATAATACCTTACAACTTCCTGGATTAATGAGACTATCCTACTGCCATATATTCATCACGTAGGCGAAGGATCCCCTGTGTACAACTTCAACCTACTTCCGTTCACTTTTCCAAGGAATGGTTCCCCATTCAGCTTCGCGAGCTAAAGTGTGCCACTGTCTATGATCTCCTTAATAACATACGGCCCCAACCAGTGCATTTGAAATTTTCCTGGAAACTTCGTGAACTTTATGTCATATAACAACACCAAATCATCTATCTTGGACGTGCGTATCATAATATGTAGATCATGCCATGCCTTCTCACGTTCCTTTTGCACTCGATGGTGAAATCCTTCAAGGAAGCAGTATTCTTCTAACTCCATGAGCTGCGTGAGAAGTTCCTCCAAGGTCTCATGGTCCACCATCTCAGTCAAGGCTACAATCCTTAAACTGGGCACAATATATTCCATCGACATGACTACTTCAATTCCATAGACCCGCTTGAATGGCGTTTGTCCCGTCAACTTCTTGGAGTTCGTCCTATAAGCCCATAACACAATAGGTACGCACATGTCCCAGTCATTCTATTACACGTTTCATACCTTTGTCAATGCATGCTCCAAGATCTTATTAAAATATTCCACTGTGTCGTTCACCTATGGGTGATAGGGTGTGCTCGTCTGATGATATACTTGAAATTATTCTAACATCGTGTTGATCATTTCATTAGAAAAATGCATACCTCTATCGCTCTTCAAAATCTTCAAGCATCCAAACCTTGTTAAGACATACTTGAAGAGAAACTTCGTAGCAGTGGCAGTTGTAAAATCCCTCACTGGCTGCGCTTCTGCCCATCGGGTTAAATACTCTGTTGCAGTAATGATATACTACACGCCCATCTTCTTCCCTGGTGGTTGTATGGGACCTATAAAATCAATGGCCCATTTCTCAAATACCTGCAATGAAACTTGGGGATTTAAAGGCAATTCATCCCTTTGCGAAGGCTGCCCCATCCTTTGGCAAGCATCACACGCCTTACAATATGCCTTAGAATCGTTGTGTAATGTTGGCCACCATAAACGAGTGCGCAAAATCTTCTATGTAGTCGCTTTCCCTGCATTGTGGCCTCCTACCACTCCTCCATCAGCTTCAGCTAGGATACTCACACGTTCAAACTCTGGAACATATCTTTGCAATATCTCATCCGCCCCCATATTATACAAATTACTCATGATTACTGAAAAATTTGCAGCGCGAACTACTAAGTCCTTATTTTGTTGAGTGGAATAGTCTTCGGGGTTGTTCTCATTGTTAAGAACTGAATAATGTCAGAAAATTGATCCTCCATGACGTACACCACAAAGAGTTCCGTTTCCAACAGTCCTCCCTCCAAACTACTTGGTTCCTCACCTGTTAAAATCCTTGACAGGTGGTCTGGTCTTACATTCATCCATACAAGCTTCACAATTACCTCAAATTCATACTCCTGGAATAATAGCAACCATCAGCATATCTTCCCCCCCAACACACACTTATTGACCAAGTACTTCAGTGCGGAGTGATCTGCGTTCATATTAAAGTGTCTTCCCAACAAATAATGCTTGAATTTCTGTAGCATGTAGGCCATTGCCAACCCTTTGTGCTCTGTGGTGGAGTAATTATTCTCAGATTTGGATAACTTCCTGATCATGAAAGTTATCGGATTATTGATCTCTCCCTCTCCTGCTCGTGTTAATACCACTCCCAGCGCAATACATGATGCATCAACATGCACATGAAACTCCTTCTTCCAGTCTGGAAACACCAAGATAGGTGTTGTCACCATCTTCTCCTTCAAGACATCCAAGATGTGCTGGCAGTCTTCATCCCAACATAACATTGCATCCTTCTTTAACAATTTTTCCATCGACGCAGTTATCTGGGCATATGCCTTAATAAACTTTCTCTAGTACCCAGTGTGTCCCAGAGTCGCGCGCAGTTGTTTCACATTTCTAGGAGGTTCCAAGTTCACAATTACAATGACCTTTGTAGGTTCCACCATGAATCCCTGCTTATAGATAACATGTCCGATAAAAATCCAAAAGGGCACACAAAATATACATTTCTTTAAGGTCAATGCAATCTAATACCTTCGACATGTATCTAGCATGAGGCACATACTCACAACATGTCACTTCACCAATCTAAACATGGTCTAGTCATCAAAATATACTTCCAGAAAGTTATGAATAAATTCTTTGAATGTCGCAATCACTATCGGGGAAAATATTGTAGGCGCATTCTTTAATCTGAATGGCATAACTGTATATTGGAAGCAACCCCACTTCGTCGTGAAGTTTGTTTTTCTTGATCTTGCAGCGTGATCTCTATTTGATGATAACCCAAAAATCCATCTGTAAATGAATAAGCCTCTTGTCCACCAACATTTTCTGATACTTCGTCAGTAAACAGTTTTGGAAACGGGTCATGCACACAAGCATTATTTAGCTTCATTAGATCTACACATATGTGGATTTTTCCCTTCAGTTTCTTTTCCTAGACCACCGTTGGGCTTACCTAATCAGATTCTTCTATAGGCTCAATAATTCTAGCTTCTAGCATCTTATCTAGTTCTAGGCTCACCTTTTCCTTATACTTTGGATTCAGTCGATAAGGTCATTGCTTAATAGGCTTCACATCTGGTTTCAATGTAATCTTCATAACGCCTAAATCTCTGACAATTCCTTTCAAATATGAAAACTTCATTGGAAATAAGTCCTGGTACTCACACAACAGATCAACTATTGTTGGGCATGGAATCCACCCAAGGCAAGTTTTGACTAAGTCCATTGTAAAGACTCTGTGATTTGTTGGCACGAAGTGCCAAGATTGTAAATGAGTCAGCGGATTGTCCACCATCACTTTTGTAAGGTAATGTCAATTTGAGAGATCTACCCATGGTCCGCGGACCATGGGATTGTATAAATAGAATGAGGCTCTAAGTGTAAAGAGACATCGAAGGAATCAAAGGAAAATAAATCCATGAAGCAGTGAGTCTAAGTGTAGAGTCATGTCTTTGGGTCGTAGAGTAGGAGAAGGCTTTGCAACTGAGTGCACAGGGGCCTAGTAGTCCATAGCTGAGTGCGCGGACCCCCACAGCTAGGTGTGCAAGGCAGGTCAAGATTATAACTAGTTGAAGCATTAATAAAGAGAAGTTTTACAATATTTCGGTGTATCTTTTCTTATTTTATGCATTGAAGTATATTGGGTATGAATTGCAAGTTTACTATGTATTTACTGCGTGAACTTACATGAATGTGCTGAATAACTAAATATAATATAAGGTATTTGTTTATGTGAAGATAACTAACTATTATAAGAAGATAAGTAAGATCCGTGGGGTGACTTGGGGAAATAGTGCAGATCGCTGCTCTAGCAGCGCAAAAGCTCCTTAGCCCCTGGCTAGGGTTGCGTGAAGACAAATATAACAAGACCACGAAGGTCTCGTGGACTAGGGAAGTGCACGAGGGAACCTGCACGAAAGTATTCACAATTGGACTAAATCAACCCCTCAGACATCTCAAGGGTGCGGAAACTTGGTTCTAGCATCCCCCATACTGCTTTGGGTGAGACCTCAGTCCACGCTCCACGAACTATTGCGAAAAGGGCTAGTAGTACAAGGATTTATTTGGATAATTAACTCCGAAGCTAGGCCAGGCCCCAACAAGCCAACAAATGGTTCTGTTGTCGGGACCAAAATCTGCATAGAGATGTATGATGTCATATCATCGGAATCCAACTAAGAAAGAAATTGAAGGTTGGTTGGACAGGAGAATCCATGAGTTCGCGACGCAGGAGAATAGGAATCCATGACTATCAAAAGAAGAGTGGTTATACTACTACTTGTACACGGAGATCCACGAAATTTTCTTCGCATATTTCCCTACTAATTTGTATGAGTGGATCACAAAGTTAGCAAATAACCAAGGAAGGTGCAAGCTCGATAGTCCTATTGTGTGGACCCCAAAGTTTGTGCGCAAATTGGAAGAATCGGAGGAAAAGATCCCACGTGCTGTTGATCACTGACTCGATCGAATTATGGGAGGATTCATTATTGAGTTCGTGGTAGATACTTCAGTCAGCTATAGCGAGGTAGAGCAACACTTCCTCAAAGGACCGCGAGGTAAGTACGTTAAGTCTCTGAACACTTGGAGTAAAATGATACTATGTGAAAAGCGGATTATGCAAATACATTGATGTTCAAGGCTACGCAAAGTGGGAGAATCTACAAAAATGAAGGTATAGAAACTAGCCCCTTGATTTCACCTCCGCGAGGTGACGAGGAAGAGCTCACAAAGGTCTCACTAAGAAGTGTGATCAATTTGATTAGGCAGAGGATTCCGTGCATACCACCCCCACCCACGCCACCACCAGTTTCACCGCCTTCACCCCCATCTTCGCCCATACCACCTCTGCCACCACCATGAGTCAATATGGCAAGTGCGATAAATTTGATAATGTAGAGGATTTTGCACATACCACCCCCACCCACACCACCACCGGTTTTACTGCCTTCACCCCCATCTTCGCCCATACCACCTCTGCCACCACTGTGAGTAAATATGGCAAGCGCAATAAAGTTGTCGGTGTTCAAGGGAGTAGGAAATGAAGATCTGGACCAGTTTTGGTTCATGATAAAAGTTGTATGGGAAGCACAGGGAGTTACATATGACAACATAAAGAAAGTGATGTTGGTCAACACTCTGCAGGATCGTGCGCTGACCTGGTATATTAAGAATTCTAATGACAATCCAAATGCGGGGATCACGGATATCCAAATTGCACTGAATAGAGAATTTAGCAGGCCAAAGTCAGAGGTGCAATCAATCATTGGGTTCAAGGAGATCATGATGCTACCAGGTGAGACCCCTTGGGAATTAGATTAGAGACTGAAGTGCACGATTCACGAAGCTAATATGACTTTAACGGATGGACAACACCACGAATAGTTTGTAGCATCACTAATGTCGCATTTAAGGAACGTTCTGTCACAACAAAGGTTAACAACTCAAGCAGAGGCCTTGGAGGTTGTGATGAGGCTACATGAGACTGCGATATATCATCCTAACCTGGGAGTTCAGTAGATCCATGCGCAACTGCAAAACTTGTGCCTTGAGATGCAGAGTCTAAAACAGGACCGAACAACTCGCTCGGAAGTGCGCGACAAGGTATGGTGTGTTAAATGTAAGGGTCAGGGTCATGACAAGGACCACTACCTAGTGTTCACGAATTACCTCATGGGAGGAGGACCGATGTGATTAAGACCAGAGGCCCAAGCGATACCTAGCATGGTGCCTGCTTTGTGGTGCAAAATTTGTCAAATAGGAGGAAAGCATGCCATGGACAACTGCCATTTGTTACAGAAGTACATGCAGAATTCGCAACAGTTCTTCTGTAATTTTTGTAGATCAGTTGGACATGATGAGAACACCTGTAGAAGCTATGAGTTGATGATGGATAAAACTCCCACCTATAGGGTTTAGGCCGAAATGTGGTCCCTTGACTAGAATGCAATAGTGGCACGAATCAGAATTCAGGGGCACAGACAAGCCCGAGGTGGAGGAGGACCTCGAAGAGGTTACGGACAGCTGATATGATACAATTGGGGGACTAGGACATTATGCCCATGATTGTATGAATCCAACGTGTCCATCATGCTTATATTGTACCTTGTTTGATCATGAGATGGAGGATTGTCACACACTGATAGTGAGGCTGCGCAACAAGGGAGCGCTCCAACCTCCCCCGACTCAGAACCTACAAATGATGAGGTCTGAGCCATGCAAGGAAGAACCTAACATGAACATTGTGCTCCGAAGTGGAAGTATGATAGGGGATGATAAAGGCAAGCAACCTAAAGATAGTACTTGGGTTCGCAAGGCCCCAACGAAATAACTAGAGTTTGATTTGGAGCATGGCAAGGAAACGTTCATGGAAGCTAGGAAGAGCTTCATTGATGCCTCCACTAGAAGAAGCAAAGACAGACCAGAGCTAGAAATGGACCCATCGATGCTCACGACGTTCCTGGAAGCATGCATTAAGTTGTTGTGCAACAGTAAGGTTGTAAAGGGATTGTAGGAACTCATCAATAGATGCGTTGGGAACATGCGTAGTCAAGAACATTGGAAAGCATGTGACATGGAAGGGAAGATAAAGGAGGTCGACTGTGCAGATTGGAGAATATGAGATGGACCAAGTGATTCTAGACCTAGGATTGGATGCCATCGTTCTGCCAAAGTAGACATGGGAGCGCATGGGAAGGCCTATGCTGCCATGCTCTCCTATCCAGTTGCGAATGGCGAACCAACAAAAGATCATACCTATGGGGAGATTGCAGGGGATAACCGCGGATATTGAAGGAGCAAGTGCGCTAGCACACTTTGAAGTGATAGAGATTGTTGATGGTAGCAATCCCTACCCCGTGCTATTAGGAATTGATTGGGCCACTGACATGAATGGCATAATAAATATGAAGAAGTGTAAGATGATTTTTGAGACAAAGTCTCTGCGCGTAGTCGTACCTTTGGACCCTGCGGAAGGATCGTGCTACATGGAGCCAATGCGCGACTATGAAAGTGACGATGACTTAGACTGCATCTATAAGATAACCACGCAAGAGCAAGACTGGGTAAATCCCACTGCGAATGGACGAATCTCATGGGAGCGTGAAAGCTCCTGTACATCAAATTCGGATGAAGAGATAGAGCGATGGTAGAACTGGTTACACAAGGTAACCATGCTAAACTACAACATGATGACAAAATCATTGCACTGCGTACCGACGAAAGTGAGGGATCAGCCTACTTATGATGGGTTAATTGAGGTAGATGCTTTCCTGAACAAATTTGAAAGAGAGGTGCTAGAACAGCAACCTTTCGGGGCTTTGAAATGGGTACTACGTGCTATGCCCACGAGGTGGTGGGGTACACACCAAGGGAGATTTGACAGTTGGCACGAATGTAGGAGAATGATGCGCATGCTTTTTTGGAAGCCTCAGATACAATTGACAGACAAGAATGATGGATGGGATGATCTGTGCATGAATTTGTCCTTGTGGGTACAGGCATATGGTAAAAAACCTGCACGAATGCACATGGACTTCACATTCAGGAACACGGTCAATAACCAAGTGTTGGTGAGGCAATTGTGCGAACGGTCACTCAAGTTGGGACGAAGAAGTCTAGAAAGAACGAGTGTGCAGAAGGCTACCCACACAAAAGCCTTTAACAAAGTGTGTGAAACACTAAACATGGTATATAATGTGCAACGAAGTGATTGGGACCTGCACATACCTGGAATATTATGGGCTTATAGGACAACCTGCAAGAAACTAACGGGACAGACACCTTTCCGGTTGGTCTATGGAGTGGAAGCCGTAATGCCAATGGAGTATATTGTGCCTAGTCTGTGCATAGTAGTGCTCACAAGTATGACAGACCGTGAAGCCCTCGAGGAGAGGCTCATGCAGTTGGAGGAACTCAAAGAGGAAAGGTTTTTGGCTGGCTTCCATCAGCAGGTACAAAAGTAGCGCGAAAAGGTCTGGCATGATCGGCATATTAAGTTGCACACCTTCAAGGTAAACGATCTGGTGTTACTATATGACAGTAAGTTTGATAAAATCCCAGGAAAGTTCAGAATGCATTGGCTGGGACCACCTGTTTTTAAGGAGGTCACAGACGGAGGTGCAGTGCAGCTGGTAAAGCTAAATGGAGAACCTTTCCCAGGCAAAGTGAATGGCAGTCGATTGAAGCCATACACAGGTGGCCCAGCTATCTGACTAGCCGACAGATGCATAGTCTTCATGCTCCAGGTATCTGAAAGAAGGCGTGGGACTATAAACAAATGCAACGAACACAGGAACAAATACAGGGGAGCAATTCTGACACCGCGGTCTCAGAAAAACAAGTACAATAGATTCAGCAGGCAGTCGCTCAGTGCGTCGCTGACCTTGCCGCAGTCTGAGCAGAGTTGGGAGGTATCCTCACGAAGATCTCTACACTGTCAGAGTGACTTGAGGGTGAGTCACAATGTTTGTGTTGGGGACCTGTTGGGCATGAGATCCCCCCAAGGCATGTTTTGGGGCTCAAAGCCCAAGTTTTGAATAAGTCCATTATAAAGACTCAACTGTTTTTATGGCGCGGAGCGCAAAGATGGTAAATGAGTCAGAGGGTTGTCCACCCTCACTTTTGTAAGATAAAGTTGGTCATGTGATTGTATAAATAGAGTGAGGCTCTAAATGTAAAGACACATCGAAGGAATTGAAGGAAAATCAATCCATGAAGCAGTAAGTCTAAGTGTAGAGTCATGTCTTTGGGTCATAAAGTACGAGAAGGATCTACAACTGAGTGTGCAGAGGCCTAGTAGTTTGCAGCTAAGTGCGCAGATCCCTGCAGCTGAGTGCACAGGGCAGGTCGAGTCTGTAACCAGTTGAAGCATTAATAAAGAGAAGTTTTACAATATTTTAGTGTATATATTCCTGTTTTATGCATTGAAGTATATTGGGTATGAACTGCAAGTTTACTACGTATTTACTGCGCGAACTTGTATGAATGTGTTGAATAAGTAAATATAATATAAGGTATTTGTTTATGTGAAGATAACTAACTGTTATAAGAAGATAACTAAGTTTTTTGGGGTGACTTGGGGAAATAGTGCTGATCGTTGCTCTAACAACGCAAAAGCTCCTCAGCCCCTGGTTAGTGTTGCGCGAAGACAGATATAACAAGACCGTGAAGGCTTCATAGGTTGGCGAAGTGTGCGAGGTAACCTGCATGAAGGTATTCATAGTTGGACTAAATCAACCCCTCAGACATCTCAAGGGTGCAGAAAATTGGTTCCAGCATCCCCCCATACTGCTTCAGGTGAGACCTCAATCCGTGGTCCGCGGACTGTTGCTGAAAGGGCCAGTAGTATAGGGATTTGTTTGGCTAATTAACTCTGAACCTACGTTAGGCCCCAACAAGCCAACAAATGGTTTCATTGCTGGGACCAGAATATGCATGGAGATTTCTGATGTCGTATCATTGGAATCCAACTAAGAAAGAAATTTAAGGTTGGTTGGATAGGAGAATTCATGATTTCACAGCGCAAGAGAACTGGAATCTGCGACTATAAAAAGAAGAGTGGTTAGACTGCTACTTGTACACTGAGATCCACAAAATTTTCTTCGCATATTTCCCTACTAAGCTATACGAGTGGATCACGAATTTAGCAGATAGTCAAGGAAGGTGCAAGCTCGATAACCCTATTGTGTGGACCCCAGAGTTGGTGTGCAAATTGGAAGCATCAGAGGATAAGATCATGCGCGTTGTTGATCACTGGCTTGATTGAATTATAGGAGGATTCATTATTGAGTTTGTGGTAGATACTTCAGTCAGCTATAGCGAGGTAGAGCAATGCTTCCTCAAAGGACTATGAGGTAAGTACGTTAAGTCTTTGAACACTTGGATTAAAATGCTACTGTGTGAAAAGCGGATTATGCGAATACATTGATGTTCGAGGCTACATGAAGTGGGAGAATTTACAGAAACAAAGGTAGTGTAGAACTAGAAACTAGCCCCTTGATTTCACCTCTGCGAGGGGATGAGGAAGAGCTTGTGAAGGTCTCACTAAGAAGTACGATCAATTTGATAAGGCAGAGGATACCGCACTTAACACCCCCACCCACACAACCACTAGTCTCACCGCCTTCACCCCCATCTTCGCCCATACCACCTCAGCCACCACCACAGTCAATATGGCAAGGGCAATAAACTTGTCGGTGTTCAAGGGAGAAGGAAATGAAGATCCGGACCAGTTTTGGTTCATGATAAAATCTATATGTGAAGTGTAGGGAGTTATAGATGACAATATAAAGAAAACAACGTTGGTTAGTGCTCTGCAGGATCACGCACTGACTTGGTATATTATGAATTCTAATGAAAATCCGAATGTGGGGATCACAGATATCCAAATTGTGCTGAACAAAGAATTTATCAGGCCGAAATCAGAGGCGCAGTCAATCATTGGGTTCAAGGAGATCAAGATGCTACCAAGAAAGACCCCCTGGGAATTATATCAAAGACTGAAGTGTACGATTCATGAAGCTAATATGACTTTGACGGATGGACAACACCGTGAATGGTTTGTAGCATCGCTAACGTCGCATTTAAGGAATGCACTGTCAAAACAAAGGTTAAAAACTCAGGCAAAGGCCTTGGAGTTTTTGATGAGGCTGCATGAGACCCCAATATAGGATCCTAACCTGTGAGTTCAACAGATCCATGTGTAGTTGAAAAACTTGTGCCTTGAGATGCAGAGTCTAAAACAGGGCAGGATAGCTCTCTCGGAAGTGCGTGACGAGGTATGGTGTGTTAAATGTAAGGGTCAGGGTCATGACAAGGACCATTGCGTAGTGTTCGCGAATTACCTCCTGGGAGGAGGACCAATGTTGTTAAGACCGGAGGCCCAAGAAAGACCTAGCACGACACCTGCTTTGTGGTGCGTGATTTTTCAAATAGGAGGAAAGCATGCTACGGACAGCTTCCATTTGTTATAGAAGTACACGCAGAATTCGCAATAGTTGTTCTGTAATTTTTGTAGATCTGTTGGATACGATGAGTGCACCTATAGAAGCTATGAGCTAATGATGGATAGGACTCCCACCTACAGGGTTCAGGCCGAAACACGACCCCTTGACTAGAACATAGGGGTGGTGCGAACCAGATTTCAGGGGTGCGGACAAGGCCGAGGTGGAGGAGGACCTGGAAGAGGTTGCGGACAGCTGATATGTTAAAATTGTGGGGGGAGGGGGACATTATGCCCATGATTGTACGAATCTGACGCATCCATCATGCTTGTATTGTACCTTATTTGATCATGAGATGGAGGATTGTCCCACACTGATAGCGAGGTTGCGCGACAAGGGAGTGCTCCAACCTCCCCCGACTTAGAACCTGCAAATGATGAGGACAGAGTCATGCGAGGAAGACCCTTACATGAACATTGTGCTCCGAAGTGGAATTATGATAGGGGATGATAAAGGAAAGCAACCTAAAGACAGTACTTGGGTTCACAAGGCTCCGATTAAAGAAGTAGAGTTTCATTTGGAGCGCGATAAGGAAACGTTCATGGAAGCTAGGAAGAGCTTCGCTAATGCCTCCACTTCAGGAATCAAAGACAAACCGAAGCTAGATATGGACCCATTGATGCTCACAACATTCCTAGAAACATGCATGAAGCCACTGTGCGACAGTCAGGCTGTTAAGGGATTGCAGGAACTCATTAATAGATGCACTGGGACCGCGCCAAGAGAACCACGCCTAGTCTAGAACATTGGAAAGCATGTGATGAGGATGGGAAGAGAAAGGAGGTTGACCGCATAGATTGGAGAATATGATATGTACCAAGTGATTTTAGACCTATGATCAGATGCAAACATTCTGCCGAAGTAGACATGGGAGCGCATGGGAAGGCCTATGCTGCAATAGTCTCCTATCCAGCTGCGAATGGTGAACCAACAAAATATCATACCTATGGGGAGATTGCAGGGGATCGCTGTGGATATTGAAGGAGCAAGCGTGCTAGCAGACTTTGAAGTGATAGAGATTGTTGATGACAACAATCCCTACCTCACGCTATTAGGAATCGATTGGGCCACTGACATGAATAGGGTAAAAAAACTAAAGAAGCGTAAGATGATTTTTTAGAAAAAGTCTCTGTGCGTAGTCGTACAGTTTGACCCTGCAGAAGGATCGCGCTACATGGAGCCAGTGTGTGACTATGAAAGTGATGATGACTTAGACTGCATATACAAGATAACCATGCGAGAGAAAGACTGAGTAAATCCCACTATGGATGGACGAATCTCATGGGAGCACGAAATCTCCTGTACATCGGATTCAGATGAAGAGATAGAGCGATGGCAGAACCGGTTACATGAGGTAACCATGCTAAACTGCAACATGATGACAAAATCACTACACTGTGTATCGACGGAAGTTAGGGATCTACCTTCTTATGATGGGTTAAGTGAGCTAGATGCTTTCCTGAATAGATTTGAAAGACAGGTGCCAGAATAGCAACGTTTCGGGGCTTTGAAATGAGTACTACATGCTACGCCCATGAGGTGGTGGGGTATGCACCAAGGAAGCTTCAAGAATTGGCACGAATGTAGGAGAATGATGTGCATCCATTTTGGGAAGCCTCAAATGCGATTAGCAGACAAGAATGATGGACGGGATGATCCATGCACGCATCAGTCCACGTGGGTACAAGCATATGGTAAACAACCTACGCAAATGCACATGGAATTCGCATTCAGTAACACGGTCAATAAGCAGGAGTTAGTGAGGCAATTTCACGAACAATCCCACCAGTTGGTACGACGAAGTCTGGAAAGAATGAGGGTGCAGAAGGCTACCCATGAAGAAGCCTTTAACAAAGTGTGAAAAACACTGAATAGGGTATATAAGGCGTAGTGGAGTGATTGGGACCTGTGCGTACCTGCAATACTATGGGCTTATAGGACAACCTGCAAGAAACTAATGGGACAGACACATTTTCGGTTGGCCTATGGAGTACTAGCTATAATGCCAATGGAGTATATTGTGCCTAGTCTGCACATAGCAATGCTTATAGGTATGATGGACTATGGAGCCTTGGAGTAGAGGCTCGTGCAGTTGGAGGAACTCGAAGAGAAATGGTTTTGCCGGGATTCAATCAGTAGGGACAAAATAAGCGTGAAAAGGCTTGGCACGATCGAAATATTAAGTTGCGCACCTTCAAGGTAAATGATCTGGTGTTACTATACGACAATAAGTTTGATAAATTCTTGAGAAAGTTCAGAATGCATTGGCTGGGACCGTATGTTGTTAAGCAGGTCACATATGGAGGCATGGTACAACTGGTAAAGCTAAATTGAGAACCTTTCCCAGGCAAAGTGAATGGCAGTCGATTGAAGCCATACATGGGTGGCCCGGTGTTTCTGAGAAAACTAGTGTCTTTTCGATTGGCTAGCCCTCTAGGTTTGGTAGCTATCCTAGAAACAACAGTTTAAAGCAATTCGTGATTTCTTCTATGTATAATAGATAAGAGAAAGACAAAGGAACCAACCTGGATCTTCCGCTTAACTCCTTGCTTGATCTCTCTCCCCCTTGACAGAACTTGCAACTCCTCTTTGTACTTATCCCGCTTGGAGAGTACCTCTAGAAACACAATAACAAAGAACCGTCAAATCATCTTGATCTATTATATCATAATCATTACGGAATCAGAAATATAATGAACATACAATGGCATTCACAAATAATAACATTCATAATTGCACAGTTATATGGAAGAAAACTCGAAGAACTTTATTAAATAGAAGGGAGAATTACAACCCAGTTGTCTGATCCAGCATCATCCTCCCAGCATCAAACCCTCTTCACCTCATGAAATAGCAAGATCACACCAACAATACAATGCTCTTTCCTCAAACTATCAGCACTTACTTGTAATTCACAATATTCCAGCCTCTAGATCTCTCAGATGAGGGATCCATTTATAGATGTGTGCAAGGGTGTGAGTCATCTCTGGGTTTTTTATTAGTGTCATTCCACTTGTTGCATTTGGTTCCACTTGGAGATTTCTTGGATCTCTTACTCATCCCTGGGCAAATTCAGAGAGGCAAGTGTCATAGGAGAAGTTTCTAGAAGATTCCATGAGCATCCACTTAGCAAATTGTCTCGGACATTTGTCCATCCTCGCTCATCGCACCCTACAGAAGGCCTCATCAGTATGCATCACACCTGGCTAGTGTAGAAGTTAGTATGCATTGCACCCTGACAGTGGAGTAGTCAGTATGGTCTAGTTTAGGCCAATTCTGGATGGTTTTTCAGGTGGAACTTTTGGGGAATGATGTAATCAGTTGACCATGATCTTTTAGGGTATGAAACAACACTTTTAGGGGTTAAAGAGCCCTAGTTTATCGACATATAAGATTGGGGTTGAAGTTCCCAAATATGTCTATAACAGTTGTCCCCTAAAGCATGAAGTCGTAAATCTTGATGTCAGGTGAAATGCTTTATCATGAGGATCCGAGGTTCCGAAACTAGAAGGTGACCTATATAAGATATAATACAATACATCATCATAATATAATTTTCATGATCTAGCTGAGGTGGGCATTCCCATGCTCAGCTTTATAAATTCATTTCATGTACATAGATCATATAGTCATCGGCAAATGCAGACTGGTGATTCTTCATATGTAGAGTCATCATCCTTGGTTCAGATGACCATCTATGCAGCATCTTCATACATTTGGTGTTTTTATATACCTGAATATATCGTAGCCCAGATGGATGAAACTAGATATGGGGTCTTCAAACTCGTTCAATCTTAGCTGATGTACAAGTCAATCCATGTGAAAAGATGTTCTGAAGTCGAACATGGAAAGACATCGCCTGATTACCAGCCAATAATGTGAGTTGTTAACAGACGCGAGAGGAATCACTAATAATGATGATGACCCTCAAGGTACTATAGTAAAATTCACGTGGTGTGAATATATGATCTAATGTTGAACACCACGCAAAATCTTTTGGTCGGAGGCCATTGATGTCAACCTGTCGCTGGAAGTGAGAAACTTGCCATTGAGGCATGCAAGCTTCAAAGCACTGAAAGGGTTGTTTCTAAGTCAACTTCTTGGATAATGAGCTGATGTCGACAAGAAGTGACTTGTCATAGGAGGGCCTTGATGTATCCCACGTCTACGACATGAAACGAAGCAAATGATTTTCTGGAGGTGAAAACGATCTGATGACACAAGGTTGAGGAATGGCGGTAATGAAACATGAATGACTTCTATTGAACATATCAGCGACACTGAGATGAATTGGTAGCGTTAAACCCAAAAGATGGATGGTGTGAAAGACCAATGGTGAGACGACCACTGAACGGAATAACCCAACCCAACTCAATCACGGAGATGAAGTGAAAGTGTCATGTTCAAGAGCAACCTGCTACCATAAAGTTTTCAAGTTTTCTTCCCTTTTTCCCAAGTCATTGTTGACCAGTACCTCTTTATTTTTGTCAAGATTGAGGAGGATAACATATGCTTGTTCTATAATTTTCCCTTCAGGCAAACCTGTCGCTATGTTTTAACGAGTCTAGCGATAGTGAAACTCATTCTTGTCTGGGTGGACAAGTTTGTCGCTATTGTTTTAAGTTTAACGACAAGGATGACTCGATTCCTTTCATATTTAGAGAGTTTGAAAAGGGATGAAAAGGAAACTCCAGAGGTTCTTTTTCGTAGAATAATCCCTTAGGTCCGAAAAAGGTTAAAATAATACAAAAGGAATGACTTTTTGATCACTTTAACGAGCCGAAAAAGACAAGCGCTCAAAAGTTTTCATGAGATAATCCCTCAGGTCCAAAAAATATTAAAATATACAGGAGGGATGGCACTTCCAATCACTTTAACGAGCTGGAGAGGCCAATTTCTCAACAATATTTTTATATTTAACGGGTTTGAAAAGGGTTTAAAGAAGGCTCATTTTTTAGGAACAAGTGGTGTTTAGGGTAGCAACTAGTTTCAGGTAAGCTTGGAACTTCTCAAAAATGGTGATTTATGGGAAGAGGTTGGCTAACAAGACCACTCGTCACGATTGTTCCTCAAAATGGTAAACAACCAAATGGAAGTGCATGATCGGCTAAAAGAATGGGGGTGATGAGAGGTACACAACCAAGGCTCAAAAGGTTGATAGCATGGCAATCACAAAGGTTATTTACTAAAGGTGGGTTCATTTTTTAATGAGCTTGAACCGTGGGGGGAACTATGCTCGGTTTTCAGTTTCATTTTTTTACAAGCTTAAAATGGAAAGATATGCTTGAATAAGTTTCTATTTCTACGCAAGCTCAAAACTAAAAAGCTAGAAACAACAAAGCTAAAAAAAGCTAGAAAATGACAAAGCTAAAAAGCTAGAAAATGAAAATTGAAAAAAGAAATGAAAAGTTTGCATGCCCCCAGCATGGTGAAAAGGAGAGTCTCTAGTAGCTATATGGAAACTTACTATGGTTATGCAGGATGGTTTCGTCTGCAGAATAGACAAAACACTTCCTTGGCTTCGTCCGCAGAATAGACAAAGTTGAATGGTGTGTGAGACCAATCACATAACCTATAGGAAAACTTATCTCTACAGTGAAACTTATCTTTTTAGCTGGGTTCGTCTGCCAAATAGACAAGGGTGAATGCCCCCTAAGCTTCGTTACATTCACCAGACTACTCACGGTAATTAGGTGGATGGAATGAAGGTTCGAGAGACACTACTGATGTACAAGGACCATTTAAGGATGATGATCGACTTGGAGCTATGTTTGAACTGGTAAATGAAAGCTGGTCAACAGTGACAATTTTGCCTTCATGCGAGAAACACATCACTTAGAAGAGTGTCGAAACGATAGCCTCCATGTTATAAACATAGTCTCGTCCAAGAAGTAGATTGTAATCTAACAGTCCTGGGACTACCATCACGTTCAGGTGAATGGTTTTCCTTCCCAAAGTTAACGATAACTTAGGAAGGATCCCTAACGGTCAGTTGGTTCCTTTGTTAAAGCATGACAAATTCTGTGTAATAGGCATAAGCAGTGGCGAACCAAGCACTTTCCAAACAGTTGAGGAAAGGATACTCACTGATGCCCCTTCATCTATGATAGTGCCAGACACGATCATTTTGCAAATTTGTACTATGATCCGGAAAGGCACATAAGATGGAAGGCGGGATCTTGCTAGTCGATTCCAATCAAAGGAAGTGACTAGACTGCTTGGAGGGGGTACCGAATAAACGGTTGAATTAACCCCTTGAGTAGCAGGAACTGAGGAATTTTCCTCCTGTTGTGAAGGAACGGGTGGATTGCCCCCAAGTTCATCTGACTCTGAAGTAACAAAAAGAATTTGAACGGTATCGTTCTTACTCTCTTCGGGAAGGGTATGATCTTCTGAAGTTAAAACTGGGTCAACTGTCACCTCGACCTGTTGACTTTTGTCGGGTATGGACTTAGAAGATTCACTTTTAGTGATAGATGTTTCAACCAACGGTTGAGTTAAGTCAGTTGGTTTTTCAACTAGTAAAGGACTTGGGGAGAGTTTCCTGTATCCAGATGGGAGTCGCTACAGTGAAGCAAGACGATTATCCAAGACTCTTTTGGCTTCATCCAAAAAAGGACAATAGTGAAGGGTATGGTCTCCTTCACATAACCTACATGGAACTTTGACCTTTCCTTTCTGTCCATGAATTTCACTATTACTAGTT
Organism: Pinus tabuliformis; assembly: GCA_031772625.1. Taxonomy (NCBI): domain Eukaryota; kingdom Viridiplantae; phylum Streptophyta; class Pinopsida; order Pinales; family Pinaceae; genus Pinus; species Pinus tabuliformis. The sequence goes on from CM062812.1 coordinate 753,478,506, forward strand.
GATGGTGTGCTGTCAACATGATCACCAGAGGTTGATGACACCTAACAGTGCGAATGGGGAGACCATTCTCTCAAGATCCGAGGAAGGCAAGGACAATCTCGATGAAAATGGTCTCCTTTACAAATTATGCAAGGGAATTTGGGTTTAGGAGATTTAATGTGTGGATTTTCACCAGATGATTCATGGTTGCCCCCTTGCTGAATCAGCTTCTTCTTCTTCTCCTTCCCTTTCTTCTTCTTCTCAGCCACTTGGTTACTAGCATCACTATTTTCACCAAGCGAAGAGGAAGGGGAGGGAGAAACCAACGAAGAAGAAGGTGAAGGGTCAACCTTAGTATCAACGAGATGCTGATTCGATTGTGGAGGAATCATGGTATTTTGAACCACAGAGGTTGCGAACAGCGATACTGGCTGGCCAATGGTAAGTTCGGGAAGGGACAATGTGGCCATATGAGGAGCACCAATATTTCCCCAAGAAGTAAAAGGACTATGATTCCCCTAAAAATGGATTCCTTGATTGGTGGACTCCATTATCTCAACTTAAGATCAACGAAGGAACAGGGATGTTATTCCGAATTTAATAAATTTTAATGACACTTTGACACAACTTTGTTTTTTCAATTTTTAAGATTCGAGAAAATGCTAAAGATGACTCTAGTCCCCTTCGATTTTTAATGAGCCTAAAGTGACAAGTGCTTAGATGGACCCTTTCTTTTAAAGAGTCGAAAAGGAATGAAAGTGACTACTCTGGAAATCTAGACAGAGGGATTACCAAACCAATCGCAAAACTACAATATACACCTTGGTGTAAAATTAAAGAGAAATTACTAAAGACTTATGTACGGCAGTCAATCTTCACGAATGTTGTGTTCAGTGCATTGCGATCGATAGGGCGGTAGACTCGGCTTCCTACGGATAAAGGATATTGTGGTCTCCTAATATATACTCGATGGTGTGGGGAGCACAAGTCCGTTCTAGCACTTGTCGTATCAAAGAGGAGGAATCACCCAACCTTCGATGAAAATGATAGTTACTAGTTTTTATGACGCCGGAACACGTCTCTAGCCTAGACGTCTAGATGTGTTGCGTTAAGTTCTAAAGCATTGTTAAGTTCATTGAAATTTATTTTAGAGTTGAACTTGTTTAAATTTTTCCTTTCAATGGTTCACCGCGTGATGTTGATTTGAAATTCCTAAAAATGCAATCTACAAATATAAACAATCGTTGTTTATTTTGAGCAATGAAAATCCTAGCTACTAGGGAAAGAAGATTACAATTTTTTTCACACAAAGAGCAAAGAGCACACACTAGTGCATTTTCCTATATCATATTTCACACACAAACTAAATGCAAATGCAAATGCATGTATTTTTTTTTTTGTTCCCCTTAATGTGAAAAAATTCCAAAAAGGAAAACTAAGTATAGAAAAGACCTAAAATATTTCACTCAAAGCGACATTTTCAACAATTTCTTTTTTTAAAATAGAAAGGAAGACTAAACGACACCTTTCAATTTCAAATAGAAAATGCTTTCGACACTTAAAATATCAACAAATTAAATCAAGTACATGACAAAAATTTCAATCGACTATCTAGGGAAGGAAGACTCAACGACACTTCTCTTTTTGACACAAAACAACAATTACGACACTTTTTGTATCAAAACGACAGATCGATTTAAGCAACTTTTCGACAAAGGATTGTAAATGATGGAAAAATACATAAAAACATTTACTAATCCTAATCAATGGAGGCTGATCTATGTGATGCAAAGAGGCTTCAGTAAGGAGGCACTGTTCATAAGCATCAAATCAACTAAACTGAACTGAAAAGAACGACAAGAACCCAAAATTTCAAGAATGGAAATAGGTTCAGTCAGTCATCGCACCTAGGCTTCACAGAAATAGGGATGCATTGCACTTTACAGACTCGGGAGGTGTGATTCATACTGGTTCACAGTGACAGACAGTGCGATGTGCCAGGGAGCGTAACTGAAGGGGATTTTGGCTCAGATGTGCAGCTGTTTTCAGTGAGTTAAGTTGAGCTATGATAGACAGTAAATAGAAAAGTACAAAGGAATGATCTTGAGAGGTTACTAAGCTACCAAAAGGGCATCTAGAATGCTTGTAAGTCAAATGTTTAATTCATAAACTAAACTAGAGATTAACTAAAGCAGCATTCATCTACTATGCAATTGCAAAGAAAGAGCAGTTCGAAGGCTACCTGGCTGACTTCAGGCTCCGTCTATAGTTTATAAAAAAACAATCACAACAAACAAACATCTATTTGATCCCCAGTAGATTCACCTATTTGTTTCTGGGAAAACTAGTGTCTTTTCAATCGACTAGCCCTCTAGGTTTGGCAACTATCCTAGAAACAACAGTTTAAAGCAATTCGTGATTTCTTTTATGTATAATAGATAAGACAAAGACAAAGGAACCAACCTGGATCTTCCCCTTAACTCCTTGCTTTATCTCTCTCCCCCTTGATAGAACTTGCAACTCCTCTCCATATTTATCCCACTTGGAGAGTACCTGTAGAAACACAGTAACAAAGAACCATCAAAGAATCTTGATCTATTATATCATAATCATTACGGAATCAGAAATATAATGAACATACGATGGCATTCACAAATAATAACATTCACAATTGCACAGTTATATGGAAGAAAACTCAAAGAACTTTATTAAATAGAAGGGAGAATTACAACCCAATTGTCTGATCCAGCATCATCCTCCCAGCATCAAACCCTCTTCACCTCATGATTAAGCAAGATCACACCAACAATACAATACTCTTTCCTCAAACTATCAACACTTACTTGAAATTCATAATATTCCAGCCTCTAGATCTCTCAGATGAGGGATCCATTTATAGATGTGTGCAAGGGTGTGAGTCATATTTGGGTTTTTGATTAGTGTCATTCCACTTAGAGATTTCTTGGATCTCTTACTCATCCCTGGGAAAATTCAGAGAGGCAAGTGTCATAGGAGAAGTTTCTAGAAGATTCCATGAGCATCCACTTAGCAAACTATCTCGGACATTTGTCCATCCTCGCTCATCGCACCCTATAGAAGGCCTCATTGGTATGCATCACACTTGGCTGGTGTAGAAGTCAATAGGCATCGCACCCTGACAGTGGAGCAGTCAGTATGGTCCAGTTTAGGCCAATTCTGGATGGTTTTTCAGGTGGAACATTTGGGGAATGATGTAATCAATTGACCATGATATTTTAGGGTATGAAACAACACTTTTTGGGGTTAAAGAGGCCTAGTTTATCGACATATAAGATTGGGGTTGAAGTGCCAAAATATGCCTATAACACCTGGCTATCTGACTAGCCAATAGATGCACAGTCTTCATGCTCCATGTAGCTGAAAGAAGACTCAAGACTATAAATAGATGCAGGGGATGTAGGAACATATATAGGGGAGTAGTTCCAACACCTCGGTCTCAGAACAACAAGTACAGGAGATTCAATAGGCAGCCTCTCAGTGTGCTGCCGACCTTGCCGCAGTCCGAGCAAAGTTGGGACTTCTCCACACGAAGATCTCTGAATCGACAGAGTGACTCAAGGGCGAGTCATGATGTTTGTGTTGGGGGTCTGTTGAGTGTGGGATCCCCCCAAGGCAAGTTTTGGGTCTTAAATCCAAAGTTTTGACTAAGTCCATTGTAAAGACTCCGAAATTTGTGGGCGCAGAGCACCAAGATTGTAAATGAGTCAAAGGGTTGTCTGCCCTCACTTTTGTAAGGTAATGTCGGTTTGAGAGATCTACCCATGCTCCATGGACAATGGGATTGTATAAATAGAGCGAGGCTCTAAGTGTAAAGAGACATCGAGGGAATCAAAGGAAAATCAATCCATGAAGCAGTGAGTCTAAGTGTAGAGTCGTGTCTTTGGGTCGTAGAGTATGAGAAGGCTCTATCGCTGAGTACACAGAGGCCTTGCAGTTCGCAGTTGAGTGCGTGGACACCTGTAGCTGAGTGCACAGGGTAGGTCAAGTCTATAACTAGCCGAAGCATTAATAAAGAGAAGTTTTACAATATTTCGGTGTATCTTTTCCTGTTTTATGCATTGAAGTATATTGTGTATGAATTGCAAGTTTACTATGTATTTACTGCGTCAATGTATATGAATGTGTTGAATAAGTAAATATAATATAAGGTATCTATTTATGTGAAGATAAATAACTATTATAAGAATATAAGTAAGATCCGCGGGGTGACTTGGGGAAATAGTGCAGATTGTTGCTCCAGCAGCACGAAAGCTCCTCAGCCCCTGGTTAGGGTTGTGCGAAGACAAATATAACAAGACAGCGAAGGCCTCGCAGGCCGGGTAAGTGCGCAAGGTAACCTGCACGAAAGTATTCACAATTGGACTAAATCAACCCCTCATACATTTCAAGGGTGCGGAAACTTGGTTCCAGTATCCCTCCCTACTGCTTCAGGTGAGACCTTAGTCCGTGCTCCATGGACTGTTGCCGAAAGGGCTAGTAGTATAAGGATTTGTTTGACTAATTAACTCTAAACCTGGGTCAGGCCCCAACAAGCCAACAAATGGTTTTGTTGTTGGGACTAGAATCTGCATAGAGATGTCTAATGTCGTATCAATGGAATCCAACTAAGAAAGAAATTGAAGGTTGCTTGGATAGGAGAATTCATGAGTTTGTGGCGCAGGAGAATAGGAATCCATGACTATCAAAAGAAGAGTGGTTAGACTACTACCTGTACACAGAGATCCACAAAATTTTCTTCACATCTTTCCCTACTAAGTTGTACGAGTGGATTGCAAAGTTAGCAGATAGCCAAGGAAGGTGTAAGCTTGATAGTCCTATTGTATGGACCCCATAGTTGGTGCGCAGATTGGAAGCATCAGAGGATAAGATCACGCGTGCTGTTGAGCACTGGCTCGATTGAATTATAGGAGTATTCATTACTAAGTTTGCAGTAGATACTTCAGTCAGCTATAGTGAGGTAGAGCGATGCTTCCTCAAAGGACCGCGAGGTAAGTACGTTAAGTCTCTAAACACTTGGATTAAAATGCTATTGTGTGAAAAGAAAATTATGCGAATACATTGATGTTTGGGGCTACGCGAAGTGGGAGAATGTATAGAAATGAAGGTAGTGCAGAACTAGAAACTAGCCCCTTGATTTCACCTCCGTCAAGCAACGAGGAAGAGCTCGCGAAGGTCTCACTAAGAAGTGCGTTCAATTTTATTAGGCAGAGGATTCCGCGCATACCACCCCCACCCATGCCACCACTAGTTTCACCGCCTTCACCCCCATCTTTGCCCATACCACCTCCGCCACCAACATGAGTCACTATGGCAAGCGTGATAAAGTTGTCAGTGTTCAAGTGAGTAGGAAATAAAGATCCGAACCAGTTTTGGTTCTGTTATCATTGAGATTTTCCTAGAAGTTGTTGGAAAGAGGAAAGGGGTCTGAGCTAACCACAAACCAAATTTTAGGTACAGAATCTAGCCAATCTATGCCCAAAGACGGCTCTCTCTTTAAGGTTTAGCTTTGTTTAGATAGATATTAGGCTAGTTATGAAAACTTGGGGGTTTTGATTGTGTTTGGTGGTGGAATCCAAAAGCAAATGGATAGAATTGAGTATTTCAAGCCATTGGGCTATGGAGTCAATCTAAAGATGGCCTAACTGGACTTAGCTTTTCAGCAAAAGGATGGCTTCATAGAGCAAGATAGCTAAACAGGGAACAAATGGTAACTTGAAAGGATGGGATGGACTTAAAAGGGAACAAGGGCAATTAAGAATCCTTTATCATGTTTTGAGGGAAAATGACTAATCACCAATAAAAAACAATTAAGAATTTTTTATTAAATGACTAAAATGATAAACTAAAAAGTAGGAGCAATTAAGAATTCACTGCCTATGATAGTTTTGAAGAAAACATTTAAAATAAAAATGATTTTAAACACAGATTGCACTTAAGCACTTACTGAATTACACTTTTTCGTTTTAATATTCAGATATGGAACACAGTTGAAATATTTAAACAAGAAAACAATAACACATGAGATATAGATACTTATTTGTCCGGCTTTTGACACATGAATCCTGTGAAAAGACCTTTGTATTATTCCTTCATCCATCCAGCCATGCAAAAAATTGTCCAACGGCACTTCTTTTCCAAAATAATCAGTCTTACAAAAATGTCTAAGAATCCACCCTCAATACTCCGAATGAGGGAGTATTTACACAAAAATTTAAAATAAAATATCTCATAACAAAGAGAGATATTTTCTAGGATGACTAACTATATGTTACATGAAAGTAGAGACAGATTATCTCAAATATAGAAGATAAAGGTAAACTGATGGCTTGTTGTTCCTATTTTTGTGAATGAGCTGGAGGCAGGCCCTATGATTGGGCATCTTGCTGTCTTCTTTGTAATTCTGTGCTGGTTGTTCTGCTTTTCATCTTCTTACTGATACTCTTTGACTTGTTCTGATACTCTTTACCTATTTGACCTTCATTTACCTTCTATTACCACCATTGACTATGGTAAATAATGAAAATTTACTTTTTTACCAAGGATAAATCACAAAATTTCTGTCATATCTGTCCACCATTTTTCCTGTGGTATTCTGGTCCTTTGAAGTTTCCTGAAGATCTCATCAGCCTCGGTGTATTTGACAAAATTAGGCTGAATTGGAAACAGATGTTTTATTTCATGCTCAACATAGAAAAGGTTCTCTAGACTATCATAGAGAACTTTGCCTGTGGGTAGTGCCTTTGGTGCAGATGCACTAGCTGATGAGCTGGCCTGGTTGTCTACATATTTAGCCAACTTGTCAACATAGTCTGTGTGTCTCATCAACTTATCATTAATAACTGAAGGAAAGGGAAGTCCTTTGCTCTACAAAATTCCAAATTTCTCCATAAAATCATTAATTTCATCTTGTATGTTCTGGCATCTCCTTTCCAAATTCTGCATGAGAGACATTTTGGCCAATACCTTCTTGACTTCTAGAATAGTCCCTGTTCTGTCTACAATGCCCAACTCTTCTAGTTGGTACTTATTTTTGCTATTCAAAAAATTTATTAGCATGGTTTCTTCCTCAGGCTTTCTTCCTAATTCTTCCTTAGTCCTCTGGATTTCTTCGAGAGCCACTTTTACCAAATCAATTTGTTCAAAAATTATTTGTATTGGTGGCCAAGCATCATTTATTGACTGAGTTATGTTGGTCCAAAGAATTTTTCTAATATCTGCTAAGGGCTTGTTAAAGGTGAGGTCCTTCTCTAGTGATTTCACCTGCTGAGCTAATCCTTTATTCTCCCTCACCTTTTCAGCAAAATTGATTTTGGAAAGATCATATTTCTGTTCTAAGGTAACAAATTGTTCTTTTACTTTCTGCAATTCTGAGACTTGGAGCTTCATCTCCTCCATTGACTTTATTAATTCTTCTGTGCTTAACCCTGAAGTACCTGCATGTGTTGTTCCTGCTGTTGCTGTTCCTATAATTACCTATGTTGTGACTATGGGGACATTTGGTGCTAGAGTAGTTTCAAGTGTTGAGGGGACTGCAGTGGAAACCACTGGTATCACATTTGGAGGCTAAGAGGTCGACTCTCCCTGCTTGCTCTTCAGTGATTTTTCTAACTCTTGCTCAGTCTCCTTGAACTGTTCATTAAGCTTTAGGACTAAGTCCATAAGCTCTTCTTTAGATTTCTTTTGGACAATTTCTGTAGTTTATGGATGTCTTGATGGTGGAAATTTTAGCTGCTTTTTCAAGGCAGCTATGTCTTCATATTTTTTCTTTATTAAGGCCTCTGCTGCCTTTACATCCTTTGGGTTATGACCCAATCCAATCACCAACTCCTCCAAAGATTTAATTCTGTTATCTTTAGCCTGTGAGGAGGCTTTTTCTAGCTATAGTTGGGCAATTGTATTATTTAAATAATTTTCTAATCTTTGGGCCATCATAGCTTTACTAGTCAATGTTGAATATAACATCTCCCCTGTCTGCTTGTGTAACTCAATCTGGTCCAGTCTCATGAACTGATCATGAATTTTCTCAGAATATAAGAGGCATAATCATATTTGACAGCAGGAGGTTGTCCTGAGGTAAAAATAGACATCATCACTAGGGTCAGTTCATCTACATATTCACTAGTGTTGAATCCTATGACTGCTGATATCATTTAAACTATGATTTTGACTGTATCGGTGAAGAAAACTAACATATAAGGAGGGGGATCTTTAGTTTGATATTGTGGTAATATGAAAGTCTAGTAGAGGCTAGTGAGCTCAACTTGGGATAATTGAGTTGATTTTACAAGTAAATTTCCAATAGAAATGGGAGTAAAAGCCTAACTAGGGTGAAATTGCAACATCTCGTTGATTGATTCAACATTTATTGTGAATAGAACTGTTTGGTTGGGAGACATGACTGCTCTGCGGATGGGGTCATAATTTGCATGGCATTGATAGATTATATCAGGGAAAACATGGATAGAGGGGAGAAAGTATAATGGGAGATTGGATTCCCACAGTCCCATGGCATCATAGCCATTCAAATGGTTATCTCGGCATTGGCAGAAGACTTTGAGGTGGTCTTTATCAGTGTTTAGGTCTTTTATTTGGAAATCTTTGTCTGCCAGAGGCAAATAGTCTAAATCATGATGAGGAGTGGTAATGGGAGCAACATTTAGGGCTACCGGAGTTTCCATACTGGTTCTTGTGGGTTTTAGGAGGGAAACTGAGGTTTTTTAGGTGGAAATGATGAAATAGCAGGTCTGGGTACTTGAATTTATAAACACAATAGTAAAATTATGGAAAAATTTTGGTTTTTTGTTCAATTTGGAGTGAAAACAAGTATTTGTAGGGTTTTTTTGTCAGGGAATTGGTAAATACCTGCTTTTGCAGGATGGGCAACAGAATGCAGGTACTGGGCATAACTGAATGGCTCTAGGCGGCGTTAGCTGCGAAGTTTGGAGTAGGTTGGCCGCTGAAAACGCAAGCTGGTTGACTTCGACGTATCGTTTGCATGGGCGTACAGGTTCACAGGATAAAACAATGAAGATGAAATTATTTTGTTTTATACACAAAGTCAAGGTTTGGCAGGTTTTGAATGGATGACGTCTATGGGATAGCGACGTGATGTTTTTGTTATTTATTTTGGAGGAGGTAAGCGGTTTACATCGCGCCGCTTATGGGGAAAGGCCAGTATTTGGCCTCGAGCCAGCGATTCCATAGAGTGTTTGACATGTGGCGGAGGTACTGTTTATGAAGCTGATTTGTGATCGTGCACTAACGCGTGGTCACAAAGGGTTGTGCAATATTCACAATAGCCATTGGATCTACATTGATCAGATGACTATTGAAGATGAAAGGTGATGGGGGTTTAACGAAGGCAGGCTCGATATATTTAAGAGTTTTTAAATCATATCGAGAGTAAAGTGATTGGTCGGGGAGGTTATTAATTAATCATGAGGGTTAATTAATCCCTTATTAATGTAGCAGGGGATTAAGGGCTATTAATTAGTTACTGATTAACTAATTAATTCCCATTTAAACTGTATTATGGTTATAACTAACCAAAGGGGAAGGATATATAGAAATTCAGGGTTTTATATAGTTTTAAATAATACGGGAATGGGTAGATTTTCATAGGGGATTTACGTATTAAAATGAAATGGAAAAAAGAGCTAAGTATAAAACCTTTAAGTGTGTATTTAAACTTAGGCTAAGGTGAAAAGAGGGTTTTTGTGGAAATATTTTAGTTTTCCTAAGTAAAATAGGATTTTAATTAGGAAAAAACTTATCAAGGGAATGAATGATTTTTATGAAGGGGTATGATGATTAATGAATGGTCTTAAGTACTTAGGTTTCATAAATTATTGGGCTGAGGGTTCGGTCCCTCCAGAAGTTAGATAAATGCTCTGAGCCCCTCTAATTTTATAGATACCTTGGTACTTAGGGGAAATTAGTGAAAATTTAGGGAAAATAAATAGGGGAGTTAATTATTCTGACTTTTCTTGCTTGATATGTCTTTCATGTACTGCCTGCCTTTGTCTTGTGATGAAAGTAAAATATTTACACATTTTAGACTCACCGTTCACCACATATTATTCTGCAACCATCATCTACTTAGCCTACCTACTTTAACCTAGCATTTTTACTTCTTTATTTGGGTGCACTTAGACTGGCAAACCCTTATGAAACTTTCTTTTCTTTTACATGGAAATACCTATCTAAGTCTACACTTATTACATCCAAGGGCTCAGATTAAACTATTGAGCTCCTTTTTCACTCTACCTATCTACTCATCTGCCAAGATTACATTGTTTGGTCAGATCTTTATTCTCTATTTCTACAACATGAAATTGAAAATATGGACTAGTCAAATTTAAACTTTTTGACTATTCATGAATTGTGGCATAAATGACAAGCTGCACACAGTTGTTTATTCTATAATAGTAAAAAGTAGTGGCATTTAGACTTGCACACTTTCCTGGTCTTTCTTTTTGTTGGGGTTCATTTTCTTTCATTTTTTGACCATCTTTTTATTCTTTTCACCCTTTGATTTTTATTTTACGGTATACCCTCTTTACATTTTTTTTTTTTTTTTTTTTTTGAAAATATGGAAAACCTTTGCAACAAGTAAAGGTATGAACATATTACACAGCTCATCAAGTCAATCATGATATATGACACCTATTGGTATAGGGGCATAACAATGACTCCACTTGGGGATGGCTTTTCCTAGTGAAAAGTCAAGAACAGTAGATTAGATGGCCTCTGAATGACTTTGACTGCACTCTGCAATATTCTTCTACTTGTTGCCTTTATTGAATGTATGACAGTGATACTTCTAAAGCTTAGGGCCTTCTCTTCGGGCTTCAACTCCAACAAGTTATTGTCCAATCAAAACTATGACAGTACAAAGGATATAGCATGTACATGTTAACAATTATCGTAACATCAATAAGTATGATCAAAGTAATGTTTTAACATCCGACCATTAACTGGTCCTTCTTCTGCTTCTGTGCAATCCAAGTTTTTTAGAAAATATGTATTGTTTCCTTGGAGAGCATAGATGATGTATGGTCCCTTCCATACGAATTCAAACTTCCCATGTTTCCCCTTATCCTCTCTCTTGGAATCCCACCTTAAAACTTATTCTCCAAGGTAGAAATCTTCTGCTTTGGTTCTTTTGTCAAATATCTTCTTCAATTTTTCCTATAACACTTGGGATCTCTGGTATACCTCCTCTCTAGTCTGTTGTAAATTGATGGTTTGGTTTATCCTTCTTTGAATATCATTGGGTTCCACTTGAGCTTCTTGGAGTATTTTCATAACAAGAACTCCTAATGATGAAGGAAATACAGCCTCCATGCCATATACTAACTCATAAGGACTGGTGCCAATGGATTTTTTGGTTGTGAGCATGTCTGCCCATAGTGCATTTATCAGTTTCTTGTGCCAAGTCTTCTTGTTCTCCTCCAACAATTTTTTAATGATATTAATAAGACTCTTGTTGGAAGATTTAGCCAGTCCATTCCCTTGAGGGTAATAGGCTATAGAATGACCTAAGGTGATGTGATACTTGTTACAGAAACCGATCATCTTTTTTTATTTGAAAGCTGCAGCATTATCAGTTATGATTTTAGCAAGACAACCAAACCTCGACAATATATTGGTCTCTCGAAATCCTATGATCACTGTGCCATTGGCCTGTCTAGAGGGAATGGCCTCTATCCGTTTGGTAAAATAGTCAGTGACAGTGAGTATCCATTTATGTTGGCTTGAAGAGGATGGATGGATTTCTCCAATTAAGTCAAGACCCTATTGTTGGAATGGTTTCTCATTGGAGATGGGTTTCAGGGGCAAAGGTAACAACTTTCTCTTGCCTTCAAAAATTTGACATTTATGGCAAGAAATGACAAATTTCTTCACATCAGTATACAAGGTTGGCCAATAGAATCCAACCCTTAGGATCTTATCTTCAGTTGATTTCCAATAGAGGTGTCCACCACAGTCTCCTACATGAAATTATTGGAGAGCCTTGTTAGCTTTATCTTTTAACAAACAATTCAATAAAATTCCTTCATGATTTTTCCAAAAAAGAGCATTATCTAAAATACAAAACTTTGAAGCTTTCATTTTTAAAAACCTATTTTTTGTTCTGGATAACCCTGGAGGAGCCTGCAAGTTTTGTAAAACATAAATTACATCAGCATACCAAGGTGAGTCTGAAAAGGCCTGGCTGATTTGTGGAGTCGCCATCTCTTGTTCGTCATCCAGTTCATTTATATCCAGGGCTTGACAATTAGTTTCTGCCATAAGTTTGGCCAATCCCTATCCTTTTATTAGTTTTGTAGGTTTTATCTCTATATCATACTCTAAAATGGTAGCAATCCATTTACCTCTTTTGCCCTCAATTCCATCCTGAGTCAGGATGTCTTTGACAACTGCATTAGGTACATAGGCTATCACATGAGAGTATAATATGTAGACTCTGAAGTCCTTAATGGCTTTTACCAGTGAAAAAGCTTGTTTCTCCATTATTTTGTATTTTAGTGATGCATATCTAAGTGCTTTACTAAAAAAGGCTATAGGTTTCTTGCATCCTTGATCATCCTTTTGTAATAAAACAGCTGCTATAGTGTGTTCTGATGCAAATGAGAAAATTATGAAGTCTCTATCAAATTGAGGCTTGGTGAGGACCAATGTTCTGGTTAAGGCCATTTTAATTTCTTCAAATGATTTCTTGGCCTCTACTATCCATTTTATACTTGAATCCTTTTTAAGCATGTTATTTAGTAATGTAATGAGTTCTGCTAAGTTAGAAATGAATCTTCTCAAAAAAATTATCTTCCCTAGGAAAGCTTGAAGTTCTTTGATACTTATTGGATGAGGTATCTATAAAATTGCTTCTATTCTGGCAGGGTCAATTCGAATTCCATCCTTGGATATGATGTGACCCAAAAGTTTACCTTCCTCAAGACCAAACAATGACTTCTTTGGATTCAAAGAAATACCACATTTTCTACATTTTAGAAATACTTGTCTGAGATGGTCCAAATGTTGTTGATCTGATTTAGAAAAGACAGTTAGATCATCCAGATATATAACAAGAAAATCATGAATCTCTTTGGCAAATGCAATGTCCATTGCTCTTTGGAAAGTTGCTCCTGCATTTTTCAGTCCAAATGGCATTTTGATGTACATAAAAGTGCCCCATGGTGTTGTAAAAGCAGTTTTCTCTTGGTCATCAGGATGAACCAGAATCTGGTTATACCCTGAGAACCCATCTAAAACTGAAATTCTAGACGAACCTACTACCCTTTGCAAAATATGATCCATCTTAGGTAAAGGGTAATTATCTTTCAGAGAAACCTTATTCACCTTTCTCAGATCAACACATAATCTTATTTTCCCAGTTTTCTTCCTAGTAGGTACTAGATTAGACACCCACTCTGAAAACCTAATAGGGGCAATTATCCCTGCTTCATATATATGTTTAATTTCTTTTTCGATCAATGGTAATAATACAGGGTTGATTCTTCTGAGCTTTTGTTTGAAGGGCTTCTGATTTTCTTTCAGAGGTATAGTATGTTGAATTATAGAGGTGTCATATGATTTCAAATCCTCATAACTCCAGGCAAAGACATCCTGGAATTCTCTCATAAGTTCAACATATTTTGATTTCTGATCAGGAGGTAGGGTCTTTGATAGTTTTATCAGTTTTGGATTGTCCTCTGTTCCTAAATTGTATTCTTCAATGTTTGCTTTTAGTGGTTCCATTTTTGGTTTTTTGGGAATGTCATTGGAATCAAAGAGCTCTTCTAGAGGAGTTAACCCTTTAGGCAAATGATTGTCTTTTAAGTCAATGACTTCTGTTTCCTCTTCAATTATCTCATCAAGATCCATTTATTTAATGTCTTGCACTTGTTTTTGTGTGAATTTTGTGGGATGAAGCATTTGAATTGAACTTTCTTCTGAAATGTTTGTTTCTACCTCATCTATTTGATTTGAATTAGCTACTGTATCGATATCTATGAAACTGTTAGAAAATTCTTCCTCTAAAGTCAAAAAGTTATTTATCTGCTCATCACTATCAAACACCTGCCAGTTCTTTAGATTATTAGGTATGGCTGGTCTGTGTCTAATCTCAGTAGTAAACTAATGATTAGGTTTGAAAGGTAATTTGCAGGTGCTGGCAAACATTGCTAGACTATGGGCTTGCAAGTTGTGTTTTCTTGGGATTGTAGCAAGCTGGGTTTCCAGAAAAGTATTAAGAATCTCTATGACTATTCCTCTGTAGTATCCTAATCTAGGATCCCTAGTTAAATATTTCCTTTTAATTTGTTTAATGATTAATTCAGAATCTCCTATGATAGATACTCTAATTGCTCCTAATATTTTAACAAGTTTGAGACCCAGCAAGAGAGCTTCATACTCTGCCATATTATTGGTGCACTTAAAATTTAATCTGTAGGCATGGCCTTCAACATGATCATTTTCTAAGTTGTACACCCAAACTCCTGCTCCTGCCCCTAATTTATTTACTGAGCCATCAAATTCTAAATGCCAAAGAATTTCATGTTCATAATTGGTGTCAGGGGTGGTGGGAATTTATTTGATAGAAGGATCTGGTTTTTTATTCTCAACTGGTTTGTCACTGTTATCTGATGTTTCATTATTTTCAGATAATTGCTGAATCTGAACACTAGATTTTCCTTTTTTAATTTCTTTTGGTTCTGCTGCTAACACTTCTAAGTTATTGGAAGGATTGGTTTCGGCATTATAAAGAATGAATGAGTCCATATCAGAGTGCACTGAGTAGATGGGGAAATTTTGTGGTTTTTCCTGACTACTTACTACATATTTCATTAAAGTTTCTCTGTATAACTTCTTAGGTTGGCCGAAGACCGAGATAGTAGCATAGGACATGTCCAATTGAAGAGATCCCTAAAGCTTAGCACCCCAAGATCTGGATAATAACATACCATATTTTGGTGGTATATCTGCTACCACTATATCCATCAGAATTGTTTTTGCAGGGTATTGAACCAATGAGATGCACAAGTCTTTTATCAATCCTAAACATCTGACCTGACTAGAATCAAAAGAAAATAAATCTTTGTATGGTCTAGTGATGTCTAGGTCTAGTTTTTCCATGACAGACTTTGGCATAAGGTTATGAGATGCCCTAGAATCAAACATGGCATTGTGAAGGATTTTATCATGTATATTTAAACTCACATAGAAGGGAGGGATTCCTCCTTCAAAGTGTTTCCCATTCACTTCTGGGCCAAAAATTAATTATGGCTGGTCATCGAAAACATTAACTGAATCTTCAGTTCCAGTAATTTTGAGTGATCTGTTAATTTGACTTCGGTAGGAATCATGTTTAGCTAATTCTGATAAAGGAACTGCAATCTTTAGCTTGCCTACTTCAGTCTCCAGATTGAAAGGTTTTTCTGTTTGGGCTTTTGTGTTTCGAACAGTAGGATTCTCTTTGTTTTCTGTGTTTTCCGTGTTTTTCTCCTTTTCGGGAGTGGGGTTATAGTTTACAAGTTCTTCTGAATCAACTTCTGGAGGTTCTTCCACATTTCCTTTAGAAGGAAGAGCAGTGGAGGTCTGTTTGCTATTTAGTTGATTATCAGGGACATCTTCTATTATTGGGTTAGATGGATTAGGATCTGATCTAGACAGAATATGTACAGGTGTAGTGACTATCTTACCTTTTATAGGCTATTTTGGAGCCTTTTGCTTAATTGTTTTAGGAACATCAATTCTCCTACTCCTTAGGTTGTATTGCTTATGTACCTCATAGATCGTTGTGTCATATCCTTCCCTAAAGTCGAATTATTCACCTGACTGAGTTTGAAATTGTTTAAGAACATGAGCCTCTTGATCCTCTTGTGTCAAGAAAACTTCTCCTTCATTACTAAGTCCCATGAGATTTATTTGAGTGTCTTCTACTAGTTCATTAGAGTTTGAGGCTTCTGCATAATTCTCATGGAAAGGGGGACTAATGTTTTGGTCTGGACTAGTTTTCCCAGTGTCTTGGTTTTGGTTTTTTCTGAAATTGGGATTTCTCCCTATGTTGGTTAGCTGACCATCCCAAGGAGCTTTCCTTTCAATTGTTTCCACTCTATCCCCTAGCCTATCCATCCCTTTAATTATGGCATCTAGTTTCTGTTCAAAGGGTGAGGACTCTTCTTTCAATGGTATTCTCCTTTCACTCCTAGCCTTAGCTCTTTTTGACATCAGATTGGCTTCTACATTGACAACTATGCTTTGCATGTCTTCTAAGGTACGAGGAGCTCGTTCTCTTAGCTAGAAGGCCATGTCAAAAACAAATCCATATGGGAATTTGATTAAGGCTAAATCAGGTGGCGGTCTAAGATTTTGAAGAATGGAATTATAGACATTTCTAGTGCAGTAATCCTGCACAGTTTCTTGGGTTCCTCTCTTTAGGTTTTCATACTTAGATAGAATCTGAAGGGGATCTTTCTTTTTCTCCCATCAGTTTAAGAATTGTCTATAGAGAGTTTCTAGGTTGTCTATATTGTTTGTTGCTAAAGCTTTGAACCAGGTTCTGACTTCTCCAGTTAGACTCTGAACAAATATTCACATTCACACATCATCAGCATCTATTACATAAATTTCAAAGTAGTCAGTCATCTTTTTGGTGTGTTTTTGGGTTGTATAGGTACCAGTACCATCAAATTGAGTGATTTTACTTTGGTAATCCTAGGGCATGGCACCTGAATTTGCAGGTAGTACCATGGGAGCATATCTGTTTTCCATGGCTGTAGGTAATGGTGAAACAACAACTGGGGTTGGGATAACAATAGGTGTCTGAGTTGTGGATGGAGGACTGGAGGTGATGGGCTGATGTGGAGTGGTTTGAGGTTGAGATGTATGAGGAAATGGTGATGAGCTTGCAGAGGCAGTAGTGATTACAGAGAGATTGGGTGTTCCTTTAGAGGTAAGATCAGATTGTATTGAGTTCTGCAAATGTCTATCAATTGACAAATTGATAGCTTCAAGCTGTAAGTCTTCGATGAATACTGGGTCTAGGACTAGGTCAAATAATTTAGAATCGGATGAAGTCCTAAACAAAGAACTCTCAAAGTATTCATCAAAGGGTTGGTCTTCAAGATAAATCCACCTAACAGGACAGGATGTTGATCTGAAGGTGGGCCGAGAACTGGCAGAACTTTCTTGACTTTCTTGTCTCCTAAGAATTCTGGGGATCATATTAGGGTTCTCAAACACTTGTGGGGGATTGGGATCAGGATTAGATCTAGTGTAACGAGTCCTTTCTGAAGCCAGGTTTTGTTTTTGGTTTTTCTTAATTGATATCAAGAAACAACTTCTATTATTTCTTTAAGAGGTTGTAGATATGAAATTTAAACTTTCTTAAAGATTTTTAGGACTGAGGAATTAACGTTTGGAAACCATATGTTCAGTTCATAAACTAAACCGGAGATTGACTGAAGCAACATTCATCTACTATGCACTTGCAGAGCAAGAGCAGTTCAAAGGCTACCTGGCTAACTTCAGGCTCCATCTGTAGTTTATAAAGTAAACAACAATAACAAACAAACAAACTTTTCATTCCCCAGTGGAGTCGCCACTATGTTATCACTCAGATTTTCCTAGAAGTTGTTGGAAAGAGGAAAGGGGTCCGAGGTAACCACAAACCAACTTTTAGGTACAGAATCTAGCCAATCTGTACCCAGAGAGGGCTCTCTCTTTAAGGTTTAGCTTTGTTTATATAGATATTAGGCTAGTTATGAAAGCTTGGGGGTTTTGATTGTGTTTGGTGGTGGAATCCAGAAGCAGATGGATAGAATTGAGTATTTTAGGACATTGGGCTATGGAGTCAATCTAAAGATGGCCTAACTGGACTTAGCTTTTCAACAAAAGGATGGCTTCATAGGGCAAGATAGCTAAACAGGGAACAAATGGTAACTTGAAAGGATGGGATGGACTTAAAAGGGAAGAAGGGCAATTAAGAATCCTTCATCATGTTTTAAGAGAGGGAAAATGACTGATCACCAATAAAAAGCAATTAAGAATTTTTTATTAAATGACCGAAATGATAAACTAAAAAGCAGGAGCAATTAAGAATTCACTGCATATGACAGTTTAGAAGAAAAAATTTAGAATAAAAATGATTTTAAAGACAGATTGCACTAAAGCACTTTCTGAATCACACTTTTTTGTTTTAACATTAAGATATGGAACACAGTTGAAATATTTAAACAAGAAAACAATAACACATGAGATATAGATACTTATTTGTCCGGTGTTTGACACATGAATCCTGTGAAAAGTCCTTTGTATTATTCCTTCATCCAGCCAGCCATGCAAAAAATTGTCCAACAGTACTTCTTTTCCAAAATAATCAGTCTTACAAAAATGTCTAAGAATCCACCCTCAATACTCCGAATGAGGGAGTATTTATACAAAAATTTACAATAAAATATCTCATAACAAAGAGAGATATATTCTAGGATGACTAACTATATGTTACATGAAAGTAGAGACAGATGGTCTCGAATATAGAAGATAAAGGTAAACTGATGGCTTGTTGTTCCTATTTTTGTGAATGAGCTGGAGGCAGGCCCTATGATTGGGCATCTTGGTGTCTTCTTTGTAATTCTGTGCTAGCTGTTCTGCTTTTCATCTTCTTACTAATACTCTTTGACCTATTCTGATACTCTTTACCTGTTTGACCTTCGTTTACCTTCTATTATCACCATTGACTATGGTAAATAATGAAATTTTACTTTTTTACCAAGGATAAATCACAAAATTTCTGTCATATCTGTCCACCATTTTTCCTATGGTATTCTGGTCCTTTGAAGTTTTCTGAAGATCTCATCAACCTCGGTGTATTTGACAAAATTAGGCTGAACTGGAAAATGATGTTTTATTTCATGCTCAACATAGAAAAGATTCTCTAGACTGTCATAGAGAACTTTGCCTATGGGTAGTGCCTATGGTGCAGATGCACTAGCTGATGAGCTGACCTGGTTGTCTGCATATTTAGCCAACTTGTCAACATAGTCTATGTGTCTCATCAACTTATCATTAATAACTAAAGGACTGGGAAGTCCATTGCTCTGCAAAATGCCAAATTTCTCCATAAAATCATTAATTTCATCTTGTATGTTCAGGCATATCCTTTCCAAATTCTACATGAGAGAGCTTTTCGTCAATACCTTCTTGACTTCTAGAATAGTACCTATTCTGTCTGCAATGCCCAACTCTTCTAGTTGGTACTTATTTTTGCTATTCAAAAAATTTATTAGCATGGTGGCTTCCTCAGGCTTTCTTCCTAATTCTTCCTTAGTCCTCTGGATTTCTTCGAGAGCCACTTTTACCAAATCAATTTGTTCAAAAATTATTTGTATTGATGGCCAAGCATCATTTATTGACTGAGTGATGTTGGTCCAAAGAATTTTCCTAATATCTGCTAAGGGCTTGTCAAAGGTGAGGTCCTTCTCTAGTGATTTCACCTGCTGAGCTAATCCTTTATTCTCCCTCACCTTTTCAGCAAAATTGATTTTGGAAAGATCATATTTCTGTTCTAGGGCAACAAATTGTTCTTTTACTTTCTACGATTCTGAGACTTGGAGCTTCATCTCCTCCTTTGACTTTATTAATTCTTCTGTGCTTTTCAGGCCAGGCAGTAACTCCACAAAGCAAAAATTGATTCGTTTATTATTCCATCAGGTAGGTCTTTTTTATATACAACAGGGAGAGACTATTCAGTTCATCTCCCGATGATTGTTCACATTTCTAATTTAATTATTTAATAAATTCACCCAATCATGAGGATTAGGTGTCAACATTCCCCCCCTTAATCTGAAGCGATGTTGGTGAGTCCAAGCATCATTCTGAATCGTTCGAGCTTTTCTCTTCCAAGCACTTTTGTGAAGATGTCTGCAATTTGCTCATTTGCGGAACAATGACGGAGATGGATTGTTTTGGCCTCAACATGATGTCGAATCAGATGATATTTAGTATTGATGTGCTTCGTTCGATCATGGAACTTTGGGTTCTTGGCCAACTTTATTGCAGAGGTATTGTCAATCATGAGTGGAGTTGATTGTAATTGTTTTACCTGCAAATATTCAAGAATTTTCCTGAGCCACACAATTTCTTTTGTTGCTTCAGCTGCTGCCACGTATTCTACTTCTGTTGTGGAATCTGTTGGAACTGATTGTTTGCGTGATCTCCAGGAGACAGCTCCGATCCAAGACTCATAGCATATCTTGAAGTAGATACCCTAGTTTCTTTGTCTCCATCGAAGTCTGAATCAGAGTATCCAATCAAGCTGAAGTCGTCCACCTGTGTATACTAGATTCCAAAGTCTTGAGTTCCCTTCAAGTACCTTAGAACTTTTTTTGCAGTAGACCAATGTCCCTCACAAGGCTTTTGCATAAACTTGGAGAGGATTCCAACAGCAAACGAAATGTTTGGTCTGGTAGTAGTTAGGTAGTTGAGACTTCCTACAAGCTGTCTATACTTTGTTGCATCCTCAAATTCTTTTCCTTCAATAGATGTGAGCTTTAAGTTTTGTTCCATTGGAGTAGTAAGGGGATTGCACTCTGTCATGCCAAACCTATTCAACAGATCACCAATGTATTTCTTTTGAGAAAGAAATATGGACTTTGGATGTTGGGTTACTTCAATGCCAAGATAGTAATGAACTTAGCCCAAATCAGTCATTTCAAAACTTTTCCCCAATTCCTTCTTTATGGATTCAATGTAGCTTTCATTGTTCCCTGTCATAAAAGATCATCTACATATACCACAAGATATACAATTGTTTTTCCAACTTTCTTGACAAATAAAGTTGCATCATCAAGATCAAAATGTTTGAAATTGAGTTTCAGAAGATGCTCAGTTAGTTTTTCATACCAGGCTCGCGGTGCTTGTTTGAGGCCATACAAGGACTTCACAAGTTTGCATACTTTATGTTCATGTCCTTTCACAACAAATCATTCAGGCTAGGACATAAAAACATTCTCTTTTAGATCTCCATTCAAGAAAGCAGTTTTTACATCCATTTGATGGACTTTCCAACCGTTATGAGCTGCTAGTGCAAAGAGTGTCCGGATGGTAGCCCATTTTGCTGTGGGGGAAAAAGTCTCCTCATAATCGACCCCTTCCTTCTGTGAAAAACCTTTTGCCACAAGCCTAGCTTTATGCTTGTCAAGTGAGCCATCAACTTTATACTTGTTCTTGTAGACCCACTTGCATCCAATTGGTTTGGCTCCTAATGGAGGATCAACCAGCTTCCAAATGCCGTTCTTTATGAGGGCATCATACTCCTTTTGCATCGCTTCCTTCCATTCATCATGAGAAGTATCTTCTTTGAAGGAAGTTGGTTCAAAATCTGTAAACAAGTTTAATTCACAATCATAAGAAACATCCATATCAACAGGTGAATTAGAGTCATCTACATCACCTCCATTTTGCCAGTTTGAATTTCTGGTTCCTGTCTTTCCAACTTCATCAGGATGAACACTTTCAAGTGTCTTTGTCACCCACTTTGGGGGACCTTTTTTAGATGGTCCAAGCTGCTCTGTTGATTGAGTTGGGACTGAATCAAGATTGAGTCTCCCAATTCTATCAATCACATCACTTAAAGCATCATCCGTTGTTGGAGTTTCATGCGGGGAAGAGTGTTCTTCAGAAGAAGATTCCACATGTTGATCTAGTTTTGGAGTCCCCCCTTCAAGATGTGGAATCTGATTATCAAATTCTTGAAATGATTTTGCTTTTGCGAATCTATCCAAGCAATCAAGTTGTCGCTCAACAAAATTGTTAGTTTTGGATGATTCAAGGAAAATTACATCTCTAGATACAACAAATTTCTTATTTACTTCATCATAGAGGCGGTATTCTTTGGAGGTATTTGAATACCCCAGAAAGATACACCTACGACTTCTAGCACCAAGTTTGTTTCTATGTACCTTTGGTATCAAGGCATAGCAGGTGGAACCAAAGGCCCTGAGATGCTTTACCGAAGGAACATGTCCATACCACATTTCATATGGAGTCTTGTTTCTTATAGCATTAGATGGACATCTATTCTTTATATATGCAACACATAGAACAACATCAGCCCAAAACATTATCTTTACATTTTTGAAGAAGAGCATGGATCGTACCATATTTAAGATTGTCCTATTCATTCTTTTAGCTACACCATTCTGTTGGGGAATATAAGGCACAGTTGTTTGATGTTTGATCCCATGCTGGCGAAGATAGTTTTCAAATTCATTTGATATGTATTCTTTTCCATTATCAGTGTGAATAGACCCAATATGAGATTGTGCATCATTTTCAATCCATTTATGAAAATTCTTGAATGTTTGAAAAGCATCAGATTTGTTCTTCAATAAATAAACCCAACACATTCTGGTGTAGTCATCAATAAATGTCATGATATATTTATTTCCATTTGCAGAAGGAACAGGCATTGGACCACATAAATCTAAATGAATGAGTTCAAGTTTTCTATGTGCTCTTGAATGTGAATCATGAAAATATTGTTTGCTATGCTTTCCTAGAATGCAAGCATCACATTGCTTAAGTTTCCTAGGAATTGTAGGCAAACCAGCAACACCATTTTTCTTCAACAAGCGGAGACTGTCATAGTTCAAATGTCCAAATCTAGCATGCCATAATAAACTTGATGGAAGTGTACCTTCTTCATGATGAGAATTGTATGAGAAATGTTGTGCATGAGCAAAGGTTCCTTGCAGCTTGATAAGCCTTTCTTCTTCTATTCCCCTCATGACAAGTGAGTGGTCAGATGCTTTTCTTACCTCAAGATTGCCATCAAACATATGAATGGAGTGACCTTGCTGGCGGATGTGGACCAAGGACAGCAAGTCTCTCTTGAGTTGTGGGAGATATAGAACATGATGCAGAAGAAAGTCTGGAAGACCATGCAGTTTAAGCCTGATTGTGCCAAGCCCTAATGGCTTGATTTTTGATTGATCTGCAAAGTATACTGCTCCATCAAAATTGTCAGTGAAATCTTCAAAAAAATCTTTTCTATGAGTCATGTGGCAGGTTGCTCCTGAATCAAGCAACCAATCATTTTTCCAAGAAGCAAGTGAAGCATTAAATAAATCTTCATTTACTCCAATTTTACATTGTGCCACAACATAGTGAGCGGATTCAAGTGCTTTACCTTTGTCTGCATCATTAGTTTTACCTTTCTGTTGGTTTCTTTTCTGCTCAATTTTGTCCCATGGTAGCTTGCATGTAGAGGCATCATGTGATCCATTTCTTTTGCAGCGTATGCAGTGCAAATTTGCCTTTTCTCCTTGAGAATGCCTGCCCCCCCTGCCTCTGAAATATCTTCCTCTTCCTCTTCGACCACCTCTTCCTCTTGTAGAATCTTGAGCAGGATGCTTTTCTTTATGAGCAAGGCACACAGCCTCTTCAGAAGATTCAGGGGCTGTCTTCTTTCCAAAATATTTCTCTCTTTTAGCAAACTTTTTCATGAGAGAGTCAAAGGTTATATATTTGAGATTTCCATTTTCTTGCAATGACTCAAGATATTTGAGTAAGTAGGATAAAGTGCCTTGAGAACAGCAATAAGAGGAATATCCAATTCAACCTTAGTGGATTTGATATCATGCATTATAGACTTTACCTCAGATGCAAGATCAAGAGGATCATTATTTTGCAGTTCAAGAGTGAAGAGTTTAATCATGAGTTAGACAACTTCAAGTGTAGAATGTGAGTCATAGAGTTCTTTCAGCTTTTGTAAGGCTTCAAAGGCAGTTGAATATGATGAAATATGGCAACTCACCTCTTCCTTTATAGATGTTGTGATTAATGCATAAGCTTTGTTGTTCTTGTTTTCCCAAATGACGAGTTCTTTATCTAAGGTAGGTTGTACTGGTTCATTGTTTCCGTCTCCGACACACACTCCTTTCCACAACTCATTGAAAATGAGGGTGTGTTTTATCATCCGGGACCATTCAAGATAGTTCTCCTTGCCAGTGAGAACTATTCCCACCATGGATATGATTGAATGCATTCTGTAAAAAAAATTACTTCTGCCAATATACAGTAAAATTGTACTCAAAAGGGCATTCTAAAAAGATTTCAAATCTCTTCCTCATATACCAATATGTACATCAATACCTCACGCTACATCTTTATGCAACATATTTTCTCCAAACGTATTTTCTCCAAATGCCTCCAATGTTTGATATAAATGCATCCAATGTATTAAATGCTCCAATGTTTGATATAAATGCATCCAGCATTACATACAAATATTACATATTACATATGCCTTCAACGTATTAAATGCTCCAATGGTAATGTAATATATGCCCATTAAAGTTCATATATAATGGAACCAAAACATATGATGTACGTGAAGCACACATTACCATACAATGAAGCATGCAGGTGTGCTTAAATTAAATTTGTAGGCAAACGTCCCGGAGTCACAGAGTCGTCCACGCAGTTGCGCCACTCTAATGCCCACGATGCTGTTGGAAGCATTCGAACCGTTGTAGTAGAGGTGATGATTTCCCACGGGAGAGGAGCAGCAGTGCATGGTCTCTTAAGATCGTGCAGTGGCAGGGCTTCTTCCATCGGGAGCTCGGCCTCTTTTGGATGCGCCTTGTCTCGTTTAGCCACACAAAAGTCAATGAACAACAATGGCGTTCGAACGCAAGTCTCCACAGACGCCGAATGTTGTGCACTGCCTGTGTGAAAGTGGAGGCAGAAGGATTTTGCAATTGCAGGGTCTCTATATAAAAGGCCTCTGGCTATAAGGGTTTCTTCCCTTACAGTATCAAACCAATGGCGAAGAAGCTTATCCCCTTGCTTAATAGGGTTTTGATAGAGAAAGTTGTTGCTCCGAGCAAGACTGCTAGCGGCTTTTTGCTTCAGGAGAGCACTGGCAAGTTGAACTCAGGAAAGCTTATATCAGTTGGGCCTGGTTTTCGTAGCAAGGGTGGAAAAACTATTACTGTTAGTGTCAAGCAGGGTGACCATGTTCTTCTTCCCGAATATGGTGGCACAGAAGTAAAACTTGCAAAAAAGGAGTACCACTTGTATCGAGAGGATGATATTCTTGGGATTTTGCAAGATTGACTTTTTCTTTACCTACAAGAAAACCGTAGCGAGAATAACCATGTCAGGATAGTGCTTCTATTATGAAGCGTTTATGGATAGGAAAGACACCATGGACAACACTGGACTGTATGGAAAATATGGACAGCACTGGACAGTGTGGACAGAATGGAGGGGGCAACTACCATGTCAGGAGCAGCTAATTATATGGAGAGTAGACTAGGGAGTTACAAGGGCAGACAGGAATGCCAAAAATGGAGCTGGCTCTGATACCATGTCAGGCCAGGCAGTAACTCCACAAAGAAAAAATTGATTCGTGTATTATTCCATCAGGTAGGTCTTTGTTATATACAACAAGGAGAGAGTGTTCAGTTCATCTCCCAATGATTGTTCACATTTCTAATTTAATTATTTACATAAATTCACCCAATCATGAGGATTAGGTGTCAACAGTGCTTAACCCTGAAGTACCTGCCTGTGCTATTCCTGATGTTGTTGTTCCTGTAATTACCTCTGTTGTGACCATGGGGACATTTGGTGCTAGAGCTGTTCCAAGTGTTGAGGGGACTGCAGTGGAAACCACTAGTATCACATTTGGAGGCTAAGAGGTTGACTCTCGCTGCTTGCTCTTCAGTGATTTTTTTAACTCTTGCTCAGTCTCCTTCAACTGTTCATTAAGCTTTAGGACTAAGTCCATAAGCTCTTCTTCAAATTTCTTTTGGGCAATTTTTGTAGTTTGTGGATGTCTTGATGGTGGCAATTTTAGGTGCTTTTTCAAGGCAACTATGTCTTCATCTTTTTTCTTTATTAAGGCCTCTGCTGCTTTTACATCCTTTGGGTTATGACCCAATCCAATCACCAACTCCTCCAAAGATTTAATTATGTTATCTTTAGCCTGTGAGGAGGCTTTTTCTAGCTGTAGTTGGGCAGTTGTATTATTTAAAGAATTTTCTAATCTTTGGGCCATCATAGCTTTACCAGTCAATGTTGAATATACCATCTCCCCTGTCTGCTTGTGTAACTCAATCTAGTCCAGGGGATGAATGTCCTTTGCCATGACCTCAAAATCAGTTTTGAGGTAATCTGCAGCTGATTGAGGCTATTGTACTTTGGGTTTGAAAAAGCTCATTAGCATCTTACCTTCTTTGATGTCATAGGCTGACATCAACCTATTCTGATTGGTGGGAGCCATCTTCAAATACTGATTGTAGACCTGGATCCTCAATGGCTCATTCTTAGCCTTTATTTCTTTGAATTTCTTTTTAATATCCAGGTTCTCATTTCCTGGGGGCCTGAAGGATGACACTTCAGCACTTTATTGTCTCTTCGGCTCATGTCTCTGTGAGTTAGAAGGTGTCCCACCTCCTAGGAAAGTCTGCTGACTATCTGCACCTTATTTTCTTTGACTCTCTGTAGTATCTTCAAAAAATTCCTCCTCTGAAAGGGAATTTAGCCTGTGCCTCTTAGCACCAGGCTGGTCTGATGGGCCATTGGCAGGGGTAGCTACTTCCCTGTCTCTCTTTTTGTTCTTCTCCTCATTCAGAGGAGTCTGCAAAATTGGGGGTTCTCCCATGTTGACTTGAGTTGGATGAGCCTGTGTCTGCTCCTGAGAAGTTTCAGGTTGTTTCAACATGGTTGATTGTTCTATTGTTGGAGTGCTGGTGTCCTTTCCTTTTCCCTGTGAAGTCTCTGTAAGTGGTGCACTGGTCTCCTGTGAGTGCCTTTGTGAGGTATTAGTTGTTGAGGCACTAGTTCCTGATGCTGGCTTTTGAGAAGTTTCAAACTATACCTGTCCAAAAGAATCCAGGTCAAGTGTCTTTTCAAGATCCTTCATTACATTTTCTATATTGACCTGCTCACTATCTGTTTCTATTAGGGTCCCTTCCCTCCATTCATCCATGTTGGCAAATTGCTCAATTTCTGGAATTCTGTGATGCAAGTATGGTGATAGTCTATTTTTCATCCTCCTATCACAGATAAAACTATGGGGATCATATGGAGTCCAATTAAAACTTTTGCTTAGTTTCAGATGGTCTTCTAGAATTTGCTCTGCTGCTTTCCATGCTTCCCTACTGTTGCAGACAAATGGGCCTAAGTGGTCCTTGATTCTGAGTTGTGCTTTCTTCTTGGCCTTAGTAAAATGTGTCAAATCTGAGTGTATCATTTGTCTATAATATTCTAATGCAAACAGTCTCATTGGAACATATTTAGGTAGCTTGAATGGGGAAAGCTCACACCCATATACCCTGATTTCTGTGTGATTTTGGTATAAATACCAATCACCCACTCTGTACTGTTTGGATAGTTGCAGGATCCTTTTGATTTCATCACTGATCCTTTGGGGAGAATTCCCTGTCAGCAAGGTGGTCACTGGGTGGACAAACTGATCAATGAACTCATTATAGGAATAAGGGCAAGCAAAAGATTCATGGAAGATAGAAGTCCAAAAGATGACAGACCTTGGATTACCCTTAGTATCAAGTTTCTTGACAAAAAATGGGAATTTGTCTGATTGATAGTAGAGGATGAGGTGATATATGAAGGTGGAATATTTGAAAACCTTTTCATTCTCCAGTCTCATGAACTGATCATGAATTTTCTCAGCAATATAAGAGGCATAATCATATTTGATAGCAGGAGGTTGTCCTGGGGTAAAAATAGACATCATCACTAGGGTCAGTTCATCTACATATTCAGTAGTGTTGAATCCCATGACTACTGATATCATTTCAACTATGATTTTGCTTGTATCTGTGAAGAAAACTGACATATAAGGAGGGGGATCTTTAGTTTGATACTGTGGTAATATGAAAGTCTGGCAGAGGCGAGTGAGCTCAGCTTGGGATAATTGAGTTGATTTTTCAAGTAAATTTCCAATAGAAATGGGAGTAAGAGCCTGACTAGGGTGAAATTGCAACATCTCATTGATTGATTCAGCAGTTATTGTGAATAGAACTATTTGGTTGGGAGACATGACTGCTCTGCAGATGGGGTCATAGTTTGCATGGCATTGATGGATTATATCAGGGAAAACATGGACAGAGGGGAGAAAGTACATTGGGAGATTGGATTCCCACAGTCCCATAGCATCATAGCCATTCAAATGGTTATTATGGCATTGGTAGAAGACTTTGAGGTGGTCTTTATCAATGTTTAGTTCTTTTATTTGGAAATCTTTGTCTACCAGAGGCAGATAGTCTAAGTCACGATGAGGAGTGGTAATGGGAGCAACATTTAGGGGTACCAGAGTTTCCATACTGGTTCTTGTGCATTTCAGGAGGGAAATTAAGGTTTTTTAGGTGGAAATGATGAAATAGCATATTTGGGTACTTGAATTTATAAACACAATAGCAAAATTATGGCAAATTTTTGGTTTTTTATTCAATTTGCAGTGAAAACAAGTATTTGCAGGGTTTTTTTTCGAGGAATTGGTAAATACCTACTTTTGGGGGATGGGCAACAGAATGCAGGTACTGGGCGTAACTGGATGGCTCTGGGTGGCATCAGCTGCAAAGTTTGGAGCAGGTTGGAAACTGAAAACACAATTTGGTTGACTTCGACGTATCGTTTGCATGGGCATATAGGTTCATAGGATAAAACAATGAAAATGACATTATTTTGTTTTATATGAAAAGTCAAGATTTGGCGAGTTTTGGATGGATGACGTTTATGGGATAGAGACATGATGTTTTTTTCGTTTAGTTCGAAGGCGGTAAGCAGTTTATATCGCACCGCTTATGGGGAAAGGGCGGTATTTGGCCTCGAGCCAACGATTCCATAGAGTGTTTGACACGTGGCGGAGGTACTGTTCATGAAACCGCTTTGTGATCGCGTGCTAACGCATGGTTGCAAAGGGTCATCCGATATGCACAACAGCCATTGGATCTCGGCGCGTTGATTGGATGGCTATCGAAGATGAAAAGTGATGGGGGTTTAACAAAGGCAGGCCTAATATATTTAAGAGTTTTTAAATCATATCGGGAGTAGAGTGATTGGTCGAGGAGGTTATTAATTAACTGTGAGGGTTAATTAATCCCTTCTTAATGTAGCGGGGGATTAATGGCTATTAATTAGTTACTGATTAACTAATTAATTCCCATTTAAACTGTTTTATGGTTATAACTAACCAATGGGGCGGGATATATAGAAATTCAGGGTTTTATATAGTTTTAAATAATACGGGAATGGGTGGATTTTCATAGGGGATTTATGTATTAAAAAGTTAATAGTCAATATGAAAATGAAATGGAAAAAAGCGCTAAGTATAAAACCTTGAAGTCTGTATTTAAACTTAGGCTAAGGTGAAAAGAGGGTTTTTGTGGAAATATTTTAGTTTTCCTAAGTAAAATAGGATTTTACTTAGGAAAAAACTTATCAAGGGAATGAATGATTTTTATCAAGGCGTATGATGATTAATGAATGGTCTTAAGTACTCAGGTTTTATAAATTATTGGATCGAGGGTCCGATCCCTCCAGAAGTCAGAGAAATGCTCTGAGCCCCTTTAATTTGATAGATACCATAGTACTTAGGGGAAATTAGTGAAAAATTGGGGAAAATAAATAGGGGAATTAATTATTCTGACTTTTCTTGCTTGATATGTCTTTCATGTATTGCCTGCCTTTGCCTTGTGATGAAAGTAAAATATTTACACATTTTAGACTCATCATTCACCACATATTATTCTGCAACCATCATCTACTTACCCTACCTGCTTTAACCTAGCATTTTTACTTCTTTATTTGTGTGCACTTAGACTAGCAAACCCTTATGAAACTTTCTTTTCTTTTACATGGCAATACCTATCTCAGTCTACACTTATTACATCCAAGGGCTCAGATTAAACTGTTGAGCTCCTTTTTCACTCTACCTATCTACTCATCTGCCAAGATTACACTGTTTGGTCAGATCTTTATTCTCTATTTCTACAACATGAACTTGAAAACATGAACTAGTCAAATTTAAACTATTTGACTATTCATGAATTGTGGCATAAGTGACAAGCTGCACACAATTGTTTATTCTATAATAGTAAAAAGTAGTGGCATTTAGACCTGCACACTTTCTTGGTCTTTCTTTTTGTTGGCGTTCATTTTCTTTCATTTTTTGACCATCTTTTTATTCTTTTCACCCTTTGATTTTTCTTTTAGGGTATACCCTCTTTACATTTTTTAATTTTTTTTTTTTTGAAAATGTGGAAAACCTTTGCAACAAGTAAAGGTATGAACATATTACATAGCTCATCAAGTCAATCATGATATATGACACCTATTGGTATAGGGGCATAACAGCTTCATAATAAAAGTTGTATGGGAAGCGCAGGCATTTACAGATGACAATATAAAGAAAGCGACGATGGTTAGTGCTCTGCAGGATCACGTGCTGACTTTGTATATTAACCATTCTAATGAAAATTTGAATGCAGGGATCACGGATATCCAAATTGCTCTGAACATAGAATTTAGTAGGCCGAAGTCAGAGGTGCAGTCAATCATTGGGTCCAAGGAGATCATGATGCTACCAAGAGAGACCCCCTAGGAATTAGATCAGAGACTGAAGTGCACAATTCACAAAGCTAATATGACTTTGATGGATGGACAACACCGCGAATGGATTGTAGCATCGCTAACATCGTATTTAAGGAACGCGTTGTCACAACAAAGGTTAACAACTCAGGCAGAGACCTTGGAGGTTGCAACAAGGCTTCATGAGACCCCGATACATGATCCTAACCTACGAGTTCAGCTGATTCACGCGCAATTGAAAAACTTGTGCCTTGAGATGTAGAGTCTAAAACAAGACAGGACAACTCACCCAAAAGTGCGCGACGAGGTATGGTGTGTTAAATGTAAGGGTCAGGGTCATGAAGAGGACCATTGCCTAGTGTTCATGAATTACCTTGCGGGAGGAGGACCGATGCTGTTAAGACTAGAGGCCCAAGCAAGACCTAGAATGACGCCTGCTTTATGGTGTGCGATTTGTCAAATAGGAGGAAAGCATGCTAGGATAACTGCCATTTGTTACAGAAGTACACACAGAATTCACAACAGTTGTTCTGTAATTTCTGTAGATCAGTTGGACACGATGAGTGCACTTGTAGATGCTATGAGCTGATGATCGATAGGACTCCCACCTACAGGGTTCAGGCCAAAACGCAACCCCTTGACCAGAACGCAGGAGTGGTGCGAACCTAATTTCGGGGGCGGGACGAGGTCGCGGACAACTGATATGTTACAATTGCGGGGGGGCAGGAAATTATGCCTTTGATTGTAAAAATATGACGCGTCCATCATGCTTGTATTGTACCTTATTTGATCGTGAGACAGAGGATTTTCCCACACTGATAGTGAGGCTGTGCGACAAGGGAGCACTCCAACCTCCCCTGACACTAAATCTACAAATGATGAGGTCTGAGCCGCGCGAGGAAGACCCTAATGTGAACATTGTGCTCAAAAGTGGAATTGTGACAGGGGATGATAAAGGCAAACAACCTTAAGATAGTACTTGGGTTCGCAAGGCTCCGACGAAAGAACTAGAGTTTGATTTGGAGCATGGTAAGGAAACCTTCATGGAAGCTAGGAAGAACTTCGTTGATGCCTCCACTGCAAGAAACAAAGACAGACCGAAGCTGGAAATGGACCCATCGATGCTCACCATGTTCCTGGAAACATGGATGAAGTTGCTATGCGACAGTCAACTATAAAGGCATTGTAGGAACTCATTAATAGATGTGATGCGACCACGCTAGGAGAACCGCACGTAGTCTGGAATATTGGAAAGCATGCGACAAGGATAGGAAGAGAAAGGAGGTTGACCGTGGAGATTGGAGAATATGAAATGGACCAAGTGATTCTAGACCTAGGATCGGACGTGAGTGTTCTGCCGAAGAAGACATGGGAGCGCATGGGAAGGCCTACGCTGCAATGGTCTCCTATCCAGCTGCGAATGGTGAACAAGCAAAATATCATACCTATAGGGAGATTGCATGGGATCGTCATGGATATTGAAGGAGCAAGCACATAGCAGATTTTGAAGTGATAGATATTGTTGATGACAGCAATCCCTACCCCGCACTATTAGGAATCGATTGGGCCACTGACATGAATGCGGTAATAAATCTGAATAAGCGCAAGATGATTTTTTAGAAAAAGTCTCTGTGCGTAGTTGTACCTTTGGACCCTGTAGAAGGATCGTGCTACATGGAGCCAGTGCGCAACTATGAAAGTGATGACGACTTAGATTGCATCTACAAGATAACCACGCGAGAGAAAGACTGGGTAAATCCCACCACGAATGGACGAATCTCATGGGAGTGCGAAAGCTCCTATACATTGAATTTAGACGAAGAGATAGAGCAATGGTAGAACCGATTACACGAGGTAACCACGCTAAACTGCAAAATGATGACAAAATCATTGCACTGTGTATCGACAGAAGTGGGGGATCTACCTACTTATGATGGGTTAAGTGAGCTAGATGATTTCCTAAACATATTTAAAGGAGAGGCGTCAGAACAACAACGTTTTGGGGCTTTGAAATGGGTACTATGTGCTACGCCCGCGAGGTGGTGGGGTACGCACCAAGGAAGCTTTAGTAATTGGCACGAATGCAGGAGAATGATGTGCATGCATTTTTGGAAGCCTCAGATGCGATTGGCAGACAAGAATTATGGACGGGATAATCCGCGCATGCATCTTTCTAGGTGGGTACAAGCATATGGTAAACAACCTACGCGGATGCACATGGACTTCACGTTCAGTAACATAGTCAATAAGAAGGTGTTAGTGAGGCAATTGTGCACACAATCCCTCCAGTTGGTACGACGAAGTCTAGAAAGAACGAGTGTGCAGAAGGCTACGCATGCAGAAGCCTTTAACGAAGTGTGTGAAACACTGAACATGGTATATAATGCGTAGAAAAGTGATTGGGACCTGCACGTACCTGTAGTATTATGGGTTTATAGGACAACCTGCAAGAAACTAATAGGACAGACACCTTTCCGGTTGGTCTATGGAGTGGAAGCCGTAATGCCAATGGAGTATATTGTGCGTAGTCTGCCTATAGCAGTGGTCATAGGTATGATGGACTACGAAGCCCTAGAGCAGAGGCTCACATAGTTGGAGGAACTCAAAGAAAAATGGGTTTTTTCTAGATTCCATAAGCAGGTACAAAAGCAGCGCAAAAAGGCCTGGCACAATCGACATATTAAGCTACGCACCTTCAAGGTAAATGATCTGGTGTTATTATATGACAGTCAGTTTGATAAATTACTGGGAAAGTTGAGAATGCATTTGCTAGGACCGTATGTTGTTAAGGAGGTCACAGACGAAGGCGCGGTGTAGCTGGTAAAGCTAAATGGAGAACCTTTCCCAGGCAAAGTGAATGGCAATCGATCAAAGCCATACACGGTTGGCCCGGCTATTTGACTAGCCGACAGACACATAGTCTTCGCGCTCCAGGTAGCTGAAAGAAGGCGCAAGACTATAAACAAATGCAAGGGATGCAGGAACAGATATAGGGGAGAAGTTCCAACACCACAGTCTCAGAACAACGAGTATAGGAGATTCAACAGGCAGCCGCTCAATGCACTACCAACCTTTCTGCAATCTAAGCAGAGTTGGGAGGTCTCCTCACAAAGATCTCCACAATGACAGAGTGACTCAAGGGTGAGTCACAATGTTTGTGTTGGGGACCTGTTGGGCAATGGATCCCCCCAAGGCAAGTTTTGGGGCTTAAAGCCCAAGTTTTGACTAAGTTCATTGTAAAGACTCCGCAATTTGTGGGC
This sequence comes from Pinus tabuliformis, assembly GCA_031772625.1. Taxonomy (NCBI): domain Eukaryota; kingdom Viridiplantae; phylum Streptophyta; class Pinopsida; order Pinales; family Pinaceae; genus Pinus; species Pinus tabuliformis. Next base: position 753,512,408 of record CM062812.1, read on the forward strand.
GTAGAGCGCCAAGATTGTAAATGATTCAGAGGGTTGTCCACCCTCACTTTTATAAGCTAATGTCAGTTTGAGAGATCTACCCATGGTCTGTGGACCATGGGATTGTATAAATAGAGTGAGGCTCTAAGTGTAAAGAGACATCAGAGGAATCAAAGGAAAATCAATCCATGAAGCAGTGAGTCTAAGTGTAGAGTCATGTCTTTGGGTTGTAGAGTAGGAGAAGGCTCTGCAGCTGAGTGTGTAGAGGCCTAGTAGTTCACAGCTAAGTGCGCAGAGCCCTACAGCTGAGTGTGCAGGGTAGGTCGAGTCTGTAACCAGTCAAAGCATTAATAAAGAGAAGTTTTACAATATTTCGGTGTATCTTTTCCTCTTTTATTCATTGAAGTATATTGGGTATGAACTACAAGTTTACTATGTATTTACTGCATGAACTTATATGAATGTGATCAATAAATAAATATAATATATGCTATCTATTTATGTGAAGATAACTAACTGTTATAAGAACATAAGTAAGATCCGCGAGGAGAATTGGGGAAATAGTGTAGATCACTGCTCTAGCACCGCGAAAGCTCCCTAGCCCCTGGTTAGGGTTGCACGAAGACAAATATAACAAGACCGTGAAGGACTCATAGGCCGACGAAGTGCGCGAGGTAACCTGCACGAAGGTATTCACAGTTGGACTAAATCAACCCCTCAGACATCTCGAGGGTGTGGAAACTTGGTTCCAACATCCCTCCATACTACTTCGGGTGAGACATCAGTCCACGCTCTGCGGACTGTTGCCGAAAGGGCCAGTAGTACAAGGATTTGTTTAGCTAATTAACTCCCAACCTGGGTCAAGCCACAAAAATCAAACAAATGGTTCTATTGCTAGGATTGGAATCTGCATAGACATGTCTGATGTCGTATCATCGGAATCCAACTAAGAAACAAATTGAGGGTTGGTTGGACATGAGAATTCACGAGTTCGCAGTGCAGGAGAATAGGAATCCATGACTACCAAAAGAAGAGTGGTTAAAGTGCTACTATTTCACAGAGATCCACGAAATTTTCTTTGCATCCTTCCCTACTGAGTTGTACGAGTGGATCGCGAAGTTAGCAGATAGCCAAGGAAGGTGCAAGCTCGACAGTCCTATTGTGTGGACCCTAGATTTGGTGCGTAGATTGGAAGCATCGGAGGATAAGATCGTGCACATTGTTGATCACTGGCTCAATCGAATTCTAGGAGGATTCATTACTGAGTTCGCGGTAGATACTTCAGTCAACTATAGTGTGGTAGAGAGACGCTTCCTCAAAGGACTGCGAGGTAAGTAAGTTAAGTCTCTAAACACTTGGATTAAAATGCTACTGTGTGAAAAGTGGATTATGCGAATACATTGATGTTCGGGGCTACACGAAGTGGGAGAATTTACAGAAATGAAGGTAGTGCAGAACTAGAAACTAGCCCTTTGATTTCACCTTTGCGAGGGGACGAGGAAGAGCTCGTGAAGATATCACCAAGAAGTGCGATCAATTTGATAAGGCAGAGGATTCCATGAATACCACCCCCACCCACACCACCACCAGTTTCACTGCCTTCACCCCCATCTTTGCCCATACCGCCTCTGCCACCACCGCGAGTCAATATGGCAAGCACGATGAATTTTCTAGTGTTCAAGGGAGTAGGAAATGAAGATCTGGACCAAATTTGGTTTGTGATAAAAGCTGTATGGGAAGCACAAGGAGTTACAAATAACAATATAAAGAAAGTGACGTTGGTTAGTGCTCTGCAGGGTCGCACGCTGACCTAGTATATTAAGCATTCTAATGATAATCTGAATCTGGGGATCACGGATATCCAAATTTCGCTGAAAAGAGAATTTGGCAGGCCGAAGTCAGAGGCACATTCGATCATTGGGTTCAAGGAGATCACGATCCTACTAGGCAAGACCTTGCTCAGAGACTGAAGTGCTTGATTCGCAGCGCTAATATGTTTTTGACGAATGGACAACACCGTGAATGGTTTGTAGCATCGCTAACGCTGCATTTAAGGAACATACTATCAAAACAAAGGTTAACAACTCGAGCAGAGGACTTGGAGGTTGCAACGAGGCTGCATGAGACCCTGATATAGGATCCTAACCCAGGAGTTCAACAGATCCATGCGCAGTTGAAAAACTTGTGCCTTGAGATGTAGAGTCTAAAACAGGACCGGACAACACGCCCAGAAGTGTGCAACGAGGTATGGTGTGTTAAATGTAAGGGTCAGGGTCATGACAAGGACCACTACCCAGTGTTCATGAATTACCTCGTGGGAGGAGGGCCAATGTCATTAAGACCAGAGGCCCAAGTAGGACCTAGCACGTTTCCTACTTTGTGGTGCGCGATTTGTCAAATTGGAGGAACGCATGCTACGGATAACTGTCATTTGTTACAGAAGTATACGCAGAATTTGCAACAGTTGTTCTCTAATTTTTGTAGATCGGTTGGACAAAATGAGCGCACCTGTAGAAGCTATGAGCTGATGATGGATAGGACTCCCACCTACAGGGTTCAATCTGAAACGTGGCCCCTTGACCAGAACGCAGGAGTGGTGAAAACTAGATTTTAGGGGCGCGAACGAGGCCGAGGTGGAGGAGGACCTGGAAGAGGTCATGGACAGTTGATATGTTACAATTACGGGGGTGCAGGACATTATGCCCATGATTGTACGAATCCAATGCATCCATCATGCTTGTATTTTACCTTATTTGATCATGAGACTGAGGATTGTCCCACACTGATAGCGAGGCTGCACGACAAGGGAGCGCTCCAACCTCCCTTGACTCTGAACCTACAAATGATGAGGTCTAAGCCATGCAAGGAAGACCCTAACGTGAACATTGTGCTCCAAAGTGGAATTATGACAGGGGATGATAAAGGCAACCAGCCTGAATATAGTACTTGGGTTCACAAGGCTCTGACAAAAGAACCACAGTTTGATTTGGATTATGGTAAGGAAACCTTCATGGATGCTAGGAAGAGCTTCACTGATGCCTCCACTTCAGGAAGCAAAGACAGATCGGAGCCAGAAATGGACCCATCAATGCTCACGACATTCCTGGAAACATGCATGAAGCTGTTGCGCAACAGTAAGGAAGTAAAGGGATTGCAGGAACTCATTAATAGATGTGCTGGGAGCGCGCCAAGAGATCCGTGCGTAGTTCGAAACATTGGAAAGAATGCGACAAGGACAGGAAGAAAAAGGAGGTTGACTATGGAGATTGGAGAATATGAGATGGACCAAGTGATTCTGGACCTAGGGTAGGACGCAAACTTTTTGCCAAAGTAGACATGGGAGCGCATGGGAAGGCCTATGCTACAATGGTCTCCTATCCAGTTGTGAATGGCGAACTAGAAAAAGATCATACCTATGGGGATATTGCAGGGGATCATCGTGGATATTGAAGGAGCAAGCGTGTTAGCCAATTTTGAAGTGATAGAGATTGTTGATGACAACAATCCCTACCCCACGCTATTAGGAATCGATTGGGCCATTGACATGAACGGGGTAATAAATCTGAAGAAGCACAAGATGATCTTTGAGAAAAGGTCTCTGCATGTAGACATACCTTTAGACCCTACAGAAGGATCACGCTACATGGAGCCAATGCTCGACTATGAAAGTGATGACGACTTAGACTGCATCTACAAGATAACCACGCGAGAGCAAGACTGGGTAAATCCCACTGCGGATGGATGAATCTCATGGGAGCACAAAAGCTCTTGTACATCGGATTCGGACGAAGAGATAGAGCAATGGCAGAACTGGTTACACGAGGTAACCATGCTAAATTGCAACGTGATGACAAAATCGTTGCGCTGCGTATCAACAGAAGTGAGGGATCTACCTATTTATGATGGGTTAAGTGAGGTAGATGCTTTCCTGAACAAATTTGAAATAGAGGTGCCGGAACAACAACGTTTCGGGGCTTTGAAATGGGTACTACATGCTACGCCCGTGAGGTGGTGGGATACGAACCAATGAAGCTTTGAGAATTGGTGCGAATGTAGGAGAATAATGCGCATGCATTTTGGGAAGCCTCAAATGCGACTAGCAAACAAGAATGATGGATGGGATGATCCGCACATGCATCTGTCCAGGTGGGTACAAGCATATGGTAAACATCCTGCATGGATGCACATAGACTTTGCATTCAGGAACATGGTCAATAAGTAGGTATTGGCAAGGCAATTGCATGAATGGTCCCTCTAGTTGGGATGATGAAGTCTGGAAAGAACAAGTGTGCAGAAGGCTACCCACGCAGAAGCCTTTAATGAAGTGTGTGAAACACTGAACAGGGTATATAATGTGTAGCAGAGTGATTAGGACCTATGCATACTTGTTGTATTATGGACTTATAGGACAACCTGCAAGAAACTAATGGGACAAACACCTTTCTGGTTGGTCTATGGAGTGGAAGTCATAATTCCAATGGAGTATATTGTGCCTAATCTGTGCATAGCAGTGCTCACAGGTATGACGGACCATGGAGCCCTAGAGGAGAGGCTCGTTCAATTGGAGGAACTCAAAGAGGAACGATTTTTGGTTGGATTCCATCATCAGGTACAAAAGCAGCGCGGAAAGGCCTAGCACGATCAACATATTAAGTTGCACACCTTCAAGGTAAATGATCTGGTGTTACTATATGACAATAAGTTTGATAAATTCGCGAGAAAGTTTAGAATGCATTGGCTAGGACTGTATGTTGTTAAGGAGGTCACAAATGGAGGTGCGGTGTAGCTGGGAAAGCTAAATGGAGAACCTTTCATAGGAAAAGTGAATGGCAGTCGATTGAAGCCATACATGGGTGGCCCGGCTATTTGACTAGTCGACAAACACATAGTCTTCACGCTCCAAGTAGTTGAAAGAAGGTGTGTGACTATAAACAGATGTAGGGGACTCAAGAACAAATACAGGGGAGCAGTTCTGACACCGCAGTCTTAGAACAACGAGTACAGGAGATTCAGTAGGCAACCGCTCAGTGCACTGCCGACCTTACCACAGTCCGAGTAGAGTTGGGAGGTCTTCGCACCAAGATCTCCGCACTGACAGAATGACACGAGGGCAAGTCACGATGTTTGTGTTGGGGGCCTGTTGGGTGTGGGATCCCCCCAAGGCAATGTTTTGGGCTTAAAGCCCAAGTTTTGACTAAGTCCATTGTAAATACTCTGCAATTTGTGGGTGTGGAGCACCAAGATGGTAAATGAGTCAGAGGGTTGTCTGCCTTCACTTTTGTAAGTTAATGTTAGTTTGAGAGATCTACCCATGGTCTGCAGAACATGGGATTGTATAAATAGATCGAGGCTCTAAGTGTAAAGAGACATCGAAGGAATCGAAGGAAAATCAATCCATGAAGCAGTGAGTCTAAGTGTAGAGTTGTGTCTTTGGGTCATAGAATAGGAGAAGGCTCTGCAGCTGAGTACGTAGAGGCCTAGTAGTCTACAGCTAAGTTCACAGACCCCTACAGCTAAGTGCGCAGGGAAGGTCAATTCTGTAACCAGTCAAAGCATTGACAAAGAGAAGTTTTACAATATTTTGGTGTATCTTTTCCTGTTTTATGCATTGAAGTATATTGAGTATGAATTGCAAATTTACTATGTATTTACTGCACGAAGTTATATGAATTTTCTGAACAAGTAAATATAATATAAGGTATATGTTTATACGAAGATAACTAACTGTTATAAGAAGATAAGTAAGATCTGCTAGGTGACTTGGAGAAATAGTGTAGATTGTTGCTCTAGCAACACGAAAGCTCCTCAGTCGTTGGTTAGGGTTTGCGCAAATACAAATATAACAAGACCGCAAAGGCCTCGCAGGACAGGGAAGTGCGTGAGATAACCTACATGACGGTATTCACAGTTGAACTTAATCAACCCCTCAGATATCTGAAGGGTGCGGAAACTTGGTTCCAGCATCCCCCCATATTGCTTCAGGTGAGACCTTAGTCCATGCTCTGTGGACTATTGCTGAAAGGGCCAGTAGTACTGGGATTTGTTTGGCTAATTAACTCCGAACCTGGGTCAAGCCCCAACAAGCCAACAACTACCTTATCAACTATGTCTTCATCCCAATAGTATCATATCTTCACGAACTTGGGTTCTTCTTCAGACCCAATGTTTACCTGTCGAGTTTTCAGAGGCTCTAATATATTTGGGTTCGCTACCTTCGGTCCTTCGACGTCACGTTGTCCTTTGATCTTAGGGATGGAAATATTTCACGAATCATCCTCTTCTTCAGTAGTCACATTATAGCACTCCAGTGCATGGCGCAGTTGTGTACACCAGTCTAGCTAAGTCCATTCGACTGGTTCCTTCGGCTTTCTAAATACAACTACTTTAATTTCTTGTAGTGCTTCATTAATGCTCTCAAATCCATCATCAAAGCTGAAGGTTAATAGATAACTCTGCCTTAAAACATCCCATTCAGCAGTCCCATGGCAAAGCTCTATCTCCAAATACCAATTCATTGGGATCGTATCTAGCATATGACAGAATATGTGCACCCATTGTTGTTATGGTTTTGTTCCCCAGGCCTTAGTCCATCATGCTAAACGATCGCGTGAATCATCCTTCTCGCTATATTTTTCTATCATCCTGGTATTAGCGTAGCCGCACCTTAACTTCATAATTCTATGGTATTCTCTCAATCTAGCAAATGTTTCCTTGTGTGTACCCAACCAACGGGCAGGCGTAGCAAGCAACGCCAATTCTAGTGCCTGGAACTGATGCTCTTTCCGTAATTCTCTTTCGAATTCATCTAAAAACAATTCCACATCAGTCAGTGCATCATATTAATGCGAGAGGTTCCTTACCTTAGTCGAAACACACCTTAGCGACTTGGTCATCATGTTGCAGCAAAGCGTAGATATTTCATGCGCCCTATTCAACTAGTTTTCTAGTTCTTCATCTGAATCTGAGGTGAAGGAACTATCCCTATCCCACGCAATTTGTCCATCAGTTGTATGATTGATCCAATCCTCATCGCGCATTGTTATCTTGTATATCTAATCGATATCATCATCACTTTCTATATAGTCGCGCATAGGTTTAGTGTAACACGTTCATTCTGTTATGCTCCTATACCAATAGGTGTCATATATCATGATTGACTTGGTTTATCTCTAAAATATGTACATAACTTTGCTTTCTACAAATGTTTTCCATATTTGTAAAAAAATTAAAAAATAAAAATAAAAAAAAAATGTAAAGAGGGTATGCCATAAAAGAAAAATCAAAGGGAAAAAAGAATGAAAAGGTCAAAAAAAATAATAAATGAACCCCAAGAAAAATAAAAAGACCATGAAAGTGTGCAAGTCAAAATTCCACTACTATTTTCACTTTTTGTATAAATGATTGTGTGCAACTTGTTATTCATGCCACAATCCATGCTAACCAAATAGTTTAATCTTGGTCATTCCATGTTTTGAATTTCATGCTTAAAGATAGAGAATAAAATCTGACCAAACTGTTTAATCTTGGTAGATAAGTAGATAGGTAGAATGAATAAAAGGAGATCAACAGTTTAATCTGAGCCCTTGGATGTAATATGGTTAGACTTAGTTAGAATAGCATTGTAAAAGAAAAGAAAAGGTTTTGATAAGGGTTTTCCAGTTTAAGTGCACCCTAATAAAGGAAGAAAAAATGGTAGGATAAGTAGGTAGGGTAAGTAGATGAATGGTTGCAGAATTATGTATGATGAATGATTATCCAGATATCAAGTCATATACTTTCATCATCAAAAGCACTTAAAGATATGGATGACAATGAAGACATTTACATCATAGACAAAAGTCAAACTAATTAACCTCCCCACTCATTTTTTCCCTAAATGTTACTAATTTCCCATAAGTACTAAAGGCACTAACAACCTAAAAGTTAAAGGGGCTCAGAGAATTTCTCTGACTTTTGGAGGAATCGGACCCTTAGCCCAATAACTTGTAAGGCCTAAGTGCTAAATCCCCTTCATCAAAATTCACCCCTTCCATAATTCATTCATTCCCTTCAAATCCTTTTTCCAAGGTAAAATCACTCTTTTACTTGGGAAAAATTAATGGTTCCTCATAAAAACCCCCCAAACACATTTTAGCCTAAGTCATAATGTTGGATGATGAATGTATTTTCGGAAACATTTACTTAGCGCATTTTCTTTTTCCATGGTCATATTAACTTTTAATTCTTATTATTTATTTAACTCCCGAAACAAATTACCCTTTCCCGTATTATTAATAAAAATCCCAAAATAAATAAATATCCCTTCCCGATGGTTTGAAAAATAAACCATAAATAAAGTTAATTAAGTTGGATTAATTAATCGAACCACGATTAATTAAGAGCCAAAATCCCTCAACACGTTAAAAAGGGATTAATTAGTCATCTAGATTAATTAATAGCCTCTCCGCCAATACATTCACCCCCAAGATCATTAAAAATATTAATCCTTCATTCGTCCAATCATATCATCCCCGATATAATTAAAGTCATTTAATTATGTTGATTATGCCAGCGGGCCCTTCCATTAACTCCCTAACACTTCCCGCCACTGACTACCATTCGATCTGCCCTCCCTCATCCAACGACTCTCGCTCATATCGCGCGGGCCTTTTGTTCAAACGTTATCCACACGATATAAGCTATTTTGACTTTTCGTCGATGCTATGTGTCATTTGATTTGTGGCATCGTGTGACCCTCCGCCAAGACCACCAACCTCCCTAAGGATGTGCGATGAAAACCATTACCGCTCCCGCTTACCGCCTCCGCTAAACGACAAAGTGTCTAATCAATTAATTAAACCAACTGTCATTTTCCAATTCAGCCGCCAAAAGACATTGACTTTGTGCATAAAAGCAAAAATATTCATTGTTTTCCCTTTTTACCGAGGAAAGAAACTTTTGCCTACCATGCACGCACAGAGTACATCCAGACCAACAAATTACTCCCAACCGCCAACCACCATCAGTTGCTAAACTCCAGGCCACTATAGACTACTACGTGCACCCAACAAAGCATTCACCATAGCCATTTGTCCCCCCAGTCGACCATAAACAGGTATTTACCACATTTCTTTCTCAAAAACCTTGTTTTTGTACTGAAACCTCCATTAAATTGATCTGAACTCAAGTGATTCAGTACAATTAAGCTGTTTCTTAGCCCCAAGGCTTCCCCAAGCACCTATTTTATCTAAAAATCCTTGAAAACCCCAACTTTCTTCCTTGAATACACAAGAACCAAGGATGGAAGTTCCTGTCACACAAATCACTACTCCCCACAGGGATTTAGACCACCTTCCCTTTAGCCAATAAAGATTTTCAAATTAAGGACCTTACTTTTGATGAAACCCCCTTGAAGCTACAATGCAATTATCAGGACAATTATCTAAACAATGCTGATAAAATAGGTCTTTGGGAGTCAAAACTACCAAAATATCAATTCCCCACTGTCCATATTTTCCCAGATATTGTCCAACAATGCCATGCAAACTATGACCCCAATTTGAGAGTTGTAATGTCGCCTGACAAGAAAGTCCTTTTCACCATTACGGCCGAGTCTATAAATGAAATGTTGTAATTATAGCCTAGCTAGGACCTCACTCCCCTTTCCATTGTTGATTTACTTGAAAAATCTTCAAGGTTGTCCAGTTTTGAAATTAACCAAGTCCGTCAAACCTTCATGGAAGAAAAATACAGGCCAAAACACCCCCATCCTTACATGTCAAGCTTTTTTACTAATCTAGGAGAGGATATCATCACCATGATTGCTTGCATTCTGGGTTTTACTACTAGTGAATATGTAGATGAGTTGACCTTAGCCTACATGTCAATTGTCACCCCTGGTGAACCTCCTGCGGCCAAATTTGACTATGTTGCATTCATTGCTGATAAGATGTATGACCAATTCATGAGATTAGAGAACAAGAAAGTATTTAAATATTCTTCAGTCTTGTATCATCTTTTACTTTACTACCAATCTGATAAATTCCCTTTCACTGTACAAAAGCTTCACACTAGAGGAAACCCCAGGTTAGTCATCTTCTAGACTTCCATTCTTCACAATTCACCTTCTTCTCCCTATCCTTATACACATTTTATTCATCAATTTGTGCATCTTGTAACTACCATGTTGATAGGAAGCCCCCCTCCCATAATCAGTGATGATATTAAGAGAATCCTTCAGTTATCCAAGCAATACAAGGTTGGGGACTGGTACTTGTACCAAAACCACACCAAGATCAAAATTTATGGGTGTGAGCTGCCTCCCTTCAAACTTCCTAAATACCTCCCCATGCAATTATTTGCCCTGGAGTACTACAGGCAAATGATCAATTCTGATGCAATCCACTTTATGAAAGCTAAGAAGAAAGCTCAACTAAGGATAAAGGATCACCTAGGCCCATTTATTTGCAATAACAGAAAAGCAAGGGAAGAGGCAGAGGAAATCCTTGAGAGATTGAGATTGAAAAAGATTTCATCTGGCATTATGATCCACATAGCTTCATCTATGATAGAAGGCAAAAGCATAAACTATCCCCCTACATCCATCATAGAATTCTAGAGATAGAACAATATGCAAAACAAAAAGAATGGGTGGAAGGAACACTTATAGAACAAGATAGTGAACAAGTTGAAGTAGAAAATGTTATGAAGGTGTTGTGGTCACCAACAACCCCCCTCTTTGTTTGGTATTAGCAATAACATCAAGCAAAGGGGGACCCTTAACATAAAATCCCAAAAACATTTTTATCAAAATTTTTGTATTTAACTCCCTAAAAGCTATATCGCATCGCAAAGAGAGAGTGAAGCGTTTTCCTATGCGCATAAATAAACTGCAAAGAAGCGATGTGAAATTCATCGCATCGCATATTTTGAAAGCGCCCTTAAAAGGAAACCTAAGGAATCGCCGACGGCCGATATGCGACGTCGCATATCGCAACGTCGCATAAACAGCGCACAGCGATCAAATGAAAAATGCGATCTTGCGATTTGCGATCTGCGATCTTACAAACTGCGATCTTGCGATCTGCGATCTGCGATGAATGAGACTATTAATTGCTGCGATGCGAATCGCAGAAACTACTCATCGCAAAGTTTCTTAGGCATGATCTGTAAACCCAAAATTAAGCGCGCACCTTAAGGGAAATTAATGATTGCACACCTGAGTATCCAAAGATGATCGTGTTGCGTTTTTCGAAGAGTCAAGTCATTATGAGTGTCATGATTATGCATTCATTAGAACTTAAAGCTTTCATGTCGATCTTTTCGTCATTTCTCTTTTCCTTTGCGTAAACTGTAAGGCAGCAACTAATATAAATCTATATGCAGGAAACATCTAAGGAAAAGGGGAAAGCGCCAATACTAGAAGAACAAAGAGGAGATGCCTTCGCAAATGGATGCCGCATGCAGCAGGGCCGCGGATTCCAGAGTATCACTCAACAGACACTGATGAAAATAGACTATCCAAGACTCAGAGTCAAAGGCGCACAAAAGCAGCATGTTTGCAAAAGATCCTGAAGTTCAGACTGGGTAAAGCAAAAAGAAAAACGCTAAAGAGGGAGGACGCTCCAGAAAAGCCTGGAACAAAGAACGGAAGCAATTTTCAATACGGAAGATTGTTCAGGCAACGAAATCCCTAACTCATTGAGTCATTCACACGGCCGGAAACCGAAATAGCAACAACACAATCAGTTTGAAAGAAATCTGGGTTATACTAAGTATACACACAGCAAATACACCCAGCCAGAGGAAGATTTTCAAAAATATCTTCTAGTTTGTCAGAAAGAGGTGCCAGCTTTTGTTATTTCTACTTTTATCGCTCGAACAAAAGAAAAAGACAACCAGCCGACTCTTTCCAGGCGAACCTTGCATTGCTTACAGCACTAAGGAGCAGATACAGAAACGGTTAGAAATTAGATTCAATTTTTAGAAATAAATTTGTTTTAGTAAAAGGGCAGTCATTTGAAGCCGCTTCCTAAATTTGTGTAATTAAGATTAGTTAGTTAGCAGTATTTAACCCTTCTCATGGCATTTGGAGAAGGGTCCGGAAATTTGTCAAAAAACTTGTCCTCAGAACATGCACTTTTGCACCCTCGGAGGGGGTTTTTGATTAATGGATGGATCGAGATTTATTTATGTTTGCATTTTAATGTCTGCTACTGATGTTGCACTTCTGTACTCTTAGTAGATGTTAGAAGTAAGTAGAGATAAATCGTTATTGCTTGAAGTTTGTGAGTGAAATCAGTCATAAATGGTACTTTTATCTCTTGATTAATTTCTTCTTATATTCTTAGAGTGATATACAGCTGAATTGTTTATATGTTAATGTACGAATGTGTGGGTTACCATTTGGCACTTTTGTACGGTGGAGTCATTTGTTTGTGCTTGACATATGAATAACTTATTATGCGATATGCTGTTCACAACTGTTTTGCCTAACTTCTTATGCAGAATGGTTTATCTTAATTGATTTATATTCTTATGATAGCTGAATGATCTTTATTACCAGTTATTGTATGAAATCTTTTAGATCGCATGATGAAAGAATTCTACCCCGGGTTAGTATAGATTAGATGTGTTGTTTTTGTTAGATTACAGTAGTATAGAGTCAGTTTAGAGTTTAGAATTAAATTAACTTAAAATTACTTCTAGATTAGCATCATCAAAATCTACACACACACACATCCTTTAGATTGGGAAGCTGGTCCCATTATCCCCAGTCGGACCCACTACACCAAACGGGCAAGGAGCCGCTAACCAGGTTCCGGACCGGGTGGGTATCCCCCTTGTTGTTGACCCGATTTTAGGGCCCTCAACATATTTGGCGCTAGAAGGAGGGCACGAACTATGAATGGCAACTAAGTCAAAATCCAAATACCATTCTGAGAGTAAATCACCCTCATCAACTCCCCCGACTTCTCCAATACGGTTAAACCCGGAGTTAGAAGTCGCTCGAGTATCCACCGCTGCTACCTACCCTAATATATCAGACCAACTCATCATTGAACCCCCGGAAATCCAAAATTTGATTCGTAAACTCCAGGGATTCTCTATTTTTTCTCAGAGGTCTGATAAATCACACAGTAGCGTGACATCGCAGTACAATCCTGCTCATCCCCTGACCAGATTGAAGAGTGAAAAATTTGGTATTCAACCAAGTGAACTCCCTCTCCCTACTAGGAAAAGAGCAAGGAAAACACCACTAGAGTCTGACAGTGAGACTCTTTCATCTACTTCGTCCATTTCAACCCCCACACCGCGAAGTCAACCACCCACATCCTCATCCCAAATCACTCATCCATCTTCCACAACCCTTCCTCTTCAATCATCAAAGATCATAATATCTTCATCTTCTCAGCATCAGGGACCATCTTCTGCACTTTCATTAACTAGCGGCTCAACGATGGCCCAGTCTCCATGGAACAATCCTGGGGTGGTTTTAATGCCTCCACCCCTGAGCCCAATACCGGCCCATCCTGAGAAATGGCTACCTAAATTTCATACAGAAACGGGCATGCTAGCTGAAGAGCATATCAATAATTTCATTCTTTCTGTTAATCTCAACGGAGTTACCAACGAGGATGCTGTCGTCCGGCTTTTTCCTTATACAATGCAAGGAACAGCCGGGTCATGGTACTTTTCGTTACCTTCAGGGTCCATCACAAGTTGGGACATTTTTCAAAGTCAATTCCTCACCAAGTTTGGCGATGACAGATCAACAACGACATTGATCAATGACCTATCTAATCTTAAAGCTGAGGCTAGAGAACCCATTAAGGATTTCAGTTTACGGTTCAATAAGATCCTCAACAAAATTCCCTCTGCTTCTCAACCCAGCGAGGAAGTAAGATGTGAATGGTATATCACGGCCTTACCATCAAACTTGGCTATCTTCGTAGATAGGGCAAACAAGATGACCTTAGTTGAAAACTTGACAGAAGCGCTAGCAGTAGAAAAGCGCGTAGTTGCCCTAGAAAAGAGATCTGTAATAGAAGAACGCAAATCTAAGAAAATCTCTTTCAAAGAAGACACCAAGAAGAAGCAAACGAAAGATCCTTTCGATATGGAAGGATTACAAAAAGTGTTAAAGGCCATGTCCAATGAGATGATTGACATAAGAAAAAAAGTAGTAGAAACTTCTTCAAAAAAGCCCTACAGATCTTTTAAAAGAAATCCTCCCATGGAGGTGAAACCACCCAATGCTGTCTCAAACATCGAATCTGAAGAAGAAGAAGAAGAAGAGAATACCACTGAAGGGCAGACCGATGATGAAGAAGTTGTGGAACTACAAGGAATGTGGGATTTCATCCTCCCAGGTGACCATAAGATTGTCGTCTAACCCGAAAGTATGCCAGGTTATCGACATTTTAGTAGCTGATATCCCTGAATTCTATGGTTTAATTCTTAGCAGGGATTGGTCCGAAAAACTCCACGGATATTTCTCAACCGACTGGTCGCACATGTGGTTACCCTACAACGGTAAACCCAATCAAATAAAGGTTGAACAAGAGTTGCACCAAAAGTACATAGTGACTGAATTGGAAGGAGAGAATGAAGCAATAGCATACAACAGCAGTATCATAGGCAATTACTCGGTAGATTCTTTCCTCGGCAATTTCAATGCTCACACCTCACCTTACTTAGAAAATTTCAGTTTTGTCCCAAGTTGAAAATTTTTCCCAAACTGATGATTCAAAGTGTTTTAATTTTTTAGATAACTCTGTAAATACATCTTTGTTTTGGAAATTGTATTTTGATGGCTCTAAATCTAACGAGGGAGCAGGAGCAGGATGCGTTCTGATTAGCCCAGACGGAAACAAGATCATGCTTACATGCAGACTTGAGTTCGATTGCACAAATAATACAGCGGAGTATGAAGCCTTGGTGCAAGGCCTATACAAAGCAATCGGGTTGAATGTTAAGTATCTTCAAGTCTTTGGAGATTCTGAAATTGTCATCAAACAGGTACGTAACACCATACATTGCCTGTCAAGTCATTTAAAGCACTACCAATCTTTAGTACAAGATCTGACTTCACATTTCATAACATTCAATATTTCGTCAATCCCAAGACTCCAAAATGGGAGCGCAGACCTGTTAGCTAATGTAGCCTCTAGACTTATTCCCTCCGAAGATTTTAGTCCCGATAGGTTCTCAATAGAATTAATCTTTAGACCATCCATCCCTGACAACATCACCAACTGGAGAGTATTCAACGACGATCCTGACATTGTAAATTTCCTCACTTCTGAAGGATCCTACTCAAATCAAATAATTGACGAAGACCATCATGATCACCAAATACACCAAAATAGCACTGATAATGCTATACCTAAATCGGTGGTTAAGTTAGAAGATTTATATGATTTAAAAAGTCGGTTTAAAAGGTCTGCCAATTCTAAACTCTACAGTTCAACTCTGAATTTTGAATTAGTAAACCTAGGAACCGATCAGAAGCCGCAAAACGTTAATCTAGGCCACGGCCTGGCCCCTGAAGAAAAATCAGCATATATCCGTCTTCTGAGACAATACAAAAACGTTTTTGCATGGAATTACGATGAGCTGAAGACATACAACACTTCTATCATTCAACACACTATCCCTATGATTGACAATGAAAAACCTGTCCAGCAGAAGCTCAGAAAAATCCACCCCAACTTAGAAAATCAGATAAAGACTGAGCTAAATAAACTGTTGAGAGCCAGAATAATTTTCCCCGTCAGACATTCCAAATGGGTATCCAATATGGTGCCCGTTAGAAAGAAAAACGGAGATATCAGGATCTGTATTGATTTCCGGAATCTCAACAAAGCCTGTCAGAAAGACAATTTTCCCCTCCCACCTATGGAGCAAATACTACAGGCAGTAGCGGGCTCAGAATTAATGTCTTTCCTGGATGGATTTTCAGGATACAATCAAGTGCTGGTACATCCCGATGATCAGTTGAAAACCACATTCCAAACCAAATGGGGCACATACGCATATCGCAAGATGCCATTTGGTCTGATCAATGCCGGCGCTACCTTTCAGAGAGCCATGGACATCGCGTTTAAAGGTTTAGTCAATAAATCGGTAGTGATTTACCTGGATGATATAACAGTGTACTCCAAGAAGCGAAGCGACCATCTCAAAGACTTGAAACAAATCTTTCAAAGATGTTTAAGGTATGGGATTTCACTTAACCCAAAGAAATCTTTTTTCGCATTAAGTGAAGGGAAATTGCTAGGATTCATAGTGTCAAAATCTGGTATTCACATTGAACCTGACAGAATCAAAGAAATTTCCGAAATATCGATGCCCCATAACAAAAAGGCCATGCAAT
The DNA here is from genome assembly GCA_031772625.1 of Pinus tabuliformis. NCBI lineage: Eukaryota > Viridiplantae > Streptophyta > Pinopsida > Pinales > Pinaceae > Pinus > Pinus tabuliformis. Next base: position 753,528,744 of record CM062812.1, read on the forward strand.
CTTTCCTTGGACAAATCAATTTTGTAAAAAGATTTGTCCCAGATTTTTCACGTATCGTTTCTCCTTTACAAAATATGATAAAAAAGAATTCAAATTTTAAATGGGGTCTAGACGAGCATGAAGCATTCAACTTGATCAAGCAAGCAATCATTAACGCTCCATCTTTAGCGACCCCAAATTTTTCAGAATCTTTTACCTTATACACATTTGCCTCAGAGAAATCTTATGCCGCGATTTTAACTCAAACAAATCAAGAGAAGGCGGAAGCTCCAATCGCATTCTTTAGCTCAAACTTACAAGGTGCTGAGCTCAATTATTCAGACGTGGAGAAACAGGCATATGCTGTTTTCAAAGCGATCAAATATTTCAGACCTTTCTTACTTAAAGCCCATACCAAAGTCGTAGTACCGTTTCCAGCGGTAAGAAACCTACTGGTACAGAAGGATGTGGGCAAAAAGAGAGCAAATTGGATTACCGCTTTACAAGAATACGATCTTGAGATCAAGCCAGCAAACATCGTAAGAGGTCAAGGCTTCTACAAGATGTTAGCTGGAGCATCGCAAATTCCTGAGAACTCATCTGAAGAGGTACATACATATGAGGTAAGCCTAAACGACGCAGAATCATTATATGCAGACACCATTTATTATCTTAAGAACGGGTATGCTCCATCACATCTGGATCACACCAAGAAAAGAGCTCTGAGATTGAAAGCTAAACAATACCAGCTCATAAATGATGTTCTGTTTAAAAGGAATTACGATTCTGTACTTCTTAGGTGTCTTGAGAAAACTGAAGCCGAAAAGGTTTTGCAGGAACTCCACGATGGACCAGCAGGTGGACACTATGCTGGAGAAGCTACTGCGCATAAGATCTTACGTGCAGGATATTATTGGCCCACGCTGTTCAAAGACTCATACAATTACGTAAGGAAATGCCAAATCTGCCAGACTGTTGCAGGGAAACAAAAGAAATCATCCATGCCACTACAGCCGGTTAACATCGAGCAACCATTCAGCCAATGGGGCTTGGACATAATAGGTGAGATCGTTCCTCACTCTTCTAAGCAGCATAGGTATATCCTCATGGCAACAGATTATTTTACTAAATGGGTAGAAGCAGTTCCTCTCAAGACAGTTAATTCTGAAAACGTTATTGAATTCATAGATCAATTTATCATCACTAGGTTTGGATTGCCAATGGCCTTAATGTTTGATAATGCATCATACTTTTCTGGAAATGCAATGACTGAGTTTGCACTTAAAAGAGTGTTCAAATTGAAGTATTCTGCCAACTACTATCCGCAAGGTAATGGGTTGGCTGAATCAAAAAACAAAAACCTAATCAGGATTATTAAAAGAACAGTCGACCAAAACCAAAAGAATTGGCACAAAGCGCTGGTAAATGCTTTATGGGCAGATAGAATTACGAAGAAAGCTTCAATCGGCACTTCTCCCTTTAATTTAGTTTATGGGAAAGAAGTGGTTCTTCCAACTCACTTAGTCATTCCCTCTTTGTCTTTAGTACAACACATCGATGAAGTATCTACTTCCTCTTTACAATTGAGACAAATGGAGATAATCAAACTAGAAGAACGACGAGAACAAGCTAAGAAAACCCATGCTCACCACCAAGCGCTAATAAAATCCTCTTTTGACTCAAGCATAATGACCAGAAAAAGCTTTCAGATGGGAGATTTAGTTTTGAAATGGGATAAGGCTCATGAAGAAAAGGGCAAGCATACGAAATTTCAAAAGCTGTGGCTTGGTCCTTTTCAGATTGTAGAAGTCATAGGCCCATCGACGTTTGTCTTGCAGGATTTGGCAGGTAGAAGAGATTCTTTGCCTGTGAATGGACAGATTCTTAAAATGTATTTTCCATAGAAGATCATTCTTCTATTTTTGTAGGATAGTTTTAGTTTTTTTTTATTATTTTTTTTTTCTCTTTCTTATGAATAAAACCGGTTGTGAATGATCATTGAAAAGGATTCATGAAAGAGCACACCAACTCTCTATCAGATTTTGATTTCACTTGTACAAATAGCAAAACTTTTCGAAAAATCTGATTTTTATTATTGACAAATAGAGTTAACTTTAACCTGAATTTGATATTAGTTTCAACCTCTCAAAAAACTTTGATGAAAGCAACCTTTGGTAAAAAATTGTTTTATGTCAGCACAATGAAAGGTATCATCAATAATAAAATAAATATTCTCTGTAAAGCTGTTGTTTTCAAACTCTATTATTGTCGTCCAGAGCTTTCTTAAGGAAAAACAATGACTTCCTCCCTGCTAAAGGAAACCGCAGCATTCAGAGAAAAAATCCGAGAAAACACTATATCTCAAAGAATAAGAGGTCTCATCACGAGCCGGCTTATCATGATCACAGATATTATAACTTGCTGACTTTGCCAATACTGTCTATCAAAACAGGGCAACGACTCAAGATTGCTGCAATCAAAAGACAAGGGGTCTCATCACGAGCCAGCTTGTTCAGCAAAAGTGTAAATCAAGTGAATGACTGTGTCATAATTTGGCCACCAAACCAAGACATTGTTCTTTAGAGAATAAAAAAAGGAAAAAGTGTCAAAAAGGATTTTTCTCTGAAATGTTGTAAATAACCTCGAGCAGGAAAAAGGATCATTGCTGGATAACATGGTAACCCTGTCGAGGCTATGGATGCTTGCGGGCAGCAGAGGCTCTACCTACGACAAATGAGCATATTTCAAAGCCAGTACACAGAGAAGACCTTATTTTATCTTAAGGAAGGACCAAGTAATGTCTGGTGTGAATGCAAGAACTAAGCTTAAGGAAGCAGACAATTGGAATAAAAGAAAGGTTGAGACGAAGTATCATTGACAGGATAAGGGGTAATCTACTCTATCTGTCCATAACAAAATTTAGACATATGAAAATTTTTCTGTTTCGGAAGTGGAAATGTCAATAGAAAAGCAGAGATAACTGGTTCTTCACAGTGAATCGCCATTTTTGTGGTCACCAACAACCCCCCTCTTTGTTTGGTATTAGCAATAACATCAAGCAAAAGGGGACCCTAACATAAAATCCCAAAAACATTTTTATCAAAATTTTTGTATTTAACTCCCTAAAAGCTATATCGCATCGCAAAGAGAGAGTGAAGCGTTTTCCTATGCGCATAAATAAACTGCAAAGAAGCGATGCGAAATTCATCGCATCGCATATTTGGAAAGCGCCCTTAAAACGAAACCTAAGGAATCGCCGACGGCCGATATGCGACGTCACATATCGCAACGTCGCATAAACAGCGCACAGCGATCAAATGAAAAATGCGATCTTGTGATTTGCGATCTGCGATCTTACAAACTGCGATCTTGCGATCTGCAATCTGCGATGAATGAGACTATTAATTGTTGCGATGCGAATCGCAGAAACTACTCATCGCAAAGTTTCTTAGGCATGATCTGTAAACCCAAAATTAAGCGCGCACCTTAAGGGAAATTAATGATTGCACGCCTGAGTATCCAAAGATGATCGTGTTGCGTTTTTCGAAGAGTCAAGTCATTATGAGTGTCATGATTATGCATTCATTAGAACTTAAAGCTTTCATGTCGATCTTTTTGTCATTTCTCTTTTCCTTTGCGTAAACTTTAAGGCAGCAACTAATATAAATCTATATGCAGGAAACATCTAAGGAAAAGGGGAAAGCGCCAATACTAGAAGAACAGAGAGGAGATGCCTTCGCAAATGGATGCCGCATGCAGCAGGGCCGCGGATTCCAGAGTATCACTCAACAGACACTGATGAAAATAGACTATCCAAGACTCAGAGTCAAAGGCGCACAAAAGCAGCATGTTTGCAAAAGATCCTGAAGCTCAGACTAGGTAAAGCAAAAAGAAAAACGCTAAAGAGGGAGGACGCTCCAGAAAAGCCTGGAACAAAGAACGAAAGCAATTTTCAATACGAAAGATTGTTCAGGCAATGAAATCCCTAACTCATTGAGTCATTCGCACGGCCAGAAACCGAAATAGCAACAGCACAATCAGTTTGAAAGAAATCTGGGTTATACTAAGTATACACACAGCAAATACACCCAGCCAGAGGAAGATTTTCAAAAATATCTTCTAGTTTGTCAGAAAGAGGTGCCAGCTTTTGTTATTTCTACTTTTATCACTCGAACAAAAGAAAAAGACAACCAGCCGACTCTTTCCAGGCGAACCTTGCATTGCTTACAGCACTAAGGAGCAGATACAGAAACGGTTAGAAATTAGATTCAATTTTTAGAAATAAATTTGTTTTAGTAAAAGGGCGGTCATTTGAAGCCGCTTCCTAAATTTGTGTAATTAAGATTAGTTAGTTAGTAGTATTTAACCCTTCTCATGGCATTCGGAGAAGGGTCTGGAAATTTGTCAAAAAACTTGTCCTCAGAACATGCACTTTTGCACCCTCGGAGGGGGTTTTTGATTAATGGATGGATCGAGATTTATTTATGTTTGCATTTTAATGTCTGCTACTGATGTTGCACTTCTGTACTCTTAGTAGATGTTAGAAGTAAGTAGAGATAAATCGTTATTGCTTGAAGTTTGTGAGTGAAATCAGTCATAAATGGTACTTTTATCTCTTGATTAATTTCTGCTTATATTCTTAGAGTGATATACAGCTGAATTGTTTATATGTTAATGTACGAATGTGTGGGTTACCATTTGGCACTTTTGTGCGGTGGAGTCATTTGTTTGTGCTTGACATATGAATAACTTATTATGCGATATGCTGTTCACAACTGTTTTGCCTAACTTCTTATGCAGAATGGTTTATCTTAATTGATTTATATTCTTATGATAGCTGAATGATCTTTATTACCAGTTATTGTATGAAATCTTTTAGATCGCATGATGAAAGAATTCTACCCCGGGTTAGTATAGATTAGATGTGCTTTTTTTGTTAGATTACAATAGTATAGAGTCAGTTTAGAGTTTAGAATTAAATTAACTTAAAATTACTTCTAGATTAGCATCATCAAAATCTACACACACACACATCCTTTAGATTGGGAAGCTAGTCCCATTATCCCCAGTCGGACCCGCTACACCAAACGGGCAAGGAGCCACCAACCAGGTTCCGGACCGGGTGGGTATCCCCCTTGTTGTTGACCCGATTTTAGGGCCCTCAACAGAAGGATTTGGAGAAAAGAATTGATTTGGATTCCTTTGAACATGTGCCTGAAGAATATTCATAGAGACAAACACAGAAGCATAGTGCACAAACATCAAGACAACCAGAGACTTCAGGATAGGGAAAAGATTCAGGGTCAAAAAGAATTTCAAAGGAGTTGACCCAGACTGATACAAACATGAGCAACCCTCCAGTATTGCAGACCCCTCTTAATGAGGAGAGAATTCAAAAAAGAAGTAGGAATGAGGCTAGCCCCTCTACAGTGCCATTGGACCAGGTATATGTGAAGAGGCAGAGATTGAATCCTCTGTCTGAACAGGAATATGAAGAGACAAGAAGTGACACAGTGCAGACAACACTAGCAGGGGAGACACCATCTACCTCTCAAACATAGGCACTAAGCAGGCAACAAAGTGTAGAAGTGTCATCACTAAAAACAACTGCAGAGTAGAGCCAGGATTTGAAAGAAAAGTACAAAGAGACAGAAGCTAGGAATGAGAAGCTCAAAGCTCAAACCTCTGCCCACTATTTGAAAATGGCTCCTGCAAATCAAACAAGGTTGATGTCAGCCTTTGACATCAAAGAGGGAAAGATGCAGATGAGCTTTTTGAAGCCAACAATACAATAGCCAAAGTCCATGGCTGATTATTTAAGAACAAATTTTGAAGTTCTTGCCAAAGACATCCACCCAATTGATCATATCGAGCTCCATAAGCAAATGGGTGAGATGGTCTATTCCAAATTGACCAGTACAGCCATCACTACACATCAATTGCAGAATTCTCTTAGTAATACTACAGCATAGTTACAGTTGGAAAAAGCCTCTTCTCAGGCTAAGGACACTAGGATAAAATCATTGGAAGACCTGGTGATTGAGTTGGGACATGATCCAAAAGATGTTAAAGCAGCTGAAAAATTGGTAAAGAAAAAGAATGAGGACATTACTGCACTCAGGAAACAAATTAAACTCCCTCCCCTCATACATCCACAAACTACAGAAGTAATTGTGAAACAAAATGAGGAAGAACTTATGGACTTGATCCTAAAGTTGAATGAGCAGTTAAAAGAAACAGAGCAAGAACTAGGAAAAGCTTTGCAGTCCAAACAGGGTGAGCTGACCACCATTCCTCAAACTATAATACCCATGGTGTCTACAGCAGTGCCATCTACTATTGCAACATCTTTGGCACCCAACATTCCTCCAAAAATAGCTCTGCTAGTAACAACAATAGCAAGTACATCAGAAGCAACAACAACTTCAACAAAGCAAACAGAGGACTTAATAAAGTCCATGGAGGAAATGAAAATCCAAGCAACTAAAATAATGAAACTAAAAGAAATAGTTACCAGCTTGGAAAGAAATTAAGATAATGGATGATAGTAACCCATGCCCCGTGATAGTAACCAGCCTGCGTGATATTGCTTTCAAATGCTTCCAAGCATCCCACCAATTCAGGATTCCACACTATAGGGCCTTCGAGCCTCCACATCCCTTGACTATTAGCAAATTTAGACAACCACTCGTATAGTTCTTTAGGGAAGAAGAAAAAGAATGTGTCGGTCTCGTCCATGTACAAAAATCTCTGCATCCACTACTCCTTGGATAATTTACGGCTCCTGTTCTCCTGAGTCACAAATGCATGAAATTTCTGATCAATCCACTTATCAAGTTCTTTCTTCGTCAGAAACCATTTACCACGCATCTCTTAGACATATCTCCATCCCCATAATGGAACCATTTGTTGGCTTAAGGGGGCTTGACATAGGTTTAGAGTTTTTCACGCCAACCAACAAAACCCTCAACTGTTGGCCCTTTTGGCAACAACCTACGTAGCGCAGGTTGTAGTCTCACCTAAAGTAGTATTGGGGGATGCTAGAACCAAGTTTTTGCATCCAACGATATGCGATAAGTGGTTTCTAAGTCTACACAACTTTTGACCTGCCTTCGTGCAGATCAATATCTTCCTAGGGCTTGTCACTATAACTAATTTAAAATGGCTTCCAGACCTTCGCAAAGGTCCACGATCAGTCTTTACGGACCTTATCCCAATGATCTATCTATTTTCACGCATTAGAAAACAACCCTAGATCTGAGTTTGAACAGATCTATCCAATTCATCATAAACATAGCAAAATTAACAACTATCTTCATGAAACAAGATAACTACTTAAATTATGTACTAATAATACAGATCCAGTGACTTCGCGCAACATTCATTCATTATTTCATAAAACATATGATTAAATGATAGAATATAATATAAACAGGTGCAACAAAATTGCACAATAATTCTCCAAAATCAGTCTTTATTAATCTTCAGTGTTCAAATTACAGACTCTTCTACCTTGTGCGCTCAGTTGCAGGGGTCCATGCACTCAGCTGCTGACTTACTTAGGCCTCCTGCACAGTCAGTTGCATGAGCCTTCTCCTTCTCGCCTAAGTACATGAAGAAGAGTCTTCCTGCCTAAGCCCTTGCCCAAACAGTTCCTATCTTTATTCTTCACTATCTGCTACTTAACTACCCCTTATAATCGCTATGACTCAACTATATATAGACTTTTCAACACAATACCATGGTCTGCGGACCATGGGTGATTCTCAAAACCAACTTAACTATCTATCAAAACAAGGGGCTATCTGCGTGCTCCACATCCACATATCACAGAGACTTTAAATCTTTTACAAAAATATATAGAAAGTTTGGGTTAACTAACCCCAAAACTAACCCTAGGGACCATATCCCAATAGGAACATGTTACATACCTTAGTAGCTCTAGGAAATTGGTGGTGTACTCATCATCTGTCATTTGTCCTAAATAATATCATAGAATCACTTCTCCTTGTTGTCGAAGTATCTCTCGAATAGATATTTTCTTCTAAAATCCTCCTCAAACTCCCTCCATGACAATAATTCTTCCCTTATGCCCTTTAAAATTTTCATATTTTCCCATTATATATCATCCTTGCCTCCTAGCCTATTGAAACTGGCTACCTTTTCTTTCATGTTCTCTGAGTAATCATGGATTCTAAACAACTCCTTCATTCCCAGTAGCTAGGCTTCGACATCCTTTGATTTCCTCATTTCTCCATCAAAGGTAGGGGGCTCAACCTTTTTAAACTCATGGTACATACTCTCCTTCCCTTCTTATCCCATGATGATGATGATGATGATAGTCATGACGATGTGCCATTCTATGAGTGTCCTCATACTCTTGCTCATAGGTGCTTGAATTCTTTCTAAGAGTGCTAAACACACTGCCTCACTTCACAGTCTCTTCACTGGACAAACAATGCCTCTTTCCAAATTTTATTTCATTTTCCCCATTGGTTATTTCTTCCTATCCCAATGGGCTTCGTATACCTCTATGGTTGATCCCCAACTCATGTATTCTCTTCGTTTGTGGGTCTAATAAGCTCCGCAGTATCACATAATTTACTTTAGCTTTCTTTTCTTGTGCTCTTACAAGCATGTCATTTCTAGCTTTATAACTCCTTATTTCTTCTCTCAGGCTTCTCAACATGTCCATCTAATCTGGAGAGTCTTCCCCTTCTTTTTTCTCAATTAATATTTTCTCTGCATGTCTACATTGTGATTGGTTGGAGCTATACTGCACCATTTTACTATTATTTCCTTACTTTGTTGGTTTGATTTTGTACCACCCTTTGTTGTTCACGTGGTCTTTAAAATTCATTTCTTTGAGACTTAGTGTCTTTTATGTGTTGTCATACATACACATGACTTTTATATTTTAACAAAATTCAGTCGCATAATAAACACCATCACCTTGGCTTGCTAATGGAGATTTGTTGTTGTGAATCAAGTTGCAACATTACACCTCATTTAGTGCATTAGCATCAGTAAATCATATAAATTATCAATATTGTGCAAATATCTCATGGAAATATACCAAGCAGCACACATAATCAATACGCAAATAACCATATTTTTAATTCTCAACACAATGAATTAAGGCCTCACTGGATCTCCAAAAGTCCAGTGTCGAACCCTCGCTTACTAGTTTTGCAATGATGCCCTTCTAGTCTAAGTGCTAAACCTAGAAGTTCTGATACACTCTATAACATACACCCTACTAACCCAAGCCCTAACTAAGGTTAGCAGGAGGTAGTTATTATGCTAACCCAATCTCTAAGGTCTAGTTATGGAAATGGGGTCTAAATTGTTTGACCTTTTTTTACTTCTTCAAGAGATAAAATGGATAACAATGTTGTGTCCATCTCGTCGAGACCTTTCCTACAATATAAATGTTTCCCTGTTCTAACATCTAGATCAAAAGATATGGAAGTTTAAAGCTAACCTATCAAAAAGGGCCACATCATTTAATCTTCGATGTGGCACCCACATGGCTACCTCAATCATCTGCCATGTCACCACCGAAGTGGTAAATCCACACAATGGTCAACCTTCTCATACTAGTCATGTACTACACATTATACCATGGGTGTGACTCAACTCACAAAACTTACACAATAAAGAAAAAGTATTATGGGTACCTCACCCCAACCACATCATAAATACTATCCCACTACACCAAGTCACCCTGGGTGATAGGTCCTAATGGTTCTATATGCCCTTCATCCAATTCTTCTGGGGTCAACATTCTAGAGTGCCACCATCCACTATCACTTTGCTTATGTGGATGATATCCCATGTAACCTTTGAACACTAACCATTCATGGCATTCCCTATCATGAGAAATTTGGAGGGTTTTCTTTGCTTTACATGTTGGCACTGGCCCCACTGCTAGCTCATCTTAGGAACTCGACCCTGGGAGTTCCTCTTGGTTCTCCTTCTGAATCTTCCAGGGATGTGTCAAGGATAGTTTTCTAAGCTACATGTGCAAATAATAGCTCTCCACTATTTGATGGTCTTGAATTAATAGCAGGCCCCCCTCGTCCCTGTGATGTCATCAAGGGGGTTCACATTCATGGTTCTATGACTCGTTCCAAAAGATTGATCCAATGTCCATGTCTCATTTCTTCCCGACTAATGGTATGCATGGCCTTAACTCATTTAGTATGAAGAAGTTGGGGAGGTGGGGGGAGGTCCACTATTGGATCCCCATCATATGATGGCATTTTCAATCCACCATTCAATTTATGTTAGCATCGATGTGATCCAATGATGAACCACATTTCCATATCATCGACACCCCCAGCTTATACATTGAAAATTTTAAGTTCCATTTCACCGAGAGCTCTCCCACTCAGCCTTACATGATCGTTGTGAACAATGGTTTGAATATGATGTTTTTCAAGGGACTCTTCCCTGATGACTATTATATATATACATATACAAGTTGGGAAATTAATTCAAGTATTGGCAGTGGTGGTTCTATTCCCAAATTCGTTTAGCATACTTATAGTTTTATAAGGCCCCCTCGACCTCTAGCCCACATAACAAATACATACATATAACGCTCTCTCTCCCCTGATCTTATGGGTGAAAACTTGCCTAGTATCTAAGACATTTGTAAAGCAGGCATTCATGTGACTAGTAGAGATTGTTCTATGTCTTCATACACAAGCCACTCTAACCAATTTGTAGACTTAGACAACTAAAAGAACCCATTCATATGAAAAAATTTATCGAACACTCCTGCACATGAAATAAATTTCCTTATTATCAACATGTGTCAATCAATATCATAGCGACCAGAGATACCAACAGGTCCACAAAAATAAATTACTCATTTACAGGGATTCCAATCCCTTCATGTCTGGGTACACTTAAGTTATTTCAATATTAGCATATTGATTCACAATAATCCATTTCATAGGAAAAATAAGCATTCCATACAACTTGTATATAAAATAGTGGCATTCTTGTTCATATAGAAAACACCACCCCCATCATTGACATTGTATTGTTTCAACACAATAAACAAAGAAATAAGCGGACCAAACATGGAACATGGGTATATACTTATCTTGTAAGGGATATGACAACTAAGAGTGGGAATATAACTCTCCACGCAACCAAATACAAGCTAAAACCACTATCACTTGTAGTTGTCACCCCTGAGCCAGATTAGACTGTTCCAGGTGGAGTTGCTTTAAGAGGAAACATTAACTAATATGGACAACTGAAATAGGATGTCATAGGGCCACTCTTCCTTCATCCACTTGCTACATGATAATCCACTCAATCTCCTCAAATTCTTGAGACAAAATCATCATCCATGCTACGATATCATGTTACAGAGAGCCTGAGCTCAATTTCAGGAGAAGAGAGTCCACATCAAGGGAAGGTGCATCAGTGGAAAAACTACTAATGGGTAAGAAATCAACTCTCTATATGGTTCAAAAGTGAGTCAAGCACGAGAGGTTCAACCCCAAGGTAGCTCCTGCTGATTCAACAATCCTCATAAGCACCCGAGCAACTCTTCCCAAACCTGTAGGTTCTTCAAACAGAAGCTTCTAGTGGGTTTTGTTGTACCTCGGAGATGATAATGGTCAGCTATCATGCCAGAGCATCTAAGATAATTGTTTGGGAGTTTTGTTTTAATATGGAGGACCAATGAATGAAACAGATGTAACACTGATAAAATTTCACACAGTGATATAGCTTGAATAGCGGTGAGAAGGAACAAAAAATAATATGATTATCACCATTTTCAAACAAAAAATTAAATAATCATAAGTATGAAAACCTCTGACCTATGTTCAGAAGGTTCAAGAGAATATGCTTATGCTTACAAAAGATGCTAATGAATTATTGATTCAGTGGGAATTAATTAAACAAACAGTTCATTAATCCATTCTCTTTATAGATTATCACTTCAAAAGATTATAGGAATAGATTGAAACACAATTATTCCTACCTGGTTATCTCTGTAAGACATAAGAATATGAAGAAACACATAATGAGTGTTACTAGAAAAACTTACAGGAAACACAAACTGTGTAAAAAAGAATTCAAAACCCTTTTCTTTGTATTAAGGTTCTAGAAAAGTCAAGTACATAAAGTGTTTAGAAATGCTTCATCAAGGGTGCAACCTTTATTCAAGGGTGGAACCTTTCTTCAAGGATGCCACTCTTCTTCAAGGGTGCAACCTTTATTCAAGGATGCCACTCTTCTTCAAGGGTGCAACCCATAATAACTCATGAAGAGAGTTATTTATACAACAATAGAACTAAGAAAATATCCTAAACTATTTTTACAAAAATAGATTATTATGAAATCAAAATAAAGAGTTCTAGTTGATCTCACACTATTTTGATGTGGTGTTGTTGGTCACTATCACTGAAAAAACTGAAAATTGTTGAAGCTGGCTGACTGTTCCTCCAAAAGCTAAATGCTATTTGATTACCTGTTGGATGTCATATTTAATTATGACTTTTCATCTGATAGAATTTCATCTTATACTCTTTAACCTTCTTGACCTGTCAATATCCTTTATTGTGCTTTGTACTTTTACTGTACATTTCAAGTTTTTACAGTGTATTTCAATAGTAAATCATTTAGTTTTTCACGTGTCTCAGCATTTGGTAGTTGGATATTGATCATCTTCCTTTATATTTCATATGTTTGTCTTTTAACTATATGCTTTATCTGCCTCCTATGTTTTAACATTTACTGTCTCTGTGTAAATGATTTCTTCTTTGTTTTAACCATTACTGTGTAAATTGTTTCCTTCTGCTCTGTGACAATTGTCTTTTTCTTCTGAATAAAGGATTTTGAATGGATTTCCTTGTGAATATTGAAGTAAATATGTTTTTAGATCAGTATCAAACTGTTTATTCAAACTAAGAAAAACACAGGTTGGCAAGGAGGGCCACAATGGCTTCACGGAACAGGATAGTGTATGGGTGGAGTCCTAGCAGTGTTTGGAAGGTAATTGGTGGTCAAATTCAGTTGGATATGTTCAGGGTGGGGCAGGAAGGGTTGGATAGGTTTCACTGTGTGAATGGGCGAAAGAGAGAAAATGAGGGTCTTTGGCGTTTAAACAGGAAACTTTAACTTTGGTGCGGAAATTCATAATGTGAACAGTAAGTGGTTTCATTGTACACGAGGAGGTGTTTTTGGAGGCCATCACACGGCTTTTGTGTGAAGGATGATATTTTTTGAATAGCACGCGAGTTAATGTGAGACCACCACGTAGCCAAAAGGGGCCCGAGCAAAACCACGAATCTCACGTGCTCTTGGGCCGGTAAAGGTCAGAGATTGGGAGCGCACGATATGGCTGTATGCTGTTAGATCTGGAGGTGAAAGATCTAATGGCTATCGCACAATGGAGTTGCACGGAGGTGAATCGAGCAGAGATTACCAGGGGTTTATTAACTGCACCAAGGGTGGGTTATATCAGGAAAATGTTAATTTGCGTAGTTAAAGTTAAATAATGCAAGGTTAAACAAAACTTAGGCTAAAGGGGTCTTTATAGGTTAAAAGGGTTTTGTTGGAAAAATATGAATGGTGGAGTTAAAGTTAAATAAAGCGGAGGGGGGAATGAAAGTTAGGATAAGGAGGGTTTTGGTTTTTAGGGAAATTACTAGGGGAAAGTGATTTTTTCAAGGGGAAAGGGTTCACACTAGGAAAAATGGTTTTTTGGGTAGGAGAATGCGTTTCAAGGGTAATTTTCTAGGAAAATGTGTGAAACCAAGGAGAGAAGGTGAAAATGAAAGGAAAAGGGTATATTCTTAAGAAATGATGGGATAATTGGGAAATTAGTAAATAAGTAGTGAGGGGTGAAATGGAATGAGGGGAAGTTAACCACATCAACTTGTGAAAATCTTTTCACTTTCATAACTGCTCCTGCACATTGAAACATTGGATTAAGCATGATAAATGTGCTTATGCTTCAATCAACTTTGTACTTCTGCAACCTTTCTTCTACCTACCCTTTACTTATCCTAACATTTTTTCTTCACTTAATTGGGTGCATTTAGGCTAGCAAACACTTTTCTTTCCTTTTTCTTTTGAAAGGAAAACTATCTAATTCTAACCTTATAACATCGAAAGGCTCAGATTAAACTAATGAGCTCCTTATTATTCTCTACCTAACTATTGATCTGCCAAGATTAAACAGTTTGGCTAGATATTTATTCTCTAACTATAAACATGAAATTTAAAGCATGAACTAGTCAAGATTAAACTATTTGACTATCATGGGTTGTGGCATTTATGACAAGCTGCACACAACCATTATTTGGCATAATAAAATAAAAAGTAGCGGCACTTGGACTTGCACACTTTCATGATCTGTTTTTTGCTTTTTGCTTTTCTCTCTAACCTAACATTTTATTTTTGCATTCATTTTTTAGGGCATCTATTCTAACATTTTCTTTGATATGGACACATTTATCAAAATATTTCGTAACATTTTTATTCAGTATTCTTTTTGTCCATATCCTAGCTTAACATTTTTTGGAATAGTTTATTATAACTTTATCAAAACCAAAAAATGCTACAACATTGGCTCCATGTGGGGACTGCTTTCTCCTTAGAATGCAGAGAAACTGCAGATCCATGTGCCTTCTCCTCAGGCTATGGAGTCTATTGCTGTAAAAAAATCACACTGATAGCTTGAAAAGTAAAGAAACCAGAGTTTCTACAATGGTATTAATGAAATCTATTTCAACTTCTCAGTACTGAATGTAATGTTTAAGAATCCTTCCATTTACAAGATAAGTGGAATATGTCCCCTCAAGATTTTGTTGGGTGTGGAGCCTGATTATCTTCTATATTCAAAGGTATCGCCACATTGGACCCCAGTTCGAAATGGGGGCGGCAACGCCGCCCGTAAAATATTCTCTACAGGGGGGGTGCAGGGGGGGCGGTATAGTAATTTCTAGTCAATATGGGCCATTCATTAGGTGGATGATCTGACGGTAGAACTTGTGTTTAGTTTAGGGTTTTTTTTCCCTAGAAGGCAACCCCTCTCTTTGTATGAGGGCATTGTATTTGAGGTTGTGTAATAGATGTGCGTTGTGTGAGCAGGAAATAGAGAGGTGAGACTGTGAGAGAAAACAGAGGATATTACAGCGGATCTGCTGTAGGTTATGTCTCTTCATTTTGCTGGATAATAGAAAGGAAGGACTAGCTGTTCGGGGTGGACGTAGCCCAAACTGGGTGAACCACGTATATTTGTGTCTCTCTTGTTTTATTCATTTTCTATGTCTATATTTCTGCAATATTTTATGTGTTCCATTGCTCCATAATATATAATTTCTAACAACTGGTATCAGAGCCGAAGGTCTATTTGGCTGATAAACCCGCAGGAAAGAAGGGTTCTTGGTTCGAGTGGGAGCAATGGCGGAAGATGGTAAGTTTAGGGTCGAGAAATTTAACGGCCAAAACTTCTCACTGTGGAAGATGTAGATGGAAGATTATCTGTATCAGAAAGATCTATACCTACCATTGGGTGGAAAATCAAAGATGTCGACGGGTATGACAGACGAAGAATGGAACCTTCTCGATAGAAAGGCACTTGGAACAATACGGTTGTGCCTTGCTGCATCAGTCGCCTTCAACATTTCGAAGGAAACCACGACAGAGGGTTTGATTCAGGCGTTGTCGAAACTATATGAAAAACCCTCGGCCTCAAACAAGGTATTTCTTATGAAACGGTTATTTAATATGAAGATGTCGGAAGGTGGATCTATTGTAGACCATTTAAATGATTTTAATACAGTTACAAGTCAGTTAAGTTCTGTATGGGTAAACTTTGATGATGAAGTTAGAGCTCTGTTATTCTTGTGCTCATTACCAGAAAGTTGGAATGGTTTGGTAATGGCCATTAGTAACTCTGTTTCTAGATCTAGTACTTTAAAGTTTGATGATGTTTTTGGTGCTATCCTTAGCGAGGAAATGTGACGGAAAAGCTCCGGTGAGACATCGGGAAATGATTTGAGTGCAGAGTCTAGAGGAAGAAAAATGGAAAGAGGAAAGAGCTCAGGATATCGCAGTAAATCAAGGAAAGGCAAATCCAAGTCCAGATCGGGGATAGTGTGCTGGAAATGTGGAAAGAAAGGACACCTAAAGAAACACTGTAGATCTCGGAAGGAAAAAGAAGGAGATGCATAGCAAGAAAACGATCATGAAGCAAATGTGACAGGTGAGGTGTTACAAGATGCTTTGATTCTTTCTTTCGAAAATATTACTGATTCCTGGGTGGTAGATTCAGGGGCTTCATTCCATGCCACACCTGATAAGAAATACTTTCATGACTATGTTCAAGGATATTTTGGACAAGTTCGTCTGGGTGATGATAAACCCTGTAAAATCGTTGGAATGGGTAAGATTCTTGTAAAACAGCAGAATGGAAACCAATGGCTATTAAAGGAGGTAAGGCATGTTCCAGATCTAAAGAAAAATCTGATTTCAACAGGGCAGTTAGGCGGTGAAGGTTGTGTGACAACTTTCACAGATAAAGCTTGGAAGGTCACCAAAGGAGCCATGGTAATAGCAAAAGGCGAAAAGGTTGGTACATTGTATTTATGCAATAGTATTTCTAACTCTGTTAATGCTTTAACTTCCAAAGGAGCAGATGCAGCATTATGGCATCATAGGCTCGGACACATGAGTGAAAAGGGGATGAAGATTCTTCACTCAAGGAATTTGTTGCTGGGTTTGAAGAATGTTGATTTGGACTTCTGTGAGAATTGCATTTATGGAAAACAGAAGAGAGTCAGATTTCTCAGAGTTGGGAAAGAAAAGAAGAGTGAAAAACTAGAGCTTGTGCATACAGATGTATGGGGACCTGCTCAGGTATCATCTCTTGGTGGCTCTCGTTATTATGTTACTTTTATTGATGATGCAACTAGAAAAACTTGGATTTATTGTATTAAGAATAAATCTGATGTATTTGATACTTTCAATAAATGGAAAGATTTGGTTGAGATTGAGACAAGAAAGAAATTGAAGTGTCTTAGATCAGAAAATGGAGGTGAATATTGCAGCAAAGAGTTTGATAGGTACTGTTCAGAGCATGGAATTCGCAGAGAGAATACAGTTCCAAGAACACCACAAGAAAATGGTGTGTCAGAAAGGATGAACAAAACAATCATGGAGCGTGCAAGGTGCATGAGATTGCATGCAAGATTGCCTTTACAGTTTTGGGCAGATGTTGTAGATACTACTGTTTATCTAATAAATAGAGGGCCTTCAAGTTCCTTGGATGGTGGTGTTCCAGAGGAAGCATGGACAAGTAAAAAGGTAAACTACTCTATTTTAAAGCCTTTTGGTTGTGAGGCCTTTGTCCATATTGATAAAGAAAATAGAACAAAGCTCGAGGAAAAATCAAAGAAATGTACCTTTATTGGATATGGTGTTAATGATTTTGGTTATCGCTTATATGATTATGAAAATCACAAAATCATTAGGAGTAGAGATGTAATATTCAATGAGAAGGTCTTGTATAAGAATCAGTTGCGGGAAAAGAAACAGGAAAAGGAAAACAAGGAATACGCAGTTCTTGATGAAATCACTGAAAAAGTAAAGGTGCCTGAAAATAATAATAATCAACAACCACAACAACAGCAACCATCACAACAACAACAGGCACCCCAAACACCTGAAAGTGGTGTTAGAAGATCTACCAGGATAAGTAAACCCCCTGAACGATACTCTCCTTCATTATATTATTTATTGTTGACTGATTCCGGTGAACTTGAATGTTATGAAGAAGCAATGCAGGTTGAAAGCAGGAAGAAGTGGGAGGTAGCCATGGAAGAAGAGATGGACTCCTTAATGCATAACCAGACTTGGGATTTAGTCAGATTGCCTATAGGAAAAACTACATTGAAGAATAAATGGGTTTACAGGCTGAAGGAAGAAGATGGAGGAAAACAGAGGTACAAAGCTAGACTTGTGGTGAAGGCGTTTGCACAGAAGAAAGGTATTGATTTTGATGAAATATTTTCTCCTGTTGTTAAAATGACTTCAATCAGAACTATTTTAAGTCTTGTAGCAGCTGAAGATTTGCATCTTGAGCAGTTAGATGTAAGGACAACCTTTCTCCATGGGGATTTGGAGGAAGAGATATATATGCAGCAGCCACAAGGATATGAGGTGAAAGGGAAGGAGAAACTAGTGTGCAGGTTGAAGAAGAGCTTGTATGGCTTAAAACAGGCTCCAAGGCAGTGGTATCTAAAATTTGACAAGTTTATGTCTGAACAAGGTTATACTAGATGTCACTCTGATCATTGTGTTTATTTGAAAAAGCAAAATGATGGCAGCTATATTATATTGTTATTGTATGTAGATGACATGCTTGTTGCAGGATCTAACATGCAGGAAATAAATGTGCTCAAAAGAAAATTGGCAAATTCATTTGCAATGAAGGATTTGGGAGCTGCAAAACAAATCCTTGGTATGAGAATAACTAGAGACAAGAAAAAGCGTAA
Source organism: Pinus tabuliformis (assembly GCA_031772625.1). NCBI lineage: Eukaryota > Viridiplantae > Streptophyta > Pinopsida > Pinales > Pinaceae > Pinus > Pinus tabuliformis. Next base: position 753,547,256 of record CM062812.1, read on the forward strand.
ATTAACATTGTCTTAGAATGAGTATATACAAAAGGTGTTGAAAAGATTTAACATGCACAATGCAAAACCAGTTAGTACACTTTTTGCTAGCCATTTCAAACTTAGCAAGGAAATGTGCCCAAAGACCCAAGAAGACATGGATTATATGTCTAAAGTTCCATATGCATCAGCACTTGGAAGCTTAATGTATGCAATGGTCTGCATAAGGCCTGATATTGCACATGTAGTGGGAGTTGTAAGCAGGTACATGAACAATCTAGGAAAGGAACATTGGATGGCAGTGAAATGGATTCTCAGATATTTGAAAGGTACCACAAATCAAGCATTATGCTTTGGTGGTTCAAAAATTTCCCTACAAGGATATGTTGATGCAGATATGGCAGGTGACAGAGATAACAGGAGGAGCACTACAGGATATGTATTTACTATTGGAGGAACAACTGTCAGTTGGGTTTCAAAAATCCAAAGTGTTGTTGCACTTTCAACAACAAAAGCAGAGTATGTTGTTGCTACAGAGGCTAGTAAAGAAATGATTTGGTTACAAAGGTTTATGGGTGAATTGGGTAAGGAGCATGATAAGGGCACGTTATACAGTGATAGCCAAAGTGCCATTCATCTTGCAAAGAACTCAGCATTTCATTCCAGGACTAAACACATACAACTCAAGTATAATTTCATACGATCAATGTTGGAAGATGGAGAGTTGAAGCTGGAAAAGACACACACTAGCCAGAATCCTGCAGATATGCTAACAAAAGTTGTAATGAGGGAGAAACTGAGAATATGCTCAGTTTCAATTGGTCTTCAAGGATGACGATGAAGATGAGAAACAGCCAGGTCCAAAGAGGGGTCATTTTCCAGCATATGGAGCAGCAGTGGAGTTGATACAATCAATCTCCAAGTGGGAGATTGTTGGGTGTGGAGCCTAATTATCCTCTATATTCAAAGGTATCGCCACATTGGACCCCAATTCGAAATGGGGGTGGCAACGCCGCCTGTAAAATATTCGCTGCAGGGGGGGTCTAGGGGGGGCGGTTGCGACCTTTGGGAGCCCCCCCTTGGTGGGGGGGTTTCAGGGGCAGCGCCCCCGAAGCTAAAAACAGCTATAAAATTGCCTTGTAAAAGTATAGTAATTTCTAGTCAATCTGGGCCGTTCATTAGGCAGATGATCTGACGGTAGAACTTGTGTTTAGTTTAGGGTTTTTTGCCCTAGAAGGAAACCCCTCTCTTTGTATGAGGGAATTGTATTTGAGGCTGTGTAATAGATGTGTATTGTGTGAGCGGGAAATAGAGAGGTGAGACTGTGAGAGAAAACAGAGGATATTACAGCGGATCTGTTGTAGGTTGTGTCTCTTCATTTTGCTTGATAATAGAAAGGAAGGACTGGCTGTTCGGGGTGGACATAGCCCAAACTGGGTGAACCACGTATATCTATGTCTCTCTTGTTTTATGCGTTTTCTGTGTCTATATTTCTGCGATATTTATGTGTTCCATTGCTCCATAATATATAATTTCTAACAAATTTTATAGCACAAAAGTGTTGTTTCCCTTTACTTCAGCAAATTTCTAAAGGTCCAAACCACAAGTTGTTAAACTTGCCATGTTTTCCCTTTTCTTATCTCCTGGAATCCCATCTTAGAACTAGATCACCTTCCTTGAAGTCCCTTTCCCTAGCTCTTCTCTCAAACAAGCTCTTCATCTTATTCTAATACTTTTTCAATTTGTATTGAATTTCATCTATGTTTTCATTTAGTTCAATAATTTGATTTATTCTCCTTGAAAAATCATTAGGTTCATCTGTTGAATCCTGCAGGAATTTTAAAATAGGGAAGGCCAAATTGGTAGGGAAGATTGCATCTTTCCCATAAACTAACTGGAAAGGAGATTTTCCAGTAGATCTCTTTGGAGTAATTCTGTTTGCCCATACTGCATAAATTAAATGAGAGTCCCAACTCTTTTTATGATTTGCTAGAGTCTTTTTGATTACCTTTACCAAACATTTATTAGAGGATTCTACAAGGGCATTACCTTGTGGGTAACGTGGAGTTGAATTATGTAACAAAATCTAATATTTTTGGCAAAACTCAACCATTTTAACACTAGAAAAAGTTGTTGCATTATTAGTAACAATTTGAGTTGGGCAACCAAATCTAGATAAGATGTTCTCTTCAATAAATTTGATTACTATTGAATCAATAGAATTTCTCACTGGAATTGCTTCCACCCATTCAGTGAAGTAATATGTTGTAGTGAGGATCCATCTATGCGGATTACTTGAAGTGGGATGAATCTCTCCAACAAAATCTAATCCCCATTGGAGAAAAGGTTCTGAGACTATTGATGGAATCAGTGGAAGAGCTGCTAATTTTTTCTTACCAACAAACATTTCACAAGAAACACAACCTCTTACCTTTGCTCCTACTCGTAAGAACAATGTTGGCCAATAAAATCCTCCCCTTAATATCTTATATGTTGTTTCTCTCCAAGCATAATGTCCTCCACAAAATCTTGTATGAAACTGGTCAATGATTCCTTCAGTTTCTGATTCTGTTAAACATAATAACAAAATATTTAGTGGGTCTTTCCAGTACAAATTTGCATTTATGATACAGTACTTGACTACTTTCAATTTGAGAGTTTTACACTGGATTTTGGAGAATGATGCTGGACATTCAAAATGGATCAAGAAATTTACAATGTCTTGGTACCAATCTGACAACAGAAATTTGTCATCAATGTATAAAGGGTGGATCTAATCTGAAGGTAAAGGTTCTTGTGGATTCTTTTCTTCAGGATGAAGGGAAGGTTCTTGTGGATTCCCCTCTTCAAGATGAAGGGAACGTTCTTATGGATTCTCCTCTTCACGATGAAGGGAAGGCTCTTGTGGATTCTCCCCTTCTGCAAGGATAGAAGATTCTTGTGTATTCTTCTTATCTGAATTTTGAGAAGGTTCTTGTGGATTCTTCCCTTGTACCTCTAAAACAAAATTGACTCTGAGCACTTTACAATTGGATTTAGCTAGAAGCTTAGCTAATCCTTGGCCCTTTACTAGCTTTGTAGTTTTGATAGTTAGATCAAACTCTAGTATTTGAGTGATCAATCTACCTCTCTTTCCATCAGTGTCTGGTTGGGTTAAAATGATTTTCACAGCATTGTTAGGAACATAAGCAGTAACAGGAGAATGTAGGACATACATCCTGAATGATTTTAGGGCTTGAATAAGGGCATAGTATTGCTCCTCAATTATGTCATACTTAATCTCAACATCTCTCGTAACCTTACTGAAAAAGGTTATGGGTTAGTCATGGGAATCTTCATTCTTTTGTAGTAGAACAACAACATGGGTTGTTTCTGAGGCAAAAGAAAAGATACTGAATGGTTTAGTGTAATCAGGGCTAGCCAAGGTGGGAGCTTCAGAGATAGCTTTCTTGATCTGATCAAATGCATGCTTGGAAGAGACAATAAATTTAACTTCATGATCTTTTCGGATCATGTCAGTTATATATTTTACAATCTCAGCATAATTTGGGATGAATCTAATTAAAAAATTAATCTTGCCTAGAAAAGCCTAAATTTCCTTCTTGTTTCTAGGTAAGGTCAATGTTTTAATGGCAGACACACACTTCGGATCAATCACCACTCCTTTTTCTGAAATTATATAGCCCAACAGTTTTCCTTCTTTGATAGCAAACAGAGACTTTTTAGGATTCAATGATATTTTGAATTTTCTACACCTGTCAAAAACCTTCATTAAGTGCTTTAGATGTTTCTGATCAGATTTAGAAAAAATAGTAATGTCATCAAGATAAATGACCACAAATTTATTTACCTGACCCACAAAAGCTACATCCATAGCTCTCTAAAATGTTGCTCCAGCATTGGTTAAGCCAAATGGCAATCTAGTATATATGAATGTACCCCAAGGTGTAGTAAAGGCTGTCTTTTCTCTATCTGTTGGATCGACATTTACCTAATTATAGCCTAAAAAATCATCAAGCATAGAAATTCTTTGTGCTCCTGAAACCATTTGAAGTAATTGATCCATTTTGGGCAAAGGATAGTTATCCTTTGATGATGCTTTCTTCAAATTTCTAAAGTCCACATAGAGTCTAATTTCTCCATTCTTCTTTGTAACAAGAACTAAATTTGCAACCTAATTAGAATATCTAAGTGGGAGAATGATTTGGGAATCTAGCATTTTCTTAATTTCCATTTCTACAATTGGTAGAAGAGCTGGATTAGTCCTCCTAAGTTTCTGTTGATAAGGAATTGCTTCTGGCTTTAAAGGAATCATATGCTGTATTAATGAAGTATCATAGGTTTTTAGATCAGCATCGGTCCATGCAAAAACATCCTTATAATTTTGAAGTAACTTAAGATATTGAGATTTGATCTCAAGATCTAGAGATGGACGGATTCTGATGTTTTTAATATCATCATTTGTTCCAATATTAATTTCTTCTATGTCATCTTGTGAAGAAATGGACTGAGGGTTTCAGAGGACATCATTTTGATCAAACAATTTTTCTAAAGGAATGAGGCCTTTGGGAATAAAATTGTTAGACAATTGAATAATGTCATGATAAGAAATTTTTGAATTGAAATTTGAAGTATCATTTCCATTTGTATTTTCATTTATTTCTGTTCTATCTTCATCAATTTGTAGAACTGAAAATTCATCTATAACCTGCAGAAAAGATTTCAAATGTTCATCATCTTCAAATATCTGCCAATGTTTTAGATTGTCTAGGATGGATGGTCTGTACTTGAATTGTATTTGATAGAGTACATTGGTCTGATAAGGAATTTTAAATGAACTAGCAGAAACAGCTAAGGCATCTGCATGAATATTCTGATTTCTTGGAATATAAGTCAAATTAAAAGCATCAAAGAAGTTTTCAACTGAATCCCAAACTTCATTTCAATAAGACCTAAGTCTAGGATGCTTAGTCTGGAAAATATTTCTCACTTGTTTGACAATAAGTTCTGAATCAGTAAAAACACTTAAGTTTTGAACCTTTAAGCTTTTGGCTAATTGCAGTCCCAAAAGGAAAGCTTCATATTCAACCACATTATTTGTAACTTCAAAGTCAAGTTTGCATGATTGGGTGATATTTTATTTTTTCTGGTGAAACTAAAATTACCCCACCTCCTGCTCCATCTTTTGTACAAGAACCATCAAAAAATAGTTTCCATACATCAATTTGATTTGGTATAGGACTTTCAATTACATCTTCTATTTTAACTTGAGTTTCACATATTTGGTTTGAAGAGAGTTGAAAGCAACCAAAATCCTGATCAGTTGCATAAATGGGATGGTTCCTTTTCTGGTCTGTTTTGCAAACAATGTGCACAAATATTACCTCTCTATATAACCTTAGTTGTTCTCCCCCATAAACTAGAATAGTGGCATAAAACATATCCATTTGAAGAGTTCCCCCTAATTTGGCACAACAAGACTTAGAAAGGAACATTCCAAATTTGAGAGGAGTATCTGTGACAACTATATCAAGCACTACACTTTTAACTGGAATTTGGGGAAGTGTAACTATTAAATCCTTAACCAATCCTAAGCATGACACCCTTTTAGAATCAGAGTTGCACAAGTCATGATAGGATCTAGTTATGTCAAGTTTCAAATGGTCCGTGATAGTTTTTGGCATGAGGTTATGTCATGCTCCAGAATCAGGCATACAATTATATAACATGGAATCATTTGTCTTAAGAGTTACATAGAAAGGAGGCATTATTTCATCTATCATATCTAATCGAGGACCAAAGACAACTATTGGTTTTGCATCTTGAAGACTAATGATATCACTTTCAGCATCAACCGATGTGTTTTGTATCCATTTGGAGAGTTGATTTTTATACCCAGGGTTTTTGGAAAGTTCTGAAAGTGGAATTCGGATTTTAATTCTTTCTAACTCTTTTTCAACATTAAATGTAGTCAAAGCATTTTTATCATTTTGAGCAGTATCAGTTGACTGATTTAATGGTCGAATAATAGTTGTTTGATTTTCAACAGCTCTGGTACGAGGTTCAATTATTGGAGTCTCCATAGGATATCTTCCAGGGCCAGGTCTAGGCCTAAGATCATATGTCTTGTTCAAATCTGCAATTAAAAATTTAGAGAAGGCATCACATTTAGAAACCTGTGAGTATTCTTGATCTTCTTGAACCTGATTTTTTTGTGAGAGAGAAATAATAACTGTTCGATTAGAAGAAGTATCCATTTTATTGATATCTTCAATAATAGTCATAGTATTTTCATCAGGTTTCTGGTCATCTATCAGTAAAGGAGTGGGAACCTACTGATCATTACTAGGTCTCTGAAGAATTTGTAATTGTGGATTCCTTTTATACTGACCTTGATTTTGATTTTGGGGTCTAGTAATTGTTTGTTGAACTGTCCTAGGTTGAGTCTCAATCTTGGAAATTATATTAGATAGATTTCTAAGAAGAGAAGTTATTTCATCTATTTTAGAATCCTCAATTTTAGTCTTAGAAGAACTAGAGGAACTAGAGGCCTCTTGAATAGATTTGATTTTTCTTTGGGCCTTTTCCTCTTTAGCTTTCAAGGAAGTTGAAGCAACCCTATTTTCTTTCACCTCTATAGCATTTGTTTACATATCTTCAAGAGTTCTTGAATTTCTCTCTCTTACCATTACAACAAAATCATTGTCAAAGGATTTAGAAAACCTAGACTTAGCTACTGCTACAGGGGGTTTACAATCAGGGGGCATCTTATGATAAATTTTATTGAACCTTTTGATAAAATATGATACAAGTTCACCAAAGTTTCTGTTAAGTTCTTCAAACTCAGTCAGAAAGTAAAGAGGATATTTCTTTACACCCTATTGATTTTTAAATATGTTTGTAAGCTCTTCCCAATTTCTAATGGAATTTACAAGTAATTGCCTAAACCAGATTCTTACATTTCCTTCAAGTGACTGTACAAACAATCTCATGTAAACATTTTCTTGTTCGATATTCATGTTGTCTGCAAATTCTAGAAAAGCTTGAATATGGTCGTCAGCTGAGGGACCAATTTCTCCATTATACCTGGGAAGGTATTTCAAGTACCCAACTAGGAATGCATCGAGGTTAGCAGGTAAGACTAAAGTTGCATATCCAGCATGTAAAATAGGTCAGAATGCCATAGTAGAAGGTGGTGTATGAGGTGTTTGTGTGGATGAAGAAGAAGAATATGAAGAAGAGATAGAAGAGGTTGATTGAGTGGGTGTGTGACTATGTGGAGGTGAAGAAGGAGGGGATCTCCTGAATAATTTAAAGGAGTCTTAAGATCTAACTTTGGGACCTGTGAATGAATACCCTCTTTTGTTTCAAAGAGTGGATTTGAATATACAGAGAAGGTCTCTTCAGGTTGTTCAGAAGTGGAAGGAAATGAATAAGTGGTAGGAGATATGAAATTTGTGGGTTTGTATTCAGGTAAATGAACATCCAAGTCTGCCTCAGTTTTAGGTGATCCTGGTGGTAGTGGGGGTTCTTGATGTGGCTCAAAAGAATGAATGAGGAAAGCTGAATCTAAATCAACTCCCCTATCTAATAGCTCATAAACCTTAGGAGGTATTTGTGTCAAATCAAGATCAGATGGAATATTACTAAAAGGATCAAATGATACTAAATCTTCAGACTGCAAGGTGGAAGAGGAAGAAGATGGTTGATGTCTCCTTTTAGAACTGGTTTTTCTCATAATTTTTTTAAGATCTGACAAAGGATTAACTAAGTCAGATTCTGAATGAGATCTAATGTGCTTAAAAGGTGCCAGTTTGGGCTAGTGATCTCCCACTGTGGTCGCCATGAACACTTTTGTTTGAGATTTATCAATTAGCTAAAGAAGGTGTTACTCTTTGTATCCTCATAATGTGCTATCATTTCTTCCGTGAAAATTTACCAAGTGACAAGTGCTTTACGAGAACACAGAGCTTTATACCATAAAAATTGATCTAGTTCTAAATATGAAGATGCAATAAATACCCTTTGTAATAGTTGCACCTCATGTACATCAAAATATTGCTCCATCTATAGTATCCAATTTACCAGATCCTTTCCATCAAACTTCCTCATATTTCCTTTTTTTTATTTTAGGAGCTTGTTATTGAAATGACTGTAACTCTGTAATTTCAGATTTCCCAGTTCTGAAATTGGGACCTGTAGTAGCCCTATGCATCCTCTTTCCAATTCCACTAGTCTAATTGAAATTAGATTCTCCAAGAAAGCATTGTGCACAATCTCCCATGATGACCTAAGTATAGATTAGTTTAGTAGAGAAAATTTGTATGACGTGCTGCGAGTCACTATTTCAACCTTACAGTATGAAAATGATACCCAAAAAAACAACAGTCCGTCCTCGTTCTATAACTTCTGACGAAAATTCAATCTGATGCTCAGAGAGAAAGATATGACGATTTTCCCAAGGTGACCTATTTGGAATGTAATTCGGGGGTCTGCAAAAACCCTTACTTCCTCAAATCATATCTCTAATAATATAGTGAGACAAAATTTGCAATTCATACCGCATGTTCAACATGAATTCTTCTCAAATGGGTTTTTTTTTAGCTCCTGAAACATTTCAGAACAAAAGGTATAGCGAAAATTCCACGATGACCTATTTGGAGTAGCGAAACCCTAGAATCCAAGGCTCTAATACCAAATGCTATGAAACCAACTCACAAAAAGATAGAAAAGATAGACCAACACCTTAGAATTCAGCCTCTTCAAGGGGGGCAGCTTCCTTTACATTACACAAATGAACAATTCTTGGATGATACAAATGACAAGACCTCCTTTCTATATATAGGAGTCTTAAGGGGTCATAATATAATCAGAGCTGACATAACATTAATAATGTAAAGGCACAATAATAACAATAGTGGGCTTCTGACATAGGAGCTATGGCGGGGGCGACAGAACTCTGCACAGGTCTCCATGGTTCGCTTCTTGGTGGTTGCTTTCTAGAGAAAGGAGCAGCGACGACGGGGTCAGGGTTCGATCAGCGGGCGTCCAGATCCAAGACCGTCCGCGTTGTCTTCTGTGGCAGCAATCCGGGCAAAGAGCTGAACTATCAGGCCGCAGCTGCTGAGCTTGGACTCGAACTGGGGCTTCGATCTCCACCCACGGCCGCTCAAGTTATTGCAGCTATCCTTCACGCAAAGCTGCCCATCATTCAGGGCAGCCGCAGCAAGTACAGTTCGAGGCCCTCTTGCCTTCACAGAAGATCTGCACTTGCCATTAGGGTCTCGGCCGGTCAGATAACTGCGTGCTTTTGCCACGAACCAGAGCAGTCGACCTCATCATTCGCATGGTCTCCATATGGATCTGGGGCAAACAACTGTTCTCCGAAATGCAGTCGTAGCCTCAGATCTGACAACGATTGGCCAGATCCGGTCATCCAGCAGGCAGAACAACCCATGCTCTGGCCAGATCCAGAGATCTGTACTCATCTTGGCATGGGGTCAAGGCCTGTATCTGACTCCTTTCAGATTCAAATTTCTCAGCCTTCAGGCAGAACCATCATGCAATGGGTTAGCCCTTCAGATCTGGTGCAGGAACTCAAACTGAATCTAGAGCGCAGATTGGGGATTCCATCAAGCCTTCTGCGACTTCTCTCTCAAGGTAAACAACTTGAAGACCCTCTTCCTCTCTCTGCTTACAGCATTTCCAGGAACAACTTGGTTGTAGCGACCCTTCGTTTGAGAGGAGGTGCAGCGGGACAAACATCCTCTACCCGGCCTTTCTCATACAAAGATGCAGTTCACTCTGAGAACCCCAAACCTCCGGAAGCCCCTAAATCTAAGGTCTTCTTGGTTGACAAGATCGAAGAAGTTCCCTCTGTTGAACTCATACATGAAGATCTGGCTTCCCATCTGCAAGATTTTGCAGAAAGAGCCATCATTTGCAGATTTAATGGATTGTGGCCGCGTTCTCAAGATCTCTATGCATGGATCCATGCAAACTGGACTCATCACTGTAAGATCTTTTTCTGTTCGAAAGGCTATTTCATTGTTCTATTTGATAACAGTAAGCATTATGAAAAGGCCTTAGCAGAGGGCCCTTGGTTCATGGGAAATGCAGGGCTATTCTTGACTCCTTGGTTCCCAGATTTCGATCCAGCTACTGCAGTCATTACCAAGACTCCGGTATGGATTCGGCTTCCAAACTTACCTGCCCACCTATGGAGTACTCGTGTCTTCAGAGCTATAGGAGACACCTTGGGCAGCTTCCTCAGTGGAGATTTCTGGCGGGAAGCCAAAGGTCTCTACTCATATGCAAGAATATGCGCGGAGTTAGACCTGAGCAAAGGTCTTCCAGAACAAATCAACCTCAAGATAAACGACTTTGTCTGGACCCAGACACTGGACTACGAGAATACTGCTTTTCGGTGCCGCCATTGCCACCAATCTGGGCATTTGCAGAATACATGCCCATCTCGCCCGGCAAAAAAGAACAAAGCCAATGCCTCCAAGCCCAAGTCCAAACGATGGACTCCCTGCTCTCCTCCTCCAGCGGTGGATCCTGATTCCTCCAGCTCTGAAGATGAAGACAGCGATGAAGAATTGGAACAGGCCCCTCATTCCGTGGCCCCCTCCACCGATGGTCTGGCGCCTTCCTCTGACTCAGCCATTGCTCAGAAACGTGTCCATTTGTCCTCCTCCTCGGATTCAGAAAAGGAGGGCTCCCCCAAGGAGGGATCCCCGGTGGAGGATCCCAATCTTCAAGTTGTAATCGCTCATCCACCACAAAATGGTTGGGTTGAAGTCAAAAAACGAAAAGGGAAAAAGCTTCGTGTTGAAGCCTCTACCCTCCCAGGGTAGTATACTATGCTTCTTTCAGATTCTAGTGACTTGTTGTAGCTCCTTGCTTACTTAAATCCTTCTCCGGAACCGAGGTTGATAGTTCTATCATTTCCGGTTGCCGGTATCTTGCATCTTTGGGATGTATCCTCTTGTACAATATTTTTTGCTTAATAGATTTAGTCTTAATTTAGAAAAAAAAACAATAGTGGGCTTCTATGGGGCACAATAATAAGAATATGGGGACTACATGGGCACAACAATATAATAAGGGAGTTGTACTAATAACAATAAGGGTTTACACTAGTAATATAGGGACCTAACACCAGGTGAAGGACTTTAACCTTTCTAGACCTTTAAACACCTTAAAGGAATAGAATGAATATCGATGCCCCGGGAAAACTTAATGGAATTCGAATCCCCGGCAACGACACCATATTGATGTTGTACCTCTAAGATGATAATGGTTAGTTGTCATACCAAAGAATCAAAGATAATTGTTTTGGGGGCTTTGTTTTAATTTGGAGGACCAATGAATGAAACAGATGTAACACTGTAATGCCTAACCTTTTTAATAATATTAATACCGAAGCAATGGGCTGATATAAAATTTCACACGGTGATATAGCTTGAATAGTGGTGAGAAGGAACAAAAAATAATATGATTAGCACAATTTTCAAACAGAAAATTAAATACTCATAAGTATGAAAACCTCTAACCTATGTTGAGAAGGTTCAAGAGAATATGCTTATGCTTACAAAAGATGCTGATGATTTATTGATTCAAAGGGTATTAATTAAACAAACAATTCATTAATCCATTCTCTGTATAGATTATCACTTTAGAAGCTTATAGGAATAGATTGAAACACAATTATTCTTACCTGGTTATCTCTGTAAGACATAATAATATGAAGCAAAACATAATGAGTCTTACAAGAAAAACTTACAGGAAACACAAACTGTGTAAAACAGAATTCAGAATCCTTTTCTTTGTATTAAGGTTCCAAAAAATTCAAGTACGTCAAGTGTTCAGAAATTGTTCATCAAGGGTGCAACCTTTCTTCAAGGATGCCACTCTTCTTCAAGGGTGCAACCTTTCTTCAAGGATTCCACTCTTCTTCAAAGGTGCAACCTTTCTTCAAGGATACCACTCTTATTAAACATTGAAACCCATAATAACTCATGAAGAGAGTTATTTATACAACTGTAGAACTAAGAAAATATCCTAAACTGTTTTTACAAAAATAGAATATTATGAAATCAAAATAAAGAGTGCTAGTTGATCTTGCACTATTTTGATGATGTGTTGTTGGTGACTATCACTGAAAAAACTAAAAATTGTTGAAGTTGGCTGACTGTTCCTCCAAAAGTTGAATGTTGTTTGATTAGCTGTTGGATGTCATATTTACCTATGACCTTTCATCTGATAGACTTTCATCTTATACTCTTTAACCTTGTTGACTTATCAATATCCTTTATTTTGCTTTTTACTTTTACTGTACATTTCAAGTTTTTACTGTGTACTTCAATAGTAAATCATTTAGGTTTTCACCTGTCTCAGGATTTGGTAGTTTGATATTGATCATCTTCCTATATATTTCATCTGTTTGTCTTTTAACTGTATGCTTTATCTGCCTCCTCTATTTTAACATTTACTGTCTTTGTGTAAATGATTTCTTCTTTGTTTTAACCATTACTGTGTAAATTGTTTCCTTCTACTCTGTGATAATTGTCTTTTTCTTCTGAATAAAGGCTTTTGAATGGATTTCCTTTTGAATCTTGGAGTAAACAGGTTTTTATATCAGTATCAAACTGTTTATCGAAACTTCTAGCCTTCTACTAATCACCTGCAAAATACAACAATTGTTAAGAAAAAAATAGGTTGGCAGGGAGGGCCACAATGGCTTTAGGGAACAGGATAGTGTATGGACAAAGTCCTAGCAGTCTTTGGAAGGTAATTGGTGGTTGAGTTGAGTTGCATATGTTCAGGGTTGTGCAGGAAGGGTTAGACGAGTTTCACTGTGTAAACAGGCAAAAGAGCGAAAATGAGGGTCTTTGGCGTTTAAACGGGAAACTTTAACTTTGGTGTGGAAATTCATAATGTAACTAGTGAGTGGTTTCATCGTACACGGGGAGGCGGTTTTGGAGGCCATCTCACCGCTTTTGAGTGAAGGGCGGTATTTTTTGGAGAGCAGGTGAGTTAATGTGAGACCACCACGTAGCCAAAAGGGGCTCGAGAAAAACCATGAATCTCGCGTGCTCTCGAGCCAGTAAAGGTCAGAGATCGGGAGCGCCTGATATGGTTGTGCACCATTAGATTTGGGGGTGAAAAATCTAACAGCTATCGCGTGGTGGAGTTGCACGGAGATGAATCGAGCGGAGATTAGCGGGGGTTTATTAACTGCACCAAGGGTGGTTTAAAAGGTCGTATATCAAGAAAATGTCAATTTGTGGAGTTAAAGTTAAATAATGCGGGGTGAAACAAAACTTAGGCTAAAGGGGTCTTTATAGGTTAAAAGGGTTTTGTCAGAAAAATATGAATGGTGGAGTTAAAGTTAAATAAAATGGAGGGGGGAATAAAAGTTAGGATAAGAGGGGTTTTATGGGTTTTTAGGGAAATTACTAGGGGAAAGTGACTTTTTCAAGGGAAAAGGGTTTCACACTAGGAAAAAGGGGTTTTTGTGTAGGAGAATGGGTTTGGAGGGTAATTTGCTAGGAAAATGTGTGAAACCAAGGAGCAATGGTGAAAATGAAGGAAAAAGAGTATATTCTTAAGAAAAAATGGGATAATGGGAAAATTAGTAAATAAGTAGTGGGAGGTGAAATGGAATGGGGGTAAGTTAACGAAATCAATTTCTGAACATCTTTTCACTTTCATAATTGCTCCTGCACATTGAAACATTGGATTAAGCGTGATAAATGTGCTTATGCTTCAATCAAATTTGCACTTCTGCAACCTTTCTTCTACCTACCCTTTACTTATCCTAATATTTTTCTTCACTTAATTGGGTGCATTTAGGCTAGAAGACCCTTTTCTTTCATTTTTATTTTGAAAAACAAAATATCTAATTCTAACCTTATAACATTGAAGGGCTCAGATTAAACTAATGAGCTCCTTATTATTCTCTACCTAACTACTGATCTGCCAAGATTAAACAATTTTGCTAGATCTTTATTCTCTAACTATAAACATGAAATTTAAAGCCTGAACTAGTTATGATTAAACCATTTGACTATCATGGGTTGTGGCATTTATGACAAGCTACACACAACCATTATTTTTCATAATAAAATAAAAAGTAGTGGCACTTGGACTTGAATACTTTCATGATATGTTTTTTGCTTATTGCTTTTCTCTCTAACCTAACATTTTATTTTGCCTTCATTTTTTAGGGCATCTATTCTAACATTTTCTTTGATATGGACATATTTATCAAAATAATTCCTAACATTTTTATTTAGTATTCTTTTTGTCTATATCCTAGCTTAACATTTTTTGGACTAATTTATTCTAACTTACCAAAACCAAAAAATGCTACAATAGTTTCTTTAACCTTACAAGTAAGCCATTACTCTCTGTAATGTTTCTCACCAAGCAAGTGTCTTTGACGATTCCTCAGCTGGTTCAATTTCTCCAACTTGATCCCTATCAGTTTTGATCATTGTTCAGCTAATTTTTTGTACATTGCGTGAGAGTGAATTCTATCTTTACACCTCTAACCCTTGGAGGAATTTCTCCAGTGCTCACCATTGTTTCTTTCCACTTCACATGGGTGAATGAATTCTCCGCCCTTACAGACTTGTTTTTTTCTCTCCCTAACACACTAATTGTTTGCCTTTTTCCAAGGCCCACGCAAGTCAACCGCCTCAGACAACGCATCCCATGTTGTCTTTAATATTTTATCCACTTCTTGCTTGTTGTTAGAGCTTAAAGGACACATGGACATGTCCTCTTATTTTTAGTCACATTTATTGCTTATTAAACTCAATTAAAACCACAGAGGCAATTAGGACTAATATTTAAAAACAACCCATTGCTCAAGCAATCTCCCTCCTTAATAAATTTGAATTTGTGTCCCTTCTCTTAGCCTTTATTTAATTACAAATTATTTACAAAAGGAAAAAGATTGACTAGGGGATGTCACAAGGATTCACCAAATGTATATATGGGGCATTGCTCAGTCTAGGAAGTTGAATCTATTGTCTAGGTGATCTCTCAATTTTCTTTTCATGGCAAGCACCATAGGGGTCTGCAACCCACTATCCAAGTGGTTAAGAACTCTCTCGCGAGTTCTTGCATTTGAAACTTGTTTGAGTTATGGATGCTCTTTATGACTTAAGTTGATATTTTGAGAAATACCTTTCTTAATATCATGACTTGATGTTTAGGGATGGAACTAGGGTCTTTTCATGTCTAAGCTTTTCGATGCTTGGGATATCTATAGCATCAAAATCCAATTTTTCATGCTCATTAATAAATTGATAATTCCCTGATTCTATCATCAAAATTTCCTACAAAACTAGTTCTACTACCTCTTTAGGGTTGCAAGGAAAGGCCATTGATACCTCACGAGAGTCCTTGAGGTAATTCAAGTCTACAATTTCAATGTTGAGAAGTGAGGTGTCTATGGGAATGGATGTAGAAGTAAGGTTGGAAAGGGGGTTGAAATTGTTGTTGGTTTTTTGGGCTTTACCTGAGTGTGGGGGTGCAGGAGGGGCATGAGAGTTTTGACAATGTCTAACCGGTTTGGAAAATCCTTTCACATTAATTTTAGTTGGATGATCAAGAGAAAAAATTGGGCAAATATGGGGGAAATGTAGAAAATCCTGTAAATTTGCAAGCTCATGTAATCGACTAAAACAAGAGACAGGAATCTACCTCTACTCTTTACAATGGAGGCAAATAAAGATTGAGAAAAATAATAATCGACAAGAGGAAAATAATCAATGGCACATAACATAATAAATATCCGAGGAAAGCCACACCTCAAAGCCCCACTATCTGTATTTCATTAATCAGAAGTCGAAGATGATAATACAATGCTTGTTCTCACAAGAACAATCCGAGCACTCAGTAAAATCAATCTCCCAGCTCACAAGCAAGCTCAAGCAAAATCTAGGCCTCTTCTCTACTCTCCAAATCCCTATTTCCTTGCCCCCTTTGTGAAAGAATTTGGATAAATGCAATAGGCTCTGCTCAACCTTGAGCTTAACCTGCACAAGTACTTCATATCCTCCACTTAATGACTTCCTTTGGCTAATACATAGCCAAATTTCAAAGCCTCCAAGCTTCTAATTATTTTCACAATTCCTCAGAGAATTAGCCCATATTTAAAGGGTATTTCGTCATCCAAAACTGCACAATCCCTTGAAGGATCATTTCTTGATTACATGCACTATGAATACAACTCAAAAAACTATACAAAAAATAGTACACTGTCCCGGAACTCTAGTCTCAATTGGGTCTTTCTCAGAATCGACATGAATGAGTTTCTGATGAGGGAATCTTTAGTTAGCTGGAGTAGCACTAGTTGAGTGCTCTAATGCATCAACTAACTATTAACTCACTATTAGTTCCTCAAACATTTTGTAACTAATTTAACTGGACTTAACTGAGTAAACTGAGTTAACTAATTACAATTCATACTTAACTCATCCTAGACCCATATAATATAGGTAGAACAAATACATGACTTCAGAAAGAATTCCAACTCGAAATTCCCAGGTTAACTAAGTCAACTCACTCTAATTAACTATTACAAGTTGCTATGAGAATAAAATTCATTTTTAATTCTCAGTTTAATTTAAGGACAAATTAAACTGAAATTTTTGAATTCTATTTTGATCATTTCTTGTTGCTATTTTCAACAGTCCCTCTCAACAAGAAAGGAATTCAACTCGATCCTGATCCTGAACCTTCGAAATGTTCTTCATCGAACACTTCTCTCTATTGTTGTTGCTCCAGCAAACTCCGAAAACAGAAAACAATGCAACCTAAATTATAATGATGCCTCTGTCATCAAAGTCTTTGACTATTATTGCCTCTGTCGACTAAAGACTCTGCACTTCTATTAACGCTGCCTTTATGCACTATTTTCAACCCTCTCTATGTTTCTTCAGTATCTAACTGCACTAGCCTCTGTCAATTTGATCTCTGACTACATCAATCCCACTGATTCCTCTCTTTACTATGTACTTTTCCCTCCCATAGCAAGGTATGATCCATGAGATAAAACCACTCAATGGACCCTGACCAATTTCATCCCACTTGGGACTATCACTTCAAATCTCCCCGTCTCACACCTGGAGGTATGGCTGCATGTGATCCCTCTGCCCACTTGGCTCGAAGTTTCTCCCTACTGGAGGTTTATGTGTGACTGGATGCCTCCACTCGATCTCCTCTCGGCTTCTCCAATTGTGTCTCCTCCACAATTCTCTGAGACTACTTCTAAGAATACTTCTTCTTTGCTTGAGTGGATCTCTCCACTCGATCTCCTCACAACTTCTCTAGTTGTGGCTGCTCCACAACTTCCTGAAGCTACTTCAAAGGCTTCTTCTGGTGCTACATGTTGAGAGATAATTTACTCTCCCTCTCAACCACCAAGACTTTAACCTTTTCCTTGATCCTCAAGACTTTGCATGCATCTTGAACCTCAAGAGCATACAGGTTCTTGGCTAGCACACCAATCTCTTTCATGAGTCCTTTCGTGACGAGATTTTCTTGAAAAATAACTGATTTTAAATCAACGATATCTCCCTCATCTAAACTCCGATTCAGCCGATAGTTTTTTTGAATTTGGGTGTTTTTTCTCAAAGAATCCTAATATGCTATTTGTTTATGAAAATTGTGTAGAAAAACTTTCAAATCTTCTCTATAAACTCGCAGCCCAAAACTCAAAACTTTGAAATCTCCTCTAGTATATTGTTCTCAGCTCTGATACAATGTAGAAAATCCTGTAGATTCACAAGCTCATGTAATCTAATAAAACAAGAGACAATAATCTACTTCTACTCTTTACAATGGAAACACATAAATATCGAGCAAAACAATAATCGACAAGAGGAAGACAATCAATGGTACATAACACAATAAATATTTGGGGAAAGACACAACTCAAAACCTGACTACCTATACTACATTAATTAGAAATCCAAGATCAGAATACAATTCTTGTTCTCACAAGAACAATCCTAGCACTCAGTAAAATCAATCTCCCATCTCACAAGCAAGCTCAAGCCAAATTCAGGCCTCTTCTTTGCTCTCCAAATCCCTATTTCCTTGTCCCCTTGGTGAAAGAATTTGGATAAATACAATATGCTCTGCTCAACCTTGAGCTTAACCTGCACAAGTACTTCCTATCCTCTGCCTGATGACTTCATTTGGCCAATACATAGCCACATTTCCAAGCCTCCAAGATTATAATTCTTTTCACAATTCCTGAGATAATTAGCCCATATTTAAGGGGAAATTCATCATCCAAAATTGCACAATCCCTTCAAGGATTAGTTCCTGATTGCATGAAGTATCAACACAAGTTAGAAAATTATACAACAAATAGTACATTGTCCCTGCACTCTAGTCTCAACTGGGTCTTTCTCATAATTTACATGCATGAGTTTATGATGAGGGAATCTTTAGTTAAGTGGACTAGCACTAGTTAAGTGCACTAATGCATCAACTAACTGTTAACTCACTATTAGTTCCTCAAATAGCTTGGAACTAATTTAACTAGACTTAACTCAGTAAACTGAGTTAACTAATTACAACACATACTTAACTCATCCTGGACCCCTATAAAATAGGGAGAACATATACATGACTTCAAAAAAACTTCCAACTCGAAATTTCTAAGTTAACTAAGTCAACTCACTCTAGTTAACTATTACAAGTTGCTATGAGAATAAAAATCGATTTTAATTCCTAGTTTAATTCAAGGACAAATTAAACTGGAATTTTTGGATCCTATTTTTATCATTTCTTGTTGGTATTTTCAACAATCCCTCTCAACAAGAAAGGAATTCAACTCAATCCTAATCCTGAACCTCTAGAATGTTTTTCATGCAACACTTCTCTCTAGTGTTGTTGCTCCAACAACTCCAGAAAAAAATAACATCCAAGCTGAATTAGAAGGATGCCTCTTTCATCAAAGTCTTTGACTACTATTTCCTTTGTCGATTGAAAACTCTGCATTTCTGTTGACTCTGCCTTTATGCATTATTTTCAACCCTATATACGCTTCTTCAGTATCTGACTGCACTAGCCTCTGTCACTTTGATCTCTGACTGCATCAATCCCACTAATTCCTCCCGCTATTATGTACTTTGGGATCCCATAGCAAGGTACGATCCATGAGATAAAAACACTCAATGGACCTTGACTCGATATGGCTGCATGTGATCCCTCTGCCCACTTGACTCGAAGTTCCCCCTACTAGAGGTCTCCACATGACTGGATGCCTCCACTCAATCTCCTCTCAGCTTCTCCAATTGTGGCCACTCAAAAATTGTCTAAGACTGCTTCTTCTCTGCTTGAGTGGATCTCTCCACTCAGTCTCCTCTCAACTTCTCTAGTTGTGGCTGCATGTTGAGAGGTAATTTACTTTCCCTCTCAACCACCAAGCCTTTAACCTTTTCCTTGATCCTCAAGACTTTGCATGCATCTTGAACCTCAAGAGCATATAGGTTCTTGGCTAGCACACCAATCTCTTTCATGAGTCCTTTTGTCACGAGATTTTCTGGAAAAATAGTTGATTTTAAATCAACGATATCTCCCTGATCCAAACTCCGACTCAGCCGATTTTTTTTTGAATTTGGCTATTTTTTCACAAAGAATCCTAGTATGCCATTTGTTTCTGAAAATTGTGCACAAAATGTTTTAGATATGCTCTGCAAACTCACAGCCCAAAGCTCAAAACTTCAAAATCTCGTCTATTACACTGTTCTCATCTCTGATACCATGTAGAAAATCCTATAGATTCACAAGCTCATCTAATCTACTAAAACAAGAGACAAGAATCTACTTCTACCCTTTACAATGGAAGCACATAAAAATTGAGCAAAACAATAATCAACAAGAGGAAGACAATCAATGTCACATAACACATTAAATATCTGAGGAAAGACACCACTCAAAACCCCAATATCTGTATTGCATTAATCGGAAATCCACAATGAGAATATAATGCTTTTTCTTAGAAGAATAAGCCCAACACTCAGTAAAATCAATCTCCTAGCTCACAAGGAAGCTCAAGCCAAATTCAAGCCTCTTCTCTTCTCTCCAAGCTCCCTATTTCCTTGCCCCATTGGTCAAAGAATTCGGATAAGTGCAACATGCTCTACTCAACCTTGAGCTTAACCTGCACAAGTACTTCCTATCCTTCACCTAATGACTTACTTTGGCCAATACTTAGCCAAATTTCCAAGCCTCCAAACTTCTAATTATTTTCACAATTCCTGAGAGAATTTGCCCGTATTTAAACAGAAATTCCTCATCCAAAACCATGTAATCCCTTTAAGGATCAGTTCCTGATTGCATGCACTATCAGTACAACTCAGTAAATTATACAACAAATAGTACACTTTCCCTACACACTAGGCTCAACTGGGTATTTCGCAGAATCAACATGCATGAGTTTCTGATGAGGGAATCTTCAGTTAACTAGAGTAGCACTAATTGAGTGCACTAATGCATCAACCAACTGTTAACTCACTATTATTTCCTCAAACAGTTTAGAACTAATTTAACTGGACTTAACTTAGTAAACTGAGTTAACTAATTACAACTCTTCTTAACTCATCCTGGACCCCTATAATATAGGTACAACATATACATGACTTCAGAAAGACTTTCAACTCGAAATTCCTAAGTTAACTAAGGCAACTCACTTGAGTTAACTATTACAAGTTTCCATGAGAATAAAATTCAATTTTAATTCTAAGTTTAATTCAAGGACAAATTAAATGGAATTTATGGATTCTATTTTTATCATTTCTTGTTTCTATTTTCAATAGGCAATTCCTATAGATATGCCCATATCCATGGGAGTGTCGACATCTAAATTAATATGCTCATAATCCAACATTTTATTCCAAAGTTCATCTTGGTAGTAGATGTAAATGGATTTAGGCCGAGGTGTTAAAGATGTTCATATAAACACAAATACAAGAATAGGATATATACCCAACTTGTTATGTGGTCGCGAATGTCTTGATTAAATATCCTAGGGTGTTTTCAATACCTAGAAGTATTTCTTCATCCCAAAATTTTCTTGGAAAGGAGTAATAAAAATCCAAACTAAACTAGCTATTAAATATTCCTTATCTAGAATGAAGCGCTCTATCAAAAAATTTAAGTAGATCTCCATTGAGTTACCAAAACAAGGGCCTTTTTCAAATGCTCTCATTCTTCCCTTTAGGCTTGCAAAGATAATAGTGAAGAAACCCTTAGCACCTAGTTCTATTTTAATTTCACCCTTTGGTTTCCATTTTTGTTAGATCCACTGGGAGAGCTCTTTCTTCAATGGCTAAAGGACTAGAAATTTTTTAATAAGGGTGTTGTCTCTCATATATTGGATCTAATCTCCAATAAAATTAGAGTAGACTTCAAACTTTGGGTCAACATCTGCTTTTAGGAGGTAGCTACCTAG
This sequence comes from Pinus tabuliformis, assembly GCA_031772625.1. Taxonomy (NCBI): domain Eukaryota; kingdom Viridiplantae; phylum Streptophyta; class Pinopsida; order Pinales; family Pinaceae; genus Pinus; species Pinus tabuliformis. Next base: position 753,568,722 of record CM062812.1, read on the forward strand.
AGATCAACATGTTGTCTATGCATGATTTTATTCTCCAATCATCGAACTATATTCCCCTATTTTCATTACTACATGTGACTGTAATACAACCTTAGCTTATGTATTTGTTGACTTCCTAAAGCAGCTATCACTAGCTACATTTTTTCTATAAGAAGGAGCTCAATTCCCTTCCATAGCCCTACCATGATCTGAGACTGACACAAGTTTATGAATTTATTGGAAATGGATTAAGGTTTTGCATGTTCTCTCCCTTTAATCTTTCAAATGCTTTCAAACATGGAATCTTCATTCATAATATTAAATTTACTCTCTCTTCCATGATGTTAAGTTGATTAAAATAAAGTGTGATAAAATTTCATAATCATCTCTATCAATATATAATTTATTCCTATCATGATTTGAAATTAATTATTACAGTGAAATTTTATAATTACATTACATACTCCTCTTTTCTTTTCTCGGAGTTAATATTTACTAAAGAAAATGTATACTAATCATCATTCTCATTAATATTTAAATACTATAAAATAATAATGATTATTAAATTTATATTTGACGAACAAGACAACATTTTTTACACTAATCTAACTCTAACACAATACAAAGCTCATGTAATATGATGCATCATGATATGCTTTCTATTGCTATGAAGATTTGCATAAGGGCACATATCAAACAATAACAATGTAAACTTTGAAACGGGAACTCTGGCCAAAAAACCCCGAAAAAATATCAAAAATAGTGCTAAAAACGAAAAGTGTGTATACTGGAACGATGTTTTTATTTTTTAGGCGTCAATTTTGAACATGTTTTTTTTTTTGTAAGGTTAGGCATTCTTCATTCCAGAAAACATCAAAAATACATCAAACTAGAGTTCAGGTGGCTGGTCTGCCCGAAGGAAACCAGACCGCCACCTTTTGGCCTTAAAGCCTGACCAAAATTTAAAAATGTTTAGTTCCTTCTTCCTATCGTAACCATTATTCTGCTTATTAAAAGCGAGATTAACTATATTAACATAATACGGCGCCCAGATATAGTTCAGATTCATCACAAAATACAGTAGAGAAGACACACACACCACTAATCTTCATCAGACAAATTAACCGGGGCAGGCTTAGAATCGTTTGCGCCCGGCTTCAGGATCTTCTGCTCGATGGCCCATTTGAGCTCCAACATCATTTGCTCCATGTCCTTTAGCAGCAGATGATTTCTGGCAACCTGGACTTGGACAGCCGCTAGTTCTTTTAGGATAATGTTCTTAATGGAGGCCGATTCTTCCGACAGTTGGCGTTTGAGGAGTTCTTCTGCATGTTTGCGCTCTTCATCCTCCTCTTCGCGAACTGCCTGATTAACCTCCATAGCCCTGCCGACCACATGCTTCATGATCCAATAGAATTGTAACGTTCTATTGAAGAGCGTGTTCCTGCCTCTGGTTGTGCCCGGATCCATGATTACTTCCCAGTCCTCACGGGGAATCTCTTGGTTTGCGCTGATTTCCCTCAGCTCACGCTCCCATTCATGGATAAGAGAGCGGACCTTGGGAGAAATTCCGGCCATGTAACCATCAATCAGTTGGAGGAGCTTGTCGAGGTCAGGCTTCCTGCCCCTTTTGTTCGGTTGACTACTGGTGCCAGCTTCCCTCTTCTTATCAGAACTGGTCTTTCTTGGAGCCATCTTTCCTCTGGTCTGGGGCTTGGGAATAGAGGAAACTTTCCGACCTGTCACAGCAGAAAACCAAAGGTCAGTGCAGAAGAGATGGAGCACAATCGGGGTCTGTTCCTTTGTAACAACAAACTCAACATGAATGGACTCCCGGAACCTTGGAGCAATTCCATTATGGGCACGGCGGTTGAAGACCCACCACCATCTCACAGGAACCCGGAGAACCCCCCGACCAGCAAGGCGGCGAAACCTGACGGCCTTGGCCAGTAGAAGGGAAAAGCAGAAGAGGAGCCAACCACGGGAGTAGGCCCAAGAGAAGAAAAGACCCTCCAGAAGCATGACGAAGCCCGGCGAAACCTCCCACACAGCCTGACTCTTAGAGCAGGATGAAGGACTAGCGTAAATCAAAGCGTTCCCCTCATGGGGTTGGGAAAGGAGAAACCAGAAAGAGCCCGAGGAGCTTTTATCGTCGCAGCAGCAGGGAGTCTGCCCACAAGGCCAGAGCATATCCAGCCAAACCAAGAGAACAGAGAAACAAGCATGCATGTCTGAAGGACGAGGACTATAGGAAACATACCACCTTTTCTTGCCGAGGTCGAGGAGGAGGGCTGGTCGTAGAGGTGAGCAGGCATCTTTCCATTCTTTTTCATCGTTCTTACCAATCTGAATGAGCCTGCCATCTGTTTCCTCGGGCTTATTAACGCGTTGCCGTGTCGAAAGGGCCGCCACTTGGCTGGTTGAGTTCCCGGCCTCCGCTTGGCCGTTTATTTTTCCGTCACGCATTCCGGCTTCCCCATCTCGGGAAATGGCGTGGCTTGTCCTTTCCACTTTATGCTTCATTATTCCAACCTCCATCCGGCTGCTCTTGCCGTAGCCTTTCTTTACTCCTGGTGCCACCTGTCGTCCTTTCCCTGTCCATTATCCCGAATTCCGGAGCTGGCTCTAGATCATTCCTTAATGATGTCTCAGCTCGCGCGTCCCCTCCGTTTGTTCGGCCATTCTTGCCATGCCCCGTCACCTGCCCACCATGTGCCTGCCTTTCGCCTCTGCCTTTTCCCACGGGTGAGCTGTCCGATCCCTGCTGTTGGAGATTATCTCCGCCTCTGCTGCGTGCCGCCTAATCCTGACCGTTCATCTCTTTCATGCCATTCCCACCTTTATCAACGTTTAGCAGTTGCTGAAGTTGGGTTTTCTCCTCCTGGTTCAGATGAGGCAGACCCACGCTGTCGATTTCTTTGCCCCGGTTCTGGCATCCCCAATTCACAAGCTAGTCTGCCGGCTTGTTACCTGCGCGCCTGGTGTGAGTCGGGAGGAGGTAGTCTATTTTGGGAAGGAGCTTCCCAATTTCGCCAACCAGCCAAGCGGTTCTCCAGCTTTTGCTAATCCTTTCCGCTGGTATTTGCTGCTAGAGCTTCCTAACCATGTCAATTGCCAGCTTCGAGTCTCCCTCGATTTGGAGACGTTTGAAGTTGACCCGAAGAGCTATTTCCAGGCCCCGTTTCAGGGCGTGCAGCTCAGCTTCATTATTCGAAGCTTCCCCACAGTCCATTGCGAAAGTTCTTAGAGTGTTACCCTCTGCGTCTCTAAAGACTCCTCCAATGCCGGCCTCGCCTGGGTTGTGCTTTGCAGCGCCGTCAAAGTTTAATTTTATGAAGCCTGGTGGGGGGTGTCTGTACTGGTTGCTTCCGGCTACTGCTTTGGCCAGCTCTTTTCGAGAACCCCCGTGGGTGACCATACTCTATCTGACCTCTAGTTTATTCAGGATTGTTTCTTCCATGGTCGAGACCTGCCAATCCTCATCCCTCCAGCTTTCCGATAGGATTGTTTCCCGAATGTTTCTGATGAATTGCTCCCAGATTGCTGCGGGGGTTCTGGTTTCTGATTTGAAGATGGCCCCGTTCCGAGCTTTCCAGATATTCCAGAGGAGGAATCCGGTGGAGAGGAGCCAGGCGCGGTTAACTACCGGGTTCAGGTAAGGCTTTTTCGGCCAATTGACAATTGTGCTTACGATGTTTTGCTGGTTTCTGTGTTGGCGCTCAAACAAATTGCGGTGTTTTTCCCATAGGGAGGAGCTGACGGAGCAGCGGTTCATCAAATGTTCCATGGTTTCCTCTTGGGAGCAGTAGAGGGCACAGCGGGATGGACCTTGGCTTCCCTTCCGCAGAATCTGGTCCCAGGTGAGCGCCCGACCATGTAGAATGGTCCAAATGAAAAAAGAGATCTTAGGCCAGTGCTTAATTTCCCAAAGATTTTTCCATTGATTTGTTTCCGGTTGATGATTATGGTTGCTATGAAGGTGGTAGGCTTCTACTATTGTGAAATTTCCTTGAATGCGTTTGCCCCATCTGAGAGTGTCAGACCCTGTTTTCTTTGCTATTTTCCGAGAAGCCATCTCTGTATAGTAGTCTTGCCATCTGTCGGTTTCTGGTGCTCCTTCCCAGTCCTCTTTAAATTTCCAATTTCGCCAGTATCTAGCCTCGTCAGGCTTCCAGAAGTTGCCGACAGTTGATGCCCCGGTCTGGGACGAAAAGGCAAGGATGGCATGGAGGTTGTCTTTTTGTATGAGACGGTCTCTTTGCTGCCAAGATTCCTCCCAGAATCTGGCTTTGTCCCCTGCCCGAATTTCCCAGAAACTATGCTCCCTTATCAGGTCCTTGCTGCCTCTCGCTAGGTTCCAGATTGCAGAGCCTCTGGTCTCTATCGTGCTTCTTAGTTTTTCTTCGATTTCCCCTGCCACGTCATATTTTCTTTCCCAAAGCACCTTCCACAGGTCAGGGCCACCCTAAAGCCACCTCCACCAAAGCTTCGCACCCTGTTGTGACCACCAGCAACCCCCCTCCTCCTTTAGTATTAGAAATAACGCTAAAGAAGTGGGGACCCTTAGTAATAAAAAATCCAAAAAGATTTTATAAAGAATTTTTGTATTATACTCCTCAAAGATACATCATACGAAGAAGAGCGAAGCATTTCTTTATGAGCACATTAAAACAACTGCGAAGAAGCGGCGCTGAATTCATCACATCGCGTACATTAAGAAGCGCCCATAAGTGAGAATATTAAGAAATCTCCGATGGCCGATATGCGACATCGCATATCGCAACGTCGCATAAATAGCACACGAATAACTTGACAAATTTCAGCAATCTGTGATATGCGATCCGCGATGCCGCGATGCTGCGATAAATGCAATCTACGATAAATGCGATGCTCTGATAAATGCGATCTGCGATCAATGCGATCTGCGATCAATGCGATATGCGATAAATGCGATGCTCCAATAAATGCGATCTACGATCAATGCGATCTGCGAGTCATAGAAATTAGCCATCGCAAATTTTCCTCGGCTCAGCACCCAAGAAAAGCTGTCCCTAAACCAAAATTGAGCACACGGCTTAAAGAAAATTAATGAATGTACGCCAAGGTATTCATGAAGGACAGTTTTGTGTTTTTTGAAGAGTCAGTTCATTGTGGGTGTCATGATTTTACACATTCGTAGAACTTGAAGCTTTCATGTCAAAATTTATTATCATTACTTTTTCCTTTGCGTGAACTGCAGGAAACATCTAAGGAAAAAGGGGAAAGTGCCAATGCTCGGAGAACAGAGAAGAGATGCTCTCATAAACGGATACCGCATGCAACAGAAACGCAGATTTCAGAGTGTTACTGAACAGATGCTGATATCAATAGGCGATTCGACATTCAAGGTCAAAAAGAACTCACAAAAGTAGCATGTTTGCAAAATTCTGAAGCTCATGTCCGGTAAAGGAAAAAGCGCTAAAGGCGGAAAACGCACCAGAAAGGCCCAGATCAAAGAACGGAGGCAGTTTTTGATGCGCGATTAGCGCCTAGCGCTAATCGCGCATCGCTAAGAAAATTGTTCAGAAAGCAAAGTCCCTAACTTGCTTAGTCATCCACGAGTCTGGAAGCCTAGATAGCAAAAGAAAAGGCAGCTAAGAGGAATCTGGGTTGTTACCAAGCATACACGCAGTAAATTCGCTCAACCAGAAGATAATTCTCAAAAATATATTCCAGTTTACTAAAAAGAGGTGCCAGCGCTTGTCATTTCTATTTTCGTAGCTCAAACAAAAGCAGAAGACGTCTAGCCGACTCTTCCCAGGAAAATGTTGCATGCTCATAGCACTAAGGAGTAAATGCAGAAATAGTTAGAAATTAGATTCAATTTTTAGAAATAAGTTTACTTAGATAAAGGGCGGTCATTTTGAACCGTATCCGAAATTTATGTAATTAAGTTATTTTAGTTAGCAGTATTTAAACCCTTCTCATGCATTTGGAGAAGGGTCCGGAAATTTGTCAAAAACTTGTCCTCAGAACATGCACTTCTGCACCCTCAGAGGAGGTTTTGATGAATGAATGGATCAAGGTTTATTAATTTTTGCATTTGATATCTGCTACTGATGTTGCACTTCTGTACTCTTGGTAGATATCAGAACAAGGAGAGATAAATCATTATTACTTGAAGCTTATGAGTAGGACCAGTCATAAATGGTACTTTTATCTCTTGGCCATTTCTGCTTATATTCTTGAAGTGATATACAGTTTTTAGTTGTTTATATGTTATTGCATGAATGTGTGAGTTACCATTTGGCACTTTTGTACGGTGGATTCATTTATTTATGTTTGATATATGAATAACTTATTATGCGATATGCTGTTCACAATTGTTTTGCATAACTTTTTATGCAAAGTGGTTCATCTTAATTGATTTCCATTCTTATGATAGTTGAATGATCTTTATTACTAGTTATTGTTTGAAATCTCTTTAGATCGCATAATAGAAGAAATACACCCCGGGTTAGCATAGATTAGATGTGCTGTTTTCATTAGATTACAATAGCATAGAATTAGATTAAAGTAGCTTAGATCAGAACTCTTAGATCAGCATAATCCAACTCTACACACACACACCCTTAGATTGGGAAACTGGTCCCATTATCCCCAGTCGGACCCGCTATACCAAACGGATAAGCAGCTGCCAACCAAGGTCCGGACCGGGTGGGTATCCCCCTTGTTGTCGACCCGATTTTCGAGGCTTCAACATATTTAGTGCTAGAAGGAGGGCCGAACTATGAATGGCACTTAAATCAAAATCTAAATACCATTCTAAGAGTAAATCGCCCTTATCATCTCCCCCGACTTCTCCAGAATATTTAAATCCAGAATCAGAAGTCGCTCGAATATCAATCGCTGTTGCACACCTTGATATTTCAGACCAATTTACCATTAAACCTCCCGAAGTCGAATCTCTGATTCACAAACTTCAGGGATTTTCCATTTCTCCTCAGAGGTCTGATAAATCTCAAAGCAGTGTGACTTCGCAGTACAATCCTGCTCATCCCCTAACGAGATTGAAAAGTGAAAAATTTGGCATCCAGCCGACTGAGTTGCCTCTTCCCACCAGGAAAAGAGCGAGGAAATCACCACAAGAGTCTGACAGTGAGATTCTTTCGTCTACATCACCCATTTCAACTACCTCACTGCGAAGTCAACCACCCACACCTCCATTCCAAACCATCATTCATCCGTCTACCACAATCCCTCTTCAATCATCCACGATCATAGTATCCTCATCTTCCCAACCGCAGAGATCATCTCCTGCACTTTTCTCTACTAGTAGCTCAACGATGGCCCAATCTCCATGGAACAACCCTAGGGCAGTCTTGATGCCTGCACCCTTGAGCCCAATACCGGCCCATCCTGAGAAATGGCTGCCTAAATTCAATCCAGAAGTAAGCATGCTAGCAGAAAAACACATAAACAATTTCATGCTTTCTATCAATCTCAACGGAGTTACTAATGAAGATGATGTTGTTCGGCTTTTCCCCTACACACTGCAAGGAACAGTCGGGTCATGGTATTTTTCATTACCTTCCGGGTCTATCACAAGTTGGGATATCTTCCACAATCAATTCCTTATCAAGTTTGGTGATGATAGATCGACAGCAACATTAATCAATGACCTATCCAATCTTAAGGCCCAAGCTAAAGAACCTATCAAAGATCTCGATTTACGGTTCATTAAAATTCTCAACAAAATTCCTACTGCTTCCCAACCCAGCGAAGAAGTACGATGTGAATGGTATATTACTACTTTACCATCAAACATAGCAATCTTCGTGGATAGAGCAAATAAAACAACTTTAGTTAAAAACATGACAGAGGCGATAGCAGTAGAGAAACACGTAATAGCCCTAGAAAAGAGATCCGCGATAGAGGAATGAAAGTCTAAAAAAGTCACCTTCAAGGAAGACTCCAAGAAGAAACAAACAAAAGACCCTTTCGATTTGGAAGGATTGCAGAAAGTATTAAAGACCATGTCTAATGAGATGATTGACATAAAAAAACAAGTAGCGGAAACTTCTTTAAAAAAGCCCTACAAAACTTTTAAAAGAGGTCCTTCAACGGATACAAAACCACCCAATGCCATCTCCAATGCTAAAACTGAGGAAGAGGAAGAAGAAGAAAGTGCCACTGAAGGGCAAACCGATGACGAAGAAGTTGTGGAATTACAAGGAATGTGGGATTTCATCCTCCCACTAGAAGAGGATCAAGAAGTATTTCCGGTTAGCACATGAAGCAAAAATCAGCTTGATCCTCCCCAAACTACCCCTAAGCAGAAGGGCGCAAGCCCTACAACAAAAGATAAAGTCGCAACAAAGAAAGCAACAACTAAAGCGACTCAGTCTAGCCCAGTCCGAGCAGATCAAACAACTCCATCAAAAACAGTGATAGTGTTGGATGAAATGGAGTACAATATTGTCGATGACATGAAAAAGACTAGCAGCTAATATTACCCTTTATGAATTGAGCAAATTGAAGCATCAACAGAAGATAATGATGAAAGAATTACATGCTGTGCCTATTGTACCTTTGCCTGCTGCTGTACTCTCTCAAGCTTCCCATAACATGGGAAGACCTCCAACTAACGCGATCAATGAGATTGATCCAAATGATATCGCCTTAATTGGAGGAAGATCAAGATCTCACACTCCCCCGTTTCTTCTCACTTATGAGATTTTCAACAAAAATGTGCACAATTGTTTGGTAGATTCCGGTGCTTCTTCGAATATTTTACCCAGATCAATATGTGCTAAGCTAAATGTTCAACCACAAAAATCCGCAGTGCGTATAATTTAGCTCGATCGATCTCAAGTCGAAGTGATTGGTGAAATTAATCAAGTAACCATAAGATTGTCATCTAACCCGAAGGTATGTCAGGTTATTGACATTCTAGTGGCCGATATCTAAGAATTCTATGGATTAATTCTTAGCAGGGATTGGTCCGAGAAACTCCACGGATACTTTGCAACCGACTGGTCGCACATGTGGTTACCCTATAACGGTAAACCGAATCAGATAAAGGTTGAACGAGAATTACACCAGAAGTACATAGTAACGGAATTAGAGGGAGAAAATGAAGCAGTATCATATAACAACAGTATCATAGGCAATTACTCGGTAGATTCTTTTCTCGGTAATTTCAATGCTCACCCATCACCTTACTTAGAAAATTCAGTTTTGTCCCAAGTCGAAAATTTTTCCCAAACTGATAGTTCAAAGTGTGTTAGTTTTGTAGATGAACCTGTAAATACATCTTTGTTTTGGAAATTATATTTCGATGGCTCTAAATCTAACGAAGGAGCAGGAGCAGGATGCGTTCTGATTAGTCCAGAAGGAAACAAGACCATGCTTACATGCAGACTCGAATTCAATTGCACAAACAACACAGCAGAATATGAGGCCTTGGTGCAAGGCCTATACAAAGCAATCGGGTTAAACGTCAAGTATCTTCAGGTCTTTGGAGACTCTGAGATTATCGTCAAATAGGTATGTAACACTATACATTGCCTATCAGGTCATTTAAAACACTATCAATCTTTAGTACAAGATCTGACTGAGCATTTCATAGCATTTAATATCTCTTCAATCCCGAGACTCCAAAACGCGAGTGCAGACCTTTTGGCTAACGTAGCCTCTAGGCTTATTCCCTCCGAAGATTTTAGTCCAGATAGATTCTCAATAGAATTAATCTTTAGACCATCCATCCCTGAAAACATTACAAATTGGAGAGTATTCAATGACGATCCTGATATTGTAAATTTCCTCACTTCTGAAGGATCCTACTCCAATCAGATAATTGACGAAGACCATCACGATCGACAAACACAACAAAATAGCACTGATAATGCTATACCTAACTTGGTGGTTAAGTTAGAAGACTTGTACGATTTGAAAAATCAGTTTAAAAGGTCTACCAATTCAAAGCTCTACAGTTCAACTCTGAACTACGAATTAGTAAACCTAGGAACCGATGATAAACCACAAAACATTAATCTAGGCATAGGCCTAGCCCTTGAAGAAAAACTAGCGTATATCCGTCTTTTGAGACAATATAAAAATGTTTTTTCCTGGAATTACGATGAGCTGAAGACATACGACACTTCTATCATTCAACACACTATTCCTATGATTGACAACGAAAAACCTGTCCAATAGAAACTGAGAAAGATCCACCCCAATTTAGAAAATCAGATAAAGACTGAGCTAAATAAGTTATTAAAAGCCAGAATAATTTTCCCCGTCAGACATTCCAAATGGGTCTCCAATATGGTACCCGTTAGAAAGAAAAACGGAGATATTAGAATCTGTATCGATTTTCGGAATCTTAACAAAGCCTGTCAAAAAGACAATTTTCCTCTTCCACCTATGGAACAGATATTACAGGCAGTAGCAGGCTCAGAACTAATGTCTTTCTTGGACGGATTTTCAGGATATAATCAAGTGCTGGTGCATCCCAATGATCAGTTGAAAACCACATTCAGAACTAAATGGGGCACATACGCATATCGGAAGATGCCATTTGGTTTGATTAATGCCGGCGCTACATTTCAAAGAGCCATGGACATCGCATTTAAGGGTTTAGTCAACAAATCTGTAGTGATTTATTTGGATGATATAACAGTGTATTCAAAGAAGCGAAGGGACCATCTCAGAGATTTAAAGCAAATTTTTCAACGATGTTTAAGGTATGGGATTTCACTTAACCCGGAGAAATCTTTTTTCGTATTAAGTGAAGGAAAACTTCTAGGATTCATAGTGTCAAAGTCCGGTATTCACATTGACCCTGACAGAATCAAAGAAATCTCAGAAATATCCCTACCTCATAATAAAAAAGCCATGCAATCTTTCCTTGGTCAAATCAATTTTGTAAAGAGATTTGTCCCAGATTTTTCACGAATTGTGTCTCCTTTGCAAACCATGATTAAAAAGAATTCAACTTTCAAATGGGGTCAAGATGAACATGAAGCATTTAACCTGATCAAACAAGCTATTATTAATGCTCCATCTTTAGCAACCCCGAATTTTTCAGAATCTTTTGTTTTATACACATTTGCCTCAGAAAAATCATATGCTGCGATTTTAACCCAAGCAAATCAAGAAAAAACAGAAGCTCCAATTGTGTTTTTTAGCTCAAATCTACAAGGTGTTGAACTCAATTATTCAGACGTAGAGAAACAGGCCTATGCTATTTTCAAAGCGGTTAAATATTTCAGACCTTTCTTACTCAAAACCCATATTAAGATCATAGTACCGTTTCCAGCGGTAAGAAATCTTCTAGTACAGAAGGATATGGGCGAGAAAAGAGCGAATTGGATCACTGCTTTACAGGAATATGATCTTGAGATCAAACCAGCAAACATTGTAAGAGGTCAAGGCTTCTGCAAGATGTTGGCTGGAGCATCGCAAATCCCTGAAATTTCATCTGAAGAGGTACAAATGTATGAGGTAAGCCTGAACGATGCAGAATCATTGTATGCTGATATCATTTATTATCTTAAGAATGGGTATGCTCCATCACACCTGGATCACACTAAGAAAAGAGCTCTGAGATTGAAAGCTAAACAATATCAGCTCATAAATGATATTCTCTTTAGAAAGAATTATGATTCTGTTCTTCTTAGATGTCTTGAAAAAACTGAAGCCGAAAAAGTTTTGCAGGAACTCCACGATGGACCAGCAGGCGGACACTATGCTGGAGATGCTACTGCACATAAAATTTTACGTGCAGGATATTACTGGCCTACGCTGTTCAAAGATTCACATAGTTACGTGAGGAAATGTCAAGTCTGCCAAACTACTGCTGGAAGACAAAAGAAGTCGTCCCTGCCACTACAACCGGTAAACATCGAGCAACCATTCAGTCAGTGGGGCTTGGACATAATAGGTGAGATCATTCCTCACTCTTCTAAGCAGCATAGATACATCCTCACGGCAACAGATTATTTTACTAAATGGGTAGAGGCAGTTCCTCTCAAGACAGCTAATTCTGAAATATTATCGAATTCATAGATCAATTTATAATCATTAGGTTTGGATTGCCAACGGCTTTAATATTTGATAATGCATCATACTTTTATGGAAATGCAATGACTGAGTTCGCACTTAAAAGGGGATTCAAACTAAAATATTCGGCCAATTACTATCCGCAAGGTAATGGGTTAGCTGAGTCAACAAATAAAAACCTAATCAGGATTATTAAAAGAATAGTTGACCATAACCAAAAGAATTGGCATAAAGCTTTTATAAACGCTTTATGGGCAGATAGAATAACAAAAAAAGCTTCGATTGGCACTTCCCCCTTTAATTTAGTTTATGGGAAAGAAGCGGTTCTTCCAACTCACTTAGTCATTCCCTCTTTGTCTTTAATACAGTACATTGATGAAGTACCTACATCCTCCATACAACTAAGAGAAATGGAAATAATCAAATTAGAAGAACAGCGAGAACAAGCTAAGAGAACCCATGCTCATCATCAAGCGCTAATAAAATCCTCTTTCGATTCAAACAAAATGACCAGAAAAAATTTTCAGATGGGAGATTTAGTTTTAAAATGGGATAAGGCTCATGAAGAAAAAGGCAAACATACAAAATTTCAAAAGATGTGGCTTGGTCCTTTTCAGATTGTTGAAGTCATAGGTCCATCAACGTTTGTCTTACAGGATCTAGTAGGTAGAAGGGATTCTTTGCCTATGAATGGTCAAATCCTTAAAATATATTTTCCATAGAAGATTATTCTTCTATTTTGTAGAATAGTTTCGTTTTTTCTTTTTCTTTCTTTCATAATAAAACCTGTTGTTAATGGTTACTATCGGTATTCGCGAAAAAGGCACCAATTCTCTTTCAGATTTTGAGCTTTTCGCTTGTATAAATAGAAAATTTTTGAAAATCTGATCTTTATTATTGACAGACACAGTTAAAAAAAAAACTTTAGCCTAGATATGATATTAGTTTCAACTTCAAAAAATTTGATGAAAGCAACCTTTAGCGAAGGAATTGTTTTATATCAGCACAATGAAAGGTATCAATAACAAAATAAAGATTCTCTGTAAAACTGCTATTTGCAAACTCTATTGTTGTCGTCCAGAGCTTTCTTAAGGAAAACAATGATATCCTCCCTGTTAAAGAAAATCGCAGCATTCAGAGGGACAATCCAAGAAACACTATATCTCAAAGAATAAGAGGTCTCATCATGAGCCGGCTTATCATGATCACATATATTATAACTTTGCTGACTTTGCCAAACACTGTCCATCAAAACAGGGCAATGACTCAAGATTATTGAAATCAAAAGACAAGGGGTCTCATCACGAGCCAGCTTGTTCAGCAAAAGTGTAAATCAAGTGAATGACTGTGTCATAATTTGGCTACCAAACCAAGACATTGTTCTTTAAGAATAAAAAAGGAAAAAGTGTCAAAATGGATTTTTCTTTGAGGGTTGTAGATAACCTTAAACAGGATAAAGGATCATTTCTGGGTAACAGGTAACCCTGTCGAGGCTATGGACGCCTGCTGGCAGCAGAGGCTCTACCTATGACAAACGAGCATATTTTAAGGCTAGCACACAGAGAAAACTTTATTTTTCTTTACATGACCAAGTAATGGCTGATGTAGATACAAGGACAAGACATAGGAAGCAAACAATTAGAAAAGAAAGAAGTTGAAACAAAATATCATTGATAGAATAAGGCATAATGTACTCTGTATGTCCATAACAAAGTTTAGATTTATGAAATTTTTTATGTTTTGGAAGTTTAAAGAATTCAATAGAAAAGCAGAGATAACTGGTTCTTCCAAGTGAATCGCCATTGTTGTGACCACCAACAACCCCCCCTCCTCCTTTAGTATTAGCAATAATGCTAAAGAAGTGGGGACCCTTAGTAATAAAAAATCCAAAAAGATTTTATAAAGAATTTTTGTATTATACTCCTCAAAGATACTTCATACGAAGAAGAGCGAAGCATTTCTTTATGAGCACATTAAAACAACTGCGAAGAAGCGGCGCTAAATTCATCACATCGCGTACATTAAGAAGTGCCCATAAGTGAGAATCTTAAGAAATCTCCGATGGCCGATATGCGACATCGCATATCGCAACGTCGCATAAACAGCACATGAATAACTTGACAAATTGCAGCGATCTGCGATATGCGATCCGCGATGCCGCGATGCTGCGATAAATGCGATCTGCGATAAATGCGATGCTCCGATAAATGCGATCTGCGATCAATGCGATCTGCGATAAATGCGATGCTCCGATAAATGCGATCTGCGAGTCACAGAAATTACCCATCGCAAATTTTCCTCGACTCAGCACCCAAGAAAAGCTGTCCCTAAACCAAAAATTGAGCGCACGGCTTAAAGAAAATTAATGAATGTACGCCAAGGTATTCATGAAGGACAGTTTTGTGTTTTTCGAAGAGTCAGTTCATTGTGGGTGTCATGATTTTACACATTCATAGAACTTGAAGCTTTCATGTCAAAATTTATTATCATTACTTTTTCCTTTGCGTGAACTGCAGGAAACATCTAAGGAAAAAGGGGAAAGCGCCAATGCTCGGAGAACAGAGAAGAGATGCTCTCATAAACGGATACCGCATGCAATAGAAACGGAGATTTCAAAGTGTTACTGAACAGATGCTGATATCAATAGGCGATTCGACATTCAAGGTCAAAAAAAACTCACAAAAGTAGCATGTTTGCAAAATTCTGAAGCTCATGTCCAGTAAAGGAGAAAGCGCTAAAGGCGGAAAATGCACCAGAAAGGCCCAGATCAAAGAACGGAGGCAGTTTTGATGCGCGATTAGCGCCTAGCGCTAATCGCGCATTGCTAAGAAAATTGTTCAAAAAGCAAAGTCCCTAACTTGCTTAGTCATCCACGAGTCCAGAAGCCTAGATAGCAAAAGAAGAGGCAGCTAAGAGGAATCTGGGTTGTTACCAAGCATACATGCAATAAATTCACTCAACCAGAAGATAATTCTCAAAAATATCTTCCAGTTTACTAAAAAGAGGTGCCAGCGCTTGTCATTTCTATTTTCGTAGCTCAAACAAAAGCAGAAGACGACCAGCCGACTCTTCCCAAGCAAATGTTGCATGCTCATAGCACTAAGGAGTAAATGCAGAAATAGTTAGAAATTAGATTCAATTTTTAGAAATAAGTTTACTTAGATAAAGGGCGGTCATTTTGAACCGTATCCGAAATTTATGTAATTAAGTTATTTTAGTTAGCAGTATTTAAACCCTTCTCATGCATTTGGAGAAGGGTCCGGAAATTTGTCAAAAACTTGTCCTCAGAACATGCACTTCTGCACCCTTAGAGGAGGTTTTGATGAATGAATGGATCAAGGTTTATTAATTTTTGCATTTGATATCTGCTACTGATGTTGCACTTCTGTATTCTTGGTAGATATCAGAACAAGGAGAGATAAATCATTATTACTTGAAGCTTATGAGTAGGACCAGTCATAAATGGTACTTTTATCTCTTGGCCATTTCTGCTTATATTCTTGAAGTGATATACAGTTTTTAGTTGTTTATATGTTATTGCATGAATGTGTGAGTTACCATTTGGCACTTTTGTACGGTGGAGTCATTTATTTATGTTTGATATATGAATAACTTATTATGCGATATGTTGTTCACAACTGTTTTGCCTAACTTTTTATGCAAAGTGGTTCATCTTAATTGATTTCCATTCTTATGATAGCTGAATGATCTTTATTACCAGTTATTGTTTGAAATCTCTTTAGATCGCATAATAGAAGAAATACACCCTGGGTTAGCATAGATTAGATGTTCTGTTTTCATTAGATTACAATGGCATAGAATTAGATTAAAGTAGCTTAGATCAGAACTCTTAGATCAGAATAATCCAACTCTGCACACACACACCCTTAGATTGGGAAACTGGTCCCATTATCCCCAGTCGGACCCGCTATACCAAACGGATAAGGAGCTGCCAACCAAGGTCCGGACCGGGTGGGTATCCCCCTTGTTGTCGGCCCAATTTTCGGGGCTTCAACACACCCATAACTTGGTTGAGGGCGAAGGGGTCGCGGAGACCTAGACCGCCATCTTTTGGGAGTCGGCAAAGCCACTCCCATGAGATAAGGGCCCACTTTCTTGTTTTGCTGGTCCCCTGCCAGAGGAAGTTTTTGAACAGGGAGACTAGCTTTTGGCTTGCAGTCTTCGAAATTGCTTGGCACGAGAGCTGGTAATTTGGGATGGCCTGCAGAATAGCTTTCAATAAGGTTATCCGACTTGGGGCATTCAATGAGCGGTGGGTCCAGTTCTCTGTTTTATTTTGGATTTTCTTTATTAGTAGATTCCAGTTGGCCGACCGGAACTGGTGCTCATGTAACATGATACCCAGGTATTTGGATGGGAAGGATCCCCTATTGAAGCCTAGAGTACGAGCCAGGAATCTTTGGACTGCCAAGGAGGTATTAAAGAAAAACACTTCCGATTTATCTTTATTGATTTCCATCCTGGAGGCTTTGCTGAATTGAGATAGGGATTTGATAATTCTTTGGGCCTCTTTTAGAGTGGCTTGACCGTAAAGCATCACGTCATCTACAAATTGCTGGTGGGAGACCAGAATGTCTTCTCCGCAGATTCTGAGGCCTTTTATTTGTTCCTTGGAGACCTGATCCTTAACCAATCTGCCTAGGCCTTCTGCGGCTAGGATGAAGAGGAAGGGAGACAAGGGGTCTCCCTGCCTTAGCCCATGGGAGGGAGTGAAAGCTTCAGAGGGGGAGCCGTTTAGGAGAATTGACATGACAGGAGAGCTAACCATAGACAGGATCCATTTTATCCATCTTTGATCAAATCCATAGGCTTTTAGGATACTTGCCAAATAGTTCCAGCTAAGCCGATCAAACGCCTTGGCCAGGTCCAGTTTGATTAGCATGCCGGGGGCACGGGAGCTTTTCAGGGAATGAATCACTTCCTGGGCGACTATTATGCCATCTGTGATCTGCCTTCCTTTGACAAAGCCAGTTTGCTCCGGGGCAATGAGATCCGGCAGGATCGGCTTAAGCCTGTTGACCATGATAGTTGCAAGGATTTTGTAGACAACGTTACATAGGGAGATGGGCCTGAAACCCTGCGGTTCATCTGAGCAACCAGACTTTGGTATTAACGCCAGGAAGGTGGCGTTCAGACCTTGGTGCATGCGCTTGGAGCATCTGGATTCCTCCACAAGATCAAGCAGATCGTTTCCCATGAAGCTCCAAGTCACCTGATAAAATTCGATGGTGAAGCCATCGGGCCCCGGGGCCTTATTTTTTGCCATTTTGTTTATTGTTTCCTCCAGTTCTTCCTTGGTTATTACCCGGAGAAGGGCCAGGTTTTGATCTCTAGTGACTTTCTTTGGAATATGGTGGTTGATTTTGTCTATGTCCTCGGCTCTGTTGATATTTGGTTCGGAGAGAATACCTTTAAAGTGCTCCACCAAGAGATGTTCTATTTCATCCTGCTGAGTCACTCTGTTTCCTTCCCTGTCTTTCAAGGAAAAGATTCTTTTGTGTTGCTAATGGTTTATCATGGCTTTGTGGAAGAATTTGGAGTTTTTGTCTCCTTCTTTGAGCCATTGGATTCGGGATTTCTGCTTCCACAGGATTTCCTCCTGTTTTCGCCTTTCCTCTAATTGGGTGATGACTCTACCTTCCTCCTCTGCCAGATCCTGACTTCTTCCTTCCAAGATGATTTGCTGCTGAATTCTTTCCATTCTGGATTGGAGTTTGCCCTGCTCCTGTTGGATATTGCCAAATTCTTCCTTGTTCCACTTTTTGATTTTGCTTTTTATTTCTTTGAGCCTTAGCTGAAAAGAGTGCATTTTGTTGTGGCCCTCCTTTCCACTTTTGTTGTCCTGCCACCAGCCTCTTACTTTGTCTAGGAAGTCAGGGGCTCTGAGCTAAAAGGACTCGAACCGGAAGGGTCTCTTTTTGTTCTGATTATTTAAGGCTATTTCCAACTTTATTGGCCAGTGGTCCGACCCTTTTGAGGGTAGGATGGAGGCTTCGTAGAAGATATCTAGCCCGATTATGTGCTCTGAGATGAGGAATCTGTCCAGTCTTGAAGCAATCTGTTTGGACCTGCCTCTTCTGTTATTCCATGTGAATTTCCCGTTTATGGTTGGGATGTCAACCACTCTTAATTCTGTCTGCACTTCTCTGAATCTTTCCATTTCTGGGTCTTCCCTGCTTATTCCACCTTTTTTCTCTTCTCGAGAAGCGATTAAGTTGAAGTCTCCTGCCAGGATCCATCTCTGCTCCTGGTGCAAACTTCGAAGCTTAGTTAGCTGATTGAGGAACAGGTCTCTGTCTGCTCTGGTGTGGGGACCATATACCGCCGAGATTACCACCCATTCACTTTGTCCTATTAGCCTGAATCTCCCAGTGAGGATTCTTGGCATTCCTATCCACCAGTCGGCGAGGACTTCAGCTGGGTTCCAGAGAATAGCTATCCCTCCTGCACTTCCTTTGGGATCTATAGTGACATGTTCGTATCTTGGTTTTATTTTACTGAGGATTTCATCCATTTTCTGGCCTGGGATTTTGGTTTCTTGGAGAAGCATAATTTGAGGTTTGTCTTTTTTGAGTCGTGCTGCCAGATGTCTCTATTTTCCTTTGCTATTTAAGCCCCTGATATTCCATGATGTCAAAATCATTGGTTAACTTGGGAGAGGGTTTGGAACACCGCTGATAGCGGGACTACTTTTCCAGTATTGACTAACGTTTCTCCCATGAGTTGTATGGAGTCCTTAATGTTTCTTCTTCCTCTTTTTTTCCCCCCTTTATTTTGTCCATTCTGATCTGGTCTATTTTCCTTTTGAGTCTCTTGGTTTTCTTCTATTGAGGCTTTGCCTTTTTCCAGTTTGGTTTTGTATTGTTGGAAGGTTTCAGTATATAGCTTCTTTTGTTCTTCGGGAATAAACCTCTCATCCAGGTTCTTCCATTCATGCAGCAAGTTTTCCAACACTTCCTCTTCCTGGCTTAGGTCCTCCCTACTGGACTCCTGGTCTGTCTCCATCCGAACAGTTTGTTCGTCTGATTCCTTATCCTGTTCTGGTATCTCACTCGGGGCTTTTCTTTTAGCTGGGTTCCTTTCGCTGTTTTCACTGCAGTCTGAGCCTTTATCCTCCTGATTTTCCATGACCTGATCTTCCTCATCCTCCTCTACCTGCAGTATAGCGAAACTGTTTGGTTTCGTTGCATCGGGTTGTTTGCCTTTCCTATCTTTCTGGGGGGGTTCCTTGTTGGCTTTCCTTTTGTTTCTCACCTCTTGGAATTCCTCCTGGTCCGGCTCTCTCTTTTTTTTTTGGGGCCCTCTGTTTTCTTCTTCCTCCCGGTTATTGGGCATTCCTTTGCTAGATGGCCGTGGGTATGGCACCTACGACACCTAAACGGGATGTGTTCATAGTCTATGTTCTGCTGCCAAATTTCTTCATGGTATTCAAGCTCTATAGTGTCAGGAATGGGGTTTGCTAGGTTCATGTAGACACAGATCCTGGCATACGAGGTGTATCTACCTTTCTTTGTAGTTTCTGCTATTTTCACGAAGCTTCCTATTGAGTTGCCTATTCCTTCCAAGATATCCGGGTCCCAGAAGTCTACGGGGAGCCCAAATAAGCGAACCCAGACAAGGGCAGCCAGAAGGGTTTCTTTGTCAGGGTTATAACAATCTTCCCAGAAGCGCATGAACAGACCAGCATTATTATAAAAATACGGGCCATTATCGAATACCTTTTCTCTATCTTTCAGGTTAAAGAAGATTACCGTAAAGAAGCCTTTCGCTCCCAGCTTGAGCTCGATGTGGCCCTGAGGCTGCCATTTCTGCTGTATCCACTTGGTGAGGTCTCTTTCCGACGGCCAGACTCCGACAAACTTGTAGATGAGGGCATGATCTCTCATGTAACTTCGGTACTTTTCCAGCTTGTTTGCTGGGATCACATATCTGGGTTTCTCTGTTGTACATGGCAGGCACTTTCCTCTGCGGCCTGATTGCCAAGCCGCTCCTAGCACCAGGCCCGTATTCTTCCATTCCTCTGACTCCTGGCTACTCTGTCCGTCTCCTGCCGCCCTATCTCAGTAGGAGGGGATCTCTCCCCTCTTGACATTCTCTGTCATGCCTTTGTTGCTTTGGACGTTGTCAGTTGTTGCTGGACTGGCCTGTGTTGGTTTTCCACACTTCCTTCATGACTTCCTTAGGTTTTCACCGCCTTGCCGCCATGAGGGTTTGAGTTGCAGAGCTCCCTTAATTTTGAACATGTTTTAAAAATGGTAGTGACTACGAAATTTACTATGAAATTTTCGTGAAAAATATAGCTTCAAAATGAAAGTGATGATACTGGAACAATGATTTTTTTTTTAGGGTCAATTTTCAAAATTTTAAAAAAATTCTAGTAAAACCAAATTTTTATGTGCCAAACAAAGTTGTTTATGAGGGAAAAAAGACATTAATGTTTTTGGTAGAATATCATTTTTCTTTCCTAAGTATAAATTCAACATGTTTTCAACCATAACATGCTAGATACAAAAGAAATTGAAATTTTTTCAACTATAAAATTAAAAAACCATGACATTATGAACAAATTACATTACTAAATGAATTCAAAAGTCATTATTTGTATATTGAATAAAACATACATTATATCTCTAATTTAATATTGCATTGTAGATATTTTAAACAATAAAATTTATCATAATTAAGACATATAATCCAACAACATAAAAATGCCTCATAACCTCTCATTTAACACCATATGGAAATCATTAATTTTATTTGAAGATACGATGCATACATCAATTATATAAACTGTCTTAAACAATTATTCAAAATCACTCATATTTTCTTGCACACCATCAAAATTCACATCTTCATATGAGTGACTGGATGCTGACGAAAATGTTCCATATTCTTCTCTTTCATCAACTAGTGCCCCATCTGAGTCCACATGCATGCCCAACATTTCAGGTTTCAAAATTCTTCTAGATCTATGACTAGTTTCAGCAAACTCCCATCTCAACATTGTTCCTTCTGGTAACAACCTTTTCAGAATCTCTATCGTCTTGAAGTGAAGAGTTCCTCTCTTTGTTAAATTGAAGTCATAAACAAGTATGTCAACATCCTCCAATTTTAATATGTCTGTGCAGCGGCGATTTATATTTGTACCCTTTCTTTTTCTCTTTCCGCCATTTTTTTTGTCAACTACCATCTCTGGCTTATACACACCATTGAATGGGTGTGTATTTGTGGCATACCAATGTACTTCAACACTTGTAACATCCTCATTTTCTGTAAAGACCTTTATAACTTTAGCAACCCATAATGGATAGCCATTGGGATCTCCATCTGCTAGCACTGCAATCATGCAACCCTCCTTAATATCCTGTACTGAACCCCTGTAAAGGTCTTCCATGGCTTCACGTTGTGCACGAGATCTTCTGGAACCAATATACATCTCTCTTTCCGCTGCCTATGAAGAATTAATAATACCTTGAAATTGTTGTTGTTCAACAATGTTTATTTCCTCATGTTCATTCGACATATTTTGTGGCCAAATAAATAGATTTTGCAATGGTATATCTTCATTTGTTGTTGTTGAACTGATATCACTTTGATTATTGAAAAATGACTCCCACCAAACTGAATCAGCAATGTCAAAGTACTCATATGTATATCTAATACATTTTTTAATTTCTTCCAAGCAATCAAAATAATTTATATCTCTATTCTGTCTGCGTGCATTCTGAACGTCACCAACTGATTGTAATAACAATATTTCTGATGCAAATATTGGATGATCTGGAATGAACTTCAAAAATTGCAAACCTGATGACAGTGCCCATTTTGCAGTAGTTAGATACTTCTTGTCCCATATTAGTGTTTTCCCATCAATTTTTTTGATACGAAATTGATGTTGGAAGCTAATGTCATTAAGTTGTTCAATGCATTTCCCCTCACCATATGATCCCAGAATAAACCTTCGCATGTCAACAGTTTCTTCCAACACATCAAAAGTAGGCTCTAGCATGTATGATTTCTCAATACATTCAATTAGTGATGCCAAGCTCCCAACTTCCTTCCTCCTCAATGTGACTGAAAAACGACTGAACATCTGATCAATATGGTCATGAGTGTGCCCAACAAGAAGGAAACCAACCTTTACCTTTTGAAAAATTCTCAATTCAATAAGCATGTTTAGATATCCAAAAACAACCTGATTTGTGTTTTCACGGCAAGTGTTGTCCAATTGTAGATACAAAACTTCAGGAAGATTACCAGACCAATGAGAAATCACATCATGAATTATGGTTATGGTCAAATTTGCATCATTATGAATATTTGGAGCTATGAAGTATACCCTTGGCAACATTTTCCCATTGAAGACCATACAACCGACCAACTGAAACTGAATAAAATCTTCCTCCTGTAAATTTTTGGGTGTGCGAACAAAATGTAGTAAAAGTGTTTTCTTTTGGTCCATACCATCAATTATCAAACCCAAATATTTATTTGGATTATCATAACACTTCTTTCGATACTTGTACAACTTCTTCCTTTCGTTTGTTTGTTGTTCGCGATGATCCTGAAGTTCTTTGACAATTAAATCTACACAACATAAACGAAATTCATTAAGAAATATGTTTTCATAGTTGATGACTATACAATTTTAAAATTTAAAGTTATGAATGCTTACCTCTTTTTGACCCTTCACATTTGTCCCTTTTTTATTTAAGAGAAGCACATGTAC
The DNA here is from genome assembly GCA_031772625.1 of Pinus tabuliformis. Taxonomy (NCBI): domain Eukaryota; kingdom Viridiplantae; phylum Streptophyta; class Pinopsida; order Pinales; family Pinaceae; genus Pinus; species Pinus tabuliformis. The sequence goes on from CM062812.1 coordinate 753,591,496, forward strand.
TGCAAATCCTCATCCTTGTCTTCTTAGGAATACGGACATTGTTGAATTCTTTCTTCCATACTTTCACAAAATATTGATATGTAATAAACCGGCCATGTCCCTCAGCACCTTCTGCATATTCTTTGTATAAGTTGTAGATTTCTCGTCTTGAAAAATTATCTGGAATATGTATTGTCTCTCTATTTGGCATACACTCTCCATGCTTTGAAAAGAAATCTTTCGTCCATGACATTGCAATATTTGATAATGGCCCAAACTGTCTTTTATGACATATTTCTTAATAAAATGTGGGATCCTTTTCCAAATTTTCTTGAATTCTCAAGAGACGAAAATTCCCAATCAAATGAAACATTTTGAAAGCTTTTCTACAGATAAATAAAGTCCCAATATGATAATCATAACTTGACAATGTAGATTGCATGCACCCAACTAAATATGAATTTTGCATGCTTTTATTCATTGACAAATATCTCTTCATGCTTTCTAATGCAAATTTGAAATCCATATGTTTCAAGCAATCTTTTTGGCAACATTCACTTGAAATGAGAGCGTTGATAGAACTTCTTCTCGTCAAATATTCTACTCTACCCCTTGTATAACTAGAACAACTTGCATTGATACAAAAAGGTCTGCTCCTACTCCTCGATACAATATTTCTTGGCAACATCTCCATAATTGGATCATCATTTGTATAAGGATTTTCATCATCATTAAGAGGAATGTTATCCACACTATGATTAGCTCTACTTTTCAAATATTGACTTGGAGGATATTCTTCATCTTCCCCTTCGTCAATGCTACTGTCGTAGTCCTTAGAATTCAGACTGAATGGAAAATCCAACTCGATGTTTAATGGATATTCTTCCTCATGTGCATTATCAGTGCTACTCTCATAGTCCATAGAATTAGGACTACATCGAAAATGTGACTGTTTACTTATTGAAGTTGCTACATCCTGTCCTTTGTCACTGCTACCTTTATACTCATTAGAATTAGGACTAAGTGCATCATCCTGTCCTTCATCATTGCTGCTCTCATAGTCCTTAGAATTAGGACTAAGAGGACACAGTGACACTCCATTCTTTTGAAATTCATCATCACGCTCTTCATAATTGTTGCTCTCATAGTCCTTAGAATTAGGACTAAGTGGACACCGTGACACTCCAATCTTTTTAAATTCATCATCCCACTCTTCATCACTGCTGCTCTCATAGTCCTTAGAATTAGGACTCACTGAACACCGTGACACTCCATACTTTTGAAATTCATCATCATGCTCTTCATCACTACTGCTCTCATAGTCCTTAGAATTAGGACTAAGTGGACACCTTGACACTCCATTCTTTTGAAATTTGTTATCACGCTCTTCATTACTGCTGCTCTCATAGTCCTTAGAATTGGGACTAAGTGGACACTGTGACACTCCATTCTTTTGAAATTCGCCATCATGCTCTTCAAAACTGCTGCTCTCATAGTCCTCAGAATTAGGACCAAGTGGACACCGTGACACTCCATTATTTTGAACTTCACCATCATGCTCTTTAAAACTATTGCTCTCATAGTCCTCAAAATTAGGACTAAGTGGACATCGTGACACTCCATTCTTTTGAACTTCACCATCATGCTCTTCATCACTGCCGCTTTCATAGTCCTTAGAAGTAGGACTAAGTGGAATCTGTGACTCTTTATTTATTTGAAATTCTCCATCCCCTCTTTCATCAGTGCTGCTCTCATAGTCCTTAGAATCAGGACTAAGTGGAAGAATTGACTTTCTATTCATAGTGGAAGAATTCCCGCTATTTTCATCAATATAAATAGATTTGTTACGCAATGAAGATGTTGATGGTGTATAAATTGAAACTTCACTATCAGAACAATCCATCCCTTTCAAATAAAAGATGTTGAATGATACAAATAGAGAGTCTCCTAAAGATATTATATAGCTTAAAGAATGAAATTTTCCTTCCAAAAAGTTTCATGAAAATATTTCCCTCCAAAAATTTTCGCGAAAATATTTCATTCCAAAAAGTTTGTTAGATTTATTTACCTTCATTATTTTATTCTACAATTTATTGAAAAATGTAAACTAGATTTTTTTATGAAATAAATCATTAAAATTAAAATTGTAAACTACAACTTCTACATTAATTATTTTAATAGTTAAAGTATATAATATTTACTAAACAATTGAATTTTTTTTTTTTTATATAATATATTGTAAAACAAACTAATCCCACATTCAACCCGTTGTAAAACAATTCTACAATATTCACTTTATAATATTTTAAAACAAATTATCCCACATTAACCATACAGTAAAACATCTCCGTAATTTCAATTATATATTAAAATTTCATTATCACTATTACTCACATCACATCCAGGTTTTCTGAAGATCGTTGAAAGACTCATGAATTTGTGGAGCAGCTACATTGCTATCAACAATATATTCAACGAAAAATTCTTGCAATTGAAAGGTAAGTTAAATTTTTTTCCTTGAAAATTTTCATATTAAATTAGTTTAATGCAAAAGAATTTTATTTTTTTTAAACTAATAATTTTTCTGAGCCAAAATAACAATTATGTCCATCGTGAGCATGGTGGGCCCAATCAAACTCAATTGCCCAATAGCCATAGGTGGGCCGTCGTGGTGTCGCGGGGTGGACGGGGAGGTCGGGCGAGCGGGCGAGGTGTGAGGGCGTGGGGGGGCAGTACGGGGTATGGGGGCGGCCCGGTGGCTCACCCACCTGTCGCGGGGTTGGGCGATTCTGAGAATTGCCCAACCCCCGCAGTGGGCGGGCTAGCTACCAAGGTGGGCGCCACAGCCCGACTCGCCCCCTGCCTGCCACCCCCTTCCTGACACCCTCACTCCCTTCATCCACACCATGCACCCCTACCCCTTTAAACCCCCCTCCACATTCCGCCCCCTCAACGCCACCCTCATCCCCTACCACCAACCCCCCAGACCCCTCACCCCCACATCCCCACATGATTCACTAACCCTCCCATCCCCACCCGCACCACCCCCTTCCACCTCCATGCGCCCACGTCGCCCCTATCCCCTCACCCACACCCACTCGCCCTCCCCCTCACCCTCATCCCCCCACACCCACCCGACCACACCCCACATCGACCCCCTCACCCATGCCCCCTCACTCGCATGCCCTCCCCCTCATGCACCCTCCCCACCCACACTCTCCCCACCACCTGACCCGCACGTCCTCCCCCTCATCTCCTTCCCACCCACGTGTCCTCCTAATGCACCCTCCCCACACCCTCACCCACACGCCCTACCCCTCATGTCCTCCCCCCCGCGCGCCCTCCACCTTCCCCTCTCCCCATCCCCGTCCCCCCACCATGCGCTCACCCTCCTCCCCATCCCTCGCACCCTGCGCCCTGCCCCTTCTCCTCCCTGTCCCCCCATCCCCCCCATGTGTCCCATCACCTCCCTCCCCTCCTCCCCCATGCCCTATCCCCTCCACCTCCCCCTCCGCCCCTGCGCCCTCCCCTTCACCCACACTCCCCCCGCACCCTCCACCCCGGCCTCATCCCCCCACCTCCTCCCCCTCCCCCACCCCCCGCACCTACTCCCCTCCCTCACCACCCCCTCCCTCTCTCCCCCCCCGGCGCTCCCTCCCTCTCCCTCTCCCCCCTCCGCGCTCCCTCCCTCCCTCCTGGGAATCGCCCGACCGTCAGTTGGGCGGGGGGGCAGGCCGTCTGGGTGGCGCGGGCCGGGCAGGCCACTGAGGTGGCACATGCCTCAGCCCGTGCCACTATGATGGCCCGCCCCAGGCCCGTGCCACCCCGACGGCCCACCCCCCACCCCCCGCCCGACTAGTGACCGGGCGATTCCGGCCCACACCACCCCGGCAGCAGGCCGCTAGTAGGGCAGGGGGTTAGGCTGCCGAGGTGGCGCGGCCATCTAGGCCCGTGCCACCCCGACGGCCCACCCCCCCCGGCTCGCCTAGTGACCGGGCGATTCCGGCCCACACCACCCCGGCGGCGAGCCGCCGGTAGGGCAGGGGGTTAGGCTGCCGAGGTGGCACGGCCGAGGCCTGCGCCACCACGGCGGCCCGCCCCACGGCCCAACCAGGAATCGCCCGGCCACCGGTCGAGCGAGGGGTCAGGCCTCCGAGGTGGCGCGGCCGAGGCCGGCGCCACCCTGGCGGCCCACACCCACGCCGGCCTCGGCCGCGCCACCCCGGTGGCCCACCCCCCTGTCCGACCGAGCGACTAGGCGATTCCAGGAATCGCCCGGCCGCTGGTCGGGCGAGGGGGCGGGCCACCAGGGTGGTGCCCGTCGCTGGTCGGGTGGGGGTGCGGGCCGTCGGGATGGTGCGGCCGAGGTCAGCGCCACCCCAGCAGCCTGTCCCTCCACCTGACTAGCGGTGGGCCGCCAAGGTGGCGCCAACCTCGGGCGGGCCACGAGAGGGAGGGGGCAGGGAAGGGGGCACGGGGGGGGGAGGGAGGGGAGGGGTAGGGGGTGGGGGGGATGAGGGAGGTGGCGAAGGGTGCAGAGGCGGGGGGGCAGGGGGGACCATGGGTGAGGGGGAGGGGGATGGGAAGCGGGGGGGAAGGGTGAGGCGGAAGGAGCCGGGTGAGGGGGAGGGCGCACAGGCGCCGAGGAAGGGTGAGAGGGTGGGTGGGGGTGAGAGCGTGTGGGTGAGGGGGCGGAGAGTGAAGGGGAGGGCAGTGGAAGGTTTTCACTCACGATGGTTGTTACTCATTTTGAATTAATGAAAACTTCTGTTATACACCTTCTGTTTACAAACAATTTTATTCACTTCTTTCATGGTTAAGTTTTCGAAGATTTTTAATGTGCACGGTTCATTTTGTTTCGTGCCTGACTGGGTGATATATTTTTTATTTAAAATCTTTGGCGGTATATTATAATTACTTTCGGTCAAATATTTTTTTATTTTCAATTTTTTTTATTCATTACATATATTTTTTTGTACTTATTAAAAAAATCAGACATATATTAAATGAAATATTAAAATAAATTGTTTTAAATTTGAAAATATTAGATTTTTGGGTTTAGTAGATATCAAGATGTAAATATCATTTTGAGCGTAAAGTTTAAAAAAAGTTTACATGATTTTTTATTCTTCTACATCATTATTAGATATAGAATTAAGATAGATCTATGAAGGTTTCGACTAAAAGAATAATAAAATGTAAGAATTTTATTATTTTCACTACTTTCATATAATATATACATAGTTAATTTTGGAATGTTTTATTCGTGATTTACTTTTTCTACATTAGAATGTTAACGCATACCCTTTTAGAATGTGGGGGGGGGGTTGGGCGAGGGTAGAGGGTGAGGGCAGGAGGGGGCATGCGGGTGAGGGGGAGGGCATGGACGGGTGGAAGGATGGGCGGAGAGCGTGTGGGTGAGGGGGCCGGCATTGGCGGCTGTGGGCGAGGAGGGCGTGCGGGTGAGGGGGCGGCCAGAGAAGCAGAGGGCAAGGGAGGGCGAGGGCGGGTGGAAGGATGGGCAAGGAGGTGGAGGCTGTGGGCGGGGCTGTGTGGGGATGTTGGGTGGGCGAGGGTGCGCGGGAGTGCCTAGTGTGTGAGGGGGTGGGAGGTGTGAGGGGGTGTGGGAGCGGGTGTGGGTGGGGTGTGGGTAGGGGGAGAGAGCAGTGGGGAAGAGGCGAGTTTGTGTGAGGGGGTGAGGGAATGTGTGAGGGGGGGCGAGAGGGGTGCGGAAGAGGCAGGTGGGTGTGAGGGAAGAGGGTCGGCGTCGGCCCATGGGGGTGAAAGGGGGCCGGGTGCGGGTGGGGATCGGGATGTTGGCCGGCCAAGGGGGCTAGGTGCGGGTGAGGATGGGGAGGTTGGCAGCCGGCCCACCCTGCCCAGCCCCCCTCGCACGCTCCCCCCCACCAACCGCCTACCCGTCCACACCCACGGACCCCTCTCGCCCACACCCACCCGGTACACCCGCCGACGCCGCCTGCCCTCACCTGCCCGGCTACCCAGCCCGCCCTAGCGTCCCTCACCCGACCTCCCGCCTGCCCACCGACCCGCCCGGCGATGACCCGCTCACCCGCCCGTTAGGGGTGACTGGGCGATTCTGATTATACAAATAAAAAATTTGTGATATATTTTTGTTGTTAATTTAAGTTAATATTTTTTTGTTATTTACTGATTTATGTGTTTCTATTTTTCAAAAAAATAGCATCAAAGAAAATTTATGTGAATCTTTCTGGACCAAAGACTCTTAAAGGTGCATCTTCAAGAAACATTGGTGAACGAACTCCACCTGAGCTCATGGCTACAAATCTTTCAAGTGCCTCAAGTGATAAGAAGATGATTTCAGATTGGAAGAATTCAAAAAAGGTGAAATTTCCATCAAGAATCTGGTATGTGAAAGAAAGAGAAAGCACAAATGTGAATATATATCTATATATTGATATACCGAATGATAATGGAATTTTTGAGGTGATAGGAAGAGTCATAGATATGTGTTCGATACCGGACACTGAAGTTGTTTACATACTTACAAAAGCTCCCAAGTCACATGAAAGGATTAAATACCGACTATCATATTCATTGTATGACACGAGAGGTATCTACAAAGTTGTGTAAACAAATCATAAATGAGATGACACAAAACATCGTAAGTATTGTTATTTATATTTGTATTTTGCGTTCTTGAAAGCGTCTCGCTATATTTTTTTAACTTTGTTTTTTATTGACATATGATATTTTGTTTGGCAGAATTTTGTTGAAAGTTGTTCAATTAGGTTGGGAGGCATTCATTTCACAGAGCATGATATCATGAAAGTTGTCAGCAGTTTTTACTCAGTGTCAGAAGAAGATATGGAAAACAAGCAATATGTAGTAATTGATGATGCTACAAAACTACATCCAAAGAATCGGAAAAAAAAAAAAGGCTTCTGGTGGATAAATCTAGCAAGGGTAAACAAGTTACTTTTGAGGACGATGAAGTTGAAACTAACAGTGCAGAATATGTTGCCATTACTGAAGATCACATTAGAACTGAGAAGTGCCGTAAAAAACCAAAAGTAACAATGCCCAAGAATAAATCTGTTGGGAATGTTATGACGAAGAAAAGTAAAGTTGAAGATTTTGAAGCAGTCATTACCAGCGGTCAAGAACCTAGTGAAACTTCAAAAGAAAGTAAAGAAATCATTACACCAGGAGCTGATTTAAAGGATGATATTATCAAAACAAAACAAAATGTCATTCGAGAGAATTTGACAAAGAGAAACTTAGTTGATGGTGGTTGTACATTTCAGCTTAATGTTAGGCAAACCTATAAGGCAAGTGAAGAACAATGTCAATATCAAGTTAGAAAGCCACATCATCTGCATGTTCACAACTTGAAGACATTGATGAGGTACAATCCATATGCTCATGTGGTTAGTTATGTGCTTCTTGCTGATCCACTTCAAGTTCCCAACAAAAAAGCATTTGATAATTCAAAATGTTTTGAATACAATTATTATGTGCTTGGGGGGAACCATTCTATAGAAGCTCAAACACAATTGATGGAGGAATATCCTAATAACCCACGTTTTGAAACAATGAAATGTATCATTTATGCTAGTTTATCAGATACAGAAGCAAAGTTAGTGGCATGGGATCATAATTCATATAATGAATATAGGATGTCTATGACTTTCATCCAAAGGATTAGATTTATTCATAGTGAATTTGAAGAAAAATGTGGTGGAGATAGGATAAATGTTACTACAGATTTTCGAAAGGAATGTTGTATGAAAATAGGCTATCAAATTGAAGAGAAAACCAATTAAAAAGGTGGAAAAGGCAACAAAAATAGTGATTTATTCAGAGGTGTTGATAACATTTTCTAATTGGCATTTAGAACTGGAGATGTTTGGAAGTTGATTGATGAGATTTTTAGCATGTGGGAAGACATTGTCATTAAAACCAGAGGGTCAAAAATTCTAAGCCATTGATATGTAGCAACAGTAAATCAGCTCTTAAAATGAAGCAGCTCCCAGACGATATGACTATCACACCTTGGAGGGCGATGCAAGGAGTGAAAGATGAAAAAATTGTCAAAACAATATTATCTCGTGTGAGGTCAGGGGAATTATCATTGGAGGAAATGTCTGAAGAATTTGAAAAGTAAGTTTGTTGAATTATTTTTATTTATTTCTAGATTATAATTATATTTTAAATAAAACATGTTGTTCTTGGTAGTATTTGTTATACATATCATTATATTAAATTTTTGTTACTTTATCTGTGCAGTCATAAAGTTTACATGAAAATTCAAGAACAAATGGTTAAATTGTTGAATGAAGATAGTTGGGATGATATTGTACGCAACTATCCAGATTCAAGTTCTACATCAACATTAAAATCTTTCTATCTTGCATTTAAAAAAGTATCTTGATTTATACATTCATTTTTATTCACCTGTGTACTATTTTTAATTTATAACTTACACATATATTTGTTTATTTTATAAAAGATGAGGAAGGATGATAATGGAGCGCCAGATAGTTTCAAAACCTTTATTGAAAAAATAAAGATCGAAAGACTGAGGAAGCAACGTATTAAGAATGTTCAACTTGATCCAACTCTTAATCATTTCATTTGAAATGGGATAGACACTATTCAATATCAAGTAATACAAGGCGACTGTGAAGACATTGCTAAACTCATACCTAAAAGGGATTATGCCCTAGTCATTGCAGATATTCCCCATGGTTTCAATATTCCAAACGTTGACTATAATAGTGACCCTTATACTTATCAAGATCTTAGTAAAGTGGTTGCAAGATTTGTAGAAGTCATGTCATCACCATTATGGATATTTGTGACATTTCAGTCAGACACACAATTGGCAATGATATTGTCAAGCTTCAAGGGGAAAACAAATTCATTGATGCTGCTTACATGGTAAGACATTTAAAATGTATATTTGATTAATATTGAAAAATTTATTTATGTGCAAGTTAATTGAACTTTTACTATTTCATGTTACAGGCAAAAGTCAAATCTTCTTAACAATGAAGATCAACAATTTATAAATGATTGTGAGTTCATTCATATTGATAGTTGGACAAAAGATGATAGCCATATATCTATGATTTTTAATTGGGTAGACGGAAAGAGTCATAGCCAAACACTAACTTATGATGTTGTTGTGAGAAAACTAACATATGAAGACAAAGAAGCAAAAGGAAAGATAGTTAACATTTATCAAAAACCACAATTATTGATTAACTATCTTATAGACATATGTTCAAATGAAGGAGATTGGATTCTGGATTTATTTTCTGGCTCAGGTAAGTTTTATTATATGGAATTGAATTTCAATATGTTATTTTTTAATTAATATGTCATTGTACTAATTTAGTTCATTATTTCTTTTGTGCTTGATAATTAGGTACAACACTAGCATGTTGCCTTCAAAAAGAAAGAAATTTCATTGCAATTGAAAAAGATCCAGTACAATGCAATTTCATTCAGCAAAGAATTAATGCTCTTCAATTTCTTCCAGATGCAATGCAAGAAGTTGGGTTGAAGAAAGGGCACTTTAGTGAATCACGGGTAGCAAAAAAGGCAAAGGAACCCCAACCACCATTACATGGAATGTTGGAAAGACATACATTGGGAGATTCGCAGACATCAAAGATCCATTAGAAGAGGAAAATGAGCAAAAGGAAACAAAAAATATTGTGGAAGAAGACAATGATGAAACTCTAGAGGACGAAGAGTTTGGTTTATGTGACATTGTTGATTAAATTTAAGTTATGCTTGGAAATCAAGCTTTGCAATGTTTTGATTTTGACATTTTATGAAAAGAATAAACACTCAATTAAGGTTGTTATGCGTTCAATATTTGTAATATGTGATTTTCGCATTGATTTTTAAGTTAATCATTATTTTTTGAAAAAAAAAAGTGATTATTATTATTTTTTGACATGAAATTCATAAAACAAAACAAAACAAACTATTATTTAACCATTTTTAGTTAAAAATTTCGTATAAAAACTGTGATTTTGACATGTCAATTCTAGAAAAAAAAATTATCAAAACGTGTAGTTTTTTAGTTATATTTATGTTAAAAATGGTTATTTTTATGTCCATTGTTAAAAAATATTGTTTTTTAGAAAAAATTATTTCATGTGGATTGAAAAATTAATTAAGGATGTATAAATATGTAGAATATCGAAAATTTAAAATATTGACTTTCTAATTTAAAAATGCAAAACAAAAAAAACCTCACTACAAAAAAATTAAAATTAAAATAAAAAACAAGAAAATATGAAGAAAACGACCACTTCAAAAATTATAAAATTTACAAAATAATTATTTACATTTTATACATTAGAAAATTTAAAGCCAAAAAACAGGTCTTTTAAAAAAAGGGTGTGATGCAGAATACCCACTTTTTTAAATCAGCATGAAAATCACTACCATTCTAAAGTGTAATGTACATAAAAAAATTAAAGTGTCAAAAACTATGCTCTAAAAAAAACATGTGTGTTCTACATCACCTCTTTTCAAAATCAGGTCACTTTTTTGCTATCTCTACGAAACGGGTAACAATATCAGTTCCTGTTTCAAAGTTTACATTGTTCAATGCAACACTACAAAGCACACTCACAATGTAAAACATGATGCACCAAATGTATCATCTTTAAGGTTGTCCAATATTTTATCTGAATATAAACCACATTTCATAATGATGATTAAAATGATGACAAAGTAGTGTATAGTGAACACATAGGTCACTTTTGCAATTACCTCATGATAAAATTTCAACACAAGCATTTGCGGTGTCCATGATAAAACCATCCTAGAGTAAAGTATGGGACATTCAAATCACTTTGTTTGTGAGTCTCTTTTAAATGAGTCGAAATTTTAAAAATGTAAAATCATTTTAAAATTAAGAAATTTTTATAAACTGAATTTAAAAAACATAAAACTCAATTATCATTTCGAGTTAGTGAAATATTTTGGAAGTTTTTTTTAGATTTTTCAATTTAATTTTTCTAAAATCCAATAAAAATTTATTAAAATCACAAATTTAATAAATAACTTTACACAATTAAAATATCTTAAAATTTTTTAGAATATTAAACCTATATATAATTTAAAAACCAATTTAACATTTTATAATAATAAGATGGCCAATTAGATATTTCTTAGATATTTCCCCTCTGACCCATGTTGCAATCAATTTTTACTTTGTACCCCAATTTCAAAATTTGTACCCCACTCCATCTTCAAAATTGCAATCATCTTTTATTTATTTATTTTATTAACTGTACACAAATAGTAGAACCGTACATGTTACATATATAGTTGCAGGAGTTGGCTTGTCAACATTATAACTTGGACTGTTTCTTTCTACAGGAAGAATTCGAGTACAATATTTAGAAATAGCGGAGATTTACCATTGATATTTTATTAAATTGTATTCTATTTAGTTTTGAGGCTATCCTCCATAGCTGCGTGCAGTGGTTTCTCTCCACAAACCCAAAAGTCTATTTTTCGGCAAAGTTATGCATTAACTCTTTCTTAATTCTTATCAATATATATATATATATATACATATATATATATATATATATACATACAAGTATAAAATTGTGTTCTTCTTATTTATTTTTGAAAAATTAAAAATTATTTGATTTTTTTATTTCTGAAAAATTAAGAATTTTTTTTTTTTTTTTGTATTCAAACTAATAATAATGGTATATATGTAAGTTTAAAATTGTGTTTTTACTATGATAATAATTTATTTCTGAAAAAATTAAAAATTGTTTAATTTTTTTATTTTTTATCCAAATTAATGATGATGATGATGGTGGTTAACGTCTATTGAGACCAAACTTTGGTCTACTGAACCTAAAGAAATGAATTATTTAATTTGATTTAAGATTTTTTTAGATTTTTCAGTTTAATTTTTCTAAAATCTAATAAAAAATTATTAAAATCACAAATTTAATAAATAACCTTACACAATTAAAATATTCTAAAACTTTTTAGAATATAATCTATATATAATTAGAAAACTAATTTAACAATGTTTTTCAGCATGAAAAAAGCTAAATTTCTATTAAATTCCATATGCAGAAAAATAGTACATCATAAGACGATAAATCACGTGATAAAGTTGAATAAGCAAATCATACCAAACTAGAGGGAATTCTAAATAATCCCGAGACAGCAGACCTTCATCAGAATGTACAGAATGTTCAGATGCAGATTAAGACAAAATATGGGGCGTTTGCAGATAACCATGACTAAATATAGGAAATAAAAACTGATGCAGAGATGTCCAAAAATGTGGGAGCCAGATGCATACCAGATTGACAGCGAGGAGAAAAGAGAGTTATGTACCCGGCATGATAAATTCCTGAATCTGGTGATATTTGTTGTCCACTGTAATACTCATCATCCAGACTTCATGTTGAGAGGAAAGTCCTTTCTTCGATAGAGCATCAGCCACCTTGTTATATTCTCTGTCAATATGGCCTATAGAGTAATCCTTTCTGTAGTTCCATATTGCCTCAATCCTGTTCAGCCATCCTGATAAGTTGATGTTTTTTATGACGTGTTTAGATCTAACATGATCAATAATCACCTTTGAATCCCCAAATATCTGGAGCCCTCGAATGTCGAGAAAATCACAGAAGGATAGAAGGCCAGCGAGTGCCATAACCTCAGCTTTGTTATTGGATCCAACACCACCATTCCAATATATTTCAATCTACTGCCCCTCCATAGGAATGATATAAACACCACAAGCACAAAATCCATGTTGAGCCGCCCCATCGAAATAGGCCCGCGGGACACCTGTGGGCTCCATTGACAGAGCCTTTCTTCCACTTCTATCCCAAATAAGCTTTGAGAGATTTAGAGCTTTGTACTGATAGAGAATTGATTCAAAAACTGTGGAATGATTATCCATTTTTGAGTTAAATATAGCCACATTCCGCCATTTCCATATGGCCCATAAAGACAGTAAAGGAATAGGCCTCCAATCAATGTTCATGTCGCCCCACCATACAAATGCTTCCAAAATGGAGGGGAAAGTGATTCTGTTGATGCCGAAGTGGGCAGCCAATTTCTGCCATATCATCTGTGATAGGGGGCAGAGAAGAAAAATATGTAGGTTGTTCTCAATATTTGATCTGCATAGGGGACAAATGGCAGGTCCATTCCAATTCCTTTTTTGGAGATTTTCCCATGTAAGATTCTTGTTGTGGAAGACCAACCAAGCAAATAATATGATCTTAAGGGGGCAGCCGGTTTTCCATAGGGAGAGTGGGAAGATATGAGTCAGCTGTTCGGATTCTGTAAGAAGGAGTTGTTGATAGATGTGCCTAACAAATACAGAAGATCTTCCACCAAGCCCCTTCCATATAAGAATGTCATCGTCTGCTGTTCGAAATATTCCTCTGTCCCTCATAGCCGATGTGACCAAGTTCCAATGGGGTTCCAGTGCATCTATAAGGCCCAACTCATTGGCCGACTTCCATATAGGAATGGCACCCTCCCATTTGCGGATGGCCTTGTCCCAGAAAATAATCCCTCTATTGTGCAATGCCCCAAGTAGTTGATGAGAAATGGGAATAGTCCCCTCCCCCCCTGCAATGGCGTCCAGACCAATAATGATTTTTTTCCCGAACTGGAATTTCCATATCAAGTTTTGTAGGAAAAAGTGCTCTATTAATAATAAGATGGCCAATTAAATATTTCTTAGATATTTTTCCATGTTGCAATCATTTTTTACTTTGTACACCAATTTCAAAATTTGTACCCCACTCCATCTTCAAAATTGCAATCATCTTTTATTTATTTTATTTATTTATTTTATTAACTGTACACAAATAGTAGAACCGTACATGTTACATATGTAGTTGCAAGCGTTGGCTTGTCAACGTTATAACTTGGATTGTTTCTTTCTACAGGAAGGATTCGAGTACAACATTTAGAGATAGCGGAGATTTACCATTGATATTTTATTAAATTGTATTCTATTTAGTTTTGAGGCTATCCTCCACAGCTGCCTGCAGTGGTTTCTGTCCACAAATCCAAAAGTTTACTCTTCGGCAAAGTTATGCACTAACTCTTTCTTAATTTTTATCAATAAAAAAAATATTGTGTTCTTATTACGATAATAATTTATTTTTGAAAAATTAAAAATTATTTAATTTTTTTTTATTTCTAAAAAATTAAGAATTATTTACTTTTTTTATTTTTTATTCAAACTAATAATAACAGTATACATGTAAGTATAAAATTGTGTTCTTATTATGATAATAATTTATTTTTAAAAAATTAAAAATTATTTATTTTTTTTATTTTTTTTATTTTTTATTCAAATTATTGATGATGATGATGATGGTTAATGTTCACTGAGACCAAACTTTGGTCTATCGGACTTAAAGAAACGAATTATTTAGTTTGATTTAATATTTTATTCCTATGCTCAAAAGTTTGTAGAGAAGCCTCTGGAAATCACTGTAATTTTGACAACGTAAAAGGCTAGGAAGGTCAATATTGTAACAAAGATTTTGAAACTGAGATCTAATGTGGTTTTACCCGGGGCACTTTAAGAGAAAGTGATTATCATCCTCAATGTTCGTATTCTCATAGAGATGGCAAAACCTTTCCATCCATGGTGTTTTAGGAACTGCGCAATAACCCGTTTCACTATGGAACTCATGAGAGTTCTGCATTATTTGATATTATAAATTACAAGATAAATAAAAAAATTATATAACAACTAAAACCAAACATAATTTAAACATTTAATGAATAGGCTGATTATCAAGATTAATATAGACTTAAACTTTATATAATCCAATTTTACATTTTTTCAAAAAAATATTTATTATACATATCTAAATTTTCTTATATATCTCATTACGAATTTAAAATTTGTTTAATTTTTTTGTCAAATAAATGAACATGTTTTTAAGGAATAGAGCCTAGGTAGAGGGGAATTAAACCTACTATATACCTCTCAAATGATTGTCTTGGGACATACGAAAATAATTTTGAAAAGTTGAAAATCATATATAGATAAGTTTTATAAAAAAAATTAGCGTGCACTTTACCGAGAAAGAATATGGTAAGATAGTATAGCATCCAAGTGTTTATACAATGTTTATACAGCATGATAGCAGAAGACTATGGCACATTGGACTCAAATCTAGTTCTTGTATATGGAACAACTTTCACAAAATCAAAGAATGGTTCCTTAGGAGGATTACTTGGGCATTTGGTACGTGGAACCAGATTATTATTGCTAAAGGAATATTCGGCGTGGAGGGGGCACTTCATTTATCTAAAGACAACATAAACAGAATTCAATGTAGATGTTATTTCATCTTGGCATAGGTTATTGCGGGATGGCGGGGACTATTTCCTATCTTGCGTAGGGCGGAAGAAATGGGTTTATCTAGAAATTGTGTAGATAAATGGAGAATATATATACAGTCCCTCTGTACAGTGGGATTGTGCCGGAACAAGGGTGAAGATTACATCACACAAGATGGTATATTACGCGGTAATTTGGTGTTCGTTGTTGATACATATAGGTACATAGTCACTTCCATGCACTCATTTACACAGTCATGTTGGTTCTATAGAATCTAGAAATTAAAGGTTCCCTATAAGATTATACTATATTCTTTCTTGGTTTGGCATGACAAGACTTTGGCATGGGAGAATCTAAGGATAAAAGGTATGGAGGGGCTTGGTAGATGCTCACTGTGCAAAAATGCACAGGAGACAAACATACATATGCTCTTGGATTTGCCGATTATTGTGCAGGTTTGGCCCTTCATCATGATACAAAACAACATCCCTTTGAGACAATTCACGTCCATAGAACAATGTTTCAACTGGTGGTTGGCGCGTGGCAGTCGTCTATAAGCTATACCTCTATTCATTTTCTAGGAAGTATGGAAAGCTCATAATGGTTTTATATTTGAAAATTATGAAATCGACACTTTCAAGATTTTATACAAAATTGGAACTTGGATGGACACTATAGGAATAGTTTCACAGAGATTTAAGGATCTTTCGATCCGAAATTCTCCTCCTCAAATTATGTTTCTTGCAAGTTTCTTTGATGGGTCGACACAACAGGGACAATGTGGATGTGGAGTATGGATCAGATTGGATTATAGTACACACTACAAGATCCCATGGAATGTAGTGGCAGGTACTAACATGAGGGAAAAGGTAATGAAACTATGGGGATTAATGTGGTTTACTAGAAGACTGGATATTTATAACATTAATATATATGGGGACTCAAGAATGCTCATTGATGGGATTACTGCAATACTTATTTTTCCCCACCAAATTTGAATGGATGGATTGCTGACATTCATGGACTAAGACAGACTTTCCATCATATGACTTTTCAACATATATACAGGGAGGCCAACACTATGGTGGACTTTCTATCAAAAAAGGGCTTATCTGATGGCACTGGGTGCATGTTCTATTTGTTAGCCTCACTCTCTTAAAAATCAATAATAAATCCAATTATTAAATTAAATAAGTAAAATCATGAGAATTCCTCAAACTAAGGAGTCTAGTTTGGATGAGATATTCTCTCCAACTAGCTCTCCTAAATTAGTGTGTAAGTTGAGAAATTATCTCAATCAAGTGAGTCTAATATAGACGCACTATCTTAAGACATCTTACTCATGTATTTAAATGTATTATTAAAATTTTTGAATAATGAGAATTACATGAGCATGAGAGACCACATGATGGCTCTCTGCCTTTTCCGCCAGTTTAATGTTTGTGTGTTAATTTGTTGTGCATATGGTTATATAGCTTTGTGATTTTTCTTCATGTGGTATCAGCAAGGTTCAAATCTATTTATTTTCCTATTGCTTGAGGACTAGTCAAGACCGGCCATCATTGGGCAATTGCATGAGAGTTGCGTATTGTTCTCCCTGTTGTACTCTGTCCAACCTTTTAATTGAGCACCGTGTTGTCTTTGGTCCAGTCTAGGCTGACTCGACAACCTACGAGATACAACGTTTTCTTTCTTGACTGCATCGATTTTCAAATTGACAACGTCGGTCATAATCAAATATTTTTAAAGCCGGCCTACTAAAGCGAGTTTTCAAGGCAAAGAATGACACAAATATTCACTTCCTGAAAAGGGACTGCGGGTTGCAATTGCTAAAGAATGAAATGATGAAGAGTTACATGTAAAGAAAATTGTTGTTGATTTCAGAGCTGCATCTTGTGAGCCCAGAGAAAAGCTCCCATTGCAAAACGACGCTTCTGCTAGAGATCGCCCTTCATAGGTAAACCATATTAGTGCAGTAATCTGTCCAATTTGCACTCAGCAATTGTTTGATAGTCGACGTTCCCATGTCTCGGAAAATGCAGAGACACTCGAAAAGTATGTGAGTTTACGTCTTTATTTTCAGGAGGTTGCATATTCTCTATCTTCTGAGTGTTCTACGCTCATAATTTCCATAGGAATGAGATCCTTTTTTGCATTCATTTCCTTCTTGTTTGCCTGCAATTTGTGATTTCCAATGTTGCCTGCATTTTGATGTGTACATTCATTTCCTGGAGTTTCTTTGTATAAACAAGAGGTGGTTGTTCTGATGGTGACGAGTAAGAGCTCTTCAAAGAATTAAAGAGAACAATCTGTCAGCGAAAATTTTTAAGTGAGCACTGGAATTTTTGTTTGAAATTACCAAGAGAGGAGTGTGTCCTGTCATCCAAGCGATGGACAACACATTCCCATATTACAGTGTTGTGTGAACATAGAACATTGTATGTTTCTGTTTCTTGGAAAGGTGTGGAAGTAGGGTATGTTATCCAATTGCATGCAGAAAAACTAATCGAGTAGTTTTAATGGAATAATTCTAAGACATTCACATCTTTCTTGTGAACTTTGAAGGATGTGCCGATTTGGAAGGTATTTACTGCAAACACTTAATATTCCTGATCTAAAGGTGTAAATATCTCAGAACTGCAATCATTTAGTTTCCCCGGTTTAAAGGTGGAAAGATTTCAGAGCCGGAAAAGGTGAATCAAGCAGCTGGAAGATTTTTATAGTTAAATAAACCCTATATGGATAGATGGCATATGCTCAAAGAGGTACCTTACAAGTGTTTGTCTTTCCAGTAATTGCTTGCCATTTAATTTGTATTTTGGATTTTCAATGGAACAGTCACGCTAAGGTCTTTTTGGTTTCTTGCTGGAGGACAAATTAGCCTTCACCCTAAAAAGACAATGTGAGTGACTTTAAGTGACTTCATATCATGTGACTTTAAGTGACTTCGTAAAGTGGCAATAAATAGTTTAATGGGAAATATGTAAAGGCTTTTTTAAATATCCATCATAATTTTTTATGGAGGAATAAGAGTGGTCTGTAATAATGAGGGTATGTTTTAATATTTTGGAGTGATAAGGTTTTTTTTTGGAGTGAGAAGTGATTTTTAAACATTTTGGAGAGATAAGGTTATGAATTTTTTTATTTTTTATTTTATTTTTGTAATCATGATAAAGTTATTGGAGTCATAAAATGCATATTTTGTATTTGGAGTGATAAGTGAATTTCTTTGAGAGAAATTCTTTTTTGTAATCCAAAGTAATATTTTACTTTGAGAGAGTTTTTAAGAGTGATTGAGTGAGTGAAGGCAGTTTTTGAAGACAATTTGACGCCAAGGAGTTCTCAGTCTATACTTGAGACGCCTCACTGAAGACATTGTCATGATGATGTATCTTGAAGGTTAATAAAACATATCTTTTTGTGGTGATCATGTCCTAGATCCGCCCGAAATTGAATAAGGGGATCATAGGTACACTCTGTGTCGTGAATGTGCTTGCATGATTTGAGTCGAATTTGTAAAACACTCTCTTTATTATGCTTAAACAAAACAACTACATGCACATAAGAAAGTTTACATATCCAAGTCATCGATTAAGCTCCTGAAATCAAAGCTCCCATAATCAATTAAGTTTATAAGCATAAAGCGTCACATCAGTGACTTGTTAAAAGTAATATTCTGCAACAACATTTCACAACAGCTAATTCACGCCATCAAGTTAAGGACGCTACAAAATCAAGCATTTCAAGCCAAGACGACATCAACATCATCAACACTTTTTGTATCACTTGCAGATAAACATTTTTTAACTGAATTGTACGAGTGAATTCTCAGTTGTAACCGGCTCCATAATTTGACTTGTTAAGGTGAATACATTAAGTCAAGTAAGTCTTCAACTGAGTCATCAAGATTGAACTTTCTATTTGTATCTTGGCTGCATTTTCAATAGTGTTTGACACCCTTTCCTTTTTTTTACAAATCATCACATTCAGTGAGTACATTCAAGAAATCACAAGTGTCAGTAATCAATCAAGAAAGTTCAAGTGAGCGTGTCAAAATCAAGTGCAAGGCATAGCATCTAAAACAAACGAGCCAGTGTGAAGTTGATTGAAGCATTCACAAAGTGTCAGTGAAGCATTCAAGCAAAGCAATCGTCTTCAAGCGAGCGTGCAACAATAAATCAAACATCAAGCAAGCGAGTTCTACAAATCCAACAAGTATTAAAAGCAAGTGAGCGTGAGTTCCAACAAGTTCACATGGCGAAAACCATTCAGTGATTAAAGATTCTTAACAATTTGATCCTCTCAACTACTGAAGCCATGGTGCAAATAAGCAGATCAACTTTTGTTGATATTTCAATGACTCTACAACATGCACATGAAACAATTGAGTTCCTTCAACTAGAGTCGCAACTACAGAGAAATGAGTTGCAAGAGAAGCGTGTTGCTTCCAAGTCTTTGACCAATCCAAATATAGTTGATCATTCAACTTTATTCATTCAACCAGCGTCAAGTGTTGAATTTATTCTAGTTCAACTTTCTTCCAAACCCATCATCAAGCCATGGGAAGAAATTCAAAGTAATCAAAATCGACGCGGCTTAGGCAAAGATAACGACAACTTACATATACCTAAGTATTCAAATCCCATTCATTTCGTCAGTGTCGGATTACTTGAACCAATCACCTCAGCAAGTTCTCAGCAACTTGCAGACCAACGTCAATGCACACAAACTGAAGTTGTAGACAAACATAAATGCACACAAACTCAAGTTGCAGACAAACCAAAATGTTCTCATTGTCAAAGAACCGGTCATCTGGAAGATCAGTGTTTTGATATCCATCCTTGTCACCATCGTGGCAAGTCAAATCATACATCAGAGAAATGCTGCAACCAATGACAGTCAGCCATATTGAAGATAAATTATTCATGGATTGATCCCTGGGAATGGTCATCCACAGCCAGAAGATTGTACAAGTTTTAAAATCGGATTCACTCACACATATTGCATCCAACAGTCAAATGAAGATGGTACTCTCATGCAGTTGGATGGGGGAGTACAATAGTGAAACTCTCCTACACCTGAAGGGGGGGAGTTCAGAGTTCAGATATAATTTGGAGAAGATTGCCTCTCCTTTCAGTTGACAAAGGGGAGAAAATGTCAATGAAATTGACAAGTGGTTGTCAGACTGAAAGTCTCGACAACATCAGCGAAGTAGCCAGTGGGCATCTTCATCAACCAGTGGGTGATCATGCAGCCTATTCTAATAGTTTTCCAGTTCTTCATCTGAATCTGAGGCACAGGAACTATCCCTATCCCACGCAATTTGTCCATTAGTTATAGGATTGATCCAATCCTCATCGCGCATTGTTATCTTGTATATTTGATCGATATCATTGTCACTTTCTATATAGTCGCACACAGGTTTAGTGTAACACATTCCTTCTATAGTGTCTAATGGCACTACGACCCTGAGTGGATTCTTATCAAATGACATCTTCCACTTCTTCAAGTTAATTAATCTGTTCATATTGATAGCCTAGTCAATTCTTAACAGCGCAGGGCATGGGTTACTATCATTCACTATCTTAATGATTTCGAAGTCAGCCAACACACTCACACCCTCAATTTCCATTGTTACACCATATAAGCACCCCATTAGGATAATATTCTACTGATTTTCCATGTGCAACTGAAAAGGAGACCACTTCATCACATGTCTCCCCATCCTTTCCCATGTCTGGTTAGGCAAGACATTCGCACCAAACCCTAGATCCAAGATCACCTCCTCCATTTCATATTTACCTATCTTTGCGGTTAACCCCATCTCACGCCCCGTTCATGCCTTATGCTTACCAATCTTTCTAACTGTGTGTTGTTACATAGGAATCTTTTCCTTATTGGTGCACTTGTCTATTAATTCTTGCAATCCTTCAATGACTTTCTAATCACGAAGAAGCTTCATACAAGTCTTCAAAAAGGTAGCTAATATTGAAGGATCCACTTCTTGCATCATATTAGTCTCTAGCAATTTCTTGTGACTTCCTGAGGTGGAGGCCTCAACGAAGTTCTTATTTGCTTCCAAGAATGTCTCTTTAGCACGACTTATATCAAAGTTGACTTCCTTCTCAGTAGCCTTGCATACCTATCCCTCTTCCTCATGATGCTTATCTTTTTCTGCACCATTTTTTATACCACTTCTCAGCATGATATTTATGTTCTGATCCTCTTCATAGGGCTCAGCCCTCATCATCTGAATGTTCTATGTAGGCTGTTAGGGTTGCACCTTCTTCTCTTGCATTTTTTCCATAAGGACCAGACATTCCTCTATGAAATGATCAAACTGTCAACAATACTGACATGAGGGATGTGTGGGATTTGGAAAATCACACAAGAAGTGTCCTACTTTGCCACAGTTATAGAAGATCACCTACCCATGCCCTCTCCCTAATCCAACGCCTCTTCCTCTTCTTCAGCCTTGGAATCCCCAACATGCTGCTCCCGCACCTTGATCCTGAGGTCATCTTTCTTCTTGCATTCTATAGGTAGGGGTTCTATCCATCATCAACTCATAACTTCTACAATGGCACTCATCATGCCCTACAAACTTATAGAAATTGCAGAATAACTACTGAGGGGTCTGTACAAACTTCTAGAATAGATGGCAGTTATCAGTAGCATGTTGTTCTATAACCTGACAAATAGAACAACTCCCGCACTCGTCCCAATATTAGTCTCTGGTTTCAGGGGTACATGCCCTCCCCCTATAATATAATTGTTAAAGACCGGGCAATTATCCTTATCATGTCCATGGCTTTTACATTTTAGACACCACATCTCAGCACACACCTCTGGCTTCACTTCCCTTCCTTTCTTTAGGGTCTGCAACTCCAAGTGCAAGATCTCCAGCTACGAATGAATCTGTTGCACTCCAAGGTTCGTATACAGAATAGGTGAGACGTGCAACCTCATCGTGATCTCCAAGTATTTTGCTTGTGTTGCTATCTTCTGCTCTGATAGAGGTATTATTAAATGCAGAAAAAGTGATGTTATAAACCAGTCGCGATGCTGGGTATTTGAAATTTGCATATTAGCCTGCCTGATCTAGCACTTCAACCTCTGATCAAAGTCCCAAGGTGTCTCATTAACTTGCATTTGGATCTCCTAAAATTCAATTATTGACTTCGCCTCTGACTTACGCCTACTGAATTCTTTGTTTAAAGCAAGTTGGGTATCTTCCAGTGACGTGTTGGGGTTATTAGTGCAATAATTGATATACCATGTTAATGCGTGGTCTTATAAGGTTATAACCAACTGTGCTTTCTTAATATTGTCATCGGTAATTTGTTGTGTTTCCACACAGCACTTGCAATAAACCAAAATTTTTCTAGATCTTCATCCCTTCTTCCTTTAAAAATCAGCATGTTCATTGTGTTTGCCATGTTGAATGGTGGAAGTGGAGGTGGTGGAGGTGAAGGAGTAGGTGTATGAGGTGGAGGTAGAGGCATAAGTAGAGTCGATGGATTAGATATCCTCCCAATACCCTGAATTATTAAATGAATTGCACTTCGCAGTGTAGTCAGCATCGTCCCTTCGTCGTCGCTTAAAGGGGGTTCAATGATAGGACTATATTATGGGTTAGATCCTTCATTTCTTCTAAAGAATCCTCCAATTCGCATAGCCCCAAACATCAAGGTAACTGCATAACCCTCTTTTCATATAACAACATTTTAATCCAAGTCTTCAGTGAGTTCAAATACTTAACTCATGGTCCTTTAAAGATCCTTCACTCTGTTTCGCTATAGCTAATATTCATGTCAATCATGAAATAAGTCACAAAACTTCCAAACATGCGATCAACCCAATGATCTATAGCCCGCGTGATATTGCTTTCGAATGCTTCCAAACATCCCACCAATTCAGAAGTCCACACTATAGGGCCTTCAAGCCTCCACGTCCCTTGACTATCAGCTAATTTAGACAACCACTCATATAGTTCTTCAGGGAAGAAGCAGAAGAATGTTTTGGTCTCTTCCGTGTACAAAAATATCTGCATCCACTACTCAGATAATTTACTGCTCCTGTTCTGTCGAGTCACAAACACGTGTGATTTCCGATCAACCCACTTATCAAGTTCTTTCTTAGTCAGAAACCATTTACCACACATCTCTTAGACATATCTCAATCCCCGCAATGGAAACATTTGTTGGCTTAAGGGGGCCTGACCCAGGTTTAGAGTTTTTCACCCCAACCAACAAAACGCTCAACTGTTGGCCCTTTTGGCAACAACCTGCGTAGCGCAGGTGGCAGTCTCACCCAAAGTAGTATTGGGGGATGCTAGAACCATGTTTTTGCATCCAACGATATGCAATAAGCGATTTCTAAGTCTGCACAGCTTCAAACCTGCCTTCGTGCAGATCAGTATCTTCCTAGGGCTCGTCACTTTAACTAATCTAAAATGGCTTCTAGACCTTCGCAAAGGTCCATGATCAGTATTTGCGAACCTTATCCCGACGATCTATCTATTTTCACGCATTAGTAAACAACCCTAGATCTGAGTTTGAGCAGATCTATCTAATTCATCATAAAACATAGTAGAATTAACAACTATCTTCATGAAACAAGATAACTAATTAAATTATGTATTAATAAGACAGATCCAGTGACTTCGCGCAAAATTCATTCATTATTTCATAAAACATAAGATTAAATGATAGAATATAACATAAACAGATTCAACAAAATTGCACAGTAATTCTCCAAAATCAGCCTTTATTGATCTTCAGTGTTCAAATTACAGACTTTTCTACCTTGTGCACTTAGTTGTAGGGATCCATGCACTCAGTGGTGGACTTAAGAAGGCCTCCTACGCACTCAGTTGGAGGAGCCTTCTCCTTCTCGCCTAAGTACATGAAGAAGAATCTTCCTGCCTTAGCACTTGCCCAAACAGTTCCTATCTTTATTCTTCACTATCTGCTACTTAACTACCCCTTATAATCGCTATGACTCAACTATATATAGACTTTTCAACACAATACCATGGTCCGCAGATGATGGGTGATTCTCAAAACCGACTTAACTATCTATCTAAACAAGGGGCTAAGACCCCGTTGACACTTATCTATCTGTGTGCTCCACATCCACATATCACGGAGACTTTAAATCTTTTACAAAAATATATAGAAAATTTGGGTTAACTAACCCCAAAACTAACCCTAGGGACCATATCCCAACAGGAACATGTTACATACCTTAGCAGCTCTAGTAAATTGGTGGTGTACTCATCATCTGTCATTTGTCCTAAATAAGATCCTAGAACTGATTCTCCTTACTATCGAAGTATCTATCGAATAGATATTTTCTTCTAAAATCCTCCTCAAACTCCCTCCAGGACAATAATTCTTCCCTTATGCCCTTTACAATTTTCAGATTTTCCCATTATATATCATCCTTGCCTCCTAGCCTATTGAAACTGGCTACCTTTTCTTTCATGTTCTCTGAGTAACCATGGATTCTAAACAACTTCTTCATTCCCAGTATCTAGGCTTCGACATCCTTTGATTTCCTCATTTCTCCATCAAAGGTAGGGGGCTCAGCCTTTTTAAACTCATATGGTACATACTCTCCTTCCCTTCTTATACCATGATGATGATGATGATGATAGTCATGACGATGTACCATTTTATGAGTGTCCTCATACTCTTACTCATAGGTGCTTGAATTCTTTCTATGAGTGATAAACACACAGTCTCTTCACTGGATGACCAGTGCCCCTTTCTAGATTTGATTTCATTTTCCTCATTGGTTATTTCTTCCTGACCCAATGGGCTTCGTATACCTCTATGGTTGATCCCCAACTCATGCAGTCTCTTTGTTTGTGGGTCTAATAAGCTCTGCAGTATGACAACATTGACTTCAACTTGCTTTTCTTGTGCTCTTACAAGCATGTCATTGCTAGCTTTATAGCTCCTTATTTCTTCTCTCAGGCTTCTCAGCATGTCCATCCAATCTGGAAAGTCTTCCCCTTCTTATTTTTCAATTAATATTTCCTCTGCATGTCTATGTTGTGATTGGTTGGAGCTATACTGCACCATTTTACTATTATTTCCTTAGTTTGTTGGTTTGATTTTGTACCACCCTTTGTTGTTCACGTGGTCTTTAAAATTCATTTCTTTGAGACTTAGTGTCTTTTATGTGCTGTCATACATACACATGACTTTTATATTTTAACAAAATTCAGTCGCATAATAAACACCATCACCTTGGCTTGCTAATGTAGATTTGTTGTTGTGAATCAAGTTGCAACATTACGCCTCATTTAGTGCATTAGCATCAGTAAATAATATAAATTATCAATATTGTGCAAATATATCAATGAAATATACCAAGCAACACACATAATCAATACGCAAATAACCATATTTCTAATGCTCAACACGAGGCATTAAGGCCTCACCGGATCTCCAAAAGTCCAGTGTCGAACCCTCACTTACTAGTTTTGCAATGATTCCCTTCCAATCTAAGTTTTAAACCTAGAAGCTCTAATACACTCTATAACATACACCCTACTAACCTAAGCCCTAACTAAGGTTAGAAGGAGGTAGTTACTATGCTAACCCAATCTCCAATGTCTAGTTATGGAAATGGGGTCTAAATTGTTTGACCTTTTTTTACTTCTTCAAGACATAAAATGGATAACAATGTTGTGTCCATATCGTCGAGACCTTTCCTACAATATAAATTTTTCCCTGGTCTGACATCTAGATCAAAATATATGGTAGTTTAAAGCTAACCTAAAAAAAAGTGCCACATCATTTAATCTTCGATGTGGCACCCACATGGCTACCCCAATCATCTGGCATGTCACCACCGAAGTGGTAAATCCACATAGTGGTCAACCTTCTCATACTAGTCATGTACTACACATTATACCATGTGTGTGACTCAAATCACAAAACTTACATGCTATAGGAAAAGTATTGTGGGTACCTCCCCCCAACCACGTCATAAATACTAGCCCACTACACCAAGTCACCCTGGGTGATAGGTCCTAACAGTTCTATATGCCCTTCATCCAATCCTTCCGGGGTCAACATTCTGGAGTGCTGCCATCCACTATCACTCTAATTATGTGGATAAGATCCCACGCAACCTTTGAACACCAACCATTCATGGCATTCCCTATCATGAGCAATTTGGAGGGTTTTCTCTGCTTTATGTGTTGGCACTGGCCCCACTGCCAGCTCATCTTAGGAACTCGACCCTAGGAGTTCCTCTTGGTTCTCCCTCTAAATCTTCCAGGGATGTGTCAAGGATAGTTTTCTAAGCTACATGTGCAAAAAATAGCTCTCCACTATTCGACGGTCTTGAATTAATAGTGGGACCCCCTCCTCCCTGTGATGTCATCAGGGGGGTTCACATTGATGGCCCTATGACTCGTTCCACAAGACTGATCCAATGGCCATGTCTCATTTCTTCCCGACTAATGGTATGCATGGCCTTAACTCATTTATTACGAATAAGTTGGGGGGTGGGGGGAGGTCCACTATTGGATCCCGATCATATGATGGCATTTTCAATCCACCATTCAATTTGTGTTAACATTGATTTGATCCAATGATGAACCACATTTCCATATCATCGACACCCCCCAGCTTATACATTGAAAATTTTAAGATCCATTTCACTGAGGGCTCTCCCACTCAGCCTTACATGATCGTTGTGAACAATGGTTTGAATCCAATGTTTTTCAAGGGACTCTTCCCTCAAGACTATTATATATATACATATACAAGTTGGGAAATTAATTCAAGTCTTGGTAGTGGTGGTTCTATTCCCAAATTCTTCTAGCATACATATAGTTTTATAAGGCCCCCTCTACCTCTAGCCCACATAACAATTACATACATATAACACTCTCTCTCCCCTGATCTTATGGGTCAAACATTGCCTAGTATTTAAGACATTTGTTAAGCAGGCATTCATGTGACTAGTAGAGATTGTTCTATGTCTTCATACACTAGCCACTCTAACCAATTTGTAGACTTAGAAAACTACAAGAACCCATTCCTACGAAAATGTTTATCGAACACTCCTGCACATGAAATAAATTTCCTTATTATCAACATGTGTCTATCAATATCATAGCGACCAGATATACCAGCAGGTCCACAAAAATAAATTACTCATTTACAGGGATTCCAATCCCTTCGTGTCTAGGTACACTTAAGTTATTTTAATATTAGCACATTCATGCACAATAATCCATTTCATAGGAAAAATAAGCATTCCATACATCCTGTATATAAAATAGTGGCATTCTTGTTCATATAGAAAACACCACCCCCGTCATTAACATTGTATTGTTTCAACACAATAAACAAATAAATAAGACAACCAAACATGTAAGGAATTTGACAACTAAGAGTGGGAATATAACTCTCCACGCAACCAAATACAAGCTAAAACCACTATTACTTGTAGTTGTCACCCCTGAGCCAGATTAGACTATTCCACGTGGAGTTTCTTTGAGAGGAAAAATTAACTAATATGGACAACTGAAACAAGATATCACGAGACCACTCTTCCTTCATCCACTTGCTACATGATAATCCACTCAATCTCCCTCAGAATCTTGAGAAAAAATCATCATCCATGCCAGGGTATCATCGTATAGAGGGCTTGAGCTCAATTTTAGGAGAAGAGAGTTCACATCAAGGGAAGGTTCATCAGTGGAAAAACTACTAACGGGTAAGCAATCAACTCAACAGATGGTTCAAAAGTGAGTCAAGTACGAGAGCTTCAACCCCAAGGTAGCTCCTGGTGATTCAAAAGTCCTCACAAGCACCTTAGTGACTCTTCCCAAACCTATAGGTTCTTCAATACAGAAGCTTCTAGTGGGTTTTGTTGTACCTCAGAGATGATAATGGTCAGCTATCATGCCAAAGCATCTAAGATAATTGTTTGGGGGTTTTTTTTTAATTTGGACGACCAATGAATGAAACAGATGTAACACTAATAAAATTTCACACATTGATATAGCTTGAATAGTGGTGAGAAGGAACAAAAAATAATATGATTATCACAATTTTCAAATAGAAAATTAAATAATCATAAGTATGAAAACCTCTGACCTATGTTCAGAAGGTTCAAGAGAATATGCTTATGCTTACAAAAGATGTTGATGATTTATTGTTTCAAAGGGAATTAATTAAATAGACAATTCATTAATCCATTCTCTTTATAGATTATCACTTTAGAAGCTTATAGGAATAGATTGAAACACAATTAATCCTAACTGGTTATCCCTGTAAGACATAAGAATATGAAGAAAAACGTAATGAGTGTTACTATAAAAACTTACAGGAAACACAAACTGTGTAAAACATAATTCAAAATCCTTTTCTTTGTATTAAGGTTCCAGAAAAGTCAAGTACATCAAGTGTTCATAAATGCTTCATCAAGGGTGCAACCTTTCTTCAAGGATGCCACTCATCTTCAAGGGTGCAACCCTTCTTCAAGGATGCCACTCTTCTTCAAGGGTGCAACCTTTCTTCAAGGATGCAACTATTCTTCAAGGGTGCAACCTTTCTTCAAGGATGCCACTCTTCTTCAAGGGTGCAACCTTTCTTCAAGGATGCCACTCTTCTTCAAGGGTGTAACCCATGATAACTCATGAAGAGAGTTATTTATACAACAGTAGTACTAAGAAAATATCCTAAACTATTTTTACAAAAATAGATTATTACGAAATTAAAATAAAGAGTGCTAGTTGATCTGGCACTATTTTGATGCTATGTTGTTGCTGACTATCACTGAAAAAACTGAAAATTGTTGAAGCTAGCTAACTATTCCTCCAAAAGATGAATGCTATTCGATTACCTTGTTAGAGCCTAGATTTGCCTCAGGCTGAAAAGACAAGGTTCTAGGTCCACATCAAACCACGCTCAGCCTCGTAGCTAACCCTATGAGGACAGGAGAGGGCTCTCTCCAGGTCAATATCAGCGAAAGATGATCTATGGGACTGGAGATGACTGAAATAAAAACTAATTTTAGGCTAGGTATGAAGTGCAAGGATTTGATTTGAGTTTTGGGGATTTTTTGTTGGAAAAAGGGAAAGGCAAATTTGGGTCCGGGGATGAGGCCAGATTTTTGCAGAGTTCAGGTAGGGGCAAGATAGGCAGTCGTTTTGATGCTTTATATTGAATGAATGGATGGATCAGACCAGTGAGGAGCTAAGGAGGGCAAGAGGGTCTCAAGAGTCCTCCTCAAACAGATGAAAACATGTAGAATTAAACAAAATATCAAGGCAGAGCATAGCAGTCCAATGAATTCTACCTTAATCACTCATTTGTTTAATTGCAGAAGACAGGAGAAGGGAAAATGATACACATAAACATCAGTGAACTTGCAAATACATAGAGAAGCACACCATTAAAACATAAAGCCACATGGATCCCAACAAGTGTTGCAAAACCCTGGTCTTTCCTTTGCCAAAATTGCAGAAATGAAATGTACAATGAAGTGCTAAGCAATCCCAAGTATCCAACCCTGAAAATGACTCAGAAAATACGTGATATAGACTAGCCCAACCCATTCCCTTTCCTCTAAGGTTCGAGCTCATCATTCTAGGAGTTGTTTGAACTAATTCTAAACAAGGAATTGAAATCTAGGTAGTCAAACAACTTACCCCTATATGCTAGGAAACTGATTCATTCATTAAATTTTCACCTTTTAGTGAATGAATCATCTAGAACAAGTAAATATGTGCCAAAATTACATCATAGTCATAAAGTTACATCAAGATAGATCAATAATTACATCAAAAAGTCAAACTGGTCAAAACTGGGCGAAATTCTGAGCTGCTGAGTGAAAAACAGGCCAAAATTCTCTGTGCGCCGCGCCAAAATCTGTGTGCGTCGCGCCACTTTGGAGCTGATTTTGAGGCACTTCCTGAAGTCAAAATTGAGCCCAAGTGTGCTTGTTGGAAAGCCCTACCTGTCTACTTTCCAACCCAAGTGGAATTTCTAAATTTGGATGTCATTTTCCCCTCCAAAACCTCAATCTCCCAAGACTGCTTCCTGTGTGTCAAAATAGGGGCAGTGAGGTCATTTTTAGGGTGTTTTTGACTCTTTAGGCAACCTAGAACTTGATGAAATCCTTAGGTAATCCATGAGCATGCATAAATTTTGATGAAAAATCCAAAAATGTAAAGTTTTCCTCTTGGAGATCTCCCAATTATAAGCGCGTGCCACGTGTCGCGGCGCACAGGGCAGAAAAACCTATTTTTAAAGCCAAAAAATTCAAAATTGACAAAATTTTCTCCAAATTCCTTGAAATTTGGGCTAAAGGTGCCTCATCAAGTTCCATGCTTAGCCAAAGAATCTTCAGCCAATATCTGAAGACGATCATGCTCCTTTTGCTTCTTTTGCTTCTTTGTCGCCTTCTCCAATTTTGCCTTTAGATTCCTTATTCGTGCCTTGGAACTCATGTTTCGCGCCCTGTAGTGGAAAGACATGTGTCTCAGCAATGGAAGGTCCTTATCAGCCTTGTCTAACAGTCTCTCTAAGTGGATGTTAACTCTCTTGAGATTAGATTCCCGGTCATCATTAATCTCCTGCTCCAATGAAGTGAGCTCAACCCTTCTCCTTTGTGCAGCTTGGTGATTATCTCGAATGTTTTGTAATTCCATGATAGCTTGCTGATCTTCAAGCTGTTTGTTCCTCTACTCCAAGCATTTCATGGTCCACTTAGCTCTCTCCAATTCAAGGGATAAGGCTTGGATCTCTGTTTGCTGCTCCTAAATGATCTCTCTAAGATGTGCACTTTGTGGGCCCATATCTGTATCATCATCATCAATGAGAATGAAGTTGGTCTCTCTTTCACCTGAAGGCCCCTCATCCTGCATTGGCCTCTTGCCTTTGTCCTGTACCTGTGGTGCTGATGGAGGAAGCGAGGCCCCTTCCACCCCGGGTGGAGATAACACTCGCTTTGCTGCTGCAAACAAATGTCTAGTGCCCCTCTGATATGTGATGAATACCGGCACACTAGTGGTCTCATGGCGCTCATACTGATGAGAAGGTACACCTATCTCATGCCCCTGTGAAGCTCTGAAAAAATCACGGGAAATGAAATCATCCCATGTGATACCCTGCAAACCAAGCTGATGCACAACAATAATCTTGATGAGCGCATAGTGGTAAATGTTGTTGTGTTGTTGTTCTAGAGTTTTCTTCCGCACAAGAGTGGTCATCCTCTTGATGTTTTGGTACATGAAATATGGAATGTTCATGAATCTCACTCTTGTGAAATGCATCAATAACCTGATATGGTATGCATAGAGGCGTGAGAAGCGACCTTCACAACTGAAGTATCTGATAATGAGTCTCATCAATGGCGCATAAGATTCCTTCAGAAACTGAAATGGGAATACTCTCCTGAGCTGCTTCAAATAGCTAGGCCTGATGTAAGGTTCATAATATGATCTATCCAGCTGCTGCCCTTTGTTCCACTCTTCCCCTATATTCGGTATCCCGGTGGCCTGAGAGATGGTTTCTGGTGTCAAGGTAAAGTTTACTCCAGCAAGAGTAACATGACTATCATGCAAATGTAAAACAAACAACCGAACTAACTCCTGATGATGCTGGATCTGAGCGATCATCTCACAATACTGAAAACATGACATTTGCTGAAAGCATGTCATTGCAAGCGGGCAGGCCTGCAATTGAGTTAAGGAAGTAGGCTCTTCTCTGACATGTCTGCCACCTTTTCGTGGCCTTCTCGGCACATTAAGCTCAGTGGTTGAGTCACTACCTTGCTCATACTCTTGCTCATATGATGAATCTGTCTCTGTCATAATGCTGCAATGTGTATGTTGAGTAGGTGTTTGGTTTGGCAAAAAGAAATATGTGATGTGTTTTCAATGCCAATGTGCCACAGGAAAAATGAGGGATTGTGAGGAAGAATATGGGACAGTGGGAAAAGTGGATGATGGAGCTTGCCAAGTGAAATTTAAAATATGCAACAGTCACTTTGAGGGATGAGGGAATTTAGGGATTTTGAAAGTGATATGGGAAAGTGAGAATGGTTGGGAATGATAGGATCTTAGGATATGGAAAATGGGAAGCAAGGATGGGAGGTTAGAGGATAAGGGATTAATTACAATGACATGGTTATGAGAAGGGAAGGGATCACGAATAGGAAAATAAACTTGGCACCAAAATTATAATCTGAAAACACCAATTTCTCAACACCAAAGGAGCAACTTTCAATATATAGGGTTTATATTCTTCCCTCTAAACAACACCCCACACAAGTTAAATTCACTAGAAGAGCTCTTGAACTTACTTGGAGCAGAAGAAATTGTGAGTTTGATGACCGAAGTGGCAAGAAACTGGCCTGTAGGTTCTGTGCGCCGCGCACAAACCCAGGGCGCCGTGCCTCCTAGATGCGCCGCAACAGTGTAAAATTACTGCGGAATTTTGCCCGGTGCACGGCGCGGCCTGTGTGCGCCGCGACCTCCTCGAATTCGCCGCACAGCCCTTCAAACATAGCCTCGGCTCTTCAAACAAGAAACTTGCTCCTCTAACCCTCAAATCAAAATCCTTTGACCTCTTTGCACAGCAAAAGGTGTTTCAAGTGATGAACATGGCTCATGGAGTAATGGGTTTGAATTTTATTGAGGCCACAATGAATTTCTGGTGCTGGAGGTTCTGTGCACCGCGCACAAGCCCAGTGCGCCGCACAGCCTGGATGCGCCATGCCCTTGGAAAAATACACGGTGTATGTCGGCCCTATGCGCCGCGCTCTGTGGGTGCACCGCGCCTCCTACTCTATGCGCCGCGACTCCTTCCAGCTCACAGTTTCGGCATTCAAATATGAAATTCACTTTTCCACAGCTTGACTCGGCTTTCCAACGATCTCTTGGCATACTAATGATGTTTCAAACAATGAAAAACACTTATATAGTGATGGGTTTGATTTTTTCTTCTCGAAAACCCATTTTCTTATGTTTAGTTTTTGCACTTTTAAACACTTTAATACAGCTCTGTTTTTCAAGTTTCTTTTGATTTTGGCTTTAAACGATGAATCTTTTTGGCATTTTTGCAGGGACGGTGGCATGTTTTGACCAAGGAAGACAAGGGCTACGCCTGGAGAATTCAATAATTGAAGAACTTTAGAAAATGTTACAAAAGACAAAATGATGACTTTTCTTCAAAACAGATTTTTGAAGAACAGTCACAATCCATCAATATGACAATGAAATTCGTGAAATAAAAAAACATGTGTAGAACCTCCCTCTGGCCTATTGGCATTTGGACACTTTAACGACTCAATTTGTGAAACCCTAGACCTATGATTGACATGACTCTTTGCCCATTAAAAGATCAAACATTGACTGTCATGGACTTTAATAAACATTGATGAAAAGACCTAAGCCAGCAGGTACAAGACATGAGGGGAATGAATGACAAAGCCCTTCCGTCAGATTATGGCATGCTCCTAAATGGAATGCAGGTGATCGAGCAGGATGGGACACCTAAAAATGAAATGCAAAAAGAGAAATGATCTCTGACGGAGGGATGTAAAGACCGGCTATAACATACCTACTGGATGTCATATTTAATTATTACTTTTCATCTGATAGACTTTCATCTTATACTCTTTAACCTTGTCGACCTATCAATATACTTTACTATGCTTTTTACTTTTACTGTACATTTCAAGTTTTTATTGTGTATTTCAACAATAAATCATTTAGTTTTTCACATGTCTTAGCATTTGGTAGTTGGATATTGATGATCTTCCTTTATATTTCATATGTTTGTCTTTTAAATGTATGCTTTATCTACCTCCTATGTTTTAACATTTAATGTCTCTGTGTAAATGCTTTCTTCTTTGTTTTAACCATTACTGTGTAAATTGTTTCCTTCTGCTTTCTGATAATTGTCTTTTTCTTCTGAATAAAGGCTTTTGAATGTATTTCCTTGCGAGTATTGGAGTAAACAGGTTTTTAGATCAGTATCAAACTATTTATTCAAACTTCTGGCCTTCTGCTAATCACCTACAAAATACAACAATTGTTAGGAAAAACACAAGTTGGCAAGGAGGGCCACAATGGCTTCAGGGAACATGATAGTGTATGGATGGAGTCCTGGCAGTGTTTGGAAGGTAATTAGTGGTCAAATTGAGTTTCATATGCTCAGGGTGGCGCAGGAAGGGTTAGATGGATTTCACTGTGTAAACGGGCAAAAAAGCGAAAAAGAGGGTCTTTGGCATTTAAACGGGAAACTTTAACTTTGGTGCAAAAATTCATAATGTGAATAGTGAGTGGTTTCATTGTACGCGGAGAGGCAGTTTCGGAGGGCATCGCACTGCTTTTAAGTGAAGGGCAGTATTTTTTGGAGAGCACGCAAGTTAACATGAGACTGCCACGTAGCCAAAAGGGGCCCGAGAAAAACCATGAATCTCGCATGCTCTCGGGCCGGTAAAGGTCGGAGATCGGGAGTGCATGATATGGCTATGCGCTATTAGATCTGGGGGTGAAAGATCTAATCGCTATTAGGCAGTGGAGTTGCACAGAGGTGAATCGAGCAAAGATTAGCAGGGTTTATTAACCGCACCAAGGGTGGGTTAAAAGGTCTTATATCGGGAAAATGTTAATTTGTGGAGTTAAAGTTAAATAATGCGGGGTGAAACAAAACTTAGGCTAAAGGGGTCTTTATACGTTAGAAGGCTTTTGTCGGAAAAATATGAATGGCAGAGTTAATGTTAAATAAAGCCAAGGGGGGAATAAAAGTTAGGATAAGGGGGGTTTTGGTTTTTAGGGAAATTACTACGGGAAAGTGATTTTTTCAAGGGGAAAGGGTTTCACACTAGGAAAAAGGGGTTTTTGGGTAGGAGAATGAGGTTGGAGTGTAATTTTCTAGGAAAATGTGTGAAACCAAGGAGTGAAGGTGAAAATGAATGGAAAAGGGAATATTCTTAAGAAATGATGGGATAATGGGGAAATTAGTAAATAAGTAGTGGGGGGTGAAATGGAATGAGGGGAAGTTAACCAAATCAACTTGTGAACATTTTTTCACTTTCAGAACTGCTCCTGCACGTTGAAACATTGGATTAAGCATGATAAATGTGCTTATGCTTCAATCAACTTTGTACTTCTGCAACCTTTCTTCTACCTACCCTTTACTTATCCTAACAATTTTTCTTCACTTAATTGGGTGCATTTAGGCTAGGAGACCCTTTTCTTTCCTATTTCTTTTGAAAGGAAAACTATCTAATTCTAACCTTATAACATCAAAGGGCTCAGATTAAACTAATGAGCTCCTTATTATTCCCCACCTAACTACTGATCTGCCAATATTAAAAAGTTTGGCTAGATCTGTATTCTCTAACTATAAACATGAAATTTAAAGCATGAACTAGTCAAGATTAAACTATTTTACTATCATGGTTTGTGGCATTTATGACAAGCTTCACACAACTATTATTTTTCATAATAAAATAAAAAGTAGCGACACTTGGACTTGCACACTTTGATGATCTATTTTTTGTTTTTTGCTTTTCTCTCTAACCTAACATTTTATTTTTGCCTTCATTTTTTAGGGCATCTATTCTAACATTTTCCTTGATATGGACATATTTATCAAAATATTTCCTAACATTTTTATTCATTGTTCTTTTCATGCATATCCTAGATTAACAATTTTTGGACTAATTTATTATAACTTTACGAAAACCAAAAAATGCTGCAAGATTGCCTCCATCTGGGAACTACTTTCTCATGTAGAATGCTGACAAGCTGCAGACCCATGTGCCTTCTCCTCGAGCTATAGAGTCTTTTGCTGTAAAAAATCACACTGATAGCTTGAAAAGTAAAGAAATCGGAGTTTTTACAATGGTATTAATGAAATCTACTTCAACTTCTCAGTACTGAATGTAATGTTTGAGAAGCCTTCCATTTATAGGATAAGTGGAATATAGCCCCTCAATATTTTGTAGCACAAAAGTGTTGTTTCCCTTTACTTCAACAAATTTCTAAAGGTCCAAATCACAAGTTGTTAAACTTGCCATGTTTTCCCTTGTCTTCTCTCCTGGAATCCCATCTTAGAAATAGATCACCTTCCTTGAAGTCCCTTTCCCTAGCTCTTCTGTCAAACAGGCTCTTCATCATTCTAATACTTTTTCAATTTGTATTGAATTTCATCTATGTTTTCATTTAGTTCAATAATCTGATTTATTCTCCTTGAAAAATCATTAGGTTCATCTGTTGAATCCTGCAAGAATTTTAAAATAGGGAAAGCCAAATTGGTAGGGAAGATTGCATCTTTCTCATAAACTAACTGGAAAGGAGATTTTACAGTAGATCTCTTTGGAATAATTTTGTTTGCCCATACTGCATAAATTAAATGAGAGTCTGAGCTCTTTTTATGATCTGCTAGAGTCTTTTTTATTACCTTTACCAGACTTTTATTGGAGGATTCTGCAAGGCCATTACCTTGTGGGTAACATGGAGTTGAATGATGTAACAAATCTGATATTTCTAGCAAAACTCAATCATTTTAACACTAGAAAAAGCTGTTGCATTATCAGTAACAATTTGAGTTGGGAAATCAAATCTAGATAAGGTGTTCTCTTCAATAAATTTGATTACTACTGAATCAATAGCATAACTCACTGGAATTGCTTCCACCCATTTAGTGAAGTAGTTTGTTGTAGTGAGGATCCATCTATGCTGATTACTTGAAGTGGGATGAATCTCTCCAACAAAATCTAATCCCCATTGGAGAAAAGGTTATGAGACTATTGATGGAACCAGTGGAAGAGCTGCTAATTTTTTCTTACCAACAAACATTTGACAAGGAACACAACCTCTTACCTTTGCTCCTACTTGTAAGAACAATGTTGGCTAATAAATTCCTCCCCTTAATATCTTATATGCTATTTCTCTCCAAGCATGATGTCCTCCACAAAATCCTAGATGAAATTGGTCAATAATTCCTTCAGTTTCTGATTCTGTTAAACATAATAACAAAATATTTAGTGGGTCTTTCCAGTACAAATTTGCATTTATGATACAATACTTGACTACTTTCAGTTTGAGAGTTTTACACTGGCTTTTGGAGAATGATGCTGGACATTCAAAATGGATCAAGAAATTTACAATGTCTTGGTACCAATCTGACAACAGAAATTTGTCATCAATGTATAAAGGGTGGATCTGATCTGAAGGTAAAGGTTCTTGTGGATTATTTTCTTCAGGATGAAGGGAAGGTTCTTGTGGATTCTCCTCTTCAGGATGAATGGAAGGTTCTTATGGATTATCCTCTTCATGATGAAGGGAAGGTTCTTGTGGATTCTCCCCTTCTACAAGGACAAAAGGTTCTTGTGTATTCTTCTTATCTGAATTTTGAGAAGGTTCTTGTGGATTCTTCCCTTGTATCTCTAAAACAAAATTGATTCCGAGCACTTTACAGTTGGATTTAGCTAGAATCTTAGCTAATCCTTGGCTAACCCAGTATTTGAATGATCAATCTACCTCTCTTTCCATCAGTGTTTGGTTGGGTTAAAATGATTTTCATAACATTGTTAGGAACATAAGCAGTAATAGGAGAATGTAGGACATACATCCTGAATGATTTTAGGGCTTGAATAAGGGCATAGAACACATATTTCATTAAATTTGTAATTAAATGGTGGATCTAGAATTTCAAAATAACCATAAAGCTCAATTCAAGTCATTGTCCTTGTAATAAAATATTTCCAAATTTAATGAAATATGTGCTATAGTCTTTATTCTCAATTATGTCATACTTAAGCTCAACATATCTCATAACCTTACTAAAAAAGGCTATGGATTGGTCATGGGAATCTTCATTCTTTTGTAGTAGAACAACAACAAGGGTTGTTTCTGAGGCAAAATAAAAGATACTAAATGGTTTAGTGTAATCAGGGCTAGCCAAGGTGGGAGCTTCAGAGGTAGCTTTCTTGATCTGATCAAATGCATGCCTGGAAGAGATAGTACATTTAACTTCATGATATTTTTAGATCATGTCAGTTATATATTTCACAATCTCAGCATAATTTGGGATGAATCTCCTTAAAAATTTAATGTTGCCTAGAAAAGCTTGAATCTCCTTCTTGTTTCTAGGTAAGGTCAATGTTTTAATGGCAGACACATGCTTGGGATCAATCACCACTCCTTCTGAAATTATATGGCCCAGCAGTTTTCCTTCTTTGGTAGCAAGCAGAGACATTTTAGGATTCAATGATATTATGAATTTTTTACACCTGTCAAAAACCTTCATCAAGTGCTTTAGATGTTTCTGATCAGATTTAGAAAAAACAGTTATGTCATCAAGATAAATGACCACAAATTTATTTACTTGACCCACAAAAGCTACATCCATAGCTCTCTGAAATGTTGCTCCAGCATTGGTTAAGCCAAATGGCAATCTAGCATACATGAATGTACCCTAGGGTGTAGTAAAGGTTGTCTTCTCTCTATCTGTTGGATCAACATTTACTTGATTATAGCCTGAAAAATCATCAAGCATAGAAATTCTTTGCGCTCTTGAAAACATTTGAAGTAACTGATCCTTTTTGGGCAAAGGATAGTTATCCTTTAATGATGCTTTGTTCAAATTTCTAAAGTCCACACAGGGTCTAATTTCTCCATTCTTCTTTCCAACAAGAACTAAATTTGCAACCCAATTAGAATATCTAAGTGGGAGAATGATCTAGTTATCTAGCATTTTCTTAATTTCCATTTCTACAGTTGGTAGAAGAGCTGGATTAGTCCTCCTAAGTTTCTGTTGATAAGGAATTGCTTCTGGATTTAAAGGAATCTTATGTTGTATTAATGAAGTATCATAGGTTTTTAGATCAGCATAGGTCCATGCAAAAACATCCTTATAATTTTGAAGTAACTTAAGATATTGAGATTTGATCTCAGGATCTAGAGATGCACAGATTCTAATGTTTTTAATATCATCATTTCATCCAATATTAATTTCTTATATGTCATCTTGTGAAGAAATGGACTGAGGGTTTCGGAGGACATCATTTTGATCAAACAATTTTTCTAAAGGAATGAGGCCTTAAGGAATAAAATTGTTAGACAATTGAATATTGTCATGATAAGCAATTTTTGAAATGAAATTTGAAGTATCATTTCCATTTGTATTTTCATTTATTTCTGTTCTATCTTCATCAATTTGTAGAACTGAAAATTCATCTATAACCTGCAGAAAAGATTTCAAATGTTCATCATCTTCAAATATCTGCCAATGTTTTAGATTGTCTAGGATGGATGGTCTGTACTTGACTTGTATTTGATAGAGTACATTGG
Organism: Pinus tabuliformis; assembly: GCA_031772625.1. NCBI lineage: Eukaryota > Viridiplantae > Streptophyta > Pinopsida > Pinales > Pinaceae > Pinus > Pinus tabuliformis. The sequence goes on from CM062812.1 coordinate 753,631,191, forward strand.
TCTGATCAGGAATTTTAAATGAACTAGTAGAAACAGCTAAGGCATCTGCATGAATATTCTGATTTCTTGGAATATAAGTCAAATTAAAAGCATCAAAGAAGTTTTCAACTGAATCCCAAACTTCATTTCGATAAGACCTAAGTCTAGGATGCTTAGTCTGGCAAATATTTCTCACTTGTTTGACAATAAGTTCTGAATCAATAAAAAAACTTAAGTTTTGAACCTTTAAGCTTTTAGCTAATTGCAGTCCCAAAAGGAAAGCTTCATATTCAGCCACATTATTTGAAACTTCAAAGTCGAGTTTGCATGATTGGGTGATATTTTCTTTTTTCTGGAGAAACGAAAATTACCCCACCTCCTGCTCCATCTTTTGTACAAGAACCATCAAAAAATAGTTTCCATACATCAATTTGATTTGGTACAGGACTTTCAATTACATCTTCTATTTTAACTTGAGTTTCATGTATTTGGTTTGAAGAGAGTTGAAAGCAACTAAAATCCTGATCAGTTGCATAAATGGGATGGTTCCTTTTCAGGTCTGTTTTGCAAATAGTGTGCACAAATCTTACCTCTCTATATAACCTTAGTTTTTCTCCCCCATAAACTAGAATAGTGGCATAAGACATATCCATTTGAAGAGTTCCCCCTAATTTGGCACAACAAGACTTAAAAAGGAGCATTCCAAATTTGGGAGGAATATCTGTGACAACTATATCAAGCACTACACTTTTCACTGGAATTTGGGGAAGGGTAACTATTAAATCCTTAATCAATCCTAAGCATGACAACTTTTAGAATCAAAGGTGCACAAGTCATGATAGGATCTAGTTATGTCAAGTTTCAAATGGTCCATGATAGTCTTTGGCATGAGGTTATGTCATGCTCCAAAATAAAGCATACAATTATATAACATGGAATCATTTGCCTTAAGAGTTAGATAGAAAGGAGGCACTATTTCATCTATCATATCTAATCTAGGGCCGAAGACAACTATTGGTTTTTCATCTTGCAGACTAATGATATCACTTTCAGCATCAATCGAGGTGTTTTGTATCCATTTGGAGAGTTGATTTTTATACCCAGGGTTTTTGGAAAGTTCTGAAAGTGGAATTGGGATTTTAATTATTTCTAACACTTTCTCAACATTAAATGTAGTCAAAGCATTTTTATCATTTTGAGCAATATAAGTTGACTGATTTAATGGTCGAATAATAGTTGTTTGAGTTTCAGCAGCTTTGGTATGAGGTTCAATTATTGGAGTCTCCTTAGGAGATCTTCCAGGGCTGGGTCTAGGCCTAAGATCATATCTCTTGTTCAACTCTGCAATTAAAAATTCAGAGAAGGCATGGTATTTAGAAACCTGTGAGGATTCTTGATCTTCTTGAACCTGATTTTGTTGTGAGAGAGGAATAATAACTGTTTGATTAGAAGAAGTATCCATGTTATTGATATCTTCAGTAATAGTCATAGTATTTTCATCAAGTTGTTGATCATCTATCAGTAAAGGAGTGGGAACCTGCTGATCATTACTAGGTCTCTGAAGAATTTGTAATTGTGGATTCCTTTTATACTGACCTTGATTTTGATTTTGGGGTCTAGTAACTATTTGTTGAACTGTCCTAGGTTGAGTCTCAATCTTGGAAATTATATTAGATAGATTTCTAAGAAGAGAAGTTATTTCATCTATTTTAGAATCTTCAGTTTTAGTCTTAGAAGAACTAGAGGAACTAGAGGCCTCTTGAATAGATTTGATTTTTCTTTGGGCTTTTTCCTCTTTAGCTTTAAAGGAAGTTGAAGCAGCCCTATTTGATTTCACCTCTACAACATTTTTTGCATATCTTCAAGAGTTCTTGAAGTTCTCTCTCTTAGCATTACAACAAAATCAACGTCAAAGGATTTAGAAAACCTAGACTTAGCTGCTGCTACAGGGGGTTTACAATCAAGGGGCATCTTATGATAAATTTTATTGAACCTTTTGATAAAATATGATACAGGTTCACCAAAATTTCTTTTTAAGTTCTTCAAACTCAGTTAGAAAGTAAAGATGATCTTTCTTTACACCCTATTGATTTTTAAACATGTTTGTAAGCTCTTCCTAATTTCTAATGGAATTTACAGGTAACTACCTAAACCAAATTCTTACATTTCCTTCAAGTGACTGTACAAATAATCTCATGTAAACATTTTCTTGTTCGACATTCATGTTGTCTACAAAGTCTAGGAAAGCTTGAATATGGTCGTCAGCCGAGGGACCAATTTCTCCATTATACTTGGGAAGGTATTTCAAGTACCCAACTAGGAATGCATCGAGGTTAGTAGGTAAGACTAAAGTTGCATATCTAGCATGTACAATAGGTCAGAATGCCATAGTAGAGGTGGTGTATGAGGTGTTTGTGTGGATGAAGAAGAAGATGATGAAGAAGAGGTAGAAGAGGGTGATTGAGGGGGTGTGTGACTATGTGGAGGTGAATAAGGAGGCGATCTCCTGAATACATTTAAAGGAGTCTTAAGATATAACTTTGGGACCAGTGAATGAATACCCTCTTTTGTTTTCAAGAGTGGATTTGAATATACAGAGAGGGTCTCTTCAGGTTGTTCAGAAGTAAAAGCTTCAAGTCGTTTAGAAGTGGAAGGAAATGAATAAGTGGTAGGGGATATGAAATCTGTGGCTTTGTATTCAGGTAAATGAACACCCAAGTCCGACTCAGTTTTAGGTGATCCTGGTGGTAGTGGGGGTTCTTGATGTGTTTCAAAAGAATGAATCAGGAAAGCTGAATCTAAATCAACTCCCCTATCTAATAGTTCACCTAGGAGGTATTTGTGTCAAATCAGGATCAGATGGAATATTACTATAAGGATCAAATGATACTAAATATTCAAACTAAAGGGTAGAAGAGGAAGAAGAAGATGGTTGATGTCTCCTTTTAGAATTGGTTCTTCTCATAATTTTTTCAGGATCTGACAGAGGATTAACTAAGTCAGATTCTGAATGAGATCTAGTGTGCTTAAAAGGTGCCAGTTTGGGCTAGTGATCTGCCACTGTAGTCGCCATTGAACACTTTTTTTTGAGATTTATCAATTGGCTAAATAAGGTGTTACTCTTTGTATCCTCATAATGTGTTATCATTTCTTCCGTGAAAATTGACCAAGTGACAAGTGATTTACGAGAACACAGCTCTTTATACCATAAAATTGATCCGGTTCTAGAAATGAAGATGCAATAAATACCTTTTGTAATAGTTGCACCTCATGTAGATTAAAATATTGTTCCATCTGTAGTATCCAATTTACCGGATCCTTTCCATCAAACTTCCTCATCTTGCCTTTTCTTGATTTTAGGAGCTCGATGTTGAAACAATTGTAACTCTGTAATTTTAGATTTTCCAGTTCTGAAATTGTGACCTATAGTAGCCCTATACGTCCTCTTTCCATTTCCACTAGTATGATCGAAATTAGATTCTCCAAGAAAGAGTTGTGCACAATCTCCCACGATGACCTAAGTATAGATTGGTTCAGTAGAGCGAATTTGTACGACATGCCGCGGGTCACTGTTTCAACCTTATGGTATGAAAATGATACCCAAAAAAACAACAGTCTGTCCTCGTTCTATAACTTTTTTATGAAAATTCAATCTGATGCTCAGAGAGAAAGATATGACAATTTTCCCAAGGTGACCTATTTGGAATGTAATTCGGGGGTCTACAAAAACCCTAACTTCCTCAAATCATATCTCTAAGAATATAGCGAGACAAAATCTGAAATTCAGACCGCATGTTCAACGCAAATTCTTCTCAAATGGATTTTTTTAGCTTCTGAAACATTGTAGAACAAAAGGTATAGCGAAAATTCCATGATGACCTGTTTGGAGCAGCGAAACCCTAGAATCCAAAGCTCTGATACCAAATTTTATGAAACCAGCTCACAAAAAGATAGAAAAGATAGATCAACGCCTTATAATTCAGCCTCTTCAAGGGGGGAAACCTCCTTTACATTACACAAATGAACAATTCTTGGATGATACAAATGACAAGACCTCCTTTCTATATATAGGAGTCTTAAGGGGTCATAACATAATCAGAGCCGACATAACATTAATAATGTAAGGGAACAATAATAACAATAGTGGGCTTCTATGGGGCACAATAATAAGAATATGGGGACTACATGGGCACAACAATATAATAAGGAGGTTGTACTAATAACAATAAGGGTTTACACTAGTAATATAGGGACCTAACATCGGGTGAAGGAATTTAACCTTTCTAGACCTTTAATCACCTTAAAGGAATAGAATGAATATTGATGCCCCAGGAAAACTTAATGGAATTCGAATCCCCAGAAACGACACCATATTGATGTTGTACCTCTGAGATGATAATGGTCAGCTATCAGGCCAGAGCATCTGAGATAATTGTTTTGGTTTTTTTTTTTTTTATTTGGAGGACCAATGAATGAAACAGAGGTAACACTGTAATGCCTAACCTTTTTAATAATATTAATACCAAAGCAGAGGGATGATATAAAATTTCACACAGTGATATAGCTTGAATAGTGGTGAGAAGGAACAAAAAATAATATGATTAGCACAATTTTCAAACAGAAAATTAAATAATCATAAGTATGAAAACCTCTGTGTTACACTAAAATTTGTCACCATGACTATTTGCAGTTAGTATGGCTCCATCAACTGTCATACTATCCTCCTTGTCAAGTCTTATACCTCTGCTACTCATGTCAATCTCCAAGAAAGAGAGAAAGTCTTTAAAAAACTATATAACTCTGGGTACGCAGTTTCTCTTACCCTTACCTGCGTGTACGCACCTCAAGTTCACAATACCTGCGTACTTGTACACTCTGTCTGTAAAGTGGTGGGTGCGTACTACTGTAAAGGTCAAAAGGCGCAAGTTTTACTTCAAAAAAGTTACTTGTGGTCGATTCTAGAGCATTCTAGAAGATGGTTTGACGTGTATTGAGCGCCTCCAGATGGTTCATGCATCCCAAAGAAAGAGGAACTTATCCCATCAAGAGGGGAGCTATCCCATTCAAAGAGGGGCTTATCCCATTGATGGTGGACCTGATTAACTTCCTCCAAAGCATTATAAATACAGGCATTGGGCCAGAAGGAGGGGAGGTTGAAAGCTGAACATTCCTAAGGGTAGATGCTGCTGAAATTAGGACTCCCTTATAGAGATTGAGAGGAGAGATTCCCATCCTTTCTTAGCTTCATTTGGAAGTGGGTGAGCTGATCAAAGTAAAGGAGAACTCTTGCTGGACCCTGGGAGGGACCTGCACAACACCAAGGCACTGGTTGTAATGGTTTCTTTTGTTTCCACTTAATACAATTAAGTTCATTTTTCTCAACAAGTTGTTATATATAATTTGTTTCATATACTCCTTGGTCTTTATGATGAATATGTTTTATTTTCTGAGTTATTCAGGTGCTATGTAATCGTTTGCTTGTTAGTGAATGCAGGTTTCAAAGAGAAGGAGGAGCTCATCTGGATCGGAGAGGCTGGACTGCTACAAACAGCGTTGGACTAAAGGTATGTTTTAAACACCTGATTGCTTGTATTCTAAATGCATATTTAGGGAAAGATAGTGCTTAATTGTCTTGTTTGTCACTAGAAAGCCTTAGCTTCTACGGAGGTCGGTTTTGTCCACAAAATTGACTCTTTCCGCATGACAAAATGGCGACTCCACTGGGGAATCCATGGATTTGATTGATTTCTCTTTTGATTGATACTTTGATTTGAGAAAAGTCAATTTCTTTCTGGTTTTTGACTGATTGACTGTGAATTTGGGTGGAATAGCTTAGGGTTAAGTTAGTTTTTATTTTTCTTGGTTTTGCTAGTAGTACGCACCCTCTGCGTTAAGCACAGTGCGTACCTGTATGCACTGCAGCTTTGTACACAGAGCGTACACGCACCTGTGCAAACAGGCTGCCTGCGTACCCTATCAAAAGTTGAGAAAATTTCAATTTTTTCCTTTTTGCCTCTTAGATTTTGTTTATAATTTGTTTTTGCTACCCAAATCCACTGGTTACCTGTCAAAAGTCTTCATCTAAACTTGTTTCATTAGTATCAAGGGTTTTAGTGAAATTCATAGAAGTTCTAGCCCTAGGGTTTGATTTTTGCATTGGTCCTATAGTGACTTTGGCTTTAGAAGTTGTGAAACCTTGGATATCCCTGGTCTTTTCAGTCTTCTTAGGAGTCGGACCTTTCGCAAAATCCACCTGTGTGAGAAACGTACCTTTGTGTTGTCTCTTTGCGGAATTTCGAGAAAGCTTGTTTGTTAAAGTTGTGAATTTCATTCTTAAGAAAAAGAACAAAAGATTTTGATTTTTGTTTTTGACTAGTTTATGATTCTGCATGAACTAGTCCTTGGTTGAATTGTAACTGAGTAAAACATCCTGGAATTATACTTTGTAGGCTTTTGCCTCATTAGGTTTGCTTTTAGGTGAATTTCTCTTAGATTTGCTTTTAGGTAAAATTGATTTGATTGTTATAGATTTTTTAAATTTGATTTTTGTTAAGTAGTTTTACATGCTTTGTTAAAAAAAATACAAAAATCTCTTTTGAAGGAAAGTTTGTTTTAGTAGCATTTGAAGTCTTTGAAAAGAGAAAGGAGTTTTCGTGAAATAATTAGTGGTCATGTGTTGTATGCTTTGGAAAAGATAAAGAGATTGTTTCTTTGATTTTCGTTGCCAAGAAGGTTGTCTTTATATCAATTTTGCATTCTCCAACTCTCTTAGCTAGGGAATTCATTGAAAAAAGAAAAATAGTTTAAATCATCCTAGGTGCATCGTTTTAGTGGATTTGAGTCGAGTCTACACACAATCAGTTTCATCTCCACTACCTTTTGTCCTAAAGAAAAGCCATAAAATTAACGCTTAAAGTAAAATTAACTTAGTAACTTTTTATTTATTAGGGCTCTGAAACACCAATATAGATCAGGCTAGTGTCTTGGAGTAGGAGAGTAATTAACTCTCCAAGACAGCAAAACCAAACAAGTAGCTCATCTTGTGGTAGGATAAATCCAGCTGTTACATTTATGCTCTGGGAAAGCTCCTCTTAAAGGAGAAGCACGAGATCGTGTCCGAACCAGTGAGGGGATCAATCCTCCTTCATTAAGAACGACGCCAGATACGCACGTACTACAAACGGTAAACCTCGGATTATTGTCGAGGAGCCTGGGGTCACTTGTCGGTAAACCTTGGATTATTGTCAAGGAGCCGGCAAGGGGATTGAGCTTGATACTCTGCCCTTGTGTGCTATCAGATCGTAGACTGTTCCCCCAGGTATATTTGTTGCTGTTGGTGACCTTAGTGACCATTATCTTTAGGGTTCTACCCAAGGTGACGGTGGAGGGAAGATCCCACTATACCTGGAGCAGACGTCGGCTAGACTCACTTGGATTTTCCGGGGGGTTCACTTCACTCGAGACGGTTAAAGTGGAGGAACTTGTGCCGGTCTATTCATTAAGCAGGTTGCCGGGGTAACTGTTCCACCCGCCACTTCTGTACTGAATTCGGCGATGTTGGGCTTCATCACCAACTAGTGTTTTCGGTTCGGAAGGCTACTGTTTGTGTATGGTTTGACGCCCTATATTCTTTAGGCATGTGATTCGAATTTGTTTGGTTCTTTAGAGACTTTAGGCGATTTTCTTTGAGATTTTACTTTGTTTGCGTGTGTAGTAGTTAAAAGTTTTTTAACTGTGGCTGAATTACCGAGACAGTCCCGTAGACTTCGGGGCCAGTCTCCTGAGATTGTAACCGTGGCCGATTTGTTGAGGAAGTCCCGTAGACATCGGGGCCAGCCTCCCGAAGACGTCCCGAGTCATTACGAAGGTTTGAAAGTCCTTGTAACTCCTAGTGGCAGTAAAGTAGGTTCACCTGAAGAAGGAGAGTCTTCATTGGTAGTTCATCCTGATTACCAAAGTCTAGAAACAGGTTATAATCCCGAAGCTATTGCAGTTTCCGAGCTTGCTGGTAGTTTTTCATCTACTAGTGATATAGGCGAAGAACCTGAAATATCTGAACCTGTTACTCCAACTTCTGGTGCTCCTGATTCACCTAGGGTAGAAAGAGTCATCACCGAAAATCTTCCTTCTGGCTTGATAGCTATTGAAGAAATTGCTCCAGAAGAAGAAATAGGCGTCCCTATCCCTGAAGATCAACCTACTATTGATCTAAGGGAGCGTGAATCCATTTTTTACAGTCCACCTAGAAGTATTACTTGGTATCTTTCGTTAACTAATTATTTGGACAACTCAGGGTCAAGTTTTTCTCCACCTCATACCCCTTATCCACTTGGAGGTATTTATACTCCTGTAAATATGTCTGGTCAGTCGTCCATGTTTACTCAATCGCCTGAAACTTTCTTGTACGGCGGTCCTTCTGTTCCCTCTGGGTATCAGTCACTTTCTGGCACTTTTGCGGGAGCATCTCCTCAACCCATTGAACATGGGTCATTAACTGGAAACAATGGTAATAAACCGTTGGGCGTAGGAGACATTTACATGATGTCAAGTTCAATTCCCAGTTCTCAACCTCAAGGTGGCCAGTTACCGCCTGGGGGGCAGCCTCAATTAACGCCTGGGGGGCAACCTCAAGGTACACAAATTGTGTCTGGGGGGCAACCTCAAGGACAGTATGTACCCATGGTGCAATACATTCCTCAAGGTCAACCCCAACCTCAATATGTACCCCAAGGTCAACCTCAGTATCAATTTATACCTCAAGGTCAACCCAAGTATCAGTACTTACCTCAAGGGTATCTACCTCAAGGTCAGTACTCGAGTCAAGGTTATCAACCACCCCAAGGTCAATCTTATGTTCTAGGTACGGGAAATGTACCTTTCAATTATCAATCCTACCCTCAATCCGGTTATGGATCTCAATATCCTCAACCTGTTATGGGTCAATACCCCGGCATGAACATAGTGTGGGATCCATCGCAAGTTCAACAGGTATTGCAGCCAAGTGTACAGTTGTCATCTCAAACTAGACAACCCCTAGTTTCTGGTTCACCCCAGCAACCAGTCCAGTCTAATGTTCAAACTTCTATACCTTCGGTAGTTTCCCAGTCTGGGCCTATTGCGCCTAGTACTCCATCTCAAACTACTGCTGCAACTACCGCAACATCTGTTCAGTCTACCACACTTACTTTTGGAGTATCGACAGCTCTGGTTTCTACTGTCTCTGTAACTACACCTCAGACATCTTTACCATCGTCTGGATCCACGATTCAAACTACGGTTCAGATGCCTGTAGGACAACCTGGTTTAAGTACGGTTGTCACTAGTCAACCACAATTCGCTTATCAACCGTACCAGGGACAGTACCAATACGGGCCTGCTGTCCAGCAGCCAGTTTACCAGTATCAACCGTATCCTGGGTACACTTATCAACAACCACAACAACCCCAGTACGGTCCGGTTAATCCTGGTTTTCCGGGAGGATACAATATCCCAAACGCGATTCTTATTCCTAGTTATCCTGTATATCCTCCTCCTGGGATTGATCTCGTGACCCAAAGTTTTAGGGATCCTAATCGGCAATTACCGTTTATCGCAACTTTGGATTTACCAAACTTGTCGCGCCTAACGAACGATCCAATAAATTATCTTCCGTTTTGGCCGCCAATGCCAAATAAGTTGCCCAGTGATATACCCAAGTTCAAAGGTAAATCTGGAGAGGACCCGTCAAATCATGTGATGACTTACCACCTATGGTGTGCCTCTAATTCCATCTCGGATGATTCGATCCGCTTACGTCTTTTCCAGCGTACTCTCATTGGTCTCGTGGCCAAGTGGTACATTGAGTTACCACGGGCCTCTTTTTATAATTTTAGCCAGTTAGCTACCTCGTTCTTAACTCATTTTCAGTTGCCGGTCAGATATGATAATGGCACGGAGTTACTAACTTCATTAAAACAATCGACGTCCACTTATATTTCCGATCATATTCATGAATGGAGACGTCGAAGACGATTAGTGAAAGTTTTTATCCTGGACCAAATCTTAGCTGAATGGTTTGTCAAATCATTGTTACCGAAGATTACTGAAGACGTAGCTAAGGCCGGAGTAGTTACTGAGGAGCAAGTGATTGCTCAAGCGCAGTACCTTGACTTAGTTTACACTCAGTCAGGTACGTTACACGAAAAGATCCCAGATCTTCCTAAGTCAAATCAAATCGTTGCTGCTCCTTCGGGGTCTCATGCCGCTGATGGTATGATTAGTACGGTGAACACTAAAAGCAAGAAGAAGTCTTCAAAGAATTCTTCGCCCATTATAACCTTACGAGACTCCCCAACAGGAGAATCTTCTGCTGAAGTTTCTGCTGATATTCACGCTGTAGAGTCATCTACGGCTAAATCAAAATCCGGTGGGAAAAAGAAAGGTAAGAAGAAGAATAAAGCAGACAAAACTCCAAAGGAAAAAACAGAAAAGTCAGAAACCAATGACGAAAAATGCAAACCTCGATATCCTTGTCTTATTTGTGAAGAGGATCATTTTACAAGAGATTGCCCTCATCGGGCCGAGGTTGTGAAAATCGTCAAGGGTTCCCCAACTCCTGCTGTTTTGAAAGATCCATTTCCAAAGCAGGAGAGTAAGATGATAGGTTCTTCCTCGAGTGCTAGTGAAGAACCCATATTGATGATGTCTCATGTAAGGATTGCGACTCGATCACAAGATTATGGTAGTAAAAGTCCTGTTGATGGCAAAGAAGCAGAAACTTCTCATTCTAATCCATCAACCTCAGCTCTTGGTTCTGATCCACTACAGATCGAGAAGCCTAACCCAGACTTAGTAATCAAACTGCCCGCCAAGGGTGTACTTCGAAGGTCTGCTTTCAATCCACATGCGAGAGCGGCCCAGAATTACAACATTGTTGAGGATTTAGCTGTTTCACCCTCAGCAATGTCGGCTTTGGAAGTGCTGCAATCATGCCCAGCACAACGCAAATTACTTTTGTCGGCTATAGGAGCTGTTGATGTTCAGGACCCGAACCTAATAATCTTTGATCTAGAAAATAGTACACCGCGTTTACCTCATCAAATGGCTTTCCAGATCCCAGTGATAGTCAAAAACAGGCCTATTCATCGGATTGTAATTGATGAGGGAGCTTCCACGTGTATTATGTCGATACAGTGTTGGAGATCGCTTGGCTCTCCTTCACTAAATCAATCCCCGACAATTCTTAAGGCCATTGATGGCCGTGGGTTCCATCCGATTGGCATTCTACGGGATTTGCCTATAGGGGTTGAAGGAAAAACCGTTAGTCTGGATGTGGAGGTGGTTGATGCCCCTCTAGACTACAACCTTCTCTTAGGTTGAAGTTGGTCTTACGCTATGACAGCGGTCGTTTCATCGGTCTTCAGAGTAATAAAGTTTCCATATAATGGCAAGATCGTAACAATAGACCAGCTGGCTTACTTTTCATCCGACCCAGCCTCTTCAGAGAGTATCCAGCATGTCGGTAAAACGACTATCCCTTATAAGGATGTTGGAGTAGGTTTAGTTAAAGATGCCGATTTACTGGGAACTTTTCCTTTTCCTCCAATCAACGCCTTGTCTTCATTTGCATCTATTCATATGATTACTTCAGACACCATTGTTTATGACGATCCTTGGATCGTTCCTTCTGAATCTGAGATAGACTCATTTGGTGATGCTATGCCTTTGAGTCCATATGAAATTGCTTATGAAGCCGTGCAGTCTTTTACCGACCCGCGTTCAACCAAAATCGACCAAATGAATGTGGTCCGTGAGGAATCACTTTTCATGTCAACCTCGGAGTTAATAGCATTTCCCGAAGTTGTGTCATCTGACGAACAACTTTGTGAAGTCCTGTGTGTAGACGATTTACCATGGGAAGATCTCCATCACAGATCTTCGTTTTTACCTGAGGATGATCGTTTTGAAAACGATTTCTCATCAATCTTTACAGCTGAATATGTCAAAGAAGCTCAAAATCCAATCAAACATCCTGATTCAGAGCTGAATTTGGGAAACATTTCTCGAACTATTCCCATTGACATTTCAGTCAAGCCCGGAATTGTTGAGCACATTCATATAGGTGCCTCGTGTTCAGATGATGAAATTCAGACATACAAGGCCCTATTTCAAGAAATGTAGCTGTAAGGACTGACTCAGGGATGGTCGAGATGGATGACAGGTATTTTACAGATGAATGGTTTATTTGCAGTGACCTCTTGAACACATAACGACACGACAGATGGCTTGGTGACAATTGACCCAAAGTTAATACCCGGAACCGGTTGAAGATTTTCAATGTGGTTTGATCAACTGTTAGGCAAAGGATTTCCCAACCCAGGTGAATGAAAAGTGTCGTGTTCAAGAGTGGTGATAAGGTTTCTTCTGAGACAAAGGATAACAAATAGGCTTATTTTTCTCTCTTTTCCCCCACCATTTCTGGCAAGTACCTCTTTATTTTTTACAAGCTTGAGGAGGATAACATATGCTTGATTATAAGCTCATCCTTCGGATGAGTCCAACTTAGTTTAGATTCGAACCCTAAGAAGGAGTGGTTCGTTCCTGTTTGTAATCGAACAGGTCCTTTACTGCGAACTTATAACAAGCATAGTTTTCCGTTTCAAGCTTGCGTAAACATGAAACCGAATCCGAGCATAGTTCTTTTCCTGTGTCAAGCTCGTTAAAAAATGAAACAAATCCTCCTCTAATTGAGTCAAGAGTTTGACAAGATCTCGTAGATGTTAAGTTGTATATTTAGGTTAGTTATTTTAGTTTTTTCTTACAGTTTTAGGTCGGGTCTTTCAAATGATCTCGTCACTGAACCTTCATTCCATCCAGCTAATAATTACCAGCAGTGTACATGTAACCCTCACTCGGCCGGGGGGCATGCGTATATCATCCTTGCGGTAGATTATTTTACTAAGTGGGCCGAGGCGATGCCTAAATTCGAGGGGTCACATTTCGATCATACTGAGCTTTCATACGTTTTGCATGAGTCTCGATCGCCAATGCAGCATCACGTCGAGTCTCATCTAATTGAGCTAAGTATAATAAACGCTTCTCCTCTTCGGAAGTAGCTGGAAGTAATTCGACGGCCATTTGAAGTGACAGGATTTCGCATTCAATGGGCAGCACAGCTTCCAAACCATAAACTAGTTTGAAAGGAGTGAACCCTGTTGATGTTTTCACTGAGGTTCGGTATGCCCAAAGCGCTGAAAATAACATGTTATGCCAATTCGACCGATGAATACCAATGATTCGTCGGATCATGATAACTAAAACTTTGTTGATGGACTCAACCAGACCATTCGCTTGTGGATAATAAGGAGTTGAGCTATCGTGACGCAAACCAAGTTGGCCTGTAAGTTCTGTCATCATAACGTTTCGAAAATGGCGCCCATGGTTAGTGATTATCGCTTGTGGGACACCAAACCTAGCAATAATGTGATTGAATATGAAAATTGCAGCTGTTAGAAATAATCATACATGTAAATTTAAAAACATTTCATCACACATGTTTAACAAGATAAGCCGGTAATAATGATATATATAGATAGGAGTGTGTCAAAAATACATCGTCTTCGATCATAGGTTGAAAAACACCTTATGATCGGCAAAAATGATAAGTACAAAAAACCAAAATGTCGCATGTGTCTACAAAAACGACCATCCAATCACTGGTGATGCTCTCTATATGACACCACTGCACGAGCTACCCTACACAAGAACCTTCTAAAAGGTCCTGGGACTGCGACTACGTAGCGCTGAAGCCTGATAGGAATATCGTCTATAGTAGTCTCTGGTATATCTGCCGTCAGACGCTCTAGGTCTTGTTCCAACTCAGCTAAGGTCTCTGTGGCCTCGTCCTGTGGGGCCGGCGCCGCTGCAACTGGTAGTCTCCTCTCGAAAGGCCGGAGATTGGCTGGACGACGTGGGCCTACATCTGCATTTTGAAAATTATTACTGTCAGTTTTGAGACGATATAAAAAACAAAAAAAAAATAGATAATTTAAAAACTTGTGAAAAATGAATTACCTGTGTCATCCCATTGTTCTCCCGGTGGAAGAACCATGTCCAGATCTCCAAGAAAATCAACTCCGGCATAAGGAAAATCCTGTATCGAAAAGACCTGGTCCTCTAACCAGTGAAAGTACTCCGGTCTAAATCGGACAACCTCCGTGCCCTCGTCAGGATGACGGGCCATAACCGCAACCCATCGCGTCAATTTGGGCTCTCGGGGAAGCCCAGCCTCAACAGTGAGATGCTGTGGGATCAGCATCGGAACCCTCTCTAAAGAAAAACTCACAACTAAAGCCCCATAACCAAAGGTCTTCAGCTGTCTGTTTTTGGCTTTAGTCAGTTGGCTTTTTACGTTAGCCAACACAGCATCACACCAGTTGAAAATGGTGCCTCGATAGCAATCAATCGCCATCCGCATCTGGGATCCAGTGGCAATGTGCAAAGCGGCAGCCCCGCAAAGTCTGGTAACTGTAAAAGCAATGACCATAAGTTCAGGGCGGGATATAGTTTTGATCTCTATCCCCTTCTCCTGGTTCTGCGTGTTGCACCACTCTAGTCGGAGACTAGCAATGGACTGGCCACCCGGCCTAGTCCCGGACAGAGTCAAGTGTTCGCCCCTCTTGGGCAAACCAGTGAGAAAGTAAATATCTGAGAGCTCTATCTCGAGCTGGTGCCCTCCAATGTAAAAGCACTGGTCCTGGACGTTCCATCTCTCTACCAGCCACTCTAGAAAGCGCACCTGGGCCCTCATGCCAGGTATGGCCCAGTATTTGTAAAGGTCGCATGCCTTCAAAGCATCAATGGATGGTTGATGATTAATGGTGGCCAAATCAACATCTTCGTGCTCTCTCTCGCGCCAATCAAGCATGGTGGGCAATCTACACACCAAAAAACATCTGTTAGAGTCAATGAAATCAAAAAAATTTGGTCCATTTTGAAGAAATTGGGGTTTGAAAACTCGTTTTGCGGGGTACGCACCCCACCTTTAGGAACAGGGCGTGGGTACGCTGGTTACCTTAAGGCAAGGTGCGTACGCCCGGCATTTTCCCAACTGTGAAAATGTCGGGGTACGCGGGTCACCAGTGGAGCACCTGCGTACCCCGGAAGGCGGACCTTGAAACCCCAAAGCCTCCAAAAAATGAAACTAGGGCCTAAAAACAAATTATAAACGGATGGAAATGAAGAGGAGGATGTTGTAGAATACCTGATGAGACGGCGTTCGATTTCGACAGTCAGATTCTCCGCAATGTCCACGGGAAGTTTCTTGCCAAAAGCCCTTTTTCTCTCCTCAACAGTAAAACGGTAAAAATGAATTGGTAAAACCCCTTTTTATAGGTTTTTTGGGTAAATAAATGGTAAATTTGTTCATTTTTCACCATGAAAAGGTATTTTTCAAAGTATTTTTACCTATCTTAAACAGGTATGAGTAATGTGTTGGTTTCTGTGCAGGATAAAGGATTTTCAGGGAAAATTGTCATTTTTTACAAACAAAAACATCAGAGTCATCTTTTAAGCCCTTTTCTGACTCCTAAAACATGAAAAGATTGCCGAGCGTTTCTTTTACACTCGTTAAAACGGAATTAAAAGACGGTCCCCTTATAGCCCTTTTTTGACCGTAAAAACAGGAAAAGATTGCCGGATTTTTGTCATTTCAAATTTGATATTGGAAATAAAACGACGTGTACTTGATCGCTTTTTACTTTTCAAGTCAAAGACACTAATTATGAAAGTACTCCTTGGTCGTAAAAGATCAAGCGGTTCTCTCAAGTATTATTTTATACTTTTTCGGGCTTGGGAGACACAAATTTATGAAAAAGTTCAACCCTGGAGTCTTCTTAAGTTTTTTCAGACTCTCTAAAATTGAAAAACGTCGAGTTTCTCCTATACTGGACTCGTTAAAATTTCACAGTAAAGGACCTGTTCGATTACAAACAGGAACGGACCACTCCTTCTTAGGGTTCGAATCTAAACTAAGTTGGACTCATCCGAAGGATGAGCTTATAATCAAGCATATGTTATCCTCCTCAAGCTTGTAAAAAATAAAGAGGTACTTGCCAGAAATGGTGGGGGAAAAGAGAGAAAAATGAGCCTATTTGTTACCTTTCATCTCAAAAGAAACCTTATCACCACTCTTGAACATGACACTTTTCATTCACCTGGGTTGGGAAATCCTTTCCCTAACAGTTAATCAAACCACATTGAAAATCTTCAACCGGTTCCAGGTATTAACTTTGGGTCAATTGTCACCAAGCCATCTGTCGTGTTGTTATGTGTTCAAGACGTCACTACAAATAAACCATTCATATGCAAAATACCTGTCATCCATCTCGACCATCCCTGAGTCAGTTCTTACAGCTACATTTCTTCAACTTGATTTATGATTTCGTGTTGTGGGCTTGCCTGCAACGGGTCGCTTTCTATCGACATCAGCACATTATCTAGAAGGATGACCTAGAAATCGTCAGTACCTTGAAATCTGCATGCATCAATGGCAGGTTTCTCGCCTTTGACGACAATTTACATCATTGACTTTTGATCGAAGGATTCTGTGACATGTTCGACATCAACGCATTCATTCGCATCTCATGGATTGTACTGGGTACTTTGAGAACCACTGACATCACTGGTGGTCTCTCTCACACTTGTTAACAGTTTACATCATCGACTGGTAATCAAGTGGTTTCTACCATGTTCGACATCAACTCATTTATTCGCATGGATAGAATCGTACCATTTCGAGAAGTAGAAATGAAGACCCTGGATCTAGTTTCCACCATCCAGGCTACGAGGAGTTTTGTATTCATTATACAGTAGACTAATCATAAACAGATGGCTGCGTCCATACTGTGTCTACATGAGTCTATGATTATGATGTACTGCGAAATCATTCCTATATCAGAGCAGTAGTTAGTTTGTTAGTTAAAGTTTTCAATCTGAGTATGGGAATGCCTACCTCAGCGATGATATGATCTTACATATGTATTTTGTGTTGAATATTTTCAGGTTCCGACTGGGCTCTCCACAAGATAATCCTTGAAATGATAAAGTACTTCACCCTTCCTAGATGATATGAAACCCTAATCTACTACAAGCTTCGCACTTTAGGGGGAAATCTGTTACACTAAAATTTGTCACCATGACTATTTGCAGTTAGTATGGCTCCATCAACTGTCATACTATCCTCCTTGGCAAGTCTTATACCTCTGCTACTCATGTCAAACTCCAAGAAAGAGAGAAAGTCTTTAAAAAACTATATAACTCTGGGTACGCAGTTTCTCTTACCCTTACCTACGTGTACGCACCTCAAGTTCACAATACCTACGTACTTGTACGCTCTGTCTGTAAAGGGGTGGGTGCGTACTCCTGTAAAGGTCAAAAGGCGCAAGTTTTACTTCAAAAAAGTTACTTGTGGTCGATTCTAGAGCATTCTAGAAGATGGTTTGACGTGTATTGAGCGCCTCCAGATGGTTCATGCATCCCAAAGAATGAGGAACTTATCCCATCAAGAGGGGAGCTATCCCATTCAAAGAGGGGCTTATCCCATTGATGGTGGACCTGATTAACTTCCTCCAAAGCATTATAAATACAGGCATTGGGCCAGAGGGAGGGGAGGTTGAAAGCTGAACATTCCTAAGGGTAGATGCTGCTGAAATTAGGACTCCCTTATAGAGCTTGAGAGGAGAGATTCCCATCCTTTCTTAGCTTCATTTGGAAGTGGGTGAGCTGATCAAAGTAAAGGAGAACTCTTGCTGGACCCTGGGAGGGACCTGCACAACACCAAGGGACTGGTTGTAATGGTTTCTTTTGTTTCCACTTAATACAATTAAGTTCATTTTTCTCAACAAGTTGTTATATATAATTTGTTTCATATATTCCTTGGTCTTTATGATGAATATGTTTTATTTTATGAGTTATTCAGGTGCTATGTAATCGTTTGCTTGTTAGTGAATGCAGGTTTCAAAGAGAAGGAGGAGCTCATCTGGATCGGAGAGGCTGGACTGCTACAAACAGCATTGAACTAAAGGTATGTTTTAAACACCCGATTGCTTGTATTCTAAATGCATATTTAGGGAAAGATAGTGCTTAATTGTCTTGTTTGTCATTAGAAAGCCTTAGCTTCTAGGGAGGTCGGTTTTGTCCGCAAAATTGACTCTTTCCACATGACACTCTGACCTATGTTCAGAAGGTTCAAGAGAATATGCTTATGCTTACAAAAGATGTTGATGATTTATTGATTCAAAGGGTATTAATTAAACAGACAATTCATTAATCCATTCTCTTTATATTATCACTTCAGATGCTTATAGGAATAGATTGAAACAAAATTATTCCTACCTAGTTATCTCTGTAAGACATAATAATATGAAGGAAAACATAATGAGTGTTACTGGAAAAACTTACAGGAAACACAAATTGTGTAAAACAAAATTCAGAATCCTTTTCTTTGTATTAAGGTTCCAAAAAAGTCAAGTACATCAAGTGTTCAAAAATTGTTCATCAAGGGTGCAACCTTTCTTTAAGGATGTCACTCTTCTTCAAGGGTGCAACCCCTCTTCAAGGATGCCACTCTTCTTCAAGGGTGCAAGCTTTCTTCAAGGATTCCACTCTTCTTCAAGGGTGCAACCTTTCTTCAAGGATGCCACTCTTCTTAAAGGATACAACCCGTGATAACTCATGAAGAGAGTTATTTATACAATAGTAGAACTAAGAAAATATCCTAAACTAATTTTACAAAAATAGGTTATTATGAAATCAAAATAAAGAGTGCTAGTTGATTTGGCACTATTTTGATGATGTGTTGTTGGTGAATATCATTGAAAAAACTAAAAATTGTTGAAGATAGCTGACTGTTCCTCCAAAAGCTTAATGTTGTTTGATTAGCTGTTGGATGTCATATTTACTTATGACCTTTCATCTGATAGACTTTCATCTTATACTCTTTAACCTTGTTGACCTGTCAATATCCTTTATTGTGCTTTTTACTTTTACTGTACATTTCAAGTTTTTACCGTGTACTTCAATAGTAAATCATTTAGTTTTCCACATGTCTTAGCATTTGGAAGTTGATATTGATCATCTTCCTGTATATTTCATATGTTTGTCTTTTAACTGTATGTTTTATCTGCCTCCTCTGTTTTAACATTTACTATCTCTGTGTAAATGATTTCTTCTTTTCTTTAACCATTACTATGTAAATTGTTTCCTTCTGCTCTGTGATAATTGTCTTTTTCTTCTGAATAAAGGATTTTGAATGGATTTCCTTTTGAATCTTGCAATAAACAGTGTTTTAGATTAGTATCAAACTATTTATCCAAACTTCTGGCCTTCTACTAATCACCTGCAAAATACAACAATTGTTAAGAAAAACACAGGTTGGCAGGGAGGGCCACAATGGCTTTAGGGAACAGGATATTGTATGGACAAAGTCTCGGCAGTGTTTGGAAGGTAATCGGTGCTCGAATTGAGTTGCAGATGTTTAGGGTGGCGCAGGAAGGGTTAAACGGGTTTCACTGTGTAAACAGGAAAAAGAGCAAAAATGAGGGTCTTTGGCGTTTAAACGGGAAACTTTAACTTTGGTGTGGAAATTCATATTGTGAACAGTGAGTGGTTTCATCATACGCGGGGAGGCAGTTTCGAAGGCCATCACACCACTTTTGAGTGAAGGGCGCTATTTTTTGGAGAGCACACAAGTTAACATGAGACTACCACGTAGCCAAAAGGCGCCTGAGCAAAACCACGAATCTCGCATGCCCTCGAGCTAGTAAAGGTCAGAGATCGGGAGTGCAGGATATGGTTGTGTGTCATTAGATATGGGTGTGAAAGATCTAACGGCTATCACGTGGTGGAGTTGCACAGAGGTGAATCGAGTGGAGATTAGCGGGGGTTTATTAACCGCACCAAGGGTGGGTTAAAAGGTCTTATATCGGGAAAATGTTAATTTGTGGAGTTAAAGTTAAATAATGCGGGGTGAAACGAAACTTAGGCTAAAGGGGTCATTATAGGTTAAAAGGGTTTTGTCGGAAAAATATGAATGGCGAAGTTAAAGTTAAATAAAATGGAGGGGGGAATAAAAGTTAGGATAAGAGGGGTTTTATGGGTTTTAAGGGAAATTACTAGGGGAAAGTGATTTTTTCAAGGGAAAAGGGTTTCACACTAGGAAAAAGGGGTTTTTGGGTAGGAGAATGGGTTTGGAGGGTAATTTTCTTGGAAAATGTGTGAAACCAAGGAGAAAAGGTGAAAATGAAGGAAAAAGGGTATATTCTTAAGAAATGATGGGATAATGGGGAAATTAGTAAATAATTAGTGGGGCGTGAAATGGAATGAGTGTAAATTAACGAAATCAACTTGTGAACATCTTTTCACTTTCATAATTGCTCCTGCACATTGAAACATTGGATTAAGCGTGATAAACGTGCTTATGCTTCAATCAACTTTGTACTTCTGCAACCTTTCTTCTACCTACCCTTTACTTATCCTAACATTTTTTCTTCACTTAATTGGGTGAATTTAGGCTAGCAAACCCTTTTCTTTCATTTTTTTTTGAAAGTAAAACTATCTAATTCTAACCTTATAACATCGAAGGGCTCAGATTAAACTAATGAGCTCCTTATTATTCTCTACCTAACTACTGATCTGCCAAGATTAAATAGTTTGGCTAGATCTTTATTCTCTAACTATAAACGTGAAATTTAAAGCCTGAACTAGTCAAGATTAAACTATTTGACTGTCATGGGTTGTGGCATTTATGACACACAACCATTATTTTGCATAATAAAATAAAAAGTAGTGGCACTTGGTCTTGAACACTTTCATGATCTATTTTTTTCTTTTTTCTTTTCTCTCCAACCTAACATTTTATTTTTTCCTTCATTTTTTAGGGCATCTATTCTAACATTTTCTTTGATATGGACGTATTTATCAAAATATTTCCTAACATTTTTATTTAGTATTCTTTTTGTCCATACCCTAGCTTAACATTTTTTGGACTAATTTATTCTAACTTACCAAAACCAAAAAATGCTACAACAATTTCTTTAACCTTACAAGTAAGCCATTACTCTCTGTAATGTTTCTCATCCAGCAAGTGTCTTTGATGATTCCTCAGCTGGTTCAATTTCTCTAGAGCTCAATCCCTTTCAGTTTTGATCATTTGTACATTGTGTGAGAGTGAATTCTATCTTTACACCTCTAACCCTTGGAGGAATTTCCCCAGTGCTCACCATTGTTTCTTTCCACCTCACATGCGTGAATGAATTCTCTACCCTTGCAGACTTGTTTTTTTCTCTCCCTAACATACTAATTGTTTTCCTTTTTCCAAGGCCCACGCAAGTCAACTGCCTTAGACAACGCATCCCATGTGGTCTTTAATATTTTATCCACTTCTTGCTTGTTATTAGAGCTTAAAGGACACATGGACATGTCCTCTTATTTTTAGTTACATTTATTGCTTAATAAACTCAATTAAAACCACAGAGGCAATCAGGGCTAATATTTAAACACAACCCATTGCTCAAGCAATCTCCCTCATTAATAAATTTGAATTTGTGTCCCTTCTCTTAGCCTTTATTTAATTACAAGTTATTTACAAAGGGAAAAAGATTGACTAGGGGATGTCACAAGGATTCACCAAAGGTATATATGGGGCATTGCTCAGTCTAGGAAGTTGAATCGATTATCTAGGTGATCTTTCAATTTTCTTTTCATGGCAAGCACCATATGGGTCTGCAGTCCACTATCCAAGTGGTTAACAACTCTCTCATGAGTTCGTGCATTTGAAACTTGTTTGACTTATGGATGCTCTTTATGAGTTAAGTTGATATTTTGAGAAATACCTTTCTTAATATCATGACTTGATGTTTAGGGATGGAACTAGGGTCTTTTCATTTCTAAGCCTTTCGATGCTTGGGAGATCTATAGCATCCAAATCCAATTTTTCATGCTCATTAATAAATTGATAATTCCCTGATTCTATCATCAAAATTTCCTACATAACTAGTTCTACTACCTCTTTAGGGTTGCAAGGAAAGGGCATTGATACCTCACAAGAGTCCTTGAGGTAATTCAAGTCTAGAATTTCAATGTTGAGAAGTGAGGTGTCTATGCGAATGGATGTAGAAGTAAGGTCGGAAAGCGGGTTGAAATTGTTGTTGGTTTTTTGGGCTTTACTTGAGTGTGGGGTTGTAGGAGGGGCACGAGAGTTTTGACAATGTCTAACTGGTTTGGAAAATCCTTTCACATTAATTTTATTTAGATGATCAACAGAAATAATTGGGCAAAGATGGGGGAAATGTAGACAATCCTATAAATTCACAAGCTCATGTAATCTACTAAAACAAGAGACAATAATATACCTCTACTCTTACCCGGATGCGGGTGACTCTACCAGCATTCAATGATGGACTCCGCCAAACAGACATCTGGCCTGACGGATGGCAGGCGGAAGGTATGCAGGGTACGCGTCGTAGGATGGCGTATCAAGTTCAGGGCAGAGGAATTAAATCCTGAGCAGTCTCGAATTTGGTTTGAAATCAATGCAAGCATGGCTGCACTGCACACAATTTGGCTCATTGGCATGGATCCGCTCAACGCCCCTGTCGCAGTTAATGACTCTGTTTATTATGAAGCAAAGCCGCTTCAGATCCCCTGTCTGGTCTTTCGGGTCTGGATGTTAGATTGGCTCTGGAAACGCCCTGAATTTTTCAGCGCTCTTACTACTTCTGGTTTGCTCTGTTTCAATCGTTCTCCCAGTTCTTTTGCCTCTGTAATCATGCCTCGCAGCCGAGGAATCCCGCGTCGAGGAAGTCATTCAGGGAACAGAGGTCGCCCTTCTCGACCTGCTCCTCAGAATGTTGCTCCCATTGCCTTAGCTCCTCCTTCATCTCCGCCTCTGGATCAAGATAGGCTTCTCCCGAATAATTCATACCAGACCTCCAGGTTTACATTCCAAAGTCGGCTCAACAGGCCTGTGGTGACAGTAAATTTTACCATATTTGTCTCGGAGGAGGAGAGCAACCAGCTCAGTTCGACTCCTTCCGTCTCCTCACATTCTCAGGATGATAGTGTTCTGCTAGGGGACCTGACAGGGATAGTGTTTCATGCGGACCACATGCAAGAGGATGCCCCTGTTTCGGAAGCGCCTCAGCAGCCTGATCCAACTCAGAAAGATGCTTTAGTTTGCGGGCCATCTCAAAGAGCAGTTAGTATTCTACATTTGGTTACTAATCCTGATGGAGGTGCGCCGGCACTGGACGAAGACGGTCTCGTGACCTGGGCAGCTTCTACTAGCCAGGTAAATGAGGATACGCCAGCTTCACCAAGTCATGCAGATTAATCACAGCTCCTTTCTGCCGGGTGGCCTTCTCGCTTATATGCTATGCAATTTTGGTCTTGTGTCTTTGATTCTGAAGTTAGAGGTCTATGTCTGGTTCATTCTCATGCTTCAGGCAGTAACAACAGCCAATACAGGCTTTATTTTTTGTCTTAAAAATGGCTATGCTAGTTGCTACTTTGTTTTTTTGGTCAATGAAGGTTATGACGATTGTAGTCCTGGTAAATTTTGTCAGTATGTCAGGGACCAAAGCCAAATTTTTGAAGTCTGTACTGTAAATCTGGTTGAAGGTCTGAACTGTAATGTCCCTGAGTTTTTGGTTGAGGAATGGCCTCGGCCTCCTCTGAGGTCTTGACCTCATTGTATATATTTTTTCACCTTTTTTAATAGAATTAGTATTTACGGAGAAAAAAAAATATACCTCTACTCTTTACAATGGAAGCAAATAAGGATTGAGAAAAATAATAATTGACAAGAGGAAAATAATCAATGGCACATAACACAATAAATATCTAGGGAAAGCCACACCTCAAAACCCCACTATCTATATTTCATTAATCAGAAATCCAAGATGATAATACAATGCTTTTTCTCACAAGAACAATCCGAGCACTCAGTAAAATCAATCTCCCAGCTCACAAGCAAGCTCAAGCCAAATCTAGGCCTCTTCTCTACTCTCCAAATCCCTATTTCCCTACCTCCTTTGTGAAATAATTTGGATAAATACAATATGCTCTGCTCAACCCTGAGCTTAACTTGCATAAGTACTTCCTATCCTCCGCTTGATGACTTCCTTTAGCCAATACATAGCCAAATTTCCAAGCCTCCAAGCTTCTAATTCTTTTCACAATTCCTCAGAGAATTAGCCCATATTTAAAGGGTACTTCGTCATCCAAAACTGCACAATCCCTTCAAGGATCAGTTCCTGATTCCATGCACTATCAATACAACTCAGAAAATTATACAACAAATAGTACATTGTTCCTGCACTCTAGTCTCAATTGGGTCTTTCTCATAATCGACATGCATGAGTTTCTGATGAGGGAATCTTTAGTTAGCTGTAGTAGCACTATTTGAGTGCTCCAATGCATCAACTAATTGTTAACTCACTATTAGTTCCTCAAACATTTTAGAACTAATTTCACTGGACTTAACTGAGTAAATTGAGTTAACTAATTACAATTCATACTTAACTCATCCTGGACCCATATAATATAGGGAGAACATATACATGACTTCAGAAAGAATTCCAACTCAAAATTCCTAAGTTAACTAAGTCAACTCACTCTAGTTAACTATTACAAGTTGCTATGAGAATAAAATTCGATTTTAATTTTCAGTTTAATTCAAGGACAAATTAAACTGGAATTTTTGAATTATATTTTTATCATTTCTTGTTGCTATTTTCAACAGTCCCTCTCAACAAGAAAGGAATTCAACTTGATCCTAATCCTGAACCTTTGGAATGTTCTTCATCGAACACTTCTCTCTAATGTTGTTGCTCCAGCAACTCCGGAAATAGAAAAACATGCAACCTGAATTATAATGATGCCTCTATCATCAAATTCTTTGACTATTATTGCCTCTGTCAACTGAAGACTTTGCACTTCTATTGACTCTGCCTTTATGCACTATTGTCAACCCTCTCTGTGTTTCTTCAGTATCTGACTGCACTAGCCTCTGTCACTTTGATCTATGACTGCATCAATCCCACTGATTCCTTTCTTTACTATGTACTTTGGCCACCCGTAGCAAGGTACGATGCATGAGATAAAACCACTCAATGGACCCTGACCAATTTCATCCCATTTGGGACTATCACTTCAAATCTCCCCATCTCACACTTGGAGGTATGGCTGCATGTGATCCCTCTACCCACTTGGCTCAAAGTTTCTCCCTAGTAGAGGTCTACGTGTGACTGGATGCCTCCAATTGATCTCCTCTCAGCTTCTCCAATTGTGGCTCCTCCACAATTCTCTGAGACTACTTCTAAGACTACTTCTTCTCTACTTGAGTGGATCTCTCCACTCTGTCTCCTCGCAACTTCTCTAGTTGTGGCTGCTCCACAACTTCCTGAAGCTGCTTCAGAGGCTTCTTCTGGGGCTACATGTTGAGAGGTAATTTACTCTCCCTCTCAACCACCAAGACTTTAACCTTTTCCTTGATCCTCAAGACCTTGCATGCATCTTGAACCTCAAGAGCATACAGGTTCTTGGCTAGCACACCAATCTCTTTCATGAGTCCTTCCATCATGAGATCTTCTGGAAAAATAGCTAATTTTAAATCAAAGATATCTCCCTCATCCGAACTCTGATTCAGTTGATAGTTTTTTTCAATTTGGGTATTTTTTCGCAAAGAATCCTAATATGCTATTTGTTTATGAAAATTGTGCAGAAAAACTCTCAGATCTTCTCTACAGAGTCCTGGCCCAAAACTCAAAACTTCGAAATCTCCTCTAGTATACTATTCTCAGCTCTGATACCATGTAGAAAATCTTGTAGATTCACAAGCTTATGTAATATACTAAAACAAGAGACAATAATCTACTTCTACTCTTTACAATGGAAGAACATAAATATTGAGCAAAACAATAATTGACAAGAGGAAGACAATCAATGGCACATAACATAATAAATATCTAAGGAAAACCACAACTCAAAACCCGACTACCTATATTGCATTAATCAGAAATCCAAGATGAGAATACAATGCTTGTTCTCACAAGAACAATCCCAGCACTTAGTAAAATCAATCTCCCATCTCACAAGCAAGATCAAGCCAAATCCAGGCCTCTTCTTTGCTCTCCAAATCCCTATTTCCTTGCCCCCTTGGTGACAGAATTTGGATAAATACAATATGCTCTGCTCAACCTTGAGCTTAACCTGCAAAAGTACTTCCTATCCTCCGCCTGATGACTTCATTTGGCCAATACTTAGCCAAATTTCCAAGCCTCCAAGATTCTAATTATTTTCACAATTCCTGAGAGAATTAGCCCGTATTTAAGGGAGAAGTCATCATCCAAAATTGTGCAATCCCTTCAAGGATTAGTTCCTGGTTGCATGCAGTATTAGCACAAGTCAGAAAATTATACAACAAATAGTACATTGTCCCTACACTCTAGTCTCAACTGGGTCTTTTTCAAAATCGACATGCATGAGTTTCTGATGAGGGAATCTTTAGTTAAGTGGACTATCACTAGTTGAGTGCACTAATGCATCAACTAACTGATAACTCACTATTAGTTCCTCAAACAGTTTGGAACTATTTTAACTGGACTTAACTCAATAAACTGAGTTAACTAATTAAAACTCATATTTAACTCATCCTAGACCCCTATAAAATAGGGAGAACATATACATGACTTCAAAAAAACTTCCAACTCGAAATTCCTAAGTTAACTAAGTCAACTCACTCTAGTTAACTATTACAAGTTGCTATGAGAATAAAATTCAATTTTAATTCCTAGTTTAATTCAAGGAAAAATTAAACTGGAATTTTTGGATTCTATTTTTATCATTTCTTGTTGCTATTTTCAACACTCCCTCTCAATAAGAAAGGAATTCAACTCGATCCTGATCCTGAACCTCTGGAA
The DNA here is from genome assembly GCA_031772625.1 of Pinus tabuliformis. Taxonomy (NCBI): domain Eukaryota; kingdom Viridiplantae; phylum Streptophyta; class Pinopsida; order Pinales; family Pinaceae; genus Pinus; species Pinus tabuliformis. Next base: position 753,658,127 of record CM062812.1, read on the forward strand.
TGTTTTTCATGCAACACTTCTCTCTAGTGTTGTCGCTCCAACAACTCCAGAAATAAAAGAACATCCAAGCTGAATTAGAATGATGCCTCTTTCATCAAAGTCTTTGACTACTATTTTCTTTTTCAATTGAAAACTTTGTGCTTCTGTTGACTCTGCCTTTATGCATTATTGTCAACCCTCTCTACGCTTCTTCAATATATGACTGCACTAGCCTCTATCACTTTGATCTCTGACTGCATCAATACCACTAATTCCTCTCGTACTTTGGGCTCCCATAGCAAGGTACGATCCATGAGATAAAACCACTCAATGGACCTTGACTCGATATGGCTGCATGTGATCCCTCTACCCACTTGGCTCAAAGTTTCCCCTACTAGAGGTCTCTGTGTGACTGGATCCTTCGACTCGATCTCCTCTCGGCTTCTCCAATTGTGGCCAATCAACAATTGTCTGAGACTACTTCTTCTCTGCTTGAGTGGATCTCTCCACTCGATGTCTGTTGAGGTATAAAAGATGTCTTTTTAACTCCAATTTATCCTACATTAATTATCAATCCAGGTGTGATTTTCTATTTCAAGAATGTACTCAGTCTGAGGTCGTCAATTCAATCCAAGATTAATGTTTTCCAATTTGCAGTACAATGCTTCGAATATAGGAGTAAATGGATGCTTGAAATAAAACCTACTTGCAATTTAAAAGAAACTTAATTCTCTGAAACTAAATCATTCACTTAAGAAATTAACAGCAATTATCGATCAAGGATGCAGTAGAATTAACTCTTTCCTTTGTCAACTGATGTAAATGAAATCAAACATAAACAAGATCCTCAATATGAGAACTATGATAGTGATAGCCAATGTTCTTTACAGTTGTTGATCTTACACTTCACAGTAAAACAACTAATTGGAAATAGCAAGAAATTAAATCAACAATGCTGCCAATAGAAATGGAATAAATACGCTGATTGTAATAATGCTAAAAGGAAAAACCAAATACTTGCAAAAAGGAAATGAGCAACAATGTTATTTAGTAGAAATTAACAACAATCTATAATGAACAACAAAGTCAGTTTACTAGAATGAACAATGAAGCTTTGTAATTGAAATGAACAGCATAACAATATAGTTTGCAGAAAGTAATAATCTTATTATGATGAAAAGGAACGAGAACGCAATTCAGTTATAGTTACAACTATTCATAAACTCTGGAAACCAACAACAGTAAAGTAATGCGATTTAAATGAATGAAAACCAAACCAAACCATCACACGACTGCGATTGTAAAGTAATGGTATAGATAGCAAGTGGATCCACCGGGCCAGGCCCTTAGCTGCTAGGGAAGCACTATTGGACTACTTCAGTATAAACGAACGAAACAACAACTGACTTATGTATTAACCATGTGAAAATGTTACATGTAATCATACTCTGTTTTAATCAACAAGAGTCGATGATCAGAGAAATACAATAGCGAATTCTGAATAATGATAAGTGATCACCCTTAATCTTTACAAGCGCTGTCCCTTTTATACTGTACGGGCGGATATAACAAGGAATAACAGATAGACTATAAAACAACGATCCCTCAGGATCAAGAGATCCTAAGGGATACGCTCCATCCTCTAACTCCAATTGATCCATTTATTTTCTTGCGCTGATGCTGTGATTTTCCATCCTTATCCTTAACTGTGTGCTTCGATCCTGATTTGCTTGTCTGGATACAACTTCCTGGTGAAGGAACAACAATTACTCTGTTTTGTCTTTTCCTTCAAAATGGTAGTTTTCCATTTCTTCCATTTTCTGCATGGAAAAAGACAATAGTTAACTTATTTGCAATAATCAATAACTCCCTAATTTTTGCTATAATTCTTTGATATATTATCATCTTAGGAATAAAAGGAGTTATGATAAAAGGAAAATATAAATAAATAAATGGCAAATTCATACCTTTTCCATAGCTCAACACACCCCCTTGCTTACCATTTTTCATGGCCTCATGAAAACCATGTAATTTGCATGCAAAGCAGTCAAGGAATAGGCTGGAAAGGGATTGCCATGCAATGGTCGAAAACCATGATTTGTAGGTAAAACTTCAAAAATGGCCACTGTCTACCCTTCAGGCAACTCATATATGGCCTTGTACCCCTCTGCAGGATACTAGATAATAGGGTTGCGAAACCTACAACCAAGCCAATATGGGCCTTCCCTCAAAATGAGGTTACTATAAGTAACCAGGAAAGCTGTAGCTAACTTGAAGTTCTTGTAATTGAATGGCTCTCTATCTTGTATATTCTGATTGGAAGTCTTCCATCTGAATTTAACTGTTGCCAAGGAATTGTCTTTGATAGAGAGGAAATCTTCTACCCCTTGCTGGACAATTTCTTTGTGGATGGGTCCCAGGGTTTGAATCACTCCTTCCTTTTTCATTAGACTTTTATGTTTAGCCCACAATTGCAATGGGTTTTTTGGTTCACCCCTAACCTAGAGGTCTAACCCATTTTCTTGTCTTTGAAAAGTGTTATGGGCCTTGAGCTACTTTAATTGGTTAACAATGAATGAAATAAATGCTTGAAATTGTATATCACCCAAAAAAGAACTAGGATTCTTCTCTATTTCCCCTTCCAATATAAAATTATGTAAATAAAACTCACAGAGTAATCATTGAACTTTTACTCCATGGTGTTTACAGCAATTTATAAAATCATCAATAGTTTTTAGTTCTATAGATTTCCCTGCCTTCACAGCCTTAATTTTTAATTGTAAATATCTTTCTAACAGAAACAAGGCATAGTTTTTGGCAGGTGACCTACATGCTAGAACATCTGTATATAAAGAACAGAGAGTATCCATTTGATTCCTGACTGTTTTCAGGTTGTTTTTTACCTCTTCAATTTTTTCTTCTGCCCTTCGATATTTATCGAAGGCTTCGTTCTCTGATGCATTGATGCTCTTTAATTGTTGTTGCAATTCTTGATATTTCTTCTGAGGGACAGTCTCTTCCTCAAACTTCTCTATAGTCCGCTGAGATTTTGCCAGATCCTCTTGGAGTTTTATTATACTAGGGTGGTTGTTTATCAAAACATCTTTGGGTTGAAGATTTATCTGGGTGCTCTTATCACAATTCCGAGTGCCCATAGTCTGTGTCTCTTTATCACGGAATGTCTGGGTGGCCGTATTGTTGGAGGATAGTGCCTCTATTTGAGCATCTTTATCGCAGACATATACATTTTCTGTTTGGGCAGCTGCATCTATAACAGCTGCATGGTCTTCCTTACCATCCTAAACATGTATGGGCTCGATTTGAGTCGTCGTGGCCTTTGTATCATGAGGTTCAATTTGTATGGCTGCATCCACTATTTTCGAGGTTCTTCTTATGATTTTCCCCTTTTTCAGTGCCTTTATCTTCCGTCTAAGTTGTTTTACTAAATTTTTCAAGTTTTTTTGTTCCTTTCGCAGCTTCTTAATTTCACTTTTCTTCTTCTTCTCAGAAGGAACAGCGATTTCCCTAACTGTCTCTATTATTTTTGGGCTCAGCTGTTCCATTGGATTTTTCTCTTCAAGGGTTGTGCCTTTGCCCTGGCTGGTTTCCATATCCTCTATTTGGAGTGTCTCTTCAGTGTTTACATGCTCTGGACTAGGTTCCTCTGGAGGAATATCCCTAGTTTAGTCTGCCACTTCCTGAGTGGCTTTTGCTCCTACTTCTTCCTCATTATTTATTTCTTCTGATGAATTCTTGGTGTGGGCAGAGTGTTCCTGTGATTTCTCTGCCTCAATATTGAGGTTGAGCGGACTTTGGGGTTGGATATACTCACTCATACTGGCCAAAATTTGGGCCAATTCATCCTCCTACAATGGGTTTTGCGGTGGACTTACGCTAGGGTTTAAAGGTAGTTCAGTTCCTTCCCTCTCTTCTTCACTAGAGTGTTCAGTTTCTTCTTCTAATTCCGACTCTTGGTTACCTCTCCCTTTAGTTTGTGAGGGTTGCTCGTTTTCAGAACTGAGTAATTCTAAGGGTTGGCTGCTGCTACCCTGGAGGCTCTCAAACATTCCCCTGCCTATTCTTAATCTGGAGGAGTGTCTGCATTTCAGAGGCCTGCTTGCTATATTGGCAGTTCTCTTTCTTTTTGGGGCTAGTAAGGCTAGTCCCCTGTCTATGGAGAACACCAATTCTTCCCAACTAGTCTATTGTTGAGCAAGGTTGTAACTTACTATTAATCAAATTAAACAATGGTGGCTCACTACAGTATCTATATGACGGGATCTTTTTATACTCTTAGCAGCATCATGCAACAAAAAATTTAGGTATGCAGGCAGATTTACAACACATTTCTGTTTTAATACTGATAATAATTTGAGGTGGCGTGGTCTTACCACATCCTTTCTCCCGTCGCATGTAATGTAGCTCTGCACTATTCTAGCTAGTTCCGTCCATGGTTCCCCCAGAGATGAAGGCTGGACTCCTTTTCCTTTAATGATCAGGTTCTATCCCTCGTCCTGAAAGGTGGCCATGGCGTCTTGAAGTCTCAATTTCTTATGTGTCCATATGGGTCCCACTGCTGGTAGTCCAGATACCTCTGCAATCACTGTATCTGTCACTATTATTCACCTTCCTCTTACTATGGAATGATCATCCAACAAATTCTACAAAAATTCGATAGCCATGGCTTCATGGGGCTGTTGTAGTCATGTAAAGTAGGCGATCCATCCTGCTCTTACCAAAATTTCTCGTGCAGCATCGGAAACTGTTAGTACTTGTGGCTCGCTGTGTATTGATCGACCTCCCATTTCGTCTAAGTTCTGTACACTGTTAATTTTACACAGCAATACATAGAGATAACAATGGAACAACAAACTATGCATATCGAATAATATCCCAATACCATTAAAACTTTGCTATTAAGGGATCTAATGCAGTCTAGTACCTCCGAATAGGAAATTGACACATATGCAGGAGTATTTTGGAAGTCACCCGCGCCCCCCTGAAATGTGATAGGTCGTCCTTGACCGATTTAAATGGAGGAGCAACGTACTGGATGGCAGTTGTACAGGATAAAAAAGGAAAGGTGTACATATCCATGACAAAATCACAAAAAGTATCGAGTTGCTGAAATCGAGGCTTATGATGAAAATCGTGAATAGATATGGAGGTGCTATGGAGTGATGTGAAAAAGGGAAAAGGACAGCTGATGTAGGTAAAATGCTTATGCGATCCTCATCCCACTTAAACCATTTATGATTGATTTTAAATGATATTCATGCATAAAAGGTTCAAAAAAGGAATTTGGGAACATAACCTCTTTTGAAATAAATATAAAGAAATAAGAAAAGGGTCTATAATTACTATTGGTGTTGAAAAATATGACTCCAATACCATCAGCAGAGCTCTGTTGCCCACAGGTGTTTATAACCTTGACAAAGTTGCTTTTTCACCCTTGGAACCATAATCCTTTATATATGCCTAGGAAAGTGCTTTGTGATGTCAAAATGGAGGCCATTGTGTTGGCTTGGTAACCAGTTGGATCACAATGCCATTCACCAGGAAGAAGTGAAAGGTGGGCAGGCCAGCTCGTGATGAGACCTCCTGTTCCAAGGACTTTTATTTTTTTTCTGTTGTGCCCATTGGATCATATCCCTGGTGTGGTGACCATAATGGGAATGCCACTTCACTTCTTTCTTATGATCATGGTAGGTTGGCTCTTGATGAGACCCCCTATCCTCCATCTAACGAATCATAGAATTGTTAGCAATCATATAGATATATATTTTTTCTTTTCTTTTCTTTTATCTAGCACTTCCTATTTATACATAGAGGATGGCTCAACACTCCTTAAGAGTAGGGATGGTGGAAGGAGTCTGAACATCTCAATAGGGAAAATATGCCCTTATTCTTATTCAATAATAATAATCAAAGAGAATTATGAGAGTTAGGGAAGAACCAACATGATAAAAATAATCAATCAATTTAAGTTTTAGTGAAGATAAAGATAGCAAAGTGATATAGATAGTTGTGTCCTTTCTTTTTTCTTATCAATACAAAGCAATCTCTTGAGAGATGACAATTTTTCTTTGATTTGCTTATTTCAGTAACTAATAATTTTTGTGTTCTTGCGTGTATTTGTATCTTTTCCTTGAAAAGATCATGAAGAGTGAAACATTATTCACAAAATCTCTCAATAAAATTTGTTGTTCTTTAAGATAAACAGCGAAAAATGCACTCAAAAAGTGTTTTTCCTTAGATAGAATAGTTGTTGTTCCTTAAGAGGAACAGCAAAAAGAACATCTTCACCAAAAAATATGGTTCCTTTAAGAGGAATGGCAAAAAAAGAAACAAATCACACGCAAAACTACTATTCCTTAAGTGGAACAGCAAGTAAAACAAGCTCAAAATAAAGTGTTAATCCTTCAGCGGAACAGCCAAAAAACACTCCAAATCAAAACTGTTGTTCCTTAGAAGGAACGGCGCAAATGTAAGCAAGTAGTCTTGCTGTTCTTTTAAATGGAATGGCTAAAAAAATACACGCGGGTTGTTGTTCCTTAAGAGGAACAGCTGTTATTATTTAAGATGAACAACAGTGGTTCCTTAAATGGGACAGCAAAAATACAATCATGCGAAAGTGTTGTTCCTTAAGAGAAATGGTTGCTGTTCCTTTAGAGGAACAACAAAAATAAACACTTGGAAGTGTTGTTCCTTTAAGAGGAACGACTGTTGTTCCTTAGGAGGAACAGTAGTTGTTCCTTTAAAAGGAACAGCAAAAAATAAACACGCAAAAGTGTTGTTCCTTAAGAGGAACAGTTGTTGTTCCTTAGGAGGAACAATAGTTGTTCCTTTTAAAGGAATAGCAGAAATTCAAAAACATGGAAGTGTTATTCCTTAAAAAGAACGGTTGTTGTTCCTTAGGAGGAACAACAACTGTTCCTTTAAAAGGAACAACAAAAAAAATAAACACACGGAAGTGTTGTGCCTTAAGAGGAATGGTTGTTGTTCCTTAGGAGGAACAACAGTTGTTTCTTAAGAGGGACAACACGAAAATAAAACCACATGGAAATGTTGTTCCTTAAGAGGAATGGCTGCTATTCCTTTGGAGGAACAACAGCTGTTCCTTAAGAGGAACAACACAAAAATAAAACCACACGGAAATGCTATTCCTTAAGAGGAACAACACGAAAATAAAACCACACGGAAGTGTTGTTCCTTAAGAGGAACGGTTGTTGTTCCTTTGGAGGAACAACAACTGTTCCTTAAGAGGAACAACATGAAAATAAAATAAAGAAATCATCTGCTGCTCCCTAAATGGAACAACAGTAAAAATCTGTGCAAAATAAACAATTTATACAAGCAAAATTTGAAAAAAGAAAATTTTATATACAAAATTTAGAATCAACGGAATTGTTCAGTGAATTGATGCTGAGGAGGGGTTATCTTCCTCAGCAAGAATCTTCATAGTTGAATCTTCTCGTAATTGCTGGTAAAAGGATTCCCGAGTAAGCGGTTTGTGATATAGTCGCACTCGAATCTTCTCGTAATTGCTGGTAAAAGGATTCCTGAGTAAGCGGTTTGTGATACAGTCGCACTCGATGACCATTTGCTTTGAAAGAGTGTCCAGATCCGTCAATGGTAGTCAATGTAATGGTGCCATTGTCATGCACTTTCTGTATCTCATAAGGTCCAAGCCATCGTGTCTGGAGTTTTCCAGGAAAATCCTGAAACCTGGAATCGTATAGGAGTGCCCAATCTCCTTCGTGGAAGATTTTCTTTTTAATCAGGGCGTCATGCCACTTTGCTCTCTGTTGTTGAATTAATGCAGTGTGTTGAAGAGTTGAGAGCCTGATTTCATCTAACTCATTTATTTGTTGTAATCTATTAGTCTAGGCCTCATTTAAATTCAAACCCACCTCCTGCGTTGTTCTTAATGTTTGAATTTCAAATTCGATTGGAAAGATGGGTTCTTTCCCAAATACTAATTGATATGGTGAATACCCAGTGGTGTTTCTCCACATTGTTCGGTATGCCCACAAGGCTTCCGACAATCTTGAAGCCCAGTCCAGGGAAAATTTTAAGAACCCCCCCAAATTTATATATATAATAAATGGGCGAATCTCCATGGTATATAGGAAAAATGGAAGGCGATTTTATCAATAATATAATAGGCATATATAATTTTTTGGCGAATCTCTCACCAGGCATGGCGAATATTTTACTCAATTATAAAATATTGTGTTTATTGAATCCACAAATGAAATCATTGCATTTCTTTAAAATATCTTTTGAAATCAAAATTACCGAAATTACATATCAATAACCTAGTGGGTGTAGGATAAAATTCACCCGTGTCATTCACAGAAAGCATGTGAAAAAACCTAATACTATATATAAAACCAAGAAAAATTCAAATTCATCACTTCTAGGGACCTCGTAACCACCCTGTTACCCTGCCAATACAAAAGTATGTTCCTGTTTACAGTTACAAAAATTACCCAAATTACAATCTGTTTACTCCAGCATATGTTGGAAAGTTATAGAAGGATGACTAGTGCAATCAATCCATTCCTTTTAGCCCTAGATTTGTTTCAGTAACAGAAGTATACAAATATACTTGTCCAATGTCTATGCTTTAACCATTCACCTTAAGATGTTTTTACAATATAATTTCCTAAGTCTATTTAATATCTTCATTATCATAAAAACTAACCTATATCCATCTTGACTCCACATCTACCACTCTTCGGGGGATGAAATCTATTTATCCCTCTGAGCACTTGGTAGACCCAGAATTAAGATGGATCTAAGATGATAGAATTTCCCCTTTAAATAGTCTATGCTCACTTGAATACCATGGTATTACCATGGGTCAATACCATGGGTTATCATAAACCTGGAGCTTAAAAATTACTATTAGTAATTTATAAAAATTAATAAAATTAATAGTTGATTTTTATTTTATTTTTTATTTTAACCAAGCTAAAATGTTTAACATACATTAAATTACAACATCCAAGCCCCGAGAGGGATCAAATATTTTTTCACTCTATGCTAGTTTGCATATCACGATATTTGATACCTCTCGGGGGTTAGTAGATCCAGAGTAAAGATGGATCTATGCTGGTTTAATTCCCCCATTTAAATAGGCTACATTCCAGGTGAATACCATGGGTCAATACCATGTGCCATTTTGGTGAATACCATGGGTCAATACCTTGTGCCATTTTTATTTTTATTAATACTAATATTAGGGTTAATAATGTTTTTTTGCATGGTATTAATAACAATCTAGTCCATGGTATTTGTCCCATAGTATTTTGCCCATAGGTTTCACCTAAATATAACGCATTTTTTGAGTGTTAGTAAATATAAGGTGACTTATGGAGTAAATATAAAAAAATGTTTTATTTGTTTACCATACCTCTCGTTTATTTATATTTTTATTAATTTACCATACCTCTTTTACAAATATGGTATTTGGCCCATAGGATTCACTTAAATAAAACCTCTTTCTTGAGCTTTCATAAATAGAACGAGGGTTATGGACTAAATATAAAAACAGATTTTATTTATTTACCATACGTCTAGTTTATTTATATTTTTATTTATTTACCATACCTTTTGAGTAAGTATAAAAAGACGTTTTATTTATTTACCATACCTCCACTTTACTTATATTTTTATTTGTTTACACCCTTGCATGTATATAAGGTGACTTATGGAGTAACTATAAAAAATGTTTTATTTATTTACCATACCTCTCATTTATTTATATTTTTATTAATTTACCATACCTCTTTTATAAATATGGTATTTGGGCTTTTGGCCCATAGGATTCACTTAAATAAAAACTATTCGTGAAAATGGGCGAATGGATTCACTTAAATAAAACATATTCTTGAAAATGGGTGAATGGAAGGTTGTAACTCCTAATTTCAAGGGCTAAATTTACCTTTTTTACCCTCTCCCTTAAAATAAGGTGGGCTATTTGAGGTGATTTGTAAAAATGTACTATGATACAAAATATTCGCCCACTAAAAATTTAAAACCCCTTAATTTCACCAAAGGGCGAACATTCGCCCCTAAAATTTTCTATGGCCCAATCGTGTCTGTGTGATGCAACTGTTTTTGTCAGCATTGCCTCAATTACCTTATTAGTGCTTTCTACTTAGCCATTCGCCTGTGGGTGGTATGGGGTTGTAATTTTGTGCAAAAAGTGGTATTTTTTAATTTTGCAGCGATTTTATTACCTACAAATTGCGGTCCTCCATCTGTAATTATCTCCCTCGGGAGGCCATATTGCACAAATAATTGAAAAATAAAATTTATTACAGAATCCTCTGTAGCTCTTGGCAGTTCCTCTGCTTCAACCCATTTGGTAACATACTATGTTGCAATCAGTATGTATGTTTTCTGATTTGATGATGGGTTAATAGCACCAATAAAATCGAGCGCCCATCGCTCAAATGGCTCAATTACTAACTGTGGGTTCAGAGGCATTTCATCAGATTGTCCAGGACGTCCTGCCCTCTGGCAGCTATCACAGGCTTTAATAAACTTTTTAGCATCTTTGAAAATAGTGGGCCAGTAATAGCCTGTTTGTAGAACCTTGTGATCGATTCTGCAGACTGTGAAATGTTTGCCACACGGCCCATCATGGCATGCTTTCAAAATGTCAAATATTTCATCTTATCGGATGCATCTTCCGATGTGCATATCTGCCCCTATATGAAATAAGTAGCCCCCAATCCAAGAGAATTGGGTACTGTGCTGCACTATCTGCTTTCGTTCATTAGGTGTTAAATGCTTAGGTAATTTGCCTACTGCTAAGTAATTTGCAACGTCAGCATATCATGGTGTTCTAACAGTAACAACAAACAAATGTTCATCCGGAAATTGATCTTCGACTGCTGCTGTGTCCGTTGGCTTTGGCATTCGTGAGAGAAAATCAGTTATAGGATTCTCTTTTCCAGGTCGATCCTTAATTGTGATGTCAAATTCCTACAAGAGAATCAACCACCTTGTTTCTCTACCATTTGTAACCGGTTTATTTGCTAAATATTTTATGGGAGAGTGATCTGTATATAAAACTACAGGATACCCAGTTATATAATGTCTAAACTTATTTACAACATGTATTACAGCTAAAAATTCTTTTTCAGTCACAGTATAGTTTAATTCAGTAGGAGATAGATTCTTGCTAATATAATAAATTGCATATGGCTTTTTATCTTCTTCCTGCCCAAGAACTACTCCAATTGTTGTGTTTGAAGCATCAGATGAAATTTGGAATGGCAAATCCCAATTGGGGCCCCTAAGCACGGGGCTGTCGATACGAGCTTTTTCAAATCCTCAAAAGCATGGTCACACTTGTCTGTCCAAATGAAATCAACATTCCTTGTTAGTGCATATAAAGGTGCAGCAATTTGAGAAAAATGTTCTATAAATCTTCTATAATAACCAGAAAATCCCAGAAAACTGCGTACCTCTGTTTGTGTGGTAGGAGTAGGTATTAACAAAATTATCTGAATTTTAGCCGAATCTACCTGTATTCCAGCTACTGAGATATAATGACCTAAGATTAATCCTTTGGTCATCATCATATGACACTTTTCATGGCTCAGGCAGAGCCTAGTGGCAATGCATCTTTGCAACATTTTTTCCAATGTTTGTAATGCTGGCTCAAAATCATCCCCATAAGGTGTGAAATCATACATATATACTTCGAGCCCTGCATTTATTAGATCTGAAAAAATGTTGAGGATGGCCCTCTGAAATGTGGTAGGAGCATTGCATAAACCAAAGTGTAATACTCTGTAAGCAAATGTTCCCCAAGGGCATGTAAAAGTGGTTTTATCCTGATCTTCAGGGGTAATCTAAATCTGATTGTATCCACTGAAGCCATCTAGGAAAGAAAAGAATTTCTTTCCTGCTAATGTGTCTAATACCTGATCAATGAATGGAAGGGGGAAGTGGTCTTTCTGGGTTGCTTTGTTCAATTCTCTGTAGTCTACACATATCTGCCACTTTCCATTATTCTTTGGCACCACTACTAGTGGAGAGACCCACTTGCTATCAGATATTGGGTAAATAAAGTTTACATCTAAAAGTTTTTGTAATTCAGCTTTCACAATATCCTTAAGATGAGGGTTTAATCTCCATTGGGGTTGGAGAACAGGTCTAGCATCCTTTTCTGTATAAATGTGGTGCGTACACAACTGGGGATCAATTCCTTTCATGTTTGGGTAATCCCATGCAAAAGCTTCCTTATATTTTCTTAGTAGTTGGACCAGCTTTTCTTCTTGTTCAGCAGTCAGATTTTTGTTAATGTTCAAAGTTTTTCCTGGTTCAATTTCTATAGTTTTGCTATTGTAAACAGAGGTGGTGGGTATTGATTGATCATGAGTGTCTTTCAGGGGATCTTCTTCTACATCATTATCGAATGCTGCCTCAATCATGTGACATTGTAAATGGGATCTGGTTTCTGGTTGGTTAATGAAGCTGTTAATAATGTCATCCTCTGTTTGGTCTTTAAATTTGAGGGCATCTTCAATGGTTAATGGTGATCTAATATTTTCTGTCAGGTATGATACAGGTTGTTTCTTTGTTTTAATTATTGTGAGGCTTGGCTGGGCTGGAGGGTATAAGGCTAAATTCTTGACATTACTCCCTCTTGCTATAGTCATGCTGCCTTGTCGACAGCCAATGTAAGCATCAACAGTTTCCAGCCAGGGTTTACCTAAAATGAAAGGATGTCCATCTAGTCGGTTTTTTGGATTAATAATCAGAAAGTTTGTAGGGTATTCCTAGGAATCTATAGATACCATTACATCATGTAGTGTACCTTCTGGTCTGACTACCGATCAGTCAGCCAACTCCAATAAGGTTGTGGTTGGGTTTAATGATGTAACGTCAAGCTTTTGACAAGTGGTGGTTGTTAAAATGCTGATTGCAGCTTCTAAATCATCCAAGGAATTTGGGAAGGAGCATCCATTGATTTGCACCATGACTATAGGATTCCCTGGGTCCTCATATTTTACAGGTGCTTCTCTTCCTGATAGTAAGTCAGATAGGGTGCCGACTACTTGGACAATTGGGTTAGTTGTTATTCTCCTCTTGGGCTTTTTTATACATAATTCTTTAATGGTTTTTGCGTAAATTGGGATATCTTGGATAGCTTGGAGGAGTGGAATTTTTATACACAAATTTCTTAGTTCTCCCAGAAGATCAAAATCAGGATGTTCTATTGGGCGCGGTATGATTAATCGTTCTGGGAATGGAGGAGAAGAGGTGGTTTCTTGTTCATGAGTTTGTTGTCTAACCACATTCTCTTCTTGTAGTGTTTGTTCTAAAGGTAACGAGTTTTCAACTTGATCATTTTTGTCTCCCTCTATTTCTATAATGTGCCCAGATCTTAATTGAATGTCGTTGCACTCCCTTAACTCGATTTCTAGTTCTGGTCCTTCAATTATTTGAACAAATTAAACTGGTCTATTGTTGGGGTTCAGGTTGGGTTGGGCTGGGAGTTGCGGTCTTAAGTTGGTCTAGGGATTTTGTTGCAATGTATAAGGTGTTGGCAGTGTAGGTTGATGGAGAGGAATCGTTCCAGCTGGCTGATTTATCATTTTTTGCTAGTTCAACTACTAGTTTTGACTCTGCGAGGTGGAGGGTGACCATTGTGTTGGATATGCATTGTTTTTCCAAAATGGTGGGCAGTAAGGAAAGTTTGGCCAGTTGGTTTGATTTGTTTGATTTGGCCATGATGATATGAGAAATGGCTATTGTGACCAGCTAGGGAAAGGTGGTTGATTCTACCATATTCCATTATGTTGCTAAGCATTATATTGAGGAGGCTGAAAAGAAGATGATGGATCAACGAGCATACCTATTTGTCGTGGCTACCACTGGCAGCGCTAATTGAGTAGGTAAACCGGTTCTGTTTCTTCTTCCACTTCCTTATAAACTACTTTCAATCCCAGGAGTGAGGGGCAACTTTCTGTGGAGTGATCTTTCGTGCAGATGGCGCAGACTTGGACTATATCTAGCGGGCACTCTTTGTGGCTATGTTTCTTTCTGCATTTGGGGCAGAATATTGCCAAATTTTGCTCTACTTCTGCTTGCTTTTGTTTAGCTTGCATGATGTCGAACTGCGTTGACAGAGTCCCTAGAATATCAGTTTTGAAATCTTCTAGTAGATTGCTGATTTCTGCATGGGTTATACCTCCACTGGGGACCTTACTATCCCTTGTGATCATGTCACGTTCTACTAGCTTTAGTCTTGTGTTGCCTCTTGAACTCCTAATACACAAACTAATGATGTCAACAAAATTTTCCTCATATATGTCACCTTTGCCCATAATGTTTAATGTTTCAACCCATTGTTCTTTCATCCCTTTAATTAATGTAGTTTTTAACACATTGTCAAGCAAGGGTAAAGATTCATAAGGATATATCTGGAGATTGTATTGAAATCATTTTACATATTCTTCTAGTGTTTCATTAGGTCTCACTGTCATTTGAAATATTTCATCCTTTAATTCTCTGGACCTACAATAATCCTGATATTTCTTTAGAAAAGCACCTTTCATCTGATCCCAGTCATTTATAACACCTCCACCTATCCCCATAAACCATCATAAAGCTGCTCCTTTTAATGTGGAGGGAAATAGTTGTAGTTTTTGGGGATCGGTGGTATAGTCATACCCCCGGCATAATACATCGAATTCAAACAGAAATGCATCTGGATCTTCGGATGTTAGGCCATGGAATGTAGGAATACACTAGAGAGGAATGGCCTTCATAGGTGCATTAACTACAGTGTCCACAATGCGATATTGCAATGTGGAGGTTTGAGGTGGTTGCTGGTTTTGGGCCATTTGATCAAATATGTGCCAATATCCTTCTATGATTTCTAGGGAGTTATTCCTAGGCTGACTAGAAGGAGTAGGAATGGCCTTGACAACACTTCCTTAGTCTGGGATAATGAGTGGTCCTTATTGAACTATTATCTGGGGGGATTTTGACTTTTCAGGTTCTTCTGTTTTGTTTTGTATGACCTTAACAGCACTTCCCTTATCTGAGCTGTTAGGTGTTAGAACTATTTCGAGAGGGGATTTTGGCTCTTCTTTTCCCCCTATCTCTCCTCCTCCTTCGCAGAGATTGCTAGAGTTCCCTTCTTGAAAAGAAATTGGGCAAGAATTATCAATTTCTTGAAAATCTTGCCCAGTCTCTTCTGTTTGGTTGTGCACCTTAGCAAAGGCTATAGATGGTGAAACTGTGGCCCAAAGGGAGCCAATAGGTTGTCTAGAAGCAACTTTTCTAGGGCCCACTGATGGCTGAGATTCGGCTTGCTTAATGATTTCGTCTATGAAGTGTTGGGTTGTGTTATATTCTTTCCACGACTAGCCCATGTAGGTAACCAAGGGGTTAGAGGAGGGGCGGAGCCCCCCTTCGTTGCGCTGATTGTGTAGCGAGGGGGGGTCACAGGGGGTTTGAGGCATACCCGTAACCCCACTTTATGGGGTCTAGGGTAACGCCCTAGAAAATTTTGGTTTTGGACCCTATGTTAGGTTGGGCGGACCCACCTATGATTTTGTGCTTGATTTTCGCACATACTTTTTGGACGTGATGGTTTTCGGTCCATGGTATTGGACGAGATGGTTTTCGGTCCATGGTATTGGATGCTTCGGCATGTATAAATATGTATTAAAACATTGAAAGGAACATAATGAAAAATCAAGCTAGTAGTCCCGGTTCTGGGATCCACGAGAAAATCTCTGTGTATATGTGTTTTATGTGTTATGCTCTGGCATTGTTTATTTTATGTGTTTTAGAATTCGTATGCAGGTAATTTCTGTACGAGGTTAAAACCTACATTTGGTATCAGAGTAGTTTTGGCTTCAAGGGGACGCCTTTGTTGCTGAGGGGTTTCGTTCGGGCCTGTGGTAGACCTTGTTCAGTGGGAGATCTGCGAGATCGATTCTGGTGGTGAAAGAAGATGGCGAGCAGTGGAAAGATAGAGATCGAGAAATTTAATGGTCAGAGTTTTGAGTTGTGGAAACTCGAGATGGAGGATTTGTTGGTGGATAAAGATCAATGGATCACGGTAGATCTGGATACTAAACCAACGGGAGTGTCCGATGAAGAATGGAAGAAGTTGGATCAGAAGGCAAAGAGCACAATACGATTGTGTGTCTCAGATTCAGTATTGCTAAATGTATCAGAGGAAGCTACGACGAAGGATTTGTGGGACAAGTTAGGGACTTTGTACCAATCTAAGTCTCTCATGAATAAACTGTTCATGTGGAAAAAGCTGTATAACCTGAGGATGAAAGATGGAGACTCGGTGACAGAGCATCTGAACGCATTTAATACTATGGTAAGTCAGTTAGCATCTGTTGATATTAAAATTTCAGATGAAGATAAGTGAATCAGTTTGTTGTGTTCTCTACCAAATTTGTGGGATAGTCTGGTTATTGCAATAGGTAGCAATGCAACCGCCTTGCAGTTTGATGAAATAGTCTCATCCTTGCTGACGGAGGAGATGAGATAGAAAAATATGGAGAGCCAGAATGGTGATGCCTTGTCTGTACGAGGACGGTCCCAGAACAGAAACAAAAATAAGTCATCAAGTGGGAGATCTAAATCTCTAGGAAAACCTGTAAAAGTAGTGTGCTGGAAATGCGGAAAGGAAGGGCACTACAAAAGGGACTGTAAATCTAAAGCTCCAGATAAAGGAAAGGGATCTGATGATGCTCCTTCTATAGAGGTGAAAACCACCTCAGATGAAGGTGGGGATGTGTACTTGGCTTCTTCAAGTACACATGTAGATCATGAGGCATGGTTGATTGACTCAGGTGCATCCTTTCACTTCACTCCCCATAGAGAGTGGTTTTGCGAGTATGAGAAATACGATAGTGGTGATGTCTTCTTAGGGGATGATAGGAAGGCTAGAATCATTGGTCACAGAAAAGTAAAGTTGAAGTTGCAAGGTAGAAGGGTTAGAACACTTCCAGGTGTTCTGCATATTCCTGCATTAGTCAAAAATTTGATTTCTATGAGCAAGTTGGATGATGCAGGTGTAAAGACAGTATTCGAGAAGGATACCTACAAAATGGTTTAGGGAGCACTGGTATTGATGCGGGGAGTTCGAATTGGAACTCTATACAATCTACAAGGTGGCACTGTTATTGATGGGTGCAACAGTTCTGTGGTTCGTAAAAGTGGAGCAGAAAATCTAGTGGTCTCTGGAGAGAAGACCATGTTGTGGCATCAAAGGCTTGGACATATTGGAGAGAAGGGCCTTTGAATACTTCATGGTAAAGGTATGGTAGAAGGTATGAGTAATAGCTCTCTGGATTTTGATTTCTGTGAAAATTGTGTATATGGGAAGCAGAATTGAGTGAGTTTCCTCTCTGGTGGTAAGAGGGTGAAACAGATATTAGAACTTGTGCACAGTGATGTGTTTGGACCTATGAAGGTTCTATCACTGGGTAAGTCTGTGTACTATGTATCATTTATAGATGACTTCTCAAGGAATACATGGATATATTTCCTTAAGAAGAAATCTAAAGTCTTTGACAGGTTTAAAGAATTTAAGGCTCTAGTGGAAAACCAGACAGAGAAGAAGATACAGGTGCTAAGGACAGATAACGGTGGAGAGTTTTGCAGTAAGGAATTTGAAGAATTCTGCTGGAAGTGTGGTATAGCATGGCAGAAGACTACTCCATATACACCTCAACAAAATGGAGTTGCAGAAAGAATGAACAAAACGTTGATGGAAAGGGCAAGAAGCATTCTCAGTGGTGCCAGGTTAGGACAGGAATTCTGGGCAGAGGTGGTGGAGACAGCATGTTACCTGGTCAATAGATCACCTTCATCAGCGTTGGAGGATAATACTCCACAAGAGGTATGGACTGGTAAGAAACCCTCTCTTTCACATCTAAGGGTATTTGGATGTGATGCATATGTACATGTTCTAAAGGAGAAAAGAACCAAGTTGGATAGTAAATCTGAAAAGTGCATCTTTATTGGGTATAATGATGGTTTAAAGGGTTATAAGCTTTGGAACCCAATAACAAGGAAGGTTGTGTACAGCCGAGATGTAGTGTTCAAAGAGGTGAAAGATGTTATTAAACATGAAGTCTAACCAAGGAACCTGAGAAGATATAGTTTGAGCTTAAGGAGGAAGAATCAGACTCTACAGCAGAGGAGGAATCAGAAGATGAAGAGCCACAAACTCTGGCTGTGAGAAGATCAGTTTGAGAAAGAAGGTAACCAAAAAGGTATAGTCCATCTGCTTTCTGTTCAAATTTTTCTTTGTCTGTTACTGATGATGATCCCAGAACTGTGAAGGAAGCGGTGGATTTAGAGGATGGAAAACTCTGGAAAGAGGCCATAGTTGATGAAATGGCATCATTGCACAAAAATGAGGCTTGGGATCTCGTGGAGTTGCCGACTAGAAGGAAATCCATTGGCAATATTTTGGTGATATTTTTTCTCCTATTGCCAAGGTAACTTCTATTAGATTACTTTTATCTGTTGCTATTGCTTTTGATTTTGAGGTAGAACAGATGGATGTGAAGACAACATTTCTTCATGCGGATCTAGAAGAGGAGATCTACATGAAGCAACCTGAAGGCTTTGTGGTGAAGGGTAAGAAAGAACTAGTATGCAAGTTAAAGAAGTCTCTGTATGGGTTAAAACAGTCACCAAGGATGAGGTATCAGAAATTTGATAAATTTATACGGGGACTTGGCTTCACCAGAAGCAAAGCAGATCAGTGTGTGTATTTTAAATTAATGGTGACCATGTTATTTATCTGGTCTTGTATGTGGATGATACGTTGTTGGTTGAAAATGATAAAGAAATTATCCAAGATTTAAAGTCCCAATTGTCCTCCAAATTCAACATGAAAGATCTTGGTGTTGTAAACTATATTTTGAGCATGGAAATTAAAAGAGATCGGGAAAAGAGGAAGCTCTAGTTAAATCAGAGGAATTATGTTGAGACAATACTGCATAGGTTTAATATGCAGGATAGTAAACCGGTGAAGGTTCCTATTCCTGTAGGTGTGAGGTTATCTGCTGAACAGTGTCCCAAGACACAAGAAGAGGAAGAGGACATGTCCCTTGTTCCATATGCAAGTGCAGTTGGTAGCTTGATGTATGCAATGGTCTATACTAGACCAGACATTGCACATGCAGTGGGAGTATTGAGAAGGTTTATGTCAAAACCAGGGAAGGAGCACTAGACAACAGTGAAGTGGGTTTTTAGGTATTTACGTGGCACTAGTGATTATGGTTTGTGCTACCAAGGAAGATCAGGATTGGACAGAGCGTTGGATATTCGTGGCTTTGTTGATGCAGACTGGGCTAGAGATCTGGATCAGAGAAGATCTACAAGTGGATATGTGTTTAACCTATTTGGAGGTGCAGTCAGTTGGATGAGTAAGAAACAATATGTAGTGGCACTATCAACTACAAAGGTAGAATACATGGTAGCCACTCATGCAAGCAAGGAAGCAGTTTGGTTGCAGAGATTATGTTCAAGTATGGGGTTAGTATATGAAGCTATAAGGATAGACTGTGACAGCCAAAGTGCAATTTTCTTGGCAAAGAACCCTGCATATTATTCAAAGACAAAGCACATTGATGTTTAGTATCACTTTGTGAGGGATATGATAGAAGAAAAAAAGGTGTTGCTAGTAAAGGTGGACACTTTGAAGAATACAACAGATGCATTGACAGAATATGTGAGCTCTGAGAAGTTCTCTTGGTGTAGAGAGACTATGGGCATTTCAGGGCTGGAAAAATGAATAAGCTCCCTTATGGCCTCCTATGGAAAGAAAACAACAAGTGGGAGAATGTTGGGTTGTGTTATATTCTTTCCACGACTAGCCCACGTAGTTAATCAAGGGGTTAGAGGGGGAGCAGAGCCCCCCTTCGTTGCGCCAATTGTGTAGCAGGGTGGTGGTGGGACACAAGGGGTTTGAGGCATACCCATAACCCCACTTTATGGGGTCCAGGGCAGCGCCCCGGAAAATTTTGGTTTTGGACCCTATGTTAGGTTGGGCGGACCCACCTATGATTTTGTGCATGATTTTTGCACATGTTTTTTGGACGCGATGGTTTTCAGTCCATGGTATTGGACGCTTCAGCATGTATAAATATGTATTATAACATTGAAAAGAACATAATGAAAAATCAAGCTGGTAGTCCCAGTTTTGGGATCCAGGGGAAAATCTTTGTCTATATGTGTTTTATGTGTTATGCTCTAGCATTGTTTATTTTATGTGTTTTAGAATTCGTATGCAGGTAATTTCTGTACAGGGTTAAAACCTACATGAAGGTTGATCGACCAAGGGTCACGGGTCCCTTAGATTTATCAGGCTTGGGTAGCGGTTTAGGAGTATTTTCAAGTTTTTTCTTCTTAGTCATACACACAACTCAAATGTTTATTTCTACCTAAAAAAAGTTAACAAATCTGCTGGAAAGCAGGCGAGGGAGCAGGGCTATTACATGCTTCGTACCCAGGTTCTTACCTTCCGTTTTTAATACCCAATTCTCTCCTAGTAGGCACTCACTAGATGCACACTACTCTCTGGCAAAAATAAATGGTTACACTCTCCCTGGCAACGACGCCAAAAAGTTGAGGTATAAAAGGTGTATTTTTAACTCCTATTTATCCTACATTAATTATCAATCCAGGTGCAATTTTCTATTTCAAGAGTGTACTCAGTCTGAGGCGGTCAATTCAATCCAAGAGTAACGTTTTCCAATTCGCAGTACAGTGCTTCGAATATAGGAGTAAATGGATGCTTGAAATAAAACCTACCTGCAATTTAAAGAAACTTAATGCTCTGAAACTAAATCATTCACTTAATAAATTAACAGCAATTATCAGTCAAGGATGCAGTAACAATAACTCTTTCCTTTGTCAACTGATGTAAATGAAATCAAACATAAACAAGATCCTCAATCTAAGAACTCTGACAGTGATAGCAAATGTTCTTTACAGTTGTTGATCTTACACTCCACACTAAAACAACTAATTGGAAATAGCAAGAAATTAAATCAACAATGCTACCAATAGAAATGGAATAAATACACTGATTGTAATAATGCTAAAAGGTAAAACCAAATACTTGCAGAGAGGAAATTAGCAGCAATGCTATTTAGTAGAAATGAACAACAATCTGTAATGAATAGCAAAGTCAGTTTACTGGAATGAACAACAAAGCTTTGTAATTGAAATGAACAGCATAACAATATAGTTTGCAGAAAGTAATAATCTTATTATGATAAAAATGAATGGCAACGCAATTCAATTACAGTTACAGCAATTCATAAACTCTGGAGACAAACAACAGTAAAGTAATGAGATTTAAATGAATGAAAACCAAACCAAACCATCACATGACTGTGATTGTAAAGTAATGGTACAGATAGCAAGTGGATCCACCAAGGTCAGGCCCTTAGCCGCTAGTGAAGCACTGTTGGACTACTTCAGTATAAACAAATGGAATAGCAACCGACTTATGTATTAATCATGTGAAAGTGTTAAAGGTAATCATACTCTGTTTTAATCAACAAGAGTCGATGATCAGAGAAATACAATAGCGAATTCTGAATAATGATAAGTGATCCCCCTTAATCTTTACAAGTGTTGTCCCTTTTATACTGGACAGGCAGATAAAACAAGGAATAACAGATAGACTATAAAACAGCGATCCCTTAGGATCAAGAGATCCTGAGGGATATGCTCCATCCTTTAACTCCAGTTGATCCCTTTGTCTTCTTGCACTGATGCTGTGATTTTCCATCCTTATCCTTAACTGTGCGCTCCGATCCTAATCTGCTTGTCTGGATACGACTTCCTGGTGAAGGAACAACAGTTACTCTGTTTTGTCTTTTCCTTCAAAATGGTAGTTTTCCATTTCTTCTATTTTCTGCATGGAAAAAGACAATAATTAACTAATTCGAAATAATCAATAACTCCCTAGTTTTTGCTATAATTCTTTGATATATTATCATCTTAGGAATAAAATGAGTTATGATAAAAGGAAAAGATAAGGAAATAAATGGCAAATTCATACCTTTTCCATAGCTCAACAGTCTTGTTATCACCCCAAGAAACTCTCCTAGGTTGTATATCAGAGATGCTCGGGAACATTACAAACTCAACAAAAATGTTGGAAAATGGTGGATGAATGGAAGGAATGATGCATATTCAAGCCAAATAACCACTTCTACTATGCTTAACCCCAGACATGGGTGAACACCCCCAAACTACAAGGCTTTAGACCACCAATTACTCACAGTTTAAGGAATAGGTGAACATGGAGAATACTAACCACACCAGCAGATGCACAGGACCCTGTGATGGCCAGCTGCAACTAGTTTAAAGGTCTGTAAATCTATTTCCTAATGCATAGATAGGATGACAACTCTCTGGCATTAAAACAACAGAAACCTACATACACATTCAATAACACTTACTAGATTCTAACACAGAGGTGGGATGACAGCCCCTCTAATGCTAAACATCAAAAGCATATGAAAAATGCATAACAGGCACAGCCTGGGACAAAGAAGAAGTGGAAAGTGAGCAATTGACAGCAAAAGAAGCTTGCATTAGATGAAACTGAAGACCAGATGCTGCAGGTATCACAGTAGTTACAGTCTCCAGAAGTTGAACCTTACATCAATACAATATCCATCAACCCTCATTACCTCTTGATTCTGGGTATATATGGAGGTTGATTACAAAAAATATCTGCTATCCTATGCGTGGAGGGGTCATAACTGACCACCAACCACATTAACTATCTGATATGGGTCTCTGATACAATCTGCTGCTTTCAAGAACAAAATTTGACATTCTCTGGTACTTAGATGTACTCCTCGAGCAGGTGGAAAGTTGCATGAATAAATGTCCATAACTACTGAAGGCATTTAACTGCTCGAGGCTGTACTTTCCTTCCTTGGTCGTGCTGTCTCTTAAATAAGGTAGTTGGAGATTGACTGTGCAAAGTGCTGGTGGGTAGCTAATTGCTGCTATCCTTCATCCCTTGGAAGCATGGTATAGGCCAAAAACACGAAAATTGCATGGAAAATGAACGAAGGGCTGAAAATGAATGCTAGCCGTTGGATGGAATTGATGAATGGCTGAGATCTCACGGTGGGAGGTGATGGGAAGAAATGGAGGCACGATTGATTGTAAGCCGTCGTATCTAACAGATGGACGGCGGAGATTGGATTACGTGGGCTATCGGAAGGTCTATGCGCGAGGAGATTGTAGGCCGTTGGATCTCAAGTGGGGAGATCCAACGGTCATCGGGCGATGATGTTGCGTGATGGTTAGTGAGTGGGAGGACATATGAGAGGGCGGTAAGTGGTTTCATTGCACCGCTTATGGGAGATAGGTGGTATTTGTATGCGGGGGCGCAATCCAGTACAAATGTGACGCGTGGCTGGTGGGTCCGGAAAGAAACCACTTTTCCCCGCGGGCTATCGGATGTGCAGGTCTCGGCAGCGGGGAAAGCGAACAACGTCAGATCTCACGGGAAATGATCGGACGGCTCAGGCTAAAAGCACATGCTTTTGATTGATATGACGGGGGAAAAGACCCCGTGGGTAGCGCTTTCTGCAAGGCACGCGGCTATATGGGTTTAACACCATTAGCACCTGGGGCTAAACTGAAATGGGGCTCCGATGGATTTCGAGGGTTTATGGAGAAATTTAGAGGAAAACGGAGGAAAACAGGGGTGGCGGGAGTTATAAGGGTATAAAGCAAATGAAGGGGGAAGGATAAAATGAACTGCTGCGAGCTCCTTTCTTGCAAAAACACACAACCACAGTAGTAATTTGGTTCTCAAAATGCATAAGTACATAGCAGAGCTAACACTGGCTCCTTCTGGGGATGAGATCCTCCCTGTGAGGTCTCAAGAACCTACAAATCAATGCCTTCTTGATGAAAACAAATTAGCCAAAATTCTTAGTGTTCCATTGGGCATGGAGTCTACTTTGCCTACACAAAACTAATAAAAACAAAATATTTACAACTTTTAAGGCCATAGACCTTAAACAACATAAACTTTCAAAAACCTCCCATTAACTGGGCCATCAAAAACTGCTTCTCCTCCCATACTTTTTAGTATGAAGGTGTTGTTCCCTTGAATCTGTGAAATAATAAAAGGGCATGTCCAGAAAGCATCAAACTTCCCATGATTGCCTTTCTTTTCCTTTAGTGCGTCCCACTTTAAAACCAAGTCTCCAACCTGAAAATTATCTGTCTTTGTCTTCCTGTCAAAAGCATCCTTGATCTTTTTCTGATGTGCTGCAGCCCTTTCAACCAGTTGTTCTCTAATCGGATGTACCTCTGCTAAATCAGTGATTCTTTTTGCCATGTATTCTTCTTCATTTTGTTCTGTTTGAAGGAATTTTGCCACAAGGAGAATTAACTGAATGGGGAATACAGATTCAGTGTCATATACCAGCCTGAATGGAGAATTTCCTGTGGGTTTCTTAATGGTTACTCTGTCAGCCCATAGTGCATATTTGAGCTTAGCATCCCAATTCCTTTTATTGTCCTCCAGTAGCTTCTTAATTATCCTTATCAGGTTTTTATTGGAGGATTCTTCCAAACCATTTCCTTGAAGATAATATGAGGTGGAATGAACCAGTTTAATACCCATTGAATCACACATATCCACCAATTCTTTTGCCCTGAAGGCTGCTACATTATCTGTAACTAATTTATGTGGACAACCAAACCTGGTAAAGATGTTTTCTATCAAAAACTTCATGACCACTTTATGATCAGCCTTCCTGGTAGGGATTGCTTCAATCCACTTGGTAAAATAATCAGTGGCTACTAATATCCATCTATGCTGACCACTAGAATGTGGATTGATGTCTCCAATGAAATCCAAACCCCACTGCTGAAAAGGTCCTTTTGCCTGTATTGTTTTTAAGGGCAGGGACTTCAACTACTGTTTTCTTTCAAATCTTTGGCACCTGTCACAAGATTTAACAAAAGAAAATACATCAGAAAATAAAGTGGGCCAATAGTACCCAGCTCTGAGAATTTTATGGCCAGTGGTTTTCCAATAATGGTGCCCTCCACACATGCTGGAATGAAACTACTGCATGACTTCTATTGACTGTTATTTGTCCAGACACCTCAAAAGCACTCCATATGGATCCCTCCAGTAGAGCAGATTTTGATTAATACAATATTTAGCTGCCCTAAGCTTAATAGTTCTGGCTTGACTTTGAGTAAATCCTAAAGGGATTTCTAGCTTCAACAAGAAATTAGTTATTGCAGAATACCAATCACAAGAAGCTAGATTTTTGGCCACAGACTGCTTTCCCTCTGGTTAAGTTGCTTCATCTTCTTTATCTGTCTGACCAATTTCTGCAATTGTGCACAGGAAATCAATATCCAATGATCTGCAATTTTTTTCAGCCAATAATTTGGCAAGACCCTGACCTCTGACCAGCTTGGTGGGCTTCAATTCTATATCAAATTCAATCAATTTTACAATCCAGTTAGCCCTTCTTCCATCAGCATCAAGTTGTGTCAAGACATCTTTTATTGCAGCAGAGGGTACATATGCAATTATCTTGGAATGCAGAATGTAAACTCTGAAAGCTTTCAAGGATTTGATAAGGGCATATGCTTGTTTTTCAATAATATCATACCTCAGTTTAGCATCCCTTAAGTTTTTTTTTTGAAAAATGCCACCGGATGCTCTAAACCTTCTTCATCTGCTTGCAATAGAACTGCTGCAATGGTATCTTTCGAGGCAAATGAGAATACATGGAACTCCTTGTTGTAATCTGGACTTATTAAAGTGGGAGCCTCCATAATAGCTTTTTTAATAGACTCAAATGATTTTCTTGCTGCATCAGTCCATCTAACCTCTACTCCTTTCTTCAACATGCAGGTAATATGCTTCACATATTCAGCAAAATTTGGGATAAACCTCCTTACAAAGTTAATCTTGCCCAAAAAGGACTGGATATCCTTCTTTGATCTCGGGACAGAAAAAGTCTGTATTTCTTTTACTCTTTCTGGGTCAATTTGAACACCTGCAGTAGAAACAACATGTCCTAACAGCTTGCCTTCTTCTAAAGCAAATTGTGATATTTTAGGATTGATTGAAATCCCAAACCTTCTGCACTTCAAAAACACTTTTTTCAAATGCTGCAAATGGTCTTGATGGCTACTGGAGTAAACTGTTATGTCATCAAGGTAGATGAGGACAAATTTATCCTTTTCTCCTACAAATGCTATATCCATAGCTCTCTGAAAGGTTGCTCCAGCACTCATCAATCCAAAAGGCATCTTGGCATACATAAAAGTGCCCCAAGGAGTGGTGAATGTAGTCTTTTCTTAATCATCTGGATGCACAGCAATCTGATTAAACCCTGAAAAACCATCCAAGAAAGACATTACTTTGGCTCCTGAGACTTTTTGTAGCAAATGCTCCATCTTCGGTAGGGGATAATTGTCTTTCTTTGAGCACTTGTTCAAGTTTCTGAAATCAACACACAGTTTGATTTCTCCACTTTTCTTCCTCACCACTACTAGATTGGCTACCTATTTTGAATATCTGAGAGGGACTATAATCTTGGCAGCCAACAATTTTTTAATTTCTTTTTCAATCAGAGGAAGAAGCATAGGATTTATTGGTCTCAGCTTCTGTTTGAAAGGAATGGTGTCTTTCTCCAGAGGAATTTTATGTTGGATTATCTTCTTATCATGCGTTTTCAGGTCACTATACTCCCAAGCAAACACGTCAGCAAATTGCTTCATTAAATTGCAATATTCAGCACTGTGATCAGCAAACAGATGAGTAGACAGATTTATGTATCTAGGCTGACCTGGACTCCCTATGTCATGCTTACAAACTGCAGATTGGTCTTCTTTTTGAGTAGCCTTGTAAGGCACATCATTCTGGTCAAATAGTCTTTCAAGAGGAATCAAACCCTTGGGAATATGATTGTTGGGAAGCTGGACAATCCTATCTTTGCCAATTTTATTTCTAAGCTGGGATTTGGGGCTTTCTAACAAGGCTTCATTATCTTGGTCAATTTGCATTTCAGAAACTTATCTCATCATCATCATCAAAAACTTTCCACTGCTGGACATTATCAGGCAAGGATGGTCTATATTTCATTTGAACTTCATACATCAGTCTGGGAGGCATGGGAGGGATGAACAGGCTAGCAGAAATAGCAAGGGAATCAGCAAGCTGATTTTTGGCTCTAGGGATATATGAAATACAGAAATAATCAAAAGAATCTTTGATTCTCCATACCTCATCTCTGTATGCTTTCAGCCTTGGGTGCTTTGCCTGAAATGTTTTATTTACTTGTTGAATGATCAAATCAGCATCCCCAAACACCTTTATGTTTCTAATTCCTCTGTCTTTTGCTGCATTAAGGCCCAATAGCGGAGCCTCATATTCTGCTATATTTTTTGTGACTTGAAAATCCAGCTTGAAAGACAGTTGTGTGCTCTTCTGTTGTTGAGATATCAGCACCACCCCTGCTCCTGCAGTCTCTCTAGAACATGCTCCATCAAAAAACGTCTCCCAAACCTGACTTCCTTGCTCTTCTTCGGCCTAAATTGTTGGTTTCCTGAGTTGCATTGAGACCTTCTGAGATTCTTCTATTTGGAGAATACATGCTCCAAAATTAGTGTCCACTTCATATATGGGATGATTAGTAGGATTCTTCTCATCACTAATTATGAATGCCAACTGTGCTTCTCTGTACAATCTCCTACTTTCTCCTCCAAAAATTGGGACAGTAGCATAAGATAGATCATTTTGTAATGTCCCACCTAGTCTCTTAATCCATACTCTGGACAGCAGCATGCCAAACTTAGGAGGGACATCTGCTACCACAATATCCATCATCATACTCTTCATAGGCAGCTGAGTTAGGGTAATGGCCAGGTCTTTGATTAATCCTAGGCATTTCACTTTCCTTAAATCAAAAGAAAATAAATCATGATATGGTCTTGTGATATCAAGGCCTAACTCATCCATGATAGCTTTAAGCATTAAATTGTGGCTAGCCCCTATGTCTAGCAGGCAATTGTGGAGGATTTTGTCATGAATGGTCAAGGAGACATAAAAAGATGGAGAATTATTATCAGCAGGTTCAATCATGGGGCTGAGCACAATGGCAGGCTTGTCATCTTGCAAATTGACAGAGTCAGTGGAGGTTTGTGTGATTTCCAGCTCAAGAGCTTCAAGGATAGGCTTTCTAAATATTTCACTCTTTACCAACTCTACCAGAGGCACATATATTTTCAATTTCTGAACTTCTGACTCAAAGCTGAAAGAGGAAGGTAACTTATCAGAACCTCTTACCTCTTGAACTGGTGCTTTTAGGATGATTGGGTCAGCTGCTGGTCTTCTCTATTTGATATTTTGTGGCTCTGTTTGGACAGCAACTCTTTGGGCAGGATTCTCCTTGACATTTTTTGCATTTGACCTCAGATTGTATCTTTGTTGTCCACCAGTTTGTAGAACAGCTTCTCTATTCGACTCCTGACTGTCTTGTTCCTGCAGCAAAGATTCTTCATAAGTAGCCAATGTCAACAATGCAGCGTTGCCTTTATCTTCCATGCAGTGAATCTCATCCTCATCTTCAAATTGTTCCTCCTCCATGACTACATTCTGTAAAGGAGCTCTAACTTTCTGTTCTTCTTTTGATTCTTCACCCCTCTGAATAATTTGTAACTGTTCATTTGCTCTTCTGAATGGATACTGATTTCTAGGAGAAAATGCGTTCTGCTGCTTTTTTTTCCTTAATTTTGCTCAACCTTTAGCTTAGAAATTTCAGAAGCCAACGACTCTATCATCTTAGTCATTTTATCTAATTTAGGCTCTGAAGATGATGCAGAGGAGGTAGAAGCTTGACCTCTCTGCCTCCTTCTGTCAGCTTGACTTTTTAGCTTTTCTGCAGCCATAATATTAGATTCCACTTCTAGGGTTTCATCCTACATGTCTGTCAGAGTAGCACATCTCCTTTCTCTTAATAGTAGGCAGAAATCAGAGTCAAAAGCATTGGCATAGGTGAGTTTGGTAGAGGTGGGGGTAGGCTTTACCTCAGCTGGTATCTTACTATACATACGATTGAATCTTTTATTAAAATCAGGCAATGATTCCCCATTTTCCCTCTTGAGGTTACCAAACTCAGTATGATAATACAACAAGTCATTTTTATCTCCCCAATGCTTCAAAAATGCATCATCTAAGGCTTCAATATCTGTTATAGATCTCTAGGGTAATTCTCTGAACCACTTTCTGGCCTCCATCAAGGCTCTGGACAAAAACTCTCATCCACACATCATTTTCACTTATATCTAAGTTATCAGCATAATTGTAAAATGCCTCAAGGTGTTCTTCAGCTGTTACTCCCTCTGTGCCGGTGAACTTAGGCATATATTTCTAATATTCTCCCACATGCATAGGATTCAAAGGGACAGGAAATACCAAAGGTTCATACCTAGCAACTATAATTCTTTCTATCTTCGTGGGTGCTTGCTGGCCTACCATGATTGGGATATGTGGAAGGATACTAGCAGCTTGAATGGTAGGAAGTAATGTGATGGATGGCAGAGACAAAGGGATGTTTTGGAATGTATAGGAAGCTTTCTTTCGACTGAGATTCAAAGGGGAACTAGAAGGACAAGGGGCTGTATTAATCTCTGAAGAAATTTCCTTATTAACAGTGCTGGGCTCTAAATCTTCAAACTGTATATCTTCAGCTATAACTTTATCTTTCATAGATGCATGAGATTTCTTAGGCTTACCTGATCCTAATGCCCCTTTTTGTGATGCTTTCTTTGATTTGACAGTCCTCTCAGGGTCAGGCACTGGTTCAACTGGTGATTTCTGAGGATTTCTTCGAGTATGTCTTACAAACTGAGCCAGAACTTCAATGTGGAGTCGCCAAATGTTGGTCTTCCTCCAGTGGAGTCGCCAGATAGATGATTACAACCAGAAATGTGCCCAGACCTTATCTATCATCAAACTATGGAACTATGTCATTCTCCCAGGGAAGTTGAGCTTCAATTTCCTCTCCCCGGCAATGGCACCAATTAATGTTATCACCCCAAGAAACTCTCCTAGGTTGTATATCAGAGATGCTCGGGAACATTACAAACTCAACAAAACTGTTGGAAAATGGTGGATGAATGGAAGGAATGATGCATATTCAAGCCAGATAACCACTTCTGCTATGCTTAACCCCAGACATGGGTGAACACCCCAAGACTACAAGTCTTTAGACCACCAATTACTCACAGTTTAAGGAATAGGTGAACATGGAGAATACTGACCACACCAGCAGATGCACAGGACCCTATGATGGCCGGCTGCAACTAGTTTAAAGGTTTGTAAATCTATTTCCCAATTCACAGACAGGATGACAGCTCTCTGGCATTAAAACAACAAAAACCTAGATACACATTCAATAATACTTACTAGATTCTAACACAGAGGTGAGATGACAGCCCCTCTAATGCTAAACATCAAGAGCATATGAAAAATGCATAACAAGCACAGCCTCGAACAAAAAAGAAGTGGAAAGTGAGCAATTGACAGCAAAAGAAGCTTGCATTAGCTGAAAATGAAGACCAGAAACTGCAGGTATCATAGTAGTTACAGTCTCTAGAAGTTGAACCTTACATCAATACAATATCCATCAACCCTCATTACCTCTTGATTCTGGGTATATATGGAGGTTAATTACAAAAAATATATGTTATCCTATGCTTGGAGGGGTCATAACTGACCACCAACCACATTAACTATTTGATATGGGTCTTTGATACAATCTGCTGCTTTCAAGAACAAAATTTGACATTCTCTGGTACTTAGATGTACTCCTCAAGCAGGTGGAAAGTTGCATGAATAAATGTCCATAACTGTTGAAGGCGTTCAACTGCTCGAGGCTGTACTTTCCTTCCTTGGCCGTGCTGTCTCTTGAATAAGGTAGTTGGATATTGACTGCACAGAGTGTTGGTGGGTAGCTGATCGCTGCTATCCTTCGTCCCTTGGAAGCATGGTATAGGCCAAAAACACGAAAATTGCATGGAAAATGAATGAAGGGCTAAAAATGAATGCTAGCCGTTGGATGGAATTGACGGATGGCTGAGATCTCACAGTGGGAGGGGATGGGAAGAAATGGAGGCGCGATTGATTGTAAGTCGTCGAATCTGACAGATGGACGGTGGAGATTGGATTACGTGGGCTATCAGAAGGTATATGCATGGGGAGATTGTAGGCCATTGGATCTCGAGCGGGGATCTAACGGTCATCGAGCGATGAAGTTGCGCGATGGTTAGCGAGCTGGAGGACGTACAAGAGGGTAGTAAGCAGTTTCCCCACACCGCTTACAGGTGGCAGGTGCTATCCGTATGTGGGGGCGCAATCCAGTACAAATGTGATGTGTCGCTGGTGGGTCCGGCGAGAAACTGCTTTTCCCCGCGAGCTATCGGGTGTTCAGGTATCAACAGCGGGGAAAGCGAACAACATCAGATCTCGCGGGAAATGATCGGACGGCTCAGGCTAAAAGCACGTGCTTTTGATTGATATGACAGGGGAAAGACCCCGCGGGTAGTGCTTTCTGCAAGGCACGCGGCTATATGGATTTAACACCATTAGCACCCGGGGCTAAACTAAAATGGGGCTCCGATGGATTTTGAGGGTTTATGGAGAAATTTAGAGGAAAACGGAGGAAAACAGGGGTGGCTGGAGTTATAAGGGTATAAAGCAAATGAAGGGGGAAGGATAAAATGAATTGCTGCGAGCTCCTTTCTTGCAAAAACACACAGCCACAGTGATAATTTGGTGCTCAAAATGCATAAGTACATAGTAGAGCTAACAAGTCTCCTCTCAACTTCTCTAGTTGTGGCTGCATGTTGAGAGGTAATTTACTCTCCCTCTCAACCACCAAGCCTTTAACCTTTTCCTTGATCCTCAAGACTTTCCATGCATCTTGATCCTCAAGAGCATACAGGTTCTTGGCTAGCACACCAATCTCTTTCATAAGTCCTTCTGTCACGAGATTTTCTGGAAAAATAGCTGATTTTAAATTAACAATATCTCCCTCATCCGAACTCCGACTCAGCCGATTTTTTTTTGAATTTGACTATTTTTTCGCAAAGAATCCTAATATGCCATTTGTTTATGAAAATTGTGCACAAAATGTTTTAGATCTGCTCTGCAAACTTGCAGCCCAAAACTCAAAACATCAAAAGCTCCTCTAATATACTGTTCTCAGCTCTGATACCACGTAGAAAATCCTATAGATTCACAAGCTCATCTAATCTACTAAAACAAGAGACAAGAATCTACTTCTACGCTTTACAGTGGAAGCACATAAAGATCGAGCAAAACAATAATCAATAAGAGGAAGACAATCAATGTCACATAACACATTAAATATCTGGGGAAAGACACCACTCAAAACCCCACTATCTATATTGAATTAATCAAAAATCCACAATGAGAATATAATGCTTGTTCTAAGAAGAACAATCCCAACACTCAGTAAAATCAATCTCCCAGCTCACAAGTAAGCTCAAGCCAAATTCAAGCCTCTTCTCTTCTCTCCAAGCTGGTTATTTCCTTGCCCCATTGGTCAAGGAATTTGGATAAATACAACATGCTCTACTCAACCTTGAGCTTAACCTGCTCAAGTACTTCCTATCCTCCGCCTAATGACTTCCTTTGGCCAATAGTCAGTGAAATTTCCAAACCTCCAAGCTTCTACTTATTTTCACAATTCCTGAGAGAATTAGCCTGTATTTAAACGGAAATTACTCATCCAAAACCATGTAATCCCTTTAAGGATCAGTTCCTGATTGCATGCACTATCAGTACAACTCAGTAAATTATACAACAAATAGTACACTTTCCCTACACTCTAGGCTCAACTGGGTCTTTCGCAGAATCAACATGCATGAGTTTCTGATGAGGGAATCTTCAGTTAACTAGAGTCGCACTAATTGAGTGCACTAATGCATCACCCAACTGTTAACTCGCTATTAGTTCCTCAAACAGTTTAGAACTTATTTAACTTGACTTAACTTAGTAAACTGAGTTAACTAATTACAACTCATACTTAACTCATCCTGGACCCCTATAATATAGGTAGAACATATACATGACTTCAGAAAGACTTTCAACTCGAAATTCCTAAGTTAACTAAGGCAACTCACTCTAGTTAACTATTACAAGTTGCCATGAGAATAAAATTCGATTTTAATTCTGAGTTTAATTGAAGGACAATAATGGAATTTATGGATTATATTTTATCATTTCTTGTTGCTATTTTCAACAGGAAATTCCTATAGATATGCCCATATTCATGGGAGTGATGACATCTAAATTGATATGCTCATAATCCAATGTTTTATTCCAAAGTTCACCTTGGTAGTAGAAGTAAATGGATTTAGACCGAGGTGTTAAAGATGTTCATATAAACACAAATACAAGCATAGGATATATACCCACCTTGTTATGTGGTCGCGAACGTCTTGATTAAATATCCTAGGGTGTTTTCAATACCTAGAAGTATTTCTTCCTCCCAAAATTTTCTTGCAAAGGAGTACTGAAAATCCAAACTAAACTAGCTATTAAATATTCCTTATCTAGAATGAAGCGCTCTATCAAAAAATTTAAGTAGATCCCCGTTGAGTTACAAAAACAAGGGCCTTTTCAAATACTCTCATTCTTCCTTTTATGCTTGCAAAGATAATAGTGAAGAAACCCTTAGCACCTAGTTCTATTTTAATTTGACCCTTTGGTTTCCATTTTTGTTAGATCCACTGGGAGAGCTCTTTCTTCAATGGCTAAAGGACTAGAACTTTTTTAATAAGTGTGTTGTCTCTCATATATTGGATCTAATCTCCAATAAAATTAAAGTAGACTTCAAAATTGGGGTCTAGATCTGCTTTTAGGAGGTAGCTACCTAGAGATCAACGTGTTGTCTATGCATGATTTTATTCTCCATTCATCGAACTATATTCCCCTATTTTCATTACTACATGTGACTGTGATACACCTTGACCTTATGTATTTGTTGACTTCCTAAAGCAACTATCACTAGCTACATTTTTTCTATAAGAAGGAGCTCAATTCCCTTACATAGCCCTACCATGATCTGAGACTGACACAAGTTTATGAATTTATTGGAAATGGATTAAGGTTTTGCATGTTCTCTCCCTCTAATCTTTCAAATGCTTTCAAACATGGAATCTTCATTCATAATATTAAATTTACTCTAGCTTCCATGATGTTAATTTGATTAAAAGAAATTGTGATAAAATTTCATAACATCTCTATCAATATATAATTTCTTCCTATCATGATTTGAAATTAATTATTGTAGTGAAATTTTATAATTACATTACGTACTCCTCTTTTCTTTTCTCAGAGTTAATATTTACTAACGAAAATGTATACTAATCATCATTCTCATTAATACAAAGTTCATGTAATATGATGCATCATGATATGCTTTCTATTGCTACGAAGATTTGCATAAGGGTACATATCAAACAATGCAACACTACAAAGCACACTCACAATGCAAAACATGATGCCCCAAATGTATCATCTTTAAGATTGTCCAATATTTTATCTGAATATAAACCACATTTCATAATGATGATTAAAATGATGACAAAGTAGTGTATAGTGAACACATAGGTCACTTTTGCAATTACCTCAAGATAAAATTTGGACACAAGCATTTGCGGTGTCAATGGTAAAACCATCCTGGCGTGAAGTATGGGACATTCAAATCACTTTCTTTGTGAGTCTCTTTTAAATGAGTCGAAATTTTAAAAATGTAAAATCATTTTAAAATTAAAGAAATTTTTACAAACTAAATTTAAAAAACATAAAACTCAATTATCATTTTGAGTTAGTGAAACATTTTGGAAGTTTTTTTTAGATTTTTCAGTGTAATTTTTCTAAAATCCAATAAAAATTTATTAAAATCACAAATTTAATAAATAACTTTACACAATTATAATTTTTTAAAAATTTTTAGAATATTAAATCTATATATAATTAAAAAACCAATTTAACATTTTATAATAATAAGATGGCCAATTAGATATTTCTTAGATATTTCCCCTCTGACCCATGTTGCAATCATTTTTTACTTTGTACCCCAAATTCAAAATTTGTACCCCACTCCATCTTCAAAATTGCAATCATCTTTTATTTATTTATTTTATTAACTCTACACAAATAGTAGAACCGTACATGTTACATATATAGTTGTAGGCGTTGGCTTGTCAACGTTATAACTTGGACCGTTTCTTTCTACAGGAAGGATTCGAGTACAATATTTAAAAATAGCGGAGACTTACCATTGATATTTTATTAAATTGTATTCTATTTAGTTTTGAGGCTATCCTCCACAGCTGCGTGCAGTGGTTTCTCTCCGCAAATCCAAAAGTCTATTCTTTGGCAAAGTTATGCACTAACTCTTTTTTAAATTTTATCAATAAAAAAAATATACATACAAGTATAAAATTGTGTTCTTCTTATTACGATAATAATTTATTTTTGAAAAATTAAAAATTATTTAATTTTTTTATTTCTTAAAAATTAAGAATTATTTAATTTTTTTATTTTTATTCAAACTAATAATAACGGTATACATGTAATGTAGGAATTTACAGGGTAAGTTCCTCAGACAAAACACCAAAGGACACCGCTCACAAACAGATCACAGATCAATACACCAGTGTTTTGACGTGGTTAAAACCCTCAAAGAGGGAAACAGTGCATGGCCTGAGCCAACGCGGCCACTTCAGGCAATTTATTAATAAAAGAATGAAAATTTACATAAGCTTCTCTCATGAACAGTTAACCTACAAATGACCCTCCATGCTCTTTAAATAGAGATCATGGACCAATCGGGTGTTAAGCCATGGATCAAGTGTCGGTAATACAGAGGAGAGAATGAACTGTCGGATCACTACATATCGTGACCGTTGGATTGTAAGTTACAAAATGTACATAGTAAAGAAACACACTTTACCTAACTCTATACTAGACCAAGTTATACTTAACTATTTCTTATGTGTCGGAATATCCTAACATCCCCCCTTAAGAACAACTTGGGATAGGATTGAAGGATTTACAAATGTGACACAATAGGAGAAGGAAGGAGGCACTAGAGCCTATCCCCCCTTAGTGACAACTTCCTGAACTGCAACCATAAATCGAAGTTTAGTGAACTTCGCCTCTGTGAGATCCTTTGTAAAGATGTCTGCAACTTGATCATATCTTGAACAATATTGCACTTCAAGAACATGGTCGTGAATGAGCTTTCTGATGAAGTGCATGTGCAGTTCAATGTGTTTGTTGCGCTGATGTTGGACTGGATCTTTGCATAGTTGAATGGCACTTTGATTATCACACCAAAGTGTAGTCGGATGTTGCTGCTGAAAGCCAAACTCTGACAGGATCTGACGAAGCCACAAGGCTTCCTTACTAGCTTCTACGGCACCACGATACTCTGCTTCTGCTGAAGAAAGAGAAATGGCACCTTGTTTCTTGCAAGCCCATGTAATAGGTCCTGAACCAAGAGTGAACACATAACCTTCAGTAGACTTCCGATCATCAAGGTCACCAGCCCAATCGGAATCAGTGAAACCAACCAATAGAGGAGATGCTTCGGCACTGTAATGAATCCCAAATTGAACTGTACCTCGAACATAACGAAGTATTCTTTTAGCTGCTTTCCAATGACTTTCACGTGGGTTTTGCATAAACCGAGCAACAAGGCCAACCGCAAAGGAAAGGTCAGGACGAGTATGGGTTAGATACAAAAGTTTTCCTACAAGTTGATGGTATAAGGTAGCATCAACTTCAGGAGAAGTACAAGTGACTGAAAGTTTGACTCCAGACTGAAAGGGAGAAGGGGCTGGCTTACAGTTTTCCATGTGAAAGTGGCGTAGAATATCACAGGCATACTTGGACTGGGAAAGGGAAATACCTTCCTTGGATTGCAAGACTTGAAGACCAAGAAAATAATGTAAATGTCCTAAGTCTGTCATTTCAAACTTCCTTTTAAGGCTAGACTTCACATGGTTTATAAGGTTGGGATCACTACCAGTCAGGATAAGATCATCAACATAAAGAACAAGAATGATAAGAGACTTGCCCACTTTCTTGGTGTAGACAGTATTGTCAGAATGACACCTAGAAAAGCCATTTTCTAAAAGAAAGTTATCCATTTTGGCATACCAAGCTCGAGGAGCTTGCTTGAGACCATAAAGGGATTTCTTAAGCCGACATACAAGGTTGGAGTCTGTTTGTATAAAGCTAATAGGTTGTTCCATATAGATTTCTTCATGCAAGTCCCCATGCAAGAAGGCGGATTTAAAATCCATATGATGGACTTCCCATTTGAAAGAGGCAGCAAGGGAAAGAACAAGGCGGATAGAGTTCATTTTGGCAACAGGGGAGAAGGTTTCAGTATAGTTAATGCCTTCAACTTGTGAAAAACCCTTAGCAACAAGATGAGCTTTATGTTTATCAACTTTCCCATCTGGTCCATACTTGGTTCTGTAAACCCATTTGCATCTAACAAGTTTTTGTCCCTTTGGTAGAGGAACAAGATCCCATGTATCATTTGCCAATAATGAATGATATTCTTCATTCATAGCTGCTTCCCAATCTGGATGGCCTAAAGCTTCTGCAAAGGTGTCAGGATCATAATTCACTGAAGCTTGAGAGAGTAAAGAAGAGGCTCTATCAAACTGAGAACGTGTACGTCGCTGATCTGTAGGATCATCGGCAAGATCACCTGCTGCATCCCGAGTAGCACGGACCCATTTTGGAAGCTGAGGAGCTGAAGGAGGATCCTAAGAAGGTGGGGGAGGATTTCCATCCTCGCTTTCATCATCTGAAGAAGAAATATTTTCAAAAGTAGAAGAGATAGGGAGAGGTGGCACATCCGCCGAACTAGACTCGTAGGCCGATATATTTTCAGCAAACTTTACATCTCTTCTAATGATAACATTTTTGGACTTAAGTGGAATAAGTCTATATCCTTTGACATCTTCAGAATATCCAACAAAAATACATTTTTCACTCTTAGGTTCTAAAGCTTTATGTTTCTCATCTGGAATATGGGCCCATGCTTCACTTCCAAAAACACGAAAGTGACTTACATCTGGTTTAATTAAGCTCCATGCTTCTTCTGGAGTGATATTCTTTAAAACCTTAGTAGGAGTGTGATTTATTATGTAATTTGCACAGTTAATTGCTTCTGCCCAATAATTAAGACTAAGTCCTTTAGATTGAAGCATACAATTAGCCATTTCCTTTAAGGTGTGATTCTTCCTTTCAGCTACACCATTTTGTTGTGGAGTATATGGAACAGTATGTTTCATTTGAATTCCATTCTCAGTACAAAAGTTGATGAATTTGTTGTTAACATATTCTCCGCCATTATCAGATCTTAGCTTAAGAATTTGAGGTCCAGATTGTTTTTCAACAAAGGCCTTAAAGGCCAAGAACATGTTAAATACTTCACTCTTGAGTTTTAAGAAGTATACCCAAGTGCGTCTCGAGAAATCATCAATGAAAGTTAAGAAATACTTGTAGCCAGAGAATGAAACAACTGAAAGTGGACCACATAAATCACTATGCACGAGCTGTAAAGGGGCTGAGTGCCAAGAGGCACGTTTTTCAAAACTATCTCGATGATGTTTTCCAAGTACACATCCGGAACAAACACCATCTCTGCAAGATACCATTGGAAGACTTGTCACCATATTTTCTTTACATAGATTCTGAAGAGAGCGATAGTTTAAGTGACCAAATCGCTCATGCCAAAGTTTGCTCACTTCATCATTATGAGCAACAAATACCAAGGGAAGATTTGATGACCCAAAGCTGTGAAACTTATACAACCTTGTAGAATCATCAGCAATGTCAGTAGCTAAAATCTGTCTAGGATCTCTTAGGTCCTTAATTACAACATCGTGAGGTGAAAATTCAACGATTTTAACTTCACCTGAATGAGTTATTTGATATACAGATAGAAGGTTGCAGGATAAGGTTGGAACACATAATACATCTTTAAACTGACCATTGTCTATATGAACAGTTCTAGTCCCTACAACACTAAGAGATCTATCATCACCAACATATATAATTTTGGTGTTACAATCATTTAAAGAAGAAAACATGGCTTTGTTTTTGGCCATGTGATAAGAAGCTCCAGAATCAATGAGCCACTCATGAGAATGAGAAGAAGAAGATACATTTAGTGCATAGCCAGACCGAGATGCTTGACAACCACATGGAGAAAGTGCCATTCCTGAAGATGAAGTTGAAGTTGAAGAGTGCTCCAAATGGATGTTATGCTTCTTCATTGCTGCTTCCAAGGCTTCCATCTTCTTAAAGCATTTGGATTCCAAGTGGCCATCTCGATTACAAAAGTTGCAATGTCTATCAGTCTTCTTCCCTTTGTTTTTATTTGTCTTATCATTTTGTTGAAATGATTTTCATTTTGAGGCTGAAATTGCTTAGGACCCTTGTTTGGTTTAGGACCATTACTTTTAGGATACAACTTCTTAGGATTCTTTGGATTTGGTTGCTGCTGGGCGGCTAACACTTTCTTAGAAGAGTTTCCAAGATTAAGAAGACCAAGGTGTAAGAGTTTTTCTTGTTCTCTTATTAAAGAATCACAAAAAGAATCAAAGGAAGGGGACTTGTAGTCTTGTCCTTGAGAAATGAAGGCTTCTCTTGTAGAATGGAAGGTGGAAACAAACATAGAGTAGGCTGGTCCCAACTTAGTAAGAATGGAATAGATAAGGTTACTATCTTCTTTCTTAACCTTAACACCTTCCAAGAGAAGTCTAAAGGTATTGAACTTGGACAAAAAATCTTCAATGCAAGAAAAATTATTGGGGTCCAATGTAAGCAACTCATTTTCAAGTTGATGGGCTCTAAGTTCATTTTTGATTCCAAAAACTTTAGTAATCTGTTTCAATGCTTCATCAGGAGTATCAAGTTCTGCAATATGGAATCTAAGATCTGGAGAAACAGACATCCCTATCAACCCACGTGCTTGATCTTGCCTATTTTCCCATTTAGCTGCCTTATCTTCATCTTTCGGTTTGGTTTCTTGGCTTGAGGCTATTCTGTAGAGACCTTTACTTCTAAGTAAATCCACAATGTAGGACCACCATTGGAAGTAGTTGGTGCTGTCAAGAATAACTTGGCATGGACTTTCCATTTTAACAAAAACTGAAGCTATAGATGCTGAAACTAAGTGTTCCAATGGAAAGATCTCGAAAAATTAGGCTGTTTCAAAAAAACAGCTCTGAAAACGGCTTCCGGATGAAGAAGTTATGGCTTTTTGAAGAAAATTTGATGAAGATGCCAACGAAGTGCGGGAATGTGCGGAAATGAAAAATCTAGCCCCACAAAAAGGAGGCTTGAACTCAAGACCTCTACTCTCATAAATTAGCTTTGGACCAAGTGAGCTTGAGAGAGAGAGAGAGAGAGAGAGAGAGCGGGGGGTTGAAGCTTTGGGTTGCGTGCTTGCTTCGAGAAAGCTTTTTTCCCCTACAAAACAAAAAACACAAAACCCAACACGGACATACAAAAAAAAACGAACCTTGCGGCTTGAAGTTAGCTTTAGCTGGAAACTAAATATTTTCCTCAATGTTTTTTATTTTCCGAGATCACACTAAGGCGCAGCGGAAAAGAGCATACGCATGAGAAAAATCCTTCCTTTCTGTTTCTGATTTGCCCAGATCGCATAGAGTCGTGGGGAAAAGAGCATACGTAGAAATGAAAGGTATAGATCCGGTAATAAAAAAGGTTAAATAAACTGAAACCGAAATAAACAGAGAGAAAATAACTGTAAACTGCAAATAAACACTGTATACCTCCAGATCTTAAAAATGATGTAGCTAGGGCTACCGGAAACCTTTTCACATGAAACGAAAGGGGTTCCTCACTGGAACAGATGCTCCCAACACAATAGAGCAGTCCTCTCTTCCTGAAAGTAGTCAGAAACAGTAGATCTAGGAAATGGCAGTCGGATGCAGTTCTACCGGCTTCAGATTTGGATCACCAACGGACGCGGCCCTCAAATAGCTCTGATACCATGTAGGAATTTACAGGGTAAGTTCCTCAGACAGAACAACAAAGGACACCACTCACAAACAGATCACAGATCAATACACCAGTATTTTGACATGGTTAAAACCCTCAAAGAGGGAAACAGTCCACGGCCTGAGCCAATGCGGCCACTTCAGTCAATTTATTAATAAAAGAATGAAAATTTACATAAGCTTCTCTCATGAACAGTTAACCTACAAATGACCCTCCATGCTCTTTAAATAGAGATCATGGACCAATCGGGTGTTAAGCAACGGATCAAGTGTCGGTAATACCGAGGAGAGAATGAACCGTCGGATCACTACATATCGTGACCGTCGGATTGTAAGTTACAAAATGTACATAGTAAAGAAACACACTTTACCTAACTCTATACTAGACCAAGTTATACTTAACTATTTCCTATGTGTCGGAATATCCTAACATATAAGTCTAAAATTGTATACATGTAAGTATAAAATTGTGTTTTTATTATGATAATAATTTATTTCTGAAAAATTAAAAATTGTTTACTTTTTTTATTTTTTATTCAAATTAATGATGATGATGATGATGGTTAACGCCCACTAAGACCTAACTTTGGTTTACTGGACCTAAAGAAATGAATTATTTAGTTTGATTTAAGATTTTATTCCTATGCTCAAAAAGCTTGGAGAGAAGCCTCCTAAGCTCACTATAATTTTGACAATGTAAAAGGCTAGGAAGGTCTGCAACAAAGATTTTGAAACTGAGATCTAATGTGGTTGTACACGGGGCACTCTAAGAGGAAGTGATTTTCATCCTCGATGTTCGTATTCTCACAGAGATGGCAGAACCTTTCCATCCATGGTGTTTTAGGAACTGCCTAACCACCCGTTTCACTATGGAGCTCGTAAGAGTTCTGCCTTATTTGATATTATAAATTAGAAAATAAATAAAAAAATTATATAACAACTAAAACCAAAAGTACATAATTTAAACATTTAATGAGTGGGCTAATTATCAAGATTAATATAGACTTAAACTTTATATAATCCAATTTTACATTTTGTCAAAAAACTATTTATTATAATACATATCTAAATTTTCTTATATATCTCATCACAAATTTAAAATTTGTTTAATTTTTTTTCAAATAAACAAACATGTTTTTAAGAAATAGATCCTAGGTAGAGGGGAATTAAACCTACCATATACCTCTCAAATGATTGTCTTGGGACATACGAAAATTATATTGAAAATTTGAAAATCACATATATATATATATATATATATATATATATATATATATATATATAAGTTTTATAAAAAAAAAAATGGCGTGCACTTTATCGAGAAAGAATATGGTAAGACACTATAGCATCCAAGTGTTTATACAATGTTTATACAACAGAAGACTATGGCACATTGGACTCAAATCTAGTTCTTATACATGGAACAACTTTCACAAAATCAAAGAATGGTTCCTTAGGAGGATTACTTGGGCATTTGGTACGTGGAACCAGATTATTATTGCTAAACGAATATTCGGCGTGGAGGGGGCACATCATTTATCTGAAGACACCATAAACAGAATTCACTGTAGAGGTTATTTCATCTTGGCACAGGTCATTGCGGGATGGCAGGGACTATTTCCTATCTAGCGTAGGGTGGAAGAAATGGGTTTATCTAGAAATTGTGCAGATGAATGGAGAATATATATACAGTCCCTCTGTATGGCGAGATTGTGCCAGAATAAGGGCGAAGATTACATCACACAAGATGGTATATTATGCGGCAATTTGGTGGTCGTTGCCGATACATATAGGTACATAGTCACTTCCATGCACTCATTTACACAGTCATGTTGGTTCTATAGAATCTAGAAATTAAAGGTTCCCTATAAGATTATACTATATTCTTTCTTGGTTTGGCACGACAAGACTTTGGCGTGGGAGAATCTAAGGACAAAAGATATGGAGGGGCTTAGTAGATGCTCACTGTGCAAAAATGCACAGGAGACAAATATACATATGCTCTTGGATTTGCCGATTATTG
Organism: Pinus tabuliformis; assembly: GCA_031772625.1. Lineage (NCBI taxonomy): Eukaryota > Viridiplantae > Streptophyta > Pinopsida > Pinales > Pinaceae > Pinus > Pinus tabuliformis. Next base: position 753,701,322 of record CM062812.1, read on the forward strand.
TGTAGGTTTGGCCCTTCATCATGATACAAAACAACATCCCTTTGAGACAATTCACGTCAACAGAAAAATGTTTCAACTGGTGGTTGGCGCGTGGCGGTTGTCTATAAGCTATACCTCCATTCATTTTCTAGGAAGTATGGAAAGCTCATAATGGTTTTATATTTGAAAATTATGAAATCGACACTTTCAAGATTTTATACAAAATTGGAACTTGGATGGACACTATAGGAATAGTTTCATAGAGAGTTAAGGATCTTTCGATCCGAAATTCCCCTCCTCAAATTATGTTTCTTGCAAGTTTCTCTGATGGCTCGGCACAACGGGGACAATGTGGATGTGGAGTATGGATCAGATTGGATTATAGTACACACTACAAAATCTCATGGAATGTAGTGGCAGGTACTAACATGAGGGCAAAGGTAATGAAACTATAGGGATTAATGTGGTTTACTAGAAGATTGGATATTTATAACATTAATATATATGGGGACTCAAGAATGCTCATTGATGGGATTACTGCAAATACTTATTTTTCTCCACCAAATCTGAATGGATGGATTGCTCACATTCATGGACTGAGACAGACTTTCCATCATATCACTTTTCAACATATATATAGGGAGGCCAACACTATGGTGGACTTTCTATCAAAAAAGGTCTTATCTGATGGCACTGGGTACATGTTCAATTCATCATTTGTTCCAATATTAATTTCTTCTATGTCATCTTGTGAAGAAATGGACTGAGGGTTTCAGAGGACATCATTTTGATCAAACAATTTTTCTAAAGGAATGAGGCCTTTGGGAATAAAATTGTTAGACAATTGAATAATGTCATGATAAGCAATTTTTGAAATGAAATTTGAAGTATCATTTCCATTTGTATTTTCATTTATTTTTGTTCTATCTTCATCAATTTGTAGAAATAAAAATTCATCTATAACCTGCAGAAAAGATTTCAAATGTTCGTCATCTTCAAATATCTGCCAATGTTTTAGATTGTCTAGGATGGATGGTCTATACTTGAATTGTATTTGATAGAGTACATTGGTCTGATCAGGAATTTTAAATGAAATAGCAAAAACAGCTAAGGCATCTGCATGAATATTCTGATTTCTTGGAATATAAGTCAAATTAAAAGCATCAAAGAAGTTTTCAACTGAATCCCAAACTTCATTTCGATAAGACCTAAGTCTAGGATGCTTAGTCTGGCAAATATTTCTCACTTGTTTGACAATAAGTTCTGAATCAGTAAAAACACTTAAGTTTTGAACCTTTAAGCTTTTGGCTAATTGCAATCCCAAAAGGAAAGCTTCATATTCAACCACATTATTTGTAACTTCAAAGTTGGGTTTGCATGATTGGGTGATATTTTCTTTTTTTCTGGTGAAACTAAAATTACCCCACCTCCTGCTCCATCTTTTGTACAAGAACCATCAAAAAATAGTTTCCATACATTAGTTTGATTTGGTACAGGACTTTCAATTACATCTTCTATTTTAACTTGAGTTTCATGTATTTGGTTTGAAGAGAGTTGAAAGCAACCAAAATCCTGATCAGTTGCATAAATGGGATGGTTCCTTTTTGGTATGTTTTGCAAACAGTGTGCACAAATCTTACCTCTCTAGATAACCTTAGTTGTTCTGCCCCATAAACTATAATAGTGGCATAAGACATATCCATTTGAAGAGTTCCCCCTAATTTGGCACAACAAGACCTAGAAAGGAGCATTCCAAATTTGGGAGGAATATCTATGAGAACTATAGCAAGCACTACACCTTTCACTGGAATTTGGGGAAGGGTAACTATTAAATCCTTAATCAATCCTAAGCACAACACCCTTTTAGAATCAAAGGTGCACAAGTCATGATAGGATCTAGTTATGTCAAGTTTCAAATGGTCCATGATAGTTTTTGGCATGAGGTTATGTCATGCTCCAGAATCAAGCATACAATTATATAACATGGAATCATTTGTCTTAAGAGTTACATAGAAAGGAGGCACTATTTCATCTATCATATCTGATCTAGGACCAAAGACAACTGTTGGTTTTTCATCTTGCAGACTAATGATATCACTTTCAGCATCAACCGAGGTGTTTTGTATCCATTTGGAGAGTTGAATTTTATACCCAGGGTTTTTGGAAAGTTCTGAAAGTGGAATTGGGATTTTAATTCTTTCTAACTCTTTTTCAACATTAAATGTAGTCAAAGCATTTTTATCATTTTGAGCAGTATCAGTTGACTGATTTAATGGTCGAATAACAGTTGTTTGAGTTTCAGTAGCTTTGGTACGAGGTTCAATTATTGGAGTCTCCTTAGGAGATCTTCCAGGCCTGGGTCTAGGCCTAAGATCATATGTTTTGTTCAACTTTGCAATTAAAAATTCAGAGAAGGCATCGTATTTAGAAACCTGTGAGGATTCTTGATCTTCTTGAACCTGATTTTGTTGTGTGAGAGGAATAATAATTGTTTTATTAGAAGAAGTATCCATGTTATTGATATCTTCAGTAATAGTCACAGTATTTTCATCAGGTTGTTGATCATCTATCAGTAAAGGAGTGGGAACCTGCGCATCATTACTAGGTCACTGAAGAATTTGTAATTCTGGATTCCTTTTATACTGACCTTGGTTTTGATTTTGGGGTCTAGTAACTGTTTGTTGAACTATCCTAGGTTAAGTCTCAATCTTGGAAATTATATTAGATAGATTTCTAAGAAGAGAAGTTATTTCATCTATTTTAGAATGTTCAGTTTTAGTCTTAGAAGAACTAGAGGAACTAGAGGCCTCTTGAATAGATTTGATTTTTCTTTGGGACTTTTCTACTTTAGCTTTCAAGGAAGTTGAAGCAGCGCTATTTGCTTTCACCTCTATAGCATTTGTTTGCATATCTTCAAGAGTTCTTGAAGTTCTCTCTCTTAGCATTACAACAAAATCATCGTCAAAGGATTTAGAAAACCTAGACTTAGCTATTGCTACAGGGGGTTTACAATCATGGGGCATCTTATGATAAATTTTATTGAACCTTTTAATAAAATATGATACAGGTTCACCAAAGTTTCTTTTAAGTTCTTCAAACTCAGTCAAAAAGTAAAGAGGATCTTTCTTTACACCCTATTGATTTTTAAATATGTTTGTAAGCTCTTCCCAATTTCTAATGGAATCTATAGGTAACTGCCTAAACCAGATTCTTACATTTCCTTCAAGTGACTGTACAAACAATCTCGTGTAAACATTTTCTTGTTCGATATTCATGTTGTCTGCAATGTCTAGAAAATCTTGAATATCGTAGTCAGCTGAGGGACCAATTTCTCCATTATACCTGGGAAGGTATTTCAAGTACCCAACTGGGAATGCATCGAGGTTAGTAGGTAAGACTAAAGATGCATATCTAGCATGTACAATAGGTCAGAATTCCATAGTAGAAGGTGGTTTATGAGGTGTTTGTGTGGATGAAGAAGAAGAAGAAGAAGAAGAGGTAGAAGAGGGTGATTGAGGGGGTGTGTGACTATGTGGTGGTGAATAAGGAGGGGATCTCCTGAATAAATTTAAAGGAGTCTTAAGATCTAACTTTGGGACCTGTGAATGAATACCCTCTTTTGTTTCAAAGAGTGGATTTGAATATACAGAGAGGGTCTCTTCAGGTTGTTCAGAAGTAAAAGCTTCAGGTCGTTCAGAAGTGGAAGGAAATGAATAAGTGGTAGGGGATATGAAATCTGTGGGTTTGTATTCAGGTAAATGAACACCCAAGTCAGACTCAGTTTTAGGTGATCCTGGTGGTAGTGGGGGTTCTTGATGTGTTTCAAAAGAATGAATGAGGAAAGCTAAATCTAAATCAACTCCCCTATCTAATAATTCAGAAACCCTAGGAGGTATTTGTGTCAAATGAGGGTCAGATGGAATATTACTAAAAGGATCAAATGATACTAAATCATCAGACTGCAAGGTAGAAGAAGAAGAAGAAGATGGTTGACGTCTCCTTTTAGAACTAGTTTTTCTCATAATTTTTTCAGGATCTGACAGAGGATTAACTAAGTCAGATTTCGAATGAGATCTAGTGTGCTTAAAAGGTGCCAGTTTGGCCTAGTGATCTCCCACTGTGGTCACCATTGAACACTTTTGTTTGAGATTTATCAATTGGCTAAAGAAGGTGTTACTCTTTGTATCCTCATAATGTGCTATCATTTCTTCCGTGCAAATTGACCAACTAACAAGTGCTTTACGAGAACACAGCGCTTTATACCATAAACATTTATCTCGTTCCAGATACGAAGATGCAATAAATACCTTTTGTAACAGTTGCACCTCATGTAGATCAAAACATTTCTCCATCTGTAGTATCCAATTTATTGGATCCTTTCCATCAAAATTCCTCATATTGCCTTTTCTTGATTTTAGGAGCTCGATATTGAAACGATCGTAACTCTGTAATTTCAAATTTTCCAGTTCTGAAATTGTGACCTGTAGTATCCCTATGCGTACTCTTTCCAATTCCACCAGTATGATCGAAATTATATTTTCCAAGAAAGAGTTGTGCACAATCTCCCACGATGACCTAAGTATAGATTGGTTCAGTAGAGCGAATTTGTACGACGTGCCGCAGGTCACTATTTCAACCTTACGGTATGAAAATGATACCCAAAAAAACAACAGTCCGTCCTCGTTCTGTGACTTCTTATGAAAATTCAATCTGATGCTTAGAGAGAAAGATATGACAATTTTCCCAAGGTGACCGGTTTGGAATGTAATTCGGGGGTCTGCAAAAACCCTAACTTCCTCAAATCATATCTCTAAGAATATAGCGAGACAAAATCTGAAATTCAAACCACATGTTCAACACGAATTCTTCTTAAATGGCTTTTTTTTAGCTTCTAAAACATTGTAGAACAAAAGGTATAGCGAAAATTCCACAATGACCTGTTTGGAGCAGCGAAACCCTAGAATCCAAAGCTCTGATACCAAATGTTATGAAACCAGCTCACAAAAATATAGAAAAGATAGATCAACGCCTTAGAATTCAGCCTCTTCAAGGGGGGCAACCTCCTTTACATTACATAAATGAACAATTCTTGGATGATACAAATGACAAGACCTCCTTTCTAGATATAGGAGTCTTAAGGGGTCATAACATAATCAGAGCCGACATAACATTAATAATGTAAGGGAACAATAATAACAATAGTGGGCTTCTATGGGGCACAATAATAAGAATATGGGGACTACATTGGCACAATAATAAATAAGGAGGTTGTACTAATAACAATAAGGGTTTACGCTAGTAATATAGGGACCTAACATCACGTGAAGGACTTTAACATTTTTAAACCTTTAATCACCTTAAAGGAATAGATGAATATCGATGCCCTAGGAAAACTTAATGGAATTCGAATCCCTGGAAATGACACCAAATTGATGTTGTACCTCTCAGATGATAATGGTCAACTGTCATGCCAGAGCATCTAATATAATTGTTTTGGGGGTTTTGTTTTAATTTGGAGGACCAATGAATGAAATAGATGTAACACTGTAATGCCTAACCTTTTTAATAATATTAATACCAAAGCAGAGAGCTGATATAAAATTTCACACAGTGATATAGCTTGAATAGTGGTGAGAAGGAACAAAAAATAATATGATTAGCACAATTTTCAAACAGAAAATTAAATAATCATAAGTATGAAAACCTCTGACCTATGTTCAGAAGGTTCAAGAGAATATGCTTATGCTTACAAAAGATGCTAATGATTTATTGATTCAAAGGGTATTAATTAAACAGACAGTTCATTAATCCATTCTCTTTATATTATCACTTCAGAAGCTTATAGGAATAGATTGAAAAACAATTATTCCTACTTGGTTATCTCTGTAAGACATAAGAATATGAAGAAAAACATAATGAGTGTTACTGTAAAAACTTACAGGAAACACAAACTGTGTAAAACAAAATTCAGAATCATTTTCTTTGTATTAAGGTTCCAAAAAAGTCAAGTACATCATGTGCTCAGAAATTGTTCATCTAGGGTGCAACCTTTCTTCAAGGATGGCACTCTTCTTCAAGGGTGCAACCCTTCTTCAAGGTTGCCACTCTTCTTCAAGGGTGCAACCTTTCTTCAAGGATTCCACTCTTCTTCAAGGGTGCAACCTTTCTTCAAGGATGCCACTCTTCTTAAAGGATGCAACCCATAATAACTCGTGAAGAGAGTTATTTATACAACAGTAGAATTAAGAAAATATCCTAAACTATTTTTACAAAAATAGATTATTATGAAATCAAAATAAAGAGTGCCAGTTGATCTGGCACTATTTTGATGATGTGTTGTTGGTGACTATCACTGAAGAAACTAAAAATTGTTGAAGCTAGCTGACTGTTCCTCCAAAAGATGAATGTTGTTCGATTAGCTACTGGATGTCATATTTACTTATGACCTTTCATCTGATAGAATTTCATCTTATACTCTTTAACCTTGTTGACCTATCAATATCCCTTAATGTGCTTTTTACTTTTACTGTACATTTCAAGTTTTTACTGTGTACTTCAATAGTAAATCATTTAGTTTTTCACATGTCTCAGCATTTGGTAGTTTGATATTGATCATCTTCTTGTATATTTCATCTGTTTGTCTTTTAACTGTATGCTTTATCTGCCTCCTCTGCTTTAACATTTACTGTCTCTATGTAAATGATTTCTTCTTTGTTTTAACCATTACTGTGTAAATTGTTTCCTTCTGCTCTGTGATAATTGTTTCTTTCTTCTGAATAAAGGCTTTTGAATGGATTTCCTTTTGAATCTTGGAGTAAACAAGTTTTTATATTAGTATCAAACTGTTTATCCAAACTTCTAGCCTTCTACTGATCACCTGCAAAATACAACAATTGTTAAGAAAAACACAGGTTGGTAGGGAGGGCCACAATGGCTTCAGGGAACAGGATAGTGTATGGACGAAGTCTTGGTAGTGTTTGGAAGGTAATCGGTGGTCGAATTGATTCATAGATGTTCAGGGTGGCACAAGAAGGGTTAGACGGGTTTCACTGTGTAAACGGGCAAAAGAGCGAAAATGAGGGTCTTTGGCGTTTAAACAGGAAGCTTTAACTTTGGTGTGGAAATTCATAATGTGAATAGTGAGTGGTTTCATCGTACACAAGGAGGCGGTTTCGGAGGCCATCGAACTGCTTTTGAGTGAAGGGCGATATTTTTTGGAGAGCACGCGAGTTAACGTGAGACCGCCACGTAGCCAAAAGGGGCCCAAGCAAAACCACGAATCTCGCGTGCTCTCAGGCCGGTAAAGGTCGGAGATCGGGAGCACGTGATATGGTTGTGTGCCATTAGATCTGGGGGTGAAAGATCTAATGGCTATCGCGTGGTGGAGTTGCACGGAGGTGAATTGAGCGGAGATTAGCGGAGGTTTATTAACCACACCAAGGGTGGGTTAAAAGGTCATATATTGGGAAAATGTTAATTTGTGGAGTTAAAGTTAAATAATGCGGGGTGAAACAAAACTTAGGCTAAAGGGGTCTTTATAGATTAAAATGGTTTTGTCGGAAAAATATGAATCGCAGAGTTAAAGTTAAATAAAATGGAGGGGGAATAAAAGTTAGGATAAGAGGGGTTTTATGGGTTTTTAGGGAAATTACTAGGGGAAAGTGATTTTTTCAAGGGAAAAGGGTTTCACACTAGGAAAAATGGGTTTTTGGGTAGGAGAATGGGTTTGGAGAGTAATTTGCTAGGAAAATGTGTGAAACCAAGGAGCAAAGGTGAAAATGAAGGAAAAAGGGTATATTCTTAAGAAATGATGGGATAATGGGGAAATTAGTAAATAAGTAGTGGGGGGTGAAATGGAATGAGGGTAAGTTAACGAAATCAACTTGTGAACATCTTTTCACTTTCATAATTGCTCCTGCACATTGAAACATTGGATTAAGCGTGATAAATGTGCATATGCTTCAATCAACTTTGTACTTTTGCAACCTTTCTTCTACTTACCCTTTACTTATCTTAACATTTTTTCTTCACTTAATTGGGTGCATTTAGGCTAGTAGACCCTTTTCTTTCATTTTTCTTTTGAAAGGAAAACTATATAATTCTAACCTTATAACATTAAAGGGCTCAGATTAAACTAATGAGCTCCTTATTATTCTCTACCTAACTACTGATCTGCCAAGATTAAACAGTTTGGCTAGATCATTATTCTCTAACTATAAACATGAAATTTAAAGCCTGAACTAGTCAAGATTAAACTATTTGACTATCATGGGTTGTGGCATTTATGACAAGCTACACACAACCATTATTTTGCATAATAAAATAAAAAGTAGTGGCACTTGGACTTGAACACTTTCATAATCTGTTTTTTTCTTTTTTGCTTTTCTCTCTAACCTAACATTTTATTTTTGCCTTCATTTTTTAGGGCATCTATTCTAACATTTTCTTTGATATGGACATATTTATCAAAATATTTCCTAACATTTTTATTTAGTATTCTTTTTGTCCATATCCTAGTTTAACATTTTTTGGACTAATTTATTCTAACTTACCAAAACCAAAAAATGCTACAACAGTTTCCTTAACCTTACAAGTAAGCCATTACTCTCTGTAATGTTTCTCACCTAGCAAGTGTCTTTGACGATTCCTCAGTTGGTTCATTTTCTCTAGAGCTCGATCCCTATCAGTTTTGATCGTTTTTCAGCTAATTTTTTGTACATTGCATGAGAGTGAATTCTATCTTTACACCTCTAACCCTTGGAGGAATTTCTCCAGTGCTCACCATTGTTTCTTTCCACTTCACATACATGAATGAATTCTCTGCCCTTGCAAACTTGTTTTTTCTCTCCCTAACAAACTAATTGTTTGCCTTTGCCCACACAAGTCAACTGCCTTGGACAATGCATCCCATGTTGTCTTTAATATTTTATCCACTTCTTGCTTGTTGTTAGAGCTTAAAGGACACATGGACATGTCCTCTTATTTTTAGTTACATTTATTGCTTATTAAACCCAATTAAAACCACAGAGGCAATCAGGGCTAATATTTAAAGACAACCCATTGCTCAAGCAATCTCCCTCCTTAATAAATTTGAATTTGTGTCCCTTCTCTTAGCCTTTATTTAATTACAGATTATTTACAAAGGAAAAAAGATTGACTAGGGGATGTCACAAGGATTCACCAAAGGTATATATGGGGCATTGCTCAGTCTAGGAAATTGAATCGATTGTCTAGGTGATCTCTCAATTTTCTTTTCATGGAAAGCACCATAGGGGTCTGCAGTCCACTATCCAAGTGGTTTACAACTCTCTCGTGAGTTCTTGCGTTTGAAACTTGTTTGACTTATGGATTCTCTTTCTGACTTAAGTTGATATTTTGAGAAATGCCTTTCTTAATATCATGACTTGATGTTTAGGGATGGAACTAGGGTCTTTTCATTTCTAAGCCTTTCAATGCTTGGGAGATCTATAGCATCCAAATCCAATTTTTCATGCTCATAAATAAATTGATAATTCCTTGATTCTATCAACAAAATTTCCTACAGAACTAGTTCTACTACCTCTTTAGGGTTGCAAGGAAAGGGCATTGATACCTCACGAGAGTCCTTGAGGTAATTCAAGTCTATAATTTCAATGTTGAGAAGTGAGGTGTCTATGTGAATGGATGTAGAAGTAAGGTTGGAAAGGGGGTTGAAATTGTTGTTGGTTTTTTTGGCTTTACCTGAGTGTGGGGGTGCAGGAGGGGTACGAGAGCTTTGACAATGTCTAACCGGTTTGGAAAATCCTTTCACATTAATTTTTTTTGATGATCAAGAGAAACAATTGGGCAAAGATGGGGGAAATGTAGAAAATCCTATAAATTCGCAAGCTCATGTAATCTACTAAAACAAGAGACAAGAATCTACCTCTACTCTTTACAATGGAAGCAAATAAAGATTGAGAAAAATAATAATCGACAAGAGGAAAATAATCAATGGCAGATAACACAGTAAATATCCGGGGAAAGCCACACCTCAAAAACCCACTATCTATATTTTATTAATCAGAAATCCAAGATGATAATACAATTCTTGTTATCACAAGAACAATCCGAGCACTCAGTAAAATCAATCTCTCAGCTCACAAGCAAGCTCAAGCCAAATCTAGGCCTCTTCTTTGCTCTCCAAATCCCTATTTCCCTACCCCCTTTGTGAAAGATTTTGGATAAATACAAGATGCTCTGCTCAACCTTGAGCTTAACTTGCACAAGTACTTCCTATCCTCCACTTGATGACTTCCTTTGGCCAATACATAGCCAAATTTACAAGCCTCCTAGGTTCTAATTATTTTCACAATTCCTCGGAGAATTACCCCATATTTAAAGGATATTTCTTCATCAAAAACTGCACAATCCCTTCAAGGATCAGTTCCTAATTGCATGCATTATCAATACAACTCGGAAAATTATACAACAAATAGTACACTGTCCCTGCACTCTAGTCTCAATTGGGTCTTTCTCAGAATCGACATGCATGAGTTTCTGATGAGGGAATCTTCAATTAGCTAGAGTAGCACTAGTTGAGTGCTCTAATGCATCAACTAACTGTTAACTCACTATTAGTTCCTCAAACATTTTGGAACTAATTTAACTGGACTTAACTGAGTAGACTAAGTTAACTAATTAAAATTCATACTTAACTCATCCTGGACCCATATAATAAAGGGAGAACATATACATGACTTCAGAAAGAATTCCAACTTGAAATCCTAAGTTAACTAAGTCAACTCACTCTAGTTAACTATTACAAGTTGCTATGAGAATAAAATTCAATTTTAATTTTCAGTTTAATTCAAGGACAAATTAAACTGGAATTTTTGAATTCTATTTTTATCATTTCTTGTTTCTATTTTCAACAGTCCCTCTCACAAGAAAGGAATTCAATTCATTCCTGATCCTGAACCTTTGGAATGTTCTTCATCCAACACTTCTCTATAGTGTTGGTGCTCCGACAACTCTGGAAACAAAAAAAACATGAAACCTGAATTATAATGATGCCTCTGTCATCAAATTCTTTGACTATTATTGCCTCTGTCGACTGAAGACTCTGTGCTTCTATTGACTCTGCCTTTATGCACTATTGTCAACCCTCTCTATGTTTCTTCATTATCTGACTGCACTAGGCTCTGTCACTTTGATCTCTGACTGCATCAATCCCACTGATTCCTCTCTTTACCATGTACTTTGGCCTCCTGTAGCAAGGTACGATCCATGAGATAAAAGCACTCAATGGACCCGGACCAATTTCAGCCCACTTGGGACTGTCACTTCAAATCTCCCCATCTCACACCTGGAGGTATGGCTGCATGTGATCCCTCTGCCCACTTGGCTCGAAGTTTCTCCCTACTGGAGGTCTACGTGTGACTGGATGCCTCCACTCGATCTCCTCTTGGTTTCTCCAATTGTGGCTCCTCCACAATTCTCTGAGACTACTTCTTCTCTGCTTGAGTGGATCTCTCGACTCGGTCTCCTCGCAACTTCTCTAGTTGTGGCTGCTCCACAACTTCCTGAAGCTGCTTTAGAGGCTTCTTCTCGGGCTACATGTTGAGAGGTAATTTACTTTCCCTCTCAACCACCAAGACTTTAACCTTTTCCTTGATCCTCAAGACTTTGCATGCATCTTGAACCTCAAGAGCATACAGGTTCTTAGCTAGCACACCAATCTCTTTCATGAGTCCTTCCGTCACGAGATTTTCTGGAAAAATAACTGATTTTAAATCAACAATATCTCCCTCATTCAAACTCCAATTCACCTGATAGTTTTTTTGAATTTGGGTATTTTTCGCAAAGAATCCTAATATGCTATTTGTTTATGAAAATTGTGCAGAAAAATTTTCAAATCTTCTCTGCAAACTCACAGCCCAAAACTCAAAACTTCGAAATCTCCTCTAGTATACTATTCTCAGCTCTAATACCATGTAGTAAATCCTGTAGATTCACAAGCTCATGTAATCTACTAAAACAAGAGACAATAATCTACTTCGACTCTTTACAATGGAAGCACATAAATATTGAGCAAAACAATAATCGACAAGAGGAAGACAATCAATGGCACATAACACAATAAATATCTAGGGAAAGCCACAACTCAAAACCCGACTACCTGTACTACATTAATCAGAAATCCAATATGAGAATACAATGCTTGTTCTCACAAGAACAATCCCAGCACTCAGTAAAATCAATCTCCCATCTCACAAGCAAGCTCAAGCCAAATCCAGGCCTCTTCTTTGCTCTCCAAATCCCTATTTCCTTGCCCCCTTGGTGAAAGAATTTGGATAAATACAATATGCTCTACTCAACCTTGAGCTTAACTTGCAAAAGTACTTCCTATCCTCCGCCTGATGACTTCATTTGGCCAATACTTAGCCAAATTTCCAGGCCTCCAAGATTCTAATTCTTTTCACAATTCCTACGAGAATTAGCCCGTATTTAAGGGGAAATTCATCATCCAAAATTGCACAATCCCTTCAAGGATTAGTTCCTGATTGCATGCAGTATCAGCACAAGTCAAAAAATTATACAACAAATAGTATATTGTCCCTGCACTCTAGTCTCAACTAGGTCTTTCTCAGAATCGACATGCATGAGTTTCTGATGAGGGAATCTTTAGTTAAGTGGACTAGCACTAGTTGAGTGCACTAATGCATCAACTAACTGTTAACTCACTATTAGTTCCTCAAACAGTTTGGAACTAATTTAACTGGACTTAACTCAGTAAACTGAGTTAACTAATTACAACTCATACTTAACTCATCCTGGACCCCTATAAAATAGGGAGAACATATACATGACTTCAAAAAAACTTCCAAATTGAAATTTCTAAGTTAACTAAGTCAACTCACTCTAGTTAACTATTACAAGTTGTTATGAGAATAAAATCCGATTTTAATTCCTAGTTTAACTCAAGGACAAATTAAACTGGAATTTTTGGATTCTATTTTTATCATTTCTTGTTGCTATTTTCAACACTCCCTCTCAACAAGAAAGGAATTCAACTCGAACCTGATCCTGAACCTCTGGAATGTTTTTCATGCAACACTTCTCTCTAGTGTTGTTGCTCCACCAACTCCAGAAATAAAAGAACATGCAAGCTGAATTAGAATGATGCCTCTTTCATCAAAGTCTTTGACTACTATTTCCTTTGTCGATTGAAAACTCTGCGCTTCTGTTGACTCTACCTTTATGCATTATTGTCAACCCTCTCTACGCTTCTTCAGTATCTGACTGCACTAGCCTTTGTCACTTTGATCTCTGACTGCATCAATCCCACTAACTCCTCCCACTACTATGTACATTGGGCTCCCATAGCAAGGTACGATCCATGAGATAAAACCACTCAATGGACCTTGACTCGATATGGCTGCATGTGATCCCTCTGCCCACTTGGCTTGAAGTTTCCCCCTACTAGAGGTCTCCACGTGACTGGATGCCTCCACTCGATCTCCTCTCAGCTTCTCCAATTGTGGCCACTCAACAATTGTCTGAGACTGCTTCTTCTCTGCTTGAGTGGATCTCTCCACTCGGTCTCCTCTCAACTTCTCTAGTTGTGGTTGCATGTTGAGAGGTAATTTACTCTCCCTCTCAACCACCAAGCCTTTAACCTTTTCCTTGATCCTCAAGACTTTTCATGCATCTTGAACCTAAAGAGCATACAAGTTCTTGGCTAGCACACCAATCTCTTTCATGAGTCCTCTGTCACGAGATTTTCTAGAAAAATAGCTGATTTTAAATCAATGATATCTCCCTCATGCGAACTCCGACTCAACCGATTTTTTTTGAATTTGGCTATTTTTTTGCAAAGAATCCTAATATTCCATTTGTTTCTGAAAATTGTGCACAAAATGTTTTAGATTTGCTCTGCAAACTCGTAGCCCAAAACTCAAAACTTCAAAATCTCCTCTATTATACTGTTCTCAGCTCTGATACCATGTAGAAAATCCTATAGATTCACATGCTCATCTAATCTACTAAAACAAGAGACAAGAATCTACTTCTACACTTTACAGTGGAAGCACATAAAGATCGAGCAAAACAATAATCAACAAGAGGAAGACAATCAATGTCACATAACACATTAAATATCCGAGGAAAGACACCACTCAAAACCCCACTATCTGTATTGCATTAATCGAAAATCCACAATGAGAATATAATGCTTGTTCTTAGAAGAACAATCCTTGCACTCAATAAAATCAATCTCCCAGCTCACAAGTAAGCTCAAGCCAAATTCAAGGCTCTTCTCTTCTCTCCAAGCTCCCTATTTCCTTGCCCCATTGGTCAAAGAATTTGGATAAATACAACATGCTCTACTCAACCTTGAGCTTAACCTGCACAAGTACTTCCTATCCTCCACCTAATGACTTCCTTTGGCCAATACTTAGCTAAATTTCCAAGCCTCCAAGCTTCTGATTTTTTTCACAATTCTTGAGAGAATTAGCCCGTATTTAAATGGAAATTCCTCATCCAAAACCATGTAATCCCTTTAAGGATCAGTTCCTGATTGCATGCACTATCAGTACAACTCAATAAATTATACAACAAATAGTACACTTTCCCTACACACTAGGCTCAACTGGGTCTTTCGTAGAATCAACATGCATGAGTTTCTAATGAGGGAATCTTCAGTTAACTAGAGTAGCACTAATTGAGTGCACTAATGCACCAACCAACTATTAACTCACTATTAATTCCTCAAACAGTTTAGAACTAATTTAACTGGACTTAACTTAGTAAACTGAGTTAACTAATTACAACTCATACTTAACTCATCCTAGACCCCTATAATATAGGTAGAACATATACATGACTTCAGAAAGACTTTCAACTCGAAATTCCTAAGTTAACTAAGGCAACTCACTCTAGTTAACTATTACAAGTTGCCATGAGAAAAATTCAATTTTAATTCTGAGTTTAATTCAAGGACAAATTAAAATGGAATTTATGGATTCTATTTTTATCATTTCTTGGTGCTATTTTCAACAAGAAATTCCTATAGATATGCCCATATTCATGGGAGTGACGACATCTAAATTAATATGCTCATAATCCAACGTTTTATTCCAAAGTTCATCTTGGTAGTAGATGTAAATGGATTTAGGCCGAGGTGTTAAAGATGTTCATATAAACACAAATACAAGCGTAGGATATATACCCAACTTGTTATGTGGTCGCAAATGTCTTGATTAAATATCCTAGGGTGTTTTCAATACCTAGAAGTATTTCTTCATCCCAAAATTTTCTTGGAAAGGAGTACTAAAAATCCAAACTAAAGTAGCTATTAAATATTCCTTATCTAGAATGAAGCGCTCTATCAAAAAATTTAGGTAGATCCCCGTTGAGTTACAAAAACAAGGGCCTTTTTCAAATGCTTTCATTCTTCCTTTTATGCTTGCAAAGATAATAGTGAAGAAACCCTTAGCACCTAGTTCTATTTTAATTTGACCCTTTGGTTTCCATTTTTGTTAGATCCACTAGGAGAGCTCTTTCTTCAATGGCTAAAGGACTAGAACTTTTTTAATAAGGGTGTTGTCTCTCATATATTGGATCTAATCTCCAATAAAATTAGAGTAGACTTCAAAATTGGGGTCTACATCTGCTTTTAGGGGGTAGCTACCTAGAGATCGACGTGTTGTCTATGCATGATTTTCTCCATTCATCGAACTCCCTATTTTCATTACTACATGTGATTGTGATACACCCTGACCTTATGTATTTGTTGACTTCCTAAAGCAGCTATCACTGGCTACATTTTTTCTATAAGAAGGAGCTCAATTCCCTTCCATAGCCCTACCATGATCTGAGACTAACACAAGTTTATGAATTTATTGGAAATGGATTAAGGTTTTGCATGTTCTCTCCCTTTAATCTTTCAAATGCTTTCAAACATGGAATCTTCATTCATAATATCAAATTTACTGTCGCTTCCATGATGTTAAGTTGATTAAAAGAAAGTGTGATAAACTTTCATAATCATCTCCATCAATATATAATTTCTTCCTATCATGATTTGAAATTAATTATTATAGTGAAATTTTATAATTACATTACATAATCCTCTTTTCTTTTCTCAGAGTTAATATTTACTAAATAAAATGTACACTAATCATCATTCTCATTAATATTTAAATACTATAAAATAATAATGATTATTAAATTTATATTTGACGAACAAGACAACATTTTTTACACTAATCTAAGTCTAACACGAGACAAAGTTCATGTAATATGATGCATCATGATATGCTTTCTATTTCTACGAAGATTTGCATAAGGGTACATATCAAACAATGCAACACTACAAAGCACACTCGCAATGCAAAACATGATGCACCATGTATCATCTTTAAGGTTGTCCAATATTTTATCTGAATATAAACCACATTTCATAATGATGATTAAAATGATGACAAAGTAGTGTATAGCGAACACATAGGTCACTTTTGCAATTACCTCATGTTAAAATTTCGACACAAGCATTTGCGGTGTCTATGGTAAAACCATCCTGGCTTAAAGTATGGGACATTCAAATCACTTCGTTTGTTGTTTGTGAGTCTCTTTTAAATGAGTCGAAATTTTAAAAATGTAAAATCATTTTAAAATTAAGAAATTTTTATAGACTGAATTTAAAAAACATAAAACTCAATTATCATTTTGAGTTAGTGAAATATTTTGGAAGTTTTTTTTAGATTTTTCAGTTTAATTTTTCTAAAATCCAATAAAAATTTATTAAAATCTCAAATTTAATAAATAACTTTACACAATTATAATTTTAAAAAAATTTAAAATATTAAATCTATATATAATTAAAAAACCAATTTAACGTTTTATAATAATAAAATGGCCAATTAGATATTTCTTAGATATTTCCCCTCTAACCCATGTTGCAATCATTCTTTACTTTGTACACCAATTTCAAAATTTGTACCCCACTCCATCTACAAAATTGCAATCATCTTTTATTTATTTATTTTATTAACTCTACACAAATAGTAGAACCGTATATGTTACATATATAGTTGCAGGCGTTGGCTTGTCAACGTTATAACTTGGACTGTTTCTTTCTACAGGAAGGATTCGAGTACAATATTTAGAAATAGCGGAGATTTACCATTGCTATCCTCCACAGCTGCGTGCAGTGGTTTCTCTCCACAAATCCAAGACTCTATTCTTCGGCAAAGTTATGCACTAACTCTTTCTTAATTTTTATCAATAAAAAAAAATATACATACAAGTATAAAATTGTGTTCTTCGATAATAATTTATTTTTGAAAAATTAAAAATTATTTAATTTTTTTATTTCTGAAAAATTAAGAATTATTTAATTTTTTTATTTTTTATTCAAACTAATAATAAAGGTATACATGTAAGTCTAAAATTGTGTTTTATTATGATAATAATTTATTTCTGAAAAATTAAAAATTGTTTAATTTTTTTATTTTTTATTCAAGTTAATGATGATGGTGGTGGTGGTTAAGGTCTATTGAGATCAAACTTTGGTCTAGTAGACCTAAAAAACGAATTATTTAGTTTGATTTAAGATTTTTTTAGATTTTTCAGTTTAATTTTTCTAAAATCTAATAAAAAATTATTAAAATCACAAATTTAATAAATAACCTTACACAATTAAAATATTCTATAGAATATTAAATCTATATATAATTAGAAAACCAATTTAACAATGTTATAATAATAAGATGGCCAATTAAATATTTGTTAGATATTTTTCCATATTGCAATCATTTTTTTACATTGTACCCCAATTTCAAAATTTGTACCCCACTCCATCTTCAAAATTGCAATCATCTTTTATTTATTTATTTTATTAACTCTACACAAATAGTAGAACCAGGCGTTGTCTTGTCAACGTTATAACTTGGACTGTTTCTTTCTACAGGGAGGATTCGAGTACAACATTTAGAAATAGCGGAGATTTACCATTGATATTTTATTAAATTGATTCTATTTAGTTTTGAGGCAATCCTCCACAGCTGCCTGCAGTCGTTTCTCTCCACAAATCCAAAAGTCTACTCTTCGGCAAAGTTATGCACTAACTCTTTCTTAATTTTCATCAATAAAAAAAAATATTGTGTTCTTCTTATTACGATAATAATTTATTTTTGAAAAATTAAAAATTATTTAATTTTTTTTATTTCTGAAAAATTAAGAATTATTTATTTTTTATTTTTTTATTCAAATTAATAATAACGGTATACATGTAACAGTATACATGTAAGTATAAAATTGTGTTCTTATTATGATAATAATTTATTTTTGAAAAATTAAAAATGATTTAATTTTTATTTTTTTTAATTTTTTTTATTCAAATTAATGATGATGATGATGATGGTTAATGTCTACTGAGACCAAACTTTGGTCTATCAAAGTTAAAGAAACGAATTATTTAGTTTGATTTAATATTTTATTCTTATGCTCAAAAAGTTTGGAGAGAAGCCTCCAGAGCTCATTGTAATTTTGACAACGTAAAAGGCTAGGAAGGTCAGTGTTGTAACAAAGATTTTGAGATTGAGATCTAATGTGGTTGTACCCGAGGCACTTTAAGAGAAAGTGATTTTCATCCTCGATGTTCGTATTCTCATAGAGATGGCAGAACCTTTCCATCCATGGTGTTTTAGGAACTGCCCAACAACCCGTTTCACTATGGAACTCATGAGAGTTCTACCTTATTTGATATTATAAATTAGAAGATAAATAAAAAAATTATATAACAACTAAAACCAAAACATAATTTAAACATTTAATGAATGGGCTAATTATCAAGATTAATATAGACTTGAACTTTATATAATCCAATTTTACATTTTTTCAAAAAAATATTTATTATACATATCTAAATTTTCTTATATATCTCATCACGAATTTAAAATTTGTTTAATTTTTTTGTCAAATAAAGGAACATGTTTTTAAGGAATAGAGCCCAGGTAGAGGGGAATTAAACCTACTATATACCTCTCAAATGATTGTCTTGGGACATACGAAAATAATATTGAAAAGTTGAAAATCATATATAGCTAAGTTTTATAAAAAAAATTGGCGTGCACTTTACCGAGAAAGAATATGGTAAGATAGTATAGCATCCAAGTGTTTATACAATGTTTATACAACATGACAGTAGAAGACTAGGGCACATTGGACTCAAATCTAGTTCTTGTATATGGAACAACTTTCACAAAATCAAAGAATGGTTCCTTAGGAGGATTACTTGGGCATTTGGTACGAGGAACCAAATTATTATTGCTAAAGGAATATTTGGCATCGAGGAGGCACATCATTTATATGAAGACACCATAAACAGAATTCATTTTAGAGGTTATTTCATCTTGGCATAGGTCATTGCGGGATGGCGGGAACTATTTCCTATCTCGCGTAGGGCGGAAGAAATGGGTTTATCTAGAAATTGTGCAGATGAATGGAGAATATATATACAGTCCCTCTGTACGGCGGGATTGTGCCGGAAGAAGGGCGAAGATTACATCACACAAGATGGTAGATTACACGGCAATTTGGTGGTCGTTACCGATACATATAGGTACATAGTCACTTCCATGCACTCATTTACACAATCATGTTGGTTCTATAGAATCTAGAAATTAAAGGTTCCCTATAAGATTATACTATATTCTTTCTTGGTTTGGCACGACAAGACTTTGGCATGGGAGAATCTAAGGATAAAAGGTATGGAGGGGCTTGGTAGATGCTCACTGTGCAAAAATGCATAGGAGACAAACATACATATGCTCTTGGATTTGCCAATTATTGTGCAGGTTTGGCCCTTCATCATGATACAAAACAACATCCCTTTGAGACAATTCACGTCCATAGAACAATGTTTCAACTGGTGGTTGGTGCGTTGTGGTCGTCTATAAGCTATACCTCTATCTATTTTCTAGGAAGTACGGAAAGCTCATAATGGTTTTATATTTGAAAATTATGAAATTGACACTTTCAAGATTTTATACAAAATTGGAACTTGGATGGACACTATAGGAATAGTTTCATAGAGAGTTAAGGATCTTTCAATCAGAAATTCTCCTCCTCAAATTATGTTTCTTGCAAGTTTCTTTGATGGTTCGACACAATGGGGACAATGTGGATGTGGGGTATGGATTAGATTGGATTATAGTACACACTACAAAATCTTATGGAATGCAGTGGCAGGTACTAACATGAGGGAAAATGTAATGAAACTATGGGGATTAATGTGGTTTACTAGAAGACTGGACATTTATAACATTAATATATATGGGGACTCAAGAATGCTCATTGATGGGATTACTGCAAATACTTATTTTCCCCCACCAAATTTGAATGGATGGATTGCTCACATTCATGGACTGAGATAGACTTTCCATCATATCACTTTTCAAAATATATACAGGGAGGCCAACACTATGGTGGACTTTCTATCAAAAAAGGGCTTATCTGATGGCACTAGGTACATGTTCTATTCATATCTGGAAGATAATCATATTAGAGAGGAGGGATCCATAAGTCTGCCCTAGACTCTTACAAATTATATTTTAACTGTCACTCTATTTTGATATACTTTGGTTATGATTATATAGGACATGTACTTTGAGGCATAGCTAGAACATGACTGACTATATTAGTAATATATGGTTAATAGAGTCTTGATAGATAATGTTTTATAGAAGTTTGTAATCTTGGAGAAATATGTACTCATACATTATATAAACTAGTGTTTTTTTCATCTGAATATATATATAGTTTGGAATAGAGTTCATGGAATTATTTTTTAATTGGCAATATTTATAGTTATGTCTAGTTTGGAATAGAGTTCATGGAATTTTATTTTAATTGACAATAATTATTAAGTGGACTATAGGAATTTAACTTATATGGATATTTTATAATTTTTGTATAGTAGTCTCAAATCAAAGGTTCAAATTTATCTCAAAAGTAGTTATGTAATTTTTTTCCTTTTTGCTTAAATTGGTAAATTAAAATAAATGTTATATAAAGAAATGTCAAATGAAATGAGTTACGATTTTTTTGGCAAATAGTGTTGATAAATCATGGTATTATAATAAAACTTGTTTACCAGTTATTTATTGTAAAGTGGAAACATGATTACGAATATATATATATGTGTGTGTGTGTGTGTGTGTTTAATTAGCTTTAAGATTATTTTAATTTTTACAATTTGAAATGTATCATAAATTAATTACTTCGATATTTATTATGACAACTCAATGTCTCATTATTTAAAGTGAAACCTTTATATTACAAAAACATATAAAAACATAAAAAATTAAAATAAATTTTAATTTGAACATTTTAATAATATCTTGCTCAGTAGTAGGAAAATGAGTAATTCCCCATGCTCAATAGGGAAGTGAGACAAACTTTAATTAAAATATTTTAACGCTACCGATTGCCCCTAAAGGTGCAAAGGTACACCGAAGGAATAACAAATTTGGAACTCGATTATTTTGAAAAACTAAATCACTAAACATTAAAAACTCTTATTTCTAATAAAGTAAATATTATATAAAGATCGATAAGGCCAACGACTCATTCCCAGGCCGCACAATGGGTTTGGTCGCTCTAATCTCGCTTTCCCAATTTCTATCAAAATATTTTCCCACCCTATATCGTTCCAACATCCATTCACCAATTTCCTATCCTTCCAAATGCCATTGATATGTCTTCTAGTCAATGGAGTTTTGGAGATAGGGAAACAATTTGTAAATTTGTTGTTGTTTTTTATTATTATTAAAAGGTTTTTGAAATTGTGAAAAGGGTAGTGGCCAATCTTCCGGAATTTCGAGAACATTAATATACATTTTCCGAATATAAGCGACAGGTTAATTGAATTGAATATAATATTCATGTATGAATAGGAAATAAAGAATTTAACTGTGAGCCCATGTTTAAGGCCCAAATCTACTGGAAGACATATAGTTACTCCATTTTCATTACTTAGCTAACACATGGATATGTATTTACTTATTATGAGATGCACAATACAATTCATGTGCATTTGACATCAATAAAATTTTCCCCATGGTTGAAGAGCATGAAGTTCGTTGTTAAAGTTGTAATTTCTAATCCACCATGGCTAGTATTTGTTTGCGCCAAGTAATTCTATGAAATTGAAATAAAAATTTATAATTTTGATTCAATCCTAACCATGGCTTTATTATTCTCCTAATTGGATTTGCTAATTCAAAAGGAAATTCAATCGATGGGATCAGAAGTTTTATGGCGTAGTAAAATTCCTGTAATATATTTTGCCAGACAAGACACTGAAAGTTTGAAACTGCCTGTGAGTTGAGAGAAACAAAAAAATTGGATCAGAAGTGTTATGGGTGGACTTGTTTCACAGTAAAAAAATATTTCACGTCAACGAGAAGAAATTTCCCCACGGTGGTCTTGGAGACACGAAACTATGGCAAAAGAAGTTGTAATTAAGCCAATCACTGGTGAAGAAGGGAGAACTATACCCAGGTTGAACAAGTGTTTAACTGTTCCCTCTTCGTAGACTCTCACCATATCTGGAACCTCGATGACTACATAGATAATGAAGATGATGATGACTCCATAGACACGCGGCGTGGGTTCTGGTGTATCTACAACTGAGTTGAGATGAGGCCAGAGCAAGTATTTCTTATCAGATATCCGAGGTGTGGAACCTTGTTCATATAAGGAAGTGCACTTGTTACTAACACATTCCTCTTCCCCAATATTGACAACTTGGGAGAAGCAACATCTCCATTCCTAATTTCTGAAATATCACCCATGTTTCCTACTCATATGCTCAAAAACACTCCACACAATGAAGCAAATTGGGCATCAAGAATCACAAAGGAAAATGGAAGTAGAGAGAACAAATCCCACTTCCTGTAAGCGCAAACCAGAGCAAGCTGCATATGGTTGCAAATTCCAATGGAATATTGCATTTAAAACTACCTGTATGCCATAAATTCTAAGATAAACTATCCAATTAGTTTAATACTACGTCGATGATTGGCATCCCGAAAAATCCCTGTCAATTCTCGGATCTGTGACATGAATCCCATCTCCAATGCCCCAATGATGTCGTGGTCCTCTCAGCAGCTCGTGTATGTTTTGGGATCATTACTTTATCAATCAAAGAGATTGTGAGTGAGAAATCATCTTCAAATTATTATACAACATATCATTATGGTAGATGACAAGTAAAATTAAGGTAAAATATAGATTAGAGTAGGTAAAATAGCATAAGTCTGAACATAATTGGGTGGGGGGACTCAGGATGAGATCATCGCTTCTCTGAGAAGAGGGACTCTCTAGGAGTTCTATAGATGTATTGGGTACAAATCCAAATACCAATCTCAGAGGGACTCTCTAAGAGTTCTATAGATGTACTGGGTACAAAGCCAGATACCAACACAAAGAATCCAAAATTTATGAATCTCTTATCATTCAGTTAGTGCTGCTCTAAGAACTGAAATTGTCCCTACAAATTAACGTAAGGGACCTGGAAGTGTCATTCAAATGGGCATGAGAATTAGGATGTTTACCATGATCACAGAGCAAGATAATTACGGTGGGTTGAAGAAAAATCAATGATGTCCATAAAATCACATTTGCAAAGGAAGCTTCTTAGGACATGGTGCCACAATCTCAATTGAAATTCGAAAGGGACTTCTTGTGTTGAAAAGAAAATAAAAAGATAAAGTGTGTTTCCCACAATCTCA
The DNA here is from genome assembly GCA_031772625.1 of Pinus tabuliformis. Taxonomy (NCBI): domain Eukaryota; kingdom Viridiplantae; phylum Streptophyta; class Pinopsida; order Pinales; family Pinaceae; genus Pinus; species Pinus tabuliformis. The sequence goes on from CM062812.1 coordinate 753,725,060, forward strand.
ATTTTAGATAGGCCCAAACTTATAGCTTTCAAATGCTATTCTAGTTTGAGGTGATTGTTGGATCATTATCTTAACCTGCTTTGGACGATTATGTGTGTAAAAGGATCGAATCCCTCAATAAATCGTGTATATATTAATTGGTAATGCCAAACTTTTGTATTTTCACTGGAAAGTTACCTTTAAATTTATGGCATTTTGTGTTGTCCTCGAAGATTAGCTGATGTCAATATCAATTTTCCAGTGATATATCTTTTCTATGTGTGTGAAGAAATGACTGTTTTGGATGCTCTCTTCTTTAAGAACTTACAATTCTTGATGATTTTTGTATATTTTCATTTTGGTACTTTTAAGTGTAGTTCTAAGATGCTTGTTACATCTCGCAGTGGCCACTATGGCTACTTGTCATAAAATGGGCTCTGCAAAATAGTTGAATTAAGACCTTGATTTTCGGGTTAGTATGCATCTGGACACTGTGTATATTGGAAAATTTGCACAATAATGAACTAAAGCTTTGAATTTTAGGCCAACTTCCATTTGTTCACTCTACGTACTTTAAGTTGTGAATTGGATCATGCAAAATATTGAAGCTAGGCCCTTGAATTTGGGCTTAGCTTGAAATTTGTCCTCTGGGGAAGAAGACTTTTAATTATTGTAAATAGAAGGTCTAGTTGGTGGCTTTGGAACATGAAGATTATTTTGGGGTAGATTAAAGACTTGTAACTTCTTATTGTTAATTGGCTTGTTGGAATACAATATTTTGTTAGAGTGTCTTCATCTCAATTTCATGTAACTTATATTTTAAATATTAAGAAAATATTAAACTCTTAATTGGGTTTGTTTGGATATCAAAAATCAAGAGTAGTGACTCTTATTTTCCCTTTTATTCCTTAATGTATATATAATTTTTTCCATTTATCATTTAAAGACTTGTAACTTCTTAATGTTAATTGGTTCATTGGAATACAATATTTTGTTAGAGTGTCTTCATCTCAATTTTGTGTAACTTATACTTTAAATATTAAAAAATATTAAACTTTTAATTGTGTTTGTTTGTATATCAAAAATCAAGAATCATATGGTATTTATTAAAGCTTCACTCTATGGAAAAAGTTTCCATCTTGATGTTATGCTTTTCTTGGTTTTCTTATAAACATGTGTATATGCTTGTGCACTATACAAGAGTAAAGTTTCCATCTTGATGTTCTACTTTTCTTGGTTTTCTTTAGTATTCTTAGGTATTACTCATGATGTAATTTCCAAACTCTGCAATGAATTTTTTTGATATAATTTCCAAAATCATCGATGTCATTACATAGTGTTGCAAAAGGATTGCACATTGCTAAAACTTTCTAGTTTTTGTGTTTTCACCAAACTTTCTAATTGTTATGTATTACATAGTGTTGGGAAAGGATTGCACATTGCTAAAACTTTCTAATTTTTGTGTTTTCACCAAACTTTCTAATTGTTATGTTTTCCCATGCGTTCAAAAATTGTTGGACAGAGAAGGATGAAATTAAGCCTCTACTATTGGTTGAATTTGCTAAGCCAAACCCATCATAGGAACACCTTCACTGTAAAACATCATAAAAACAAGTTCAGTGTAAATATGCTATGGGAAAAGAGTAAATCCCCATGCTAAACAAGGAGGTGAGATATTAAATAAATTTTTTGGTTTTGTTTTAAATATATACTATGCAATTTTTTTTGAAAAAATTAAACTTTATTAAATAAATTTAATACAAATTTAAATATTAAAATATTATATACATTTAAACCAAACTTAAATATATACTTTAAAATTTTTTTCTAAATTTTTATTATTAAAATTTTCATTTCTTATCAAACAACCAGTGAGATGGAAATTTACTTCATTAGTTTATTTACCTATTATTAGAATTCCAAATTCTTATGAAATTTGTAACAACCAAAAATCGAAATTTAATTTAATCGAAATGTAACATGTGGATTGCACATAAGCATCTATAAGATAGTCTGCAGATAGGGAACAACCAACCCTTAACACAATTATACTGTGGACACTGCTAAACTATGTCAAGCTTTAATACTGAAATCGCCTTTGAGATTTCTGCGGCCCTTTACTCATATGAACATTCAAACTCTAGGGATCGGTAATAAATAATGCACAAAATTAAGAATTGGAAATACATTGAAGCACTGTCAAAATAATTTCTGTAACATACCCTGCTCCCACCACCATAGCAATAAGACTGTAGTTTTCCTGGAATATAGTTTTCAAAGTCTCAACCTGCTGAGTGTCGTGTGTTTGATCTCCCCTGTCTCCTGGTTATTCCGAGCCAAAAAATTTCCCCGACACACACTTCTATTTTTCTGAGACCGGATTCTCCATTGGATCGAGATTCAAATCTTATGGGTTTTAGTGATGATTGTACTTTACGGGATTATGTCAGACCTATTTGGTCAGTAGCAGCCGTCATTTTTTGAACTGCCTTTTTTTTTACTTATGCTTTTCCATGAAAACGCCACTCATCTTTATTACCTGAATACAGCTAGCTTCATTGGAACCCGTTTTCCTCTTGGAAAGTGAGTTTCTTATTCTCGAGGCTTCATTTGTTAGTCTTCACGTCAGGTGAGACTTTCCCTCCCTCTTCGAGCCATAACTGCTCTAGTTATTATGTTCAACAGGGGTCAGTTTATATTTAATAACCGATCTGGAAAGAATCACTGTTGGTTTTCTCAATATACCAACTAAGACGAGGGGTGGGACTTTTGAGGCATGGATTTTCCTTCAGATGCATCGGCCATGGAGGCTATGATTCATGCCGCTATACAGGCCGAGGCCTGCCAGAGTGCCGCCATCTTATCAAGTGAATGGCAATCCACATTGGCTGATGTGGTAATCCGACCTTCTCTGCCTACCGATGCCCTGGGCAGCGATGGCTTACCAAAAGCGTAAATGGTGCGGGAAGGTAGCCAAAATGATTATCAACGGAGGGAAAACATAGATTGTGAACCTTTGAATCACTATAAAAAAAACTTGAAACCTGTCAAAACCATTCCTCCGCCCGCGGCAATTAAACTAGACAGTATCTATCTGACTGACCGCATTGCGAGTCTACAGGAGAATGCCCTGGTCGGCCGTTGGCACTTTCCAGAGATGGATGAAGCCAAGATGCGAAAGTGGATTGGACTACAATGGAAACCACTGCTCGGTTATATACCTATAATAGCAAAACTCATGAAAGACTGGTACTTTTTTCATTTTTTGAGTGTTGGTGATCTGGAAATCATTCAAAATCTCCCATGGGTATATGGAAAGATTTTTCTTGCACTTTATAAGTGGTACATTGGTTATAATCCGTTAAAGAACACTCCTTCAAATAACTTGATATGGGTCAAGCTCCCTGACCTTCCCCTAGAATTGTGGTCGAAGGAAACTTTAACTGAGATAGGAAACACTATAGAAAGATGTGTCTATGTTGATCCAAAATGTCTCGGGGAGAAAGACAAGTGTGTGGCATGGATACTCATAGAAAAAGCTTACAGGGGTGGGTTTCCTGATCACTTTGAGTTATCTTGGAGAGATTTAAAAATAAATCAGAGATTGGACTTTTGGGAAGTCCCATTCAGGTGCTCAGCATGCCATAGGATAGGCCACTTAATCAAAAACTGCCCTCGACGACCCGTTTTTAAGGGTCGAATGCATCAAGGAAAATTCCAGACAACAACAAATAGGCATAAGATGAAGCCTCAATTCTCTGGCATGGCAAAGACATGACCTTCAATCAGTTTATCTCCCATAGAATCTGGCGGCCTGGAAAGGGCTACTAGTCTTGGAGATAAATTATACTAGACTCCATCTTCCATATATAAGTTAAATTCACAGGATATATCTTCTCCATCATTAAATCCCCCAAGTCAGTGTATTCTACCAGAAAGCTCGAGAAGGTCAGTCTCCCCACTCGATAGGAAGGATTATAATCAGTTTGACATGCCCCCCTTAGAACCACTTGCTGATAAAGAAATTCCTCTCCCTCCCCCACTCGCCCATCCATACAATGATTTTACTGCGGGCTCCCACATTAATTTTATTCCATCATCCTCTCCATCACCAAAAAAAAATTGACTCCATCTGAGAAAGGAAAAGAGCCTTATGTATCAGCTACTCCTCTAAATTCCCCTGCCTCTTCTCCCACTAATTCGGTAGGTAGCGACCTGGACTACCTCCTGAGCAAGAAATCGCTTGAACTTCGACCACTAACTATTCATAAACCTGGGAAGCCTTCCCCTCCTCAAATAAGCCCAAACTCTGCAAAAAACATCACGGTGAGGAGAAAAAATAACAGGGGTAGTAGACATTTCAGGGGAAGGATGGGTTTTGTAGGCAGAGGAATACGTAATCTTTCTCTTATAGATGCTCCTATCATTAAGCTGTCTGAGAACGGGCCTCTTAGAGCAAGTATGGCCAAGAAGAACCCTCAATGACTTTTATCATGTCTATGAATATAAGAGGTCTCGGGGCAAACCAAATTTTTTTGGCGTTGAAGAATCTATTCTATTCGGCCCAGCCTAAAATCATCTTAATTCAAGAAACCATGCATAGTACTCTTGTCTCTATTTCCTATTTCAGGAAAATGTTCCCTACCTGGCATATAGCTGCTTCTAAGGCCAATGGTTTATCTGGGGGTCTGGCAATATTATGGGACCCTGATTGGATCATGGCAAAGAATATAAATGCTTTGCTAGCATACTCATCTCTACTTCCATTAGGGGCAAACACTGTTCTATTAACATTTTGAACATTTACGCCCCTTACAAGAACAGGTTCCCATTTTGGGAAAAATTATTTACATCAAAAAATTTTGACATCGAGTCTTTGATGATTGTGGGATCTAAATGTTACTTTAAAATCTGAAGAAATATGGGGGAACAACAGGAAAAAGGACCCGCTTGCTATTTGTATCAAATATGAGCTGTTACACAGAAATCTTGTTGACATAAGCCCACCCAGAATGCAACCGACATGGGACAATGGAAGGATAGATGGGGCATATATTGCTAAAAGGCTTGATCGATTTATCCTACATGTTAGCATCATTGACAGACTGGGTATGCCGATCTCAACCATTGTAAATTGCTTTATATCGGATCATAGACCGATTTTCTTAGTTGGAGAGAAAAGGGTTTTAGAAAAGGGTACCCATTCAAGTTTAACAGGGCATGGCTAGAAGATCCAGAACTCAATGAAGTTATAATAAGTTCCTGGAATGATTTATCCTCAAGAGCTAATTTTCCACCTTATATGACTTTCAGGGATAAGCTTTCTTCCATTAGAAAGATTGTTAAAGAATGGAAATATAAGAAAAGACAACAAAATAGGATGGCACTTCGAGAAATACAAATGGAATTGGACAACATTTCAGGAGTTTTGGCTGCTCACTTACTTCCATTTAATATGAGATGTCGTATAAAGGAGCTTGAAAGGAAAAAATAAAAGATTCTGGATCAGGAAGAAACATCATGGAGACTGAAAAGCAGGGCTATTTGGCTTAAAGAAGGCGACAGGAACACAAAAAAAATTCACAAGTTTACAAGCTCCAGATGTGAGAAAAACTCTATATGGAAGATAAATGACGGCCATGGAGGCTTTCTATACTCACAACAAGACATCTCAAATGAAGCTGTGAAATTTTTTGAAAACCAATACAAGCGATCTGGAGATAGCAGGATACAGGACATTTTATGGGGCATTGACCTATACCCACAAATGTTTGATGATGCACAAAATGAATGCCTTTTCCAGCCTATAACAGAGGAAGAACTGTTAGAAGTCATGAAATCCTTCAAGAAGGATAAGTGTCCAGGCCCAGATGGCTGGACGATTGAATTCTTCATCCATTTCTTTGACCTTATTAAACATGATTTGCTAAGGATGGTTGAAGGCTCTAGAATATCAGGTAGCATACATCAGCTCACTTCCTCCACTCTAATAGCACTCATTCCAAAGAAAATGGAAGCAGAATCCTTTCAAGATTTCAGGCCTATATCCCTCTGTAATATCTCCTTCAAAATCATTTCAAAAATCATCGCTGAAAGAATTAAAGTTACTTTATCTAGATTTTTAACGAAGGATCAACATGGTTTTTTAAAAGGAAGGAATATTTTGGATGTTGTTGCCAACACACAAGAAAGCTTGTTCACCATGCATACTAGAAAAAGTGAAGCAATCATATTAAAAATTGATCTTCAAAAGGCATATGATTGCCTAGACTGGGGTTTCATCAGATGCTTACTTGCAAAAATTGGTTTGAAATCTAATATGATAAACTGGATCATGGCATGTGTTGAGCAAGTTAATTATGCCATCATTATAAATGGGATTCCTTCCTCTTACTTTTTAGCTGCCAGAGGACTGCATCAAGGCTGTTCCCTATCCCCCCTATTGTTTATCTTGGCAATGAATTCATTAAGTCTCCATATTAACAAGGCAGTTAGTGAAAACAGGTGTCGTCCATTGAAGATGTGCAGGAACAATTATATATCACATAATTTATTCGTTGATGACATACTTATGTTTGGAATGCTATGCAGACTCACTTGGATATGTTTACATGACATCCTAAAAAGGTTTCAAAAAGCTACAGGATTACAAATAAATGAATCCAAATAAGCTTTCTACCATAATGATGTTAATTTGGAAATTATAGAATGGATATCCTCTCTATTCGGGATAGAGGCACGGTCCATCAAAAAAGGAATGAGATTCCAGTTAAAAGCTAAGGGATATTCTAAATTGGACTGGCAATGGATACTAGACAGGTATTATAAAAGGATTTCAGCGTGGGAATACAAATGCCTTTAATTGGCAGGCAGAGTTATTTTAGCTCAATCAGTTCTAACACAACTTGTTGTATTCTGGGCTCACTTATTTTTTCTTCCTGCAAGTATCATTCAGATGATGAACAAGCTAACTGCAAACTTCATATGGGGTGGCCAGTCAGAACAAAGAAAATATCACCTATCTAAACTATCAGATATCTCTTTGACGAAGAATTTTGGAGGATGGGGCCTTCTGGATCTGCGGACCTTTGGAAAGGCACTATTGTGCAAATCATTGTGGAGAGGGATTTATGGAGAGGGTCCTTGGAGAAATACAATAAAAAAGAAATACATGGCCAACAAGGATATTTCATACTGGTACAGGTTGGGAAGGATTGGATCCACTTACGGATCGGCAATATGGATGAGTTTCCACAAGGTAGAAGCGTATTTCTTAAGAAATTTGGTATGGAGTTTCCAGTCTGGTAACAGGATAATCATTGGAATTGATCCATTCTTGAGGGGGGGGAGGATATCTTTTTGCCTGAGATGCTTCTGAATTCTTTCCATAGGAAGGATTATTTCACTTGGGATAAACTTATTGCAGCATGGCAAGGTCCTTTACCTCTTTGGAAAGATGCTAACAATATGGGGATGTCTGATGTATTGGCACGACAGTGGAAGAAGATCAGAGACTGTTTGAGAAACTGTGGTATTTATCATTCTTTAGAAGATGATGTCCTCATCTAGAAAGACACAAAAGGAATTGTCCCTGTACATGTAAAGGACATTTACTCAAACTTGATAAGATTAAAGACTGCTCTTACCAGCCCAATATTTCCAATAATATTTTGGAAATCTGGATGTCCTTCCAAAACAATATATTTCTCATGGCTGGTCTTCCACAACAAAAACCTGTCATGGGATAATTTGCAAAAGAGGTGTTGGCACGGGCCTGGTTTCTGTTTAATGTGCAATTCTACTGAGGAAAGCAACTGTCACATATTTTTTCAATGCCATAAAACTCAGCAATTATGGCGCACCCTGGCTGATTTATATGGTTTCCCTCATATTGCTCATGCATCTACAAAAGAAGCCTTCATTTGGTGGAGTGGGCAGAAAGAATCCTAGAGGCCTTTAGTTATTATTGCCCTCTAGTGCACATGGAGATGGAGGAACAATATAATTTTCAAGGACAGAAAAGAGCCTTTCATGGGAATTCTACAAAGTATTGTATCTCTCTATAACACTTTAGAGAAAAAAGTCCAATCAAAAAGAGCAAACACAGGATCACACATTGCTTCCAAGAGCATACTTTGACGGAGTAGCACAAAATAGCTCTTGTGGTTGTGGGATTCACATCATTATGGATGAAAATTTACAATATCTAATTTCCTGGAATGGGGGGAAGGGTTCAAATTGCAAAGCAGAGGCAATGGCTCTTGCGGGTCTTCTAAATTTTTGCCATTTCCTTAACATACAGTCCCTTGCAATTTTCGGAGATTCCAAAGTCATGGTTGATTATGTATTGGGAAAGAACCATAATAATAAACCACATCTTGCAGGCTCGATGGACAGAATCATGTTCCTTTGGAGGAGGATGGAAGGATGCTCCATTCAGCATCATTTTCGGAGATTCCAAAGTCATGGTTGATTATGTATTGGGAAAGAACCATAATAATAAACCACATCTTGCAGGCTCGATGGACAGAATCATGTTCCTTTGGAGGAGGATGGAAGGATGCTCCATTCAGCATATCTACAGATCTTAGAACGAGCTGCTGACATTTTATCAAAGGAAGGTCTTCTATCGGAAACATGTATCTGGAACATGAAGGTAACATCTGACTAGGAAATTTTCTCCATCCAGGAATTTTCCATCCCTGGTACTTAACTTCAATTTTGCTGAATCCAGGTATGCATTGGTTTTTTGCTCATTTTGTTCTCTCCTGCCTACTGAAATTTTTCTGTTTATGTAATGGTCGAAGTATAAAACGACAATTTTGAACAGCGCTGATTAACACATAGGATCTTATATTCCTCCATGAACTATGTTTCTGTCTTCTATCTGCAAGCTGAAATGGCTGACTATCTTGATGGACAACTTATCTCCTTTGCTGGAATTTATGTTTCTCATCTTATCTAGATAATTTTTGTACAGATTGATTCAGCTTCCTAAAGCTCTCATGATGTACTATCTGTTCATTATATATCTTATATAATATAATTATGCTTTTTCGCTGTGAAAAAAGAACGGAGGTAGGTAGCCAGAGTGTTATCAATGTCAGAACTGCAAATACCACACTTGGTCGAGCATTAATAAAAAATTATTGTAGCCATCCAATCGCCTGAAGTATGCTGGACTGATGGGATGGCTATAAATTTCTCTCCCACTGCGTCCATTCTGCCTGAAACTCGTAATTCTCTTCCTTTGCTTTCATCTCCGATATCCGTTTTCTCAGAACGATCATGTTAGCGTCCACAATGCTCCAACTCTCTGCAGAAGCAGAAACGACAATCCACAGAGCTATCTATATCTTGATTGTAGAAGCAGAAACGATAATCCACAGAGCTATCTATATCTTGATTATAGAAGCAGAAACGATAGAGCTATTTATATCTTGATTGTAGATTTATTTTGATTGTAAAAGCAGAAACGATAATCTACAGAGCTATCTATATCTTGATTATGAAAGCAGAAAGGACAGAGTTATCCATATCTTGATTGTAGATTTAATCAAAATAAAATTTTGAAATAAACCCATGACAAAGATTACTAAATATAATTTAAATAAAAGATTTATACCTGAATCAAATGGGCAATCAGAAATAAAAGATTTATACCTGAATCAAATGGGCAATCAGATCCAGAGTTAGCAGCTCTGATAACATGGCCGAATACTCTTTTCTTCCGCTTCAACATTATATGGCGACCAAATCTAAATCTTGCTCCTATCTCTATCTGATCTGTTTACCAAAAACTTTGGGCGCTACAATTACACTTCTGAATTCCATGTTTATATATAACTAGTATTTGCTTCAAACAATGGCGAGCTATTGCTCCTCGGCTTTACAAAAATAATGAGGGACAACTGAAAGGAAAAGTCCATTTGCGTCGGAAGGGCCGATTACAAAAATCTAGGGCAGCGCCTAATAAGCCATATATCAAGTATTAAATGCACCCGGAGATGCACGCGATATAGCTGGTTAACACGCAAAATGCAAAACTCGTCACTAAATATAAAAAGGTATTTTGCTGTTAACTAGCTATATCGTGTGCATCTCCGGGTGCATTAATACTTGATATATGGCTCCTTAGGCGCTGCCAAAATCTATTGCCTAGTTAGGTATAAGCATCAATAAACTGCTGGTTGCGTTTAAGAGAAAGTGGGTATTTATAGAATCTGGTTACCTAATTACGTATAGGCATAATAAAATCTGTTTACCTGGAGATTGCTCCGTTTTTTTGAGATGGGGCCATTGTCTCCACCGCGTCACACCACCGACGTCCTTTAGGGGACAACGTGGCCATCTGAGCCATGTGATCCCTCCATAAATTTACCTTTTTCTAGAATCAAGAGAACCTGACAGGATCCGCATCGAACCACAACCATTCCATTGTGAGAAAGTTCTGTGCACGTCTTATTTTATTTGAAGTATTCGATTGTCAAACAAGTGTGCATCATTACTTCAGTCAGCATGTGATAAGTCACTATCGAAAGTCAAATATGAAATAGGGAATTAAAGATTTCAACAATTTCTCAATAAAACTAAAATATGCATGTTTATATTATGAACCTAATGTATAAAACGTTTTCAAAATTGAACAAAATAGAACTTTGAAGTGATGTCTGACTTAATAATATGGATGGAGTTAAATACATGTTTTGTATTTTGAAAGGTTATAAGTTAAAAAAAAAGTTTAAAATCATGATGGGAAATGGTAATATTTCATTGTTATATAGGTGAAGATTATTGTGATATAAATAAGTAAAGGAATTATATATATTAATTTGGTATATAGTAAAAGATTAGTGTGATATAAATAAATAAAAGAATTATATATACTCAGTTTGAGGCGGTCAATTCAATCACAGTAATATTTTCCAATTTGCAGTACAGTGCTTCGAATATAGGAGTAAATGGATGCTTGAAATAAAACCTATTTGTAATTTAAAAGAAACTTAATGCTGTGAAACTAAATCATTCACTTAAGAAATTAACAGCGATTATCAGTCAAGGATGCAGTAGCAATAACTCTTTCCTTTGTCAACTGATGTAAATGAAATCAAACATAAACAAGATCCTCAATCTGAGAACTCTGATAGTGATAGCCAATGTTCTTTACAGTTGTTGATCTTACACTCCACACTAAAACAACTAATTGGAAATAACAAGAAATTAAATCAACAATGTTGCCAATAGAAATGGAATAAATACGCTGACTGTAATAATGCTAAAAGGCAAAACCAAATACTTGCAGAAAGGAAATGAACAGCAATGCTATTTAGTAGAAATGAACAACAATTTGTAATGAACAGCAAAGTTAGTTTACTGGAATGAACAACGAAGCTTTGTAATTGAAATGAACAACATAACAATATAGTTTGCAGAAAGTAATAATCTTATTATGATGAAAAGGAACGACAACGCAATTCAGTTACAGTTACAGCAATTCATAAACTCTGGAAACAAACAACAGTAAAGTAATGCGATTTAAATGAATGAAAACCAAACCAAACCATCACACGACTGCGATTGTAAAGTAATGGTACAGATAGCAAGTGGATCCACCAGGGCTGGGCCCTTAGCCGCTAGTGAAGCACTGCTGGACTACTTCAGTATAAACGAACAGAACAACAACCAACTTATGTATTAATCATGTGAAAATGTTACAGGTAATCATACTCTGTTTTAATCAACGAGAGTCGATGATCAAAGAAATACAATAGCGAATTCTGAATAATGATAAGTGATCCCCCTTAATCTTTACAAGCGTTGTCCCTTTTATATTGGACAGGCGGATAAAACAAGGAATAACAAATAGACTGTAAAACAACGATCCCTCAGGATCAAGAGATCCTAAGGGATACGCTCCATCCTCTAACTCTAGTTGATCCCTTTATCTTCTTGCGCTGATGCTGCGATTTTCCATCCTTATCCTTAACTGTGTGCTCCGATCCTGATCTGCTTGTCTAGATACGACTTCCTGGTGAAGGAATAACAATTACTCTGTTTTGTCTTTTCCTTCAAAATGGTAGTTTTCCATTTCTTCTATTTTCTGCATGGAAAAAGACAATAATTAACTAATTCGCAATAATCAATAACTCCCTAGTTTTTGCTATAATTCTTTGATATATTATCATCTTAGGAATAAAAGGAGTTATGATAAAAGGAAAAGATAAGGAAATAAATGGAAAATTCATATCTTTTCCATAGCTCAACAATCTCCTCACAACTTCTCTAATTATGGCTGCATGTTGAAAGGTAATTTACTTTCCCTCTCAACTACCAAGCCTTTAACCTTTTCCTTGATCCTCAAGACTTTGTATGCATCTTGAACCTCAAGAGCATACAGGTTCTTGACTAGCACACCAATCTCTTTCATGAGTCCTTCTGTCACGAGATTTTCTGGAAAAATGGTTGATTTTAAATCAACGATATCTCCCTCATCCGAACTCTGACTTAGCTGATTTTTTTTTGAATTTGGCTGTTTTTTCGCAAAGAATCGTAATATGCCATTTGTTTCTGAAAATTGTACACAAAATGTTTTAGATTTTCTCTGCAAACTCGCAGCCCAAAACTCAAAACTTCAAAATCTCCTCTATTATGTTGTTCTCAGCTCTAATACTATGTAGAAAATCCTATAGATTCACAAGCTCATCTAATCTACTAAAACAAGAGACAAGAATCTACTTCTACGCTTTACAATGGAAGCACATAAAGATCGAGCAAAACAATAATCTACAAGAGGAAGACAATCAATGTCACATAGCACATTAAATATTCGGGGAAAGACACCACTCAAAACCCCACTATCTATATTGCATTAATTAGAAATCCATAATGAGAATATAATGCTTGTTCTCAAAAGAACAATCCCAACACTCAGTAAAATCAATCTCCCAGCTCACAAGTAAGCTCAAGCCAAATTCAAGCCTCTTCTCTTCTCTCCATGCTCCCTATTTCCTTGCCCCATTGGTCGTAGAATTTGGATAAATACAACATGCTCTACTCAACCTTGAGCTTAACCTGCACAAGTACTTCCTATCCTTTGCCTAATGACTTCCTTTGGCCAATACTTAGGTAAATTTCCAAGCCTCCAAGCTTCTAATTATTTTCACAATTCCTGAGAGAATTAGCCCATATTTAAACGGAAATTCCTCATCCAAAACCATGTAATCCCTTTAAGGATCAGTTCCTGATTGCATTCACTTTTAGTACAACTCAGTAAATTATACAATAAATAGTACACTTTCCCTACACACTAGGCTCAACTGGGTGTTTCACAGAATCAACATGCATGAGTTTCTGATGAGGGAATCTTCAGTTAACTAGAGTAGCACTAAATGAGTGCACTAATGCATCAACCAACTGTTAACTCACCATTAGTTCCTCAAATAGTTTAGAACTAATTTAACTGGACTTAACTTAGTAAACTGAGTTAACTAATTACAACTCATACTTAACTCACCCTGGACCCCTATAATATAGGTAGAACATATACATGACTTCAGAAAGACTTTCAACTCGAAATTCCTAAGTTAACTAAGGCAATTCACTCTAGTTAACTATTACAAGTTGCCATGAGAATAAAATTCGATTTTAATTCTGAGTTTAATTCAAGGACAAATTAAAATGGAATTTATGGATTCTATTTTTATCATTTCTTGTTGCTATTTTCAACAGGAAATTCCTATAGATATGCCCATATTCATGGGAGTGATGACATCTAAATTGATATGCTCATAATCCAATGTTTTATTCCAAAGTTCACCTTGGTAGTAGAAGTAAATGGATTTAGGCCGAGGTGTTAAAGATGTTCATATAAACACAAATACAAGCATAGGATATATACCCACCTTGTTATGTGGTTGCGAACGTCTTGATTAAATATCCTAGGGTGTTTTCAATACCTAGAAGTATTTCTTCATCCCAAAATTTTCTTGGAAAGGAGTACTAAAAATCCAAACTAAAGTAGCTATTAAATATTCCTTATCTAGAATGAAGTTCTCTATCAAAAAATTTAAGTAGATCCCCGTTGAGTTACAAAAACAAGGGCCTTTTTCAAATGCTCTCATTCTTCCTTTTATGCTTGCAAAGATAATAGTGAAGAAACCCTTAGCACCTAGTTCTATTTTAATTTGATCCTTTGGTTTCCATTTTTGTTAGATCCACTAGGAGACCTCTTTCTTCAATGGCTAAAAGACTAGAATTTTTTTTAATAAGGGTGTTGTCTCTCATATATTGGATCTAATCTCCAATAAAATTAGAGTAGACTTCCAACTAGGGGTCTACATCCGCTTTTAGGAGGTAGCTACCTAGAGATCAACATGTTTTCTATGCATGATTTTATTCTCCATTCATTGAACTATATTCCCTATTTTCATTACTACATGTGATTGTGATACACCTTGACCTTATGTATTTGTTGACTTCCTAAAGCAGCTATCACTGGCTACATTTTTTCTATAAGAAGAAGCTCAATTCCCTTCCATAGCCCTACCATGCTCTGAGACTGACACAAGTTTATGAATTTATTGGAAATGGATTAAGGTTTTGCATGTTCTCTACCTTTAATCTTTCAAATGCTTTCAAACATGGAATCTTCATTCATAATATTAAATTTACACTCGCTTCCATGATTTTAAGTTGATTAAAAGAAAGTGTGATAAAATTTCATAATCATCTCTATCAATATATAATTTCTTTCTATCATGTTTTGAAATTAATTATTATGGTGAAATTTTATAATTACATTACATACTCCTCTTTTCTTTTCTCAGAGTTAATATTTACTAAAGAAAATGTATACTAATCATCATTCTCATTAATATTTAAATACTATAAAATAATAATGATTATTAAATTTATATTTGATGAACAAGACAACATTTTTTACACTAATCTAACTCTAACACGATACAAAGTTCATGTAATATGATGCATCATGATATGCTTTCTATTGCTACGAAGATTTGCATAAGGGTACATATCAAACAATGCAACACTACAAAGCACACTCACAATTCAAAACATGATGCACCAAATGTATCATCTTTAAGGTTGTCCAATATTTTATCTGAATATAAACCACATTTCATAATGATGATTAAAATAATGACAAAGTAGTGTATAGTGAACACATAGGTCACTTTTGCAATTACCTCATGATAAAATTTGGACACAAGCATTTGCGGTGTCTATGATAAAACCATCATGGCGTAAAGTATGGGACATTCAAATCACTTCGTTTGTGAGTCTCTTTTAAATGAGTCGAAATTTTAAAAATGTAAAATCATTTTAAAATTAAATAAATTTTTACAAACTGAATTTAGAAAACATAAAACTCAATTATCATTTCGAATTAGTAAAATATTTTGGAAGATTTTTTTTAGATTTTTCAGTTTAATTTTTCTAAAATCCAATAAAAATTTATTAAAATCACAAATTTAATAAATAACTTTACACAATTAAAATATCTTAAAATTTTTTAGAATATTAAATCTATATATAATTAAAAAACCAATTTAACATTTTATAGTAATAAGATGGCCAATTAGATATTTCTTAGATATTTCCCCTCTGACCCATGTTGCAATCATTTTTTACTTTGTACCCCATTTCAAAATTTGTAACCCCACTCCATCTTCAAAATTGCAATCATCTTTTATTTATTTATTTTATTAACTATACACAAATAGTAGAACCGTACATGTCACATATATAGTTGCAGGCGTTGGCTTGTCAACGTTATAACTTGGACTGTTTCTTTCTACAGGAAGGATTCGAGTACAATATTTAGAAATAGCGGAGATTTACCATTGATATTTTATTAAATTGTATTCTATTTAGTTTTGAGGCTATCCTCCACAGCTGCGTGCAGTGGTTTCTCTCCACAAATCCAAAAGTCTATTCTTCGGCAAAGTTATGCACTAACTCTTTCTTAATTTTTATCAATAAAAAAAAATATACATACAAGTATAAAATTGTGTTCTTCTTATTACGATAATAATTTATTTTTGAAAAATTAAAAATTATTTATTTATTTTATTTATTTTTTATTCAAACTAATAATAACGGTATACATGTAAGAATAAAATTGTGTTTTTATTATGATAATAATTTATTTCTGAAAAATTAAAAATTTATAATTTATAATTTTTTATTTTTTATTCAAATTATAATGATGATGATGATGGTTAACGTTTGAGACCAAACTTTGGTCCACTAGACCTAAGGAAACTAATTATTTAGTTTGATTTAAAATTTTATTCCTATGCTCAAAAAGCTTGGAGAGAAGCCTCCCCAGCTCACTATAATTTTGTCAACGTAAAAGGCTAGGAAGGTCAGTGTTGCAACAAAGATTTTGAAACTTAGATCTAATGTGGTTGTAACCGGAGCACTCTAAGAGGAAGTGATTTTCATCCTCAATGTTCGTATTCTCACAGAGATGGCGGAACCTTTCCATCCATGGGGTTTTAGGAACTGCCTAATCACCCGTATCACTATGGAGCTCATGAGAGTTCTGCCTTATTTGATATTATAAATTAGAAGATAAATAAAAAAATTATATAACAACTAAAACCAAAGGTACATAATTTAAACATTTAATGAATGGGCTAATTATCAAGATTAATATAGACTTAAACTTTATATAATCCAATTTTACATTTTGTCAAAAAAAATATTTATTATACATATCTAAATTTTCTTATATATCTCATCACGAATTTAAAATTTGTTTAATTTTTTTTTTGTCAAATAAACGAACATGTTTTTAAGTAATAGAGCCTAGGTAGAGGGGAATTAAACCTACTATACACCTCTCAAATGATTGTCTTGAGACATACGAAAATAATATTGAAAAGTTGAAAATCATATATATATATATATATATATAAGTTTTATAATAAAAAAATGGCGTGCACTTTACCCAGAAAGAAAATGGTAAGATATTATAGCATCCAAGTGTTTATACAACGTTTATACAACATGACAATAGAAGACTATGGCACATTGGACTCAAATCTATTTCTTGTATATGGAACAACTTTCACAAAATCAAAGAATGGTTCTTTAGGAGGATTACTTGGGCATTTGGTACGTGGAACCAGATTATTATTGCTAAAGGAATATTCGGCGTGGAGGGGGCATATCATTTATCTGAAGACACCATAAACAAAATTCATTGTAGAGGTTATTTCATCTTGGCACAGGTCATTGCGGGATGGTGGGGACTATTTCCTATCTTGCGTAGGGCGGAAGAAATGGGTTTATCTAGAAATTGTGCAGATGAATGGAGAATATATATACAGTCCCTCTGTACGACGGGATTGTGCCGGAATAAGGGCAAAGATTAAATCACACAAGATGGTATATTACGCGGCAATTTGGTGGTCGTTGCCGATACATATAGGTACATAGTCACTTCCATGCAGTCATTTACACAGTCATGTTGGTTCTATAGAATCTAGAAATTAAAGGTTCCCTATAAGATTATACTATATTCTTTCTTGGTTTGGCATGACAAGACTTTGGCGTGAGAGAATCTAAGGATAAAAGGTATGGAGGGGCTTGGTAGACGATCACTGTGCAAAAATGCATAGGTGATCAACATACATATGCTCTTGGATTCGCTGATTATTGTGCAAGTTTGGCCCTTCATCATGATACAAAACAACATCCCTTTGAGACAATTCACGTCCATAGAACAATGTTTCCACTGGTGGTTGGCGCGTGGCGGTCATCTATAAGCTATATCTCTATTCATTTTCTAGGAAGTACAGAAAGCTCATAATGGTTTTATATTTGAAAATTATGAAATCGACACTTTCAAGATTTTATACAAAATTGGAACTTGGATGGACACTATAGGAATAGTTTCACAGAGAGTTAAGGATCTTTCGATCCGAAATTCTCCTCCTCAAATTATGTTTCTTGCAAGTTTCTTTGATGGGTTGGCACAACGGGGACAATGTGGATGTGGAGTATGGATCAGAGTGGATTATAGTACACACCACAAAATTTCATGGAATGTAGTGGCAGGTACTAACATGAGGGCAAAGGTAATGAAACTATGGGGATTAATGTGGTTTACTAGAAGACTAGATATTTAAAACATTAATATATATGGGGACTCAAGAATGCTCATTGATGGGATTACTACAAATAATTATTTTTCCCCACCAAATCTGAATGGATGGATTGCTCACATTCATGGACTGAGACAAACTTTCCATCATATCACTTTTCAACATATATACAGGGAGGCCAACACTATGGTGGACTTTCTATCCAAAAAGGGCTTATCTGATGGCACTGGGTACATGTCCTATTTGTTAGCCTCACTCTCTTAAAAATCAATAATAAATCCAATTATTAAATTAAATAAATAAAATCATGAGAATTCCTCAAACTAAGGAGTCTAGTTTGGATGAGAGATTCTCTCCAACTAGCTCTCCTAAATTAGTGTGTCAGTTGAGAAATTATCTCAACCAAGTGAGTCTAAGATAGACGCACTATCTTAAGATATCTTACTCCTGTATTTAAATGTATTATTAAAATTTTTGAATAATGAGAATTACATGAGCATGAGAGACCACATGATAGCTCTCTGCCTTTTCCACCAGTTTAATGTTTGTGTGTTAATTTGTTGTGCATATGGTTATATGGCTTTGTGATTTTTCTTCATGTGATATTAGAGCCAGCAAGGTTTAGATCTGTTCATTTTCTTATTGCTTGAGGACTAGTCAAGACCCGCCATCATTGGGCAATTGCATGAGAGTTGCGTGTTGTTCTCCCTGTTGTACTCTGTCCAACCTTTTAATTGAGCACTGTGTTGTCTTTGGTCCAGTCTGGGCTGACTCGACAAGCTACGAGCTACAGCATTTTCTTTCTTGACTGCATCAATGTTCAAATCGACAATGTCGGTCAGAATCGAATATTTTTAAAGCCAATCTACTGAAGCGAGTTTTCAAGGCAGAGAATGGCACAAATATTCACTTCCTGAAAAGGGACTGCGGGTTGCAATTGCTAAAGGATGAAATGATGACGAGTTACATGTAAAGAAAATTGTTGTTGATTTCAGAGCTGCATCTCGTGAGCCCAGAGAAATGCTCCCATTGCAAAACGACGCTTCTGCTGGAGATCGCCCTTCACAGGTAAACCATATTAGTGCAGCAATCTGTCCAATTCGCACTCAGCAATTGTTTGGTAGTCGACCTTCCCATATCTCGGAAAATGCAGAGGCACTCGAAAAGTATGTGATTTTACGTCTTTATTTTCAGGAGGCTGCATCTTCTCTATCTTCTGAGTGTTCTACGTTCATAATTTCCGTAGGAATGAGATCCTTTTTTGCATTCATTTCCTTCTTGTTTGCCTGCAATTTGCGATTTCCAATGTTGCCTGCATTTTGATGTGTACATTTTTTTTTTTAATTGAAATGGTTATGAATTTTATTTACTTTGAAAAGATAGGAGGGGACTTTGCCATGGCAACCCCGATTACAAAGTGAGCAGCCTTCTGCTTCAGTGTTTGGATTACATTGAATTCATAGTATTTGGAAGGAGATGTTGCCGTTTACAATCAGCTGCCCTTTCGGGGGAGAGCATCCTTTATTCGCCATTTGATCAGCTTCACCGTTCAAGGTTCTGAGGATATGGTAGAACTTATAGAAGTTGAATTCTTGCAGCACTCTTTTCAATCTGCCCAGGATTTTGTTTAAGGCTGTATTACTGAAAAGATCTTCCATGTTTAATTTCTTTATTAGGATCTCGGAATCTCCAAAAACTTGCAGCTCTTTTACGCCCTGATCTCTTGCTATTTGACAGGCTTTGAGAAGGCCATAAATTTCAGCTTGGTTGTTGGATTTCTGGCCTAAACTCCAGCAAAAACAGTCTTTTAGTGTCCCTTCTGTGGAGTAGATGATCCCTCCTGCGCCAGCAGTTCTGGGATTTCCTTTGGAGGCCCCGTCAAAGAAGATTGTGGTTAGCTTTTTGGATCTCCACCAGTTTTAGAAAGTGTCCTCTGGATCTCTTCTGCGCCATTCCGCATTTGCTGGATGGGGAGTGAGAGGGGATTTTCGAGGAGAAGGCTCCACGGGGCGTAGCCATCTCCTTTCTTTAGGGAGGAGCAGAGGATCCTCTTTATGAAACTGCTGTTGGGCTGCTTCCAAAAGGAAGGCTTTGGCTTTGGCTGCAACCTGGAGAGGGGAGAGTTGATGTCCGTTGAAGATCTGATCATTGCGGGCCAACCAAATCTGCAAACAGACATATTTTGGAATGGCTGTCCAGACTTTGTTCCAGAAAGATTTAATGGGAATGCTTTGCGAGTAGTGCTTGTTCCAAGAGGCAAAAAGGTCAGCTACAGAACACTGGGGTAAGGGAGGAATCTGCAATCCCAATAGGATGAGGCCCCACGTTTCCTTAGCATAATGGCAGTCCAGAAATAAATGATGGGCTGTTTTTTGGTTGTTTCTACATAGCACGCACCAGTGAGGCCCAGCTATATTCCTCTTCTCCAGATTGTCACCGGTCAGAATTTTGTTATGAATCAATGTCCAGAAGAAAAAATTTACTTTTGGGAGGGCAAGGTTGTCCCATACACGCTTCCAAAAGGTTGGATTGCGGTTGCTGGTCCTTAATTCTTGAAGGGCTTTGTAACTAGCTGCAGTAGTGTAAACGCCTATCTGCCCCCATGCCCATCTATCTTTTATATGCCAATTCTCAGGCCTCGATTCTTCCAGGAGTTCGATTAATTGATTTCTCTGTGCAGATAGCCAGCCAGGGGCGTCGTGGAAGTCCCACCCGGCCCACTCACCTCGGTGATCCCATACAGAGAGATCGCACAACCTATTAATGCCTGCGTTCTTCATCCACACTCTAAGCTCTGCTATTTCCTCATTCTGCTCCAAAGGGTCACGTCCCATGATTCGATCCTTCCACAGGTTGCTTCGCTTACCATTGCCTGGGACTTTATAAAGCGAGTTTTTAAAGAATGTGCTGCTTTTACAACAGAGAGCCCATACCTGCGAACTGTTGACAGGAGGCTCGGATTGCAGGTTGCTGAGCAACGAGTTCTGTGCGTATTTAGACAGCAGGATGGCGCTGGTCGGATGCTTGGGTTCGTTGACCAGTTTCCACAGGATTTTGCCTCCGAGCGCAAGGTTGACTTGAGCTGGATCGCGTATCTGAAGGCCGCCCTCTGTTGTTGGCCTTTTAACCAAGTCCCAGTTGACCAGATGCATCTTCCTTTCGTTGCCTTTCCCCCCTTGCCATAAGAAGTCTCTTAAGAGCTTAGAGATCTGTTCCATAACGTTTCTGGGGGCTAGCAGGAATGCTCCCTGATAGACTGGAAGCGCAGATAAAAGAGACTTGATTAAAATTACTTTACCTCCTTTAGATAGCCAGAAGCCGCCCCATGCTGCTATTTTTGATTTAATTTTGCAGATGATATCCGTCCAGAGTGACCTCCTGTTAGGCCCATTTGTGATAGGAAGACCTAGATATTTGAATCGGTCCCATCGGGTATGGCATCTGAACCCCAGGGCATACGAGATTCCAAATAGCTCTTGATTATCAATATTCCAGGTATAGATTTCGCTCTTGTTTTTGTTGACCTGCGCTCCTGAGACTCTACAATAACTTTTGAGAACAGAGTCGAAGACTTTGGCGATTCTGGAAGAAGCGCCTCCAAGAAGAAGAGAATCGTCTACGAAAAGTGCATGGTTCAGGGGATCGGCACCAGGGGAGGGTTTGAGTCCAGGGAGGGTGCCAGCAGCTCTTTCAGCAGTAAGCTTTCTGCTAAGAGAGTCAGCCATTAAAATATACAGGAAGGGGGAGAGCGGGCATCCCTGCCTGATGCCTCTCTAGGCTTGAAAGAAACTGGAAGGGCGACCGTTGACTAAAGGGGCAATCCAGGTATTCTCAATACAAGCTTTAATGAGATGGACAAAGTGGGGCGAGAAGCCAAAGGAAAGGAGAACTTTAAAGAGGAAGGGGCGGTTTACTCTGTCAAACGCGTTTGCCATGTCTAACTTTATCACCATACCTTTCTCCTTTCTCTGTTTGCTGGAGTGGATTGTCTCCTGGACCTGTATAACATTATCAAGAATATGCCTACCTTCCACAAAACCTCCCTGGGGACTGGAGATCAGCCTTTTTAACAGTGGTTTGATCCTATTTGCAAGAAGTTTAGCCAGAATCTTATAAGATGCATTGCATAACGATATAGGTCTGAATCTTGTGAAAGTTTCTGGGTTAGTTTCTTTGGGGATTAAGGCTAAGTAAGTGGAGTTGGTGCCTCCGCCAATCTTTGCTTTTCTCATGAAGCCTTTAATCATTTTTTGAAGATCAACTTTGATGATGCTCCAGCAAACTTTATAGAAGTGTATTGTGAAACCGTCTGGGCCAAGGGCCTTGTTTGCTTCCATGGACCAGATGACTTTGATTATTTCCTCCTCTGTGACTTCGCTATTTTGATGTGTACATTCATTGCCTGGAGTTTCTTTGTATAAACAAGAGGCGGTTGTTCTGACGGTGACGAGTAGGAGCTCTTCAAAGAATTAAAGAGAACAATCTGTCAGCGAAAAATTTTAAATGAGTGCTGGAATTTTTGTTTGAAATTACCGAGAGAGGAGTGTGTCCTATCATCCGAGCAATGGACAACACATGCCCATATTACAGTGTTGTGTGAAAATAGAACATTGTACGTTTCTGTTTCTGGGAAAGGTGTGGAAGCAAGGTATGTTATCCAATTGCACGCAGAAAAACTAATCGAGTAGTTTTAAAGGAATAATTCCAAGACATTGGCATCTTTCTTGTGAACTTCGAAGGATGTGCAGATTTGGAAGGTATTTACTGCAAACATTTAATATTCCTGATTTAAAGGTGTAAATATCTCAAAACTGCAATCATTTAGTTTCTCCAGTTTAAAGGTGGAAAGATTTCAGAGCCAGAAAAGGTGAATCAAGTAGCTAGAAGATTTTTATAGTTAAATAAACCTTGTATGGATAGATGGCATACGCTCAGATCGGTACCTTACAAGTGTTTATATTTCCAATAATTGCTTGCAATTTAATTTGTATTTTGGATTTTCAATGGAACAGTCACGCTAAGATCTTTCTGGTTTCTCGCCGGAGGAGAAATCAGCCTTCACCCTAAAAAGACAACGTGAGTGAATTTAAGTGACTTCATATCACGTGACTTTAAGTGACTTCATAAAGTGGAAATAAATAGTTTAATGGGAAATATGTAAAGGCTTTTTTAAAGATCCATCATAATTTTTTATGGAGGAATAAGAGTGGTATTTAATAATGAGGGTATGTTTTAATATTTTGGAGTGAGAAGGTTTTTTTTGAGTGAGAAGTGATTTTTAAACATTTTGGAGAGATAAGTTTATGAAAGTTTGTTTTTTTTTTTTTTTTCGTAATCATGATAAAGTTATTGGAGTTATAAGATGCATATTTTGTATTTGGAGTGATAAGTAAATTTCTTTCAGAGAAATTCTTTTCTGTAATCCAAAGTAATATTTTACTTTGAGATAGTTTTTGAGAGTTATTGAGTGAGTGTACGCAGTTTTTGAAGACAATTTGACGCCAAGGAGTTCTCAGTCTGTCCTTGAGATGCCTCACTACAGACATTGTCATGATGATGTATCTTGAAGGTTAATAAAACATATCTTTTTGTGGTGATCGTGTCCTAGATCCATCTGAAATTGAATAAGGGGATCATAGGTACACTTTGTGTTGTGAATGTGCTTGCATGATTTGAGTCGAATTTGTAAAACACTCTCTTTATTATGCTTAAACAAAACAACTACATGCACATAAGAAAGTTTACATATCCAAGTCATTGATCAAGCTCCTGAAATCAAAGCTCCCATAATCAATTAAGTTCATAAGCACAAAGTGTCACATCATCGACTTGATAAAAGTAATATTCTGCAACAACATTTCACAACAGCTAATTCACGCCATCAAGTTAAGGATGCTACAAAATCAAGCATTTCAAGCCAAGACGACATCAACATCATCAACACTTTTTGTATCACTTGCAGATAAACATTTTTTAACTGAATTGTACGGGTGCATTCTCAGTTGTAATCAGCACCCTAATTTGACTTGTTAAGGTGAATACATTAAGTCAAGTAAGTCTTCAACTGAGTCATCAAGATTGAACTTGTTATTTGTATCTTGGGTGCATTTTCGACAGTGTTTGACACCCTTTCCTTTTTTTTACAAATCATCACATTCACTGAGTACATTCAAGAAATCACAAGTGTCAGTAATCAATCAAGCAAGTTCAAGTGAGCGTGTCAAAATCAAGTGCAAAGCACAACATCTACAACAAACGAGCCAGTGTGAAGTTGATTGAAGCATTCACGAAGTGTCAGTGAAGCATTCAAGCAAAGCAATCGTCTTCAAGCGAGCGTGCAACAATAAATCAAACATCAAGCGAGCGAGTTCTACAAATCCAGCAAGTATTAAAAGTAAGTGAGCGTGAGTTCCAACAAGTTCACATGGCGAAAAGGATTCAGTTATTAAAGATTCTTAACAATTTGATCCTCTCAACTGCTAAAGCCATGGTGCAAATAAGCAGATCAACTCTTGTTGATATTTCAATGAATCTACAACATGCACACAAAACAATTGAGTTCCTTCAACTGGAGTCGCAACTACAGAGAAATGAGTTGCAAGAGAAGCGTGTTGCTTCCAAGTCTTTGACCAATCTAGAGACAATTGATCATTCGACTTCATTCATTCAACCAGCTTCAAGTGTTGAAGTTATTCCAGTTCAACTTTCTTCCAAACCCATCATCAAGTCATGGGAAGAAATTCAAAGTAATCAAAATCGACGTGGCTTAGACAAAGATAACGACAACTTACATATCCCTGATTATTCAAAGCCCATTCAGTTCGTTAGTGTTGGATTACTTAAAAAAATCACCTCAGCAAGTTCTCAAAAACTTGCAGACCGATGTAAATGCACACAAACTGAAGTTGCAGACAAACATAAATGCACACAAACTCAAGTTGTAGACAAACTGAAATGTTCTCATTGTCAAAGAACCGGTCATCTGGAAGATCAGTGTTTTGATATTCATCCTTGTCACGATTGTGGCAAGTCAAATCATACATCAGAGAAATGCTGCAACCAACAACAGTCAGCCAGATTGAAGATAAATTATTTATGTATTGATCCCTGGGAATGGTCATCCACAGCCAGAAGATTGTACAAGTTTTACAATCTGATTCACTCACACATATTGCAGCCAACAGTCAAATGAAGATGGTACTTTCGTGCAGTTGGATGGGGGAGTACAACAGTGAAACTCTCCTACACCTGAAGGGGGGAGTTCAGAGTTCAGATATAATTTGGAGAAGATTGCCTCTCCTTTCAGTTGACAAAGGGGAGAAAATGTCAATGAAATTGATAAGTGGTTGTCAGACTAAAAGACTTGACAACATCAGCGAAGCAGCCAGTGGGCATCTTCATCAGCCAGTGGGTGATCATGCAGCCTATTCTGATAGTTTTCCAATTCTTCATCTGAATTTGAGGCACAAGAACTATCCCTATCCCATGCAATTTGTCCATCAGTTGTAGGATTGATCCAATCCTCATCGCGCATTGTTATCTTGTATATCTAATCAATATCATCGTCACTTTCTATATAGTCACACACAGGTTTAGTGTAACACGTTCCTTCTACAAGATCTAATGGCACTACGACCTTGAGCGACTTCTTATCAAATGGCATCTTTCGCTTCTTCAAGTTAATTAATCTGTTCATATCGATAGCCTAGTCAATTCCTAACATCGCGGGGCACGGGTTACTATCATTCATTATCTCAATGACTTCGAAGTCAGCCAACACACTCACACCCTCAATGTCCACTGTTACACCATATAAGTGCCCCATTAGGATAATATTCTATTGATTTTCCATGCGCAACTGAATAGGAGACCACTTCATCACATGTCTCCCCATCCTTTCCCATGTCTGGTTAGGCAAGACATTCGCATCAAACCCTAGATCCAAGATCACTTGCTCCATTTCATATTCACCTATCTTTGCGGTTAACCCCATCTCGTGCCCCGTTCATGCCTTATGCTTACCAATCTTTCTAACTGTGTGTTGTTTCGTAGGAATCTTTTCCTTATTGGTGCACTTGTCTATTAATTCTTGCAATCCTTCAACGACTTTCTCATCGCGAAGAAGCTTCATACAAATCTTCAAAAAGGTAGCTAATATTGAAGGATCCACTTCTTGCATCATATTAGTCTCTAGCAATTTCTTGTGACTTCCTGAGGTGGAGGCCTCAACGATGTTCTTATTTGCTTCCAAGAATGTCTCTTTAGCGTGACTTATATCAAAGTCAACTTCATTCTTAGCAGCCTTGTGTACCTATCCCTCTTCCTCAGGATGCTTACCTTTATTTGCGCCATTTTTTATACTACTTCTCAGCACGATATTTATGTTCTGATCCTCTTCACAGGGCTCAACCCTCATCATCTGAATGTTTTGTGTAGGCTGTTGGGGTTGCGCCTTCTTCTCTTGCATTTTTTCCATAAGGACCGGACATTCCTTTGTGAAATGATCAAACTATCAAAAATACTGACATGAGGGATGTGTGGGATTTGGAAAATCACACAAGAAGTGTCTTGCTTCGCCACAGTTATAGAAGATCACCTACCCATGCCCTCTCCCTAGGCCAATGCCTCTTCCTCTTCCTCAGCCTTGGAATCCCCCCCGCGCTGCTCCTGCGCCTTGATCTCGAGGTCGTCTTTTTGCTTGCATTCTATAGGTAGGGGTTCTACCTATCATCAACTCATAACTTCTACAATGGCACTCATCATGCCCTACAGACTTGTATAAATTGCAGAATAACTATTGAGGGGTCTGTACAAACTTCTAGAATAGATGGCAGTTATCAGTAGCATGCTGTTCTATAACCTGACAAATAGAATAGCTCCCGCACTCGTCCAAATATTAGTCTCTGGTTTTAGGGGTACATGCCCTCCCCCTATGATATAATTGTTAAAGATTGGGCAATGATCCTTATCATGTCCATGGATTTTACATTTTAGACACCAGATCTCAGCACACACCCCTAGCTAAGCTTCCCTTCCTTTCTTCAGGGTCTGCAACTCCAAGTGCAAGCTCTCTAGCTACGAATGAATCTGTTGCACTCCAAGGTTCATATACGGAATAGGTGAGGCATGCAGCCTCATCGTGATCTCCAAGTATTTTGCTTGTGTTGCTATCTTCTGCTTTGACAAAGGTATTATTAAATGTAGAAAAAGCGATGTTATAAACTAGTCGCGATGCTGGGTATTTGAAATTTTCATATTAGCTTACCTGATCTAGCACTTCAACCTCTTATCAAAGTCCCAAGGTGTCTCATCAACTCGCATTCAGATCTCCTAAAAGCCAATTACTGACTTTGCCTCTGACTTACGCCTACTAAATTCTTTGTTAAAGCTAGTTGGGTATCTTCCAGCGACGTGTTGGGGTTATTAGTGCAATAATTGATGTACCATGCTAATGCGTGGTCCTATAAGGTTATGACCAACTGTGCTTTCTTAATATTGTCATCGGTAATCTGTTGTGTTGTCCACACAGCTCCTGCAATAAACCAAAATTGTTCTGGATCTTCATCCCTTGTTCCTTTAAAAATCAGCATGTTCATTGTGTTTGCCATGTTGAATGGTGGAAGTGGAGGTGGTGGAAGTGAAGGAGTAGGTGTATGAGGTGGAGTAGAGGCATAAGTAGAGTCGATGGATGAGATATCCTCGGAATACCCTGAGTTATTAAATGAACTGCACTTCGCAGCGTAGTCAACATCATCCCTTCCTCGTCACTTAAAGGGGGTTCAATGATAGGACTATATTCTGGGTTAGATCCTTCATTTCTTCTAAAGAATCCATTAATTCGCATAGCCCTAAACATCAAGGTAACTGCATAACCCTCTTTTCATGTAACAACATTTTAATCCAAGTCTTTAGTGAGTTCAAATACTTAACTCATGGTCCTTTAAAGATCCTTCGCTCTATTTCGCTATAGCTAATATTCATGTCAATCATGAAATAAGTCACAAAACTTCCAAACGTGTGATCAACCCAATGATCTATAGCCCACGTGATATTTCTTTCAAATGCTTCTAAACATCCCACCAATTCAGGAGTCCACACTATAGGGCCTTCGAGCCTCCACGTTCCTTGACTATCAGCTAATTTAGACAACCACTCATATAGTTCTTTAGGGAAGAAGCAGAAGAATGTTTTGGTCTCTTCCGTGTACAAAAATATCTGCATCCACTACTCCTTGGATAATTTACTGCTCCTGTTCTCTCGAGTCACAAACGCGTGCGATTTCTGATCAACCCACTTATCAAGTTCTTTCTTCATCAGAAACCATTTACCACGCATCTCTTAGAAATATCTTAATCCCCGCAATGGAACCATTTGTTGGCTTAAGGAGGCCTGACCCAGGTTTAGAGTTTTTCACACCAACCAAAAAAACCCTCAACTGTTGGCCCTCTTGGCAAAAACCTCTGTAGCACAGGTTGCAGTCTCACCCAAAGTAGTATTGGGGGATGCTAGAACCAAGTTTTTGCATCCAACGATATGCAATAAGTGGTTTCTAAGTCTGCACAGCTTCAGACCTGCCTTCGTGCAGATCAGTATCTTCCTAGGGCTCGTCACTATAACTAAGCTAAAATGGCTTCTAGATCTTTGCGAAGGTCCACGATCAGTCTTTGCAGACCTTATCCCAACGATCTATCTATTTTCACACATTAGTAAACAACCCTATATCTGAGTTCGAGCAGATCTATCCAATTCATCATAAAACATAGCAGAATTAACAACTATCTTCACGAAACAAGATAACTAATTAAATTATGTATTAATAAGACAGATCCAGTGACTTCGCGCAACATTCATTCATTATTTCATAAAACATATGATTAAATGATAAAATATAACATAAACAAATTCAACAAAATTGCACAGTAATTCTCCAAAATCAGTCTTTATTGATCTTTAGTGTTCAAATTACAGACTCTTCTACCCTGCGCACTCAGTTGCAGGGATCCACGCACTCAGCGGTGGACTTACGAAGGCCTCCTGTGCACTCAACTGCAGGAGCCTTCTCCTTCTCGCCTAAGTACATGAAGAAGAGTCTTCTTGCCTTAACACTTGCCCAAAAAGTTCCTATCTTTATTCTTCACTATCTGCTACTTAACTACCCCTTATAATCGCTATGACTCAACTATATATAGACATTTCAACACAATACCATGGTCCGCGGACCATGGGTGATTCTCAAAACTGACTTAACTATCTATCCAAACAAGGGGCTAAGACCCCGTTGACACTTATCTATCTGTGTTCTCCACATCCACATATCACGGAGACTTTAAATCTTTTACAAAAATATATAGAAAATTTTGGTTAAATAACCCCAAAACTAACCCTAGGGACCATATCCCAATAGGAACATGTTACATACCTTAGCAGCTCTAGGAAATTGGTGGTGTACTCATCATCTGTCATTTGTCCTAAATAAGATCATTGAACTGCTTCTCCTTGCTGTCGAAGTATCTCTCGAATAGATTTTTTCTTCTAAAATCCTCCTCAAACTCTCTCCAAGACAATAATTCTTCCCTTATGCCCTTTAAGATTTTCAGATTTTCCCATTATATATCATCCTTGCCTCCTAGCCTATTGAAACTGGCTACCTTTTCTTTCATGTTCTCTGAGTAACCATGGATTCTAAACAACTTCTTCATTCCCAGTAGCTAGGCTTCAACATCCTTTGATTTCCTCATTTCTCCATCAAAGGTAGGGGGCTCAACATTTTTAAACTCATATGGTACATACTCTCCTTCCCTTCTTATCCCATGATGATGATGATGATGATAGTGATGACGATGTGCCATTTTATGAGTGTCCTCATACTCTTGCTCACAGGTGCTTGAATTATTTCTAAGAGTGCTAAACACACTGCCTCACTTCACAGTCTCTTCACTGGATGACCAATGCCTCCTTCCAGATTTGATTTCATTTTCCTCATTGGTTATTTCTTCCTGACCCAATGGGCTTCGTATACCTCTATGGTTGATCCCAAACTCATGCAGTCTCTTCGTTTGTGGGTCTGATAAGCTTTGGAGTATGACAACATTGACTTCAACTTGCTTTTCTTGTGCTCTTACAAGCATGTCATTGCTAGCTTTATAGCTCCTTATTTCTTCTCTCAGGCTTCTCAACATGTCCATCCAATTTGGAGAGTCTTCCCCTTCTTGTTTTTCAATTAATATTTCCTCTGCATGTCTACGTTGTGATTCGTTGGAACTATACTGCAACATTTTACTATTATTTCCTTAGTTTGTTGGTTTGATTTTGTACCACCCTTTGTTGTTCACGTGATCTTTAAAATTCATTTCTTTGAGACTTAGTGTCTTTTATGTGTTGTCATACATACACATGACTTTTATATTTTAACAAAATTCATTTGCATAATAAACACCATCACCTTGGCTTGCTAATGGAGATTTGTTGTTGTGAATCAAGTTGCAACATTACACCTCATTTAGTGCATTAGCATCAGTAAATAATATAAATGATCAATATTGTGCATATATCTCAGTGAAATATACCAAGCAGCACACATAATCAATACGCAAATAACCACATTTTTAATGCTCAACACGAGGCATTAAGGACTCACTGGATCTCCAAAAGTCTAGTGTCGAACCGTCGCTTACTAGTTTTGCAATGATGCCCTTCCAGTCTAAGTGCTAAACCTAGAAGTTGTAATACACTATATAGCATACACCCTACTAAACTAAGCCCTAACTAAGGTTAGAAGGAGGTAGTTACTATGCTAACCCAATCTCCAATGTCTAGTTATTTAAATGGGGTCTAAATTGTTTGACCTTTTTTTACTTCTTCAAGACATAAAATGGATAACAATGTTGTGTCCATATCATCGAGACCTTTCCTACAATATAAATTTTTCCCTAGTCTGAAATCTAGATCAAAAGATATGGTATTTTAAAGTTAACCTATCAAAAAGTGCCACATCATTTAATCTTCGATGTGGCACCCAAATGGCTACCCCAATAATCTGGCATGTCACCACCGAAGTGGTAAATCCACATAGTGGTCAACCTTCTCATACTAGTCATGTACTACACATTATACCATGGGTGTGACTCAACTCACAAAACTTACATGCTATAGGAAAAGTATTATGGGTACCTCCCCCCAACCACATCATAAATACTAGCCCACTACACCAAGGCACCCTGGGTGATAGGTCCTAACGGTTCTATATGCCCTTCATCCAATTCTTCCAGGGTCAACATTCTGGAGTGCCGCCATCCACTATCACTCTACTTATGTGGATGAGATCCCACACAACCTTTGAACACCAACCATTCATGGCATTCCCTATCACGAGCAATTTGGAGGGTTTTCTTTGCTTTACGTGTTGGCACTAGCCCCACTGCCAGCTCATCTTAGGAACTCGACCCTAGGAGTTCCTCTTGGTTCTCCCTCTGAATCTTCCAGGGATGTTTCAACGATAGTTTTCTAAGCTACATGTGCAGATAATAGCTCCCACTATTCGACGGTCTTGAATTAATAGTGGAACCCCCTCCTCCCTATGATGTCATCAGTGGGGTTCACATTCATGGTTCTATGACTTGTTCCACAAGATTGATCTAATGGCCATGTCTCATTTCTTCCCAACTAATGGTATGCATGGCCTTAACTCATTTAGTACGAATAAGTTGGGGGGTGGGTGGAGGTCCGCTATTGGATCCCCATCATATGATGGCATTTTCAATCCACCATTCAATTTGTGTTAACATTGATGTGATCCAATGATGAGCCACATTTCCATATCATCGACACCCCCCAACTTATACATTGCAAATTTTAAGTTCCATTTCACTGAGGGCTCTCACACTCAGCCTTACATGATCGTTGTGAACAATGGTTTGAATCTGATGTTTTTCAAGGGACTCTTCCCTCATGACTATTATATATATACATATACAAGTTGGGAAATTAATTCAAGTCTTGGTAGTGGTGGTTCTATTCTGAAATTCATCTAGCATACATATAGTTTTATAAGGTCCCCTCGACCTCTAGCCCACCTAACAAATACATACATTTAACACTCTCTCTCCCCTGATCTTATGGGTGAAAATTTGCCTAGTATCTAAGACACTTGTAAAGCAGGCATTCATGTGACTAGTACAGATTGTTCTATGTCTTCATACACAAGCCACTCTAACCAATTTGTAGACCTAGACAACTACAAGAACCCATTCCTATGAAAATGTTTATCAAACACTCCTGCACATGAAATAAATTTCCTTATTATCAACATGTGTCAATCAATATCATAGCGACCAGATATACCAACAGGTCCACAAAAATAAATTACTCATTTACAGGGATTCCAATCCCTTGGTGTCTAGGTACACTTAAGTTATTTTAATATTAGCACATTCATGCACAATAATCCATTTCATAGGAAAAACAAGCATTCCATACAACCTGTATATAAAATAGTGGCATTCTTGTTCATATAGAAAACACCACCCCCATCATTAACATTGTATTGTTTCAACACAATAAACAAATAAATAAGAGGACCAAACATGGAACATGGGTATATACTTAATCTGACAACTAAGAGTGGGAATATAACTCTCCACGCAACCAAATACAAGGTAAAACCACTATTACCTATAGTTGTCACCCCTGAGCCAGATTAGATAGTTCCAGGTGGAGTTTCTTTGAGAGGAAACATTAACTAATATGGACAACCGAAACAGGATGTCACAAGGCCACTCTTCCTTCATCCACTTGCTACATGATAATCCACTCAATCTCCTCATATTCTTGAGACAAAATCATCATCCATGCCAGGGTATCATAGTACAGAGGGCCTGACCTCAATTTCAGGAGAAGGGAGTCCACATCAAGGGAAGGTTCATCAGTGGAAAATCTACTAATGGGTAAGAAATCAACTCGCCATATGGTTCAAAAGTGAGTCAAGTATGAGAGATTCAACACCAAGGCAACTGCTGGTAATTCAACAGTCCTCACAAGCACCTGAGTGACTCTTCCCAAACCTGTAGGTTCTTCAATACAAAAGCTTCTAGTGGGTTTTGTTGTACCTCGGAGATGATAATAGTTAAATATCATGCCAGAGCATCTAAGATAATTGTTTGGGGTTTTTTTTTTTAATTTGGAGGACCAATGAATGAAACATATGTAACACTGAAAAAATTTCACACAGAGACATAGCTTGAATAGTGGTGAGAAGGAACAAAAAATAATATGGTTATCGCAATTTTCAAACAGAAAATTAAATAATCATAAGTATGAAAACCTTTGACCTATGTTCAGAAGGTGCAAGAGAATATGCTTATGCTTACAAAAGATGCTAATGATTTATTGATTCAGAGGGAATTAATTAAACAGAGAGTTCATTAATCCATTCTCTTTATAGATTATCACTTCAGAAGCTTATAGGAATAGATTGAAACACAATTATTCCTAACTGGTTATCTCTATAAGACATAAGAATATGAAGAAAAACATAATGAGTGTTACTAGAAGAACTTACAGGAAACATAAACTGTGTAAAACACAATTCAAAATTCTTTTCTTTGTATTAAGGTTCCAGAAAAGTCAAGTACATCAAGTGTTCAGAAATGCTTCATCAAGGGTGCAACCTTTCTTCAAGGATGCTACTCATCTTCAAGGGTGAAACCCTTATTCAAGGATGCCACTCTTCTTCAAGGGTGCAACCTTTCTTCAAGGATTCCACTCTTCTTCAAGGGTGCAACCTTTCTTCAAGGATTCCACTCTTCTTCAAGGTTGCAACCTTTCTTCAAGGATGCCAGTCTTCTTCAAGGGTGCAACCCATAATAACTCATGAAGAGAGTTATTTATACAATAGTAGAACTAAGAAAATATCCTATACTATTTTTACAAAAATAGATTATTATGAAATCAAAATAAAGAGTGCTAGTTGATCTGGCACTATTTTGATGTTGTGTTGTTGGTGACTATCACTGAAAAAACTGAAAATTGTTGAAGATGGCTGACTATTCCTCCAAAAGCTGAATGCTATTCGATTACCTACTGGATGTCATATTTAATTATGACTTTTCATCTGATAGACTTTCATCTTATACTCTTTCACCTTGTTGACCTGTCAACATACTTTATTGTGCTTTTTACTTTTACTGTATATTTCAAGTTTTTATTGTGTATTTCAACAATAAATCATTTAGTTTTTCACATGTCTCAACATTTGGTAGTTGGATATTGATCATCTTCCTTTATATTTCATATCTTTGTCTTTTAAATGTATGTTTTATCTGCCTCCTATGTTTTAACATTTACTGTCTCTGTGTAAATGCTTTCTTTTTTGTTTTAACCATTATTGTGTAAATTGTTTCCTTCTGCTCTGTGATAATTGTCTTTTTCTTCTAAATAAAGGATTTTGAATGTATTTCCTTATGAGTATTGGAGTAAACAGGTTTTTAGATCAGTATCAAACTGTTTATTCAGACTTCTGGCCTTCTGCTAATCACCTGCAAAATACAACAATTGTTAAGAAAAACACAGGTTGGCAGGGAGGGCCACAATGGCTTCAGGGAACATGATAGTGTATGGATGGAGTCCTGGCGGTGTTTGGAAGGTAATTAGTGGTCAACTTGAGTTGCATATGCTCAGGGTGGCGCTGGAAGGGTTAGATGGGTTTCACTGTGTAAACGGGTGAAAGAGCGAAAATGAGGGTCTTTGGCATTTAAATGGGAAACTTTAACTTTGGTACGGAAATTCATAATGTGAACAGTGAGTGGTTTCATCGTATGCGGGGAGGCAGTTTCGGAGGCCATCACACTGCTTATGAGTGAAGGGTGGTATTTTTTGGAGAGCACGCGAGTTAACGTGAGACCACCACGTAGCCAAAAGGGGCCCGAGAAAAACCACGAATCTCGCATGCTCTCGGGCCACTAAAGGTCGGAGATCAGGAGTGCACGATATGGCTATGCGCTATTAGATCTGGGGGTGAAAGATCTAATGGCTATCACGCGGTGGAGTTGCATGGAGGTGAATCGAGCATAGATTAGTAGGGGTTTATTAACCGCACCAAGGGTGGGTTAAAAGGTCTTATATCGGGAAAATTTTAATTTGCGCAGTTAACGTTAAATAATTTGTGGTGAAACAAAACTTAGGCTAAAGGGGTCTTTATAGGTTAAAAGGGTTTTGTTGGAAAAACATGAATGGCGGAGCTAAAGTTAAATAAAGCCGAGGGGGGAATAAAAGTTAGGATAAGGGGGGTTTTGGGATTTTGGGAAATTACTAGGGGAAAGTGATTTTTTCAAGGGGAAAGGGTTTCACATTAGGAAAAATGGGTTTTTGGGTAGGAGAATGAGTTTGGAGGGTAATTTTCTAGGAAAATGTGTGAAACCAAGGAGTGAAGGTGAAAATGAAGGGAAAAGGGTATATTCTTAAGAAATGATGGGATAATGGGGAAATTAGTAAATAAGTAGTGGGGGGTGAAATGGAATGAGGGGAAGTTAACCAAATCAACTTGTGAACATCTTTTCACTTTCATAACTACTCCTGCACATTGAAACATTGGATTAAGCATGATAAATGTGCTTATGCTTCAATCAACTTTGTACTTCTGCAACCTTTCTTCTACCTACCCTTTACTTATCTTAACATTTTTTCTTCACTTAATTGGGTGCATTTAGGCTAGGAGACCCTTTTCTTTCATTTTTCTTTTGAAAGGAAAACTATCTAATTTTAACCTTATAACGTCAAAGGGCTCAGATTAAACTAATGAGCTCCTTATTATTCTCTACCTAACTACTGATCTGCTAAGATTAAACAGTTTGTCTAGATCTGTATTCTCTAACTATAAACATGAAATTTAAAGCATGAACTAGTCAAGATTAAACTATTTGACTATCATGGGTTGTGGCATTTATGACAAGCTTCACACAACCATTATTTTTCATAATAAAATAAAAAGTAGCAGCACTTGTTCTTGCACACTTTCATGATCTATTTTTTTCTTTTTTCTTTTCTCTCTAACCTAACATTTTATTTTTGCCTTCATTTTTTAGGGCATCTATTCTAACATTTTCTTTGATATGGACATATTTATCAAAATATTTCCTAACATTTTTATTCAGTGTTCTTTTTATCCATATCCTAGCTTAACATTTTTTGGACTAATTTATTATAACTTTACTAAAACCAAAAAATGCTACAACATTGGCTCCATCTGGGAACTACTTTCTCCTATAGAATGCAGAGAAACTGCAGACCCATGTGCCTTCTCCTCGGGCTATGGAATCTTTTGTTGTAAAAAATCACATTGATAGCTTGAAAAGTAAAGAAACCAGATTTTTTACAATGGTATTAATGAAATCTACTTTAACTTCTCAGTACTGAATGTAATGTTTGAGAAGCCTTCCATTTATAGGATAAGTGGAATATAGCCCCTCAAGATTTTGTAGCACAAAAGTGTTGTTTCCATTTACTTCAACGATTTTCTAAAGGTTCAAACCACAATTTGTTAAACTTGCCATGTTTTCCCTTTTCTTCTCTCATGGAATCCCATCTTAGAACTAGATCACCTTCCTTGAAGTCCCTTTCCCTAGCTCTTCTATCAAACATGCTCTTCTTCATTCTAATACTTTTTCAATTTGTATTGAATTTCATCTATGTTTTCATTTGGTTCAATAATCTGATTTATTTTCCTTGAAAAATCATGAGGTTCATCTATTGAATCCTACAGGAATTTTAAAAAAGGGAAGGCCAAATTGGTAGGGAAGGCCAAATTAGTTCTCTTAAGTTTCTGTTGATAAGGAATTGCTTCTGGCTTTAAAGGAATCTTATGTTGTATTAATGAAGTATCATAGGTTTTTAGATCAACATAGGTCCATGCAAAAACATCCTTATAATTTTGAAGTAACTTAAGATATTGAGAATTGATCTCAGGATCTAAAGATGCACGGATTCTGATGTTTTTAATATCATCATTTGTTCCAATATTAATTTCTTCTATGTCATCTTGTGAAGAAACTGACTAAGGGTTTCAGAGGACATCATTTTGATCAAACAATTTTTCTAAAGGAATGAGGCCTTTGGGAATAAAATTGTTAGACAATTGAATAATGTCACGATAAGCAGTTTTTGAAATGAAATTTGAAGTATCATTTCCATTTGTATTTTCATTTATTTATCTTCTATCTTCATCAATTTGTAGAACTGAAAATTCATCTATAACCTGCAGAAAAGATTTCAAATGTTCATCATCTTCAAATATCTGCCAATGTTTTAGATTGTCTAGGATGTATGGTCTATACTTAACTTGTATTTGATAGAGTACATTGGTCTGATCAGGAATTTTAAATGAACTAGCAGAAACAGTTAAGGCATATGCATGAATATTTTGATTTCTTGGAATATAAGTCAAATTAAAAGCATCGAAGAAGTTTTCAACTGAATCCCAAACTTCATATCGATAAGACCTAAGTGTAGGATGCTTAGTCTCTCAGATAATTCTCACTTGTTTGACAATAAGTTTTGAATCAGTAAAAACACTTAAGTTTTGAACCTTTAAGATTTTGGCTAATTGCAGTCCCAAAAGGAAAGCTTCATATTCAGCCACATTATTTGTAACTTCAAAGTTGAGTTTGCATGATTGGGTGATATTTTCTTTTTCTTTTTTTCTGGTGAAACTAAAATTACCCCACCTCTTGCTCCATCTTTTGTACAAGAACCATCAAAAAATAGTTTCCATACATCAGTTTGATTTGGTACAGGACTTTCAATTACATCTTCTATTTTAACTTGAGTTTTATGTATTTGGTTTGAAGAGAGTTGAAAGCAACCAAAATCCTGATCAGTTGCATAAATAGGATGGTTCCTTTTTTGGTCTGTTTTGCAAATAATGTGCACAAATCTTACCTCTCTATATAACCTTAGTTGTTCTCCCCCACAAACTAGAATAGTGGCATAGGACATATCCATTTGAAGAGTTCCCCCTCTTTTGGCACAACAAGACCTAGAAAGGAGCATTCCAAATTTGGGAGGAATATCTGTGACAACTATATCAAGCACTACACCTTTCACTGGAATTTGGGGAAGGGTAACTATTAAATCCTTAATCAATCCTAAGCATGACACCCTTTTAGAATCAAAGGTGCACAAGTCATGATAGGATCTAGTTATGTCAAGTTTCAAATGGTCCATGATAGTTTTTGGCATGAGCTTATGTCATGCTCCAGAATCAAGCATACAATTATATAACATGGAATCATTTGTCTTAAGAGTCACATAGAAAGGAGACACTATTTCATCTATCATATCTGATCTAGGACCAAAGACAACTGTTGGCTTTTCATCTTGCAGACTAATGATATCACTTTCAGCATCAACCGAGGTGTTTTGTATCCATTTGGAGAGTTGATTTTTATACCCAGGGTTTTTGGAAAGTTCTGAAAGTGGAATTGGGATTTTAATTATTTCTAACTCTTTCTCAACATTAAATGTAGTCAAAGCATTTTTGTCATTTTGAGCAGTATCAGTTGACTAATTTAATGGTCGAATAATAGTTGTTTGGGTTTAATCAGCTTTGGTATGAGGTTCAATTATTGGAGTCTCCTTAGGAGATCTTCCAGGATCGGGTCTAGGCCTAAGATCATATGTCTTGTTCAACTCTGCAATTAAAAATTCAGAGAAGGCGTCGTATTTAGAAACCTGTGAGGATTCTTGATCTTCTTGAACCTGATTTTGTTGTGAGAGTGGAATAATAACTGTTTGATTAGAAGAAGTATCCATGTTATTGATATCTTTAG
The DNA here is from genome assembly GCA_031772625.1 of Pinus tabuliformis. NCBI lineage: Eukaryota > Viridiplantae > Streptophyta > Pinopsida > Pinales > Pinaceae > Pinus > Pinus tabuliformis. The sequence continues at coordinate 753,763,992 of CM062812.1, forward strand.
TAATAGTCATAGTATTTTCATTAGGTTGCTGATCATCTATCATTAAAGGAGTGGGAACCTGCTCATCATTACTAGGTCTTTGAAGAATTTGTAATTATGGATTCCTTTTATACTAACCTTGATTATGATTTTGGGGTCTAGTAACTGTTTGTTGAACTGTCCTAGGTTGAGTCTCAATCTTGGAAATTATATTAGATATATTTCTAAGAGGAGAAGTTATTTCATCTATTTTAGAATCTTCAGTTTTAGTCTTAGAAGAACTAGAGGAACTAGAGGCCTCTTGAATAGATTTGATTTTTCTTTGGGCCTTTTCCTCTTTAGCTTTAACGGAAGTTGAAGCAGCCCTATTTGCTTTCACCTCTATAGTATTTGTTTTCATATCTTCAAGAGTTCTTGAAGTTCTCTCTGTTAGCATTACAACAAAATCATTGTCAAAGGATTTAGAAAACCTAGACTTAACTACTGCTACAAGGGGTTTACAATCAGGGGGCATCTTATGATAAATTTTATTGAACCTTTTGATAAAATATGATATAGGTTCACCAAAGTTTCTTTTAAGTTCTTCAAACTCAGTCAGAAAGTAAAGAGGATATTTCTTTACACCCTATTGATTTTTAAATATGTTTGTAAGCTCTTCCCAATTTCTAATGGAATTTACAGGTAACTACCTAAAACAGATTCTTACATTTCCTTCAAGTGACTGTGCAAACAATCTCATGTAAACATTTTCTTGTTCGATATTCATGTTGTTTGCAAAGTCTAGAAAAGCTTGAATATGGTCGTCAACTGAGGGACCAACTTCTCCATTATACCTGGGAAGGTATTTCAAGTACCCAACTAGGAATGCATCGAGGTTAGTAGGTAAGACTAAAGTTGCATATCTAGCATGTACAATAGGTCAGAATGCCATAGTAGAAGGTGGTGTATGAGGTGTTTGTGTGGATGAAGAAGAAGAAGAAGAAGAAGAAGAGGAGGAGGTAGAAGAGGGTGATTGAGGGGGTGTGTGACTATGTGGAGGTGAAGAAGGAGGGGATATACTAAATAAATTTAGAGGAGTCTTAAGATCTAACTTTGGGACCTGTGAATGAATACCCTCTTTTGTTTCAAAGAGTGGATTTGAATATATAGAGAGGGTATCTTTAGGTTGTTCAGAAGTAAAAGCTTCAGGTCGTTCAGAAGTGGAAGGAAATGAATAAGTGGCAGGGGATATGAAATCTGTGGGATTGTATACAGGTAAATGAACACCCAAGTCCAACTCAGTTTTAGGTGATCCTGGTGGTTGTGGGGGTTCTTTATGTGGCTCAAAAGAATGAATGAGGAAAGCTGAATCTAAATCAACTCCCCTATCTAATAGTTCAGAAACCCTAGGAGGTACTTGTGTCAAATCAGGATCAGATGGAATATTACTAAAAGGATCAAATGATACTAAATCTTCAGACTGCAAGGCGGAAGAGGAAGAAGAAGATGGTTGATGTCTCCTTTTAGAACTGGTTTTTCTCATAATTTTTTCAGGATCTGACAGAGGATTAACTAAGTCAGATTCTGAATGAGATCTAGTGTGCTTAAAAGGTGCCAGTTTGGGCTAGTGATCTCCCACTGTGGTCACCATTGAACACTTTTGTTTGAGATTTATCAATTGGCTAAAGAAGGTGTTACTCTTTGTATCCTCATAATGTGCTATCATTTATTCCATGAAAATTGACCAAGTGACAAGTGCTTTACAAGAACATAGCCCTTTATACCATAAAAATTGATCTGGTTCTAAATGTGAAGATGCAATAAATACCTTTTGTAATAGTTGCACCTCATGTAGATCAAAATATTGCTCCATCTATAGTATCCAATTTACCGGATCCTTTCCATCAAACTTCCTCATATCTCCTTTTATTGATTTTAGGAGCTTGATATTGAAATGATTGTAACTCTGTAATTTCAGATTTTCCAATTTTGAAATTGTGACCTGTAGTAGCCCTATGCATCCTCTTTCCAATTCCATGAGTATGATCGAAATTAGATTCACCAAGAAAGAGTTTTACACAATCTCCCACAATGACCTAAGTATAGATTGGTTCAGTAGAGCGAATTTGTACGATGTGCCGCGGGTCACTGTTTCAACCTTACGGTATGAAAATGATACCCAAAAAAACAATAGTCTGTCCTCATTCTGTAACTTCTTATGAAAATTCAATCTAATGCTCAGAGAGAAAGATATGACGATTTTCCCAAGGTGACCTGTTTGGAATGTAATTCGAGGGTCTGCAAAAACCCTAACTTCCTCAAATCATATCTCTGAGAATATAGAGAGAAAAAATCTGAAATTCAAACCACATGTTCAACATGAATTCTTCTCAAATGGGTTATTTTTAGCTTCTGAAACATTGTAGAACAAAATCTATAGTGAAAATTCCATGATGACCTGTTTGGAGCAGCAAAACCCTAGAATCCAAAGCTCTGATACCAAATGTTATGAAACCAGCTCACAAAAAGATAGAAAAAGATAGATCAATGCCTTAGAATTTAGCCTCTTCAAGGGGGGTAACCTCCTTTACATTACACAAATGAACAATTCTTGGATGATACAAATGAAAGACCTCCTTTCTATATATAGGAGTCTTAAGGGGTCATAATATAATCAGAGCCAAACATAACATTAATACTATAAGGTCACAATAATAACAATAGTGGGCTTCCATGGGGCACAATAATAAGAATATGGGGACTACATGGACACAACAATATAATAAGGAGGTTGTACTAATAACAATAAGGGTTTACATTAGTAATATAGGGACCTAACACCAGGTGAAGGACTTTAACCTTTCTCAACCTTTAATCACCTTAAAAGAATAGAATGAATATCGATGCCCGAGGAAAACTTAATGGAATTTGAATCCCCGACAATGACACCATATTGATGTTGTACCTTTGAGATGATAATGGTCATTTGTCATACCAGAGCATCTAAGATAATTGTTTTGGGGGTTTTGTTTTAGTTTGGAGGACCAATGAATGAAACAGATGTAACACTGTAATGCCTAGCCTTTTTAATAATATTAATACTAAAGCAGAGGGCTGATATAAAATTTCACACAGTGATATAGCTTGAATAGGGTGAGAAGGAACAAAAAATATTATGATTAGCACAATTTTCAAACAGAAAATTAAATAATCATAAGTATGAAAACCTCTGATCTATGTTCAGAAGGTTCAAGAGAATATGCTTATGCTTATAAAAGATGTTGATGATTTATTGATTCAAAGGGTATTAATTAAACAGACAGTTCATTAATCCATTCTCTATATATTATCACTTCAGAAGCTTATAGGAATAGATTGAAACACAATTATTCGTACCTGGTTATCTCTGTAAGAGATAAGAATATGAAGAAAAACATAATGAGTGTTACTAGAAAAACTTACAGGAAACACAAACTGTGTAAAACAGAATTCAAAATCCTTTTCTTTGTATTATGGTTCCAAAAAAGTCAAGTACATCAAGTGTTCAGAAATTGTTCATCAAGGGTGCAACCTTTCTTCAAGTATGGCACTCTTCTTCAAGGGTGCAACCCTTCTTCAAGGATGCCACTCTTCTTCAAGGGTGCAACCCTTCTCCAAGGATTCCACTCTTCTTCAAGGGTGCAAACTTTCTTCAAGGATGCCACTCTTCTTAAAGGATGCAACCCATAATAACTCGTGAAGAGAGTTATTTATACAATAGTAGAACTAGGAAAATATCCTAAACTATTTTTACAAAAATAGATTATTATGAAATCAAAATAAAGAGTGCTAGTTGATCTGGCACTATTTTGATGATGTGTTGTTGGTGACTATCACTGAAAAAACTAAAAATTGTTGAAGCTAGCTGACTGTTCCTCCAAAAGTTGAATGTTGTTCGATTAGCTATTGGATGTCATATTTACTTATGACCTTTCATCTGATAGACTTTCATCTTATACTCTTTAACCTTGTTGACCTGTCAATATCCTTTATTGTGCTTTTTACTTTTACTGTACATTTCAAGTTTTTACTGTGTACTTCAATAGTAAATCATTTAGTTTTTCACATGTCTTAGCATTTGGTAGTTTGATATTGATCATCTTCCTGTATATTTCATATGTTTGTATTTTAACTGCATGCTTTATCTACCTCCTCTGTTTTAACATTTACTGTCTCTGTGTAAATGATTTCTTCTTTGTTTTAACCATTATTGTGTAAATTGTTTCCTTCTGCTCGTTGATAATTGTCTTTTTATTTTGAATAAAGGCTTTTGAATGGATTTCCTTTTGAATCTTGGATTAGAAAGGTTTTTAGATCAATATCAAACTATTTATCCAAACTTCTGGCCTTCTACTAATCACCTGCAAAATACAACAATTGTTAAGAAAAACACAGGTTAGCAAGGAAGGCCACAACGGCTTTAGGGAACAGGATAGTGTATGGACGAAGTCTTGGTAGTTTTTGGAAGGTAATCAGTGGTTGAAGAGTTGGAGATGTTCAGGGTGGCACAGGAAGGGTTAGACGGGTTTCATTGTGTAAGTGGGCAAAAGAGTGAAAATGAGGGTCTTTGGCGTTTAAATGGGAAACTTTAACTTTGGTGTGGAAATTCATAATGTGAATATTGAGTGGTTTCATCATACGCGGGGAGGCGGTTTCGGAGGCCATCATGCCGCTTTTCAGTGAACGGTGGTATTTTTTGGAGAGCACGCAAGTTAACGTGAGACCGCCACGTAGCAAAAAGGGGCCCGAGCAAAACCACGAATCTCGCGTGCTCTCGGGCCGGTAAAGGTCGGAGATTGGGAGCGCGCGATATGGTTGTGTGCCATTAGATCTGTGGGTGAAAGATCTAATGGCTATCGCATGGTGGAGTTGCACGAAGGTGAATGGAGCGGAGATTAGCGGGGGTTTATTAACCGCACCAAGGGTGGGTTAAAATGTCTTATATCGGGAAAATGTTAATTTGTGGAGTTAAAGTTAAATAATGCGGGGTGAAACAAAACATAGGCTAAAGGGGTCCTTACACGTTAAAAGGGTTTTGTCAGAAAAATATGAATGGCGGAGTTAAAGTTAAATAAAATGGAGGGGGGAATAAAAGTTAGGATAAGAGGGATTTTATGGGTTTTTAGGGAAATTACTAGGGGAAAGTGATTTTTTCAAGGGAAAAAGGTTTCACACTAGGAAAAAGGGGTTTTTGGGCAGGAGAATGGGTTTGGAGGGTAAGCTGCTAGGAAAATGTGTGAAACCAAGGAGCAAAGGTGAAAATGAAGGAAAAAGGGTATATTCTTAAGAAATGATGGGATAATGGGGAAATTAGTAAATAAGTAGTGGGGGGTGAAATGGAATGAGGGTAAGTTAATGAAATCAACTTGTGAACATCTTTTCACTTTCATAACTGCTCCTGCACATTGAAACATTGTATTAAGCATGATAAATGTGCTTATGCTTCAATCAACTTTGTACTTCTGCAACCTTTCTTCTACCTACCCTTTACTTATCCTAACATTTTTTCTTCACTTAATTGGGTGCATTTAGGTTAGCATACCCTTTTCTTTCATTTTTCTTTTGAAAGGCAAACTATCTAATTCTAACCTTATAACATCGAAGGGCTCAGATTAAACTAATGAGCTCCTTATTATTCTTTACCTAACTACTAATCTGCCAAGATTAAACAGTTTGGCTAGATCTTTATTCTCTAACTATAAACATGAAATTTAAAGCCTGAACTAGTTAAGATTAAACTATTTTACTATCATGGGTTGTGGAATTTATGACAAGCTACACACAGCCATTATTTTGCATAATAAAATAAAAAGTAGTGGCACTTGGACTTGAACACTTTCATGATCTGTTTTTTGCTTTTTGCTTTTCTCTCTAACCTAACATTTTATTTTTGCCTTCATTTTTTAGGGCATCTATTCTAACATTTTCTTTGATATGGAAATATTTATCAAAATATTTCCTAACATTTTTATTTAGTATTCATTTTGTCCATATCCTAGCTTAACATTTTTTGGACTAATTTATTCTAACTTACCAAAACCAAAAAATGCTACAACAGTTTCTTTAACCTTACAAGTAAGCCATTACTCTCTGTAATGTTTCTCACCCAGAAAGTGTCTTTGACAGTTCCTCAGCTGGTTCAGTTTCTCTAGAGCTCGATCCCTATCAGTTTTGATCATTGTTCAGCTAATTTTTTGTACATTGCGTGAGAGTGAATTCTATCTTTACACCTCTAACCCTTGGAGGAATTTCTCCAGTGCTCACCATTGTTTCTTTCCACTTCACATGCGTGAACGAATTCTTTGCCCTTGCAGACTTGTTTTTTTCTCTCCCTAACAAACTAGTTGTTTGCCTTTTTCCAAGGCCCATGCAAGTCAACTGCCTTAGACAACGCATCCCATGTATTTAATATTTTATCCACTTCTTGCTTGTTGTTAGAGCTTAAAGGACACATGGACATGTCCTCTTATTTTTAGTTACATTTATTGCTTAGTAAACCCAATTAAAACAACAGAGGCAATCAGGGCTAATATTTAAAAACAACCCATTGCTCAAGCAATATCCCTCCTTAATAAATTTGAATTTATTTCCCTTCTCTTAGCCTTTATTTAATTACAAATTATTTAGAAAGGGAAAAAGATTGACTAGGGGATGTCACAAGGATTCACCAAAGGTATATATGGGGCATTGCTCAATCTAGGAAGTTGAATCGATTGTCTAGGTGATCTCTCAATTTTATTTTCATGGCAAGCACCATAGGGGTCTGCAGTCCACTATCCAAGTGGTTAACAACTCTCTCGCGAGTTCTTGCGTTTGAAACTTGTTTGAATTATGGATGCTCTTTATGACTTAAGTTGATATTTTGAGAAATACCTTTCTTAATATCATGACTTGATGTTTAGGGATGGAACTAGGGTCTTTTCATTTCTAAGCCTTTCGATGCTTGGGAGATCTATAGCATCCAAATATAATTTTTCATGCTCATTAATAAATTGATAATTCCTTGATTCTATCATAAAAATTTCCTACAGAACTAGTTCTACTACCTCTTTAGGGTTGCAAGGAAAGGGCATTGATACCTCACGAGAGTCCTTGAGGTAATTCAAGTCTAGAATTTCAATGTTGAGAAGTGAGGTGTCTATGGGAATGGATGTAGAAGTAAGGTTGGAAAGGGGGTTGAAATTGTTGTTGGTTTTTTGGGGTTTACTTGAGTGTGGGTGTGCAGGAGGGGCACGAGAGTTTTGACAATGTTTAAGTGTTTTGGAAAATCCTTTCACATTAATTTTAGTTGGGTGATCAAGAGAAACAATTGGGCAAAGATGGGGGAAATGTAGAAAATCCTGTAAATTCGCAAGCTCCTGTAATCTACTAAAACAAGAGACAAGAATCTACCTCTACTCTTTACAATGGAAGCAAATAAAGATTGAGTAAAATAATAATCGACAAGAGGAAAATAATCAATGGCACATAACACAATAAATATCCGGGGAAAGCCACACTTCAAAACCCCACTATATGTATTTCATTAATCAGAAGTCGAAGATGATAATACAATGCTTGTTCTCACAAGAACAATCCGAGCACTCAGTAAAATCAATCTCCCAGCTCACAAGCAAGCTCAAGCAAAATCTAAGCCTCTTCTTTGCTCTCCAAATCCCTATTTCTTTGCCCACTTTGTGAAAGAATTTGGATAGATACAATATGCTCTGCTCAACCTTGAGCTTAACTTGCACAAGTACTTCCTATCCTCTGCTTGATGACTTCCTTTGGCTAATACATAGCCAAATTTCAAAGCCTCCAATCTTCTAATTATTTTCACAATTCCTCGGAGAATTCGCCCATATTTAAAGGGCATTTCATCATCCAAAACTGCACAATCCGTTCAAGTATTAGTTCCTAATTGCATGCACTATCAATACAACTTAGAAAATTATACAACAAATAGTACACTATCCCTGCACTCTAGTCTCAATTGGGTCTTTCTCAGAATCGACATGCATGAGTTTTTGATGAGGCAATCTTCAGTTAGTTAGAGTAGCACTAGTTGAGTGCTCTAATGTGTCAACTAATTGTTAACTCGCTATTAGTTCCTCAAACATTTTGGAACTAATTTAACTGGACTTAACTGAGTAAACTGAGTTAACTAATTACAATTCATACTTAACTCATCCTGGACCCATATAATATAGGGATAACATATACATGACTTCAGAAAGAATTCCAACTCGAAATTCCTAGGTTAACTAAGTCAACTCACTCTAATTAACTATTACAAGTTGCTATGAGAATAAAATTAGTTTTTAATTCTTAGTTTAATTCAAGGACAAATTAAACTGGAATTTTTGAATTCTATTTTGATAATTTCTTGTTGATATTTTCAACAATCCCTCTCAACAAGATAGGAATTCAACTCGATCCTGATCCTGAACCTTTGGAATGTTCTTCATCCAACACTTCTCTCAAGTGTTGTTGCTCCAACAACTCCGGAAACAAAAAAACATGCAACCTGAATTATAATGATTCCTCTGTCATCAAAGTCTTTGACTATTATTGCCTTTGTCGACTAAAGACTCTATGCTTCCATTGACTCTGCCTTTATGCACTATTGTCAACCCTCTCTATGTTTCTTCAATATCTGACTGCACTAGCCTCTGTTACTTTGATCTCTGATTACATCAATCCCACTGATTCCTCTCGCTTCTATGTACTTTGGCCTCCCGTAGCAAGGTATGATCCATGAGATAAAATCACTCAATGGACCCTGACCAATTTCAGCCCACTTGGGACTATCACTTCAAATCTCCCCATCTCACACCTGGAGGTATGGCTGCATGTGATCCCTCTGCCCACTTGGCTCGAAGTTTCTCCCTATTGGAGGTCTATGCGTGACTGGATGCCTCCACTCGATCTCCTCTCGGCTTCTCCAATTGTGGCTCCTCAACAATTCTCTGAGACTACTTCTAAGACTACTTCTTCATTGCTTGAGTGGATCTCTCCACTCGATCTCCTCACAACTTCTCTAGTTGTGGCTACTCCACAACTTCCTGAAGTTGCTTTAGAGGCTCCTTCTGGGGCTACATGTTCAGAGGTAATTTACGTTCCCTCTCAACCACCAATACTTTAACCTTTTCCTTGATCCTCAACACTTTGCATGCATCTTGAACCTCAAGAGCATACAGGTTCTTGGCTAGCACACCAATCTCTTTCATGAGTCCTTCCGTCACGAGATTTTCTGGAAAAATAGCTGATTTTAAATCAACGATATCTCTCTCATCCGAAGTCCGATTCAGCCAATTTTTTTTTTTCAATTTGGGTATTCTTTCACAAAGAATCCTAATATTCTATTTTTTTATGAAAATTGTGCAGAAAAACTTTTACATATTCTCTGTAAACTCGCGCCCAAAACTCAAAACTTCGAAATCTCCTCTAGTATATTGTTCTCAGCTCTGATACCATGTAGAAAATCCTGTAGATTCACAAGCTCATGTAATCTACTAAAACAAGAGACAATATTCTACTTCTACTCTTTACAATGGAAGCACATAAATATTGAGCAAAACAATAATTGACAAGAGGAAGACAATCAATGGCACATAACACAATAAATATCTAGGGAAAGCCACAACTCAAAACCCGACTACCTGTACTCCATTAATCAGATTTCCAAGATGAGAATACAATGCTTGTTCTCACAAGAACAATACCAGCACTCAATAAAATCAATCTCCCATCACACAAGCAAACTCAAGCCAAATCCAGGCCTCTTCTTTGCTCTCCAAATCCCTATTTCCTTGTCCCCTTGGTGAAAGAATTTGGATAAATACAATATGCTCTGCTCAACCTTGAGCTTAACCTGCACAAGTACTTCCTATCCTCCGCCTGATGACTTCATTTGGCCAATACTTAGCCAAATTTCCAAGCCTCCAAGATTCTAATTCTTTTCACAATTCCTGAGAGAATTAGCTCATATTTAAGGGGAAATTCATCATCAAAAATTGTATAATCCATTCAAGGATTAGTTCCTGATTGCATGCAGTATCAGCACAAGTCAGAAAATTATACAACAAATAGTACACTGTCCCTACACTCTAGTCTCAACTGGGTCTTTCTCAGAATCGACATGCATGAGTTTCTGACGAGGGAATATTTAGTTAAGTGGACTAGCACTAGTTGAGTGCACTAATGCATCAACTAACTGTTAACTCACTATTAGTTCCTCAAACAGTTTGGAACTAATTTAACTGGACTTAACTCAGTAAACTGAGTTAACTAATTACAACTCATACTTAACTCACCCTGGACCCCTATAATATAGGGAGAACATATACATGACTTCAAAAAAACTTCCAACTTGAAATTCATAAGTTAACTAAGTCAACTCACTCTAGTTAACTATTACAAGTTGCTATGAGAATAAAATTCGATTTTAATTCCTAATTTAATTCAAGGACAAATTAAACTGGAATTTTTGGATTCGACTTTTATCATTTCTTGTTGCTATTTTCAACACTCCCTCTCAACAAGAAAGGAATTCAACTCGATCCTGATCCTGAACCTCTGGAATGTTTTTCATGCAACGCTTCTCTCTAGTGTTGTTGCTCCAACAACTCTAGAAATAAAAGAACATCCAAGCTGAATTAGAATGATGCCTCTTTCATCAAAGTCTTTGACTACTATTTCCTTTGTCGATTGAAAACTCTGCGCTTCTGTTGACTCTACCTTTATGCATTATTGTTAACCCTCTCTACGCTTCTTAAGTATCTGACTGCACTAGCTTCTATCACTTTGATCTCTGACTGCATCAATCCCACTAATTCCTCCTGCTACTATGTACTTTGGCCTCCCATAGCAAGGTACGATCCATGAGATAAAACCACTCAATGGACCTTGACTCAATATGGCTGCATGTGATCCCTCTGCCCACTTGGCTCAAAGTTTCCCCCTACTATAGGTCTTCGTGTAACTGGATGCCTCCACTCGATATCCTCTCAGCTTCTCCAATTGTGGCCACTCAACAATTGTCTAAGACTGCTTCTTCTTTGCTTGAGTGGATCTCTCCACTCAGTCTCCTCTCAAATTCTCTAGTTGTGGCTGCATGTTGAGAGGTAATTTACTCTCCCTCTCAACCACCAAGCCTTTAACCTTTTCCTTGATCCTCAAGAATTTAGATGCATCTTGAACCTCAAGAGCACATAGGTTCTTGGCTAGCACACCAATCTCTTTCATGAGTCATTTTGTCACGAGATTTTATGGAAAAATAGCTGATTTTAAATCAACGATATCTCCCTCATCCAAACTTCGACTCAGCCGATTTTTTTTTGAATTTGGCTATTTTTCGCAAAGAATCCTAATATGCCATTTGTTTCTAAAAATTGTGCACAAAATGTTTTAGATATGTTCTGCAAACTTGCAGCCCAAAACTCAAAACATCAAAATCTCCTCTATTATACTGTTCTCAGCTCTGACACCATGTAGAAAATCCTATAGATTCACAAGCTCATCTAATCTACTAAAACAAGAGACAAGAATCTACTTCTATGCTTTACAATGGAAGCACATAAAGATCGAGCAAAACAATAATCAACAAGAGGAAGACAATCAATTTCACATAACACATTAAATATCCAGGGAAAGACACCACTCAAAACCCCACTATTTGTATTGCATTAATCGGAAATCCACAATGAGAATATAATGCTTGTTCTCAGAAGAACAATCCTAGCACTCAGTAAAATCAATCTCCCAGCTCACAAGTAAGCTCAAGCCAAATTCAAGCCTCTTCTCTTCTCTCCAAGCTCCCTATTTCCTTGCCCCATTGGTCAAAGAATTTGGATAAATACAACATGCTCTACTCAACCTTGAGCTTAACCTACACAAGTACTTCCTATCCTCTGCCTAATGACTTCCTTTGGCCAATACTTAGCCAAATTTCCAAGCCTCCAAGCTTCTAATTATTTTCACAATTCCCGAGAGAATTAGTCCATATTTAAACAAAATTCCTCATCCAAAACCATGTAATCCCTTTAAGGATTAGTTCCTGATTGCATGCACTTTCAATACAAATCAGTAAATTATACAACAAATGGTACACTTTCCCTACACACTAGGCTCAACTAGGTCTTTCGTAGAATCAACATGCATGAGTTTCTGATGAGGGAATCTTCAGTTAACTAGAGTAGCACTAATTGAGTGCACTAATGCATCAACCAACTGTTAACTCACTATTAGTTCCTCAAACAGTTTAGAACTAATTTAACTGGACTTAAGTTAGTAAATTGAGTTAACTAATTACAACTCATACTTAACTCATCCTAGACCCCTATAATATAGGTAGAACATATACATGACTTCAGAAAGACTTTCAACTCGAAATTCCTAAGTTAACTAAGGCGACTCACTCTAGTTAACTATTACAAGTTGCCATGAGAATAAAATTTGATTTTACTTCTGAGTTTAATTAAAGGACAAATTAAAATGGAATTTATGGATTCTATTTTTATCATTTCTTGTTGCTATTTTCAACAGGAAATTCCTATAGATATGCCCATATTCATGGGAGTGACGACATCTAAATTAATATGCTCATAATCCAACGTTTTATTCCAAAGCTCATCTTGGTAGTAGATGTAAATGGATTTAGGCCGATGTGTTAAAGATGTTCATATAGACATAAATACAAGCATAGGATATATACCCAACTTGTTATGTGGTCGCGAATACCTTGATTAAATATCCTAGGGTCTTTTCAATACCTAGAAGTATTTCTTCATCCCAAAATTTTCTTGGAAAGGAGTACTTAAAATCCAAACTAAAGTAGCTATTAAATATTCCTTATCTAGAATGAAGCGCTCTATCAACAAATTTATGTAGATCCCCATTGAGTTACAAAAACAAGGGCCTTTTTCAAATGCTCTCATTCTTCCTTTTATGCTTGGAAAGATAATAGTGAAGAAACCCTTAGCACCTAGTTCTATTTTAATTTGACGCTTTGGTTTCCATTTTTGTTAGATCCATTGGGAAAGCTCTTTCTTCAATGGCTAAAGGACTAGAATTTTTTTAATAAGGGTGTTGTCTCTCATATATTGGATCTAATCTACAATAAAATTAGGGTAGACTTCAAACTTGGGGTCTACCTCTGCTTTTAGGAGGTAGCTACCTAGAGATTGACGTGTTTTCTATGCATGATTTTATTCTCCATTCATCGAACTATATTCCCTTATTTTCATTACTACATGTGACTGTGATACACCCTGACCTTATGTATTTGTTGACTTCCTAAAGCAGCTATCACTGGCTACATTTTTTCTATAAGAAGGAGCTCAACTCCCTTCCATAGCCCTACCATGATCTAAGACTCACACAAGTTTATGAATTTATTGGAAATGGATTAAGGTTTTGCATGTTCTCTCCCTTTAATCTTTCAAATGCTTTCAAACATGGAATCTTCATTCATAATATTAAATTTACTCTCGCTTCCATAATGTTAAGTTGATTAAAATAAAGCGTGATAAAATTTCATAATCATCTCTATCAATATATAATTTCTTCCTATCATGATTTGAAATTAATTATTATAGTGAAATTTTATAATTATATTATATACTCCTATTTTCTTTTCTCAGAGTTAATATTTACTAAAGAAAATGTATACTAATCATCATTCTCATTAATATTTAAATACTATAAAATAATAATGATTATTAAATTTATATTTGACGAAAAAGACATCATTTTTTACACTAATCTAACTCTAACACGGTACAAAGTTCATGTAATATGATGCATCATGATATGCTTTCTATTGCTACGAGGATTTGCATAAGGGTACATATCAAACAATGCAACACTACAAAGCACACTAACAATGCAAAACATGATGCACCAGATGTATCATCTTTAAGGTTGTCCAATATTTTATCTGAATATAAACCACATTTCATAATGATGATTAAAATGATGACAAAGTAGTGTATAGTGAACACATAGGTAACTTTTGCAATTACCTCATGATCAAATTTCGACACAAGAATTTGCGGTGTCTATGGTAAAACCATCCTGGCGTAAAGTATGGGACATTCAAATCACTTCATTTGTAAGTCTCTTTTAAATGAGTCAAAATTTCTAAAATGTAAAATCATTTTAAAATAAAAAAAAATTCTTGCAAGTTTCTTTGATGGGTTGGCACAACGAGGACAATGTGGATGTGGAGTATGGATCAGATTAGATTATAGTACACACTACAAAATCTCATGGAATGTAGTGGCAGGTACTAACATGAGGGCAAAGGTAATGAAACTATAGGGATTAATATGGTTTACTAGAAGACTGGATATTTATAACATTAATATATATGGGGACTCAAGAATGCTGATTGATGGGATTATTGCAAATACTTATTTTTCCTCACCAAATCTGAATGGATGGATTGCTCACATTCATGGACTGAGACAGACTTTCCATCATATCACTTTTCAACATATATACAGGGAGGTCAACACTATGGTGGACTTTATATCAAAAAAGGGCTTATCTGATGGAACTGGGTACATGTTCTATTTGTTAGCCTCACTCTCTTAAAAATCAATAATAAATCCAATTATTAGATTAAATAAATAAAATCATGAGAATTCCTCAAACTAAGGAGTCTAGTTTGGATGAGAGATTCTCTCCAACTAGCTCTCCTAAATTAGTGTGTAAGTTGAGAAATTATCTCAACCAAGTGAGTCTAAGATAGATGCACTATCTTAAGACATCTTACTCAAGTATTTAAATGTATTATCAAAATTTTTGAATAATGAGAATTACATGAGCATGAGAGACCACATGATGGCTCTCTGCCTTTTCCACCAGTTTAATGTTTGTGTGTTAATTTGTTGTGCATATGGTTATATGGCTTTGTGATTTTTCTTCATGTGGTATTAGAGCCAGCAAGGTTCAGTTCTGTTTATTTTCTTATTGCTTGAGGACTGGTCAAGACCCACCATCATTGGGCAATTGCATGAGAGTTGCATGTTGTTCTCCCTGTTGTACTCTGTCCAACCTTTTAATTGAGCACCGTGTTGTCTTTGGTCCAATCTAGGCTGACTCAACAAGCTACGAGCTACAATGTTTTATTTCTTGACTACATCGAAGTTCAAATTGACAGCGTCGGTCATAATCAAATATTTTTAAAGCCGGTCTACTGAAGCGAGTTTTCAAGGCAAAGAATGGTACAAATATTCACTTCCTAAAAAGGGACTGCGGGTTGCAGTTGCTAAAGGATGAAATGATGACAAGTTACATGTAAAGAAAATTCTTGTTGATTCATGAGCCCAGAGAAAAGCTCCCATTGCAAAATGACGCGTCTGCTGGAGATCGCCCTTCACAAGTAAACCATATTAGTGCAGCAATTTGTCCAATTCGCACTCAGCAATTGTTTGGTAGTCGACCTTCCCATGTCTCAGAAAATGCAGAGGCACTCGAAAAGTATGTGAGTTTATGTCTTTATTTTCAGGAGGTTGCATTTTCTCTATCTTCTAAGTGTTCTACGCTCATAATTTCCGTAGGAATGAAGTGTGTGCATTCATTTCCTGGAGTTTCTTTCTATAAACAAGAGGCGGTTGTTCTGACGGTGACGAGTAGGAGCTCTTCCAAGAATTAAAGAGAACAATCTGTCAGCGAAAATTTTTAAGTGAGTGCTAGAATTTTTGTTTGAAATTACCGAGAGAGGAGTGTGTCCTGTCATCTGAGCGATGGACAACACATGCCCATATTACAGTGTTGTGTGAACATAGAACATTGTACGTTTCTGTTTCTTGGAAAGGTGTGGAAGCAGGGTATGTTATCCAATTGCATGCAGAAAAACTAATCGAGTAGTTTTAATGGAATAATTCCAAGACATTGGCATATTTCTTGTGAACATTGAAGGATGTACCGATTTGGAAGGTATTTACTGAAAACATTTAATATTCCTGATTTAAAGGTGTAAATATCTTAGAACTGCAATCATTTAGTTTGCCCGGTTTAAAGGTGGAAAGATTTCAGAGCCGGAAAAGGTGAATCAAGCAGCTGAAAGATTTTTATAGTTAAATAAACCCTGTATGGATAGATGGCATAGGCTCAGATCGGTACCTTACAAGTGTTTGTCTTTCCAGTAATTGCTTGCCATTTAATTTGTATTTTGGATTTTCAATGGAACAGTCACGCTAAGATCTTTCTAGTTTCTTGCTGGAGGACAAATCAGCCTTCACCCTAAAAAGACAACGTGAGTGACTTTAAGTGACTTCATAAAGTGGCAATAAATAGTTTAATGGGAAATATGTAAAGGATTTTTTAAAGATCCATCATAATTTTTTATGGAGGAATAAGAGTGGTATGTAATAATGAGGGTATGTTTTAATATTTTGGAGTGATAAGGTTTTTTTTTGGAGTGAGAAGTGATTTTTAAACATTTTGGAGAGATAAGGTTATGAAAGTTTTTTTTTTGTAATCATGATAAAGTTATTGGAGTCATAAGATGCATATTTTGTATTTGGAGTGATAAGTGAATTTCTTTGAGAGAAATTCTTTTTTGTAATCCAAAGTAATATTTTACATTGAGAGAGTTTTTGAGAGTGATTGAGTGAGTGTAGGCAGTTTTTGAAGACAATTTAATGCCAAGGAGTTCTCAGTTTGTACTTGAGACGCCTCACTGAAGACATTGTCGTGATGATGTATCTTAAAGGTTAATAAAACATATCTTTTTGTGGTGATCGTGTCCTAGATCCGCCCGAAATTGAATAAGGGGATCATAGGTACACTCTGTGTCATGAAAGTGCTTGGATGATTTGAGTCTAATTTGTAAAACACTCTCTTTATTATGCTTAAACAAAACAACTACATGCACATAAGAAAGTTTACATATCCAAGTCATCGATCAAGCTCCTGAAATCAAAGCTCCCATAATCAATTAAGTTCATAAGCACAAAGCGTCACATCATTGACTTGATAAAAGTAACATTCTGCAACAACATTTCACAACAACTAATTCACGCCATCAAGTTAAGAATGCTACAAAATCAAGCGTTTCAAGCCAATATGACATCAACATCATCAACACTTTTTGTATCACTTGCAGATAAACATTTTTTAACTGAATTGTACAAGTGCATTCTCGGTTGTAACCAGCACCCTATGTTGACTTGTTAAGGTGAATACATTAAGTCAAGTAAGTCTTCAACTGAGTCATCAAGATTGAACTTGTTATTTGTATCTTGGGTGCATTTTTGACAATGTTTGACACCCTTTCCTTTTTTTACAAATCATCACATTCAGTGAGTACATTCAAGAAATCACAAGTGTCAGTAATCAATCAAGCAAGTTCAAGTGAGCATGTCAAAATCAAGTGGAAAGCATGACATCTGCAACAAACAAGCCAGTGTGAACTTGATTGAAGCATTCACAAAGTGTCAGTGAAGCATTCAAGCAAAGCAATCGTCTTCAAGCGAGCGTGCAACAATAAATCAAACATCAAGCAAGCAAGTTTTACAAATCCAGCAAGTATTAAAAGAAAGTGAGCATGAGTTCCAATAAGTTCACATGGCGAAAAGCATTTAGTTATTAAATATTCTTAACAATTTGATCCTCTCAACTATTGAAGCCATGGTGCAAATAAGCAGATCAACTCTTGTTGATATTTCAATGAATCTACAACATGCACATGAAACGATTGAGTTCCTTCAACTGGAGTCGCAACTGCAGAGAAATGAGTTGCAAGAGAAGCCTGTTGCTTCCAAGTCTTTGACCAATCCAGAGACAATTGATCATTTGAATTTATTCATTCAACCAGCTTCAAGTGTTGAAGTTATTCCAGTTCAACTTTCTTCCAAACCCATCATCAAGCCATGGGAAGAAATTCAAAGTAATTGAAATCGACACTGCTTAGGCAAAGATAATGACAACTTACATATCCCTTATTATTCAAAGCCCATTCAGTTCATCAGTGTCAGATTAATTGAACAAATCACCTCAGCAAGTTCTCAGCAACTTGCAGACCGACGTCAATGCACACAAACTGAAGTTGCAGACAAACATAAATGCACACAAACTCAAGTTGTAGACAAACCGAAATGTTCTCATTGTCAAAGAACCAGTCATCTGGAAGATCAGTGTTTTGATATCCATCCTTGTCACCATTGTGGCAAGTCAAATCATACATCAGAGAAATGCTGCAACCAATGACAGTCAGCCAAATTGAAGATAAATTATTCATGGAATGATCCCTGGGAATGGTCATCCACAGCTAGAAGATTATACAAGTTTTACAATCGGATTCACTCACACATATTGCAACCAACAGTCAAATGAAGATGGTACTCTCATGTAGTTGGATGGGGGAGTACAATAGTGAAACTATCCTATACCTGAAGGGGGGGAGTTCAGAGTTCAGATATAATTTGGAGAAGATTGCCTCTCCTTTTAGCTGACAAAGGGGAGAAAATGTTAATGAAATTGACAAGTGGTTGTTAGACTGAAAGTCTCGACAACATTAGTGAAGTAGTTAGTGGGAATCTTCATCAGCTAGTAGGTGAGCATGCAGCCTATTCTGATAGTTTTCCAGTTCTTCATCTGAATCTGAGGCACAGTAACTATCCCTATCCCACTCAATTTGTCCATTGGTTGTAGGATTGATCCAGTCCTCATCGCGTATTGTTATCTTGTATATCTAATCGATATCATCGTCACTTTCTATATAGTCACACACAGGTTTAGTGTAACACGTTCCTTCTACAGGGGCTAATGGCACTACGAACCTGAGCAGCTTCTTATCAAATGACATCTTCCGCTTCTTCAAGTTAATTAATCCGTTCATATCAATAGCCTAGTCAATTCCTAATAGCGTGGGGCATGGGTTACTATCATTCACTATCTCAATGAATTCGATGTCAGCCAACACACTCACACCCTCAATGTCCACTATTACGCCATATAAGCGCCCCATTAGGATAATATTCTACTGATTATCCATGTGCAACTGAATAGGAGACCACTTCATCACATGTCTCCCCATCCTTTCCCATGTCTGGTTAGGCAAGACATTCACATCAAACCCTAGATCCAAGATCACCTACTCCATTTCATATTCACCTATCTTTGTGGTTAACCCCATCTCGTGCATCGTTCATGCCTTATGCTTACCAATCTTTCTAACTGTGTGTTGTTCCGTAGGAATCTTTTCCTTATTGGTGCACTGGTCTATTAATTCTTGCAATCCTTCAACGACTTTCTCATCGTGAAGAAGCTTCATACAAGTCTTCAAAAGGTAGCTAATATTGAAGGATCCACTTCTTGCATCATATTAGTCTCTAGCAATTTCTTGTGACTTCCTGAGGTGGAGGCCTCAAAGAAGTTCTTATTTGCTTCCAAGAATGTATCTTTAGCGCGACTTATATCAAAGTCGACTTCCTTCTCAGCAGCCTTGCGTACCTATCCCTCTTCCTCAGGATTCTTACCTTTATCTGCGCCATTTTTTATACCACTTCCCAGGACAATATTTATGTTCTGATCCTCTTCACAGGGCTTAGCCCTCATCATCTGAATGTTCTGTGCAGGCTGTTAGAGTTATGCCTTCTTCTCTTGCATTTTTTCCATAAGTACCAGACATTCCTCTATGAAATGATCAAACTGTCAACAATACTGAAATGATGGATGTGTGGGATTTGGAAAATCACACAAGAAGTGTCTTGCTTCACCATAGTTATAGAAGATCACCTACCCATGCCCTCTCCCTAGTCCAACGCCTCTTCCTCTTCCTCAGCCTTGGAATCCCCCACGCACTGCTCCCGCGCCTTGATCTTGAAATCGTCTTTCTTCTTGCATTCTATAGGTAGGGGTTCTATCCATCATCAACTCATAACTTCTACAACAGCACTCATCATGCCCTATAGACTTATAGAAATTGAAGAATAACTACTGAGGGGTTTGTACAAACTTCTAGAATAGATGGTAGTTATCAGTAGCATGTTGTTTTATAACCTGACAAATAGCACAGCTCCCGCACTCGTCCCAATATTAGTCTATGGTTTCAGGGGTACATGCCATCCCCCTATAATATAATTGTTAAAGACAGGCCAATGATCCTTATCATGTCCATGGGTTTTACATTTTATACACCAGATCTCAGCACACACCTTCGACCGATCTTCCCTTCCTTTCTTCAGGGTTTGCAACTCCAAGTGCAAGCTCTCCAGCTATGAATGAATCTGTTGCACTCCAAGGTTCATATATAGAATAGGTGAGGCGTGCAGCCTCATCACAATCTCCAAGTATTTTGCTTGTGTTGCTATCTTCTACTCTACTAGAGGTATTATTAAATGCAAAAAAAGTGATGTTATAAACCAGTTGCGATGCTGGGTATTTGAAATTTGCATATTAGCCTGCCTGATCTAGCACTTCAACCTCTGATAAAAGTCCCAAGGTGTCTCATCAACTCGCATTCAGATCTCCTAAAAGTCAATTACTGACTTCGCCTCTGACTTACGCCTATTGAATCCTTTGTTTAAAGCTAGTTGGGTATGTTCCAGCGACACGTTGGGGTTGTTAGTGCAATAATTGATATACCATGTTAATTTGTGGTCCTATAAGGTTATAACCAACTATGCTTTCTTAATATTGTCATCGGTAATCTATTGTGTTGTCCACACAGCTCCTGCAATAAACAAAAATTGTTCTGGATCTTCATCCCTTATTCCTTTAAAAATCAGCATGTTCATTGTGTTTGTCATGTTGAATGGTGGAAGTGGAGGTGGTGGAGGTGAAGAAGTAGGTGTATGAGGTGGAGGTAGAGGAATAAGTAGAGTCGATGGATGAGATATCCTCTGAATACCCTGAGTTATTAAATGAACTGTACTTCGCAGCGTTGTCAGCATCATCCCTTTGTCATCGCTTAAAGGGGGTTCAATGATAGGACTATATTCTGGGATAGATCCTTCATTTCTTCTAAAGAATCCCCCAATTCGCGTAGCCCCAAACATCAAGGTAACTGCATAACCCTCTTTTCATGTAACAACATTTTAATCCAAGTCTTTAGTGAGTTCAAATACTTAACTCATGGTCCTTTAAAGATCCTTTGCTCTGTTTCGCTATAGCTAATATTCATGTCAGTCATGAAATAAGTCATAGAACTTCCAAATGTGCGATCAACCCAATGATCTATAGCCCGCGTGATATTGCTTTCGAATGCTTCCAAACTTCCCACCAATTCAGGAGTCCACACTATAGGACCTTCGAGCCTCCACGTCCCTTCACTATCAGCTAATTTAGGCAACCACTCGTATAGTTCTTCAGGGAAGAAGCAGAAGAATGCTTTGGTCTCTTCCGTGTACAAAAATATCTGCATCCACTATTCCTTGGATAATTTATTGCTCCTGTTCTCCCGTGTCACAAGCGTGTGTGATTTTTGATCAACCCACTTATCAAGTTCTTTCTTCGTTAGAAACCATTTACCATGCATCTCTTAGACATATCTCAATCCCCGCAATGGAACCATTTGTTGGCTTAAGGGGGCCTGACCCAGGTTTAGAGTTTTTCACACCAACCAACAAAACCCTCAACTGTTGGCCCTTTTGGAAACAACCCGTGTAGCGCAGGTTGCAGTCTCACCCAAAGTAGTATTAGGGGATGCTAGAACCAAGTTTTTGCATCCAACGATATGCAATAAATGGTTTCTAAGTCTGCACAGCTTCAGACCTGCCTTCGTGCAGATCAGTATCTTCCTATCGCTGGTCACTTTAACTAATCTAAAATGGCTTCTAGACCTTTGCAAAGGTCCACAATCAATCTTTGTGGACGTTATCTCAACGATCTATCTATTTTCATGCATTAGTAAACAACCTTAGATCTGAGTTCGAGCAGATCTATCCAATTCATCATAAAACATAGTAGAATTAACAACTATCTTCACAAAACAAGATAACTAATTAAATTATGTATTAGTAAGACAGATCCAGTGACTTCGTGCAACATTCATTCATTATTTCATAAAATATATGATTAAATGATAGAATATAACATAAACAGATTCAACAAAATTGCACAGTAATTATCCAAGATCAGTCTTTGTTGATCTTCAGTGTTAAAATTACAGACTCTTCTACCCTGCGCACTTAGTTGGAGGGATCCACGCTCTCAGTGGTGGACTTACGAAGGCATCCTCTGCACTCAGCTGCAGGAGCCTTCTCCTTCTCACTTAAGTACATGAAGAAGAGTCTTCCTGCCTTAGCACTTGCCCAAACAATTGCTATCTTTATTCTTCACTATCTGCTACTTAACTACCCCTTATAATCGCTATGACTCAACTATATATAGAATTTTCAACACAATACCATGGTCCACGGACCATGGGTGATTCTCAAAACCAACTTAACTATCTATCCAAACAAGGGGCTAAGACCTCGTTGACACTTATCTATCTACGTGCTCCACATCCACATATCACGAATACTTTAAATCTTTTACAAAAATATATAGAAAATTTGGGTTAACTAACCCCAAAACTAACCCTAGGGACCATATCCCAACAGGAACATGTTACATACCTTAGCAGCTCTAGGAAATTGGTGGTGTACTCATCATCTGTCATTTGTCCTAAATAAGATCATAGAACTGCTTCTCCTTGCTGTCGAAGTATCTCTCGAATAGATATTTTCTTCTAAAATCCTCCTCAAACTCCCTCCAGGATAATAATTCTTCCCTTATTCCCTTTAAGAATTTCAGATTTTCCCATTATATATCATCCTTGCCTCCTAGCCTATTGAAACTGGCTACCTTTTCTTTCATGTTCTCTGAGTAACCATGGATTCTAAACAACTTCTTCATTCCCAGTAGCTAGGCTTCAACATCCTTTGATTTCCTCATTTCTCCATCAAAGGTAGGGGGCTCAACCTTTTTAAACTCATATGTAACATACTCTCCTTCCCTTATTATCCCATGATGATGATGATGATGATAGTCATGACGATGTGCCATTTTATGAGTGTCCTCATACTCTTGCTCACAGGTGCTTGAATTATTTCTATGAGTGATAAACACACTGCCTCACTTCACAGTCTCTTCACTGGAAAACCAATGCCTCTTTTGAGATTTGATTTCATTTTCCTCATTGGTTATTTCTTCCTGACCCAATGGGCTTCGTATACCTTTATGGTTGATCCCCAACTCATGCAGTCTCTTCGTTTGTGAGTCTAATAAGCTCTACAGTATGACAACATTGACTTCAACTTGCTTTTCTTACGCTCTTACAAGCATGTCATTGCTAGCTTTATAGCTCCTTATTTCTTCTCTCAGGCTTCTCAACATGTCCATCGAATCTGGAGAGTCTTCCCCTTATTGTTTTTCAATTAATATTTCCTCTGCATGTCTACGTTGTGATTGGTTGGAGCTATATTGCACCATTTTACTATTATTTCCTTAGTTTGTTGGTTTGATTTTGTACCACCCTTTGATGTTCACATGGTCTTTAAAATTCATTTCTTTGAGACTTAGTGTCTTTTATGTGTTGTCATACATACACATGACTTTTATATTTTAACAAAATTCAGTCGCATAATAAACACCATCACCTTGGCTTGCTAATGTAGATTTGTTGTTGTGAATCAAGTTGCAACATTACACCTCATTTAGTGCATTAGCATCAGTAAATAATATAAATTATCAATATTGTGCAAATATCTCAGTGAAATATACCAAGCAACACACATAATCAATACGCAAATAACCATATTTTTAATGCTCAACACGAGGCATTAAGGCCTCACTGGATCTCCAAAAGTCCAATGTCGAACCCTCGCTTACTATTTTTGCAATGATGCCCTTCCAGTCTAAGTGCTAAACCTAGAAGCTCTAATACACTCTATAACATACACCCTATTAACCCAAGCCCTAACTAAGGTTAGAAGGAGGTAGTTACTACACTAACCCAATCTCCAATGTCTAGTTATGGAAATGGGGTCTAAATTGTTTGACCTTTTTTTACTTCTTCAAGACATAAAATGGATAACAATGTTGTGTCCATATCGTCGAGACCTTTCCTACAATATAAATTTTTCCCTAGTCTGACATCTAGATCAAAAGATATGGTAGTTTAAAGCTAACCTATCAAAAAGTGCCACATCATTTAATCTTCGATGTGGCACCTACATGGCTACCCCAATCATCTGGCATGTCACCACCGAAGTGGTAAATCATCATAGTGGTCGACCTTCTCACATTAGTCATGTACTACACATTATACCATGGGTGTGACTCAACTCACAAAACTTACATGCTATAGGAAAATTATTATGGGTACCTCCCCCCAACCACGTCATAAATACTACCACACTACACCAAGTCACCCTGGGTGATAGGTCCTAACGGTTCTATATGCCCTTCATCCAATTCTCCCGGGGTCAACATTCTGGAGTGCCGCCATCCACTATCACTCTACTTATGTGGATGAGATCCCACACAACCTTTGAACACCAACCATTCATGGCATTCCCTATCATGAGCAATTTGGAGGGTTTTCTCTGCTTTACGTGTTGGCACTAGCCCCACTGCCAGCTCATCTTAGGAACTCAACCCTGGGAGTTCCTCTTGGTTCTCCCTCTAAATCTTCCAGGGATGTGTCAAGGATAGTTGTCTAAGCTACATGTGAAAATAATAGCTCTCCACTATTCGACGGTCTTGAATTAATAGCAGGACCCCCTCCTCCCTGTGATGTCATCAAGGGGGTTCACATTCATGGTTCTATGACTCGTTCCACAAGATTGATCCAATGGCCATGTCTCATTTCTTCCCTACTAATGGTATGCATGGCCTTAACTCATTTAGTACGAATAAGTTGGGGGTGGGGGGAGGTCCGCTATTGGATCCCCATCATATGATGGAATTTTCAATCCACCATTCAATTTGTGTTAACATTGATGTGATCCAATGATGAACCACATTTCCATATCATCAACACCCCCCAGCTTATACATTGCAAATTTTAAGTTCCATTTCACCGAGGGCTATCCCAATCAGCCTTACATGATCGTTGTAAACAATGGTTTGAATCCGATGTTTTTCAAAGGACTCTTCCCTCATGACTATTATATATATACATATACAAGTTGGAAAATTAATTCAAGTCTTGGTAGTGGTGGTTCTATTCCCAAATTCATCTGGCATACATATAGTTTTATAAGGCCCCCTCGACCTCTAGCCCACATAACAAATACATACATATAACACTCTCTCTCCCTTGATGTTATGGGTGAAAAATTGCCTAGTATCTAAGACATTTGTAAAGCAGGCATTCATGTGACTAGTAGATATTGTTCTATGTCTTCATACACAAGCCACTCTAACCAATTTGTAGACTTAGACAACTATAAGAACCCATTCCTATGAAATGTTTATCGAACACTCCTGCACATGAAATCAATTTCCTTATTATCAACATGTGTCAATCAATATCATAACGACCAGATATACCAACAGGTCCACAAAAATAAATTACTCATTTACAGGGATTCCAACCCCTTTGTGTCTATGTACACTTAATTTATTTTAATATTAGCACATTCATGCACAATAATCCATTTCATAGGAAAAATAAGCATTCCATACAACCTGTATATAAAATAGTGGCATTCTTTTTCATATAGAAAACAACACCCCCGTCATTAACATTGTATTGTTTCAACACAATAAACAAATAAATAAGAGGACCAAACATGGAACATGGGTATATACTTATCTCGTAAGGCATATGACAACTAAGAGTGGGAATATAACTCTCCATGCAACCAAATACAAGCTAAAACCACTATTACTTGTAGTTGTCACCCCTAAGCCAAATTAGACTGTTCCATGTGGAGTTTCCTTGAGAGGAAACATTAACTAATATGGACAACTAAAATAGGATGTCACAAGGCCACTCTTCTTTCATCCACTTGCTACATGATAATCCACTCAATCTCCTCAAATTCTTGAGACAAAATCATCATCCATGCCAGGGTATCATAGTATAGAGGGCGTGAGCTAAATTTTAGGAGAAGAGAGTCCACATCAAGGGAAGGTTCATTAGTGGAAAAAATACTAATGGGTAAGAAATCAACTCTCCATATGGTTTAAAAGTGAGTCAAGTATGAGAGCTTCAACCCCAAGGCAGCTCCTGGTGATTCAACAATCCTCACAAGCACCTGAGCAACTCTTCCCAAACCTGTAGGTTCTTCAATACAAAAGATTCTAGTGGGTTTTGTTGTACCTCGGAGATGATAATGGTCAGCTATCATGCCAGAGCATCTAAGATAATTGTTTGGGGGTTTTGTTTTAATTTGGAGGACCAATGAATGAAACAGATGTAACACTCATAAAATTTCACACAGTGATATAGCTTGAATAGTGGTGAGAAGGAACAAAAAATAATATGATTATCACAATTTTCAAACAAAAAATTAAATAATCATATATGAAAACCTCTGACCTATGTTCAGAAGGTTCAAAAGAATATGCTTATGCTTACAAAATATTCTAACGATTTATTGATTCAGAGGGAATTAATTAAACAGACAGTTCATTAATCCATTCTCTTTATAAATTATCACTTCAGAAGCTTATAGGAATAGATTGAAACACAATAATTCCTAACTGGTTATCTATGTAAGACATAATAATATGAAGAAAAACATAATGAGTGTTACTAGAAAAACTTACAGGAAACACAAACTGTGTAAAACAGAATTCAAAATCCTTTTCTTTGTATTAAGGTTCCAGAAAAGTCAAGTACATCAAGTGTTTAGAAATGCTTCATCAAGGGTGCAACCTTTCTTCAAGGATGCCACTCATCTTCAAGTGTGCAACCCTTCTTCAAGGATGCCACTCTTCTTCAAGCGTGCAACCTTTCTTCAAGGATGCCACTATTCTTCAAGGGTGCAACCTTTCTTCAAGGATGCCACTCTTCTTCAAGGGTGCAACCTTTCTTCAAGGATGCCACTCTTCCTCAAGGGTGCAACCCATAATAACTCATGAAGAGAGTTATTTATACAACAGTAGAACTAAGAAAATATCCTAAACTATTTTTACAAAAATAGATTATTATGAAATCAAAATAAAGAGTGCTAGTTGATCTGGCACTATTTTGATGCTGTGTTGTTGGTGACTATCACTGAAAAAACTGAAAATTGTTGAAGCTAGCTGACTGTTCCTCCAAAAGATGCATGTTATTCGCTTACCTACTAGATGTCATATTTAATTATGACTTTTCATCTAATAGACTTTCATCTTATACTCTTTAACCTTGTTGACCTATCAATATACTTTATTGTGCTTTTTACTTTTACTGTACATTTCAAGTTTTTATTGTGTATTTCAACAATAAATCATTTAGTTTTTCACATGTCTCAGCATTTGGTAGTTGGATATTGATCATCTTCCTTATATTTCATATGCTTGTCTTTTAAATGTATGCTTTATCTGCCTCCTATGTTTTAACATTTACTGTCTCTATGTAAATGCTTTCTTCTTTGTTTTAACCATTACTATGTAAATTGTTTCCTTCTGCTCCGTGTTAATTGTCTTTTTCTTCTGAATAAAGGCTTTTAAAAGTATTTCCTTGTGAGTATTGAAGTAAGCAGGTTTTTAGATCAGTATCAAACTGTTTATTCAAACTTCTGGCCTTCTGCTAATCACCTGAAAAATACAACAATTGTTAAGAAAAACACAGGTTGGCAGGGAGGGCCATAATGGCTTCAGGGAACATGATAGTGTATGAATGGAGTCCTGGAAGTGTTTGGAAGGTAATCAGTGGTCAAATTGAGTTGCATATGCTCAGGGTGGCGTTGGAAGGGTTAGATGGGTTTCACTGTGTAAACAGGGAAAAGAGCGAAAATGAGGGTCTTTGGCATTTAAATGGGAAACTTTAACTTTGATGTGGAAATTCATAATGTGAATAGTGAGTGGTTTCATTGTATGCGGGGAGGTAGTTTCGGAGGGCATCGCACTACTTTTGAGTGAAGGGTGGTATTTTTTGGGGAGCACGGGAGTTAACGTGAGACCGCCACGTAGCCAAAAGGGGCCCAAGAAAAACCACGAATCTCGCATGCTCTCGGGCCGGTAAAGGTCGGAGATTGGGTGTGCACGATATGGCTATGCACTATTAGATCTAGGGGTGAAAGATCTAATGGCTATCATGCGGTGGAGTTGCACGGAGTTGAATCGAGCAGAGATTAGCAGGGGTTTATTAACCGCACCAAGTGTGGGTTAAAAGGTCGTATATTGGGAAAATGTTAATTTGAGGAGTTAAAGTTAAATAATGCGGGGTGAAACAAAACTTAGGCTAAAGGGGTCTTTATAGGTTAAAACAGTTTTGTCGAAAAAATATGAATGGCGGAGTTAAAGTTAAATAAAGCCGAGGGGGGACTAAAATTTAGGATAAGGGAGGTTTTGGTTTTTAGGGAAATTACTAGGGGAAAGTGATTTTTTCAAGGGGAAAGGGTTTCACACTAGAAAAAAGGGGTTTTTGGGTAGGAGAATGAGTTTGGAGGGTAATTTTCTAGGAAAATGTGTGAAACCAAGGAGCGAAGGTGAAAATGAAGGGAAAAGGGTATATTCGTAAGAAATGATGGGATAATGGGGAAATTAGTAAATAAGTAGTGGGGGGTGAAATGGAATGAGGGGAAGTTAACCAAATCAACTTGTGAACATCTTTTCACTTTCATAACTGCTCCTGCACATTGAAACATTGGATTAAGCATGATAAATGTGCTTATGCTTCAATCAACTTTGTACTTCTGCAACCTTTCTTCTACCTACCCTTTACTTATCCTAACATTTTTTCTTCACTTAATTGGGTGCATTTAGGCTAGGAGACCCTTTTCTTTCCTTTTTCTTTTGAAAGGAAAACTATCTAATTCTAACCTTATAACATCAAAGGGCTCAGATTAAACTAATGAGCTCCTTATTATTCCCTACCTAACTACTGATCTGCCAATATTAAACAGTTTGGCTAGATCTGTATTCTCTAACTATAAACATGAAATTTAAAGCATGAACTAGTCAAGTTTAAACTATTTGACTATCATGGGTTGTGGCATTTATGACAAGCTTCACACAACCATTATTTTTCATAATAAAATAAAAAGTAGCGGCACTTGGACTTGCACACTTTCATGATATATTTTTTGCTTTTTGCTTTTCTCTCTAACCTAACATTTTATTTTTGCCTTCATTTTTTAGGGTCTAACATTTTCTTTGATATGGACATATTTATCAAAATATTTCCTAACATTTTTATTCAGTGTTCTTTTTATCCGTATCCTAGATTAACATTTTTTGGACTAATTTATTATAACTTTACTAAAACCAAAAAATGCTATGACATTGGCTCCATCTGGGAATTGATTTCTCCTATAGAATGTGGAGAAACTGCAGATCCATGTGCCTTCTCGTCGGGCTATGGAGTCTTTTTCTGTAAAAAATCACACTGATAGCTTGAAAATTAAAGAAACCAGAGTTTTTACAATGGTATTAATGAAATATACTTCAACTTCTCAGTACTGGATGTAATGTTTGAGAAGCCTTCCATTTACAGGATAAGTGGAATATAGCCCCTCAAGATTTTGTAGCACAAAATTATTGTTTCCCTTTACTTCAGAAAATTTCTAAAGGTTCAAACCACAAGTTGTTAAACTTGCCATGTTTTCCCTTTTCTTCTCTTATGGAATCCCATCTTAGAACTAGATCACCTTCCTTGAAGTCCCTTTCCCTAGCTCTTCTATCAAACAGGCTCTTCATCATTCTAATACTTTTTCAATTTGTATTGAATTTCATCTATGTTTTCATTTAGTTCAATAATCTGATTTATTCTCCTTGAAAAATCATCAGGTTCATCTGTTGAATCCTGCAGGAATTTTAAAACTGGGAAGGCCAAATTGGTAGGGAAGATTGCATCTTTCCCATAAACTAACTGGCAAGGAGATTTTCCAGTAGCTCTCTTTGGAGTAATTCTGTTTGCCCATACTGCATAAATTAAATGAAAGTCCCAGCGCTTTTATGATCTGCGAGAGTCTTTTTTATTACCTTTACCAGACTTTTATTGGAGGATTCTGCAAGGCCATTACCTTGTGGGTAATATGGAGTTGAATGATGTATCAAAATCTGATATTTATAGCAAAACTCAATCATTTTAACACTAGAAAAAGTTGTTGCATTATCAGTAACAATTTGAGTTGGGCAATCAAATCTAGATAAGATGTTCTCTTCAATAAATTTGATTACTATTGAATCAGTAGCATTTCTCACTGGAATTGCTTCCACCCATTTAGTGAAGTAGTTTGTTGTAGTGAGGATTCATCTATGCTGATTACTTGAAGTGGGATGAATCTCTCCAACAAAATCTAATCCCCACTGGAGAAAAGGTTTTGAGAATATTGATGGAACCAGTGGAAGAGCTGCTAATTTTTTCTTACCAACAAACATTTGACAAGGAACACAACCTATTACCTTTGCTCCTACTTGTAAGAACAATGTTGGGCAATAAATTCCTCCCCTTAATATCTTATATGTTGTTGCTCTCTAAGCATAATGTCCTCCACAAAATCCTGTATAAAATTGGTCAATGATTCCTTCAGTTTCTGATTCAGTTAAACATAATAACAAAATATTTAGTGGGTCCTTCCAGTACAAATTTGCATTTATGATATAGTTCTTGACTGCTTTCGGTTGGAGAGTTTTACACTGGCTTTTGGAGAATGATGCTGGACATTCAAAATCTATCAAGAAATTTACAATGTCTTGGTACCAATCTAACAACATAAATTTGTCATCAATGTATAAAAGGTGGATCTGATCTGAAGGTAAAGGTTCTTGTGGATTATTTTCTTCAGGATGAAGGGAAGGTTCTTGTGGATTCTCTTCTTCAAGATGAATGGAAGGTTCTTATGGATTCTCCTCTTCATGATGAAGGGAAGGTTCTTGTGGATTTTCCCCTTCTACAAGGACAGAATGTTCTTCTGTATTCTTCTTATTTGAATTTTTAGAAGGTTCTTGTGGATTCTTCCCTTGTATCTCTAAAACAAAATTGATTCCGAGCACTTTACAATTGGATTCAGCTAGAAGCTTAGCTAATCCTTGGCCTTTTACTAGCTTTGTAATTTTGATAGTTAGATCAAACTCTAGTATTTGAGTGATCAATCTATCTATCTTTCCATTAGTGTTTGGTTGGGTTAAAATGATTTTCATAGATTGTTAGGAACATAAGTAGTAATAGGAGAATGTAGGACATACATCCTGAATGATTTTAGGGTTTGAATAAGGGCATAGTCTTTCTTCTCAATTATGTCATACTTAAGCTCAACATATCTCATAACCTTACTGAAAAAAGGCTATGGATTGGTCATGGGAATCTTCATTCTTTTGTAGTAGAACAACAACAAGGGTTGTTTCTGAGGCAAAAGAAAAGATACTAAATGGTTTAGTGTAATCAATGCTGGCCAAGGTGGGAGATTCAGAGGTAGCTTTCTTGATCTGATAAAATGCATGCTTGGAAGAGACAATACATTTAAATTCATGATCTTTTTAGATCATGTCGGTTATATATTTTACAATCTCAGCATAATTTGGGACGAATCTCCTTAAAAATTTAATCTTGCCTAGAAAAGCGTGAATCTCCTTCTTGCTTCAAGGTAAGGTCAATTTTTTAATGGCAGATACACACTTGGGATCAATCACCACTCCTTTTTCTGAAATCATATGGCCTAGTAGTTTTCCTTCTTTGGTAGCAAACAGAGACTTTTTTTGGATTCAATGAAATTTTGAATTTTCTACACTTGTCAAAAACCTTCATCAAGTGATTTAGATGTTTCTGATCATATTTAGAAAAAATAGTTATGTCATCAAGATAAATGACCACAAATTTATTTACCTGATCCACAAAAGCTACATCAATAGCTCTCTGAAATGTTGCTCCAGCATTGGTTAAGCCAAATGGAAATCTAGCATACATGAATGTGCCCCAGGGTGTAGTAAAGGTTGTCTTCTCTCTATCTGTTGGATCAACATTTACCTGATTATAGCCTGAAAAATCATCAAGCATAGAAATTCTTTGCACTCTTGAAAGCATTTGAAGTAACTGATCCATTTTGGGCAAAGGATAGCTATCCTTTGATGATGCTTTGTTCAAATTTCTAAAGTCCACATAGAGTCTAATTTCTCCATTATTCTTTCCAACAAGAACTAAATTTGCAACCCAATTAGAATATCTAAGTGGGAGAATGATCTGGGAATCTAGCATTTTCTTAATTTCCATTTCTACAGTTGGTAGAAGAGCTGGATTAGTCCTCCTAAGTTTCTGTTGATAAGGAATTTCTTCTGGCTTTAAAGGAATCTTATGCTGTATTAATGAAGCATCATAGGTTTTTAGATCAGCGTAGGTCCATGCAAAGACATCCTTATAATTTTGAAGTAACTTAAGATATTGAGTTTTGATCTCAGGATCTAGAGATGCACGGATTATGATGTTTTTAATATCATCATCTGTTCCAATATTAATTTCTTCTATGTCATCTTGTGAAGAAATGGACTGAGGGTTTTAGAGGACATCATTTTGATCAAACAATTTTTCTAAAGGAATGAGGCCTTTGGGAATAAAATTGTTAGACAATTGAATAATGTCATGAGAAGCAATTTTTGAAATGAAATTTGAAGTATCATTTCCATTTGTATTTTCATTTATTTCTATTCTATCTTCATCAATTTGTAGAATTGAAAATTCGTCTATAACCTATAGAAAAGATTTCAAATGTTCATCATCTTCAAATATCTGCTAATGTTTTAGATTGTCTAGGATGGATGGTCTGTACTTGACTTGTATTTCTTAGAGTACATTGGTCTGATAAGGAATTTTAAATGAACGAGCAAAAAGAGCTAAGGCATCTGCATGAATATTCTGATTTCTTAGAATATAAGTCAAATTAAAAGCATCAAAGAAGTTTTCAACTGAATCCCAAACTTCATTTCGATAAGACCTAAGTCTAGGATGCTTAGTCTGGCAAATATTTCTCACTTGTTTGACAATAAGTTCTGAATTGGTAAAAACACTTAAGTTTTGAACCTTTAAGATTTTGGCTAATTGCAGTCCCAAAAGGAAAGCTTCATATTTAGCCACATTATTTGTAACTTCAAAGTCGAGTTTGCATGATTGGGTGATATTTTCTTTTTTTCTTTTTCTGGTGAAACTAAAGTTACCCCACCTCCTGCTCCATCTTTTCTACAAGAACCATCAAAAAATAGTTTCCATACATCAGTTTGATTTGGTACAGGACTTTTAATTACATCTTCTATTTTAACTTGAGTTTCATCTATTTGGTTTGAAGAGAGTTGAAAGCAACCAAAATCCTGATCAGTTGCATAAATGGGATGGTTCCTTTTTTGGTCTGTTTTGCAAACAGTGTGCACAAATCTTACCTCTCTATATAACCTTAGTTTTTCTCCCCCATAAACTATAATAGTGGCATAAGACATATCCATTTGAAGAGTTCCCCCTAATTTGGCACAAGAAGACCTAGAAAGGAGCATTCCAAATTTGGGAGGAATATCTGTGACAACTATATCAAGCACTACACTTTTCACTGGAATTTCGCGAAGGGTAACTATTAAATCCTTAATCAATCCTAAGCACGACACCCTTTTAGAATCAAAGGTGCACAAGTCATAATAGGATCTAGTTATGTCAAGTTTCAAATGGTCCATGATAGTTTTTGGCATGAGGTTATGTCATGCTCTAGAATCAAGCATACAGTTATATAACATGGAATCATTTGTCTTAAGAGTTACATAGAAAGTAGGCACTATTTCATCTATCATATCTAATCTAGGACCAAAGAAAACTGTTGGTTTTTCATCTTGCAGACTAATGATATCACTTTCAGCATCAACCGAGGTGTTTTGTATCCATTTGGAGAGTTGATTTTTATACCCAAGGATTTTGGAAAGTTCTAAAAATGGAATTGGGATTTTAATTCTTTCTAACTCTTTTTCAACATTAAATGTAGTCAAAGAATTTTTATCATTTTGAGCAGTATCAGTTGACTGATTTAATTGTCGAATAACAGTTGTTTGAGTATCAACAGCTTTGGTACGAGGTTCAATTATTGGAGTCTCCTTAGGAGATCTTCTAGGGCCGGGTCTAGGCC
Source organism: Pinus tabuliformis (assembly GCA_031772625.1). NCBI lineage: Eukaryota > Viridiplantae > Streptophyta > Pinopsida > Pinales > Pinaceae > Pinus > Pinus tabuliformis. The sequence goes on from CM062812.1 coordinate 753,798,161, forward strand.
TAAGATCATATGTCTTGTTCAACTCTGCAATTAAAAATTCAGAGAAGGCATCATATTTAGAAACCTGTGAGGATTCTTAATCTTCTTGAACCTGATTTTGTTGTGAGAGAGGAATAATAACTGTTTGATTAGAAGAAGTATCCATGTTAGTGATATATTTAGTAATAGTCATAGTATTTTCATCAGGTTGCTGATCATGTATCAGTAAGGGAGTCGGAACCTGCTCATCATTACTAGGTGTCTGAAGAATTTGTAATTGTGGATTCCTTTTATACTGACCTTAATTTTGATTTTGGGGTCTAGTAACTATTTGTTGAACTGTCCTAGGTTGAGTCTCAATCTTGGAAATTATATTAGATAGATTTCTAAGAAGAGAAGTTATTTCATCTATTTTAGAATCTTCAGTTTTAGTCTTAGAAGAACTAGAGGAACTAGAGGCCTCTTGAATATATTTGATTTTTCTTTGGGCCTTTTCCTCTTTAGCTTTCAAGGAAGTTGAAGCAGCCCTATTTGCTTTCACCTCTATAGCATTTGCTTGCATATCTTCAAGAGTTCTTGAAATTCTCTCTCTTAGAATTACAACAAAATCACCGTCAAAGGATTTAGAAAACCTAGACTTAGCTGCTGCTACAGGGGGTTTACAATCAGGGGGCATCTTATGATAAATTTTATTGAACCTTTCGATAAAATATGATATAGGTTCACCAAAGTTTCTTTTAAGTTCTTCAAACTCAGTCAAAAAGTAAAGAGGATATTTCTTTACACCCTATTGATTTTTAAATATGTTTGTAAGCTCTTCCCAATTTCTAATGGAATTTACAAGTAACTGCCTAAACCAGATTCTTACATTTCCTTCAAGTGACTGTGCAAACAATCTCATGTAAGAATTTTCTTGTTCAATATTCATGTTGTCTGCAAAGTCTAGGAAAGATTGAATATGGTCGTCAGCTGAGGGACCAATTTCTCCATTATACCTAGGAAGGTATTTCAAGTACCCAATTGGGAATGCATCGAGGTTAGCAGGTAAGACTAAAGTTGCATATCTAGCATGTACAATAGGTCAGAATGCCATAGTAGAAGGTGGTGTATGAGGTGTTTGTGTGGATGAAGAAGAAGAAGATGAAGAAGAGGTAGAAGAGGGTGATTGAGGGGGTGTGTGACTATGTGGAGGTGAATAAGGAGAGGATCTCCTGAATAAATTTAAAGGAGCCTTAAGATCTAACTTTGGGACCTGTGAATGAATACCCTCTTTTGTTTCAAAGAGTGTATTTGAATATACAGAGAGGGTCTCTTCAGGTTGTTCATAAGTAAAAGCTTCAGGTTGTTCAGAAGCGGAAGGAAATGAATAAGTGGTAGGGGATATGAAATCTGTGGGTTTGTATTCAGGTAAATGAACACCCAAGTCTGACTCAGTTTTAGGTGATCCTGGTGGTAGTGGGGGTTCTTGATGTGTTTCAAAAGAATGAATGAGGAAAGTTGAATCTAAATCAACTCCCCTATCTAATAGTTCAGAAACCCTAGGAGGTATTTGTGTCAAATCAGGATCAGATGGAATATTACTAAAAAGATCAAATGATACTAAATCTTCAGACTGCAAGGCAGAAGAGGAAGAAGAATATGGTTGACGTCTCCTTTTAGTACTGGTTTTTCTCATAATTTTTTCAGGATCTAATAGAGGATTAACTAAGTCAGATTCTGAATGAGATCTAGTGTGCTTAAAAGGTGCCAGTTTGGGCTAGTGATCTCCCACAGTGGTCACCATTGAACACTTTTGTTTGAGATTTATCAATTGGCTAAAGAAGGTGTTACTCTTTGTATCCTCATAATGTGTTATCATTTCTTCTGTGAAAATTGACCAAGTGACAAGTGCTTTAGGAGAACACAACCCTTTATACCATAAAAATTGATCTAGTTCTAAATATGAAGATGCAATAAATACCTTTTGTAATAGTTGCACCTCATGTAGATCAAAATATTGCTCCATTTGTAGTATCCAATTTACTGGATCCTTTCCATCAAACTTCCTCATATTGCCTTTTCTTGATTTTAGGAGCTCGATATTGAAACGATTGTAACTTTGTAATTTCAGATTTTTCAGTTCTGAAATTGTGACCTATAGTAGCCCTATGCGTCCTCTTTCGAATTCCACCAGTATGATCGAAATTAGATTCTCCAAGAAAGAGTTGTGCACAATATCCCACGATGCCCTAAGTATAGATTGGTTCAGTAGAGCGAATTTGTACGACATGCTGCGGGTCACTATTTCAACCTTACGGTATGAAAATGATATCCAAAATAACAACAGTCTGTCCTCGTTCTGTAACTTCTTATGAAAATTCAATCTGATACTTAGAGAGAAAGATATGACAATTTTCCCAAGGTGACTTGTTTGGAATATAATTCGGGGGTCTGCAAAAACCCTAACTTCCTCAAATCATATCTCTGAGAATATAGAGAGGCAAAATCTAAAATTCAGACCGCATGTTCAATGCTAATTCTTCTCAAATGGGTTTTTTTTTTAGCTTCTGAAACATTGTATAACAAAAGGTATAGCGAAAATTCCACCATGACCTATTCGAAGCAGCGAAACCCTAGAATCCAAAGCTCTGATACCAAATGTTATGAAACCAGCTCACAAAAAGATAGAAAAGATAGATCAATGCCTTAGAATTTACCGTCTTCAAGGGGGGTAACCTCCTTTACATTACACAAATGAACAATTCTTGGATGATACAAATGACAAGACCTCCTTTCTATATATATGAGTCTTAAGGGGTCATAATATAATCAGAGCTGACATAACATTAATAATGTAAGGGCACAATAATAACAATAGTGGGCTTCTATGGGGCACAATAATAAGAATATGGGGACTACATGGGCACAACAACATAATAAGGAGGTTGTACTAATAACAATAAGGGTTTACACTAGTAATATAGGGACCTAACATCAAGTGAAGGACTTTAACCTTTCTAGACCTTTAATCACCTTAAAGGAATAGAATGAATATCGATGCCCTAGGAAAACTTAATGGAATTAGAATCCCCGGTAATGACACCATATTGATGTTGTACCTCTGAGATGATAATGGTCAGCTGCCATGCCAGAGCATCTAAGATAATTGTTTTGGGGGTTTTGTTTTAATTTGGAGGACCAATGAATGAAACAGATGTAACACTGTAATGCCTAACCTTTTTAATAATATTAATACCAAAGCAGAGGGCTGATATAAAATTTCACACAGTGACATAGCTTGAATAGTGGTGAGAAGGAACGAAAAATAATATGATTAGCACAATTTTCAAATGGAAAATTAAATAACCATAAGTATGAAAACCTCTGACCTATGTTCAAAAGGTTCAAGAGAATATTCTTATGCTTACAAAAGATGGCGATGATTTATTGAGTCAAAGGGTATTAATTAAACAGACAGTTCATTAATCCATTCTCTTTATATTATCACTTCAAAAGCTTATAGGAATAGACTGAAACACAATTATTCCTACCTGGTTATCTCTGTAAGACATAAGAATATGAAGAAAAACATAACGAGTGTTACTGGAAAAACTTACAGGAAACACAAAATGTGTAAAATAGAATTCAGAATCCTTTTCTTTGTACTAAGGTTCCAAAAAATTCAAGTACATCAAGTGTTCAGAAATTGTTCATCAAGGGTGCAACCGTGCTTCAAGGATGGCACTCTTCTTCAAGGGTGCAACCCTTCTTCAAGGATGGCACTCTTCTTCAAGGGTGCAACCTTTCTTCAAGGATTCCACTCTTCTTCATGGGTGCAACCTTTCTTCAAGGATGCCACTCTTCTTAAAGGATGCAACCTATGATAAATCGTGAAGAAAGTTATTTATACAACAGTAGAACTAAGAAAATATCCTAAACTGTTTTTACAAAAATAGATTATTATGAAATGAAAATAAAGAGTGCTAGTTGATTTGGCACTATTTTGATGATGTGTTGTTGGTGACTATCACTGAAAAAACTAAAAATTGTTGAAGCTAGCTGACTGTTCCTCCAAAAGTTGAATGTTGTTCGATTAGCTGCTGGTTGTCATATTTACTTATGACCTTTCATCTGATATAATTTCATCTTATACTCTTTAACCTTGTTGACCTGTCAATATCCTTTATTGTGCTTTTTACTTTACTGTACATTTCAAGTTTTTACTGTGTACTTCAATAGTAAATCATTTAGTTTTTCACATGTCTTAGCATTTGGTAGTTTGATATTGATCATCTTCCTGTATATTTCATCTGTTTGTCTTTTAACTGTATGGTTTATCTGCCTCCTCTGTTTTAACATTTACTGTCTCTGTGTAAATGATTTCTTCATTGTTTTAACCATTACTGTGTAAATTGTTTCCTTCTACTCTGTGATAATTGTCTTTTTCTTTTGAATAAAGGCTTTTGAATGGATTTCCTTTTGAATCTTGGAGTAAACATGTTTTTAGATCAGTATCAAACCGTTTATCCAAACTTCTGGCCTTCTACTAATCACCTGCAAAATACAACAATTGTTAAGAAAAACACAGGTTGGGAGGGAGGGCCACAATGGCTTCAGGGAACAGGATGGTGTATAGACGAAGTCTTGGCAGTGTTTGGAAGGTAATCGGTGGTCGAATTGAGTTGCATATGTTTAGGTTGGTGCAGGAAGGGTTAGATGGGTTTCACTGTGTAAACGGGCAAAAGAGCGAAAATGAGGGTCTTTAGCGTTTAAATGGGAAACTTTAACTTTGGTGTGGAAATTCATAATGTGAACACTAAGTGGTTTCATCGTACGCGGGGAGGCAGTTTCGAAGGCCATCGCACCACTTTTGAGTGAAGGGTGGTATTTTTTGGAGAGCACGCAAGTTAACGTGAGACCACCACATAGCCAAAAGGGGCCTGAGCAAAACCACGAATCTTGCATGCTCTCGTGCCAGTAAAGGTCGGAGATCCGGAGCGCGCGATATGGTTGTGCGCCATTAGATATGGGGGTGAATGATCTAATGGCTATCACGTGGTGGATTTGCACGAAGGTGAATCGAGCAGAGATTAGCGAGGGTTTATTAACCGCACCAAGGGTAGGTTAAAAGGTCTTATATCGGGAAAATATTAATTTGTGGAGTTAAAGTTAAATAATGTGGGGTGAAACAAAACTTAGGCTAAAGGGGTCTTTATAGGTTAAAAGGATTTTATCGGAAAAATATGAATGGCGGAGTTAAAGTTAAATAAAATGGAGGGGGGAATAAAAGTTAGGATAAGAGGGGTTTTATGGGTTTTTAGGGAAATTACTAGGGGAAAGTGAATTTTTCAAGGGAAAAGGGTTTCACACTAGGAAAAGGGGGTTTTTGGGTAGGAGAATGGGTTTGGAGGGTAATTTTCTAGGAAAATGTGTGAAACCAAGGAGCAAAGGTGAAAATGAAGGAAAAAGGGTATATTCTTAAGAAATGATGGGATAATGGGGGAATTAGTTAATAAGTAGTGGGGGGTCAAATGGAATGAGGGTAAGTTAAGGAAATCAACTTGTGAACATCTTTTCACTTTCATAATTGCTCCTGCACGTTGGAACATTGGATTAAGTGTGATAAATGTGGTTATGCTTCAATCAACTTTGTACTTTTGCAACCTTTCTTCTACCTACCCTTTACTTATCCTAACATTTTTTCTTCACTTAATTGGGTGCATTTAGGCTAGCAGACCCTTTTCTTTCATTTTTCTATTGAAAGGAAAACTATCGAATTCTAACCTTATAACATCAAAGGACTCAGATTAAACTAATGAGCTCCTTATTATTCTCTACCTAGCTACTGATCTGCCAAGATTAAACAGTTTGGCTAGATCTTTATTCTCTAACTATAAACGTGAAATTTAAAGCTTGAACTAGTCAAGATTAAACTATTTGACTATCATGGGTTGTGGCATTTATGACAAGCTACACACAACCATTATTTTGCATAATAAAATAAAAAGTAGTGGCACTTGGACTTGAACACTTTCATGATCTGTCTTTTGCTTTTTGCTTTTCTCTCTAGCCTAACATTTTATTTTTGCCTTCATTTTTTAGGGCATCTATTCTAACATTTTCTTTGATATGGACATATTTATCAAAATATTTCCTAACATTTTAATTTAGTATTCTTTTTGTCCATATCCTAGCTTAACATTTTTTGGACTAATTTATTCTAACTTACCAAAACCAAAAAATGCTACAACAATTTCTTTAACCTTACAAGTAAGCCATTATTCTCTGTAATGTTTCTCACTCAGCAAGTGTCTTTGACGATTGCTCAGCTGGTTTAGTTTCTCTAGAGATCGATCCCTATCAGTTTTGATCATTGTTCAGCTAATTTTTTGTACATTGCGTGAGAGTGAATTCTATCTTTACACCTCTAACCCTTGGATGAATTTCTCCAGTGCTCACCATTGTTTCTTTCCACTTCACATGCGTGAATGAATTCTCTGCCCTTGCAGACTTGTTTTTTTCTCTCCCTAACAAACTAATTGTTTGCCTTTTTCCAAGGCCCACGCAAGTCAACTGCCTTAGACAATGCATCCCATGTTATCTTTAATATTTTATCCACTTCTTGCTTGTTGTTAGAGCTTAAAGGACACATGGACATGTCCTCTTATTTTTAGTTACATTTATTGCTTAGTAAACCCAATTAAAACCACAGAGGCAATCAAGGCTAATATTTAAAAACAACCCATTGCTCAAGCAATCTCCCTTGTTAATAAATTTTAATTTGTGTCCCTTCTCTTAGCATTTATTTAATTACAAATTATTTACAAAGGGAAAAAGATTGACTAGGGGATGTCACAAGGATTCACCAAAGGTATATATGGGGCATTGCTCAGTCTAGGAAGTTGAATCGATTGTCTAGGTGATCTCTCAATTTTCTTTTCATGGCAAGCACCATAGGGGTCTGCAGTCCACTATCCAAGTCGTTAACAACTCTCTCGCAAGTTCTTGTGTTTGAAACTTGTTTGACTTATGGATGCTCTTTATGACTTAAGTTGATATTTTGAGAAATACCTTTCTTAATATCATGACTTGATGTTTAGGGATGGAACTAGGGTCTTTTCATTTCTAAACCTTTCGATGCTTGGGAGACCTATAGCATCCAAATCCAATTTTTCATGCTCATTAATAAATTGATAATTCCCTGATTCTATCATCAAAATTTCCTATAGAACTAGTTCTACTACCTCTTTAGGGTTGCAAGGAAAGGGCATTGATACCTCACGAGAGTCCTTGAGGTAATTCAAGTCTAGAATTTCAATGTTGAGAAGTGAGGTGTCTATGGGAATGGATGTAGAAGTAAGGTTGGAAAGGGGGTTGAAATTGTTGTTGGTTTTTATGGGCTTTACCTGAGTGTGGGGGTGCAGGAGGGGCACGAGAGTTTTGAGAATGTCTAACCAGTTTGGAAAATCCTTTCACATTAATTTTATTTGGATGATCAAGAGAAACAATTGGGCAAAGATGGGGGAAATGTAGAAAATCCTATAAATTCGCAAGCTCATGTAATCTACTAAAACAAGAGACAAGAATCTACCTCTACTCTTTACAATGGAAGAAAATAAAGATTGAGAAAAATAATAATCGACAAGAGGAAAATAATCAATGGCACATAACACAATAAATATCTCGGGAAAGCCACACCTCAAAACCCCACTATCTGTATTTCATTAATCAGAAATCCAAGATGATAATACAATGCTTTTTCTCACAAGAACAATTCGAGCACTCAGTAGATTCAATCACCCAGATCACTAGCAAGCTCAAGCCAAATCTAGGCCTCTTCTCTACTCTCCAAATCCCTATTTCCCTGCCCCCTTTGTGAAATAATTTGGATAAATACAATATGCTCTGCTCAACCTTGAGCTTAACTTGCACAAGTACTTTCTATCCTCCACTTGATGACTTCCTTTGGCCAATACATGGCCAAATTTCCAAGCCTCCAAGCTTCTAATTTTTTTCACAATTCCTCAGAGAATTAGCCCATATTTAAAGGGTATTTCATCATCAAAAATTGCACAATCCCTTCAAGGATCAGTTCCTGATTGCATGCAATATCAATACAACTCAGAAAATTATACAACAAATAGTACACTATCCCTGCACTCTAGTCTCAATTGGGTCTTTATCAGAATCTACATGCATGAGTTTCTGATGAGGGAGTCTTCAGTTAGCTGGAGTAGCACTAGTTGAGTGCTCTAATGCATCAACTAACTGTTAACTCACTATTAGTTCCTCAAACATTTTGGAACTAATTTAACTGGACTTAATTGAATAAACTGAATTAACTAATTACAATTCATACTTAACTCATTCTAGACCCATATAATATAGGGAGAACATATACATGACTTCAAAAAGAATTCCAACTCAAAATTCCTAAGTTAACTAAGTCAACTCACTCTAGTTAACTATTACAAGTTGCTATGAGAATAAAATTCGATTTTAATTTTTAGTTTAGTTCAAGGACAAATTAAACTGGAATTTTTGAATTTTATTTTTATCATTTCTTGTTGCTATTTTCAACATTCCCTCTCAACAAGAAAGGAATTCAACTCGATCCTGATCCTGAACCTTTGGAATGTTCTTCATCCAACAGTTCTCTCTAGCGTTGTTGCTCCAAAAATTCCGGAAACAAAAAAACATGCAACCTGAATTATAATGATGCCTCCGTCATCAAAGTCTTTGACTATTATTGCCTCTATTGACTAAAGACTCTACGCTTCTATTGACTCTGCCTTTATGCACTATTGTCAACCCTCTCTATGTTTCTTCAGTGTCTGATTGCACTAGCCTCTGTCACTTTGATCTCTGACTGCATCAATCTCACTGATTCCTCTCTTTACTATGTACTTTGGCCTCCCATAGCAAGGTACAATCCATGAGATAAAGCCACTCAATGGACCCTGAGCAATTTCAACCCATTTGGGACTATCACTTCAAATCTCCCCATCTCACACCTGGAGGTGTGGCTGCATGCGATCCCTCTACCCACTTAGCTCAAAGTTTCTCGGTATTGGAGGTCTACGCGTGACTGGATGCCTCCACTCGATCTCCTCTCGGCTTCTCCAATTGTGGCTCCTCCACAATTCTCTGAGACTACTTCTTCTCTGCTTGAGTGGATCTCTCCACTCGGTCTCCTCACATTTTCTCTAGTTGTGGCTGATCCACAACTTCCTGAAGCTACTTCAGAGGCTTCTTCTGGGGTTACATTTTCAGAGGTAATTTACTCTCCCTCTCAACCACCAAGACATTAACCTTTTCCTTGATCCTCAAGACTTTGCATGCATCTTGAACCTCAAGAGCATACAGGTTCTTGGCTAGCACACCAATCTCTTTTGTGAGTCCTTTCGTCACGAGATTTTCTGGAAAAATAGATGACTTTAAATCAATGATATCTCCCTCATCCGAACTCCAATTCAGCCAATAGGTTTTTTGAGTTTGGATATTTTTTCGCAAAGAATCCTAATATGCTATTTATTTATGAAAATTGTGCAGAAAAGCTTTCAGATCTTCTCTGCAAACTCGCGACCCAAAACTCAAAACTTTGAAATCTCCTCTAGTATACTGTTCTCATTTCTAATACCATGTAGAAAATCCTGTAGATTCATAAGCTCATGTAATCTACTAAAACAAGAGACAATAATCTACTTCTACTCTTTACAATGGAAGCACATAAATATTGATCAAAACAATAATTGACAAGAGGAAGACAATCAATGGCACATAACACAATAAATATTTGGGGAAAGCCACATCTCAAAACCCAACTACCTGTACTGTATTAATCAGAAATCCAAGATGAGAATACAATGCTTGTTCTCACAAGAACAATCCCGACACTCAGTAAAATCAATCTCCCATCTCACAAGCAAGCTCAAGCCAAATCTAGGCCTCTTCTTTGCTCTCCAAATCCCTATTTCCTTGCCCCCCTGGTGAAAGAATTTGGATAAATACAATATGCTCTGCTCAACCTTGAGCTTAACCTGCACAAGTACTTCCTATCCTCTGCCTGATGACTTCATTTGGCTAATACTTAGCCAAATTTCCAACCCTCCAAGATTCTAATTCTTTTCACAATTCCTGAGAGAAGTAGCCCATATTTAAGGGGAAATTCACCATCCAAAATTGCACAATCCCTTCAAGGATTAGTTCCTGATTGCATGCAGTATAGCACAAGTCAGAAAATTATACAACAAATAGCACACTGTCCCTACACTCTAGTCTCAACTAGGTCTTTCTCAAAATCGACATGCATGAGTTTCTGATTAGGGAATCTTTAGTTAAATGGACTAGCACTAGTTGAGTGCACTAATGCATCAACTAACTGTTAACTCACTATTAGTTCCTCAAATAGTTTGGAACTAATTTAACTGGACTTAACTCAGTAAACTGAGTTAACTATTACAACTCATACTTAACTCATCCTGGACCCCTATAAAATAGGGAGAACATATACATGAGTTCAAAAAAACTTCCAACTCGAAATTCCTAAGTTAACTAAGTCAACTCACTCTAGTTAGCTATTGCAAGTTTCTATGAGAATAAAATCCGATTTTAATTCCTAGTTTAATTCAAGGACAAATTAAACTGGAATTTTTGGATTCTATTTTTATCATTTCTTGTTGCTATTTTCAACACTCCCTCTCAATAAGAAAGGAATTCAACTTGATCCTAATCCTGAACCTCTGGAATGTTTTTCATGCAACACTTATCTCTAGTGTTGTTGCTCCAACAACTCCAAAAATAAAAGAACATCCAAGCTAAATTAGAATGATGCCTCTTTCATCAAAGTCTTTGACTACTATTTCCCTTGTCGATTGAAAACTCTGCGCTTCTGTTGACTCTACCTTTATGCATTATTGTCAACCCTCTCTCTGCTTCTTCAATATCTGACTACACTAGCCTCTATCACTTTGATCTCTGACTACATCAATCCCACTAATTCCTCCCGCTACTATGTACTTTGGGCTTCCATAGCAAGGTATGATCCATGAGATAAAACCACTCTAGACCTTGACTTGATATGGCTGCATGTGATCCTTCTGTCCACTTGGCTCCAAGTTCCCCCCCTACTAGAGGTCTCTGCATGACTGCATGCCTCCACTCGATCTCCTCTCGGCTTCTCCAATTGTGGCCACTCAACAATTGTCTGAGACTGCTTCTTCTCTGCTTGAGTGTATCTCTCCAGTCGGTCTTTGTTGAGGTATAAAAGGTGTCTTTTTAACTCCTATTTATCCTACATTAATTATCAATTCCTATTTATCCTACATTAATTATCAATCCAGGTGCGATTTTCTATTTCAAGAGTGTACTCAGTCTGAAGCGGTCAATTCAATCCAAGAGTAATGTTTTCCAATTTGTAGTACAGTGCTCCGAATATAGGAGTAAATGGATGCTTGAAATAAAACCTACTTTCAATTTAAAAGAAACTTAATGCTCTGAAACTAAATCGTTCAATTAAGAAATTAACAACAATTATTAGTCAAGGATGCAGTAGCAATAACTCTTTCCTTTGTCGACTGATGTAAATGAAATCAAACATAAACAAGATCCTCAATCTGAGAACTTTGATAGTGATAGCCAACGTTCTTTACAGTTGTTGATGTTACACTCCACACTAAAACAACTAATTGGAAATAGCAAGAAATTAAATCAACAATGTTGCCAATAGAAATGGAATAAATACACTGGTTGTAATAATACTAAAAGGCAAAACCAAATACTTGTAGAAAGGAAATGAGTAGCAATGATATTGAGTAGAAATGAATAGCAATCTGTAATGAACAACAAAGTCAGTTTACTGGAATGAACAACGAAGCTATGTAATTGAAATGAACATCATAACAATATAGTTTGCAAAAAGTAATAATCTTATTATGATGAAAAGGAACGACAATGCAATTTAGTTACAGTTACAACAATTCATAAACTCTGGAAACAAACAACAGTAAAGTAATGCGATTTAAATGAATGAAAACCAAACCAAACCATTACACGATTGTGATTATAAAGTAATGGTACATATAGCAAGTGGATCCACTAGGGCTGGGCCCTTAGCTACTAGTGAAGCACTGTTGGACTACTTCAGTATAAACGAACGAAACAGCAATCGACTTATGTATTAATCATGTGAAAATGTTACAGGTAATCGTACTCTGTTTTAATCAACAAGAGTCAATGATTAGAGAAATACAATAGCAAATTTTGAATAATCCCCCTTCATCTTTACAAGTGTTGTCCCTTTTATATTGGACAAGCGGATAAAACAAGGAATAACAGATAGACTGTAAAACAACGATCCCTCAGGATCAAGAGATCCTAAGGGATACGCTCCATCCTCTAACTCCAGTTGATCCCTTTGTATTCTTGTGCTAATGCTGCGATTTTCCATCCTTATCCTTAACTGTGCGCTCCGATCCTGATTTGCTTGTCTGGATACAGATTCTTAGTGAAGGAACATCAGTTACTCTGTTTTGTCTTTTCCTTCAAAATGGTAGTTTTCCATTTCTTCCATTTTTTGCATGGAAAAAGACAATAATTAACTAATTCGCAATAATCAATAACTCCCTAGTTTTTGCTATAATTGTTTGATATATTATCATCTTAGGAATAAAAGGAGTTATGATAAAAGGAAAAGATAAGGAAATAAATGGAAAATTCATACCTTTTCCATAGCTCAACACACCACCCTTACCATTTTTCATGGCCTCATGAAAACCATGTAATTGGCATGCAAAGCAGTCAAAGAATAGGCTGGAGAGGGATTGTCATGCAATGGTCTAAAACCATGATTTGTAGCTAAAACTTCAAAAATGGGCCCTGTCTGCCCTTTAGGAAACTCATATATGGCCTTGTACCCTTCTACAGGATACCAGATAATAGGGCTTCGAAACCTACAACCAAGCCAATACGGGCCTTCCCTCAAAATGAGGTTACTATAGGTAACCAGGCAATCTGCAGCTAACTTGAAGTTCTTGTAATTGAATGGCTCTCTGTCTTGTATATTCCGATTGGAAGTCTTCCATCTGAATTTAGCTGCTGCCAAGGAATTGTCTTTGATAGAGAGGAAATATTCTACCCCTTGCTGGACAATTTCTTTGTGGATGGGTCCCAGGGTTTGAATCACTCCTTCCTTTTTCATTAGGCTTTTATGTTTAGCCCACAGTTGCAATGGGTTTTTCGGTTCACCCCTAACCCAGAGGTCTAACCCATTTTCTTGTCTCTGAAAAGTGTTATGGGCCTTGAGCCACTTTAACTGGTTAACAACAAATGAAATAAATGCTTGAAACTGTATATCACCCACAAAAGGACTAGGATTCTTCTCCATTTCCCCTTCCAATATAAAATTATGTAAATAAAACTCACAGAGTAATCGTTGAACTTTTACTCCATGGTGTTTACAGCAATTTATAAAATCATCAATAGTTTTTAGTTCTATAGATTTCCCTGCCTTCACAGCCTTAATTTTTAATTGTAAATATCTTTCTAACAGAAACAAGGCATAGTTTTTGGTAGGTGACCTACATGCTAGAACATCTGTATATAAAGAATAGAGAGTATCCATTTGATTCCTGACTGTTTTCAGGCTGTTTTTTACCTCTTCAATTTTTTCTTCTACCCTTCGATATTTATCGAAGGCTTCATTCTCTGATGCATTGATGCTCTTTAATTGTTGTTGCAATTCTTGATATTTCTTCTGAGGGACAGTCTCTTCCTCAAACTTCTCTATAGTCCGCTGAGCTTTTTCCAGATCCTCTTGGAGTTTTATTATACCAGGGTGGTTGTTTATCAAAACATCTTTGGGTTGAAGATTTATCTGGGTGCTCTTATCACAATTCTGAGTGCCCATAGTCTGTGTCTCTTTATCACGGAATGTCTGGGTGGCCGTATTGCTGGAGGATAGTGCCTCTGTTTGAGCATCTTTATCACAGACATATACATTTTCTGTTTGGGCAGCTGCGTCTGTAACAACTGCATGCTATTCCTTACCATCCTGAACACCTTTGTATCATGAGGTTCTGCTTGTATGGCTACATCCACTGTTTTCGGGGTTCTTCTTGTGATTTTCACCTTTTTCAGTGCCTTTATCTTCCGTCTGAGTTTTTTTAGTAAAATTTTCAAGCTTTGTTGTTCCTTTCGCAGCTTCTTAATTTCACTTTTCTTCTTCTTCTCAGGAGGAACAACTATTTCCCTAACTATCTCTATTCTTTCTGGGCTCAGCTGTTCCATTGGTTTTTGATCTTCAAGGGCTGTGCCTTTGCCTTGGCTAGTTTCCATATCCTCTGTTTGGAGCGTCTCTTTAGTGTTTACATGCTCCAGACTAGGTTCCTCTGGAGGAATATCCCTAGTTTGGTCTTCCACTTCTTGAGTGGCTTCTGCTCCTACTTCTTCCTCATTATTTATTTCTTCTGATGAATTCTTGGTGTGGGTAGAGTGTTCCTATGATTGCTCTGCCTCAATATTGAGGTTGAGCGGACTTTGAGGTTGGATATACTCACTCATACTAGTGAAAATTTGGGCCAATTCGTCCTTATGCAATGGGTTTTGCGGTGGACTTACGCTAGGGTTTAAAGGTAGTTTAGTTCCTTCCCTCTCTTCTTCACTAGAGTGTTCAGTTTCTTCTTCTAATTCCAACTCTTGGTTACCTCTCCCTTCGGTTTGTGAGGGTTGCTTGTTTTCGGAACTGAGTAATTCTAAGGGTTGGCTGCTACTACCCTGGAGACTCTCAAACATTCCCCTGCCTATTCTTAATTTGGAGGAGTGTCTGCGTTTTGGAGGCCTACTTGTTGTATTGGCAGTTCTCTTTCTTTCTGGGGCTGGTAAGGCTAGTCCCCTGTCTATGGAGAACACTAATTCTTCCCAACTAGTCTGTTTTTGAGAAAGGCTGTAACTTACTATTAATCGAATTAAACAATGGTGGCTCACTACAGTATCTATATGACGGGATCTTTTTATACTCTTAGCGGCATCATGCAGCAAAAAATTTAGGTATGTAGGCAGATTTACAGCACATTTTTGTTTTAATACTGATAAAAATTTGAGGTGGTGTGGTCTTACCACATCCTTTCTCCTGTCGCATGTAATGTAGCTCTACACTATTCTAGCTAGTTCCGTCCATGGTTACCCCAGAGATGAAGGTTGGACTCCTTTTCCTTTAACAATCAGGTTCTGTCCCTTGTCTCGAAAGGTGGCCATGGCATCGTGAAGTCTCAATTTCTTATGTGTCCATATAGGTTCCACTGCTGGTAGTTTAGATACCTCTGCAATCACTATATCTGTCACTGTTATTCGCCTTCCTCTTACTATGGAATGATCGCCCAACAAATTCTGCAAAAATTCGATAGCCACGGCTTCATGGGGCTGCTGTAGTCGTGTAAAGTAGGCGATCCATCTTGCTCTTACCAAAATTTCTCGTGCAGTGTCAGAAACTGTTAGTACCTGTGGCTCACTGCGTACTAATCGACCTCCCATTTTGTCTAAGTTCTATAAACTGTTAATTTTACAGAGCAATACACAGAGATAACAATGGAACAACAAACTATGCATATCGGATAATATCCCAATACCGTTAAAACTTTGCTATTAAGGGATCTAATGCAGTCTAGTACCTCCGAATAGGAAACTGACATGTATGCAGGAGTATTTTGGAAGTCACCCGTGCCCCCCTGAAATGTGATAGGTCGTCCTCGACCGATTTAAATGGAGGAGCAGCGTACTGGACGACAGTTGTACAGGATAAAAAAGGAAAGGTGTACATATCCATGACAAAATCACAAAAAGTATCAAGTTGCTGAAATCAAGGCTTATGATGAAAATCATGAATAGATATGGAGGTGCTATGGAGTGATGTGAAAAAGGGAAAAGGACAGTTGACGTAGGTAAGATGCTTATGCGATCCTCATCCCACTCAAACCGCTTATGATTGATTTTAAATGATATTCATGCATAAAAGGTTCAAAAAAGGAATTTGGGAACATAACCTCTTTTGAAATAAATATAAAGAAATAAGAAAAGGGTCTATAATTACTATTGGTGTTGAAAAATATGACTCCAATACCATCAGCAGAGCTTTGTTGCCCACAGGTGTTTATAACCTTGACAAAGTTGCTTTTTCACCCTTGGAACCATAATCCTTTATATATGCCTAGGAAAGTGCTGTGTGATGTCAAAATGGAGGCCACTGTGATGGCTTGGTAACCAGTTGGATCACAATGCCATTCACCAGGAAGAAGTGAAAGGTGGGCAGGCCGGCTCGTGATGAGACCTCCTGTTCCAAGGACTTTTTTTTTTTTCTCTGCTGTGCCCATTGGATCATATCCCTGGTGTGGTGGCCATAGTGGGAATGCCACTTCACTACTTTCTTATGATCATGGTAGGCTGGCTCTTGATGAGACCCCCTATCCTCCATCTGACGAATCATAGAATTGTTAGCAATCATATAGATATATATTTTTTCTTTTTCTTTTCTTTTATCTAGCAATTCCTATTTAGATATAGAGGATGGCTCAACACTCCTTAAGAGTAGGGATGGTGCAAAGAGTCTGAACATCTCAATAGGGAAAATATGCCCTTATTCTTATTCAATAATAATAATCAAAGAGAATTATGAGAGTTAGGGAAGAACCAACATGATAAAAATAATCAATCAATTTAAGTTTTAGTGAAGATAAAGATAGCAAAGTGATATAGATAGTTGTGTCCTTTCCTTTTTCTTATCAATACAAAGCAATCTCTTGAGAGATGACAATTTTTCTTTGATTTGCTTATTTCAGTAACTGCTAATTTTTGTGTTCTTGCATGTATTTGTATCTTTGCCTTGAAAGGATCATGAAGAGTGAAACATTATTCACAAAAACTCTCAATAAAATTTGTTGTTCTTTAAGAGAAACAGTGAAAAATGCACTCAAAAAGTGTTGTTCCTTAGATGGAACAACTGTTGTTCCTTAAGAGGAACAACAAAAAGAACATCTTCACCCAAAACTGCGGTTCCTTTAAGAGGAACGACAAAAAAAGAAACAAATCACACGTGAAACTGCTATTCCTTAAGCGGAACAACAAGTAAAACAAGCACAAAATAAAGTGTTGATCCTTCAGCGGAACAGCAAAAAAACACTCCAAATCGAAACTGTTGTTCCTTAGAAGGAACAATGCAAATGTAAGCAAGTAGTCTTGTTGTTCTTTTAAATGGAATGGCTAAAAAAATACACGTGGGTTGTTGTTCCTTAAGAGGAACAACTGCTGTTCTTTAAGAGGAACAACAGTTGTTCCTTAAATGGGACAACAGAAATACAATCATGCGAAAGTGTTGTTCCTTAAGAGAAACAATTGCTATTCCTTAAGAGGAACAACAGTTGTTCCTTTAAAAGGAACAACAAAAATAAACACGTGGAAGTGTTGTTCCTTTAAGAGGAATGGCTGTTGTTCCTTAGGAGGAACAACAACTGTTCCTTTAAAAGGAACAACAAAAAATAAACACGTGGAAGTGTTGTTCCTTAAGAGGAACGGTTGATGTTCCTTAGGAGGAACAGTAGTTGTTCCTTTTAAAAGGAACAACAAAAATTCAAAAACACGGAAGTGTTGTTCCTTAAAAGAAATGGCTTTTGTTCCTTAGGAGGAACAACAGCTATTCCTTTAAAAGGAACAACAAAAAAAATAAACACGCAGAAGTGCTGTGCCTTAAGAGGAACGGTTGTTGTTCCTTAGGAGGAACAACAGTTGTTTCTTAAGAGGGACAACACGAAAATAAAACCACATGGAAATGTTGTTCCTTAAGAGGAACAACGAGAAAATAAAACCACACGGAAATGTTGTTCCTTAAGAGGAACGACTGTTGTTCCTTTGGAGGAATAGCAGTTGTTCCTTAAGAGGAACAACACGAAAAGAAAACCACACGGAAGTGCTCTTCCTTAAGAGAATGACTGTTGTTCCTTTGGAGGAACAGTAGCTGTTCCTTAAGAGGAAAAACATGAAAATAAAATAAAGAAATCATCTGTTTCTCCCTAAATGGAACAGTAGTAAAAATTTGTGCAAAATAAACAATTTATACAAGAAAATTTTGAAAAAAGAAAAGTTTATATACAAAATTTAGAATCAACGGAATTGTTCAGTGAATTGATGCTAAGGAGGGGTTATCTTCCTCAGCAAGAATCTGCATAGTCGAATCTTCTCATAATTGCTGGTAAAAGGATTCCCGAGTAAGCGGTTTGTGATACAGTCGCACTCGATGACCGTTTGCTTTGAAAGAGTGTCCAGATCCATCAATGGTAGTCAATGTAATGGTGTCATTGTCATGCACTTTCTGTATCTCATAAGGTCCAAGCCATCGTGTCTGCAGTTTTCCGAGAAAATCCTGAAACCTGGAATCATATAGGAGTGCCCAATCTCCTTCGTGGAAGATTTTCCTTTTAATCAGGGCGTCATGCCACTTTGCTCTCTGTTGTTGAATTAATACAGTGTGTTGAAGAGCTGAGAGCTTGATTTCATCTAACTCATTTATTTGCTATAATCTATTAGTCTAGGCCTCATTTAAATTCAAACCCACCTACTGCGCTATTCTTAATGTTTGAATTTCAAATTCGATTGGAAAGATGGGTTCTTTCCCAAATACTAATTGATATGGTGAATACTCGGTGGTGTTTCTCCACGTTGTTTGGTATGCCCACAAGGCTTCTGGCAATCTTGAAGCCCAGTCATGTCTGTGTGATGCAACTGTTTTTGTCAGTATTGCCTCAATTACCTTATTAGTGCTTTCTACTTGGCCATTCGCCTGTGGGTGGTATGGGGTTGTAATTTTGTGCAAAATGTGGTATTTTTTTAATGTTGCAGCGATTTTATTACCTACAAATTGCGGTCCTCCATCTATAATTATCTCCCTCGGGAGGCCATATCACACAAATAATTGAAAAAGAAAATGTATTACAAAATCCTCTGTAGCTCTTGGCAGTGCCATTGCTTCAGACCATTTGTTAACATACTCTGTTGCAACCAGTATGTATGTTTTCTGATTTGATGATGGGTTAATAGGACCAATAAAATCGAGTGCCCATCGCTCAAATGGCTCAATTACTAACTGTGGGTTCAGAGGCATTTCATCAGATTGTCTAGGGCGTCCTGCCCTCTGGCAGCTATCACAGGCTTGAACAAACTTTTTAGCATCTTTAAAAATAGTGGGCCAGTAATAGCCTGTTTGTAGAACCTTGTGACCGGTCCTACGGTCTATGAAATGTCTGCCACACAGCCCATTGTGGCATGCTTTTAGAATGTCAAATATTTCATCTTCTCGGACGCATCTTATGATGTGAATATCTGCCCCTATATGAAATAAGTAGCCCCCAATCCAAGAGAATCGGGTACTGCGCTGCACTATCTGCTTTCGTTCATTAGGCGTTAAATGCTTAGGTAATTTTCCTACTGCTAAGTAATTTGCAACATTAGCATACCATGGTGTTCTGACAGTAACAACAAACAAATGTTCATCCGGAAATTGATCTTCGACTGCTGCTGCGTCCGCTGGCTTTGGAATTCGTGAGAGAAAATCAGCTACAAGATTCTCTTTTCCAGGTCGATCCTTAATTGTGATGTCAAATTCCTGCAAGAGAATCAACCATCTTGTTACTCTACCATTTGTAACTGGTTTATTTGCTAAATATTTTATGGCAGAGTGATCTGTATATAAAACTATAGGATACCCAGTTATATAATGTCTAAACTTATTTACAGCATGTATTACAACTAATTTTTTTTTCAGTCACAGTATAGTTTAATTCAGCAGGAGATAGATTCTTGCTAATATAATAAATTGCATATGGCTTTTTATCTTCTTCTTGCCCAAGAACTGCTCCAATTGTTGTGTCTAAAGCATCAGATGAAATTTGGAATGGCAAATCCCAATTGGGGCCCCTAAGCACCGAGGCTGTCGATACGAGCTTTTTCAGATCCTCAAAAGCATGGTCACACTTGTCTGTCCAAATGAAATCAACATTCCCTGTTAGTGCATATAAAGGTGCAGCAATTTGAGAAAAATGTTCTATAAATCTTCTATAATAACCAGAAAATCCCAGAAAACTACGTACCTCTGTTTGTGTGGTAGGAGTAGGTATTAACAAAATTATCTGAATTTTAGCCGGATCTACCTGTATTCCAGCTGCTGAGATATAATGACCTAAGATTAATCCTTCGGTCATCATCATATGACACTTTTCATGGCTCAAGCAGAGCCTGGTGGCAATGCATCTTTGCAGCACTTTTTCCAATGTTTGTAATGCTGGCTCAAAATCATCCTCATAAGGTGTGAAATCATCCATATATACTTCGAGCCCTGCATTTATTAGATCTGAAAAAATGTTGAGGATGGCCCTTTGAAATGTGGCAGGAGCATTGCATAACCCAAAGGGTAAGACTCTGTAAGCAAATGTTCCCCAAGGGCAGGTAAAAGTGGTTTTATCCTGATCTTCAAGGGCAATTTGAATCTGATTGTATCTACTGAAGCCATCTAAGAAAGAAAAGAATTTCTTTCCTGCTAATGTGTCTAATATGTGATCAATGAATGGAAGGGGAAAGTGGTCTTTCTGGGTTGCTTTGTTAAATTCTCTATAGTCTACACATATCCGCCACTTTCCATTCTTCTTTGGCACCACTACCAGTGGAAAGACCCACTTGCTGTTAGATATTGGGTAAATAAAGTTTACATCTAAAAGTTTTTGTAATTCAGCTTTCACAATATCCTTAAGATGAGGGTTAATCTCCGTTGGGGTTGGAGAATGGGTCTAGCATCCTTTTCTGTATAAATGTGGTGCGTACACAACTGGGGATCAATTCCTTTCATGTCTACGTAATCCCATGCAAAAGCTTCCTTATATTTTCTCAGAAGTTGGACCAGCTTTTCTTCTTGTTCACAGTCAGATTTTTGTTAATGTACAAAGTTTTTCTTGGTTCAATTTCTATAGTTTTGCTATTTTAAACAGAGGTGGTGGGTATTGATTGATCATGAGTGTCTTTCAGGGGATCTTCTTCTACATCATTATCAAATGATGCCTCAATCATGTGACATTGTAAATGGGATCTCATTTCTGGTTGGTTAATGAAGCTAAATTAATAATGTCGTCCTCTGTTTGGTCTTTAAATTTGAGGGCATCTTCAATGGTTAATGGTGATCTAATATTTTCTGTCAGGTATGATACAGGTTGTTTCTTTGTTTTAATTATTGTGAGGCTTGGCTGGGCTGGAGGGTATAAGGCTAAATTCTTGACATTACTCCCTCTTGCTATAGTCATGCTGCCTTGTTGACAACCAATGTAAGCGTCAGCAGTTGCCAACCACGGTCTACCTAAAATTAAAGGATGTCCATCTAGTCGGTTTTTGGGATTAATAATCAGAAATTCTGTAGGGTTCTCCCAGGAATCTACAGATACCATTACATCATGTAGTGTACCTTCTGGTCTAACTACCAATCGATTAGCCAACTCCAATAATGTTGTGGTTGGGTCTAATGATGTAATGCCAAGCTTTTGACAAGTGGTGGTTGTTAAAATGTTGATTGCAGCTCCTAAATCAACCAAGGCATTTGGGAAGGAGCATCCATTGATTTTCACCATGACTATAGGATTCCCTGGGTCCTCATATTTTACAGATGCTTCTCTTCCTGATAGTAAGTCAGATAAGGTGCTGACTACTTGGATAGTTGGGTTAGTTTTTATTCTCCTCTCAAGCTTTTTTTATACATAATTCTTTAATGGTTTTTGCATAAATTGGGATATCTTGGATAGCTTGGAGGAGTGGAATTTTTATACACAAATTTCTTAGTCCTCCCAGAAGATCAAAATCAGGATGTTCTATTGGGCGCGGTATGATTAATCGTTCTGGGAATGGAGGAAAAGAGGTGGTTGCTTGTTCATGAGTTTGTTGTCTAACCACATTCTCTTCTTGTAGTGTTTTTTCTAAAGGTAACGATTTTTGAACTTGATCATTTTTGTCTCCCTCTGTTTCTATAATGCGCCCAGATCTTAATTGAATGTCGTTGCACTCCCTTAACTCGGTTTCTAGTTCTGGTCCTTCAATTATTTGAACAGATTGAACTGGTCTATTGTTGGGGTTCGGGTTGGGTTGGGCTGGGAGTTGCGGTCTTAAGTTGGTCTGGGGATTTTGTTGCAATGTATAAGGTGCTGGCAGTGTAGGTTGAGGGAGAGGAATCGTTCCAGCTGGCTGATTTATCGGTCTTTGCCAGTTCAACTGCCAGGTTTGACTCTGCGAGGTGGAGGGTGACCATTATGTTGGATATGCATTGTTTTGCCAAAATGGTGGACAGTAAGGAAAGTTTGGCCAGTTGGTTTGATTTTTTTGATTTGGCCATTATGATATGGGAAATGGCTGTTGTGACCAGCTACGGAAAGGTGGCTGATTCTGCCATATTCCATTATATTGTTGAGCATTATATTGAGGAGGCTAAAAAGAAGAAGATGGATCAACGAGCATACTTGTTTGTCGTGGCTGCCATTGGTGGCGGTGATTGAGTAGGTAAACCGGGTTTGTTTCTTCTTCTGCTTCCTTGTAAACTTCTTTCAATCCCGGGAGTGAGGGGTAGCTTTCTGTGGAGCGATCTTTCATGCCGATGGCGTAGACTTGGACTGTATCTAGCGAGCACTCTTTGTGGTTGTGTTTCTTTCTACATCTGGGGCAGAATATTGCCAAATTTTGCTCTAATTCTACTTGCTTTTGTTTAGCTTGCATGATTTCGAATTGCGTTGACAAAGTCCCTAGAATATCAGTTTTGAAATCTTCTAGTAGATTGTTGATTTCTGCACGGGTTATACCTCCATTGGGGACCTTACTATCCCTTGTGATCATGTCACGTTCTGCTGGCTTTAGCCTTGTGCTACCTCTCGAACTCCTGATACACAAATTAATGATGTCAGCAAAATTTTCCTGATATATGTCACCTTTGCCCATAATGTTTAATGTTTCAACCCATTGTTCTTTCATCCCTTTAATTAATGTAGTTTTTAACACATTTTCAAGCAAGGGTAAAGATGCATAAGGATATCTCTGGAGATTGTATTGAAAGCGATATACATATTCTTCCAGTGTTTCATTAGGTCTCGTTGTCATTTGAAATATTTCATCCTTTAATTCTTTAGACCTACAGTAATCCTGATATTTCTTTAGAAAAACACCTTTCATCTGATCCCAGTCATTTATAACACCTCCACCTAACCCCATAAACCATCGTAAAGCTGCTCCTTTTAATGTGGAGGGAAATAGTTTTAGTTTTTGGGGATCGGTGGTATAGTCATACCCCCGGCATAATACATCAAATTCAAACAGAAATGCATCTGGATCTTCTGATGTTAGGCCATGGAATGTAGGAATATGTTGGAGAGGAATGGCCTTCATAGGTGCATTAACTGCAGTGTCCACAATGGGATATTGTAGTGTGGAGGTTTGAGGTGGTTGCTGGTTTTGGGCCATTTGATCAAATATGTGCCAATATCCTTCTGGGATTTCTAGGGAGTTATTCCTAGGCTGACTAGAAGGAATAGGAATGACCTTGACAACACTTCCTTGGTCTGGGATAATGAGTGGTCCTTGTTGAACTATTATCTAGGGGGATTTTGACTTTTTAGGTTCTTCTGTTTTGTTTTGGATGACCTTAACAACACTTCCCTTATCTGGGCTATTAGGTGTTAGAACTATTTCGAGAGGGGATTTTGGCTCTTCTATTCCCCCTGTTTCTCCTCCTCCTTCACAGAGATTGCTAGAGTTCCCTTCCTGAAAGAAATTGGGCGAGAATTTCTCAATTTCTTGAAAATCTTACTAAGTCTCTTTTGTTTGGCTATGCACCTCAGCAAAGGCTATAGATGGTGAAACTATGGCCCGAAGGGAACCAGTAGGTTGTTTAGAAGCAACTTTTCTAGGGCCCACTGATGGCTAAGATTCAACTTGCTTAATGATTTCGTCTATGAAGGTTGATCGACCAAGGGTCACCGGTCCCTTAGCTTTATCAGGCTTGGGTAGCGGTTTAGGAGTATTTTCAAGTTTTTTTCTTCTTAGTCATACACACAACTCAAATGTTTATTTCTACCCAAAAAAAAAGTTAACAAATCTGCTGGAAAGCGAGTGGGGGAGCAAGGTTGTTACATGCTCCGTACGCAGGTTCTTACCTTCCGTTTTTAATACTCAATTCTCTCCTAGCATGCGCTCACTAGATGCACACTACTCTCTGAAAAAAGAAATGGCTACACTCTCCCTGGAAATGGTGCCAAAATGTTGAGGTATAAAAGGTGTCTTTTTAACTCCTATTTATCCTACATTAATTATCAATCCAGGTGCAATTTTCTATTTCAAGAGTGTACTCAGTCTGAGGCGGTCAATTCAATCCAAGAGTAATGTTTTCCAATTTGCAGTACAGTGCTTCGAATATAGGAGTAAATGGATGCTTGAAATAAAACCTACTTGCAATTTAAAAGAAACTTAATGCTCTGAAACTAAATCATTCACTTAAGAAATTAACAGCAATTATCAGTCAAGGATGCAGTAGCAATAACTCTTTCCTTTGTCAACTGATGTAAATGAAATCAAACATAAACAAGATCCTCAATTTGAGAACTTTGACAGTGATAGCCAATGTTCTTTACAGTTGTTGATCTTACACTCCACACTAAAACAACTAATTGGAAATAGCAAGAAATTAAATCAACAATGCTACCAATAGAAATGGAATAAATACGCTGATTGTAATAATGCTAAAAGGCAAAACCAAATACTTGCAGAAAGGAAATGAGTAGCAATGCTATTTAGTAGAAATGAACAACAATCTGTAATGAGCAACAAAGTCAGTTTACTGGAATGAACAACGAAGCTTTGTAATTGAAATGAACAGCATAACAATATAGTTTGCAAAAAGTAATAATCTTATTATGATGAAAAGGAACGACAACGCAATTCAGTTACAGTTACAGCAATTCATAAACTCTGGAAACAAACAACAATAAAATAATGCGATTTAATGAATGAAAACCAAACCAAACCATCACATCACTGCGATTGTAGACTAATGGTACAGATAGCAAGTGGATCGACTAGGGTCGGGCCCTTAGCCGCTAGTGAAGCACTGCTGGACTACTTCAGTATAACGAATGGAACAGCAACCGACTTATGTATTAATCATGTGAAAATGTTACAGGTAATCGTACTCTATTTTAATCAATGAGAGTAAATGATCAGAGAAATACAATAGCGAATTCTGAATAATGATAAGTGATCCCCCTTAATCTTTACAAGCGCTGTCCCTTTTATACTGGACAGGTGGATAAAACAAGGAATAACAGATAGACTGTAAAACAACGATCCCTTAGGATCAAGAGATCCTAAGGGATACGCTCCATCCTCTAACTCCAGTTGATCCCTTTGTCTTCTTGCGTTGATGCTGCGATTTTCCATCCTTATCCTTAACTGTGCACTCCGATCTTGATCTGCTTGTCTGGATACGGCTTCCTAGTGAAGGAACAATAGTTACTCTGTTTTGTCTTTTCCTTCAAAATGGTAGTTTTCCATTTCTTCTATTTTCTGCATGGAAAAAGACAATAATTAACTAATTCGAAATAATCAATAACTCCCTAGTTTTTTCTATAATTCTTTGATATATTATCATCTTAGGAATAAAAGGAGTTATGACAAAAGGAAAAGATAAGGAAATATATGGCAAATTCATACCTTTTCCATAGCTCAATAGTCTCCTCTCAACTTCTCTAATTGTGGTTGCATGTTGAGAGGTAATTTACTCTCCCTCTCAACCACCAAGCCTTTAACCTTTTCCTTGATCCTCAAGACTTTGCATGCATCTTGAACCTTAAGAGCATACAGGTTCTTGACTAGCACACCAATCTCTTTCATGAGTCCTTTTGTCATGAGATTTTCTGTAAAAATAGTTGATTTTAAATCAACGATATCTCCCTTATCCGAACTCCGACTCAGCCGATTTTTTTTTGAATTTGGCTATTTTTTCACAAATAATCCTAATATGCCATTTGTTTCTGAAAATTGTGCACAAAATGTTTTAGATCTGCTCTGCAAATGCACAGCCCAAAACTCAAAACTTCAAAATCTCCTCTATTATACTGTTCTCAGCTCTGATACTATGTAGAAAATCCTATAGATTCACAAGCTCATCTAATCTACTAAAACAAGAGACAAGAATCTACTTCTACGCTTTACAATGGAAGCACATCAAGATTGAGCAAAACAATAATCAACAAGAGGAAGACAATCAATGTCACATAACACATTAAATATCCGGGGAAAGACACCACTCAAAACCCCATTATCTGTATTGCATTAATCAGAAATCCATAATGAGAATATAATGCTTGTTCTCAGAAGAACAATCCCAGCACTCAGTAAAATCAATCTCCCAGGTCACGAGTAAGCTCAAGCCAAATTCAAGCCTATTCTCTTCTCTCCAAGCTCCCTATTTCCTTGCCCCATTGGTTAAAGAATTTAGATAAATACAGCATGCTCTACTCAACCTTGAGCTTAACCTGCACAAGTACTTCCTATCCTCCGCCTAAGACTTCCTTTGGCCAATACTTAGCTAAATTTCCAAGCCTCCAAGCTTCTAATCATTTTCACAATTCCTGAGAGAATTAGCTCATATTTAAACGGAAATTCCTCATCCAAAACAATGTAATCCCTTTAAGGATCAGTTCCTGACTGCATGCACTTTTAGTACAACACAGTAAATTATACAATAAATAATACACTTTCCCTACACACTAGGCTCAACTGGGTCTTTCGCAGAATCAACATGCATGAGTTTTTGATCAGGGAATCTTTAGTTAACTAGAGTAGCACTAATTGAGTGCACTAATGCATCAACCAACTGTTAACTCACTATTAGTTCCTCAAACAGTTTAGAACTAATTTAACTGGACTTAACTTAGTAAACTGAGTTAACTACTTACAACTCATACTTAACTCATCCTGGACCCCTATAATATAGGTAGAACATATACATGACTTGAAAAAGACTTTCAACTCGAAATTTCCAAGTTAACTAAGGCAACTCACTCTAGTTAACTATTACAAGTTTCCATGAGAATAAAATTCGATTTTAATTCTGAGTTTAATTCAAGGAAAAATTAAAATGGAATTTATGGATTCTATTTTTATCATTTCTTGTTGCTATTTTCAACAGGAAATTCCTATAGATATGCCCATATTCATGGGAGTGACGACATCTAAATTAATATGCTCATAATCCAACGTTTTATTCCAAAGTTCATCTTGGTAGTAGATGTAAATGGATTTAGGCCGAGGTGTTAAAGATGTTCATATAAACACAAATACAAGCATAGGATATATACCCAACTTGTTAGGTGGTCGCGAACGTCTTGATTAAATATCCCAAGGTGTTTTCAATACCTAGAAGTATTTCTTCATTCCAAAACTTTCTTGGAAAGGAGTACTAAAAATCCAAACTAAAGTAGCTATTAAATATCCTTATCTAGAATGAAGTGCTCTATCAAAAAATTTAAGTAGATCCCCATTGAGTTACAAAAACGAGGGCCTTTTTCAAATGCTCTCATTCTTCCTTTTATGCTTGCAAAGATAATAGTGAAGAAACCCTTAGCACCTAGTTCTATTTTAATTTGACCCTTTGGTTTCCATTTTTGTTAGCTCCACTGGGAGAGCTCTTTCTTCAATGGCTAAAGGACTAGAATTGTTTTAATAAGGGTGTTGTCTCTCATATATTGGATCTAATCTCCAATAAAATTAAAGTATACTTCAAACTTGGGGTCTACATCTGCTTTTAGGAGGTAGCTACCTAGAGATCGACGTGTTGTCTATGCATGATTTTATTCTCCATTCATTGAACTATATTCCCCTATTTTCATTACTACATGTGACTGTGATACACCCTGACCTTATGTATTTGTTGACTTCCTAAAATAGCTATTAGTGGCTACATTTTTTCTATAAGAAGAAGCTCAATTCCCTTCCATAGCCCTACTATGATCTGAGACTGACACAAGCTTATGAATTTATTGGAAATGGATTAAGGTTTTGCATGTTCTCTCCCTTTAATCTTTCAAATGCTTTCAAACATGGAATCTTCATTCATAATATTAAATTTACTCTCGCTTCCATCTTGTTAAGTTGATTAAAAGAAAGTGTGATAAAATTTCATAATCATCTCTATCAATATATAATTTCTTCCTATCATGATTTGAAATTAATTATTACAGTGAAATTTTATAATTACATTACATACTCCTCTTTTCTTTTCTCAGAGTTAATATTTACTAAAGAAAATGTATACTAATCATCATTCTCATTAATATTTAAATACTATAAAATAATAATGATTATTAAATTTATATTTGACAAACAAGACAACATTTTTTACACTAATCTAACTCTAACATGATACAAAGTTCATGTAATATGATGCATCAGGATATGCTTTCTATTGCTACAAAGATTTGCATAAGGGTACAAATCAAACAACGCTAACACTACAAAGCACACTCACAATGCAAAACATGATGCACCAAATGTATCATCTTTAAGGTTGTCCAATATTTTATCTGAATATAAACAACATTTCATAATGATGATTAAAATGATGACAAAGTAGTGTATAGTGAACACATAGGTCACTTTTGCAATTACCTCATGATAAAATTTGGACACAAACATTTGCGGTGTCTATGGTAAAACCATCCTGGAGTAAAGTATGGGACATTCAAATCACTTCATTTGTGAGTCTCTTTTAAATGAGTCGAAATTTTAAAAATGTAAAATCATTTTAAAATTAAAGAAATTTTTTAAACTGAATTTAAAAAAATAAAACTCAATTATCATTTCGAGTTAGTGAAATATTTTGGAAGTTTTTTTAGATTTTTCAGTTTAATTTTTCTAAAATCTAATAAAAATTTATTAAAATCACAAATTTAATAAATAACTTTACACAATTAAAATATCTTAAAATTTTTAGAATATTAAATCTATATATAATTAAAAAACCAATTTAACATTTTATAGTAATAAAATGGCCAGTTAGATATTTCTTAGATATTTCCCCTGACCCATGTTGCAATCATTTTTTACTTTGTACCCCAATTTCAAAATTTGTACCCCACTCCATCTTCAAAATTGGAATCATCTTTTATTTATTTACTTTATTAACTGTACACAAATAGTAGAACCGTACATGTTACTATATAGTTGCAGGCGTTGGCAACTTGGACTGTTTCCTTCTCCAGGAAGGATTCGAGTACAATAGTTAGAAATAGCGGAGATTTACCATTGATATTTTATTAAATTGTATTCTATTTAGTTTTGAGGCTATCCTCCACAGCTGCGTGCAGTGGTTTCTCTCCACAAACCCAAAAGTCTATTCTTCGGCAAAGTTATGCACTAACTCTTTCTTAATTTTTATCAATAAAAAAAAATATACATACAAGTTGTGTATTTTTGAAAAATTAAAAATTATTTAATTTTTTCTATTTCTGAAAAATTAAGAATTATTTAATTTTTTATTTTTTATTTTTTATTAAATAATAATAACGGTATACATGTAAGTCTAAAATTGTGTTTTTATTATGATAATAATTTATTTCTGAAAAATTAAAAATTTATAATTTTTTTGTTTTTTATTCAAATTGATGATGATGATGATGGTGGTGGTTAACGTCTACTTAGACCAAACTTTGGTCTACTGGACCTAAGGAAACTAATTATTTAGTTTGATTTAAGATTTTATTTTTATGCTCAAAAAACTTGGAGAGAAGCCTCCCGAGCTCACTATAATTTTGACAACGTAAAAGGCTAGGAAGGTCAGTGTTGCAACAAAGATTTTGACACTGAGATCTAATGTGGTTGTACCCGGGGCACTCTAAGAGGAAGTGATTTTCATCCTCGATGTTCATATTCTCACAGAGATGGTAGAACCTTTCCATCCAGGGGTTTTAGGCACTGCCCAATCACCCGTTTCACTATGGAGCTCATGAGAGTTCTGCCTTATTTAATATTATAAATTAGAAGATAAATAAAAAAATTATATAACAACTAAAACCAAAAGTACATAATTTAAACATTTAATGAGTGGGCTAATTATCAATATTAATATAGACTTAAACTTTATATAATCCAATTTTACATTTTGTCAAAAAAAAATTTATTATACATATCTAAATTTTCTTATATATCTCATCACGAATTTAAAATTTGTTTAATTTTTTTTTGTCAAATAAACAAACATGTTTTTAAGGAATAGAGCCTAGGTAGAAGGGAATTAAACCTACTATATACCTCTCAAATGATTGTCTTGGGAGATACGAAAATAATATTGAAAAGTTGAAAATCATATATATATATATATATAAGTTTTATAATAAAAAAATGGCATGCACTTTACCGAGAAAGAATATGGTAAGATATTATAGCATCCAAGTGTTTATACAATGTTTATACAACATGACAATAGAAGACTATGGCACATTGGACTCAAATCTAGTTCTTGTATATGGAACAACTTTCACAAAATCAAAGAATGGTTCCTTAGGAGGATTACTTGGGCATTTGGTACGTGGAACCAGATTATTATTGCTAAAGGAATATTCGGCGTGGAGGGGGCACATCATTTATCTGAAGACACCATAAACAAAATTCACTGTAGAGGTTATTTCATCTTGGCACAGGTCATTGCGGGATGGCGGGGACTATTTCCTATCTCGCGTAGGGCGGAAGAAATGGGTTTATCTAGAAATTGTGCAGATGAATGGAGAATATATATACAGTGCCTCTGTATGGCGGGATTGTGCCGGAATAAGGGCGAAGATTACATCACACAAGATGGTATATTACGCGGCAATTTGGTGGTCGTTGCCAATACATATAGGTACATAGTCACTTCCATGCACTCATTTACACAGTCATGTTGGTTCTATAGAATCTAGAAATTAAAGGTTCCCTATAAGATTATACTATATTCTTTCTTGGTTTGGCACGACAAGACTTTAGCATGGGAGAATCTAAGGATAAAAGGTATGGAGGGGCTTGGTAGACGCTCACAGTGAAAAAATGCACAGGAGACAAACATACATATGCTCTTGGATTTGCTGATTATTGTGCAGGTTTGGCCCTTCATCATGATACAAAACAACATCCCTTTGAGACAATTCACGTCCATAGAACAATGTTTCAACTAGTGGTTGGCGCGTGGTGGTCATCTATAAGCTATACCTCTATTCATTTTCTAGGAAGTATGGAAAGCTCATAATGGTTTTATTTTTGAAAATTATGAAATCGACACTTTCAAGATTTTATACAAAATTGGAACTTGGATGGACACTATAGGAATAGTTTCATAGAGAGTTAAGGATCTTTCGATCCGAAATTCTCCTCCTCAAATTATGATTCTTGCAAGTTTCTTTAATGGGTTGGCACAATGGGGATAATGTGGATGTGGAGTATGGATCATATTGGATTATAGTACACACTACAAAATCTCATGGAATGTAGTGGCAGGTACTAACATGAGGGCAAAGGTAATGAAACTATGGGGATTAATGTGGTTTACTAGAAGACTGGATATTTATAACATTAATATATATGGGGACTCAAGAATGCTCATTGATGGGATTACTACAAATACTTATTTTTCCCCACCAAATCTGAATGGATGGATTGCTCACATTCGTGGACGGAGACAAACTTTCCATCATATCACTTTTCAACATATATACATGGAGGCCAACACTATGGTGGACTTTCTATCAAAAAAGGTTTTATCTGATGGCACTGGGTACATGTTCTATTTGTTAGCCTCACTCTCCTAAAAATCAATAATAAATCCAATTATTAAATTAAATAAATAAAATCATGAGAATTCCTCAAACTAAGGAGTCTAGTTTGGATGAGAGATTCTCTCCAACTAGCTCTCCTAAATTAGTGTGTAAGTTGAGAAATTATCTCAACCAAGTGAGTCTAAGATAGACACACTATCTTAAGACACCTTACTCATTTATTTAAATGTATTATTAAAATTTTTGAATAATGAGAATTACATAAGCATGAGAGACCACATGATGGCTCTCTGCCTTTTCCGCCAGTTTAATGTTTGTGTGTTAATTTGTTGTGCATATGGTTATATGGCTTTGTGATTTTTCTTCATGTGCTATTAGAGCCAGCAAGGTTCAGATCTGTTTATTTTCTTATTACTTGAGGACTGGTCAAGACCCGCCATCATTGGGCAATTGCATGAGAGTTATGTGTTGTTCTCCTTGTTGTACTTTGTCCAACCTTTAATTGAGCACTGTTTTGTCTTTGGTCCAGTCTGGGCTGACTCAACAAGCTACGAGCTACAACGTTTTCTTTCTTGACTGCATCAATGTTCAAATTGACAACGTCGATCATAATCAAATATTTTTAAAGCCAGTCTACTGAAGCGAGTTTTCAAGGCAGAGAATGGCACAAATATTCACTTCCTGAAAAGGGACTGTAGGTTGCAATTGCTAAAGGATGAAATGATGACGAGTTACATGTAAAGAAAATTGTTGTTGATTTCAGAGCTGCATCTCGTGAGCCCATAGAAATGCTCCCATTTCAAAACGACGCTTCTGCTGGAGATCGCCCTTCACAGGTAAATAATATTAGTGCAGCGATCTGTCCAATTCGCACTCAACAATTGTTTGGTAGTCGGCCTTCCCATATCTCGGAAAATGGAGAGGCACTCGAAAAGTATGTGAGTTTACGTCTTTATTTTCAGGAGGCTGCAACTTCTCTATCTTTACTTTTTTCTCGCCTTCTAAGTGTTCTACGCTCATAATTTCTGTAGGAATGAGATCTTTTTTTGTATTCATTTCCTTCTTGTCTGCCTGCAATTTGCAATTTCCAATGTTGCCTGCATTTTGATGTGTACATTCATTGCCTCCCAATATTTGGAGTTTCTTTGTATAAACAAGAGGCGGTTGTTCTGACGGTGACGAGTAGGAGCTCTTCAAAGAATTAAAGAGAACAATCTGTCAGCGAAAAAATTTAAGTGAGCGCTGGAATTTTTGTTTGACATTACCGAGAGAGGAGTGTGTTAGTGGCTGGATTTACCTCAGGCTGAAAAGGTAGGATCCAGGGCCAACATTAAACCACGCTTAGCCTGGTAGCTAGCCCTACCAGGTCAGGAGAGGGCTCTCTCCGGGTCAATCTCAACAAATAATGATCTATGGGGTTTGAGATAATTGAAATATCTTCTGATTTTAGGCTAGGTATGAAGTGCAAGGATTTGATTTGATTTTTTGGGGGTTTTGTTGGAATCAAGGGAAAGGAAAATTTGGGTCTGGGGATGAAGGCTAGTTTTGCAGAGTTCTGATTGGGGCAAGAAAGGCAATCGTTTTGATGCTTTGATTTGTAAAGATGGAGGGTTCAGACTGGTGAGAAGCTGAAGAGGGCAAGAGGGTATCAAGAATCCTCTTCAAACTGAAAAAAACATTGAAAATTAAACAAAACTGAAAGGCAGAGCACAACAAGCTAATGAATTCTACCTTTGTCACTCATTTGTTTAATTTTAGAAGAAAAAGAGAAAGGAAATGGTACACACAAATATCAGTGAACTTACAAATTACATAGAGAAGAACACCATCAAAACACAGAGCCACATGGATCCCAAAAAGTGCTGCAAACCCTGGTCTTTCCTTTACCAAAAATGCAGAAATCAAATGTACAATGGAGTGCCAATCAATCCCAAGTGTCCAACCATGCTAATGACTGAAAAACAACATAATATAGACAAACATAGCTCATCCTTGCCTATAGTGGTCGAGCTCACAAGTTTAGGAGCTGATCCAACTGATTCTAAACTGAGAACTAGAAAATAGGCAAGATAACAGCATGCCTCTAAAAACAAGGGAACTGATTCACTCAGTTCCAAACAACCTCTAAACTAATGAATCTACCTCTACAAGTGAAAATCCAACATATTTACATCATGATCCATCTATGTTTATCAAATTACATCATAAATTTGCCATTAGGAAAGTAAAAAAGTGAAACTAGTCAAAACTAGGTGAAATTCTGAGTTGCGGAGTGAAAAATAGGCCAAATTTCCCTATGCGTCGCGCCTGAAATCTGTATGCATAGCACAACTTTCAGGCTGATTTTGAGGATCTTCCTGAAGTCCAAATTGAGCTCATGATAGCTCGTTGGAAATCCCTTCCTGTCTACTTTCCAACTCAAGTGGAATTTCTAGATTTGGTGTCGATTTACCCCTCCAAAAATCCAATCTCCCAACACTGCTTCTTGTGGGTGCAAAAGGTGGCAGAAAGGTCATTTTTTGTGTGTTTTTGACCCTTTAGGCAACCCAGAACTTGATGAAATCCTTAGGTAATTCATGAGCATGCATAAATTTTTATAAAATGCAAAGTTTTCTTCCAGAGGATCTCCCAATTGTAAGTGCATGCCAAGTGGCGCTACGCGTTGGGCAGGATAATCTGTTTTGAAGCCAAAGAAATTCAAAATTGACAAAATGTTCTCCAAATTTGCTGAAATTTGGACTGAAGGTCCATCATCAAGTATCATGCTTAGCCAAAGAAGCTTCGGCCAAGATTCAGAGCCTATTATGCCTTTTGCATCGTTTTAGTGCCCTCTTTAATTTTGCCATTCAAATTCTTATTCTTGCCTTGCAAACTTTATTCCTTGTCATGTAATGAAAATCCATGTGTCTCAGCAATGCCTTGTCCTTGTCGGCCTTGTCTAACAGTCTCTCTAAGTGGATGTTGGCTCTTTCAAGCCAAGACTCCTGATGCTTGCTAATGTGTGAGGTTTCTTGATGAGATTTATGGTGATTAGGTTTTTGCTGCCAAAGGTATGTTTGTATGAGGGGCTGTGGAGGGAATGTGGAAGAACTGTGTATGAGAGGTTGGGTAGATTGTTTGTAGGGATTTTGAGGGAATGAGGGGGTTTTAGGGAATGATATTTAGATTTTTGGAAAACAATTAGGGTTTAGGAAATTTTGTCGTTTGGGAAAAATAGGATTGGGGATAGGGATATATGATTTTGTTTTGGGATTATGGGAATTAGGTAATAGGGGAAGAAACTAGGAAAATGAGTGAGGGAGTGGCAAGGTAAGGGAATGAATTGGTAGCCAAACAACAGTGCAAACCCTAGGTACTATTTCCTTTGAGAGATACAAGAGGTAGGGTTTGATTCTTCTTTACACGATCACCATAAACCTTAAAGAAAACTCCTCCACTAGCAATGAAGAGATGGTGACTTACTTGCACATTCGAAGATTTAAGCAATTTTGGCAACTTGAGAGAGTTTAGGATAAAATTGGGCTTGGCAGCTCTATGCACTACACCACAAACCCAATGCGCCTCGCCTTCTCTATGCGCTGCGCCATTGTAAATTTGCACTGGAAATTGCAGCCCAATATGCTGCACCAGTTATGTGTGCTGCGCCACCTGTCCAATGCGTCGTACTTTTTCCAGGAGACTTTTGGAGGCCTTCCCGGTGTCTGAATTGGATGTGGAATAGCTCGCTAGAAAGGTATTTGAGTCTACTTTCCAACCCAACTATAATTTTTTAATTTGGAGTTCATTTGCCCTGTCAAAAATCAAATCTCCCAAGACTGGTAAAAATGTGCCAAATGAGGCTGCCTAAAGGTAGAGTGCTGTTGCAGTCAACTTTTGAAGGTCTTCCTCAACTTAAAATTGAGTTCATGATAGCTCATTGGAAAGATATTTATGGCTAGTTATCATTTGACTCATCAAGCAAGTCATTTGGCCAACCAAGCTAGGAGATAACTTGATTTTCCCAAGGTCACTACAGAGGTGCGTCAATTCTATCGAGGCAACTGTATTTTTGACATTTCTCTAAAACCATGACACCTGTGTAAAATGTGAAGGAGGTTTTTCTTCCTTGGCCTATTGTGGACAAAAAAATCTCTCCGTTTTCAAAAATTCATCTTTTCTTACTCAGAAACATCATTTGAGTAAAAGCTATCCTGATGTGTGGAACAGGGGATTTGTCGAAATGAAGCAAAATGAAGGGGATAAGGAGCTTCTAAATTCTTGAGAAAATTTTGGGAAGTAGGGAGGGATGTTAGGAAGCAGGGGAAAGTGGAATTTCAAATATTAAGTGAGGGGAAGGGGTCCAAAATGGCAAAACATAGGTCTAACCTAGAAAATTGCCAAGTTGTAGCAAGAAACTAGGGTTTGCGGAAAAATGAGGAATTTGGGGGCTCTCAGTGATGGGAAGTGTTTAATAAGGTACATTAAGGATAGGGGAAGGTGTATGAACATCAGGATACAAGTTTTGTTGATGATTTGACCATCCAAGAGAAATTACCCTCAAAACCCTAGGAGAGGGAAATGAACCTTACCTAGGCGCAACTGAAGCGTGAACAAGGTGTAAAATGACCCAGTGGAACTTGACATGATGATGAAAACCCTCTGAATGATGGTACACTCAGTTGAATGGTGACATGGACCGAAATTTGGACAACTTTGAAAGGAGTAAAAGCAAACCCTAGACCTAATACCTAATGACCAAATTTTGTTTGAAGACTCACTGAAATGACAAAATTTGACCTTGACACCTTAAAATCATTTTGTAAGAGCATGTTTGATCACTGGAGGAAGGCTGCAAAGACTGACACTAACATTGGCTCCAATGGGGATGGTAGCTCCTTGGAGGTGCCAAGAACTACAGATCTTTGGAAAGAAGACAGTGCCTTCATCCATTAGGCAATGGAGTCAAAAACTCAAGCTGAAATGCATGATTGAAAACTGACGACTTGACGACACAAACTGACTCTCACTCAACTAAAAACTGACTCAATACTTAAACACAACTGACAAACTAGAAATGATGCTCAAAGTAGAGCTTATTCATCAAAACCTACTCTAACAGTTTCATTCATCACCTGATCAAGTGAAATGAAACAACCAATGCAACCAAGTAAGTATTCCGACTGCTGTTTGAATTCTCCGCAAGTGCTTGCTTATGAACAACAAGAGAGAACTACTGAAAGGCAACTCCCATGAAAACTTGTGAACAGATCCGTTGAATACTATGGATTCTCTATCCGCCTCCAAAAACATTGCATAAGGATCTCGAAATTCATGCACACTGGGACTTAGCTCATCCAATGGATTACTTCTCTTTTCCTCATACCATAAATGCAAACTTTGATCTGAGCTTTGTGATGAGACTCCTACTGAAAATGACAAAGAAACCGGCTTCCGGATCAAGTTTGTATCAATACTTTTGTCAAGCTCACAGATAGGAGAAGGAATTTGACTGCAGACATTATCGAACACATAAGCTATTGGATCGTGAAAAACATGTAAAGACTGCTGCAACCCATTTTCTATTAGTTCTGATGAGATTGCATGACTTTCTACAGGCTGCTCATTTGAAGATATACTATGCAGTTTTCCCCTCAGAAACTGAAATGATTCAAAACAAAATGGTACATAATCATCTTGTATCATTTGATCGTATGTGCCAGCTTCCAAATCTTCATCTGCAACTTGACAATCAATGGCATTCGGGGGTTGGAAAACTAGATATGAGAAGTCTTGAACAAGGTTTTCATTGCCCTCAAAAAGTTTAGATCAAGACTTATCGACGATTGACTTCTAATTGCATGAATGTTGTCTCTGATGAACTAAAACGAAGCAAAACAAAAAGGCAAAGATCCTTCACTTACTTCAAAATTTGCTGCACTTTCCTCGTCACTGTCATAGCTGATATGCATCAGCTGATCACTGTATTCGAGTTGCTGAAAGTGAACTTCTTCCTCCCATAAACTAGCTGCTGATTCATCTGCAAGATTAGCTTCTATTTGGAGAACATAATCATCATCATACTGATAAAATTGAGGCAAATCATCAATATAAAACACATCATCAAGCATACATGCCATATTAACAGATCTCTCTTCTCCAAGATGATCTACAAAACAATCATTATCAGATCTATGACAACTAGGATAAGAAAGAAGATGTTTTGGATCAGCAACTTGTTCCTCTTCAATCAGCAAGCCATGGGCTTGAACATCATAATCATTCCTTGTGGTGATCCTTTGCATCATCTCTTCCACTGCACTTACCAAAATGTCAAGCTTTACCTCTAGAGATGTCGAGTCCTCTGGATCTATGTTTTTCATCTCTTCTTCCTTCAACTTTGCCCTTCGGATCAACAAATGAGCCTCTACATCTACTTTACTGTTTTTCATCTCTTCAAGTGTTGCAAGATTCCTTTCTCTTAGCTAAAACTCTATTTCTGGATCAGGGGCACCCGGGTAGTGCAAGAGAGCAGATCCAAGAGGAGGTCTTATATGAACTGGCATCAAATAATAAACTTGGTTAAATCTGGCAGAAAATTGTTGTACTGTCTTCCCTGGCAATCTTTTCAGCTAGTTATACTCTTCTATAATCAAGAAAGGGTTCTGTCTGACCACCCACCTGTTGAGGAAAACTTTGTCGAACTACTGGAAATTTGAGATGCTCACATCAAGAAGGGTTTTGAACCAACTCTTGACTTTGCCTTGCAAAGAAAGAGCAAAAAGACTAATACTGACTTCTTCTTCATCAACTTCAAAAAGGTCAAGAAAAGACTCAAAATTCAGAAAATGTCTCTCAGCAGTGATGTTGTTGCGTTCACCATCGAATCTTGGTAGAGATAGGTCATGATTTTTAGGGAAAGCATGGGATATAGGAGGTAAAATCAGAGGCTTGTATCGATCTGGAATTTTATAAGGTGTAGGAGTATGTACAGAAGCTGTAGAATCAGTCTTGGTCTCTTGAGGTTCATCAGTTTGAAGACGGTCATCACAAGATTTAGAAAAAGGGTCTTGATCAAGCTTAAATGCATGCAAATCTTTGGTATTCACAATTTTCAAAGGGAAGGAATCAAATGCAATAAAGAGAAGAAATAATTTACAACAAAGAAAAAAATGTCTTGGATAAAATTCCAACTTGAATACCGGATCTTTCCATATTGTCCTATCATGTTTTTGCTGGTCAGGTGCATCCTCCAATGGAGTCTTTGGATCTGATCTCGAAAATTATTTGGAATCACTAGGTGAATGATTTCAGCCTTGCTATGTCTGACCATTGTCCACCATCAACAATCAGATCTAAACTTCATACATGTTACTGGGGCAATTTGCAAGTTAGATGTTCAGCTTACAAGACTAGACCGAAGATTGACTAAAGCAGCTTTTATCTACTTTCACTAATGCAAAGCAAGAGCATTTCGAAGGCCACTTGGCTAACTTCAGGC
Organism: Pinus tabuliformis; assembly: GCA_031772625.1. Classification (NCBI taxonomy): domain Eukaryota; kingdom Viridiplantae; phylum Streptophyta; class Pinopsida; order Pinales; family Pinaceae; genus Pinus; species Pinus tabuliformis. The sequence goes on from CM062812.1 coordinate 753,837,455, forward strand.
TCCGTTTGTAGTCTATAAAACAAAGAACACGAACAAACAAATAAACTTTTCTTCCCCAGTATGGTCGCCACTATGTTAGTGCCTGGATTTACCTCAGGCTGAAAAGGTAGGATCCAGGGCCAACATCAAACCACGATCAGCCTGGTAGCTAGCCCTACCAGGTCAGGAGAGGGCTCTCTCCGGGTCAATCTCAGCAAATAATGATCTATGGGGCTTGAGATGATTGAAATATCTTCTGATTTTAGGCTAGGTATGAAGTGCAAGGATTTGATTTGATTTTTTGGGGGTTTTGTTGGAATCAAGGGAAAGGCAAATTTGGGTCCGGGGATGAAGGCCAGTTTTGCAGAGTTTTGATTGGGGCAAGAAAGGCAATCGTTTTGATGCTTTGATTTGTAAAGATGGGTGGTTCAGACTGCTGAGAAGTTGAAGAGGGCAAGAGGGTATCAAGAATCCTCTTCAAACTAAAGAAAACATTGAAAATTAAACAAAACTAAAAGGCATAGCACAACAAGCTAATGAATTCTACCTTTGTCACTCATTTGTTTAATTTCAGAAGCAAAAGAGAAAGGAAATGGTACACACAAATATCAATGAACTTACAAATTACATAGAGAAGAACACCATCAAAACATAGAGCCACAGGGATCCCAAAAAGTGTTGCAAACCCTGGTCTTTCCTTTACCAAAAATGCAGAAATCAAATGTACGATGGAGTGCCAAGCAATCCCAAGTGTCCAACCATGCTAATGACTGAAAAAAACATAATATAGACAAACATAGCTCATCCTTGCCTCTAGGGGTCGAGCTCACAAGTTTCGGAGCTGATCCAACTAATTCTAAACTGAGAACTAGAAATTAGGCAAGATAACAGCATGCCTCTAAAAACAAGGGAACTGATTCATTCAGTTTCAAACAACCTCTAAACTGATGAATCTACCTCTAAAAGTGAAAATACAACATATTTACATCATGATCCATCAATGTTTATCAAATTACATCATAAATTTTCCATTAGGAAAGTAAAAAAGTGAAACTAGTCAAAACTAGGCGAAATTCTGAGCTGTGGAGTGAAAAATAGGCCAAATTTCCCTATGCGCCGCGCCTGAAATCTGTATGCATAGCACAACTTTCAAGCTGATTTTGAGGGCCTTCCCGAAGTCCAAATTGAGCTCATGATAGCTCGTTGGAAATCCCTGCCCATCTACTTTCCAACCCAAGTGGAATTTCTGGATTTGGTGTCCACTTGCCCCTCCACAACTCCAATCTCCCAACATTGCTTCCTGTGGGTGCAAAAGGTGGCAGAAAGGTCATTTTTTGTGTGTTTTTTTACCCCTTAGGCAACCTAAAACTTGATGAAATCCTTAGGTAATTCATGAGCATGCATAAATTTTCATAAAAAATCCAGAAATACAAAGTTTTCCTCCAGAGGATCTCCCAATTATAAGCATGCGCCAAGTGGCGCTACGCGTTGGGCAGGAAAATCTATTCTGAAACCAAAAAAATTCAAAATTGACAAAATTTTCTCCAAATTTGCTGAAATTTGGACTGAAGGTCCATCATCAAGTATCATGCTCAGCCAAAGAAGCTTCGGCCAAGATTCGGAGCCTATTATGCCTTTTGCATCGTTTTAGTGCCCTCCTTAATTTTGCCTTTAAACTTCTTATTCTTGCCTTGCAAACTTTATTCCTTGCCATGTAATGAAAAGCCATGTGTCTCAGCAATGCCTTGTCCTTGTCGGCCTTGTCCAGCAGTCTCTCTAAGTGGATGTTGGCTCTTTCAAGCCAAGACTCTCGATGCTTGCTAATGTGTGAGGTTTCTTGATGAGATTTATGGTGATTAGGTTTTTGTTGCCAAAGGTATGTTTGTATGAGGGGTTGTGGAGGGAATGTGGAAAAACTATGTATGAGAGGTTGGGTAGATTGTTTGTAGGGATTTTGAGGGAATGAAGGGGTTTCAGGGAATGATATTTAGATTTTGGAAAACAATTAGGGTTTAGGGAATTTTGTGGTTTGGGAAAAGTAGGATTGCGGATAAGGACATATGATTTTGTTTTGGGATTATGGGAATTAGGTAATAGGGGAAGAAACTAGAAAAATGAGTGAGGGAGTGGCAAGGTAATTGAATGAATTGGCAGCCAAACAATAGTGCAAACACTAGGTACTGTTTCCTTTGAGAGATACAAGAGGAAGGGTTTGATTCGTCTTTACACGATCACCATAAACCTTAAAGAAAACTCCTCCACTAGCAATGAAAATATGGAGACTTACTTGCACATTAGAAGATTTAAGAAATTTTGGAAACTTGAGAGAGTTTAGGATAAAATTTGGCTTGGCAGCTCTATGCGCCGCGCCACAAACCCATTGTGCCCCGCCTTCTCTATGCGCCGCGCCAGTGTAAATTTGCACTGGAAATTGCAGCACAATGCGCCGCACCACCTGCCCAATGCATTGCGCTTTTTCCAGGAGACTTTTGGAGGCCTTTCTGGTGTCGAAATTGGGCACGGGATAGCTCGTTGGAAAGGTATTTGAGTCTACTTTCCAACTCATTTATAATTTTTCAATTTATAGTTAATTTTCCCTATCAAAAATCAAATCTCCCAAGACTGGTCAAAATGTGCCAAATGAGGCTGCCTAAAGGCAGAGTGCTATTGCAGTCAACTTTTGAAAGTCTTCCTCAACTCCAAATTGAGTTCATAATAGCTCATTGGAAAGCTCTTTGTGTCTAGTTACTATTTGAATCATCAAGCAAGTCATTTGGCCAACCAAGCTAAGAGAAAACTTGATTTTTCCAAGGTCACTACAGAGGTGCATCAATTCTCCTGAGGCAACTGTATTTTTGACATTTCTCTAAAACCATGACACCTGTGTAAAATGTGAAGGAGGTTTTTCTTTCTTGGCCTATTTTGGACAAAAAAATCTCTCAATTTTCCAAAATTCATCTTTTCTTGCTCAGAAACATCATTTGAGTAAAACCTATTTCGATGTGTGGAACAGGGGATTTGTCGAAATGAAGTGAAATGAAGGGGATAAGGGGCTTCTAAATTCTTGAGAAAATTTTTGGAAGTAGGGAGGGATGTTAGAAAGCAGGGGAAGTGGAATTTCAAAGATTGAGTGAGGGGAAGGGGTCCAAAAGGGCAAAACACAGGTCTAACCTAGAAAATTGCCAAGTTGTAGCAAGAAACTAGGGTTTGTGGAAAAATGAGGAATTTAGGGGATATCAGTGATGGTAAGTGTTTAATAAGGTACATTAAGGATAGGGGAAGGGGTATGAACATCAGGATACAAGTTTTGCTGATGATTTGACCATCCAAGAGAAATTACCCTCAAAACCCTAGGAGAGGGAAATGAACCTTACCTAGGCGCAACTGAAGTGTGAACAAGGTGTAAAATGACCCAGTTGAACTTGACATGATGATGAAAACCCTCTGAATGATGGGACACTCAGCTGAATGGTGACATGGACCGAAATTTGGAAAACTTTGAAAGGAGTAAAAGCAAACCCTAGACCTAATACCTAATGACCAAATTTTGTTTGAAGACTCACTGAAATGACAAAATTTGACCTTGACACTTTAAAATCATTTTGTAAGAGCATGTTTGATCACTGGAGGAAGGCTGCAAAGACTGACACTAACATTGGCTCCAATGGGGATGGTAGCTCTTTGGAGGTGCCAAGAACTACAGATCTTTGGAAAGCAGACAATGCCTTCATCCATTGGGCAATGGAGTCAAAAAATCAAGCTGAAATGCATGATTGAAAGCTGACGACTTGACGACACAAACTGACTCTCACTTAAATAAAAACTGACTCGATACTTAAACACAACCGAAAAACTGGAAATGATGCTCAAATTAGAGCTTATTCATCAAGGCCTACTCTAACAGTTTCATTCATCACCTGATCAAGTGAAATGAAACAACCAATGCAACCAAGTAAGTATTCTGGCCGCTGTTTTGATTCTCCGCAAGTTCTTGCTTATGAACAACAAGAGAGAACTACTGAAAGGCAACTCCCATGAAAACTTGTGAACAGATCCGTTGAATACTATGGATTCTCTATCCGCCTCCAAAAACACTACATAAGGATCTTGAAATTCATGCACACTGGGACTTAGCTCATCCAATGGATTACTTCTCTTTTCCTCATACCATAAATGCAAACTTTGATCTAAGCTTTGTGATGAGACTCCTACTGAAAATGACAAAGAAACCGGCTGTCGGATCAAGTTTGTATCAATACTTTTGTCAAGATCACAGATAGGAGAAGGACTTTGACTGCAGACATTATCCAACACATCAGCTATTGGATCGTGAAAAACATGTAAAGACTGGTGCAACCCATTTTCTATTGGTTTCGATGAGATTGCATGAATTTCTATAGGCTACTCATTGAAGATATACTATGCAGTTTTCCCCTCAGAAACTGAAATGATTCAAAACAAAATGGTACATAATCATCTTGTATCATTTGATCGTATGTGCCAGCTTCCAAATCTTCATCTGCAACTTAACAATCAATGGCATTCAGGGGCCGCAAATATGGATATGAGAAGTGTTGAACAAGGTTTTCATTTCCCTCAAAAAGTTTCAGATCAAGACTTATCGATGATTGACTTCTGATTGCATGAATGTTGTCTCTGATGAACTAAAACGAAGCAAAACAAAAAGGCAAAGATCCTTCACTTACTTCAAAATTTGCTGCACTTTCCTCATCACTGTCATAGCTGATATGCATCGGCTGATCACTGTATTCGAGCTGCTGAGAGTGAACTTCTTCCTCCCATAAACTAGCTGTTGATTCATCTACAAGATTAGCTTCTGTTTGGAGAACATAATCATCATCATACTGATCAAACTGAGGCAAATATTCAGTATAAAATACAAGATCAAGCATACATGCCATATCAACAAATATCTCTTCTCCAAGATGATCTACAAAACAATCATTATCAGATCTATGACAACTAGGATAAGAATGAAGATGTTTTGGATCAGCAACTTATTCCTCTTCAATCAGCGAGCCATGGGCTTGAACATCATAATCATTCCTTGTGGTGATCCTTTGCATCATCTCTTCCACTGCACTTACCAAAATGTCAAGCTTTACCTCTAGAGATGTCGATTCCTCTGGATCTATGTTTTTCATCTCTTCTTCCTTCAACTTTGCCCTTCGGATCAACAAATGAGCCTCTACATCTACTGCACTGTTTTGCATCTCTTCAAGTGTTGCAAGATTCCTTTCTCTCAGCTGAAACTCCATTTCTGGATCAAAGGCACCCGGGTAGTGCAAGAGAGCAGATCCAAGAGGAGGTCTTATATGAATTGGTATCGAATAATAAACTTGGTTAAATCTCGCAGAAAATTGTTGTACTATCTCCCCTGGCAATCTTTTCAGCTGGTTATACTCTTCTATAATCAAGAAATGGTTCTGTCTAACCACCCACCTATCAAGGAAAACTTTCACGAACTGCTGGAAATCTGAGATTCTCGCATCAGGTAGGGTTTTGAACCAACTCTTGACTTTGCCTTGCAACGAAAGAGCAAAAAGCCTAATATTGACATCTTCTTCATCAACTTCAAAAAGGTCAAGAAAAGACTCAAAATTTAGAACATGTCTCTCAGCAGTGATGTTGTCGCGTTCACCATCAAATCTTGGTAGATATAGGTCATGATTTTTAGGGAAAGCATGGAATATAGGAGGTAAAATTAGAGGCTTGTATCAATCTGGAATTTTATAAGGTGTAGGATTATGTACAGAAGCTGTAGAATCAGTCTTGGTCTCTTGATGTTCATCAGTTTGAAGACGATCATCACAAGATTTAGAAAAAGGGTCTTGATCAAGCTTAAAGGCATGCAAATCTTTGGTATTCACAATCTTCAAAGGGAAGGAATCAAATGCAAGCTGAGGATCTTTTCTCAAATACAATATACTTTGCAAAGCCTTCTTGACATTCTCGGGAAAAGAGAAGAAATAATTTACAACAAAGAACAAAATGTCTTGGATGAAATTCCAACTTGAATACCTGATCTTTCCATATTGTCCTTTCATGTTTTTGCTGGTCAGGTGCATCCTCCAATGGAGTCTTTGGATTTGATCTCGAAAATGATTTGGAATCGCCAGGTGAATGATTTCAGCCTTGCTGTGTCTGATCGTTTTCCACCATCAACAATTAGATCTGAACTTGATACATGTTACTGGGGCAATTTGCAAGTCAGATGTTCAGCTTATAAGACTAGACTGGAGATTGACTGAAGCAACTTTTATCTACTTTCGCTAATGCAAAGCAAGAGCGTTTCGAAGGCTACCTAGCTAACTTCAGGCTCCGTTTGTAGTCTATAAAACAAAGAACACTAACAAACAAATAAACTTTTCTTCCCCAGTATGGTCGCCACTATGTTAGTTCCTAGATTTACCTCAGGCTGAAAAGGTAGGATCCAGGGCCAACATCAAACCACACTCAGCCTGGTAGCTAGCCCTACCAGGTCAGGAGAGGGCTCTCTCGGGGTCAATCTCAGCAAATAATGATCTATGGGGCTTGAGATGACTGAAATATCTTATGATTTTAGGCTAGGTATGAAGTGCAAGGATTTGATTTGATTTTTGGAATCAAGGGAAAGGCAAATTTGGGTCCAGGGATGAAAACCAATTTTGTAGAGTTCTGATTGGGGCAGGAAAGGAAATCGTTTTGATGCTTTGATTTGTAAAGATGGAGGGTTCAGACTGGTGAGAAGCTGAAGAGGGCAAGAGGGTATCAAGAATCCTCTTCAAATTGAAGAAAACATTGAAAATTAAACAAAACTGAAAGGCAGAGCACAACAAGCTAATGAATTCTACCTTTGTCACTCATTTGTTTAATTTCAGAAGCAAAAGAGAAAGGAAATGGTACACACAAATATCAGTGAACTTACAAATTACATAGAAAAGAACACCATCAAAACACAGAGCCACAGGGATCCCAAAAAGTGCTGCAAACTCTGGTCTTTCCTTTACCAAAAATGCAGAAATCAAATGTACAATGGAGTGCCAAGCAATCCCAAGTGTCCAACCATGCTAATGACTGAAAAAAACATAATATAGACAAACATAGCTCATCCTTGCCTCTAGGGGTTGAGCTCACAATTTTAGGAGCTGATCCAACTGATTCTAAACTGAGCACTAGAAACTAGGCAAGATAACAACATGCCTCTAAAAGCAAGGGAACTGATTCATTCAGTTTCAAACAACCTCTAAACTGATGAATCTACCTCTACAAGTGAAAATCCAACATTTTTACATCATGATCCATCAATGTTTATCAAATTACATCATAAACTTTCCATTAGGAAAGTAAAAAAGTGAAACTAGTCAAAACTAGGCGAAATTCTGAGCTGCGGAGTGAAAAATAGGCCAAATTTCCCTATGTGCCGCGCCTGAAATATGTATGCGTAGCACAACTTTGAGGCTGATTTTGAGGGCCTTTCTGAAGTCCAAAGTGAGCTCATGATAGCTCGTTGGAAATCCCTACCCATCTACTTTCCAACCCAAGTGGAATTTCTGGATTTGGTGTCCATTTTCCCCTCCAAAAATCCAATCTCCCAAGACTGCTTCCTGTGGGTGCAAAAGGTGGCAGAAAGGTCATTTTTTGTGTGTTTTTGACCCTTTAGGCATCCCAGAACTTGATGAAATCCTTAGGTAGTTCATGAGCATGCATAACTTTTCATAACAAATCCAAAAATGCAATTTTTTCCTCCAAAGGATCTCCCAATTATAAGTGCACGCCAAGTGGCGCTATGCGTTGGGCAAGAAAATCTGTTTTGAAGCCAAAAAAATTCAAAATTGACAAAATTTTCTCCAAATTTGCTGAAATTTGGACTGAAGGTCCATCATCAAGTATCATGCTCAGCCAAAGAAGCTTCGGCCAAGATTCAGAGCCTATTATGCCTTTTGTGTCGTTTTAGTGCCCTCCTTAATTTTGCCTTTAAATTTTTTATTCTTGCCTTCCAAACTTTATTCCTTGCATGTAATGAAAAGCCATGTGTCTCAACAATGCCTTGTCCTTGTCAGCCTTTTCCAGCAATCTCTCTAAGTGGATGTTGGCTCTTTCAAGCCAAGACTCCCGATGCTTGCTAATGTGTGAGGTTTCTTGATGAGATTTATGGTGATTAGGTTTTTGCTGCCAAAGGTATGTTTGTATGAGGGGTTGTGGAGGGAATGTGGAAGAACTGTGTATGAGAGGTTGGGTAGATTGTTTGTAGGGATTTTGAGGGAATGAGGGGGTTTTAGGGAATGATATTTAGATTTTGGGAAAACAATTAGGGTTTAGGGAATTTTGTGGTTTGGGAAAAATAGGATTGGGGATAGGGATATATGATTTTGTTTTGGGATTATGGGAATTAGGTAATAGGGGAAGAAACTAGGAAAATGAGTGAGGGAGTGGCAAGGTAAGGGAATGAATTGGCAGCCAAACAACAGTGCAAACCCTAGGTATTGTTTCCTTTGAGAGATACAAGAGGTAGGGTTTGATTCATCTTTACACGATCACCATAAACCTTAAAGAAAACTCCCCCACTAGCAATGAAGAGATGGTGACTTACTTGCACATTTGAAGATTTAAGAAATTTTGGAAACTTGAGAGATTTTAGGATAAAATTGGGCTTGGCAGCTCTATGTGCCATGCCTTCTCTATGTGCCGCGCCAGTGTAAATTTGCACTGGAAATTGTAGCCCAATGCGCTGCGCCACCTGCCCAATGCGTCGCGCTTTTTCCAGGAGACTTTTGGAGGCCTTCCCGGTGTCAAAATTGGGCACGGGATAGCTCGTTGGAAAGCTCATTGAGTCTACCTTCCATCCCAACTAGAATTTTTCAATTTCGAGTTAATTTTCTCTATCAAAAATCAAATCTCCCAAGACTGGTCAAAATGTGCCAAATGAGGCTGCCTAAAGGTAGAGTTCTGTTACAGTCAACTTTTGAAGGTCTTCCTCAACTCCAAATTGAGTTCATGATAGCTCATTAGAAATATCTTTGTGTCTAGTTATCATTTGACTCATCAAGCAAGTCATTTGGCCAACCAAGCTAGGAGAAAACTTGATTTTCCCAAGGTCACTTCAGAGGTGCATCAATTCTCCTGAGGCAACTGTATTTTTGACATTTCTCTAAAACCATGACACCTGTGTAAAACGTGAAGGAGGTTTTTCTTCCTTGGCCTATTTTGGACAAAAAAATCTCTCAAGTTTCCAAAATTCATCTTTTATTTCTCAGAAACATCATTTGAGTAAAACCTATCCCGATGTGTGGAACAGGGGATTTGTTGAAATGAAGCGAAATGAAGGGGATAAGGAGCTTCTAAATTCTTGAGAAAATTTTTGGAAGTAGGGAGGGATGTTAGGAAGTAGGGGAAAGTGGAATTTCAAAGATTGAGTGAGGGGAAGGGGTCCAAAATGGCAAAACACAGGTCTAACCTAGAAAATAGCCAAGTTGTAGCAAGAAACTAGGGTTTGCGGAAAAAAGAGGAATTTGGGGGATCTCAGTGATGGTAAGTGTTTAATAAGGTACATTAAGGATAGGGGAAGGTGTATGAACATCAGGATACACGTTTTGCTGATGATTTGACCATCCAAGAGAAATTACCCTCAAAACCCTAGGAGAGGGAAATGAACCTTACCTAGGCGCAACTGAAGCGTGAACAAGGTGTAAAATGACCCAGTGGAACTTGACATGATGATGAAAACCCTCTGAATGATGGTACACTTAGCTAAATGGTGACATGGACTGAAATTTGGACAACTTTGAAAGGATTAAAAGCAAACCCTAGACCTAATACCTAATGACCAAATTTTGTTTGAAGACTTACTGAAATGACAAAATTTGACCTTGACACTTTAAAATCATTTTGTAAGAGCATGTTTGATCACTGGAGGAAGGCTGCAAAGACTGACACTAACAAAGTGTGTCCTGTCATTCGAGCAATGGACAACACATGCCCATATTACAGTATTGTGTGAACATAGAACATTGTATGTTTCCGTTTCTTGGAAAGGTGCGGAAGAAGGGTATGTTATCTAATTGCACGCAGAAAAAGTAATCGAGTAGTTTTAATGGAATAATTCCAAGACATTGGCATCTTTCTTGTGAACTTTGAAGGATGTGCCTATTTGGAAGGTATTTAATGCAAACATTTAATATTCGTGATTTAAAGGTGTAAATATCTAAGAACTGCAATCATTTAGTTTCCCCAGTTTAAAGGTGGAAAGATTTCAGAGCCGGAAAAGGTGAATCAAGAAACTGGAAGATTTTTATAGTTAAATAAACCCTGTATGGATAGATGGCATACGCTCAGATCAGTACCTTACAAGTGTTTGTCTTTCCAGTAATTTCTTGCCATTTAATTTATATTTTGGATTTTCAATGGAACAGTCACGCTAAGATCTTTTTGGTTTCTTGCTGGAGGACAAATCTGCCTACACCCTGAAAAGAGAACGTGAGTGACTTTAAGTGACTTCATATCACGTGACTTTAAGTGACTTCATAAAGTGGCAATAAATAGTTTAATGGCAAATATGTAAAGGCTTTTCTAAAGATCCATCATAATTTTTTATGGAGGAATAAGAGTGGTATGTAATAATGAGGGTATGTTTTAATATTTTGGAGTGATAAGGTTTTTTTTTGGAGTGAGAAGTGATTTTTAAACATTTTGGAGAGATAAGGTTATGAAAGTTTTTTTTTTTTTTTTTTTGTAATCATGATAAAGTTATTGGAGTCATAAGATGTATATTTTGTATTTGGAGTGATAAGTGAATTTCTTTGAGAGAAATTCTTTTTTGTAGTCCAAAGTAATATTTTACTTTGAGAGAGTTTTTGAGAGTGGTTGAGTGAGTGCAGGTAGTTTTTGAAGACAATTTGACGCCAAGGAGTTCTCATTCTGTACTTGAGATGCCTCACTGAAGACATTGTCATGGGGATCATAGGTACACTTTGTGTCGTGAATGTGCTTGCATGATTTGAGTCGAATTTGTAAAACACTCTCTTTATTATGCTTAAACAAAACAACTACATGCACATAAGAAAGCTTACATATCCAAGTCATCGATCAAGCTCCTGAAATCAAAGCTCCCATAATCAATTAAGTTCGTAAGCACAAAGCATCACATCATTGACTTGATAAAAGTAATATTCTGCAACAACATTTCACAACAGCTAATTCATGCCATCAAGTTAAGGATGCTACAAAATCAAGCATTTCAAGCCAAGATGACATCAACATCATCAACACTTTTTGTATCACTTGCAGATAAACATTTTTTAACTGAATTGTACGGGTGCATTCTCGGTTGTAACCAACACCCTAATTTGAATTGTTAAGGTGAATACATTAAGTCAAGTAAGTCTTCAACTGAGTCATCAAGATTGAACTTGTTATTTGTATCTTGGGTGCATTTTCGATAGTGTTCGACACCCTTTCCTTTTTTTAACAAATCATCACATTCAGTGAGTACATTCAAGAAATCACAAGTGTCAGTAATCAATCAAACAGGTTCAAGTGAGCGTGTCAAAATCAAGTGCAAGGCACGACATCTACAACAAATGAGCCAGTGTGAAGTTGATTGAAGCATTCACAAAGTGTCAGTGAAGCATTCAAGCAGAGCAATCGTCTTCAAGCGAGCGTGCAACAATAAATCAAACATCAAGCAAGCGAATTCTACAAATCCACAAGTATTAAAAGCAAGTGAGTGTGAGTTCCAACAAGTTCACATGGCGAAAAGCATTCAGTTATTAAAGATTCTTAACAATTTGATCCTCTCAACTTGCTGAAGCCATGGTGCAAATAAGTAGATCAACTCTTGTTGATATTTCAATGAATCTACAACATTCACATGAAACAATTGAGTTCCTTCAACTGGAGTCGCAACTGCAGAGAAATGAGTTGCAAGAGAAGTGTGTTGCTTCCAAGTCTTTGACCAATCCAGAGACAGCTGATCATTCGACTTCATTCATTCAACCAGCTTCAAGTGTTGAAGTTATTCTAGTTCAACTTTCTTCCAAACCCATCATCAAGCCATGGGAATAAATTCAAAGTAATCGAAATCGACGCTGCTTAGGCAAAGATAAGGACAACTTACATATCCCTGATTATTCAAAGCCCATTCAGTTCGTCAGTGTCGGATCACTTGATAAAATCACCTTAGCAAGTTCTCAACAACTAGCAGACCGACGTCAATGCACACAAACTGAAGTTGCAGACAAAAATAAATGCACACAAACTCAAGTTCCAGACAAACCGAAATGTTATCATTGTCAAAGAACCGGTCATCTGGAAGATTAGTGTTTTGATATCCATCCTTGTCACCATTGTGGCAAGTCAAATCATACATCAGAGAAATGTTGCAACCAATGACATTCAGCTAGATTGAAGATAAATTATTCATCGATTGATCCCTGGGAATGGTCATCCATTGCCAAAAGATTGTACAAGTTTTACAATTGGATTCACTCACACATATTGCAGCCAACGGTTAAATGAATATGGTACTCTCGTGCAGTTGGATGGGGGAGTACAACAGTGAAACTCTCCTACACCTGAAGTGGGGAGTTCAGAGTTCAAATATAATTTGGAGAAGATTGCCTCTCCTTTCAGCTGACAAAGGGGAGAAAATGTCAATGAATTTGACAAGTGGTTGTTAGACTGAAAGTCTCGACAACATCAGTGAAGCAGCTAGTGGGAATCTTCATCAGCCAGTGGGTGATCATGCAACCTATTCTGATAGTTTTCCAGTTCTTCATCTAAATCTGAGGCACAGGAACTATCCCTATCCCACACAATTTGTCCATCAGTTGTAGGATTGATCCAATCCTCATTGCACATTATTATCTTGTATATCTGATCGATATCATCGTCACTTTCTATATAGTCACACACAGGTTTAGTGTAACACATTCCTTCTACAGGGTCTAATGGCACTACGACCCTGAGTGGCTTCTTATCAAATGACATCTTCCGCTTCTTCAAGTTAATTAATCCGTTCATATCGATAGCCTAGTCAATTCCTAAGAGCGCAGGGCATGGGTTACTATCATTCACTATCTTAATGACTTCGAAGTCAGCCAACACACTCACACCCTCAATGTCCACTGTTACACCATATAAGCACCCCATTAGGATAATATTCTATTGATTTTCCATGCACAACTGAATAGGAGACCACTTCATCACATGTCTCACCATCCTTTCCCATGTCTCGTTAGGCGAGACATTCGCATCAAACCCTAGATCCAAGATCACCTGCTCCATTTCATATTCACCTATCTTTGCGGTTAACCCCATCTCGCACCCAGTTCATGCCTTATGCTTACCAATCTTTCTAACTGTGTGTTGTTCCGTAGGAATCTTTTCCTTATTGGTGCACTTGTCTATTAATTCTTGCAATCCTTCAATGACTTTCTGATCACGAAGAAGCTTCATACAAGTCTTCAAAAAGGTAGCTAAGATTGAAGGATCCACTTCTTGCATCATATTAGTCTCTAACAATTTCTTGTGGCTTCCTGAGGTGGAGGCCTCAACGAAGTTCTTATTTGCTTCCAAGAATGTCTCTTTAGCACAACTTATGTCAAAGTCGACTTCCTTCTTAGTAGCCTTGCGTACCTATCCCTCTTCCTTAGGATGCTTACCTTTATTTGCGCCATTTTTTATACCACTTCTCAGCACGATATTTATGTTCTGATCCTCTTCACAGGGCTCAACCCTCATCATCTGAATGTTTTGTGTAGGTTGTTGGGGTTGCGCCTTCTTCTCTTGCATTTTTTCCATGAGGACTGGAGATTCCTCCATGAAATGATCAAACTATTAACAATACTAACATGAGGGATGTGTGGGATTTGGAAAATCACACAAGAAGTGTCCTGATTCGCCACAGTTATAGAAGATCACCTACCCATGCCCTCTCCCTAGTCCAACACCTCTTCCTCTTCCTCTGCCTTGGAATCCCCAACGCGCTGCTCCCGTGCCTTGATCCTGAGGTCGTCTTTATGCTTGCATTCTATAGGTAGGGGTTTTATCCATCATCAACTCCTAACTTCTACAATGGCACTCATCATGCCCTATAGACTTATAGAAATTGCACAATAACTACTGAGGGATCTGTACAAACTTCTAGAATAGATGGCAGTTATCAGTAGCATGTTGTTCTATAACCTGATAAATAGCACAGCTCCCGCACTCGTCCCAATATTAGTCTCTGGTTTCAAGGGTACATTCCCTCCCCCTATAATATAATTGTTAAAGACTGGGCAATGATCCTTATCATGTCCATGGCTTTTACATTTTAGACACCAGACCTCAGCACACACCTCCGGTTGAGCTTCCCTTCCTTTCTTCAAGGTCTGCAACTCCAAGTGCAAGCTCTCCAGCTATGAATGAATTTGTTGCACTCCAAGGTTCATATATAGAATAGTTGAGGCGTGCAGCCTCATCACAATCTCCAAGTATTTTGCTTGTGTTGCTATCTTCTGCTCTGATAGAGGTATTATTAAATGCAGAAAAAGCGATGTTATAAACCAGTTGCGATGCTGGGTATTTGAAATTTGCATATTAGCCCGCCTGATCTAGCACTTCAACCTTTGATCAAAGTCCCAAGGTGTCTCATAAACTCGCATTCAGAGCTTCTAAAAGCCAATTACTGACTTCGCCTCTAACTTACGCCTACTGAATTCTTTGTTTAAAGCTAGTTGGGTATCTTCCAGCGATACGTTGGGGTTATTAGTGCAATAATTGATATACCATGTTAATGCGTGGTCCTATAAGGTTATAACCAACTGTTTTTTCTTAATATTGTCATCGGTAATTTATTGTGTTGTCCACACAGCTCCTACAATAAACCAAAATTGTTTTCGATCTGCATCCCTTGTTCCTTTAAAAATCAACATGTTCATTGTGTTTGCCATGTTGAATGGTGGAAGTGGAGGTGGTGGAGGTGAAGGAGTAGGTGTATGAGGTGGAGGTAGAGGCATAAGTAGAGTCGATGGATGAGATATCCTCCGAATAACCTAAGTTATTAAATGAATTGCACTTCGCAGCATAGTTAGCATCGTCCCTTCGTCGTCGCTTAAAGGTGGTTCAATGATAGGACTATATTCTGGGTTAGATCCTTCATTTCTTCTAAAGAATCCCCCAATTCGCGTAGCCCTAAACATCAAGGTAACTGCATAACCCTCTTTTCATGTAACAACATTTTAATCCAAGTCTTCAGTGAGTTAAAATACTTAACTCATGGTCCTTTAAAGATCCTTCGCTCT
Source organism: Pinus tabuliformis (assembly GCA_031772625.1). Taxonomy (NCBI): domain Eukaryota; kingdom Viridiplantae; phylum Streptophyta; class Pinopsida; order Pinales; family Pinaceae; genus Pinus; species Pinus tabuliformis. Next base: position 753,852,718 of record CM062812.1, read on the forward strand.
ATTTCGCTATAGCTAATATTCATGTCAATCATTAAATAAGTCACAAAACTTCCAAACTTGCGATCAACCCAATGATCTATAGCCGGCATGATATTGCTTTCGAATGCTTCCAAACGTCCCACCAATTTGGGAGTTAACACTATAGGGCCTTTGAGCCTCCACGTCCCTTGACTATCAACTAATTTAGAAAACCACTCATATAGTCCTTCAGGGAAGAAGCAGAAGAATGTTTTGGTCTCTTCCATGTACAAAAATATCTGCATCCACTACTCCTTGGATAATTTACTGCTCATGTTCTCTCGAGTCACAAACGCGTGCGATTTTTGATCAACCCACTTATCAAGTTCTTTCTTCATTAGAAACCATTTACCACGCATCTCTTAGACATATCTCAATCCCCGCAATGGAACCATTTGTTGGCTTAAGGGGGCTTGACCCAGGTTTAGAGTTTTTCACGCTAACCAACAAAACCATCAACTGTTGGCCCTTTTGGCAACAACCTACATAGCGCAGGTTGCAGTCTCACCCAAAGTAGTATTGGGGGATGCTAGAACCAAGTTTTTGCATCCAACGATATGAAATAAGCGGTTTCTAAGTCTGCACAGCTTCAGACCTGCCGTCATGCAGATCAGTATTTTCCTAGGGCTCATCACTTTAACTAATGTAAAATGGCTTCTAGACCTTCACAAAGGTCCATGATCAGTCTTTGCGGACCCTGTTATCACTCAGGTTGTCCCTTGGCTCCTCAAGGGATACGGCTCAGGTAACCACAAACCAATCTTTGGATTGCAGGTCCTAGCCTACCTGCAATCAGAGAGGGCTCTCTCTTTAAAATTTAGCTTTGTTTTGATATGATTTTAGGCTAGTTATGGTGTACATGGGTTTTGTTTTAAGTTTGGTGGGATGGATGATGTTTTTCAAACAGAGTTGGCATAAAAAGTCAGAAGTTCAGACCATTGGGCATGGAGTCAAGGATTATGGGATGCTGGTGTGTTTTCTTTGGCAAAGAAGGGATTACAGGGCAAGATAGCTAAACAAGGAACAACTTCAAGCTGGAATAAGGATGAAATGGAGGTCAGGGAATGAAAGGCAACTAAGTAACTTTCATTATGCTAACAGAGGGAAGGTGAGTGAACATTATATAGGAGCAATCAAGGATTCCTAAATAGCATTCATATATGAAAGAATTAGTGTAAATATGAGCAATGAAGTATTCATATTTAGGCCTAATTCTGAGGAAAACATAGAGAAATCACAGAAATTGAGCACAGAGTACAACTAAGTAACATCTGAGCTATTCTTCTTTCCTGCAATCTAGAGCATGATACATAGATGATAGACTAAACATAGAAACTGAAAGACAAGTGAGAAAGACTTATTGATCCATGAAGAAGCACGAGAATTCTGTAATTTGCTCTTCAGCCATCAAATCCACAACCAGACATTTCATAAGCAATGCATTCCAGCAATCTTTGTTCATAAAATTTCTCAAAATATACAGCGCAAGTCTAGAATGAGTTTTTCAACTAACAATCAACCAACCAACCCTTAATACATTGCTTAGGGTGGTATATATAGGAAAAATATCTACAAAACAGATCTGAGGGAAGATCTGGGGAAATAACTCTGATTAACCTAACTTATCCTGAAATAAATGTAAGAAATATCTATCTAAGCTGCGCTGGAGGCAGCAGCATTCAAAATGAGGCTTTGAGGTGTCCTTTTGGCTCTGTGCTGTTCATTTGGCCATAACTGTGCTTTGGGCTTTGATCCGCTGCTCTCAGGTGGCTTTATGCACATTAAACTCTGATCTGATGAGCTTTAAATGGGCCTTTACTGCTTCTTTGACTTGGATGGAGGCCTCTTTATTGTCTATCTGCCTTGGAAATAAAGATTTCCACTGAAAAACATTAACTGATATTCTCTGCCGCAACTCTGATACACTTTAACTTGAATCGGGCCACTTTCCTCCCACTGATACATTTAAAACCGTCAAATCACCCCTTTTCTGCTATTTTAAGGCAAAAATAGCTACTGCAATGCTTTCCATGGCCTTTAGAGGAGTATCGGCGCTTGGCCAATCAAAATATCATCAAAAATGAAGAAATACTGCAAAAATGGCGGAGGAATGCTCACTGATGGCTTGTGCTAGGCCGTGCTTGTTGTCCGGAGCAAATCTGGGCTTTGGAGAGATAAAAAATGGTTGAAAAATGCATGCTTCCTTTGAACTAGAGCGCACACAGGCACAGATATGAATAATATAAAAATAGCCCTTTTTTCCTTTGTAAGGAAAAAGACCACTTTCTACGTGAAAATCATGAAAAACATAGGCGGGAGCGATACTGTAGCTAAAATTAGATCTGGGTCGTTGGATCGTGCGGAGGCAGATCCAACGGTTGCGATTGAATCACAATATCGCTATCGGTGGGGATCGGGGGACGGGGGCTTTTATATATGTGCGACCTCCGATATAGCGATCGCCGATATCGCTATCGACGATTGGCTATCGGGGGCAGAGGCTTTATATTATGCGATGGAGCGATGCGATATAATCTGGGCCATTGATCTTAGGTCAGATCGGACGGCTGCCGCGCGATCGCAATATCGCGTCGGCGGAGGTCCATGGGTGCGGGGCTTATATATAATTGCGATGCGATATGCAATATAACATGTATTTTGCGGTAAAACGGGGAATGCAGGTTTTAACGATAAAACCTATGTTTTATGAAAAACTTAGGTTTAAACGATAAAAGGGGTTTTAACGATAGAAATGGATATATGCGGGTATATGGAATATGCGATATGAAGGGCTCCCGATAGCGATATCGCTTCGGATGCGATAGCGATATCACATCGGAGCATGAGGAATGGGGGCATATATATATGGGGCCAATACTGTTGCCACCTCCGACAGCGATATCGCGTCGAAGGGGGGGAATTCCATCGGAGGAGGGTTTTATATAAAGGAAAAGGGTTTTTATGCAATGGAAGAAGTCCAAATGCATTTGGAAGATGGTTAAGGAGGAAAATGAGGGTTCTTACTAAGTTTCAAGTAAACTTAGTAATTCCCAAGGCAATATTTATGGTTATATTTCAGCCAAAGGAGGGGATATGTATATAAAGGGCATATTTAACATATTTTTAATAGGGGAAGGGGAAATAAAAAGGGATTTATATAATAGAGTTAGGAATTAATATGGACTTTGTGAAGAAAGCGCTAAGTATAGAAATCTTAGGCTATCAAGGGGAATCAGGACTTTATAGAAGAAATATAAGCACTCCTAAGTAAAGCAGATCTTTACTTAGGCAAATGTTATGGAATATGATGAATTTTTGAGATATTAAGTAGATCTTAACATCTTTTTGGGGGAATTAGTGAATGATTTTGGGAAAAGGAAGGAAGGGAAGTTAGTCATGCCTCGCTTGAGCTGCTTCAAGGGAAAATTTCCTTGCACTTGTGATCTGAAGTAGATTAGCACTTTGAAATACAAAATTGATCACAATTCATCATTCTGCAACCTCAAAACTGCCTACCCAGCCTACTTACCTAGCATTTTGTCTTCTTTTTGTTTGGGTGCACTTGAACTAGCAAACCCAGCTTTTCAACTTTTCTTATGGCTATCCTCCTATCTAAATCTACCCTTATTTCTTCCAGGGGCTCAGATTAAGCTGTTGAGCACCCTTGATTCTCTACCTAGCTAATAATATGCCAAGATTAAACAGTTTGGTCAGATCTTTATTCTCTATCTCTACAACAAGGAATTTAAACCTGGGGAAGCCAAGATTAAGCTGTTTGGCCTTACCTTAACTATGAAATCTTTCAAAAATGGAACTTTACATCAAAATGGAACATAGTAGTGGCATTTGAGTTTGCACACTTTCCTGGCCTCTTGTTTGGGGTTCATTTCATTTATTTTTCTCTTTGGCCAATTCTTCTTTTTTCCCTTTGATTATTCTTTTAGGGCATACCCTCTTTACATTTTTTAAATTTTCTGAGTTTTCTTGGAAATATGGAACTTTTGCAGCATGAAAAAGATGACATATTTGGCATTTTAAACAGTCAATCATGAAATATGAAAACCTATTGCAATAGGAGGCTAACAGTGGCTCCACTTGGGGATGGCTTTTCCAGATGAAAAGCCAAGAACAGCAGGTCAGAATGCCTTGATCTTCAATTGTTGCTGTAAACTGAAATTCTCCTTTGCTGGCTGCTATATGATCTGCCTTCTTGTAAGCTGTTATGCAGTATCACTTTTGAGCTGTATTGCAGAAAAGTTACAGCTCTGCTTCTTGCCTTTTGGGTGCTTGTAAATATATTTAAATCTGCCTGAGCACTTGCTTTTTGAGATAAATTCAAAACATAGATCAAATGGTGCATTTGCTTTGATCCTTCCTTCAAAATTTGCTGCGTTATTCCCTTATCCGACTGCTGTAAATAGACATGCTGAAAATACAAATATTAATGTACAAATATAGAGCTGAGCTATATACATCAAAAGGGATCATGATAGTGCTTTAGCATTCGGCCATTGACAGGGCCTACTTCAGCTGTACTGCCATCCAAACTCTTCAGAAAATATGTGTTGTTGCCTTGCATAGCATGAATAATAAAGGGGCCTTTCCAAAGGAAATCAAACTTGCCATGCTTTCCTTTGTCCTCTCTTCTTGAGTCCCATCTTAGTACTTTGTTGCCTATGTAGAAATCTTCGGCCTTCGGCCTTTGTCCTTTTATCAAACATTTTCTTCAGTTTCTCTTGTAAAACTTGAGCTCTCTGATATACTTCTTCTCTTGTCTACTGTAAATGAATGGTTTGATTTATCCTCCTTTGGATATCATTAGGCTCAGCTTGTATCTCTTGCAGTAATTTGATAACAAGGATTCCCAAAGATGAAGGGAACTTTGCCTCCATGCCATAGACTAACTCATATGGGCTTGTCCCAATGGATCTCTTGGTTGTCAATCTATCTGCCCATAGGGCATTCACAAGCTTCTTGTGCCAATTCTTTTTGTTCTCCTCCAAGACTTTCTTGATGATGTTGATGAGGCTTTTATTGGATGACTCGACTAGGCCATTACCTTGAGGATAATAGGGCTTGGAGTGGCCTAAGGAAATGTGGTATTTGTGGCAAAAACTGATCATTTTCTTGGATTTAAAGGCAGCAGCGTTGTCTGTGATGATTTTTTCGGGACAACCAAATCTGGACAGAATGTTGGTTTCAAGGAATTGGATAATGGTTGAGTCATTGGCTTGCCTACAAGGGATGGCCTCAATCCACTTGGTAAAGTAATCTGTGGCTGTTAAAATCCATTTATGCTGGCCTGAGGATGATGGGTGGATATCACCAATGAAGTCTAAACCCCAATGTTGGAAAGGTTTCTCAGTTGAAAAGGGTTTAAGGGGCAAGGGCAACAGCTTTCTTTTGCCTTCAAAGATCTGGCATTTATGGCAAGACATCACAAATTTTTTCACATCAGCAAACAGAGAGGGACAATAAAAACCAGCCCTTAGTATCTTATCAGCAGTAGACTTCCAATATAAGTTCCCTCCACAGTCCCCTGCATGAAATTCTTTCATAACATTGTCAGTTTCATTCAAAGTTAGACAATTAAGCAATATTCCTTCATGATTTTTCCAAAATAGGGCACTATCTAAGACACAAAACTTTGATGCTTTCATTTTTAAAAATCTCTTTTTGGTTCTGGACAACCCTGGAGGAGCATGCAGGTTTAACAATATAAAACAAATATCAGCATACAAAGGTGATTGCAATAAGGCCTGACTGATCTGTGGAGTTGCCAACTCCTGTTCGTTGTCCAGTTCATTTATGTCTAGGGCTTGAAAATTGGTTTCGGAAATTAGTTTGGCTAAACCTTGTCCTTTTATCAGTTTAGTGGGCTTTATCTCAATGTCATATTCAAGGATATTGGCAATCCATTTGCCTCTTTTCCCCTCAATTCCTTCTTGAGTTAGGATGTCTTTTACAACAACATTTGGAACATATGCTATCACATGGGAGTATAAAATGTAAACTCTGAAATCTTTGATGGCCTTAACAAGGGCATATGCTTGTTTCTCCATGATTTGATACTTTAAGGGCGCATCCCTAAGGGCTTTGCTGAAGAAAGCAATGGGCTTCTCATTTCCCTGGTCATCTTTCTGTAATAGGACAGCAACAATGGTGTGTTGAGAAGCAAAGGAAAAAATGATGAAATCTTTATCAAAATTTGGGGCTAGTGAGGACAGGTGTTTCTATTAAGGCTGTTTTTATGCCCTCAAAGGCTTGCTTGGCCTCTAAAGACCATTTAACTTTAGAATCTTTCTTGAGCATATTGTTTAACAATCTTATGAGCTCGGCCAAGTTTGGGATAAATCTTCTTAGGAAATTGATCTTTCCTAAAAAAGCTTGCAGTTCTTTTATGTTTCTTGGATAAGGGACTTGAAGAATGGCTTGAATTCGGTCTGGATCAATCCTAATACCATCTTTTGAAATGATATGGCCTAGCAATTTGCCTTCCTCTAGACCAAACAGGGATTTCTTTGGATTTAAAGATATGCCATATTTTCTGCAAGTTAGGAATACTTGCCTTAGATGTTTTAGATGTTCTTGGTCTGATTTTGAAAATGGGGTAAGATCATCAAGGTAGACTACTAAGAAATCATGGATTTCTTTAGCAAAGGCTATATCCATGGCTCTTTGAAAAGTGGCCCCTGCATTTTTGAGTCTCAAAGGCATTTTGACATATTTAAAGGTTCCCCACGGTGTTGTGAATGTTGTTTTATCCTGATTATCCGGGGGAACTTGTATCTGATTAAATCCTGAAAAGCCATCAAGCAATGAAATCCTAGAAGACCCCACAACCCTTTGTAAAATATGGTCCATCTTGGGTAAAGGGTAGTGGTCTTTGAGAGAGGCTTGGTTCAAATTTCGTAAGTCAACACACAATCTAATCTCACATGTTTTCTTCCTTGTGGGCACTAAGTTGGATACCCATTCTGAAAATCTGACTGGTGCTATAATTCCAGCTTCAAACATTCTCTTTACTTCTTTCTCAATCAAGGAGAGAAGCACAGGATTGATTCTCCTTAATTTTTGTTTGAAAGGCTTTTGATTTGGTTTCAAAGGAATGGTATGTTGAATGACTGAAGTATCATAGGACTTAAGGTCCTCATAACTCCAGGCGAAAACATCTTGGAACTCTTTAAACAAGTCAACATATTTTGGCTTTTGATCAGCAGGCAAAGACTTGGACAATTTTATCATTTTGGGGCTTTCTGTGGTCCCAATATTGCAGTCTTCAATAGCAGCATTTAAGGGTTGCATCTTTGGCTTTTTGGGGATATCATTTGAATCAAATATGTCTTCTAAGGGAGTCAAGCCTGTGGGCAGGAAATTGTCTTTCAGTTGAATAATTTCAGTCTCTGCCTCAGCTATTTCATCCAAATTCATTTGTTTCAGCTCTTGTATATTCTTGTCATCAAAAATGGTTGGGCGCAGCATTTGATTTGCTGCTTCAGCTGTTATAGTCTGCTCATTTTGGCTCATTTGCTGTTGTGGGTCATCCATAGCATCAATGTTTAAACTCGAAAATTCTTCTTGTAAGGTGAGGAAATTGTTGATCTTTGCATCATTTTCAAAGACTTTCCAGTCTTTGACATTGTTTGGGACTGCAGGACTATGTTTGATTTCAGTTGTAAAATGGTGATTGGGCTCAAAAGGCAGCTTGCATGTGCTGGCAAAAGTTGCTAGGCTGTGTGCATGTAAGTTATGGCTTCTTGATATTTTGGTAATTTGGGATTCTGTGAAGGTATTGAGTATTTCAGTGGCTGCTCTTCTATAGGCTCTCAACCTATTATCATTTGTGACAAAATTTCCTTTCATTTGCTATATAATCAGGTCAGAGTCTCCTAGAATTGAAATTTTTGTTGCTCCTAGATCTTTGATCAGTTTAAGGCCTAAAAGGAGGGCTTCATACTCTTCCATGTTGTTGGTACATCTGAAATTTAATCTATAGGCATGACCCTCTGCATGGTTGTTTTGTCTATTGTGAATCCATACTCCTGCCCCTGCTCCTAGTTTGTTTACCGAACCATCAAACTCTAAATACCACAGGATTTCATGCTTGTGGTCAGTATTGGGAGTTGTAATCATTTTTGGAGTGGGCAGATTTGAATTTTCTGTTTCAAGTAGTGTGTCTTGTGTGCTGGTTGCATCAATTGTTTCAACAGCTCCTAGGTTTTGGGCAACAGATTCTTCATTTATGCAGATTTCTTGCTCTAAAGCCAAAGGTTTATGATCAGTTGGAGGGCAACTATCATCATTAAACAAGAGAAATGATCCGGATCTTGGGAGGAGGCCCCCAAGATCTAAAAGATTGAAATGGATCTTGGGAGGAGAGACCCCCAAGATCTGAAAACTTGCATTGCCAGAAGAAAAATAGGAGAATGCCCAATAAACAAAACCACAAAGAAACTTTTTTGTTAAAACCAATAATAACTCTAAAGGCTACATTGTGGCGGACAATCTGTCCTTTTACAAAATGTGACTTGTTACTTATAGTATTTTTCAGTTACAATACCACGGGTCAATTCCATGGGTGAATGAATACCATGGGTGGATTTTACAATACCACGGGTAGATGCCATTTACAATACCATGGGTAAATTCCATGGGTGAATGAATACCATGGGTGGATTTTACAATACCACGGGCGGATGCCATTTACAATACCATGGGTAAATTCCATGGGTCGATGAATAATATGGGTGGATGAGTACCATGGGTTGATGCCATTTTTCATTCGGATCATTCCTCCCTCCTTAAGAAGCAATGGTCCCCATTGCGTAAAGTTCCCTCCTGCAAAGCCTTTGTTGAATATGAAGATCCACTGAAGATAAGGGTTTTACGTGGTTAACCCAAAACCCTGATAAATGAAGATCCGAGGATAGAGATACCCTGTAATGCTTGTGACCAACTGTGATTCTGACAGTGTGTGGCCTAGCAAATGGACTTCGATGAACTGTGGGTTTGTGGATGACCCATAACCATGAAGAACGAAGATCCGAGGATAGAGATACCCTGTAATGCTTGTGACCAACTGTGATACCAACAGTGTACGGCCTAGCAAATGGACTTCGATGAAGTGTGGGTTTGTGGATGACCCACAACCGTGATGTTGGTTGCTGATGAAGTAGCAGGTGCCTACATAGCCTGGGGTGGGAGGGCACATCTCCAAATAACCCAAGCCGATTGCTGCTATGTTGAAACTGATGAATGTGAAGCAGGTGCCTACTAAAGTGGGGTGGGAGGGCACGTCTCCAATGGAAACCCACTCAGAATGCTGCTCCAGAATTAAAATGGACATAACTCGGCCAATATAACTCAGAATATTTATTATAACCTATTTGTGGAAGCAGAAGGACCATTTTGCATCTTCCCATGCGATGGAAATCCTTATCTGGGCACTTTGAGATCTCTGATTTGTGCTGCAACAGTTCCGCCGTCACAAAAATTCTGATAAAATAGATGATTTTAAATCAGCGATATCTCCCACATCCGGACTCCTATTTGACCCTTTTTTTTTTTGAAATTGGGTGATTTTTCGAGAGGAATCCAGATCTGGTATTTGATTTTGTAAATTTTGTACCAAATGTTTCAGATCTGATCTGCAAAGTCGCCGCCCAAAAAACAAATCCTGCAAAAAAATGAGAAAAGAAAAATTCTTCCTGCTTGACCCAAGAAAGTGCTCTGTGGAGGTCGTAGCACATGCCTGAAGTTTGTTGAATATTGCTGCAAAATTTGAAACTGAAACATGCATCAAACCCTCGTTCCCATGGAATCATAACCTGCTCCGATACCACTGATCCGGATCTTGGGAGGAGGCCCCCAAGATCTAAAAGATTGAAATGGATCTTGGGAGGAGAGACCCCCAAGATCTGAAAACTTGCATTGCCAGAAGAAAAATAGGAGAATGCCCAATAAACAAAACCACAAAGAAACTTTTTTGTTAAAACCAATAATAACTCTAAAGGCTACATTGTGGCGGACAATCTGTCCTTTTACAAAATGTGACTTGTTACTTATAGTATTTTTCAGTTACAATACCACGGGTCAATTCCATGGGTGAATGAATACCATGGGTGGATTTTACAATACCACGGGTAGATGCCATTTACAATACCATGGGTAAATTCCATGGGTGAATGAATACCATGGGTGGATTTTACAATACCACGGGCGGATGCCATTTACAATACCATGGGTAAATTCCATGGGTCGATGAATAATATGGGTGGATGAGTACCATGGGTTGATGCCATTTTTCATTCGGATCAAGAAAAGAATCCATATCAGAATGGATTGAATAGATAGGAAAGTTTTGGGGCTTTTCCTCACTACTTACCACATATTTCATTAATGTTTCCCTATACAGTCTCTTTGGTTGCCCAAAGACTGAAATAGTGGCATAGGACATGTCTAATTGCAAAGATCCTTGGAGTTTGGCTCCCCAAGATCTAGATAAGAGCATACCATATTTGGGTGGAATATCAGCTACCACCACGTCCATTAAGATTGTTTTGTTGGGGTATTGGACTAAAGACACACATAAATCTTTGATTAAGCCTAAACACTTGACTTGACTAGAATCAAATGAGAACAAATCTTTGTATGGTCTAGTGACATCTAGGTTTAGCTTCTCCATTACAGCTTTGGGCATTAGGTTGTGTGAAGCACCTGAATCAAACATTGCATTGTGCAACACTTTATCATGGATGTGTAAGCTGACATAGAAGGGTAGAACAGCTCCATTTGCTGATTTACCATCGACTTCAGGACCGAAAAGCAGCTCAGGTTGATCATCTAAAACATTAACATCATCCCTATTCTCTGGAATTTGCAGCGATCTTTTGATTTGCTTTCTGTATACATCATGTTTGGCAAGCTCAGAGAGAGGAATAGATATCTTTAATTTACCAATTTCTGCTTCTAAATCAAAAGGTTTTTCTGATTGGGTTTTAGTATTGTGACTGGCAGATTTTCCCTTTTCAATTGGATCTTCAATGATCTTCTCTTGATTTTGACTATTGTTTTGAGGTATTTCTGTTTTGGAAAGGCTTTGAGGAGTGTTGTTTGAATTCTCTTTTGAGGAAGAGGATACAAAAGGTTGTTTCTTAAAGACCTGTACATCTGTTACATCCTCTACAGTGACTTCTTTTGGATTTGAGACTGTTTTTTCAGAGGGTTCTGTGTGAGCAGCTTTGTCTTTTAATTTCTTAGGCTGTTTAGCATCCTTTGGTTTGATGGTTTCAGGCACATCTATGGTTCTGGTCCTTAATTTATACTATTTGTGGACTTCATATACTGCTGCATCATAGCCTTCTCTAAAGTCAAATGACTCTCCGGATTTAGTTTGAAATTGATTGATATCATGATCATCTTGGTCTTCTTGGGTTAGAAAAACTTGTTGTTCACTCTTCAAACCCATCAAGTTGATATGAGAGTCCTCTGTTGGCTCACTAGATGTTGATGCTTCAGCATAGTTTTCATGAAAAGGAGGTCTTATATCATGGTCTGGACTAGCCCTTCCAACATTTGGGTTTTGGTTTTTCCTAAAGTTTGGGTTTCTGATAGGATTGCTTGGTTGTCCTTCCCATGAGGATTTTCTTTCAATAGTTCCCACTCTATCTCCAATACTGTCCATACCTTTCATTATTGCATCAAGTTTTTGCTCAAAAACTGAAGGTTCATCTTTAAAAGTAGTTCTTCTCTTAGCTCTTGCTCTATTTCGTTTGGCAATCAGGTTTGCCTCCACACTAACAGCTATATTTTGCATCTCTGCTAAGGTTTGAGGGGCTCTTTCCCTCAATTGATATGCCATGTCTGAATCAAATCCATCAGGGAATTTGTATAAAGCTAGATCAGGTGGAGGTCTAAGGTTTTGTGGAATAGCATTGTAAACATTGTTGAACCTAGCACAATAGTCTAAGACAGTTTCTTGTGGGCCTCTTTTGATAGTGTCATACTCAGATAGAATGTGCAGTGGATCTTTCTTCTTCTCCCATCTGTTAAGAAATGTTTGGTAAAGAGCCTCTGGATCAGCTATGGAATTTGCAGGAAGAGCTCTAAACCAAGGCCTTACATCTCCAGTCAAACTTTGGACAAAAATCTTCATTCTTACACTATCATCATCTATTTCATAATTCTCAAAATATTCCTACATTTTCTTGGTATGTTGCAGGGCTGTGCAAGAACCAGTACCATCAAAATATGTGATTTTGGTTTGATAATCCTGAGGCATAGCCCTTGGATTTGCAGGTAACTTTAAAGGTGCATATCTGTTAGCCATATTTACAGGGATTAATGGAATAGCAAGAAGAAATGGAACCGCTGGAACAACGGGGATAAGTAGTGAATGAAGGTGTAGAAGAGGTGTTTTGGGAAGTGGATGATGAACTAGGGGAAGTTGGAACAATGAGAGGATGGAATGAAACTTTAGCAGGGGTTGGAATATAGTCTTGTTGAACTGTTTCAGAGCTTGAATCAACAATATCTTTCCTAAAGGTCTTTGGAATTAAATTAGGATTTTCAAAAACAGCTGGGGGATTTGGGTCTGGATTTGACCTGGTATTGCGAGTTTTCTTCTTTGGAGCCAGCTTCTAGCTTGTTTTTTGGAATTTTCTGAGATTGTCCCCAGTGGAGTCGCCAATGATGTTATCACTCAGGTTGTCCCTTGGCTCCTTAAGGGATACGGCCGAGGTAACCACAAACCAATCTTTGGATTGCAGGTCCTAGCCTACCTGCAATCAGAGAGGGCTCTCTCTTTAAAATTTAGCTTTGTTTTGATATGATTTTAGGCTAGTTATGGTGTACATGGGTTTTGTTTTAAGTTTGGTGGGATGGATGATGTTTTTCAAACAGAGTTGGGATAAAAAGTGAGAAGTTCAGACCATTGGGCATGGAGTCAAGGATTATGGGTTGCTGGTGTGTTTTCTTTGGCAAAGAAGGGATTACAGGGCAGGATAGCTAAACAAGGAACAACTTCAAGCTGGAATAAAGATGAAATGGAGGTCAGGGAATGAAAGGCAGCTAAGTAACTTTCATTATGCTAACAGAGGGAAGGTGAGTGAACATTATATAGGAGCAATCAAGGATTCCTAAATAGCATTCATATATGAAAGAACTAGTGTAAATATGAGCAATGAAGTATTCATATTCAGGCCTAATTCTGAAGAAAACATAGAGAAATCACAGAAATTGAGCACAGAGTACAACTAAGTAACATCTGAGCTATTCTTCTTTCCTGCAATCTAGAGCATGATACATAGATGATAGACTAAACATAGAAACTGAAAGAAAAGTGAGAAAGACTTATTGATCCATGAAGAAGCACGAGAATTCTGTAATTTTCTCTTCAGCCATCAAATCCACAACTAGACATTTCATAAGCAATGCATTCCAGTAATCTTTGTTCATAAAATTTCTCAAAATATACAACGCAAGTCTAGAATGAGTTTTTCAACTAACAGTCAACCAACCAACCCTTAATACAATGCTTAGGGTGGTATATATAGGAAAAATATCTACAAAACAGATCTGAGGGAAGATTTGGGGAAATAACTCTGATTAACCCAACTTATCCTAAAATAAATGTAAGAAATATCTATCTAAGCTACGCTGGAGGTAGCAGCATTCAAAATGAGGCTTTGAGGTGTCCTTTTGGCTCTGTGCTGTTCATTTGGCCATAACTGTGCTTTGGGCTTTGATCCGCTGCTATCAGGTGGCTTTATGCGCATTAAACTCTGATCTGATGAGCTTTAAATGGGCCTTTACTGCTTCTTTGACTTGGATGGAGGCCTCTTTATTGTCTATCTGCCTTGGAAATAAAGATTTCCACTGAAAAACATTAACTGATACTCTCTGCTACAACTCTGATACACTTTAACTTGAATCAGGCCACTTTCCTCCCACTGATACACTTAAAACCGTCAAATCGCCCCTTTTCTGCTATTTTAAGGCAAAAATAACTGCTGCAATGCTTTCCGTGGCCTTTAGAGGAGTATCGGCGCTTGGCCGATCAAAATATCATCAAAAATGAAGAAATCCTGCAAAAATGGCGGAGGAATGCTCACTGATGGCTTGTGCTAGGCTGTGCTCGTTGTCCGGAGCAAATCTGGGCTTTGGAGCGATCAAAAATGGTTGAAAGATGCATGCTTCCTTTGAACTGGAGCGCGCATAGGCATAGATATGAATAATATAAAAATAGCCCTTTTTTTCTTTGTAAGGAAAAAGACCACTTTCTACGTGAAAATCACGAAAAACATAGGCGGGAGTGATACTGTAGCTAAAATTAGATTTGGGCCGTTCGATCGCGCAGAGGCAGTTCCAACGGCTGTGATTAAATCGCAATATCTCTATCGGCGGGGATCGGGGGATGGGCGCTTTTATATATGTGCGACCTCCGATATAGCAATCGCCGATATCGCTATCGGCGATCGGCTATCGGGGGCGGAGGCTTTATATTATGCGATGGAGCGATGCGAAATGGGGGCGATGCGATATAATCTGGGCCGTTGATCTGAGGGCAGATCGGATGGCTGCCGCGCGATCGCAATATCGTGTCGGCGGAGGTCCATGGGTGCGGGGCTTATATATAATTGCGATGCGGTATGCGATATAACATGTATTTTGCGGTAAAACGGGGAATGCGGGTTTTAACAATAAAACCTATGTTTTATGAAAAACTTAGGTTTAAACGATAAAAGGGGTTTTAACGATAGAAATGGATATATGCGGGTATATGGAATATGCGATATGAAGGGCTCCCGCTAGCGATATCGCTTCGGATGCGATAGCGATATCGCATCGGAGCATGAGGAATGGGGGCATATATATATGGGGCCAATACCGCTGCCACTTCCGACAGCGATATCGCGTTGGAGGGGGGGAATTCCATCGGAGGAGGGTTTTATATAAAGGAAAAGGGTTTTTATGCAATGGAAGAAGTCCAAATGCATTTGGAAGATGGTTAAGGAGGAAAATGAGGGTTCTTACTAAGTTTCAAGTAAACTTAGTAATTCCCAAGGCAATATTTATGGTTATATTTCAGCCAAAGGAGGGGATATGTATATAAAGGGCATATTTAACATATTTTTAATAGGGGAAGGGGAAATAAGAAGGGATTTATATAATAGAGTTAGGAATTAATATGGACTTTGTGAAGAAAGCGCTAAGTATAAAAATCTTAGTCTATCAAGGGGAATCAGGACTTTATAGAATAAATATAAGCACTCCTAAGTAAAGCAAATCTTTACTTAGGAAAATGTTATGGAATATGATGAATTTTTGAGATATTAAGCAGATCTTAACATCTTTTAGGGGGAATTAGTGAATGATTTTGGGAAAAGTAAGGAGGGGAAGTTAGTCATGCCTCGCTTGAGTTGCTCCAAGGGAAAATTGCCTTGCACTTGTGATCTGAAGTAGATTAGCACTTTGAAATACAAAATTGATCACAATTCATCATTTTGCAACCTCAAAACTTCCTACCTAGCCTACTTACCTAGCATTTTGTCTTCTTTTTGTTTGGGTGCACTTGAACTAGCAAACCCAGCTTTTCAACTTTTCTTATGGCTATCCTCCTATCTAAATCTACCCTTATTTCTTCCAGGGGCTCAGATTAAGCTATTGAGCAGCCTTGATTATCTACCTAGCTAATAATCTTCCAAGATTAAACAGTTTAGTCAGATCTTTATTCTCTATCTCTACAACAAGCAATTTAAACCCGGGGAAGCCAAGATTAAGCTATTTGGCCTTACCTTAACTATGAAATCTTTCAAAAATGGAACTTTACATCAAAAATGGAACATAGTAGTGGCATTTGAGTTTGCACACTTTCCTGGCCTCTTGTTTGGGGTTCATTTCATTTATTTTTCTCTTTGGCCAATTCTTCTTTTTTCCCTTTGATTATTCTTTTAGGGCATACCCTCTTTACATTTTTTAAATTTTCTGAGTTTTCTTGGAAATATGGAACCTTTGCAGCATGAAAAAGATGACATATTTGGCATTTTAAACAGTCAATAATGAAATATGAAAACCTATTGCAATAGGAGGCTAACAATGGCTCCACTTGGGGATGGATTTTCCAGATGAAAAGCCAAGAACAGTAGGTCAGAATGCCTTGATCTTCAATTGTTGCTGTAAACTGAAATTCTCCTTTGCTGGCTGCTATATGATCTGCCTTCTTGTAAGCTGTTATGCAGTATCACTTTTGAGCTGTATTGCAGAAAAATTACAGCTCTGCTTCTTGCCTTTTGGGTGCTTGTAAATATATTCAAATCTGCCTGAGCACTTGCTTTTTGAGATAAATTCAAAACAGAGATCAAATGGTGCATTTGCTTTGATCCTTCCTTCAAAATTTGCTGCGTTATTCCCTTATCCGACTGCTGTAAATAGACATGCTGAAAATACAAATATTAATGTACAAATATAGATCTGAGCTATATATATCAAAAGGGATCATGATAGTGCTTTAGCATTCAGCCATTGACAGGGCCTACTTCAGCTGTGCTGCCATCCAAACTCTTCAGAAAATATGTGTTGTTGCCTTGCACAAAATGAATAATAAAGGGGCCTTTCCAAAGGAAATCAAACTTGCCATGCTTTCCTTTGTCCTCTCTTCTTGAGTCCCATCTTAGTACTTTGTTGCCTATGTAGAAATCTTCGGCCTTTGTCCTTTTATCAAACATTTTTTTCAGTTTCTCTTGTAAAACTTGAGCTCTCTGATATACTTCTTCTCTTGTCTGCTATAAATGAATGGTTTGATTTATCCTCCTTTGGATATCATTAGGCTCAGCTTGTATCTCTTGCAGTAATTTGATAACAGGGATTCCCAAAGATGAAGGGAACTTTGCCTCCATGCCATAGACTAACTCATATGGGCTTATCCCAATGGATCTCTTGGTTGTCAATCTATCTGCCCATAGGGCATTCACAAGCTTCTTGTGCCAATTCTTTTTGTTCTCCTCCAAGACTTTCTTGATGATGTTGATGAGGCTTTTATTGGATGACTCGGCTAGGCCATTACCTTGAGGATAATAGGCTGTGGAGTGGCCTAAGGAAATGTGGTATTTGTGGCAAAAACTGATCATTTTCTTGGATTTAAAGGCAGCAGCGTTGTCTGTGATGATTTTTTTGGGACAGCCAAATCTAGACAAAATGTTGGTTTCAAGGAATTGGATAATGGTTGAGTCATTGGCTGGCCTACAAGGGATGGCCTCAATCCACTTGGTAAAGTAAACTGTGGCTGTTTAAATCCATTTATGCTGGCCTGAGGATGATGGGTGGATTTCACCATTGAAGTATAAACCCCACTGTTGGAAAGGTTTCTCAGTTGAAATGGGTTTAAGGGGTAAGGGCAACAGCTTTCTTTTGCCTTCAAAGATCTGGCATTTATGGCAAGACATCACAAATTTTTTCACATCAGCAAACAGAGAGGGCCAATAAAAACCAGCCCTTAGTATCTTATCAGCAATAGACTTCCAATATAAGTGCCCTCCACAGTCCCCTGCATGAAATTCTTTCATAACATTGTCAGTTTCATTCAAAGTTAGACAATTAAGCAATATTCCTTCATGATTTTTCCAAAATAGGGCACTATCTAAGACACAAAACTTTGATGCTTTCATCTTTAAAAATCTCTTTTTGGTTCTGGACAACCCTGGAGGAGCATGCAGGTTTAACAATATAAAACAAATATCAGCATACCAAGGTGATTGCAAGAAGGCCTGACTGATCTGTGGAGTCGCCAGCTCCTGTTCGTTGTCCAGTTCATTTATGTCTAGGGCTTGAAAATTGGTTTCGGACATCAGTTTGGCTAAACCTTGTCCTTTTATCAGTTTAGTGGGCTTTATCTCAATGTCATATTCAAGGATATTGGCAATCCATTTGCCTCTTTTTCCCTCAATTCCTTCTTGAGTTAGGATGTCTTTTACAACAACATTTGGAACATATGCTATCACATGGGAGTATAAAATGTAAACTCTGAAATCTTTGATGGCCTTAACAAGGGCATATGCTTGTTTCTCCATGATTTGATACTTTAAGGGCGCATCCCTAAGGGCTTTGCTGAACAAAGCAATGGGCTTCTCATTTCCCTGGTCATCTTTTTGTAATAGGACAGCAGCAATGGTGTGTTGAGAAGCAAAGGAAAAAATGATGAAATCTTTATCAAATTTGGGGCTAGTGAGGACAGGTGTTTCTGTTAAGGTTGTTTTTATGCCTTCAAAGGCTTGCTTGGCCTCTAAAGACCATTTAACTTTAGAATCTTTCTTGAGCATATTGTTTAACAATCTTATCAGCTCAGCCATGTTTGGGATGAATCTTCTTAGGAAATTGATCTTTCCTAAAAAAGCTTGCGGTTCTTTTATGTTTCTTGGATAAGGGACGGTACGAATGGCTTGAATTCGGTCTGGATCAATCCTAATACCATCTTTTGAAATGATATGGCCTAGCAATTTGCCTTCCTCTAGACCAAACAGGAATTTCTTTGGATTTAAAGATATGCCATATTTTCTGCAAGTCAGGAATACTTGCCTTAGATGTTTTAGATGTTCTTGGTCTGATTTTGAAAATGGGGTAAGATCATCAAGGTAGACTACTAAGAAATCATGGATTTCTTTGGCAAAGGCTATATCCATGGCTCTTTGAAAAGTGGCCCCTGCATTTTTGAGTCCGAAAGGCATTTTGACATATTTAAAGGTTCCCCACGGTGTTGTGAATGCTGTTTTATCCTGATCATCCGGGTGAACTAGTATCTGATTAAATCCTGAAAAGCCATCAAGCAATGAAATCCTAGAAGACCCCACAACCCTTTGTAAAATATGGTCCATCTTGGGTAAAGGGTAGTGGTCTTTGAGAGAGGCTTGGTTCAAATTTCTTAAGTCAACACACAATCTAATCTCACCTGTTTTCTTCCTTGTGGGCACTAAGTTGGATACCCATTCTGAAAATCTGATTGGTGCTATAATTCCAGCTTCAAACATTCTCTTTACTTCTTTCTCAATCAAGGGGAGAAGCATAGGATTGATTCTCCTTAATTTCTGTTTGAAAGGCTTTTGATTTGGTTTCAAAGGAATGGTATGTTGAATGACTGAAGTATCATAGGACTTAAGGTCCTCATAACTCCAGGCGAAAACATCTTGGAACTCTTTAAACAAGTCAACATATTTTGGCTTTTGATCAGCAGGCAAAGACTTGGACAGTTTTATCATTTTGGGGCTTTCTGTGGTCCCAATATTACAGTCTTCAATAGCAGCATTTAAGGGTTGCATCTTTGGCTTTTTGGGGAGATCATTTGAATCAAATATGTCTTCTAAGGGAGTCAAGCCAGTGGGCAGGAAATTGTCTTTCAGTTGAATAATTTCAGTCTCTGCCTCATCTATTTCATCCAAATTCATTTGTTTCAGCTCTTGTATATTCTTGTCATCAAAAATGGTTGGGCACAGCATTTGATTTGCTGCTTCAGCTGTTATAGTCTGCTCATTTTGGCTCATTTGCTGTTGTGGGTCATCCATAGCATCAATGTTTAAACTTGAAAATTCTTCTTGTAAGGTGAGGAAATTGTTGATCTGTGCATCATTTTCAAAGACTTGCCAGTCTTTGACATTGTTTGGGACTGCAGGCCTGTGTTTGATTTCAGCTATAAAATGGTGATTGGGCTCAAAAGGCAGCTTGCATGTGCTGGCAAAAGTTGCTAGGCTGTGTGCATGTAAGTTATGGCTTCTTGATATTTTGGTAATTTGGGATTCTGTGAAGGTATTGAGTATTTCAGTGGTTGCTCTTCTATAGGCTCTCAACCTATTATCATTTGTGACAAAATTTCCTTTCATTTGCTGTATAATCAGGTCAGAGTCTCCAAGAATTGAAATTTTTGTTGCTCCTAGATCTTTGATTAGTTTAAGGCCTAAAAGGAGGGCTTCATACTCTGCCATGTTGTTGGTACATCTGAAATTTAATCTATAGGCATGACCCTCTGCATGGTTGTTTTGTCAATTGTGAATCCATACACCTGCCCCTACTCCTAGTTTGTTTACCGAACCGTCAAACTCTAAATACCACAGGATTTCATGGTTGTGGTCAATATTGGGAGTTGTAATCATTTTTGGAGTGGGCAGATTTGAATTTTCTGTTTCAGGTAGTGTGTCTTGTGTGCTGGTTGCATCAATTATTTCAACAACTCCTAGGTTTCGGGTAACAGATTCTTCATTTATGCAGATTTCTTGCTCTAAAGCCAAAGGTTTATGATCAGTTGGAGGGAAACTATCATCATTAAACAAGAGAAAAGAATCCATATCAGAATGGATTGAACAGATAGGAAAGTTTTGGGGCTTTTCCTCACTAGTTACAACATATTTCATTAATGTTTCCCTGTACAGTCTCTTTGGTTGCCCAAAAACTGAAATAGTGGCATAGGACATGTCTAATTGCAAAGATCCTTGGAGTTTGGCTCCCCAAGATCTAGATAAGAGCATACCATATTTGGGTGGAATATCAACTACCACCACGTCCATTAGGATTGTTTTGTTGGGGTATTGGACTAAAGACACACATAAATCTTTGATTAAGCCTAAACACTTGACTTGACTAGAATCAAATGAGAACAAATCTTTGTATGGTCTAGTGACATCTAGGTTTAGCTTCTCCATTACAGCTTTGGGCATTAGGTTGTGTGAAGCACCTAAATCAAACATTGCATTTTGCAACACTTTATCATGAATGTGTAAGATGACATAGAAGGGTAGAACCGCTCCATTTGCTGATTTACCATCGACTTCAGGACTGAAAAGCAGCTCAGGTTGATCATCTAAAACATTAACATCATCCCTATTCTCTAGAATTTACAGAGATCTTTTGATTTGCTATCTGTATACATCATGTTTGGCAAGCTCAGAGAGAGGAATAGATATCTTTAATTTACCAATTTCTGCTTCTAAATCAAAAGGTTTTTCTAATTGGGTTTTAGTATTGTGACTGGCAGATTTTCCCTTTTCAATTGGATCTTCAATGATCTTCTCTTGATTTTGACTATTGTTTTGAGGTATTTCTGTTTTGAAAAGGCTTTGAGGAGTGCTGTTTGAATTCTCTTTTAAGGAAGAGGATACAAAAGGCTGTTTCTTAAAGACTTGTACATCTGTTACATCCTCTACAGTGACCTCTTTCGGATTTGAGACTGTTTTTTCAGAGGGTTCATTGTGAGCAGCTTTGTCTTTTAATTTCTTAGGCTGTTTAGCATCCTTTGGTCTGATGGTTTCAGGCACATCTATGGTTATGGTCCTTAATTTATACTGTTTGTGGACTTCATATACCGCTGCATCATAGCCTTCTCTAAAGTCAAATGACTCTCCGGATTTAGTTTGAAATTGATTGATATCATGATCATCTTGGTCTTCTTGGGTTAGAAAAACTTGTTGTTCACTCTTCAAACCCATCAAGTTGATATGAGAGTCCTCTGTTGGCTCACTAGATGTTGATGCTTCAGCATAGTTTTCATGAAAAGGAGGTTTTATATCATGGTCTGGACTAGCCCTTCCAACGTTTGGGTTTTGGTTTTTCTTAAAGTTTGGGTTTCTGATAGGATTGCTTGGTTGTCCTTCCCATGAGGATTTTCTTTCAATAGTTCCCACTCTATCTCCAATACTGTCCATACCTTTCATTATTGCATCAAGTTTTTGCTCAAAAACTGAAGGTTCATCTTTAAAAGTAGTTCTTCTCTCAGCTCTTGCTCTATTTCGTTTGGCAATCAGGTTTGCCTCCACACTAACAGCTATATTCTGCATCTCTGCTAAGGTTTGAGGGGCTCTTTCCCTCAACTGATATGCCATGTCTGAATCAAATCCATCAAGGAATTTGTATAAAGCTAGATCAGGTGGAGGTCTAAGGTTTTGTGGAATAGCATTGTAAACATTGTTGAACCTAGCACAATAGTCTAAGACAGTTTCTTGTGGGCCTCTTTTGATAGTGTCATACTTAGATAGAATGTGCAGTGGATCTTTCTTCTTCTCCCATCTATTAAGAAATGTTTGGTAAAGAGCCTCTGGATCAGCTGTGGAATTTGTAGGAAGAGCTCTGAACCAAGGCCTTACATCTCCAGTCAAACTTTGGACAAAAATCTTCATTCTTACACTATCATCATCTATTTCATAATTCTCAAAATAGTCCTGCATTTTCTTGGTATGTTGCAGGGCTGTGCAAGAACCAGTACCATCAAAATATGTGATTTTGGTTTGATAATCCTGAGGCATAGCCCCTGGATTTGCAGGTAACTGTAAAGGTGCATATCTGTTAGCCATATTTACAGGGATTAGTGGAACAACAAGAAGAAATGGAACAACGGGGATAATAGTAGTAGTATGTGTGGTGAATGAAGGTGTAGAAGAGGTGTTTTGGGAAGTGGATGATGAACTAGGGGAAGTTGGAACAATGAGAGGATGGAATGAAACTTTAGCAGGGGTTGGAATATAGTCTTGCTGAACTGTTTCAGAGCTTGAATCAACAATATCTTTCCTAAAGGTCTTTGGAATTAAATTAGGATTTTTAAAAACAGTTGGGGGATTTGGGTCTGGATTTGTCCTGGTATTGCGAGTTTTCTTCTTTGGAGCCAGCTTCTAGCTTGTTTTTTGGAATTTTCTGAGATTGTCCCCAGTGGAGTCGCCAATGATGTTATCACTCAGGTTGTCCCTTGGCTCTTTAAGGGATACGACCGAGGTAACCACAAACCAATCTTTGGATTGTAGGTCCTAGCCTACTTGCAATAAGAGAGGGCTCTCTCTTTAAAATTTAGCTTTGTTTTGATATGATTTTAGGCTATTTATGGTGTACATGGGTTTTGTTTTAAGTTTGGTGGGATGGATGATGTTTTTCAAACAGAGTTGGCATAAAAAGTGAGAAGTTCAAACCATTGGGCATGGAGTCAAGGATTATGTGCTGCTAGTGTGTTTTCTTTGGCAAAGCAGGGATTACAGGGCAAGATAGCTAAACAAGGAACAACTTCAAGCTGGAATAAAGATGAAATGGAGGTCAGGGAATGAAAGGAAACTAAGTAACTTTCATTATGCTAACAGAGGGAAGGTGAGTGAACATTATATAGGGGCAATCAAGGATTCCTAAATAGCATTCATATATGAAAGAACTAGTATAAATATGAGCAATGAAGTATTCATATTCAGGCCTAATTATGAAGAAAACATAGAGAAATCACAGAAATTGAGCACAGAGTACAACTAAGTAACATCTGAGCTATTCTTCTTTCCTGCAATCTACAGCATGATACATAGATGATAGACTAAACATAAAAACTGAAAGACAAGTGAGAAAGACTTATTGATCCATGAAGAAGCACCAGAATTCTGTAATTTGCTCTTTAGCCATCAAATCCACAACCAGACATTTCATAAGCAATGCATTCTAGCAATCTTTGTTCATAAAATTTCTCAAAATATACAACACAAGTCTAGAATGAGTTTTTCAACTAACAGTCAACCAACCAACCCTTAATACAATGCTTAG